>OZ004604.1:21517727-23917727 GCA_963924605.1 Malthinus seriepunctatus
CACATTTCTAGTTTTGCACAAAATGACTTAACACATTAGAGGTCTTGATGTCCTCTATCCGAAATTGCAATCCTGCCTCGCGAAAGTTGCCGGAAGTGGGCGGCAGGGAAGGTTATTGGAGCACGTGCTAACTAACTAATTCTTGGAGCTTAAGATGATACACTATTCTAGTTTTGCACAAAATGACATATCAAATTAAAGGTCTTGATGTCTTCTATCCGAAAATGCAAACCTGCTTCGTGAAAAGTTGCCGGAAGTAGGCGGCAGGGGAGGGTTATTGGGGCACATCAAGACCTTTAATGTGTTATGTCATTTTGTGCAAAACTAGAAATGTGTACCATCTTAAGCTCCAAAAATGAGTCGGTGAGCACGTTCCCCAATAACCTTCCCTGCCGCCCACTTGCGGCAACTTTTCACGAAGCAGGATTGCATTTTCGGATATAAGACATCAAGACCTTTAATTTGATATGTTCATTTTGTGCAAACTAGAATAGGTACCATCTTAAGCTCCAAAAATGAGTCGGTGAGCACGTGCCCCAATAACCTTCCCTGCCGCTACTTCCGGCAACTTTTCACGAAGCAGGATTGCATTTTCGGATAGAAGACATCAAGACCTTTAATTTGATATGTCATTTTGTGCAAACTAGAATAGTGTACCATCTTAAGCTCCAAAAATGAGTCGGTGAGCCACGTGCCCCAATAACCTTCCCTGCCGCCTACTTCCGGCAAGTTTTCACGATGCAGGATTGCATTTTCGGATAGAGGACATCAAGACCTCTAATGTGTTATGTCATTTTTGTGCAAAACTAGAAATGTGTAGCACCTTTTAAGCTCCAAAAATGAATGGGTGAGCAGGTGCCTCAATAAGTTCTGGGCTGCCACCCACTGCCTGCAATTTCTCACCATACATGATTTCTTAAAAATATATGTTGTGTAATATCTAATTTTATAAAACATAATGTAATTTTCAAAATCTATCTCGAGGATTTTGGATGACTTCAAGAAAAGGAGAACAAAAAATGATTTTTTCAATTTATTACCAAAGTAAAAGATAAAATTAGCGAAATTTATTTTTATAATATAATGTAACCGAGTTTCTACCAGTACTGTAATTATTTGAATGTTTCTGATATTGTGGTTTTCTTGCTACGGCCGAAGAAGTTTAAAAAAATGCACCCAACTTAATTATTCTAGAGTTTTATACAGATCAACGTATATCGCATCTATGCGATAGGTGCATAGGTCTTTGATTGAATATTATATACAAAAAAACTACACCAATATCTTGAATTTTCGAAAACAAATTAAATTAACTAAAGCGAAATGTGTTTAAATTTATTCGTATTTGACGGTTCTGTCACCAGCGCCACCACAAAAAATACGTGTAAAGTTTGCGGATGACATGCAAACTAAATGACACTTGCATGACACTACAAGCGTAACTTTAAACCTTCTTAAAAGATATTTCCGGCAGCATTTACTCAGGCAGGATTGCCTTTTCATGGTTGGACAAATTACCTCGATCTATTAATGATAGTCTGTACACATAACTCGATCGGGGTAGGTATACGCCGGTGGTCTCCCGGACTATTGCACGTGTAGAGGCAAAGTGATAGTTCCTGCTTGCCTGATGCGGAGTTAAACTCACTACAAACGCTCAGGATTTTACTACACTAGGCTGGGTCTTCACAGGTCTTCAAAGTGATAGTTGTGGCTTGCCTAATGCGCCGTTAAGCTCGCTACAAACGCTCAGGATTTTACTACCCCAGACTAGGTCTTCTCAGGAAAGTAGATCTTCTGTAGATTGTTCCAGCGATCGGGCAGTAAATGCCTGCACGTGTAGAGGCAAAGTGATAGTTCTTGCTTGCCTGATGCGGAGTTAAACTCACTACAAACGTTCAGGATTTTACTACGCCAGGCTGGGTCTTCACAGGTCTTCAAAGTGATAGTTCTGGCTTGCCTAATGCGCCGTTAAGCTCGCTACAAACGCTCAGGATTTTACTACTCCAGACTGGGTCTTCACAGGAAAGTAGATCTTCTGTAGATTGTTCTAGCGATCTGGCAGTAAATACTTGCACGTGTAGAGGCAAAGTGATAGTTCCTGCTTGCCTGATGCGGAGTTAAACTCACTACAAACGCTCAGGATTTTACTACGCTAGGCTGGGTCTTCACAGGTCTTCAAAGTGATAGTTCTGGCTTGCCTAATGCGCCGTTAAGCTCGCTACAAACGCTCAGGATTTTACTACCCCAGACTAGGTCTTCACAGGAAAGTAGATCTTCTGTAGATTGTTCCAGCGATCGGGCAGTAAATGCCTGCACGTGTAGAGGCAAAGTGATAGTTCCTGCTTGCCTGATGCGGAGTTAAACTCACTACAAACGTTCAGGATTTTACTACGCCAGGCTGGGTCTTCACAGGTCTTCAAAGTGATAGTTCTGGCTTGCCTAATGCGCCGTTAAGCTCGCTACAAACGCTCAGGATTTTACTACTCCAGACTGGGTCTTCACAGGAAAGTAGATCTTCTGTAGATTGTTCTAGCGATCTGGCAGTAAATACTTGCACGTGTAGAGGCAAAGTGATAGTTCCTGCTTGCCTGATGCGGAGTTAAACTCACTACAAACGCTCAGGATTTTACTACGCTAGGCTGGGTCTTCACAGGTCTTCAAAGTGATAGTTCTGGCTTGCCTAATGCGCCGATAAGCTCGCTACAAACGCTCAGGATTTTACTACTCCAGACTGGGTCTTCACAGGAAAGTAGATCTTCTGTAGATTGTTCCAGCGATCTGGCAGTAAATACCTGCACGTGTAGAGGGAAAGTGATAGTTCCTGCTTGCCTGGGGCCCAATTCTCGACACTTCGTGATAAAACGAATATTCGTTTATGACGTCAGTAACAATGAAATCACAATGTGTTTCTAAGTGTTTCCATCGCTATTGACGTCATAAACGAATATTCGTTTTATCACGAAGTGTCGAGAATTGGACCCCTGATGCGGAGTTAAACTCACTACAAACGTTCAGGATTTTACTACGCCAGGCTGGGTCTTCACAGGTCTTCAAAGTGATAGTTCTGGCTTGCCTAATGCGCCGATAAGCTCGCTACAAACGCTCAGGATTTTACTACTCCAGACTGGGTCTTCACAGGAAAGTAGATCTTCTGTAGATTGTTCCAGCGATCGGGCAGTAAATGCCTGCACGTGTAGAGGCAAAGTGATAGTTCCTGCTTGCCTGATGCGAAGTTAAACTCACTACAAACGTTCAGGATTTTACTACGTCAGGCTGGGTCTTCACAGGCAAATCGGAGTGTCTGTAGATCGTTCAGGCGACCTGAGCAGTAAAAGCTTGCACGTATAAGAGGCAAGGTGATAGTTTGGGCATGTCAGGGCAGTTAAACTCAGCTAGATTGAGTCTCCACAGGCAAATCGGTGCTTCTACAAATCGTTTAGATGGCCTGACTTGTCGTAGTAAAATCGTGTAGAGACAAAGTGTCGTAGTAAAAACCTGTGCGTTTGTTAAGGGACTTAATAGTAATAATAATAAGAAGAAAAAGGTCTAATCTATTGAGATTTCAATATAAAGTCTTTTAATTTGTATTAATTTATTTTCAAAGTACCTCGGAGGATTCTCGCGTGCTATATGATCAACAAAATTAATGAACAAGTTTAAATTTAATTTTAATTATCATTTAATTAAAAATTCCCCGTCTTAGTTCGTCTCTGTTTTTAAAATCTTTTCAGAGGCAGAGTAGAGAATACTACAACGATAAAAGAGGTTGATAAAATTTCCTTTTAATTGAATCACTTTTCAATTAAAATCTTGATGAAATTAATTGCATTTTATTGTAGGTATTGAATTTTTAAGTTTATTAATTTTTCAAAAGCTTTAAAAAAAGGGAAAGTAGAAAAAAGTAATTATGAAGCTTAAATTAAATGATTAACAAGTTAGGCTCTTTTTTTTACCTAAAAATAAAGAGATTTTTATAAAAAAATTTAAATTAGTTTTAATTTGTTGTTATAAATAAATTAGTTTTGACTCTTTTAAAGTATTAAAATGGGCAAAAATATAAAAATTGACGTTTTCATACAAGTTGGTGGATTAAAAAAGTTGGGTCACTCAATCTTGACGTCGTCGGATGGAAGTTAGTAGCGTCAGCACTAGCGCAGCTATATTGAATGGAACTGGACACACAATTTTTACTTTTTTTTACTGAAATGAAATCTTTATGATTGATGGACAGACGTCTTTCGACTATATATCGACTGGCCACATCAATATTGCTAACGTCGATGGCGTCTTTTCGTCCATTTTCATTCATCCTGTGACATTTTAGAAAGAGGATTTTTTTTCTCCTGATTTAGGAATATTTTATGCGCGCATTTTCTTTGTTCCTAATCTAAAGCAATTTATTGGGTCGAGGATATATCGAAAAAGGCAATCGCGCAATATTGGATCCGCAAAAATCCCTTGATGTATTTATAAGTATCAACGAACGTTGACTAAGTGCCTTTAGCACAGCTTGTTGGCGACGTTCAGCGTCGTTCTCTGCAATTAAAGACGCATCAACATCCACCTAACTGAGCGCTCACACATCTGTAACGGTGTCTTCTCATACCAACGACAAAATGGCTTTTAGTAGAGAGAGCAACGTCATTGACTTTCGATAAACTTAGATAATATACCTCCCTTAAAAAAACTTTAAGGGTAAACAAAAAAATTGGAAATTTTATTTTTATTTCATTTTCTTTTTAAACACAAAAATTAAATTTAGAGTTTCTTAACCAATTTTCAACCTCCTTTTAATTTAATCGACAAAAACTATCTAAGTTTACAATTTAAACTTTAAATATTTTTATTTTTTTTATTTTTGAAATTTTATCTACAAATTAATGAGTACCTAGTTATTATTTTAAAATAAGCGATTTTTAAGCAGGCACAAAAAAACTTCCCTAATGGGTAAATAATCGTGTAATAGCTTCAAAATAAAGCATAGATATGAAACGTAAGAAAAGTTACCTAATTTTTAGCAAAAAATTGCTCGAAAAGTACAATCAACTTTAAACGTAACACAAAATCCAATTACAAAAGAAAAAAAAATGAAATTTTTGAAAAACTTTTCAACATGTATAACCGGTACGTATAATCCCAAATTTCTTAGATTTAAGTTAGTGGAGCTTCCGCACTTGCAAAGCCAATTTTAGAAGACTTTTGTATAGTTTTTCACTTTCCAGGTCACATCTTCTCTGGCAAAACCATGGCGTATTCTTGTTTTCCATTAGCCTAATGGTTAAACTTTATTCCTTATAACGAGATGACGCATTGTAAGAAGAGAGAGATCGGCTACTGCGCTTATTGGCATTGAGCCCATTATAGCTCCTTTGATCGGTCCACAAAAACCACTGATCTAAACTGCACGAGCTGTAAGTTGTAAGATCAGTAATGAAAGTTCCACCAAATAAGATGGCTAATTATTACCTACTGTTGTTTATTGAGAGTAGACGTACTGAATATCTGATGTTGCTGACAGTCCCGGCTCTGCAGATGATGCACTGAAGCTTACGAAACAATGGAGCTTGTGTGACGTCACTGTCATGAGTTAGCACAAATCGGAAGATGAATTTTAAGAGAATACTAGCTTAACTGGAAGGAATCAACGAAACTTCGCGCTCCAAGTTCCCTGAATTCATCCAAAAGTGAGAATTGATTCAGGACTGGAGTAGTTCCTATAAGGAGGCAGTAGAACATGTTGCGTCCTAAGGGTACATCAAGTTCACTTTTTACCCTAACAATTGTAATATTTTTATCAATGGAACACCTTGTTTTGCCTTCAAACTCTTTCCAATTCATTTTCTTCAGAAGAATTCAACTGATGCTCTTATTTAATCCTCTCAACCACTGACTAGCTCACTTAAGGGTTCATTATTACAGTATTTTGCTTCTATGTCTTTCTGGTAATCAGTAACTAGCTGTGTCCTCTCTAAGAGATTTGAGAGTTCCTCTTCTTATTATTTTACGGTACGTAACCGAATCAAGATGCTCAATATCTGATCAGTCTCCAATTACGACCACAAGCCTATTTTGTGAGAGTCTAGAAACCGAGAGGCTTCGTGTCAAGATGCTCAATATCAGCGACCACAAGCTTATTCTGTGATAGGATAGAAACTGAGGGGTTTCGTGCTGGCTCGGAGTGTCGGTGGGTGCTATAAATGATAAGAGTTCCGCCTCTACTTGTCTCGAATATAAGAATTCAAGGTACAGTACGAAGGGCCAAAGCCGAGATGTTACACTTGGGGATTTCTCAGCTTTTTCTCAACTCCCCAGCACCGCCACACTACATCCAAGTCGTTTATATCTGTCGGCTCTATCCGCAGCCTCGCATGAAAGGCAATACTCATTCCTAAGGGTTACCGTTCAAGGGAACCAAAGAATCAGGTGCTCGGACGTTTGCAGTTGCCGATCGGAATATACATCAGCAAGGGGGCCAGACCCATCCTGTTGAATTCATTTTCTAACTTTCTAGTGATAAACTTTTGGAACCTTAGCAATCTTGTGAAGGTGAGGTAATTAATCTTGCTAGACAAGACTATACATATACAAGACTAAGCTGTTAGATCGGATTGAATTGCTAGTGAGAGGGCTGGCTTTCAGCCAGCTTACACTTAGGCCACTTGATCAGGCCAATTTTGAAGCCTCTCCAGATGCGTTTCTTTCCCCGTCACTCCTCGGACCATCCCAACTTTAAGATGAACTCGAGCTGCTTGGAGCGTGAAGTGTCTCTGATCCAGCCAGTAGTTACTAAATATGGATCCTCTAGTTAATGCTACCGCAGGACACGAGCAAAGCACGTGCTCCGCAGTTTCATCTTCTTGATTACAACCTCTTCATCTAGGGCTATCGATTAGTCCCAGTGTGTGAAGGTGTTAGTTTAGCATGCAATGTCCTGTAGCAATGCTCGTGAGTACTCGCAGATGTAATAGAGACAAGTTGAGGTAGTATTTAGCGTGTCGTATCTAAGGAGCAGCAATTGCTGCTTTGCCTTGTCTGCAGCCCGTTCCTTTCGACCACATGTGTCTATGTGAGCTTAATTTTGTTTTATGAGACTGTTGAGAGTGCTGACTGCCAGTCAGGGTCGGTTCCGGCCCATTCGGGCCCTGCCTTGCCAGCTCATCTGCCCTCTCATCGCCGTCGTTACCATGGTGCCCTTTGGTCCAGCAGATTTCATGAGCATTACTCGTCGAAATGTCGTTTAGGGTTGTTATGTAGTCAGAGAACAAGTTATTCTGTGGCCGTTCAGGGCAGCGATAGCAGGCCTACTTTTTAGTATGCCATTAAGTTCAGTTTGGAAAACCGAGGTGAATCTACCTAATGGTGTACTGATATTTATATCTAGTTCAGATGAGAAGATTCCTGTCCCTGAGCCAGATTCAGTTTTTGATCCATTGGTAAAGATATGAAGAGACTAAGCTTTCATTCAGTTTCGGTGGTTCTCCAGGTTGCTGGATGTTGGGCTTTACAATGAAGACCTAATTGGAATGTAAATAGTGCACTGTTTTTAGCAAATAAAATATTTTTCACAGTTGAAGACGGTTTATTAATATGCAACATATAACGACGCTACTTTAAGGATTAGAGCAAAAGAGTGAAAGTAGTAAGTGACCAAAAACTATCAAACTTTAAATTTTCAGATGGTAGAGGACAAGCCAAAGACAAGCGAGATGAAGACTTTCCCACTCACTCTCATTTATATTGGTCGGAGCTTAACATGTTTGCTATTTAGAAATTTGTAGCTTAAAGTTGCACTTTTAGTTGCAAATCTCTTTCTGTGAGTGTACACCAGAGATTTGAAACTGTAGATATAAATCAGAAGATACATTGTCTCTGAAAGGCTACAATATTTATACCTTATGCAGACACTAATGAGCATAGAAATAAATCTAAGACAAGCTTATTATTTGTCCCTCGTTTCTAAAAAAAGGTACAAATTTAGAGAAAAATAATTCAGAAGAAGCTAGTTCGAGTGTGTGGTTTTTTGCCACGTTGCCACTATCCACAATGTTTAGTTTATCTTTTTTCAAGCTACAATTTATACATCTTTACGAAAAAACAAAAAGTGTAAGTGGGAGTGAGAAAAATATGACACAGGAGACCCTTGTTGAAATTGAGAATATACTAAAAAACAAAAGTAGCCATAAACAATCCTCAAAAGTGCCTCTCGGCTACGGCATTAAAATTGGTGATGCAAACGTGATGCAAACGCCGAAATAATTTAAAGTCGACTCTGTTACGTCAAATTAAAAATTTGAGGCTTAAAAAAATAAATAATCGATGCAGTATATTTGAAAGAATGTTGTGTTAGGCACGCAATAGAGCGTGTGTGCGAATCAGACATCTTAGTAAAAATAAAGATTTAAGGGTTGGTTGGTGACAGACGCTTGTTGTTAGTTTTGGAACATTTGTGTAATCTGAGCTTTCGTATCTCAAGGGTGTAGTTAAGCTGCTCTAGGCAATGTGTAAAAATGTCGCAAGGGTGTAATAGTTATTTGTCGCATTATGCACGATACGTACGTACGGTCAGAGACAGCAAGAGTTCATCGATCCGCTGACGAATGCAAAAAGCTAACCGAACCTCATTGCTCACTTCGTTACCCTCTTTTACAGTCTGTTGCATCAATAATCGTAGACTTTTTCAACTTTTTGAGTTTAATTTTTTTTAATACAAAAATTTGTTTTATTATTGAATGTGTGTACTTTTTGCACGTTTGAAAATTTTAGTCACGAACAGTTACAAACTCGCCCCATACATGTTTATTGTATCAATTTCTCGTAAGTCGTGTTTTTCTACTGCCCTAAGGAGTTTTTCTAAAAACGAAAGTTAGATAAAAGCGACAAGCTTTTATGAAAATGTCATCCGCTATCAAGGAGCATCATTACAAACTTGTTGTCGATAAGGCCATGCCTACTTTTGGTTTTATTTTGTGGCTTTTGCTTGTCAAATTAAAGTACTTCGGTTGTAAGTTACAAGTTACCACAGATACGCGGCTTTGTCCCTAGTTGGCAAGGCCCTAAGCGGTAATTGCAAATCCGTTTCTAAAATACGACATAAATTTTCTACTAACCGAATCATATATTTTAGTCTTTAGAATTGTTGGAAAAGCTTTTCTTCTTCCGATGCCCAATCGTAAAGACTCCGCCAACCTGCTTATCGCACGTATTAACGAAAATGGCACAACTTTCGGGATAATGGTCATAGCTAAAGGCGTTTTTGCATCTCAAAGTAGATATTATTATATCGACGCGTGCTTTAACAAACCTCTCAAAACCCCAACCCAACTAGAAAATAAAGGTAGAAACAACGCCTATCATTAGTAAAACACCCCATTCGTTATCGCGAGCAATTAAATTGTAGTTTATTAATAGTTTGTACGCTCGTTAATTATAATTATTATATCAAAGCACGCCTACCTTCCCAAGACGTCTAAATGTTGTAACTTGTAAGCAATATTATTTCCCCACAGCTAAGGGCTTGACCGAATCTTTGTTAAAGCTCCACAAAATCGATTTTTATATTATATTTAGACAAACAACATCAAAAGTAACTTTATAGGTTCATTAAAAGAAATTCTACTCAAAATGAAAAAGTATCTGGTAACTACCACTTTATCCTTATTGCATAAAAGCACAGACGGCGTCGTAGTGCTTTAGGTTTCATTTTTATTTCATGCGAGACGATTTTCCACTCCAAGAAGTAACCCTAAGCCTTAGGGTGCAACAAGAACTTCAATTTGAATCGGATTTCTGTGATGATATTTTATGGTTCTTTTTTAAAAGAAAGATTTTTTTTGAGGTATATTTTTTTGCTTTGTGCGCGCGTGGATTTAATTATGTATGTAAGTGGTGAGGGTGAATTTTTAATTTATAGTTTTAAGTATGCAAATAATCTAAACTTTGTATAAAAGATTATGTCCAACTTTTAACGTCGCATGCTTTTTAATTTATTATTTTTCAAGGTGCTGCACGATTGCTATTATTTGGGTTTCTTTATTCGCTGTTAAAAATTTGTACTAAACGTGCATTTATAAACAATTCGATTGCTTATCTTATTCGTTTAATTTGATAAAAAAAATTATGTAAGGTTGTAATTACCAACAATGAACGCCCCCTTTGAAAAGAATATAGGACAAAAGCCAGACACACAATTTCAAAGTGTAATTACAAACTCGAAACAAAAACTACATTAACAACCCCGGATGTTCCAACTAATAGTTAGTATTATACCGGGTGAACATTAAACAGAGAAATACCATGTTCCATCCCCTAAACAAATCACACAATGCTTTTTTTTTCCAGATACTAGTCAAGGTAGCGATGGGCTTCGATAATCCTCGAATTTTTTTTCAAACTTTTCAACCCACACTGATTTTAGGTGCTGTCGATAGGAGTACCTCACTTCGTAAGATTGAGGTGGCTTCGGTCGCCTGTCTTAGTTCCCATTAGAAGGAATTATTATTGAATTTAATAGATCTAGTTATTTTTATTAATTAGGAAAGATTCGATTAGTTTCTAAAAGTTAATTAATGACAATTAATTATTAAAATTGTTAAGTTTAACCTTACCGATTGATTTATAAAAAGCTTGTGATAATAATATATCTTTGGCTTTAAACGAGTATAATTAATTAATACATACAATTAGTAAGAATTCTTTTATTAATTAAAAGGTTTAATTATTTTCTTTGTTGAAAGAAAGAAGCTTTGTTGTTTTGATTATCCAAATAGTTAGGTTATGTTGATTTAAATTGCTGTAATTTTGATGGATTTATTATGCAATTATTGAAACCATCGTAAATAGAAGTTATTACCTAGTTTACGATTTATTTAATTTCCATTAATTAATTATTTTTAGTTTCATTTTCTAATGTAATAACAACGTGCGATGATAAATGTCAAACGAACGTCGACCTTCAATGTCAAAATCTTAAAATTGGATGTGACTAGAATACCGCGGCCGGCGGTATTAGCAAACTCGTATAATGTTGAAGAGGATATTTATATTAAAATTATTTTGTATTTAATTCTAATTTAATTGTTTATGTTATAATTGTTAAACACCAATAGAAGTTTGTATTTAGGTCTTTGTGTGGATTTTTTCTGTTATAAGAGATCTTGCGTAAATATAAATTTATTTCTTATAATTATAAAAATAAAAACCATCGAATCCAAAAGGCTGAAGTGGTTTGGACATGTAAAAATAATTTCAAATGATTCATATGCCCAAAAATCTTACGCTAATGAAACTTAAAAGAATAGTGAATTTATTGAACTCAGATGCACTTGGGTGATTGACGTAAAGGAGGCAATAAATACCATAGACCTAAACAAAAGTAATATTATGGTTTTTTATAGTCATCAGGATAGATGTACAATAATTACACATAAATTAGGGTATTCTGATTAATATTAATGTATGCATTTGTAATTTTTCTAGTACCAAAATATCCATTAGTAATCAACTAGATTGCTTATCTAATTTGAATAAAAAATAATTATTTTGATAAACGGTCTTTTTTTGTAATTATCAACAAATGACTATAAATGTGAGTAAAAACAAATATAGATAATGAGTGATATTGCACACTATATAGTTTGTATGTGAAAGCTAAATATTGGTAAAATATAGGTTTTTAAATGTAAATTGTACATATAACTAACTTGTTTTGTAATAACAAGCCTTTATTATCTAAAAACGCGATCGTATAATATACATAATTGTAATTGAAATTGTGAACTGTTGAATACGTCACGTAGAATCATTGATCAAAGTTTTCCGCTAGCCACGAAACGAAGGGACATGTTTCAAAAAGGGTGAGAGAGAGAGAGAGAGAGACTAAACCAAACACAACCAAACAAAATGATAAATATCAATGTATCAAATTCAATAGACCAAGAATCTAAATTGATTTGTGTCTAAATAAAAACATTTTCGACGATTGATGGGATAAAATGTTCATTTTTTAACACACTCACATATAATTCACTAGGCAATTCTGATTTTTATATTAATTTTATTTAACTTGACTATTTTTCTAAAGCACTCACAAGTATGTAATTATTTTTTTACTACAAGTCGTTATATTTTCAATCGTTTTTTTTTTTGGGTGAACATCAACAGAACTGGGATTACCTCCGTCTGCTCTCTTGGCAGTAAAATCTTTTGGCCCTTTAGTTCAAAAGATGAGACTGAAGCTTGAGGAGTGTGGAGCTTATTCCCTTAGTAGATTTCCACCTCTTATACATATACATCCACACCCCAAAGACTACTAGTTTTTTTCAAAGTAACTACATAATATCTAGCAAAAGAGATTGTAACGCAAAAGCTCACGAACAGATGGTGCTTAAATCTTCTTCCGAAACATTTCCCTATGGTAAAGAGCACTCTTGCCAATCTGTGTAAGTGAACGACTATTGATTCAATGCTATAAATTAGTCACACATTGATAAAATGATAACAATTTGTTTCGAAATTTTTCAAACACTTTCAAAACCGAAACACCTTTAAAAATAGTTAAAATAAAACCAAATTGAAGTTTGAATCTTTCAAAAACGAATTTTTAATGTTTACGTATAAAGTGCTTTTGCTTACCCATATAATTACGTTGCTAAACAGAAGAGTGTACTTTAAGACCGTTATTTGATTTTCCAATTTACTAATGCTACCAGCTCCGGCACCTTCACCTTTACCAGCCATCTTTTTGAATTTTTGTTATTTTAAAACACCTTTTTTAAAGAAAATAGTTCTTTTCGTAATTAAAAACACAATAAACCGTAAATAGGATACGCCTCGACACTAAAACGTACAAAAACGTAATAATTTTACCATTATCAGAATAGAAAAGTTGATAAGATAAGTTTTATCTTATTTATTTTAACAAATACCTACCTGCTTGATTCACCTGTGCGTGCTCCTCCTAAATTAAAAATTCGAATTTTGATGATCTCATTTTACTAGATTAATTATTTTATTAATAACTAATAAGTACTTAAGTTAGAAGTGGTTAAAAAGTTAAAAAACGTTAAAAGTTAAAAAAAGTAAAAAATATTTTTAAAACAGTAATAGTAGGGGAAGGTGGCCTAAAACGGGAGACTTAACTTAAAAAATGAATATGGTATAGTTTTTGATTATTTCAAATATTAATTCGAAAATAGTCATAAATGGATCAGAAATAGGTATCTACTTAAATGGTATTTACAAAATGTCTGCAATTTCCCATTATACCTACAGTATGTAGGTAAAATGAGAAAATGTAGGAGGTAAAATGAGATATAGGAATTGAACACAAAAAATTATTCCAAAAAATCTACGAAAATGTAAAACATTTATTAGAGGGGCTTCATTCAGTAGCGTCTTTAGTGAACAATAATTTAAAAAATCCTGGGGTGCATTTCTACCCCTGTTGGTATAGATAGCGACATCGTTACAGTAGTCCCAAGGAAAGATGAGCACACCACATGATGACCGTTAAAATTGTGCTGTTGTGCACTAGTTTTGTACTGCCGTTGCTTAAAAACAAACGTAGACATCAGTATTTGAACTGATTCAAACTGGGTGACAGAAGAGGTCACCTAAAAATCTTGGACTTTCTACAGTTAGAAATATTTGAGAAACCCTTGAATGTCATTCCAAGAGTGTTTAACTTCTAGACACCATTCGAGGTGGTAATTCAGGACCGCAACACGGCTAGAAGTCAATCAATATAACTGGAACAAAACTCTTCCATCTGGTATTTAGATGGATCTAAAACTGAACACGGAGCAAGTATAGGCATATATGGCCCAAAAAATATAGAGCATCAATAGCTTTGTGAACCTACCCCACAAGTACATGCAAGCTACAATTCTTGCAATAGATCTATGTGCCCGAGAATGCCTACTAAGAGGGTGAAAGAGCAAAAAAGTCTACATAATGTCTGACAGCCAAGCTACGATAAGAGCACCCAAAACCAATAGCTTTGAGTCCTTATCCACTTGGGAATGCAGACAATCCTTCAAAACTCTGACAAGGGAAAACAAAGCTGACCTTCATTGGGTGCCGGGTCACAAGGGAATTTAAGGAAACTAAATAGCTGATGAATTAGCTAAAAGAGGCAAAAAAGCCCTCGAGAACAAATATTCTCACTGGAACAACGCACCAAGACATAGATAGTCGAAGAAATTCATTGAGTACTCGACCACGAATGCAAAAAAGCTTCTTCTATTATCAAAAAACGAAACCAAACTCATCACTAGTTTGTTAACTGGATACTGTGCAGTGAGGTACCACCTCAAGAAACTGAGACTGGAGGATAGTGACATCTGTAGACTCTGTGAATCGGAGATCGAATCCGCCGAACACATTCGATGCATTGGCTCGGCTTAGGCCGAAACACTTAGAGCGAGCTCAATTGACGCCTAAAGAAATGAAAAACAAACTTTTTAGGGACATTCTATGCTTCGCTGGCAAGACTGCATTCCTGAGAACATAAAAACGAGTAGGGTTACGAATAAAAGATCAACATTGGTCCCAGTTCTGTATTGCTTATTGCTTAGAAGCTAATCGACCCCTGAGTACAATACAATAGATCCGCCACTAGGCTCTGAAGCCACGCCCCGCGCATATTTAGTTACGTGATGTACTCATCTTTCGTTGGGACTACTCTAACTACCGAATTAGTTAAGTATAAATTCTGTAATTCAAAGTTATAGTACAGAGAAAATTGCAAAAAATTTGACGATTTTCGAATGTATTTATCCACAAAAATCGAAAACTTTAACTTACAAAATCAATACAAAACCTCAATCGCTAATTAACAGTATCACTAGCTATCGTAAAGCTAGTGACTCTTAGATCTTCTTTCAGGACTATTTTGACAGCTTATAGCTTTATCCCAGAGCCCCAGGACTTTTTGATCTTTCCTCAACACCCTCTTTACACCTCTCTCTCCCTTCTTTATTTTTGTAGATTTGGAAAAATATGCCTTATGAAATTGCATCAAGACCATTCCATAACTCTGATAGTTGGGTTAAACTTTTTAAATCAATTTTTTTTTAATGGTAGAGCAGTTGCCTACATTTTTGTCGCCCTCTGTATAACAAATACACGTCTATTTTAGTTTATTGAAATAAAATTTATTCTTTCCCTTTTAAAACGACAAGCAAACTTTCGCTATAGCGTTAAAACTTTAAGAGAAGACCACTCTGAACGAACTCGAAGGGTATAATTGAGAAAAAGAAACTTTTTGGTTTTTTTAAGAACAAATTGCTTAATTCTTTAGGCTTATCGTAACCATTTAGAAAAAAAAACCATTTAAAAAAGTTGTTTTATGTAGGTGTTATTAAAGAACGTACTTGGCAATTTACTAACAAAACTTTTCTACCGGGTAGTTCACGTACTTCAGAAGCTGTAAATTTATTTTAATTATGGTTTAACGAGAAAAAGTCTGCGCTAATACAAAAGAAAGGAAGTTTAGGGTGTGACTGGAATATTTAAAGTTGAATCCGTTTCTTCAAAAAAAGAGACTTTTTTTGTTACGAAATTTTTGTTTGTCCAACTTTTTCCTTTATTTTATTAACGAAACGATTTTAAATCTTTTTTTTTTTCCTAAATGATTTTCCTAACTTAAACCCTTGTTTTGTTGTTAAAGTAAGGGTATGAAATATAGTTGGATATAAGCAATTCCCTATACGTGTGTTTTGTGCGAGAACTAAACTATACAACCCACAGACACTGAAATATTTATGGGGAATAATAGTGCGGTAGGTGAAACATAAATGTAAGTTAGGGATATGGAAATTAGATTTAAATAACTAAGAATATTCACACGAATGAAAACACTTTTGCGAGTTGTTGGAGAAAATTTCAAGTTTTTAGCTTAAAATAAATTTTAAATTATTTTAAAAGAAAAATAAAGAGCAAAGAGCCAAGATAAATTGACTTTTCAATCAAGAAACGTAGAAATTTTACTAAAAGGGGTTTTTAATCATTGTTTTTTGAAGCCGAGAAAAACTAATTAAAAATTTATACTAGATTTCATCGCCATTTCTTAATTTATTAAAAAAGCTAAAATTATCGAGTAATTGCACTTTTTCTTACCTCTAATACCAAAGAGAATTCTGCAAACACGTCATTTATATTAATTATATTTGAAGCTCCCAGGGGTGGCTATACGGTTTGAGGTTATTCAAGAACTCTAATAAGCTCAAGCTCATTCATGTCTCAGTAAATTCAATTCTGTTGTTATGGTTGACACTTGAACCTCAATTAGGTTACTGATAACCAAGATATGGTACCTACTATAAAGCTTCATTTTAAAAGTCGAGACCAAATTGACTTCACAAATTAACTCGAAAGTCTTTATTAGCTTGTGCATTTAAGTAAAATCATTAAGTCAGCGATTTAAGATATTATTAAAACCCTAGAACCACGCCGTGAAAAAATTGTGCGTATATCACTCCGTGGGGTCGCCGGCGACCCCAGTGTAAATAATGATTTTTAGGCCAATATAATCGATAAAATGCAATTATTAATTTTTTTTATACATTTCGTGAACTTTATTAATACAACAAAAAAAAATTGCAGACAAAAATTGGAAATAAAGGCTCTTAGAAAATAAAATAAAATATAGAGAAACTAACCTAAAAAAATATATTTTTCGGTACTCAGTAGTAAAAGTTTAAAAAAAAATATAGTAAATTAATAAAAATTTGTTGTAATCATATTGTAAATTCTATAAATGTAAACAAAACTGCATATTTTGAAGTAAAAATATATACAAGGTGTTAGAGAGCAACAAAGAAAAATTCCATCGTGCAACTCTATGACACTATTATCAAATTATATAAATAAATATTTAACGCAACCCAACTACAGCAGTGGCGGGACTAAGGGAGGGCCAGAGTGGGCCCAGGCCCAACCAAAAAACTCGTGGCTCACCCTTGTGCCCACCCTGAGTTTTAGATTAAAAAATCATAACAGAAGATCGTTTTACGTATAAAACTTGAGATTTTTAGAAAAGCAAATAAATTCATTATAATACCTATTTAGTGGGGTCGAAATACGGTTGCGAATGAAAAGTTCTGCTAATAGATATATTATGATTAAATAATGTTCAGGACAGTATCAGGAATAATGTAGTAAATTTCGGACATCCAACAATGTTTTAAAAAAAATGAATTTCGTTTTCATAACGATCGCATTAAATGGCAACCCTTACAAATTCTGACTTCCTGTGCACTTTTTGGCTGTTTGGTTGCACTTGAGGATCTCAACTTTGGCAGGTCGATTCTACTCATGAAGTAGTATCTTTTCCATGAGCAAAACAGTTTTTTATTACTTCTTCGCATTGCACTGAATAAAACAATTTTTGGTCGGTATTTGGTGCTTTTAAGAATTTTTTTCGCGGAAACTACAAAACCAAACTACACGTTTTTGGTCTAGAATTGATCGTCAGTCTATTTCACACAATCCTATATTTTTTTTATTACGATCCGATGTTTACAAGTTGAGAATTTAAATAAAACGTCAAGGAAAACGCGTCAATGTACTACAAAAGGCACTTGTCCGACATTTACTAGATTTTCCCGTAATTCGACGCCGCGAATTGTACAGTTAGTAATAATACTAATAATAGAATAATTTCAACTCGAAAAGTGTAATCAAATAATCTTAACAAGAATTTATGGGAGTAAATTTTCATTTAGTTCAATTTTACGAGCCCACCTAAAATTAAGGTGGCCCGGTAATGGCCCACCCTAAAATGTAATGCTAGTTCCGCCACTGAACTACAGGTGTGTAAACTGATACTTAATACTCAAGAGTGAAGGTAGATAGACACGCCAATGCCTTTTTGGCATTGGTGCATGTTTAAGCCGAATTTTAAATAGAGCCGGGTCGCCGACGACCCCACGGTAGGGTTCTAGGGTTAACTCCAAAACTAAATGCCACTAAAAAGCGATGATTTTTACGACAAATCTACTACAAAAGGGTTCTTAGTAAACCTCATACAGCAACAGCCGTTGTAGCACCATAAAGATTACAATTACCATAATTTGACATCTGTAAAAAAATAAAGAGGTAGAATTTTCTTTCAGAAACATCCAACACGTTTGTTCCAACTATCTTATTGGACCAATCCAAATAGAACAAAGAGAAAACCATCAGTTGACTTGTTTTCATACGCTTTCGTCATCTCTCACGAATGTCAATGTACCTCCTTAAAAACTACAATTACCTACCGTAATTTTACTTCTATAATAAATTAAAGAGGGTAAAGTTTTCTTTCAGAAACATCAACACGTTTCTTCCAACTGTCTTATTTGACCAGTCCAAATAGAACAAAGAAAACCCAGAAAAAAGTTGCATTTTTTCATACGTTTTCGTCATCTTTCACGAATGGCAATGTACCTCCTTAAAAACTACAATTACCGTAATTTTTCTTCTACAGGGTGTCTGTAAAAACACCTTACAACGCTTTAGGGTGAACTTATAGGATAATATTAGACCGATATAACCCAATTTACCTATATGCAAAAGTGCACCATTACCAAGTTACGGCTCTTCAAAGTTGGCGTTTCAAAAATGTATTTTCTTTATATCGGAAGAACCGTTTCGGATAAAAGTTCAAATTATGGTCAACGTTTTTCACTTATAGGAAGCTATAATTCTACAAAGTTTAGAGGAAAAAGATACACGGGAAATAGACCAATCACTGAATCGTTAATACTAACAGTTAAATATCTTTTTAATTTGTTAATGAATTGTAAAATTGACTACACAAGAGGAAACGAAATTTAAAAATCAGTAATTTTTGCCTCTTGAGATTTTATCATAAGGCTTCTGGTTTTCCAGATAATAGGAAAAATGTTTCTAATAAAAGCTATTAATTGTAATAAAATTCAACACATTTTTCAAGTTGCTTTTATTTAAAGGCGACCAGATAATTTGTTGATTTTTATTGCAATTAATAGCTTTTATTAGAAACATTTTTCCTATTATTTAGAAAACCTAAAGCCTTACGATAAAATCTCAAGAGGCGAAAGTTACTAATTTTTAAATTTCCTGTCATCTCATGTAGTCAATTTTACAATTCATTGACAGATTCAAAAGATATTCAACTGTTAGTTTTAACGATTTAGTGATTGGTCTATTTCCTGTGTGTCTTTTTCCATTAAACTTTGTAGAATTATAGCTTTCCATATGTGAAAAACGTTGACCATAATTTGAACTTTTATCCGAAACGGTTCTTCCGATATAAAGAAAATACATTTTTAAAACGCCAACTTTGAAGAGCCGTAACTTGGTAATGGTGCACTTTTGCATATAGGTAAATTGGGTTATATCGGTCTAATATTATCCTATAAGTTCACCCTAAAGCGTTGTAAGGTGTTTTTACAGACACCCTGTATAATAAATTAAAGAGGGTAAAATTTCCTTTCAGAAACATCCAACACGTTTGTTCCAACTGTCTTATTTGACCAGTCCAAATAGAACAAAAGAAAACCCAGAAAAAAGTTGCATTTTTTCATACGCTTTCGTCATCTCTCACGAATGTCAATGTACCTCCTTAAAAACTACAATTACCTACCGTAATTTTACTTCTATAATAAATTAAAGAGGGTAAAGTTTTCTTTCAGAAACATCAACACGTTTCTTCCAACTGTCTTATTTGACCAGTCCAAATAGAACAAAAGAAAACCCAGAAAAAAGTTGCATTTTTTCATACGCTTTCGTCATCTTTCACGAATGGCAATGTACCTCCTTAAAAACTACAATTACCGTAATTTTTCTTCTATAATAAATTAAAGAGGGTAAAATTTCTTTTCAGAAACATCCAACACGTTTGCTCCAACTGTCTTATTTGACGAGTCCAAATAGAACAAAAGAAAACCCAGAAAAAAGTTGCATTTTTTCATACGCTTTCGTCATCTCTCACGAATGTTAATGTACCTCCTTAAAAACTACAATTACCTACCGTAATTTTACTTCTATAATAAATTAAAGAGGGTAAAGTTTTCTTTCAGAAACATCAACACGTTTCTTCCAACTGTCTTATTTGACCAGTCCAAATAGAACAAAAGAAAACCCAGAAAAAAGTTGCATTTTTTCATACGCTTTCGTCATCTTTCACGAATGGCAATGTACCTCCTTATAAACTACAATTACCGTAATTTTTCTTCTATAATAAATTAAAGAGGGTAAAATTTCTTTTCAGAAACATCCAACACGTTTGTTCCAACTGTCTTATTTGACCAGTCCAAATAGAACAAAAGAAAACCCAGAAAAAAGTTGCATTTTTTCATACGCTTTCGTCATCTCTCACGAATGTCAATGTACCTCCTTAAAAACTACAATTACCTACCGTAATTTTACTTCTATAATAAATTAAAGAGGGTAAAGTTTTCTTTCAGAAACATCAACACGTTTCTTCCAACTGTCTTATTTGACCAGTTCAAATAGAACAAAAGAAAACCCAGAAAAAAGTTGCATTTTTTCATACGCTTTCGTCATCTTTCACGAATGTCAATGTACCTCCTTAAAAACTACAATTACCTACCGTAATTTTACTTCTATAATAAATTAAAGAGGGTAAAGTTTTCTTTCAGAAACATCAACACGTTTCTTCCAACTGTCTTATTTGACAAGTTCAAATAGAACAAAAGAAAACCCAGAAAAAAGTTGCATTTTTTCATACGTTTTCGTCATCTTTCACGAATGGCAATGTACCTCCTTAAAAACTACAATTACCGTAATTTTTCTTCTATAATAAATTAAAGAGGGTAAAATTTCCTTTCAGAAACATCCAACACGTTTGTTCCAACTGTCTTATTTGACCAGTCCAAATAGAACAAAAGAAAACCCAGAAAAAAGTTGCATTTTTTCATACGCTTTCGTCATCTCTCACGAATGTCAATGTACCTCTTTAAAAACTACAATTACCTACCGTAATTTTACTTCTATAATAAATTAAAGAGGGTAAAATTTCCTTTCAGAAACATCCAACACGTTTGTTCCAACTGTCTTATTTGACCAGTCCAAATAGAACAAAAGAAAACCCAGAAAAAAGTTGCATTTTTTTATACGCTTTCGTCATCTCTCACGAATGTCAATGTACCTCCTTAAAAACTACAATTACCTACCGTAATTTTACTTCTATAATAAATTAAAGAGGGTAAAGTTTTCTTTCAGAAACATCAACACGTTTCTTCCAACTGTCTTATTTGACCAGTCCAAATAGAACAAAAGAAAACCCAGAAAAAAGTTGCATTTTTTCATACGCTTTCGTCATCTTTCACGAATGGCAATGTACCTCCTTAAAAACTACAATTACCGTAATTTTTCTTATATAATAAATTAAAGAGGGTAAAATTTCTTTTCAGAAACATCCAACACGTTTGCTCCAACTGTCTTATTTGACGAGTCCAAATAGAACAAAAGAAAACCCAGAAAAAAGTTGCATTTTTTCATACGCTTTCGTCATCTCTCACGAATGTCAATGTACCTCCTTAAAAACTACAATTACCTACCGTAATTTTACTTCTATAATAAATTAAAGAGGGTAAAGTTTTCTTTCAGAAACATCAACACGTTTCTTCCAACTGTCTTATTTGACCAGTTCAAATAGAACAAAAGAAAACCCAGAAAAAAGTTGCATTTTTTCATACGCTTTCGTCATCTTTCACGAATGGCAATGTACCTCCTTAAAAACTACAATTACCGTAATTTTTCTTCTATAATAAATTAAAGAGGGTTAAATTTCCTTTCAGAAACATCCAACACGTTTGTTCCAACTGTCTTATTTGACCAGTCCAAATAGAACAAAAGAAAACCCAGAAAAAAGTTGCATTTTTTCATACGCTTTCGTCATCTCTCACGAATGTCAATGTACCTCCTTAAAAACTACAATTACCTACCGTAATTTTACTTCTATAATAAATTAAAGAGGGTAAAGTTTTCTTTCAGAAACATCAACACGTTTCTTCCAACTGTCTTATTTGACCAGTCCAAATAGAACAAAAGAAAACCCAGAAAAAAGTTGCATTTTTTCATACGCTTTCGTCATCTTTCACGAATGTCAATGTACCTCCTTAAAAACTACAATTACCTACCGTAATTTTACTTCTATAATAAATTAAAGAGGGTAAAGTTTTCTTTCAGAAACATCAACACGTTTCTTCCAACTGTCTTATTTGACCAGTTCAAATAGAACAAAAGAAAACCTAGAAAAAAGTTGCATTTTTTCATACGCTTTCGTCATCTTTCACGAATGGCAATGTACCTCCTTAAAAACTACAATTACCGTAATTTTTCTTCTATAATAAATTAAAGAGGGTAAAATTTCCTTTCAGAAACATCCAACACGTTTGTTCCAACTGTCTTATTTGACCAGTCCAAATAGAACAAAAGAAAACCCAGAAAAAAGTTGCATTTTTTCATACGCTTTCGTCATCTCTCACGAATGTCAATGTACCTCCTTAAAAACTACAATTACCTACCGTAATTTTACTTCTATAATAAATTAAAGAGGGTAAAGTTTTCTTTCAGAAACATCAACACGTTTCTTCCAACTGTCTTATTTGACCAGTTCAAATAGAACAAAAGAAAACCTAGAAAAAAGTTGCATTTTTTCATACGCTTTCGTCATCTTTCACGAATGGCAATGTACCTCCTTAAAAACTACAATTACCGTAATTTTTCTTCTATAATAAATTAAAGAGGGTAAAATTTCCTTTCAGAAACATCCAACACGTTTGTTCCAACTGTCTTATTTGACCAGTCCAAATAGAACAAAAGAAAACCCAGAAAAAAGTTGCATTTTTTCATACGCTTTCGTCATCTCTCACGAATGTCAATGTACCTCCTTAAAAACTACAATTACCTACCGTAATTTTACTTCTATAATAAATTAAAGAGGGTAAAGTTTTCTTTCAGAAACATCAACACGTTTCTTCCAACTGTCTTATTTGACCAGTCCAAATAGAACAAAAGAAAACCCAGAAAAAAGTTGCATTTTTTCATACGCTTTCGTCATCTCTCACGAATGTCAATGTACCTCCTTAAAAACTACAATTACCTACCGTAATTTTACTTCTATAATAAATTAAAGAGGGTAAAGTTTTCTTTCAGAAACATCAACACGTTTCTTCCAACTGTCTTATTTGACCAGTCCAAATAGAACAAAAGAAAACCCAGAAAAAAGTTGCATTTTTTCATACGCTTTCGTCATCTCTCACGAATGTCAATGTACCTCCTTAAAAACTACAATTACCTACCGTAATTTTACTTCTATAATAAATTAAAGAGGGTAAAGTTTTCTTTCAGAAACATCAACACGTTTCTTCCAACTGTCTTATTTGACCAGTCCAAATAGAACAAAAGAAAACCCAGAAAAAAGTTGCACTTTTTCATACGCTTTCGTCATCTTTCACGAATGGCAATGTACCTCCTTAAAAACTACAATTACCGTAATTTTTCTTCTATAATAAATTAAAGAGGGTAAAATTTCCTTTCAGAAACATCCAACACGTTTGTTCCAACTGTCTTATTTGACCAGTCCAAATAGAACAAAACGACCCATCGGTGAACTTATTTTCAAAATTTTAAAGTTAAGATATTTTATCTTGGAAGTTGGATGAAACATTCTTGAATCGCCCCAATATAAAACAAGCATTCTTTATGAAACCTCTGCGGTAGATCCAACTAAATAACGCTATCTTGCAGCATCCCAAGTAGTTTTTTGTAAAATGGTTTACAAGCAAACAAGAGACAAGCTTTTCCCTATTCACCTTATATATTAATTTTGCATCCTCTCTTTTCAGAGATTGTAATTTTTTTATACTCGAGGGTTGAAAATAAGAAAAAAACCACTCTTATACGTATTATATTACGATATTAACTTTCAACATTTTGTAGTTACGAATCGTAGTAATTGTTGACTAGAAACATTCTTACAATATTCGTTTTCAATTTGACGCTTTCTTTATACAACTCGAGCAAACCGTTATTAAAAAGAAATTTTTTTTCATCACTCCAAAAGGAAAATTGCTAAAAGCGTTTATTAAAAATCAAACAATTACAACGTTTTTTCGGTCCACAAATTTTTTTTTAAATTCGAACTGATGGTTACAATAATTGGTTACACGAGCCTTTATTCATTTTGGATGTTATTGCCATGTGAGTGTTTCTTCATTTAATACCAAGACCTTAGTTTGCTCTGGATGTCCGAGATTATAATATAATAACGTCGGAACTTGGAACACCCTTTATCTAATAGTGCTTGTGAAAACGTTAAAAGAGATTGGATAAAATCTAATAACGTAAACAAATTTAAATTTTGCTCCGAAAAGTCGTTATCTATAATTGGTAATTTAATATACCAACTGTTATTAAATAATACTCAAACTAATAATTATATAAAATGAAATTCGAGAAGTCTTAATTGTTTTTTATTAATTAAAGTTGACAAAAAAAAATTTAAATTTTAATGAGACACTACACTTTTTCAAACTTAAGAAAAATTTAATGCTTCTTTTCATTAAAATTTATATTAAATGGGAAGTTTTTTCCTCTGTAGTAGGTACATGTACAAAAACTGCTCTACAGGGTAAAATTAACAGAGGGTGGCGTTGTTGATGTTTTAGAGTTGGGAGAGTGAGGGAGAAAGAGAGTTGCTTTTTTTTTTCAATAATTGCGCTTCAGATGCATCCTTACTCATTAAATTGTTTGTTAAATGAAAGACCTTTCAAATATTTTTCATTCCAAATAGAACAAATGACTCTCTTTTTACGTCGACATTATTTTTTTAAACATTCAAAAGCTTTCATAATTATTTTTATTTTTAATTCAAATATCGTGTTTTTAAATTAATTTCGTTCTATAAATATTATTAGTCCTACCTAAGGACTCATATGTAGGGTAGTTAATAAATACGTACTTACAGTGAAATTAAAGTGCAGTGTAGAATAGGGAGACGTCGATACCTGTCCACTAGTGGAGCAAAAGTTTACTCTGACCTGCACTATAAGAGCTAAAACTAAATAAAACATTTTTCGCACCTTATGGTCCTTGGAAGCAGGAATCGGCTCTCCAGAACTCTGGTCAGAGGGCAACCCAGTTCTTAGTCCTTATTTTGGCAAAAATTTTACTTTTCTAAGGATCTAAGCCTAGTATCAAATTCAAAATTCCTAAGATACCTAGAAGTGCTTCATTAAACCAAGACAAACCTATCCCGTTAGACTGCCCCCAATTCGCTCCAGCGAAGATTAATTGGGAAATTCAGACTTTTTTAAGAAGCATTAGAATACGATATACCCTGGTACCAAACCTAGGATAACTAGAAGCGCTTCATTAAATCAAATTAAATTAAGCCCGTTACACTTTCATCAATTCGGCTCCTACATGAGTTTTCAGGAATAGCGCGAAATTCGAAATTTAAAAATTTAAAATGACATTGAAAAATATATGTAAAGCTACATTTAGGCACTAAATTTAGAGTTTTTAGGATATTCTTTAGCTCTGCTCCCCCTTACTTGGCCTCGAGGTAATTATTCGTGAAATTTCATTTTCTCTAAAGATCTTTGGAATATGATTTACTCTGGTATTAAAAATGATACATTTTAAAATGAGCCTTCTCTTTCTCTTGGTCGCCAGAACATGCATTGGCAAATTTGGACTTTTCTATAGATATTTAGAGAATGAGAAATAAACTATGGTATCAAATTAAAACTTCCTATAACAGGCCTTCGTTGCGACTCCGCCTCGTTCAATTAGTCTCTCGTTTTCTTTGTGAAATTTATGGTCTATGGAAGCAGGAATCGGCTCTTCAAAATTCAGGTCAGGGGCAACCCAGTCTTTACGGTCTATTTTCAGGAATTTTTTAATTTTGTAGGAATCTGTAGGGTATTATCTAGCCTAGTATCAAATTCAAAATTCTTAAAATACCTAGCTTCAGTAAACCAAGACAAACCTATTGCGTTAGACTGCTCCCAATTTGCTCCCACGGGAATTAATTGGGAATTTCAGACTTTTCTAGGAATCATTTAGATACGATCTACCCTGGTACCATACCTAGGATACCTAGAAGTGCTTCATTAAAAATCAAGACCAACCTACTCCATTAGACTGCTCCCAATTCGCTCCCACGGGGATTAATTGGGAATTTCAGACTTTTCTAGGAATCATTAAGATACGATCTACCCTGGTACCATACCTAGAATACCTAGAAGTGCTTTATTAAAAACCAAGACAAACCTACTCCGTTAGACTGCTCCCAATTCGCTCCCACGGGGATTAATTGGGCAGTTCAGACTTTTCTAGGAATCATTAGGATACGATCTACCCTGGTACCAAACCTAAGATACCTAGAAGTGCTTCATTAAACCAAAACAAACCTACTCCGTTAGACTGCTCCCAATTCGCTCCTACAGGGATTAATAGGGAAGTTCAGACTTTTCTAGAAATCATTAAGATACGATCTACCCTAGTACCATACCTAGGATACCTAGAAGTGCTTCATTAAAAACCAAGACAAACCTACTCCGTTAGACTGCTCCCAATTCGCACCCACGGGGATTAATTGGGCAGTTCAGACTTTTCTAGGAATCATTAAGATACGATCTACCCTGGTACCAAACCTAAGATACCTAGAAGTGCTTCATTAAACCAAAACAAACCTACTCCGTTAGACTGCTCCCAATTCGCTCCTACAGGGATTAATAGAGAAGTTCAGACTTTTCTAGGAATCATTAAGATACGATTTACCCTAGTACCATACCTAGGATACCTAGAAGTGCTTCATTAAAAACCAAGACAAACCTACTCCGTTAGATTGCTCCCAATTCGCTCCCACGGCGATTAATTGGAAAGTTCAGACTTTTCTAGGAATCATTAAGATACGATCTACCCTGGTACCATACCTAGGATACCTAGAAGTGCTTCATTAAAAACCAAGACAAACCTACTCCGTTAGACTGCTCCCAATTCGCTCCCACGGGGATTAATTGGAAAGTTCAGACTTTTCTAGGAATCATTAAGATACGATCTACCCTGGTACCATACCTAGGATACCTAGAAGTGCTTCATTAAAAACAAAGACAAACCTACTCCGTTAGACTGGTCCCAATTCGCTCCCACGGGGATTAATTGGGAATTTCAGACTTTTCTAGGAATCATTAAGATACGATCTACCCTGGTACCATACCTAGGATACCTAGAAGTGCTTCATTAAAAACCAAGACAAACCTACTCCGTTAGACTGGTCCCAATTCGCTCCCACGGGGAATTATTGGGAAGTTCAGACTTTTCTAGGAATCATTAAGATACGATCTACCCTGGTACCATACCTAGGATACCTAGAAGTGCTTCATTAAAAACAAAGACAAACCTACTCCGTTAGACTGCTCCCAATTCGCTCCCACGGGGATTAATTGGGAATTTTAGACTTTTCTAGGAATCATTAAGATACGATCTACCCTGGTACCATACCTAGGATACCTAGAAGTGCTTCATTAAAAACAAAGACAAACCTACTCCGTTAGACTGCTCCCAATTCGCTCCCACGGGGATTAATTGGGAATTTTAGACTTTTCTAGGAATCATTAAGATACGATCTACCCTAGTACCATACCTAGGATACCTAGAAGTGCTTCATTAAAAACCAAGACAAACCTACTCCGTTAGACTGCTCCCAATTCGCACCCACGGGGATTAATTGGGCAGTTCAGACTTTTCTAGGAATCATTAAGATACGATCTACCCTGGTACCAAACCTAAGATACCTAGAAGTGCTTCATTAAACCAAAACAAACCTACTCCGTTAGACTGCTCCCAATTCGCTCCTACAGGGATTAATAGAGAAGTTCAGACTTTTCTAGGAATCATTAAGATACGATTTACCCTAGTACCATACCTAGGATACCTAGAAGTGCTTCATTAAAAACCAAGACAAACCTACTCCGTTAGACTGCTCCCAATTCGCTCCCACGGCGATTAATTGGAAAGTTCAGACTTTTCTAGGAATCATTAAGATACGATCTACCCTGGTACCATACCTAGGATACCTAGAAGTGCTTCATTAAAAACCAAGACAAACCTACTCCGTTAGACTGCTCCCAATTCGCTCCCACGGGGATTAATTGGAAAGTTCAGACTTTTCTAGGAATCATTAAGATACGATCTACCCTGGTACCATACCTAGGATACCTAGAAGTGCTTCATTAAAAACAAAGACAAACCTACTCCGTTAGACTGGTCCCAATTCGCTCCCACGGGGATTAATTGGGAATTTCAGACTTTTCTAGGAATCATTAAGATACGATCTACCCTGGTACCATACCTAGGATACCTAGAAGTGCTTCATTAAAAACCAAGACAAACCTACTCCGTTAGACTGGTCCCAATTCGCTCCCACGGGGAATTATTGGGAAGTTCAGACTTTTCTAGGAATCATTAAGATACGATCTACCCTGGTACCATACCTAGGATACCTAGAAGTGCTTCATTAAAAACAAAGACAAACCTACTCCGTTAGACTGCTCCCAATTCGCTCCCACGGGGATTAATTGGGAATTTTAGACTTTTCTAGGAATCATTAAGATACGATCTACCCTGGTACCATACCTAGGATACCTAGAAGTGCTTCATTAAAAACAAAGACAAACCTACTCCGTTAGACTGGTCCCAATTCGCTCCCACGGGGATTAATTGGGAATTTTAGACTTTTATAGGAATCAAGATACGATCTACCCTGGTAGCATACCTAGGATACCTAGAAGTGCTTCATTAAAAACCAAGACAAACCTACTCCGTTAGACTGGTCCCAATTCGCTCCCACGGGGATTAATTGGGAAGTTCAGACTTTTCTAGGAATCATTAAGATACGATCTACCCTGGTACCATACCTAGGATACCTAGAAGTGCTTCATTAAAAACCAAGACAAACCTACTCCGTTAGACTGCTCCCAATTCGCTCCTACAGGGATTAATAGGGAAGTTCAGACTTTTCTAGGAATCATTAAGATACGATCTACCCTTTTACCAAACCTAGAATACCTAGAAGTGCTTCATTAAAGCAAAGTAAATTAAACCCGTTACACTTCTACCAATTTGGCTCCTAGAGGAGTTTTCAAGCATGCCGAAAAATTCAAAATTGGCGGTAATGGGGAGTGTAAAAATTTTAAATGGAATTTAAAATAGGCGTATATTCTTTAGGGTGTAACCTACATTCAGGAACTAAATTTATGTATGATCTGCATGATATTCTTTGGCTCTGCCCCCCCCCCCCTTACTTGGCCTCGAGGTAATTTTTCGTGAAATTCCATTTTTTCTAAAGATCTTTAGAATATGATTTACTCTGTTATTAAAAATGATACATTTTAAAATGAGCACTCCTTTTCACTTGGTCACCAGAACATTCCTTGGCAAATTTGGACTTTTCTATAGATTTTTAGGGTATAATAAAAACACTATGGTATCAAATTAGAACCTCCTATGATAGGCTTAGGTTACGACTCTGTCTCGTTCAATTGGTCTCTGGTTTTCTTTGTGAACTTTACATTATTTTTGACAAATTTGGACACTCGGAGGAATTTTCGAGAAATTCTGATTATTCTAGAGATCTTTAGGATATGATATTCCCTAATTTAATTTTCGGCCTATAGAAAAAGCAAACTAATTGTTCGTGTGTTTACACTAAAGTAGAGGGGTTAGTAGAGCTCCAACTTATTTTAAAGGATGCAGAGGTAATCTAATCATTCTAGGATGTAGTTGCAGTCAAATATATGTCTTTGAAGTAAATAGTTTTCATCTCAAAGTTAACCAAAGCGCCAACATTAACTTTAAAATAAGTAGCAAACTTGAATTTGATAGATTATTCAACATAAACTGTGGTGTATCTGGTTAATAAATATGTAAATAAAGTGGAAAAACAGTTTTTGCAATAAGTATTGGAGTGTGTGGTTGGGAAATAATTTGCAAGTTACACCAATAGTTTTTGAAACAGAAAAAAAGGACTAAAATCAAACGATTACCGTTTTCTCATAGCAATAAGATTATTTTTTCCTCGCCAAGAGTCCGTACCTACCTGCACTTTTGTACGTGAGCTTTTCCACTCTTCTGAATTTTCACGCTTCATTTAATGATCGTTAAACTGAAAATTGTTGGTTTTTTATTAAAAGCAAAAGAGTGGTCACACCGAGAGTGTTTGGAATTTCAAAAATGCGTTGAATTTGCTCCTGCGAATATTTCAATCAATATTTTAGCCAATATTTTAGGTAAAAAATAAAAACCGGTGGTGAAAAGTTTTCTTTAACATTCAGTAGTAATATCAATTTGGTATTAAAAATTCAATAACATTCAGCTTTCATGTTATCAATAAAAAAAATATTGCTTTGAAAGTCTTTACAATTGCAGATGATGAAAATAACTGTATAAGCAGGGTATATAAGAAAATCCTTATTTTAGAACCTTAAATTGAAAATTTTAAGCCTCACGTAAATATAAAGAAGAGGGAAAGCTTTTACAATTTAAAAAAAATAGAATATTTGCCATTAATTAAATGACTTACAATGCAAGAAAAAAATTCTAATTTACAACCAATCTGCTTCATACAAACCATTTAAGAAAATTTAAGGTTTGGCACCCTAAGGTCCGTTTGCACCACTTTCTCTTGACTTTTATAAATTTGTGTTTTGTGACAGTTTTTACGTTGACAAGGATATGATGCTATGATGCACACGTACTGCAACACAGATCCCGTGATGGCGAGCGGTAGGAATAAGTTTGCGCAGATTTGGCCACGCCCCTTTAATAATTTAAATACATTTTGCGTTGGTGGGTCAATTTGGGTCATTTTTGGACCGCAAATTTGCATTCCCACAGCTCGCCAATATAAATCTGTCTTGCACTAAATTAAATACTAGTTCAATTTAAGACGAAGTGGCGCAAACCGGCCTTAATCGCCTTACCCACATAACGTTGGTCAGTGTTTTTTTATTGCCTTCTTGAGGGGCTCTAGTTTCCCCAAACAGCTACCACCCTTAAGAAATCTCATAATTAAATTTCAAATACCAGAAAACAACTCAAAATAAAATATATTTATTTAGTTACAAAATCGTAAACCTAACTTAAATTAACTGTATAATATTTACAAAAAAAATTCTTTAAAGATAATACACTGTACATGATGAGCTTTTCACGTAATATTAAACGTTCGGACACTCAAAAGTTCATTTCACTGTAATAATTATTTAAAAAAATTCATTTTTAACCCACGTAGGGAAAGGGTGGGTAGGCTCCAGGATAAAAACCTGGAAAAGCCGCCGTCGGTTGTACAGCAACTGATGCCGTTATAAACGTCGTTACGACTGTCGGTAAAACAGTTTTCGATACAATCGTCGTATAAGCTGTGCGAGCTCCAAATGTTAATTTCAAAATCTTACTATTCGTTTGAGTTACTTGGGTCGTTTGTAAAATCGGGGACGTTGTTATTGTAAATTGGGGTTGTTGTTGCGGGAATAATGGAGGCGGTATCGGTAAGTTTGGTAATTGAGGTGATATAGTGCTAGTACCGAACTCATAATCTGTTTTAGTTACAAGACCTAAAGACTTTGAAATTGTAGTTAAAATTGTATTGTGTCCATTGATAATTGGAATTACGTGCGATTCGTAAACTGTATCGACTTTAATAACTGGTTTTGAAGTTGTTATAACTTGTTGTTGTAATCCTGCAGCTGCAGCAGGATTTAACAGACGCAATATAGCCAACTGTTGTAATTGTTCGGGGCTCAAGTTTGGCGTTTGTTGAACAACGGGTTCGGTTACTTTTTGTTTTTGCGTGCTAGGAGCGTGAGCTTTTTTAGATCTCAAGTGCATTTCCATGGGTAAATTTGACTTGTCGACTTCGGATATGTCGAAATCTGAGCCAATTTTAGCCAAGTCCAAGTCGGGTGGTAGTTTTTGTCGTACGCGCGTATCTGCCTCGTTGTCGTTTTCGTCGCCGAAAGCGAGTTCGAGATTTAGCTCCGAACCGGCCTCGTCTAAATGACTGTTGAATTCGTTTAAAATTTTACTAGGGTTGAAATGATAAGCTTCCATAGGTGGTAAAGTTTTAGTTGCGGCAACTAATCGAGTAACTAAATAAGTTTGAATTAAAGTGTAGCTCGAAGTTTCGTTTTGTCCACGAACTGCTGGCAAGATGTGAGTCTTCAACATAGTTTGGGTTGTACTAAAAGTTTCGGTTATTGTTTCTAAAGGTGGCGTTTCCATATCTGAAGCCATATATAAAGGTGGTAGGGTCGCTATGCTCGAATCGAGAAAGTTATTGTCCTTTTCAAAATTATTCGACGTGGCTAAAATATTTTCAGTTAAAGGTTCTAATTTTGTCGGACTGAGCAAACTTTCTGAAGTTGTACTTTCTAAAGTTTTTTCGAACGTTGACGTCACGGTTATGTAGCGCGTATTTTTAACGCTACCAGCCTACCAACACGAAAAAAAAATTAAAAATTTGAAAAACAATTCAAAAATTACTCACCTGAAACGTGTACGGTGATTTAATCGTAGCAATTTCGTAGTACGTATCTTTAAAATCAGGCGGAGTGGAAATTTCGACTTTAATAGTCTCTAGTGGAAACGGATTATCAATTTTATTTTCAACGGAACCATCGTCGCCAGTAATTGATGCAATAGATTCGGATCCAACTAAACTATCCGCTTCATCAGATCGAACTTGGAGTGTAACGATGTCGTTTAAATGAGAGTGAGGGTCCACAGGTGAACTCGTAGTACTTATTAAAGTTGCATTATATTGTTCTTCGTCGTTTTGTCTTCTAATGGTAACTCTAGGTTTCGGTGTTGTTTTATACTGCCATCTTCCGGGCGCTCTGTTTAATTTAAATTTGTACACGCTCGTATTTTCTAATTGTTCCGTGTTAGTCGGTTGAATTTGACTGCGATTTTTGTAACCTTTTCTCAAATAATTATTGCTACTATTTTCCGTCGTTTGTGTTGGTGGTTTGGATTTATTTTTTCTCGATAGGTATTTTCGTCCGGCTCCTTGGGTCGTCGTGGATGTTGGCGGTGGTTCGCTGTGTACAGATACACTTGCATATCTTGGCCTTTTCCGATTACTCTTTAGGTTACTTTTGTGCTCTCTGTGTGATGTATTGTGGTGTCTGTATTATTTACAGTGTGTTAGTGCACACCTTTAAGTGTTAGTAGTTGTGCCGTAAAATTTATGAGTAACGTACATTATAAAAAAAAAGGCAAGTGCATACTCTTTAAAGTGCTCAATGTTTTAGCTTAACTTTGTTGTAAATTTTACAAGAGGTAATCGTCGTTAAAAATTAAATAATATTGCTATAGTAAAATAATTTAGTGTTTTTAAGAAAACTTCCACCAGACCAGAGCCCCAAGTGTGTGTATAAAAGGTTTTATAAATACTATAACAATGTACTTTCTTATAACAATAGCAACTGTTGATGTCAACAGATGATGATTACACGCCTAATTAGTCATCAGCAGTTCGATATTTTATCCAGTAAGTACGTGGGCTCTTCGAAAAGTTTATAGAAAGTTAGCTTAGGGCTTAAGGTCGAATTAACAAATACCAAACATAAAATCTTGAAAAATTTAAGAAGAATAACATTTTTGCGTTTCACCTGTGGAGGCCGACTCTAAAATTTATTGTAATACAAACATTTCCACACATACACGCAAATAGAAAAGCAGTTTGATATTTTCTTATCAATTAGGAAAAGTAGGCTAAGGCAGAATGGGAGGTTCCATCAAAAAACCTACGTTGTTTCTAGAGTAGCTCTCAAAGCACTGCTGGAGCTAACATACAAGAGGTAAAACTTTGTGGGGGTTTTGAAGACTAAGAGCTAAAAAAAATCCTAAACGATAGTATATGCCATAAAGAACCTTAACTACAAAGAGTTGACGCGCAGTAAAGATGATTTTCTCCTGGTCGCAATTTGAAAAAAAATTAAATAGAATAAACCTGCATGTTGAATATTGATAAGTGATAATATATTCATACAGCCCCCAGAGTTCACAAAAACTTCATATCAAGAAATTTCTTCTCAGGAAATTTCATCGTAAAGAAAATTTTTTGCAGGGAAAATTCATGGCCATTTAAGAGCAACAACTACTCTGGTAGGAAAGCACACAGTTTACTGTGTAGGTTAGGTTAGGTTAGGTTCTTCAAATAATGGGTAGATAGGAAACACGCCTCATTGTTCCGATGAGGAACAATGCCTCAACGCCTACAAGCATCGGATCGGGAAGCTAGCCTCCCGCAGATGCGAGGAGAACGAGGAGAACGATACCGCGGAGCACACCCTGTTCTAATGCTACCACTGGGACTATGGCGTCGCTGATCTCAGCCAATGTCGTCATCATCATGCCCCGAGATGAGGAAGGCTGGGGCACGATAACAAAATTAGATCACCGGATAATAGGGGTTAAAGAGCGAGTGGAGAAAGAGAAACCAAAATCAGCGTTCTCCAGAAACCCACGAAACTAACTGCCTCAAGCCGAGGTGTACAGAGAAGCTCAAAAACATCGATACTTCTAGAAACCAAATAAGACGGAATGTGCCAGACGACGACGTTGAGGAAAAGACCAGAACGGCAACAACAGGGAGAGAGCAAAGACCTCCTAATAAATCTATGTCGGAAGAAATGCGAAAGCAAATTCTCGAGAAGATTGGAGAGTACTCTGGTAGGATAGCACACTGCACAGAGTGTACTGTATAGGGTTGTCTTAGGTTAGGTTCTTCAAATAGTGGGTAGAGAGGAAACACGGAGAGCTGTCATACCACCTGGCACAACTCTTAATCGGCCACGGATACCTCAACGCCACAAGCATCGAATCGGGAAGCTTGCCTCCCCCAGGTGCGAACACTGCGAGGACGATATCGCGAAGCATACTCAGCACCTGTTGCACTGCTACCACTGGGACTATGGCATCGTTGAGAACCGCTGAAACTCCGAATCCAGCCAATCTTATCAGTATCATGCTCCGAGATTAGGAAGGCTGAGGCACTATTATAGCAAAATTAAAGCACCGGATAATAGAGGTTCAAGAGTGACTGGCAAGAGAGAAACAAAGATTATCGTTCTCCAGAAACCCACAAAACTAAGTATCTGGAGTCAAAGTGTACGGAGAAGCTCAGAAACATCGATTCTTCCAGAAACCAAACAAGATGGAATTCACCAGAGACGACGACGCTAAAGAGAAGAGCATCATTCTCCAAGATGAAGAAGGTTGGAATACTATAGCAACATTAGATCACCGAATAATGAGGATTAAAGAGAGACTGGAGAGAGAGACACAAAGATCAGCGTTCTCCAGAAACCCATGACACTAAGTACCTCGCGCCAAGGTGTACGGAGAAGCTCAAAAACATTGATGCTTCCAGAAGTCATACAAGACAAAATTCACCAGAGACGACGGTGCTAACGAGAAAACCAGAACGGTAACAACGGTAAGAGATCAAAGAGCCCCTGACAAATCTACATCGAAAGAAATGCGGAAGCGGATTCCCGAGAAAATTGTAGAACCACGAAAACATAGAGGGTTTTAACCTACAGGTGACTCGGCCAGCTTTTCGGACGAATCCGGCACTACTTGACACCTAGATCTAGTTCCCAGTGCCTATGAAGGTCTTCCCCTACAAAAAAAACACAATAATCTCTATCAGATGATATCATCCGCAGGTTACGTGGTCTCCCGTTCCTAGCACTTCGGAAAGCACCGAAGCTTCCTTCCGGAGCTTCTAAGCTTTCTAAAGGTTCGGCCTACAGTCACCGTCATAAACGATACAATAACTACAACGACCAAAACGATCCTCTCCCAAGTCATGCTAGTTGGACGCCTGGTGCCCAACCAGCCGTCATGAACGCTAGAAGAGCGATGGTGGAACTGAATAACAAACTATTTTGCTAGCCTAACCTAATATAGGTCTATAGCTAATAGCTACAGGTCTATGGTAGCAATGAATTTTCTCTGCGTTGAATTTGTTCACGTTAAATATTCTGCGATGAGTTTATCGGACCAGAGCCCCTAGTGCACCATAATAAAATATAATATTAAAGTTCTGAACCTTGTTCATTCAAGAGCACCAGCTCTATAAGAGATCTCAATAAATCAGACATGCATAAACTAGCTCTTTTCAAAAGACAAAACAACTGAGACTAGTTCTTAGGGTCGGTCTCTTGACTCTCGGTTATAATCTGATTTAACTACCCTGGTTACATCAGGTTACAGTTGATATGGGAGACGTTTACTTGTAACCGTGGTTATCTCTATCCAATGCTTAACCGAAACTTAAAGTACCGGCTCTCAGAGTGGTTCAAGTTAAACGCTGTTACAAGTAGAATTGGTTAATTTATAACCGAGACTTAAAGTACCGACCCTTAGTGTCAAAATAGACCGTCTTTTGCTAAACTTCTGCACTCCCTATTTGAATCCGTAAACATGAGAAAAATACAAAATTTACTTATTCATCCCCAAAGTTAGAAGTTTTGTTTCTACAAACAAATTTGAACTAAAATAAGAGCACAAGAGCGTATCCTCACCAAATAAAAAACAAAAAGATACTTACGCAGGTAAATTGCGAGTTGCTAGCGACGGTGGTGATTTATTCTTTTTATAGTTGGGTTGAGAAGACGTACTCCTAAACTCCTCTTCTGACTCCCTATTTTTATTTTTTAACCTAAGCTTATTGGAACCGCTCGGAACGCTTGATTTTTTCACATGGAAACTTTCGGACGAGTCTTCGTGAACTGGATGCTTGCTACTTTTGCCTAAATTGGGCGCTACAGTTTTGAGAATTCTCAAACTGGGCGAAGGATTAATTTTTCCTTTTGGATGATTATTTGTGATGTGCGAGGTGCTTTGTAAAACTTGCGCGTATTTTCCAGAAATGTAAGTTCCAATAACGCTCGTCTCGTGGACTGTTGTAACGCCATCTTTAACAACTGTTCCACCTAATTTTGTCACTAAACCGGTCGGATGTGGGGAATTAACGCGTTGTGTTGGTTTGTTTTTAAGTTCGATTGTTGGACGCGGTTTTAAGTGGAATTTTGTGCTTTGTTTTAAATTTACTACTTTGTATGTTTCTTCTACGAATTCGGAGGGTTGGCGGGATAAAAAGTCATATTCGGGTTCGCCTAAGTTATTGCCGACGACGGCTACTGCTGGTTCTTCTGAATTTGCTTCTGTCGAAGTTGGTTCTGTTGGGTTTTGTGTAGTCACCGGAGCTTTGTAAACTTCGACTTTGCTCGATATTATTGGCGGACTTTTGACGCTATTACTTATTACTTCTACTTTTGTAACTATATTTTTTAATTGAGTCGTTTGAGTAACAGGTAATAGGTTTACAACCGAAGATACGCCCTCTATAATGTTTACTCTTGTTGAGGGTAGTAAGTTAATATTTGTTTTACTAGAAACTACATTTGGGGTTTCCGATTGTACATTAACAACGGTAAGAATCTTTTTAGTAGTTTCGGACGCTTTCTTTTCCACATTAGTGACTGTTTTACTTGGTTTTATTGTTGGTGGTGGTTGTGTTTTCACAGACGTAACGGGTTTTGTGTCTATAACCGCTTTTACTGCTGATTCTGTAGTCTTATCTTTTCCGGCATCTGAAACATGCGATCTAACTTTATATGAGCTTGTTTATTATAGGTTATTGTCTTGTAAAATTATAACATAAATAATTTAATAACATTCTTTAAATGACAAAACAAATAATTTTACATTAGTCGAAAGCTTTATGACGCCATTAATGTTTTTTACTCTATGGTTTTGAGGTTAAAGTGGCTTTGGTGGGTAATTGTTTTATTAACGTAAACAATAGTTACCTTGATCCTAATCATGTAATCATACTTAGTAAAAATGTGTGAAATATGTTAACCTTCGCATCTCATTTATTCACTTATTAAATTATCAATTAAGGTGAGGTTAAATTCTTGTTTATTAAAAGGTAATAAAGGGGGACTTACCCCAATTATTTACTTTACTGGAAACTCTCGTACAAAAGTCAATTACGTACAAGGAGGTTCTCAATTAGAATGAAGTGTGACATACATTCTTGACTAATGTAACGGAGATTGAAAATTATGACAAATATTAGAAAAATATTGATTTTATCTAATATTTTCCTGACGCTTGCCTGTCTGCAATTTGCTACCGATTTCGAAGGCAGATCTTAAATTTATTGACTCATGAACATTTGAGCATCTATTTGTTTTCAATAAAAACACATTTATTATTATTATAATGTTAGTGTTTACGAAGAGCAAATAATATTCAATTCGTAACGAAATGGATAAGCAAATAAAGGTTAGTTAAAGCAACCCCACAAGAAATAGAAGTTAAAATGGGTAACCCTTTTTCTAATAACAGATGCTAAAATTCATTGGTGTAATCTATGTACATAGATGTAATCTCTGAGCTTGTTGTTGAGGTCACTCATACATCACACAAGGCAATCGTTATTTCTCATAATTGTCGAATTTGCAAAATAAATTTCTGGCCTTATAAAGCATCAAAAATTAATTTAGTTTATTGATTTAGATGTAAAATTTTATGCTCTAAAACTTTTATTTCAAGATTTTATTTATGAAATAAACTGGGAAACAGTATGATTTTACATGTGAATTCTTATGACCCATAGGGCTGGTCATAGTATTTTTAAATAATTTTTAATCTTTTTAACTTTAATATGAACAAAGAAGTCCTTTTATTACCACATTAGAGTTCAATTAACATAAAAATAATAAACTAAAAAAAATATAGGTATTATTAACAGCAATTATTAAAAATGAAATTAATTTTCATTTTATTAAATTGTCAAAGCTTTTCATTATTTATACAAAACTGCTATCTCTATTCCACTTCAAGTAAAACTCAACTGTATATTAAAGTAATTAGAGGAATATTTATAATATTATTTACAATTACTATAATAATTAAATTTTTTTTATTAACCTTCCAGTACTAACATGCCATCCTATAACATCCATACTAACGCCGGTCTCACAGACCGCGCTTAGTTTTAATTTTTTTTAACGTATTTTTTCCAACTTTTTTATTGCAAATAGAAATTATTTCAAATATTTAGTAATTTTTCTGGATACTTATTATAATTTTAGCAAAAAAAAATTCATTTTAATAACCAAAATTCACTTTTATAAAAATAAACAAAAATAAAAAGATGCATAAATTAAATAAGCGATTTCAAACGAATTAAACAAACTTTTTTAATAACTATTAATATTATAAACAAATCTAGGAACAACACTTCTAAAAAGGTAAAATTATTTTTTTCATCTTCAACAATAGCTGAAATATTTTGGATAGAACATTTGTCGCATTTTACATGTTAGAACATATAGAGCATATTACCGCATGCACCAAAAAAAGCCACTTATTAATTGAAAGTAAATGCAAAAATCTCTTCTGTTTTTTTGTTATCCTATTTCTATTCAAGACAAGTGGAAAAAAATAATTTTTAACTAAAAAATTTTAAAAATTTTGAAAAAATATTTAAAATTTTTAGTTACTGTTTTACTAACGTCGGTCTCTCGGACCGAATTCAATTATTATAATTGAACCATTACAAACTTATGCTTGCAAACTTCAAAAAAATGTGTGAGAGCATTTAGTTTAAAGGTACTTATAACCTTCCAACCCTAGCAGTTCGTATTTCAAAGATATTAATAAAAATAAAACTCGTCGGTCTGTGACACCGAGTGTTAGTACTGAAAGGTTAAAAAAACAAACTCAAAAATAATATATACAGAGTGTGTTATTATATAAAATAACGAAGAAAACCCACATTTCAGCACAGTGGTACCTACTCAACTGTCGAAATTTAAAACGATGTGGCAATATATCGAGAACCATTTGTCGTGGGTCTATCGACTTCTTAATCATTTTTCATTCAAATTTAATTAAGAAGCAAAGTACATAAAAATATACAGAGTGTAATATATGAAATAACAAAGAAAACCAACATTTCAGCACAGTGGTGCTCAACTGTCAAAATTTAAAACGAAAGTGGCAATATATCGAGAATCATTTGTCGTGGGTCTATCGACTTCTTAATCATTTTTCATTCAAATTTAATTAGGAGCAAAGTACATAAAAATATACAGAGTGTAATATATGAAATAACAAAGAAAACCAACATTTCAGCACAGTGGTGCCTACTCAACTGTCGAAATTTAAAACGAATGTGGTTATATCGAGAATCATTTGTCGTGGGTCTATCGACTTCTTAATCGAATTTCATCCACATATAATTCAGAAGCAAAATACATAAAAATATACAGAGTGTTATTATATAAAATAACGATGAAAACCCACATTTCAGCACAGTGGTACCTACCCAACTGTCGAAATTTAAAACGAAAGTGGCAATATCTCGAGAATCATTTGTCGTGGGTCTATCGACTTCTTAATCAAATTTCATCCACATATAATTCAGAAGCAAAATACATAAAAATATACAGAGTGTTATTATATAAAATAACGATGAAAACCCACATTTCAGCACAGTGGTACCTACCCAACTGTCGAAATTTAAAACGAAAGTGGCAATATCTCGAGAATCATTTGTCGTGGGTCTATCGACTTCTTAATCATTTTTCATCTAAATTTAATGAAGAAGCAAAGTACATAAAAATATACAGAGTGTAATATATAAAATAACAAAGAAAACCCACATTTCAGCACAGTGGTGCAGCTCAACTGTCAAATCTTAAAACAAAAGTGGCAATATCTCGAGAATCATTTGTCGTGGGTCTATCGACTTCTTAATCATTTTTCATTCAAATCTAATTAAGAAGCAAAGTACATAAAAATATACAGAGTGTAATATATGAAATAACAAAGAAAACCAACATTTCAGCACAGTGGTGCTCAACTGTCAAAATTTAAAACGAAAGTGGCAATATCTCGAGAATCATTTGTCGTGGGTCTATCGACTTCTTAATGATTTATCATCCACATATAATTCAGAAGCAAAATACATAAAAATATACAGAGTGCTATTACATATAAAATAACAAAGAAAACCCACATTTCAGCACTGTGGTGCAGCTCAACTGTCAAAATTTAAAACGAAAGTGGCAATATCTCGAGAATCATTTGTCGTGGGTCTATCGACTTCTTAATCATTTTTCATTCAAATCTAATTAAGAAGCAAAGTACATAAAAATATACAGAGTGTAATATATGAAATAACAAAGAAAACCAACATTTCAGCACAGTGGTGCTCAACTGTCAAAATTTAAAACGAAAGTGGCAATATCTCGAGAATCATTTGTCGTGGGTCTATCGACTTCTTAATCATTTTTCATTCAAATCTAATTAAGAAGCAAAGTACATAAAAATATACAGAGTGTAATATATAAAATAACAAAGAAAACCCACATTTCAGCACAGTGGTGCAGCTCAACTGTCAAAATTTAAAACGAAAGTGGCAATATCTCGAGAATCATTTGTCGTGGGTCTATCGACTTCTTAATCATTTTTCATTCAAATCTAATTAAGAAGAAAAGTACATAAAAATATACAGAGTGTAATATATGAAATAACAAAGAAAACCAACATTTCAGCACAGTGGTGCTCAACTGTCAAAATTTAAAACGAAAGTGGCAATATCTCGAGAATCATTTGTCGTGGGTCTATCGACTTCTTAATGATTTATCATCCACATATAATTCAGAAGAAAATACATAAAAATATACAGAGTGCTATTACATATAAAATAACAATAAAAACCTATATTTCGGCACAGTGGTACCTACTCAACTGTCGAAATTTAAAACGCAAGTGGCAATATCTCGAGAATCATTTGTCGTGGGTCTATCGACTTCTTAATCATTTTTCATCCACATATAATTCGGAAGCAAAATACATAAAAATATACAGAGTGTTATTATATAAAATAATGATGAAAACCCACATTTCAGCACAGTGGTGCCTACTCAACTGTCGAAATTTAAAACGAAAGTGGCAATATCTCGAGAATCATTTGTCGTGGGTCTATCGACTTCTTAATCATTTTTCATTCAAATTTAATTAAGAAGCAAAGTACATAAATATATACAGAGTGTAATATATGAAATAACAAAGAAAACCAACATTTCAGCACAGTGGTGCTCAACTGTCAAAATTTAAAACGAAAGTGGTAATATATCGAGAATCATTTGTCGTGGGTCTATCGACTTCTTAACGATTTATCATCCACATATAATTCAGAAGCAAAATACATAAAAATATACAGAGTGCTATTACATATAAAATAACAATAAAAACCTATATTTCAGCACAGTGGTACCTACTCAACTGTCGAAATTTAAAACGAAAGTGGCAATATCTCGAGAATCATTTGTCGTGGGTCTATCGACTTCTTAATCATTTTTCATCCACATATAATTCGGAAGCAAAATACATAAAAATATACAGAGTGTTATTACATATAAAATAACAATAAAAACCTATATTTCGGCACAGTGGTACCTACTCAACTGTCGAAATTTAAAACGCAAGTGGCAATATCTCGAGAATCATTTGTCGTGGGTCTATCGACTTCTTAATCATTTTTCATTCAAATCTAATTAAGAAGCAAACTACATAAAAATATACAGAGTGTTATTATATAAAATAATGATGAAAACCCACATTTCAGCACAGTGGTGCCTACTCAACTGTCGAAATTTAAAACGAAAGTGGCAATATCTCGAGAATCATTTGTCGTGGGTCTATCGACTTCTTAATCATTTTTCATTCAAATTTAATATAGAAGCAAAGTACATAAAAATATACAGAGTGTAATATATGAAATAACAAAGGAAACCAACATTTCAGCACAGTGGTGCTCAACTGTCAAAATTTAAAACGAAAGTGGCAATATATCGAGAATCATTTGTCGTGGGTCTATCGACTTCTTAATCATTTTTCATCCAAATTTAATTAAGAAGCAAACTACATAAAAATATACAGAGTGTAATATATGAAATGACAAAGAAAACCAACATTTCAACAAAGTGGTGCTCAACTGTCAAAATTTTAAACGAAAGTGGCAAGATCTCGAGAATGATTTGTCGTGGGTCTACCGACTTCTAAATCATTTTTCATACACATATAATTCACAAGCAAAATACATAAAAATATACAGAGTGTAATATATAAAATTTCAAAGAAAACCAACATTTCAGCACAGTGGTGCTTAACTGTCGAAATTTAAAACGAAAGTAATATCTCGAGAATCGTTTGTCGTGGGTCTATCGACCCGTCAATCATTTCTGATCCACATTTAATTAAAAATCAAAATACATAAAAATATACAAAGTGTTTTCAATAAAGCAACCAAGAAGAGGCACATTTCAGCATAGTGGTGCTTCATTGTCTGAATTTAAAAAGAAAGTGGCAAAATCTCGAGAATGATTTGTCTTGGGTCTATCGACCCCTTAATCATTTTTGATCCACGTTTCATCAAGAAGCAATATACATAAAAATATATATAAAGTGTTAGGTATAAAATAACGATAAAAACCCACATTTTAGCACAGTGGTGCTTAATTGTCTAAATTTAAAACGAAAGTGGCAATATCTCGAAAATAATTCGTCTTGGGTCTATCGCCCCTCAATTATTTTTGATCCACATTTAGTAAAGAAACAAAGTAAATAAAAATATACAGAGTATTTTCAATAAAACAACCTAGAAAACTCACATTTCAGCACAGTGGTGGTTCATTGTTTGAATTTGAAAAGAAAGTGGCAAAATCCCGAAAATGATTAGTCGTTTGGGTCTATCGACCTCTGAATCATTTTTGATCAACATTTAATAAGGAAATAAAATACATGAAAATCAACAAGGTGTTGTAGGTATATAATATAATCACGAAAACTCTTATTTCAGAGAGCGTTGTTTAATTGGCTGAAAATAAAACGAAGTGGCAATATCTCGAGAATGATTCGTCCTGCTCCTGAGGCTATCAACTCCTAAGCATTTTGCTTATTTAAATATTTAATTAGGAAGCAAACTATTTAAAAATATACAAGGTGTTGTATGTATTATAATAACCTACAGAATTTCAGCTATTTTGAATTTACCTGCCCTGAAGCAAAATTTTTCTGTGAGCCAGTGCTGACTGGACTTCCTCCTGGCACAAATTAGTAGAAGGTCTTTGAAAGTTACTAACAGAATTAAAATACTGAAAATAAAGGGCACGTTGTGATGTGATAAGTTCAAGTAGTGCCTGCTATTGTATTTGTTTGCTAACAATTATCAGAAATAATACCTTTCGCGAGAGCTCAAGTCGAATATTTCACACTCTAAAATTAAATTAAAGCTTTGGTTTTGCTTTATTATTTATGTAAAATTTTATTATCTATTGCAACTTAATACTTCAACGCTAGTTTTACTTCATTATTAACTAACTTTACCTGTCGACTTAATTATAATTTATATTAAAGTAATTAACAAATATGAAAATTAATACCTGGTACTACACTACTACTATGTGGCGAAAACACCATAATGGTATTTCCAATAGTTGTAGTAAAGTCAAGAAATCCATAAACTGTCTGCGTAATGAGAATAGGTTGTGGAGTTGAATCGACTGCAACGGATCCATCTTCTAAAGGATTGATAAATACAGGTCCTGGTGTGCTAATTACAATTTGTCCTGAAATAAAAAAAATTATTCACTTTAATGCTTCTTTAAGCGAACTTAAAGCACTTTATAAAACAAATACTTAAAACACGTTTTAGATTTTAGTATAAAGTAACGAAAAGTCGAATTACTTTAAAATTTAAATTCACCCCACTTGAATTTAATCTTTAAATTAATATTCATAACTAGATGTTTGTTTTTTTTCGTAAAAAAAAATATTCGTGTGATCTATTTTATTTAACACAACACGAATCAAATTTGTCACGTTGAAATATCAATTTGAACACTCTAAAATATGACAAACAGGGATTCAAATACATACATTCATTTTACCAATCAACTTCTATTGTTTATGATTGGCACTAGAATCTATTTTGGCATGGAAAATAGTCCCTGGTGAAATTTGATTTGCTAGAGGCTTGGCATCAGTATGCTAATTTAACTTTGTTCTCGTTTATGGAATAAAATTTTCATGTTAAAATCCCAGTAGTTTGAATTGAATTTAATGATTTCGCTATGTGACCGCACTGAATTTTATCAAGCTTTAAATTATATTATTATATTCTCTCTACTATCTATGTAGTGTAGTAAAATTTCTACTGTTTTTCAATAGGATTAGTTTAGCTGAATATACAAAATTTGTTAAAATTATCAAAAAGTTTTATGCTCCAATGCAAATCCGATTGATAATTAATTTGTATTGTGTCGCACAATCCCTTTCAATTTTTTTTATTGTTATACCACAACAATTCGAATTTGCATGCGAATGTTAATAAATACACGTAATACTCTTGTTTTCATGAAATTGAAAACCGCTAGGGTTGTTAAAGTAATACTTGAACGCTCTATAGGCCCGCCTCTACCTTCTGGGCCAATGCGAAAGTTTTTTGCTAATATTTCACGATCCGTTCAAAAAATTAAGATGTGTTTTGGTGACATCTAAGAATGATCTATTTACAATAGTTTGGTAAAGTCGCATCCCTATAACTATCGTAGTTTATTAGTAACTGATCAGTAAACGGGACAAGGCGGCCAGGACGTAGCGCTCCCACTCCTGCTTGTGTATGTGCTGGACGTGTTAACAATTTTAATAAAATGATCTGGAATTTTTTATTCACATTTAAAAAAGAAGCAAAATACTTAAAAATATACAGGGTGGTGTATATAAAATAACCAGAAAAACTCACATTTCAGCACATTGTGCTAAATTTTTTGAATTTAAAACGAAAGTGGCAATATCTCGAGAATGATTCATCTTGAGTCTATCGACCCTTTAATTATTTTTGATCCACATTTAGTGTAGAAGCAAAATACATAAAAATATACAGGGTGTTTTGTATAAAATATCCAAGAAAACTCACATTGGGCTTAACGCGCTCGCTCCTGCCTGTGTCTGTGTTGGATGTGCTATCAATGTTTGCAATTACAAATTGTTAAACTAAGTGTTAAAACTAAAATATTTATGAAAATTTTACTTCAATTATTCCGACCCACTTTGTACTAAACCACAATTGCTTCATAATCCTTACTTTTAAAACAATACTTTTAAATGCTATAATTTTACAAGTGATCACATTAAAAGTTGTAATTTATACTCGTTTACTAATTTCTTTGGTCACGTTTTACTATCTTTTAGGTTTAGTAACAAATTTTATGTATATAAAATGGAGTAAGTACCTAGTAGGTACAAAAAAGTATTTTGTAATAAATATAGAAAACACAAGTTTCGTGTATAACGTGCAAAAAGGGTACACCTTAAAGTTATAACCTTGTGACAAATAAGATGCAATACAATCACTCGACGACACAACTTTAATGAGATTAATAAGCGTGAGAAACAATGAACAGTTTATCTTCGCTATTATAATATTCCATTCGATAATAATTTAAAGCCCATATACGTCGTCAAGATTTTGCTAAAGAGAATATAATAATAAATCAGACGGTTTATATGCGACTTTGTACTTCCGACCAAGGTAAAATCGAGCACAAATAAGGTAAGCAAAAGGGGACGTTAACATAATATTTCTTAAAGGTATGTGCACAACGTAACATAATAAATTTCGTTTGTTTGTGAAGAATTCAAATGGAAAACGTTTCCAATAAGTTTTCGTTACAATGTTACGAGACCGTCCAATAAAAATATATTGAATTATTCTTAAAGCTACAACTAATAATCTTTGAATCCAATCGTCTAAAAGGATTTTACCTAAACGTTACAAAAAAATATCAAAAAAAGTTGAATAAGAAATTCTTTCTAAAGTTTTCCTTTTATTCTTTCTTTTCATATCCACTCAATAATTTTTAAACCCTATAGGGTTATAGCTACAAGCTATAGCTTTCTTTCTGTCTGTCTGTCTGGTCATCATCATGTGAAGTCTCGAGACTTAAGTTCATCAAAATATTTAAAATCTTCTGCTTTTAGCAGATTGAGATAGTCCTGAGAAATTATAGCAAACTGAAAAATTCTAATCCAAACCGAGCAATTACGACCTATCGTGTCTCTCCCTAAAATCACTTCATAAGGAGTGATCTAACATTAATTTTACTTATTACAAAAATTATATAGTAAAATTAGCTATCGGATGCATTCAAAATATTTTCTATAAATAGAGTAATAGTCCTCAGAAATTGTAGCAAACTGAAAAATTCTAATCCAAACTGAGCAATTACGACCTATCGTGTCTCTCCCTAAAATCACTTCATAAGGAGTGATCTAACATTAATTTTACTTATTACAAAAATTATATAGTAAAATTAGCTATCGGATGCATTCAAAATATTTTCTATAAATAGAGTAATAGTCCTCAGAAATTGTAGCAAACTGAAAAATTCTAATCCAAACTGAGCAATTACGACCTATCGTGTCTCTCCCTAAAATCACTTCATAAGGAGTGATCTAACATTAATTTTACTTATTACAAAAATTATAGAGTATAAAATTAGCTATCAGATGGATTAAAAATATTTGCTATAAAAACAGTAATAGTGCTCAGAAATTATAGCAAACTGAAAAATTCTAATCCAAACTGAGCAATTACGACCTATCGTGTCTCTCCCTAAAATCACTTCATAAGGAGTGATCTAACATTAATTTTACTTATTACAAAAATTATATAGTAAAATTAGCTATCGGATGCATTCAAAATATTTTCTATAAATAGAGTAATAGTCCTCAGAAATTGTAGCAAACTGAAAAATTCTAATCCAAACTGAGCAATTACGACCTATCGTGTCTCTCCCTAAAATCACTTCATAAGGAGTGATCTAACATTAATTTTACTTATTACAAAAATTATAGAGTATAAAATTAGCTATTAGATGCATTAAAAATATTTTCTATAAATAGAGTAATAGTCCTCAGAAATTATAGCAAACTGAAAAATTCTAATCCAAACTGAGCAATTACGACCTATCGTGCCTCTCCCTAAAATCACTTCATAAGGAGTGATCTAACATTAATTTTATTCATTACAAAAATTATAGAGTATAAAATTAGCTATCAGACGCATTAAAAATATTTTCTATAAATAGCGTAATAGTCCTCAGAAATTATAGCAAACTGAAAAATTCTAATCCAAACTGAGCAATTACGACCTATCGTGTCTCTCCCTAAAATCACTTCATAAGGAGTGATCTAACATTAATTTTCCTCATTATAAAAATTATAGAGTATAAAATTAGCTATTAGATGCCTTAAATATATTTTCTATAAATAGAGTAATAGTCCTCAGAAATTATAGCAAACTGAAAAATTTAAATCCAAACTGAGCAATTACGACCTATCGTGTCTCTCCCTAAAATCCCTTCATAAGGAGTGATCTAACATTAATTTTACTCATTACAAAAATTATAGAGTATAAAATTAGCTATCAGACGCATTAAAAATATTTTCTATAAATAGCGTAATAGTCCTCAGAAATTATAGCAAACTGAAAAATTCTAATCCAAACTGAGCAATTACGACCTATCGTGTCTCTCCCTAAAATCACTTCATAAAGAGTGATCTAACATTAATTTTACTCATTACAAAAATTATAGAGTATAAAATTAGCTATCAGACGCATTAAAAATATTTTCTATAAATAGCGTAATAGTCCTCAGAAATTATAGCAAACTGAAAAATTCTAATCCAAACTGAGCAATTACGACCTATCGTGTCTCTCCCTAAAATCACTTCATAAGGAGTGATCTAACATTAATTTTCCTCATTATAAAAATTATAGAGTATAAAATTAGCTATTAGATGCCTTAAATATATTTTCTATAAATAGAGTAATAGTCCTCAGAAATTATAGCAAACTGAAAAATTTAAATCCAAACTGAGCAATTACGACCTATCGTGTCTCTCCCTAAAATCCCTTCATAAGGAGTGATCTAACATTAATTTTACTCATTACAAAAATTATAGAGTATAAAATTAGCTATCAGACGCATTAAAAATATTTTCTATAAATAGCGTAATAGTCCTCAGAAATTATAGCAAACTGAAAAATTCTAATCCAAACTGAGCAATTACGACCTATCGTGTCTCTCCCTAAAATCACTTCATAAAGAGTGATCTAACATTAATTTTACTCATTACAAAAATTATAGAGTATAAAATTAGCTATCAGACGCATTAAAAATATTTTCTATAAATAGCGTAATAGTCCTCAGAAATTATAGCAAACTGAAAAATTCTAATCCAAACTGAGCAATTACGACCTATCGTGTCTCTCCCTAAAATCACTTCATAAGGAGTGATCTAACATTAATTTTATTCATTACAAAAATTATACAGTATAAAATTAGCTATCAGACGCATTAAAAATATTTTCTATAAATAGCGTAATAGTCCTCAGAAATTATAGCAAACTGAAAAATTCTAATCCAAACTGAGCAATTACGACCTATCGTGTCTCTCCCTAAAATCACTTCATAAGGAGTGATCTAACATTAATTTTCCTCATTATAAAAATTATAGAGTATAAAATTAGCTATTAGATGCCTTAAATATATTTTCTATAAATAGAGTAATAGTCCTCAGAAATTATAGCAAACTGAAAAATTTAAATCCAAACTGAGCAATTACGACCTATCGTGTCTCTCCCTAAAATCCCTTCATAAGGAGTGATCTAACATTAATTTTACTCATTACAAAAATTATAGAGTATAAAATTAGCTATTAGATGCACTAAAAATATTTTTTATAAATAGAGTAATAGTCCTCAGAAATTATAGCAAACTGAAAAATTCTAATCCAAACTGAGCAATTACGACCTATGGTGTCTCTCCCTAAAATCACTTCATAAGGAGTGATCTAACATTAATTTTACCCATTACAAAAATTACAGAGTATAAAATTAGCTATCAGTAGCATTAAAAATATTTTCTATAAATAGAGTAATAGTCCTCAGAAATTATAGTAAACTGAAAAATTCTAATCCAAACTGAGTAATTACGACCTATCGTGTCTCTCCCTAAAATCACTTCATAAAGAGTGATCTAACATTAATTTTACTCTTTACAAAAATTATAGAGTATAAAATTAGCTATCAGATGCATTGAAACTATTTTCTATAAATAGAGCAATAGTCCTCAGAAATTAAAGCAAACTGAAAAATTCTAATCCAAACTGAGCAATTACGACCTATCGTGTCTCTCCCGAAAATCACTTCATAAGGAGCGATCTAACATTTATTTTACCTATTACAAAAATTAGCTATCAGATGCATTAAAAATATTTTCTATAAATAGAGTAATAGTCCTCAGAAATTATAGCAAACTGAAAAATTCTAATCCAAACTAAGCAATTACGACCTATCGTGTCTCTCCCTAAAATCACTTCATAAGGAGTGATCTAACATTAATTTTACTCATTACAAAAATTATAGAGCATAAAATTAGCTATTAGATGCATTAAAAATATTTTCTATAAATAGAGTAATAGTCCTCAGAAATTATAGCAAACTGAAAAATTCTAATCCAATTTGAGCAATTACGACCTATCGTGTCTCTCCCTAAAATCACTTCAAAGGGAGTGATCTAATGTTGATTTTACTTATTACAAAAACTATAGAGTATCAAATTAGCTATTAGATGCATTAAAAATATTTTCTATAAATAGAGTAATAGTCCTCAGAAATTATAGCAAACTGAAAAATTCTAATCCAAACTGAGCAATTACGACCTATCGTGTCTCTCCCTAAAATCACTTCATAGGGAGTGATCTAACATTAATTTTACTTATTACAAAAATTATATAGTAAAATTAGCTATCGGATGCATTCAAAATATTTTCTATAAATAGAGTAATAGTCCTCAGAAATTATAGCAAACTGAAAAATTCTAATCCAAACTGAGCAATTACGACCCATCGTGTCTCTCCCTAAAATCACTCCATAGGGAGTGATCTAATGTTGATGTTACCTCTTATAAAACTTATAGAGTATAAAATTAGCTCTCATATCATTTTACTTTATGTCTGTCTGTCGGTCCGGCCATCATCATGCGAGGTCTCGAGACTTGCATCCATCAAAATGTTCAAAATCTTCTGCTTTTACCAGACTGAGCTAATTCCTTAAGAAATTCAAACTCATAAGTGTGTTAGTTTGCATTAACTTGAAACAAAAAGAAGAATTTCTTTCAGCTATCCTTCCCAATTAGCATTAAATCATTAGGAATTTCAGACAACTGAAACATATTCATACCATTTGTGTTGTCTCGTGTGACGTATATTTTAATGAACGTTACGTTGAAAAGTTTTTCAACAAAAGACGTATCTGCAGTCAGTTTTCACTAATGATCTTGTGAAAAGAGGAACGAGTAATAAAATATAATTTAAGAAAAGATGATACTCTCTGAACCCTTTCAATATTTTTATAGTGAAATATGGCTATCAAATACAAACTTTTAAATTAAAAATGTTACAAAACTGTATATTGCCTTTGTGAGTAACTAGATTAAAGTATGCTATCTAACTAGTCGTTTGCTTTTGTAAAATTCATCCAATTATTTTGTTACATATATTTATTTTTCTCTTTTATGCGAATACAATATATTTTTATATTTTTGCAATAATTGGATGTTGCTGAAAAATGATAAAAGTAAAGCAATTGTTGCATTTAAAGTTCGTATAAAGTGTATCGTTATACACTGTAATAACTACTTTTCAAAAGCTCTCTATGCTTCTATTTATAGAAATTTAGCCACTCTTTAAAGAATTATTTGCAAACTGAAAAAGCAAAGTGGAAAATTCTAATCCAAACCGAGCAATTACGATCCTTCGTGTCTCTCTCTTACATAAGTCCATAAGGAGTAATCTAACGCTTATTTTACCTCTTACAAAACTTATAGAGTATAAAATTAGCTATCAGATAAATTTAAAATATTTTTTGCAGTTTGTAGGTATAGTAACTTACCAATGATATGAATATTTCGAAGTATTTTATGATCAGTGTACTACGATAAGACTTAACGTCAAGATTAAACATTAAGCTCAGCTTAACCCTCTATGGAGGCAATGGAGAGTAAAAATTTTTTTTATTAAATTTGTTTAATAACGTATTGCGATAATTTTTTTTCGCATCAAAGGTTTAGTTTAAAACCAACACAAAAATGTAGAAAAAACAATAAATTATAAAGAAGTGCGTTTTTAGCTTTAGGAGAGAGATAATGGACTGCCTGATCTGAAAAATCTAGAATAAGAAAATAGACGTTAAGGCGTTTTTAGCAATAAAAATAACCTTTTTTGAATTTAAAGTAAGAACATTAACCTTTTAAAATAAAAAGAGAAGAAAAGGGGACGAAAAAGAACAAACAAAACTAAAGGCGAGCCCAAATAATTTAATCGATATAACAATAATATTTGTGAAAAAAAGAGGTGAGAATTTTAGATTTCGATGAAATTAAAATGTTTTTAAAAACGAACAAAAACTTTTTTATTAAAAACACGTACTTTATTATATGACGTTCAATCTAAGAGTGAACGCACAAAAACATGCATTTCCTATCTACTACGTAAATTAAAAGCTTGCACAATATCAAATTAATGCAATTTCTACTAAGGAACAATCTAATAACGCGACTACGTAACTCCTCCCTTCTTTAGGTTAAGAAAACTACGGGAGTATTTTTCGAAGACCCTGGTCCATTTGGTTCTTCTTTTTTCACGACTTTTTCTTTTTTTAAGTACGGAAAATTCTTGCATTTCCTTAATTTTGAAATAAGTAAGATGATCGCGACTATGATGAATATGCCCATAAAGATTTGCCCAAAAAGTTTCCAAAAATTCGTTTTCGTGTTTGGAGCTTCGATTGGCTTTAATTGCTCCGTGATTTCATGGAGTCTAAATAGCTCTTCAAAGTTCAATTTAGTAAAATTTGGAGTTTTGTAAAATTTTTGAATTGTTAAATTTTCCATGTTTAGTTTTGGTAGAATGAGTGGCTTTCCATGTTGAATTTGAATATCGTTAGAAAATTTCTCGTCATCGATTGTAATTTCGCATGATTTTGGAATTTTCACTAAAACTGGATGATCGGTGTCGATGTACTGGTCCGTGTTACATTTTGAAAATATTCTTTTGTTTCCGACCGGTATCAACAGTAGGCTATCTTGGCTGACTTGTTCGATTATCGATTGTTTAAAATTGATTTCGAAAGTATGGCAATTTTTTGGTGTTTGACCTTTTAGGATTTGGATCGTGCAGTTATCTTTTGGAATAAAATTTTGTAAACAATAATACAATCCTTCTAATATCGGGCATTCCTCTCGTTCGAATTGGCTATCTGTTTCAGCTTGTGCCAAATATTGGTATTTGGGGGTAAATATTCGGTTGTTTTGGATAACAGGATATAAATGGTAAAAGTTAAGAACTTTAGTATTTAAAATAGGAACATGAATTGCAAAAATTAATTTATTTTTTGAAAAAGTAACTTGAGTACCTAAGAATTGATAATAAGTTAAGGTGTTATCAAAATTTGGAATATTATTTTTATCATAGATTTTTCTAAATATTTTATCATTTCTTGTAATTCTGAATTTGATATTATTGAATGGTGTAAAGCATTGAGTTTTGAGAAAATAATAGCATTCTCAATATTGTCAATAAACGTGATCGCGTTTTGGCAATCTAAATTGATTTGTGACATTAACCCTTGGAAGCTTATATAGCCGGAGATATCTGAGATGGTTGAGTACATAAAAGATTTGGTCTTTTCTAAATCATTTTCAAGTTTTTCCTGATTTTTACCTAAAGCCATTATTGTTTTACTATAGTGATCGATTAGCCTTTTTGATAGTGAAATTTGTAAATTGACTTCGTGTGTTAAGTCCTTTTGGGTTTGTTCTAAATTTAAAATCGCATGATTATATCTTTTTTCGTCGTCTGAATCTAAATTTCCGAATAACCACTTATTTAATTTTCCTATTCCGTTAATTAGTCCTCTTTTTGAACGTTTATTAGAATTTAGAAGAGGGGAAATATTTTGAAGTTTATTTTGGGTTGTCTGAATTAAATACTCTGTTCTTAAAAGCATACTTTGCGCTAAACCGTGGTAAGAAATGGGATTTGTTGCCTCTACTCTATTTATACTACTTTTAACTTGATTATAATTTGATTCTAATCTACTAATATGGTTAATAATATTTTCTAAATCTATATAATGAATAAATGTATGTTTAGTGTAAATAATTTTAGCGTTCCCTAATTGCATGGGAAGTATCAAATTATCGATGTTTGTTAATTTGATGTCGTCGTTACATAGCACTTGTGCTAGCCATAACATCAGGTGAAGAAGAATTGTTATCTTCATTTTGAATGGGTACCTGAAACAAGATATTAGGTTTAGGTTTTCTGGAATTACTCTTGTGGTAAGTTCCGGATTTAGTTTTTAATTTTATATCTGTTTCCTCAATTAATTCGGTTTTCTTGAATTTGGGTAGTTTTTTGTCTCTATGTTTGGTTTTGATATACACGTGGGTTTGGTCTGAATAATTTTGGGGATCTGATCTATTTTCATTTCTTTTGTTTATCATATTTTCTTTAACTTCTTGGTTTTTTTCTTTAATTTTTGAATATAATTGTTGACAAACTTCCTTGTGATTTTGAACGTAATTTGAAATCAAAAGATTATCATTAAGATCGAAAGGATCTGGGTTATTAATATGACCTTTGATAATTTCGAAGGGGGTAAACTTTGTTACGCTATGTATTGAATTGTTATAGCTTAGGATTGCGTGTTTTATCAATTGATTAGGGGTGAAATCTTTATTTTCTTCCCTTAAACATCTAAAATGTTCTATCAAACTTGAATGAAAGCGTTCGACAGGTGAATTCGAATTGCTGTTCTTTGCCGTAGTAAAGTGCAACTCTATTCGGTGTAATTTACAAAAGTTCTCTAAATCGTAATTTTTAAATTCGGTTCCACGATCGGAAGTTATTTTTTGGGGTAATCCGTGGTGTCCAACAAAGTTGAGTAAATTGTCAACTACGGATGTTCCGGTTATTGACATTAAAGGGTAAGCTTGTCCATAACGTGAAAAACTGTCTATTATTGTCAAATAAGATTCGTTTGAGATTTTGAATACGTCAACGTGAATATGTTCAAATGGTTTCGATGCTGTTGGTGTGAGATTAAACTTTATAACTGGTGGGTTTCGATCATATTTGTTTTTCAAACAAATTTCGCAATTATTTATATACTTCTCTACATCCTCTGACATTTTAGGCCAATAATATTTTGTACCTAATGCCATTTTGACTTGATTTATACCTCGATGTCCTGATTTGTACTTATGATAATATTCTAGTTTTTGTTGTTGATCTTCTAGCGTTTCTACATCGGTAAGAAATTTCGTACATTGTGTAAGATTGAGAGATTTGTACTTGAAATAATTTTGAACTGTTGTCGCAAATATTTGTGACAGTGAAGGATTTTTGAAATATAGAGCGAAATGCTGTTTAGGGTGCAAATAATCTTTAACAAATTCGGCAATTGATATTTCTAAATTATAATTTGGAAAAGTTACATAATAACGCATATTTTCGAAGATCTTTTCTCGTCTAACCTGTGTAGTGTCCATTTCTCCACAGGTGATTGTTATTTGGTGTTTAAATTGATTTAACGGTCTATCAGATATTGGAATAAGAAGAATTGGATTTTCTACAGAGGTGTGTACCGTTTCTGAGTTAGAATTATTTATCGTAATTGGATCATTTTGTACTTGATTTGGAGGTTTGGTTTGAATATCCGAAACAATGTTTACTTTATTTGGTTTTGGTACTTCGTTTAAAGGTAACTTGATCAAATCGGGTGTTTGATATAATTCTTTTAATTCTCGCTGGATTATTTCGTCTACGTCGTCTAAATTTATGTCTGTCGAAAGTGTTTCTAAAGCGTTACCGTCAAAGTAAATGTATCTGTTATTATTTTGGCGATACTTGATCGGAATTTCTACTTGATCATTTATTAATTTTCTACTTGTAAGATCAATATTGAATTTCATTTTGATTAAATCTGCTAAACCTATTATTCCATCAAAAAACTCGTGAAAATCGAAAAGAATAAAGTTAATTTGGTGATTGCTAAAGAATTCATTAAATGCTGGTATCAATGCTTGATACTTAATGTTCTTTTTACCAAAGCTATTTTTGAGAACGGTTTTAGAGTTGTAAATTAAATCTGGGTAATATTGTTCCACTATTGAGGGTTTAATTATTGATCGCAAACTGCCAGTATCAATAAGCAATTTTAATTTTGGGTTTTCGATTTCTAAATATGGTAATGTGTTATCTGAGAAGGTGTTTACTTCAGTAACAATTTGGTTTCGTGGGATCATTACCTGAAAGTTTTCGGTTTCTAACTCTTGGTTAAAGTTCTGGTCTAAATTTTGAAGTTGATGTGGGTTTTCATCCATTGCATTTAATTCTGGGTTGTATTCAGAATATTCATATTGATCGGGTTCTTCTTCGGTTTCTTTGAAATATAATTCTTCAGCGTCGTAGTTTTGTGAGTTATGTCTTTGGAAATTCGGTCGATTTTGACTTGGAGCAAATGACCTTTGGAAATTATTAGATCCATGATTTTGTGTAACAGGTCTTTGGAAATTTGGTCCAGTTTGATTTGATGCAAACGGTCTTTGGAAATTTGGTCTTTGAACCGATGGATTTCTAGATGTTGTTGACATGGGTTCTGGTTTAGGTAATTGATTTTCAGCGATTTGACTCGGTTTGAATACGTTACGTGGGGGTCCAAATACTTGTCGATTAGTTGGATAATTGGTTTTTTGTTGAGGTCGAGTTTGAATCGGTACCGGTCGGCTTTGCCAGACAGGTTCTGCATGAAATTGTGAATTAAAATTTGGTTTTTGGAATGAAGAATAGTTTGTCTGAAAATTAGGTTGAAAGTTTTGGGGACGATTAAATTTTTGAAAATTTTGTTGATGAAATTGAGATGATGACGTTTGGAAATTAGGGTTAAAATTTGGTTTAGGTGCTAGGTTATTACCATATAGTCTCTCAAAATTTTCGTATTCTACCACATAAGACATGGCATCTTCTAACGTTTCGGGACGTTTGAGGTGCATGTTATTCTTGAGCACGCCTGAGCAACCCGCTATAAACGTATTAAGGGCGGTTTTGTCATAATGACTGATCTGACACAATTTTGTATTTCTATCTAAATTAGGGTCGTTACTAACTCTTTGGCATACATTACTTCTTATTAATTGAAGCCTACCACCAAAATCTATTAAATGTTCATTTTTAAATGGTCTAGTTCTGGTTAATTCCTGTACTAAACAATCTAAATCGCGACGATCTGAAAAGCATTGTATTAACGCGGTTTTTAAGCTTTCCCAATCGTTAAGTTCTGTTCGATTGCCTACCATAAGTTCAGCTCTACCTATTAACTTTTCTTGGATACAATCTAAAATGTGTTTGTTCAACACTGCATCATTATAAGGTGCATACGTACTTATTAAATTTTCACAACGGCCTATAAATTTATTCAAAGTGTTACTGTCACCGTCGTAAGATTTAACGTTATCCAATTTGGATTTAAACAGGTGCCAATTGACCTGATTTTGATTTGCTACTGCCATATTTTTGCTATTATTTATCTCTAAGCTCACTGTAGAGTTTTCAGAATTGTTATCTGAGTTATCGTCAACTGAGAGGTTTATTAATCTTTCTAGTATAGTATCTAGTTCACTCATAAATTATTATTAATTCTTATTATTTTTATTTTAAAAATTTAATTCAATTGTTAATTTCAAGTTTAATTCTTAATTATTATAATTTTCTAAATCTTATACAGAGGTTTAGAAAATTCCTACCTATCTTTTCGTAAAGCTCTTAATCAGAGGGCTTGGAAAAGGTGAAAAAAGGAAATTTGGCACTTACTTCAAGATGCTCGCTCTCCTTGATCCCGACTCGATAGATTTGACAAGTTATAACTTCCAGTTCTCGTTCGTCTGTTCGATCACCAACAAATCGTTAACACGAAACACGCCCGAATCACCGCCAATATTCAGTTGGATTTTTGATTACGGAAATGTTTGGCAATCCTACCGACTGCGCCAATTTTAGATTTCGATGAAATTAAAATGTTTTTAAAAACGAACAAAAACTTTTTTATTAAAAACACGTACTTTATTATATGACGTTCAATCTAAGAGTGAACGCACAAAAACATGCATTTCCTATCTACTACGTAAATTAAAAGCTTGCACAATATCAAATTAATGCAATTTCTACTAAGGAACAATCTAATAACGCGACTACGTAACTTGAGTTATTGTTTAATTTTAACAATATACAAGCTTCTCCTTCTTTCTTTTTTGGTGCATATTTTAATAATGTGAACTTTATTGCAATAAACATTAATTAAGCTTTTGTATAATTTTGATAAAGTATTCGCGTTGAATGACATTGTTCATTAAAATTACTTTGTTCATTTAAGTTTTATTGTTATTACGTGGACTCTATAAAAGACAAACTTCTTTAAATGGCCGTCATAAGCTACAAGAACGTTTCCAACTTCTTTGCAACAGTCATATTTCATAAACTTTTCGTGTTTCCGAAAGAGAAATATAAAACTTCTTACATTTAGTTACTTCAATAAATATTACAGAAAATATTTGATTTGATTTAATAAAGAAAAGTCTTTTGGGAGATTTTCTACTTACAAATATAATTAAATTCGTCAATAAGTTGATGCTTTATTGAAGTTAAATTATTTCAACTTATCTTGCACTTCCAGCTCTCTTGCATTATAATTTATTCTAAATTGGAAATTTAACCCGTTATCCTTTTTGATATAATTCAACACCTCTCTTTACAGCCTTATTAATGCATATGTATAATCATAAAGTTTAACTAAATTTATATAGTTGGAAGATTTATTAGTTTCCATCTTCCAAAACACCAAGTTTCACTTGAAAGTGGTAGATATTGTTTTAAATCTCCCAACGTCACTGCTTTACATTTTTTATTCCATTCATTAAAACCTTTAATTGAGAATAGTAAATCTCTCCCCCTCACTGCCCTTTTATGTCTCATCAGGTCAATTAATCTCTTTTAGAGGATTAATTTGGACCTTACATAGAGGACTAGTGATCTGATGAGTAAATATCTTTTCATTAGGTCTAGTGATCTCTTTCTTAGGAGAGAGGACTAGAGTGATCTGGTGGGAAAGAGCGTCTGGAGTTTTTTAGGCCTAGTGATCTCTCTTAGAAGACCGGTTGGATCTCAAAAAATGACTAGTGGCCTGGGACTACTTCTGTCCCGTTCGTGTTTGTCCAAGCCTAATGATCTTTCTTCGAAGACCGATTGCATCTCCAAGACGAGGACAAGACGTCGCTGCTTTACATTTTTTATTCCATTCATCAAAACCTTTAATTGAGAATAGTAAATCTCTCCCCCTCTCTGCCCTTTTATCCCTCATCAGGTATATAAATCTCTTTTAGAGGATTAATTTGGACCTTACATAGACGACTAGTGATCTGATGAGTAAATATCTTTTCATTAGGTCTAGTGATCTCTTTCTTAGGAGAGGGGACTAGTGAACTGGTGGGAAAGAGCGTCTGGAGTTTTTTAGGCCTAGTGATCTCTCTTAGAAGACCGGTTGGTTCTTAAAAAATGACTAGTGGCCTGGGACTACTTCTGTTCCGTTCGTGTTTGTCCAAGCCTAATGATCTTTCTTCGAAGACCGATTGCATCTCAAAGACAAGGACAAGACGTCGCTGCTTTACATTTTTTATTCCATTCATCAAAACCTTTAATTGAGAATAGTAAATCTTTCCCCCTCTCTACCCTTTTATGTCTCATCAGGTCAATTAATCTCTTTTAGAGGATTAATTTGGACCTTACATAGAGGACTAGTGATCTGATGAGTAAATATCTTTTCATTAGGTCTAGTGATCTCTTTCTTAGGAGAGAGGACTAGAGTGATCTGGTGGGAAAGAGCGTCTGGAGTTTTTTAGGCCTAGTGATCTCTCTTAGAAGACCGGTTGGATCTCAAAAAATGACTAGTGGCCTGGGACTACTTCTGTCCCGTTCGTGTTTGTCCAAGCCTAATGATCTTTCTTCGAAGACCGATTGCATCTCCAAGACGAGGACAAGACGTCGCTGCTTTACATTTTTTATTCCATTCATCAAAACCTTTAATTGAGAATAGTAAATCTCTCCCCCTCTCTGCCCTTTTATCCCTCATCAGGTATATAAATCTCTTTTAGAGGATTAATTTGGACCTTACATAGACGACTAGTGATCTGATGAGTAAATATCTTTTCATTAGGTCTAGTGATCTCTTTCTTAGGAGAGGGGACTAGTGAACTGGTGGGAAAGAGCGTCTGGAGTTTTTTAGGCCTAGTGATCTCTCTTAGAAGACCGGTTGGTTCTTAAAAAATGACTAGTGGCCTGGGACTACTTCTGTCCCGTTCGTGTTTGTCCAAGCCTAATGATCTTTCTTCGAAGACCGATTGCATCTCCAAGACGAGGACAAGACGTCGCTGCTTTACATTTTTTATTCCATTCATCAAAACCTTTAATTGAGAATAGTAAATCTCTCCCCCTCTCTGCCCTTTTATCCCTCATCAGGTATATAAATCTCTTTTAGAGGATTAATTTGGACCTTACATAGACGACTAGTGATCTGATGAGTAAATATCTTTTCATTAGGTCTAGTGATCTCTTTCTTAGGAGAGGGGACTAGTGAACTGGTGGGAAAGAGCGTCTGGAGTTTTTTAGGCCTAGTGATCTCTCTTAGAAGACCGGTTGGTTCTTAAAAAATGACTAGTGGCCTGGGACTACTTCTGTTCCGTTCGTGTTTGTCCAAGCCTAATGATCTTTCTTCGAAGACCGATTGCATCTCAAAGACAAGGACAAGACGTCGCTGCTTTACATTTTTTATTCCATTCATCAAAACCTTTAATTGAGAATAGTAAATCTTTCCCCCTCTCTACCCTTTTATGTCTCATCAGGTCAATTAATCTCTTTTAGAGGATTAATTTGGACCTTACATAGAGGACTAGTGATCTGATGAGTAAATATCTTTTCATTAGGTCTAGTGATCTCTTTCTTAGGAGAGAGGACTAGAGTGATCTGGTGGGAAAGAGCGTCTGGAGTTTTTTAGGCCTAGTGATCTCTCTTAGAAGACCGGTTGGATCTCAAAAAATGACTAGTGGCCTGGGACTACTTCTGTCCCGTTCGTGTTTGTCCAAGCCTAATGATCTTTCTTCGAAGACCGATTGCATCTCCAAGACGAGGACAAGACGTCGCTGCTTTACATTTTTTATTCCATTCATCAAAACCTTTAATTGAGAATAGTAAATCTCTCCCCCTCTCTGCCCTTTTATCCCTCATCAGGTATATAAATCTCTTTTAGAGGATTAATTTGGACCTTACATAGACGACTAGTGATCTGATGAGTAAATATCTTTTCATTAGGTCTAGTGATCTCTTTCTTAGGAGAGGGGACTAGTGAACTGGTGGGAAAGAGCGTCTGGAGTTTTTTAGGCCTAGTGATCTCTCTTAGAAGACCGGTTGGTTCTTAAAAAATGACTAGTGGCCTGGGACTACTTCTGTCCCGTTCGTGTTTGTCCAAGCCTAATGATCTTTCTTCGAAGACCGATTGCATCTCCAAGACGAGGACAAGACGTCGCTGCTTTACATTTTTTATTCCATTCATCAAAACCTTTAATTGAGAATAGTAAATCTCTCCCCCTCTCTGCCCTTTTATCCCTCATCAGGTATATAAATCTCTTTTAGAGGATTAATTTGGACCTTACATAGACGACTAGTGATCTGATGAGTAAATATCTTTTCATTAGGTCTAGTGATCTCTTTCTTAGGAGAGGGGACTAGTGATCTGGTGGGAAAGAGCGTCTGGAGCTTTTTAGGCCTAGTGATCTCTCTTAGAAGACCGGTTGGATCTTAAAAAATGACTAGTGGCCTGGTACTACTTCTGTCCCGTTCGTGTTTGTCCAAGCCTAATGATCTTTCTTCGAAGACCGATTGCATCTCCAAGACGAGGACAAGACGTCGCTGCTTTACATTTTTTATTCCATTCATCAAAACCTTTAATTGAGAATAGTAAATCTCTCCCCCTCTCTACCCTTTTATGTCTCATCAGGTATATTAATCTCTTTTAGAGGATTAATTTGAACCTTACATAGACGACTAGTGATCTGATGAGTAAATATTTTTTCATTAGATCTAGTGATCTCTTTCTTAAGAGAGGGGACTAGTAATCTGGTGGGAAAGAGCGTCTGGAGTTTTTTAGGCCTAGTGATCTCTCTTAGAAGACCGGTTGGATCTTAAAAAATGACTAGTGGCCTGGGACTCTTCTGTCCCGTTCGTGTTTGTCCAGGCCTAATGATCTTTCTTCGAAGACCGATTGCATCTCCAAGACGAGGACTAGTGGTCTGGAGGAACAGTGGCCGATTCATATTCACCGAGATTTGTATTTCGTTAGTAGTCAGAGATTAGATGAGATGCTCAAAGAAGTTGTGTTAGCCATTACAAAACTGTTGCAATCTAGTAAGTTACAAAGTAAACACATTAATGGTAAGTAAATTTTCTAGCAATGATGGGAATTTGATTGCGCTTAGTACACCGTACACGGCATTTCATTTTGCAGTAGGTAAATTCGGCTATACTATAAAGACATTAAATAAATGTATATATCTTACTCAATATAAATGCTAATACGTAACATTGATAAGGAAATTTCCGCAATCTGAGAATGAAAAATTTTCAGTTTAAAAATTGAATAGACTATTTATTCTTGTCCTTTTTAATGCATATTGATTACTTTAATAAAACGCTTTTGCTAAATAAATTATGCAAAACTGAATGTGCCCCTATCTTAGTATTATGATTTAGAGCTTTTTTGTGAATCTTTCATATATTTATATATCGCCATAATACTCAACTACGTCGTCAAATAAAACTCAGAGACTTGATGGTGCCTTTACATCAACCATTTTTTTTTATTTAATATAAAAAAGAAACTCTTTTATACAACCTTTGCCACCTTATTGAATTTTGAAACGTTATCAAATTGATATTTGATGTCAGTGACGGTTCTCGAAATTTTTTTAACCAAAGTTCAAGGCTTCAGATTCCTTTCTCTAAGCGTATTGTTGCTTTTCCACCTCTTCTAAATTGTATTGTGGAAAATTATTTTACTCAAAGGCCTTATTATGAATTGCGCTTTTCACCACCTTACGAATACTGAGAACCTCTAAGTAATAGTATATTGTTAAATAAGGAGTAAAAGTACTTTTACTCCGCATGAAACATTTCATTTTTTCTTCAAACTTAAAAATTAATTAAAACTAAAAGAAACAGGGCGTAACATAAGTGTAGACAGCTATTTCACGAACGTATTAATTGTACTAATGAAAATGAAGAAAAATGTTCATAATAAACATACAGTGTGGTTCACTTTTATAACTATTTCGAGTCAACTTATTTAGTGGCGATTGATAGAGCAAAAAGTAATTACAAAAAGTTGTGGCCAATCGCAAGAAATCTTCAACTAACGAACTGAATAATTTTTATTTTTAAATTCTGTTAATTGTTGAATGTAAATCATGGCACTTTCTTTTAATTTAAAGTTTACGTCATTTTGCATTTTTAAATTTACACGCCCACTTGCCTCCATATTTGAATTTCCTGCCATTTCTAGTCTGCTGTGACGTCACATCAGATCTAGAATCTCCATAGGTATACAACTTCTGTTTACTTTAATTACTAGCATTTAACATTCATTCAAAAGGGATTGTAATCGGGGACTATCCACGATCTGACTACTGTTTGTTTCAAACATTGGCGAGACCGAAGGCCGAGTTGGTACTAACTTTGGACGAGGGCGAAGCCCGAGTTCTGTGGAATTGGTATAGTCACAATTTTCTTTTCTTTAGGGTTTTTAAAACTCCGCTTACTTTATGCAACATCTCTTAATGCTTATTTAAAGGAGATACTAATCGTGGATTATCCCCGATCTGACAACTGGTTTGGTTTGTATGTTGATGTGTGATCTATTTTAACTTCACAGCTTGACACACAATTAACATTATTTGTCGAAATAATATTACTTTGTTTTATTAAGAGAGAAAGTACTGTTTTGTGTTACAAGACTGTGTTTGGCTGTTGAGCAAGTGTGGCGAGCGAGTCCGGCAATACAGGCGAATCACAAAATTACTTTCACTCCGTATAAAATAATCTATTTTTTCTGAAAACGTAAAGAGAAACGTTAGAGAAATTTGTAAGAGCGGCTTAGTTATTTCTGGTCGCTGAACGGAGTATAGCCAAATCTAACCTTCCACATTTATTGCTTAGCATTGTGTATCTCTTTTCTCTTGTTCTGGTTTCTATTCCTTTAGACCTTAGCAGACCTAAGAGACTCAAATCGTGCAAATAGTTTAGAGTTTTGATATTACTGGTTGGTCTTCTGCTTGGCTCCTCCTACTTATAAGAGCCTTAGTAGGTTTTATTACAATGTCAAATACTGCTTTGGAAATTGTAGTATCATATTTTATTTGAGAGTCTGCTTCAATTCTTTGTTTACAGCTTCAGCAGACTTTGTAACCGCAATCGCGCCTTTAGAGAGTCTTTGAGAATTATATTGCTGTTTATGCTTAATTTCAGGAATCAAAATGGTTCCTTCTACCACTATGGTATTGTATTTGAATAACTTTCATAAAAGCATTTTGTATCTCTTTTCTCTAGTTTTGGTTTCTATTCCTTTAGACCTTAGCAGACTTAAGAGACTTAAATCGTTCTAATAGTTTAGAGTTTTTATATTACTGGATTTTCTGCTTCTATGGACTATGGTATGCACTATGGTATTGTATTTGAATAACTTTCATAAAAGCATTTTGTGCAACCTTCCAGATTTATTGCTTAGCATTGTGTATCTCTTTTCTCTTGTTCTGGTTTCTATTCCTTTAAACCTTAGCAGACTGAAGAGACTCAAATCGTACTAATAGTTTATAGTTTTGATATTACTGAATCTTCTGCTTGGCTCCTCCTCCTTATAAGAGCATTAGTAGAATTTATTAAAATGTAAAATATTGCTTTAGAAATTGTAGAACCATATTTTATTTGAGAGTCTGCTTCAATTCTTTGTTTGCAGCTTCAGCAAACTTTGTAACCGCAATCGTGCCTTTAGAGAGTCTTTGAGAATTATATTGCTGTTTATGCTTAATTTTAGCAATCAAAATGGGTCTTTCTACCACTATAGTATTGTATTTGAATTACTTTCATAAAAGCATTTTGTATCTCTTTTCTCTTGTTCTAGTTTCTATTCCTTTAGACCTTAGCAGACTTAAAATACTCAAATCGTACTAATAGTTTAGAGTTTTGATATTACTTGATTTTCTGCTTGGCTCCTCCTCCTTCTAAGAGCCTTAGTAGATTTTTTTACAATGTCAAATATTGCTTTGCAAATTGTAGAACCATATTTTATTTGAGAGTCTGCTTCTCTCCTTTGTTAGCAGCTTCAGCAGACTTTGTAACCGCAATCGTGCCTTTAGAGAGTCTTTGAGAATTATATTGCTGTTTCTGCTTAATTTTAGCAATCAAAATGGTTCTTTCTACCATTTTGAAATTGCCTCTGAATAGCTTTCATAAAAGAGCTTGCTTTCGTGCCTTTGTACTTTAGTTTCAATAACTTTTTCATGGTTGTTTTCACTTTTATGGAAAATTAACTAGCCTTATAACAAAACTATAAATCACCTTATAGTGTATTTAGAATTTGATAATTTTAATAATCATATATAATTACACTTTTATAAAAGAATAAATTCCACTCTAATTATACCTACTATTGAAATTATTTTGTCGCAAAAATCAAATTAATTTCTACTACCTACCCGCCACTGTTATACCATTCTATGAATTCCAGGTTGATTTTTCGTTTTACATGAAAACCGGTGGCTATTGTACGCTTTTAAAATAAAACTATAATAATTATTTGTACAAATGATTTGATTGTAGAATAGTGCAATAAATAATAGAATTAACATCAGTCATATAACATAGGCTTAGCAAAATACTAACACGACACGTAACAATGTACATAAACATATGGCTAGTCACAAAATCTACTAAAGACAAATTATATTAATCCCAAATGAAAATTAGATTAGAGCAACTAATCAATCAATTTAACGTTATAAAAGAAACAAAATGACCCTTTCTTTTATTTATAAGGAAAATTAAAGTGAAACCATGCAAAAGTTCTAATTAAATCTTTGTTGTATGGTAATTGAAATATTTTCCTATGCAAATTAAACTAAAAAAAGAATTCTAATTTAAAATTCAATTTGCTTAATTGACAAACTTCAAAAATGTTGGTATTTTTTCCACTAGCGCAAAATTGTTAAAATAAATATGCACCTTGGACTAGCTATTTTTATAATAGGTAAAAGAGTTAATTAAAAAGCCAAATCCAGAAATAAACTTGCCGAAACAAATCCTTTAATAATTAAAATTCAATGCACGTTTTCAGCATTTTATATACATGTCAATGAAATTTCAATGCAAGACTGCGGATAAAACGCTTCCAAACCAATCCTTCTGCTTAATCGCGTTTGCCATGTCACGAATTCTTGATGCACATATGTTTTTTTACTTTTGTTATCTATTATTTTTTTAATTTTTCTACTTAAAAATAGCCTTTTTAGCAGTACAGCATTATTTACAATTAAACCACTAATTGGTTTCTTAATTACTCGTACAACTAACGATAGCAAACCACGTATTTTAAAATATAGAAAATTAGAGAAAAATAAATAAAAATTAATTACTACATGATTAAAAAAGTTTTTTAATAAATTATTCATAGATTTTTGTAACAAAGTTGGGATCGAGAACGCGCGGTAAAGCTCATGCAATCGAAGACAACTCGGGCACTTAATAATGGAGATGGAATAAAATTTTATTTACAAAAGAAGCTTATAATAAGGCCATTAATAATGTTTTATAAAAAATTTTGATGATATAAACGAAATTTTTTGATTTACTAGCAAAACCCGGGGAATCCTATTAGAGATGTTTCGGCCAACATATAAATACGTATCGTGCTTAATTTTGGTGATAGAGAAAAATATTATTATTAAAAGTAGCTTATTATAAGCTATCTAATAGGTATTTACAATAAAACATTGATTACATGCAATAGTTTAACCCATACCATAGCGAAACTTATGAGGCCGAGACGTTTCGACCAACATACAATACGCATTAGAGATAACGAAAAATTTTATAAAGAAAGAAGCTTATTATAAGCTTATTAATAGGAATTTGTAATAAAATTTTGATTATTTGTAGTGGTTTTTGTCATACAGTTGCGAAACTCATAGAATCATTATAGCCGAGACGTTTCGGTTAATATAAGAATTGGTATCGGGCTTGTTATTAAAAATAAAGGAAAATTTTATTAATAAAAGAAGCTTATTATAAGCTTATTAATAGGTATTTTTAAGAAAATTGCAAATATTTGTCATAAACTAGCGAAACCTATAGTACTATGCTAGCCGAGAAGTTTGGATCAACATAAAACTACGTATTGGGCTTAATATCAAAGATAGAAAATTTTTTTAATAAAACAAGCTTATTATAAGCTTATTATTAGAGATTTGTAATAAAATTATAATTATTTGTAGTAGTTTTTTTCATAAACTTGCGAAACTTACAGAACTATTATAGCCGAGACGTTTTGGCCAATATAAAAATACGTATCCCGCTCAATATTAGAGATAGAAAAACATTTTACTAATTAAAGAAGCTTATTATAAGCCTAGTAATAGGAATTTGTGGTAAAATTCCAACTATTTGTAATATTTTTTGTTATACATTACGGTAATTCTTTTACAATCCGCACACCAATTTAAGCTTGACATTTTAGAATCGTCCAAAAATATTTTTATAGCTTATATTCACAAAATTACTTGACCCGTATTTCAGACGTTAATGCGACGTACGGAATTCCCAGCCTCCGAGGAGCTTGGAGTCCTCTACGGAGGGTTGCGTACAGAAATCAAATACTATATCTACCGCGACTCCGTGACTACAGTAGATCAACTACTCGAGCGAACAAACCGAGCCTTCCAGTCGCGGTCGTTCCCCAGCCACTCACACCCAGGAAGTTTCCCCAGCGGCTGGAGCCCCACTAGCGGGTAGTAGTCAGTGGCGTGAATGTTTGTCGTGTGGCCGGCAGAATCCGACCGGGCGAACCTGTGCGTGCTCGGGAAATACCCAGCGCCGACAACGCTAGACGGGGCAACCTCAGCGCTAACCCTATGCCCCGTCTCTCCCGAACGCATCTTGGTCTCGTTGAGAGTCGGAGACGCCCAGTATCCTGCCCTCGTGGATACGGGCGCGTCCGAATCCTACCTCCGAGCCAAGGTGGCGTTAGACATCGAGACCCGCCAAGACGTCTATAAATCTCCTACTGCGCGGAGAATCCAACTAGGCGATGGACGAGAAGTTCCCCTGATGGAGGAGTGCACCTTTGCCGCATATATAGGCCCCATCAGCATCGTCCACCGTTGGAACATCTTGCCCGAACTGGTTGAGAACGCGGTCATAGGGATGGACCTGTTGCGCAGCACCCGCGCAACTATTTCGCTAGACCCCCCTCGCTTGACCCTGAGAGACGTTGAGATTCCCCTCCAATCGGCAGAGCGCCTATCTACGATAGGAGCTCTAACCCCCACGACTGGACTCCGTCCTCTCACGAAAGAACAATCTGACCAACTAAAGCAGTTCCTTGAGCGGGAACTCCCAAGATTCGAGAGTATCGGAGAACCCACGAATCTTGTGGAGCACGTCGTCCGGCTGAAACCTGGGGTTTTCCCCATCAAACAGCGGTACTACAGCCGCAACCCTAGGAGGAAAGCCGTGATAGACGCAGAGGTCGATAAGATGCTAGAGGACAACGTGATTGAGCCATCCCACTCCCCCTGGAGCTCTCCCGTAGTCCTGGTGAAGAAGAAAACAGGAAAGTTTAGGTTCTGTGTTGACTACCGTAAGCTCAACCAGAACACTATTCCCGACGCTTACCCTCTCCCCTTCATTCAAGGCATCTTGGATAAGCTACGCGGCGCTGCTTATCTAAGTACGATCGACCTCAAGAGTGGGTATTGGCAGGTACCTCTCAGCGAAGAGAGCAAGCCCTTAACGGCCTTCACCGCCCCTGAAAGCGGCCTCTTCCAATTCCGGGTCATGCCATTTGGCCTTCATTCCGCCCCCGCCACCTTCCAACGGCTACTCGATTCCATCATTAGCCCTGATCTGGACGCAAAAGCCTTTTGCTACCTCGACGACATTATCGTTTTCGGTAAGACGTTCGAGGAGCATCTGAGCAACCTCCAGATCGTCTTCGACCGGCTACGGACTACAGGCCTCCAACTGCAGCCCGAGAAATGCGTCTTTGGAAGGAGCGAGCTGACATATCTGGGGCATGTCGTGACTCGCAATGGCTTACATACCGACCCGGAAAAAGGTGCTGCAGTCCAAGAACTGACACCCCCGATCTCCGTACGGGGAGTCCGATCGTTCTTAGGTATGGCGAGTTGGTATCGTGGTTTCGTGCCCAACTTCACTACACTCGCCGCTCCGCTGCACAAACTCCTGCAGAAAGGACAACCCTTTCGATGGCAAGAACCTCAACAAGCCGCTTTCGACCAACTGAAAGCCTCTTTAACGTCCGCCCCCGTTCTTGCTTGCCCAGATTGGGATAAAGAGTTTGTACTACAAACCGACGCCAGTAAGGTTGGTTTGGGAGCTGTACTTACGCAGGAGTACGAAGATGGCTCACGAGTCATTACATATCTGAGTCGCGCCCTTAACACGGCAGAATGTAATTACTCGGTGACGAACTTAGAGTGCCTAGCCGTCATATGGGCCATCAGAAAATTGAGAGGATATCTGGAGGGATATCATTTCAAAGTAATCAGTGACCATCAAAGTCTGAAATACCTCAAAACGCTCCCCAACCCCACCGGACGAGTGGGTAGATGGCTCCTTGAGTTGCAAGAATACTCGTTCACAATCGAGTATCGCGAGGGCCGTCTCAACCAGGTCGCAGACCTGCTTTCCCGTAAGGCGGAAGTCACTCTTGCCCTCCTTAACGCTGATGTCACTGATTTCCCCGTGGAAGAATGGTGCCGCTGGTATAACGCCCAATACCAGCGTGCAAACGATCGTCCTGAGAGGGATGCAATGTATTCACGTCAGGGAGGTAAATTATACCGGCGCATTCCAGGCGCCCAACCTCAATGGAAGCTTTGCATCCCCCAACCTCGGAGAAAAGACGTTATCGCAGAAAACCATGAGCCCAACCACGCAGGACACACAGGCACTACCAAGACCGTGCGGAAGGTTCAGACCAATATTACTGGCCTGGCATGTATCGAGACGTGCGCAAGTTTGTAGACCATTGCCCCACTTGCCGTCGATACAAAGCCGACAACCAACCTCCGTTGGGCCAGATGCATTGGACCCGAGCTGAAGGGCCTTGGGATACGATCAGTACAGACCTTATTGGCCCGTATTAAACTATCAATTGATGTATTTAGTAATGGAAAATTCCAAGTTTAACTTTTTTATTTTATTAAAGGAATAAAAAAGATATAATTTTAGCGATACAAAATGTTTGCAATTTTACGAGCTTTAAAAATTACAAAAAGTATGTAAAGTAATATTGTAAAATAATGAATTTAAATTTACTCTCTTTTAAGCTTTTCTATCGAGTTGAACTTTTGTGCAGGTTAATAATTCGAATTAAAAATCCATTGAACCGTCTACAGTCCGTCTCTGAGTAGAATTTTAATTTATTTTACTACAAATTGAAATATACTTGGATAATTCCAAAAAAAAAGGATTATTTGATTTTTTTTCTATTTCAGCCAAAAAAATACACGCTTTGGGATTTAATTCTTATTTTTTATGTTGTCAAGTCGTAAGCCTTCTTGCGGTGTGTTCATAACGCTCTGTGAAAATATTTATTCAGTTTGTCGAATATTTCAGTTCATTCGCTTTTTCTTCTTTTTCCAACATTTTTATTTTATTTATATAAATTTTGTACTTTTTATGACTTTTTTTATGTAACTAAAGTAAAAAGCTCTCGTTACATTCATTTAATTTAATTGAAAATTTTCCAATATAAGTCTAGCTAAGTCGAATGTAATTAATGAACGATTTAATTTGTTTTTAATTTCCTATTTCTAAATTGAAATTAATTAGGAAAATTCTAATTTTGCTTTTTCCCGTACTTTCAGACTTTGTATTAGTTGGAGGATGTAATTAATTTCTGATTTTCAGACCTTAGCAGCCTTAAGGGACACAAATCTTGTGTTCATGCTACATGGCATCGCGTTTTCTTAATTTTTTGTTTTTTAAGACCTTTAGAACCCTTTCAAAGCCTTTAAACCCATTTCAAGGCTTTAAAACCCTTTAAAAATTTTTTAAACTTTTTCGAAGCCTTTGAACGCTTCTAAGGCCTTTAAGACCCTATTAAGGCATTTCTAAGATTTTATAATAGCATTCAGACATTCACTACTGAAGGCCTGAATGGACTCTGAACCTTCAGAAGCCATTCAGAAATTTTAGAGCCTCTATCGATGTATTCTGCTTCGCTCAAATTTTAGCAATTTTTTTGTATAACAAAAGTAAATTAGAGCTCGATAAATTTAATTACGCTGCAAAATTTTCCAATACCTTATTTAAATGTAATTAACGGAAGAATTTAATTTTTAATTTCCTATTTGCAAAACGAAATTAATTGGTAGCAATGTAAAAACCATTAAAGCTTTAACAAAGTTATATTGATGTTAAGAAAATTTTACCTGTTAAAAAGAGAAAATAATTTTGAGAAATATTCTAGAAATTTAATTATGTTCCTTTATTATTTTAATATTATCAATTTAAACAACCTAGATGGATTCCAAAAATTTTCTTCAAACCTAAAATTTAGAATTCTGTATTTTAGAAATAAATTTTCACAATATCAAATACTTTTCAAGTATAAAATTTTGTTGAAAATTTGTAGTTTTATTTTTTTAATATAAAAAAGGACTGTAATGTTATATTTAGGATAATCAGTTATTCTGATTGACACATAGCGTTCGATTATATCACTTTAACATACGTCAAGGAAAATCTATTACAATGTGATTCCGGAAATATCAGTAGCAACTCGATTACACCAGGTTATATTTTGACATTTTGCACACATGCAAATGATATATGAAAACGCTGATAAAATTTTTTAATATACCAAAAGTTGCATTAAAAATTTTATTTTAAAATTCGAAATCTTTTTACTTTATTACAACTTTTTAAATTTTCTTATTTTTAACATAAATCTTACACGACTGAGAAAATGCATACTTTAAGACAGAAAAATTGTTAACAGCATTTAAGGAACAGTTATCGAAGTTATACAGGGTGATTCATTGATATGGCAGTTTTCGATAGCTCTAAAGCCGTTGGAAATAAGGCATACATTTAAATACAAAAGTTATTCAACTCTTTAAGGAGCATAACCTAAAATTATTTTCATCTCTACAGAGTGTTGTATTACTGCTCGGCGAGAATATTTTCGATTTTTTTAAATGGAACACCCTGTATATTTTTATATATTTCAATTTGGTGTTAAGTCGCCTATATACTCATATTAAAACTTTCTAATTTCTTTGCGGTGTTGCCAAGTTATTAATTTTTTTCTCTAAAAAATGCCAGCGACACGCGTTGCTTTATAAAATCGTACTAAAGCCGTTTTTCAAGGAATAATAATAAAAAATTTTTTCTAGGTGGTTATGACTATCCTCTATGCTATAAAGTTAAAAAAATTCGAAGAAATTGTACAGGGTGTTCATAATGCGTCACAAAGTTACTCAATTTGAAATGACCATAACTCGTTATTTTCAAATGGAACACCCTATATATTTTTACATATTTGAATTCCTGGTTAAATTTAGATACTAAATATGCAAAAATATACTGAGTGTTCTATTTTTAAAATTATAAAAAATTACATTGGAACACCCTGTATATTTTTGCATATTTAGTATCTAAATTTTACCAAGAATCCAAATATGTAAAAATATACAGGGTGTTCGATTTGAAAATAACGAGTTATGGTCGTTTCAAAATTAGTAACTTTGGATCGTTTTAATGAACACTCTGTACAGTTTAATCGAACTTTTTCTATTTTATAGCATAGAGGATAATCATAGCTGCATAGGAAAAGATTTTTGTTATTATTCCTTGAAAAATGGCTTTAGTACGATTTTATAAAGCAACGCGTGTCGCGGGCATTTTTTAGAGAAAAACATTAATAACCTGGCAACACCGCAAAGAAATGAAAGAATTTTAATATGGGTATGTAGGCGACTTAACACCAAGTCGAAATATAGAAAAATATACAGGGTGTTCCATTTAAAAAAATCAAAAATATTCTCGCCGAGCAGTAATACAACACTCTGTAGAGATGAAAATAATATTAGGTTTTGCTCCTTAAAGAGTTGAATAACTTTCGTATTTAAATGTAGGTATGCCTTATTTCCAACGACTAGGGAGCTATCGAAAACCGCCATATCAATGAATCACCCTGTATACGGTTAGAAAGAATCAAAAATTTATAAGAATTATTTAAACAATAAAATAATCACCTTATTTTTGGACACCCTGTATTGATATCTTATAAAAGCTTAGTTTGCCGATGAAATAATTTTAAAGTGGTTAAAATCAAATTTCATCAATTTCATCATCGCTTCAGTAGTTTTTGCTCCAGGAGGATATTATGTACAATGTACAGTCAGCCTCACAATTAATGGCCACCCTGGCTGTACGTTTAGCACGAAATGTAGATGTAACCATCATAACACCCGCTACTTAAATTGAGGGGTAGGGCTATTTTGCCAACAAGTAGTAAGTCAACAACCTCCCCTTCTGTCCTTTTGTCGTTGACGGCTAATAACCACCTTCGCGTATAGCCAGGGTGGCCAATAATTGTGAGGCTGACTGTACATACATAGGCATTTGGTGCAAAAAATAGAAAAATTTTTTTTGCATTTTTGGAATCCGCGGGGACTCAAAACGTCAAAATATGCAATAAAAATTTTTTTAAATTTTTTCTTTTTTTGTCTTTTAGTCTTAAGACCCCCACAAAGTTTTTTTTAAGCACAATGTAAGTTATTTGAAACCCTACTACTACTGCAAAGGTTAACTGAAGGCACGGTAAAAGATCTCGAAAGGTTGCCCAACGAGATATGCTCGTAAGCAGCTAAAAGTGGTTACAGTTTGTCCACAAAGCGTAACTGCGAGGTCGAGAGTGAGATAGACTACGCTACCCGTGTTTCTTGTTATATTAGCATTGAATCTTATGGAAAGCAAGCGTTTTGAGTAAGCCGCAGTAGGATACCCGGTAGTGCCGCTCACTTGCACAATCTGGGGAAATTTGTTACCCATTTAGCGACGGCTTGTTGATCCACCTTCTTAAATCATACACCATGGCAGAAGGCAACTCGATTTATTACTAAACTAAAATATAGCACTGGTTTCAATTTCAAACACTTACAAACTGCTTAAGCTGAAACGAAATGGAACTGATTGTAGACAACTTCGAGCGACACTATCAAAATCGATCTTTATAAAAATAATTTGAAAAACCATAAGTAATGGAATAGTCCCATGAAAAAAGCCAAAGCTAAAAATCCATTTATTTTTATTTATTTCGCATTTACTTAAACAATTCTAGGGCGTAATTTAATGAAATTTAAACGTAACAAATTGTTTAAGCTCAAGAAATCAAGTTAAATTGAAAATTACGACAATCGGTCATTTAATTAATCCTTCATTTTGTAAAACTTGCACAGAAACGACTAAACTTTGTAATTTAATTCTAAAACGATACGTTTAACAAATTCGTTCTAATTTTGCTCTCCATGTGCTTGTGTGTATATAATAGGTACATAAAAGTTTGTTACCAACACAAAATGGAATTAAATGTGTGAATAGTTTCGCTTTAGTCAATTGTTTCAAAAAGTATATTGAAAAGTACAGCCGATAAAAGATATTTGAATAATAATATTGATCTTCTATGTTTAATAGCTGAGAACAATAGACTTGCCTTCCACTCTCTCTTCTAAACACATAAAGGGGCATTTTTAATCCTTTCTCCTCACCATTTGATCTTGGTGGTAATTATTGAGCTATAGTGAACGCAGTGTGGCTAGCACTACGCTTCTAACAGCTTACTATTACCACAAAGTGATCCGCCTATGTACCAGCGTACTCAGCTTCAAGCATAAAAAAATATGGATATGGAAGATCTGAAATTCCCACATGCAACTTTTATGTTAGGTTATAGACTAGTTTACTGCCCATTTTCCCAACTAATGACATCGTGGACTCATAATACCTGACACAGATGGATATGGAAACTTACAAAGTTGACTCCAGTGACCAGAAGAAAAAGAAGGAGATCCAGAGACTCTACATGGACCAGTAAACTGCACAAAGCGATGGAGAGAAAAGACGAAATGAGAAATTTCCCAATAGAAGGAAAACGGCTTTCCACACACTTCAGTTACAAAACTACTTGTGGTATAGGAGATTAATGGTCTACCGTTAATGCTCCCTTCGTCTATGGTTAATTGGTTACACGTCTTAATTTTAGGTAAATATAAAGAAGTTTATTTCTCTCGATTAAATTCAACTAATGAGTTAATTTCCAAAACATTTAACAAAATAAACTTCTAGTAAATACTTAAATAGACATTTAATTAATTTAAGATACATAATAAAAATAAAGTTGAAATTTTTAAACGAAACTTTTTATTTTTATAACAAGAAGTAATTAAAAACATTTCTCATTTTCTAGTTAACGTTTTACAATAGAGAGAAAAACTATATAATATTTTATTCTTTTTATTTCGAATGCAGCTTGTAAAAGAGGTTTCTCTCTGAGTAACGTTATTAAAATGTAATCACTAATCACACTTTGTTTTGTAATTTAGTTTAGTTTAGTTGGAATAAATTGTTTTGTTATTAAAATTATTGTTACACTTTATATATTTAATTGGCTTTTGAAAAGAAGAAGCAATGCTTTTATTTTAAAAGAAATTCCCTAGGGACTTGAATTTGATTTAAATCTTTAGCTATGTTCTAAAAGTGGGTGACAATCAAAATCCTCACAAAATTTTAAGGGTTTGGAATCAAGAAAGACAGAAGACAGAACAGTGTGTTGTCGTGCTACGTAGCTACGATTAAGACTGTTTACACCAGTGTTTCCCAACATGGAGCCCAGGCCCTACAGAGGGGTAGTTTCATTGTTGAAGGGGGGCAATTCGAAACTGAACTCGTCAAGAGTTTAAGCTAAGTTTAGCCTATCAGAACAATTCAATAATGTTACTAAAGAATTTTAGGACGACGAGCCTTCACACATAGACTTGCTTTCCGGTTTGCCTGTGCAGGCGGTCTGCACAGGTCACCTGAACGCTGTCTAGACTGCATGCACAGGCCAAACCGAAGAGTGTGAACATCGTTCAGGCGGCCTGCACAGACCAAACCGTGGCCTGTGTGTGAAGACGAGCCTTTAGAAAAGCTTAGGTTGAGCATTGCGCAATAAAGGTTGGGAAACACTGGTTTACACGTTAACCAAATAATTTAGCTTGAACATACTCTGTTTGTGTCAGCCTGAACAAAGCAGAAATCTAACTTACGTCCCGTTTCACAGTACTGGTTTAAACTCAAGCTTAACTCTTTCTGTTTCATAGTATTCACACAGTCATATTGGTTTAGACCTTAAACCAGAGCCTAATCCGACGCTGTGAAACTGGCCTTAACCATACTTTAAACCTCAAATCGATACTGTGAAACTTCTTAAGCTACACATATTGGCAGTAGGAATACTATTGAGATTCTTAAGAGGATGTGACGTCACGAAAATTAAAACTGGCGGTAATGGGGCGTGTCAATTTAAAAATTTAAGATGGCGCTTAAAAATAGGTAAGAAAATGGGTTTAGGTGACATGTTCTATGTGAAATCTATTTAAATTGAAAAAATTTTCAGCAATTTTATTATAGCGCCCAGCACAGCTAACTACTCCCCGCAAATGCATAAGTTCTGGGAGCAAACACTAGAAGACTGGAACCACATAATCGGAGAGTAACTCTCAGAATAATTATCTCCCTCCTTCACTGATACCTCAGTACAACAGCTGAGTAGCAACTTACTCTACCAGGTCGCTTGCAGCGACCTCAAAAAAATAACTCACTGCTACTTTTCAGAAAGACTTCAACTCCCACTACTCCAATCAACTATTCTTCTCCGGAGGAGCACATACCCACGTGCCTTGTACCCGGTCGCTGCAGCAAGCAGCGCTACTGCAACGACTCGACCCTACGATGCGAGTATTTTCTACTACACTTAACAGAATCTCTGATTCCGGCCATCCAACACCCATAGACGTCTCTGACGCCTGTCAAATCACTAAACCTGTACTTAAGCTCTAAGCAAACCAACAGTTTTGGAAGGGCATGCAGGTTTTAACACCAGTGAGCACGATGCTATCTCTGGCAGGGAACATAGACTACCGTCAGAGTAACTTGTCGTAGATATGTCTTGCTCTCACAGGCTCATTCTAACTTTCACCTAACTCCCCTCTTGATGGTTGTCGAAATAGTGTTGTAGCGCCTATATAAAGCTGTATATTAGCTTTGTGCCTTAATTATTTGAATAAAATAGTCTATTAGAGAAAGTTCTCGCCTTCCAACAGCATGACGCCGTATTTCATGTGAGTGAGAAATCATGGCTATCATTCCATGTGCACTAGCTCTCTAAACTTAAACTTTTAATCTTGTTTTAACTCAACCTATAGCTTAAGTTATTTTTTGGCGATGAACACCCGACACTGGTTCATTGTGTCGGATTCGTTTGGGAATGTAGCCCAGAAGGCCGGATAAAACCGTTCATGTTGACCGTGGTGTGTAGGAGACCCTGGAACCGCGCTAGCATTACTTCGGTGCAACCTAACCTAACCTAACTCTATCTAATCTAATCTAACCTAACCAGAGAAAGCTGCTTGAGAACGGGTCGTGCTCGACTAGGTAAGCTTATTTAGCTTGGCATCTGTTTTTCTGAACAAACATTACATTATTAGGCCCGTTCCTGGCATACTTAAACAGAATAGCACCTGGCACCCACCGATAAATATCCGAGCACTGAAACGCTAAGATGCGAGTATCGACGTTTCTGCGAAACAGAAGGATGACGACCGTGGTGGCCACGTAAGAACAGCACAAATGCAGTAGCGGCGGTGAGGAGTCTCTGCGCAAGAATTTCTATAATTCTCAGGATAGACATTCTGACTTTACCCGTTTGTACTTTACTCTAAACTTCTTCCTTCATCAATACAAGTAGAGCCTGAACTTGGAGTAATCATAGCTGCCGACGCTCCGAGTTGGCATTAGATCTCTCGGTTTCAGGTTTTCCTGCTTCACTCCCTATTTCTAAGAGATGTAAAAATCCAAGACTATCTAACACATTGCAACCATAGTCTTCTAAAGATTTCCACCTTACACACAAGAAAAATAAAACCTAACCTAACCTTATCTAATCTAACCTAACCAGAGAAAACCACCAGGGAACGAGTCGTGCTCGACGATGTAAGTTTTTACAGCTAGCGTCTGTTCTTCTGTACAAACATCACATTATACGGCTCATTCCTGGCATACTTAAAAGATAGTCCTGGTACCCACCGATAAACGTCCCGGTATTATAGGCAGCGATAAATATAAGAACACTTTTGTTGCCCTCGCACTGAAACTCTAAGATACGAGTATCGACTTTTCTACTAGGCAGAAGGGTGACGACCGTGGCGGCCGCATAAAGGCAGGCCAGATGCAGTGGCGGCGCTGATGAGTCTCCGGGCATGAATTCCTGAGATTCTCAGGTGAGACATTCTGACGTAACCCGTTCTTACTTTACCCTAAACTTCTACCTTCACCAAGACAAGTAGAACCGGAACTCGGAGCGATCATAGCTGGCCGACGCGAGGCTTCAAGCCCCTGCAACTACCCAATTCCGTGCTTCACTACTTATTTCCAAGATATGTAGATTCAGAGAATAAAAATCCAGCATTAGCACATTGTACCGGGCGACGTTGTGCCTTTTAAAGATTTCCATCTTTCATACAAGAAAAATAAAACCTAACCTAACCTAATCCCAATAGAGAGTAGCTATTTTTATTATAGTGAAGACGATTTAAGACCTCACGGTTGCCAAAGCTAGATTATAGTAAAGTCAACATTTAGTGAGTTGCCTTAGTAATATAATACACTTCTTTGTTAATGATTTATTCAAAAGCAAACCCAAAGCTCCTCACTATTATTTAAAAGCTCTACTACGTGCATAAAAAGTGTCATGAAAAATGTTATTAAATTTGAAATATCCACGAGCGAATTTCAGCGTATATATTATTATTAATATTTTTAAATTAGTTATTGTAGTAAACATACAAGAGTAAAGTGAATATGTGTACTTAGTTTTAGATGTAACATCCAAGGCGCACTTTACAAAGATGTTAAATAAACATTCCCTACATTTTCTACATTGAAACGTGAACGGTTACCTTATATGTAATGTTAAACAGAAACTAACTTAACTAAAACAACACTTAATTGCACGTTCTTTTACTAACCTAAAGCTTCTAAAAGTAAGTATTTTTTAACTCGAGACGTGCAAGTATAAAAAGGCGACGAATAAAAAAAATACGTAAAAGTATAGCTTTCGTCAAAAAAAAAAGAACAACTTAAAAGCCCTTGTCAGTACCTCTTTATTTTAAGATATAGATTACACACCTAACACTATTGTCAAGTTAAATAAAAGAGGGTTGACCAAGAGTTGGGCAGAAAATTTATATTATTTATTTGTTGAAATTGTTTGGTTTGGGCGAGAGAGGGAGAACAAACGTTTTTCTTAGGTTAGAATGTCTAGTTTTTGTAAAAATGTAAAAATAAAATTATTGGAAAGGGAGTTATCTTCTAGGCTTTTTTACCAAGCTACTGGCCAATTGGAATCACCAAGATTCAAAACTAGAGACCCTTAACCTAAAAATTTTGGAGAAACTTATCCCTGACGTCAAAGCAGCCATCTTTGAAACGCCCTGTTGGATTTAGCTAATATTTCTCGTAATTTCATTATAATAAAACTAAAGTTGAGGTTTTAAAAAATATAAATGTCTTTTAAAGGTCTAAATTGTAAAGAATAACCCTTTAAATGTTGACCGAAGCGAATAAATGTCTTGAGTTGTATAATGTTTTTAGAAAAAGCTTTAGATATCTAAACCTCGAAAGGGTTAAAACATATAACACAATAAACGACAGAAGCAAACATTAACTTTTAAGTGTTGAACCATTTCATTGAACCTTTGTCTCTAGAATTACAATACAAAGTTACATGTTAAATAGCTCCAAAACAAATTTATCCTTAATTATTTTACACGTCCAAATCCCTGCCATTTCTAATCCGTAACTTTTAATTTAAAATAACGTATATACGACGCTAAAAGGAGAAAAAGGAACGACCAGTACTAGTTGAAGATTAAATAAGAAATAAATTGGATTAAACTCTGTAAATATTTCGGGGTAGGTTTTTGTTTTAATAAAACAAATCCATCGGAAGCTAAATTTATTACCTAGATTTTCATCTTTGGTGTTGTGATTAAGAAGTATAATCCAGATTAATGCGAACAAGGCGAAAACGTATAAAAGAGAAACGCAATACGCGTCTATATGCTATATAGAGTGAGTATATACCTTTAATAATAAAAGATTTTAAATTTAACGTCGCGAAAATTTAATTGAACCATATACACGAAACTCGACTCTCTCTCTTTCTCGTTCTCTCTAGAATCTTTTGTTAGCTTATACAATAATAATTCATTTTAAGTTAAATTAAATAAATTCAAATTATTATATTTTGTTTCAATAATTTATACAATAGTATAGTATACCTTTATAATTAAACAAAAAGCCCATTTTCAATTTAAGGCTATACATTATACAGTGTGTTTCACTTTAGATGAAAAATTTGATGAGAATGACCAAATTTTGATACCCAATTAGGCCAGCTACTTTCAGAGTAGCGTATCCAGCATAGTCCATTACAGGAATAATATAAAGATCTAGCAACATTATAATTATAGATCCTTGCTTTATTTAATAACCCGTGTGACAAGGTCCTACCAACTCTTCAAACGATTGTGACATACATAAACAACTAATAGTGACCCTATGAGCTATAATCTAGACCTGAGGAACTACATTTCTTCCTAATAGAGCTATTGAGACTCCATCATCCACCATACTGAAATTAACAAAGGCTTTGGCCAAAGGAGCAAGTTCTTACGTCACGTTATATCAAAGAGGTAGCAGCCTGCTTTTCATCTAAGCCAATCGTTCTTCAAGCTTCAGTTTCTCGTATTTCATCAAACCTGAAACAATCTAAAGCAAGACTGATGGCTCTCTTCCGTTCAACAAAACACGCCTTCAGCTCTTTGTAATTCAGACCTGTAAGAACAGGCAACGACTCGATGCTTCGCATCTCACTTGTTATGCTTCTAGGCATCACATCAGGTTTCATCATCGTTGGCTCTCACTCCAAGAACTGATGGGCTTCTTCTATTAAACGAAATAAGTCTTCAGCTACTCATAATTCATACCTGAAACAATCTAAAGCAAGACTAATGGGCTTCGTCTTTTCAACAAAACAGGCCTTCAGCTCTTCGTAATTCAGACCTGTAAGAACAGGTAACAACTCGATGTTTGGCGTCTTGCACCATTATGCTTCTAGAAGTCACATCAGGTCTCATCGATGTTGGCTCTCACTCCAAAGACTGATGGGCTTCTTCTATTAAACGAAACAGTTCTTCAGCTTCTCGTAATTCAGTTCAACATAAGAGGCTTTCAGCTCCTCGTAATTCAGACCTGTAAGAACAGGTACTGCCTCGATGCTTCGCATCTCACTTGTTACGCTTCTAGGCATCACATCAGCACTCATTATCGTTGGCTCTCACTTCAAGAACTGATGGGCTTTTTCTATTAAACGAAACAATTCTTCAGTTTCTCATAATTCATATCTGAAACAATCTAAAGCAAGACTGATGGACTTCGTCTTTTCAACAAAACAGGCCTTCAGCTCTTCGTAATTCAGCCCTGTAAGAACAGGTAACAACTCGATGTTTGGCGTCTTGCACCATTATGCTTCTAGAAATCACATCAGGTCTCATCGATGTTGGCTCTCACTCCAAAGACTGATGGGCTTCTTCTATTAAACGAAACAGTTCTTCAGCTTCTCGTAATTCAGTTCAACATAAGAGGCTTTCAGCTCCTCGTAATTCAGACCTGTAAGAACAGGTACTGCCTCGATGCTTCGCATCTCACTTGTTACGCTTCTAGGCATCACATCAGCACTCATTATCGTTGGCTCTCACTTCAAGAACTGATGGGCTTTTTCTATTAAACGAAACAATTCTTCAGTTTCTCATAATTCATATCTGAAACAATTTAAAGCAAGACTGATGGGTTTCGTCTTTTCAACAAAACAGGCCTTCAGCTCTTCGTAATTCACACCTGTAAGAACAGGTAACAACTCGATGTTTTGCGTCTTGCACCATTATGCTTCTAGAAATCACATCGGGTGTCCCACCGACGTTGGCTCTCACTCCAAAGACTGATGGGCCTCTTCTATTAAACGAAACAGTTCTTCAGCTTCTCGTAATTCAGTTCAACATAACAGGCTTTCAACTCCTCGTAATTCAGACCTGTAAGAACAGGTACCGCCTCGATGTTTCGCATCTCACTTGTTACGCTTCTTGGCATCACATCAGGAATCATCATCCTTGGCTCTTACTTCAAGAACTGATGGGCTTCTTCTATTAAACGAAATAAGTCTTCAGCTTATCATAATTTATACCTGAAACAATCTAAAGCAAGACTGATGGGCTTCTTCTTTTCAACAAAACAGGCCTTCAGCTCTTCGTAATTCAGCCCTGTAAGAACAGGTAACAACTCGATGTTTTGCGTCTTGCACCATTAGCTTCTAGAAATCACATCGGGTGTCCCACCGACGTTGGCTCTCACTCCAAAGACTGATGGGCCTCTTCTATTAAACGAAACAGTTCTTCAGCTTCTCGTAATTCAGTTCAACATAACAGGCTTTCAACTCCTCGTAATTCAGACCTGTAAGAACAGGTACCGCCTCGATGTTTCGCATCTCACTTGTTACGCTTCTTGGCATCACATCAGGAATCATCATCCTTGGCTCTTACTTCAAGAACTGATGGGCTTCTTCTATTAAACGAAATAAGTCTTCAGCTTATCATAATTTATACCTGAAACAATCTAAAGCAAGACTGATGGGCTTCTTCTTTTCAACAAAACAGGCCTTCAGCTCTTCGTAATTCAGCCCTGTAAGAACAGGTAACAACTCGATGTTTTGCGTCTTGCACCATTATGCTTCTAGAAATCACATCGGGTGTCCCACCGACGTTGGCTCTCACTCCAAAGACTGATGGGCTTCTTCTATTAAACGAAACAGTTCTTCAGCTTCTCGTAATTCAGTTCAACATAACAGGCTTTCAACTCCTCGTAATTCAGACCTGTAAGAACAGGTACCGCCTCGATGCTTCGCATCTCACTTGTTACGCTTCTTGGCATCACATCAGGAATCATCATCCTTGGCTCTTACTTCAAGAACTGATGGGCTTCTTCTATTAAACGAAATAAGTCTTCAGCTTATCATAATTTATACCTGAAACAATCTAAAGCAAGACTGATGGGCTTCTTCTTTTCAACAAAACAGGCCTTCAGCTCTTCGTAATTCAGCCCTGTAAGAACAGGTAACAACTCGATGTTTTGCGTCTTGCACCATTATGCTTCTAGAAATCACATCGGGTGTCCCACCGACGTTGGCTCTCACTCCAAAGACTGATGGGCTTCTTCTATTAAACGAAATAAGTCTTCAGCTTATCATAATTTATACCTGAAACAATCTAAAGCAAGACTGATGGGCTTCGTCTTTTCAACAAAACAGGCCTTCAGCTCTTCGTAATTCAGCCCTGTAAGAACAGGTAACAACTCGATGTTTTGCGTCTTGCACCATTATGCTTCTAGAAATCACATCGGGTGTCCCACCGACGTTGGCTCTCACTCCAAAGACTGATGGGTCTCTTCTATTAAACGAAACAGTTCTTCAGCTTCTCGTAATTCAGTTCAACATAACAGGCTTTCAACTCCTCGTAATTCAGACCTGTAAGAACAGGTACCGCCTCGATGTTTCGCATCTCACTTGTTACGCTTCTTGGCATCACATCAGGAATCATCATCCTTGGCTCTTACTTCAAGAACTGATGGGCTTCTTCTATTAAACGAAATAAGTCTTCAGCTTATCATAATTTATACCTGAAACAATCTAAAGCAAGACTGATGGGCTTCTTCTTTTCAACAAAACAGGCCTTCAGCTCTTCGTAATTCAGCCCTGTAAGAACAGGTAACAACTCGATGTTTTGCGTCTTGCACCATTATGCTTCTAGAAATCACATCGGGTGACCCACCGACGTTGGCTCTCACTCCAAAGACTGATGGGCTTCTTCTATTAAACGAAACAGTTCTTCAGCTTCTCGTAATTCAGTTCAACATAACAGGCTTTCAACTCCTCGTAATTCAGACCTGTAAGAACAGGTACCGCCTCGATGCTTCGCATCTCACTTGTTACGCTTCTTGGCATCACATCAGGTCTCATCATCGTTGGCTCTCACTCCAAGAACTGATGGGCTTCTTCTATTAAACGAAACAATTCTTCAGCATCTCATAAATTATATCTGAAACAATCTAAGGCAAGACTGATGGGCTTCTTCTTTTCAACAAAACAGGATTTTAACTCTTCGTAATTTAGACCTGTAAGAACAGGTAACAACTCGATGTTTTGCGTCTTCCACCATTATGCTTGGAGAAATTCCATCAGGTCTCACCGACGTTGGCTCTAACTCCAAAAACTGATGGGTTTCTTCTATTAAACGAAACAGTTCTTCTGCTTCTCGTAATTCAGTTCAACATAACAGGCTTTCAGCTCCTCGTAATTCAGACCTGTAAGAACAGGCAACGACTCGATGCTTCGCATCTCACTTGTTACGCTTGTAGGCATCACATCAGGTCTCATCATCGTTGGCTCTCACTTCAAGAACTGATTGGTTTCTTCTATTAAACGAAATAGTTCTTCACTTTTTCGCAATTCAGACTTTAAACAAGCTGTAACAACTACCTAAAGAACGTGAATTTAAAAAATAAACTGCTTCCCAACAGGAGATATTGGCAAATTAATAAAGTCCATAATCCGTTTCCTGTCCCCTTTTATGAAGGATTAACGCGCATCCAAAGCTCGCTCACGTAAAAGTCCTACGAGTCGATTAATACGTTTTTGCTACAATGTTAAATAAACAAGACAAACAAGACAAAACAAAACATAAACACAACACAAGACAGTATGATTGAATATATTGTTTCCATATTTCTTAAAAGTGGCTCATTTTGAACATAATAGACGTTTTGTGAGTAGGTCGTAAGTTAACGTACATTTATAGAAAACTATGGATAAAACAGTCCACCCACGCTTTATTATTACGGTGAATGGAATTACCTTCATATTCTCCTTTAATAGACGATTTTTACGTAAAATCGTATATACGATCTAAATTTTATTACCAACTCGCCCATTTCGAGTTACTAATCATTACACATCAAACTTATTTTCTACACCCAATTCGAGCAAAACTTTATCATTTTCCAATATCCTCTTAAAAAACATTTCAAAGTTTATAAAAGGAAATTTTTATTTAAAACATTTCAATTAAATTTAAGTATGGCTCCTTCTTCATACTATTAAGTTTTGCTACAAACTATAAAGTTTCTAAAATTGTATAAAGTAGTTAAGTTTGAGATAGTTTAAATTTAATGCCTATAGCTTTGAACTTGGCAATTTAATGCCTTCCCAAAGCTTCCTTTAAAAGTAAATATTTGTGTTTGTTTCTAATTTGAATTTTATTAAGCTTTTCGGTATAAATTTTGTACTTTATTCAAAAGTGAACTTTTTTTCTTATAATTTTCACAACCAACTTTTACAAGTTCTCACGTTAAAGTGTATACTTTTGTAGTTTTTCGTTTATATTAACTCTCATCCTATTAGTGGAGGTGAAAATTAGCGTAATTTGTTCTTAAAAAAAATAAAATTGAAAATTATTGCTAGCATAGCAAGGGGCATACTAGAGCAAACCCAACGTAACCTGAGCACACCACGTGATGACGTTAAAAGTTGCGCAGTAGTTTAGTGCGGTCGTTGCTTAGAAACGGACGTAACTGGATTCTGAAGCCACGCCTCGCACAGGTTTGGTCACGTGGTGTGCTCAGGTTAAGTTGGGACTACTCTACTAATGAGCTCACGAATTTCATTTTGGTGTAGACGTTGATTTTTTAGCGATTGCCTGGGCGGAGCCAATTATTTGCATAGTACAGATGAAAGAAGCGACTACTCTCTCGCTCTCTTTCTCTAGAGGTATCACTAAAATTGATGCGACCCTATGGAATCAGTCACAATTTTGTCGTAGCGCATTGGCTAAGCCCAGGCAAAGTCTAAAAATCAACGTCTACTTATTGTCTCTTTTTCCATCCGAAATTCCATTCTAAGTTTGTTTGTTGTGGTTGGTACAACTTGACGACTTCTTACGTGCCTCCCTAGCATGTTATAAAATTTCTAAGCCAGCTACTGTTGCCAGCTACACCAGAAAAAAGTTGCATTGTCGATAAATATGGGAAATGGTACTATATAATTTGCTTCAATATAATGCTCTGTTTTTAGCAGTCCTCTGTAGTTATAATTCAGTAAATGACTCCATTAATAGTCCTGCTCATACCATCATTGAAGCTCCTCTACTCTTCCTTTACTATAGTCCTGGTCATGCCATAATTGAAGCTCCTCTCCCTCTATGACTGAGCCAGGAGCTCAATGTGCAATATACAAATCGTTCCTTTTCTTTCGTCTTTATACGAGCTTTCTTCCATTTGGTGAATGTAGTGAGGACTTTGAATCATTGTTAAATTCCAATTTAAATGTTCACGAGAGAAAATTGCAGTCTTGCTTGTGAAAGTAGTTTCGTTCCAGTTGCTGATCGAAAAGCCTACAAATCAACCGTCTGTAAGAAATCCATCATCGAGAGCTGTAACTTGAGATTTCATGCCAAACCATGACCTCCATGTATTTGTGCTAGAGTCAATAAAACCTGCAAGTGCCGTTTGAATAGTAGAGCGGCTGTTATGAGGTACTTGATCATCATTGAAGCTAATCTTCTTCCAAGACTGAGCCAGGAGCTCAAGGTGCAATATGCAAATCGTTCCTTCTCTTTTGTCTTCATACGAGCTTCCTTCCATTTTTTGGTGAATGTAGTGAGGACTTCGAGTCATCGGTAAATTCCAATTTAAATCTTCACGAGAGAAAATTGCAGTCTTGCTTGTAAGGGTAGTTTTGTACCAGTTGCTGATCGGAAAGCCTACAAATCAACCGTCAGTAAGAAATCCATCATCAAAAGCTGTAACTTAGGATTTCATGCCACACCATGGCCTCCATGTATTTGTGCTAGAGTCAATAAAACCTCTGCAAGTGCCGTTTGGATAGTAGAGCGGCTGTTATGAGGTACTTGTTCATCATTGAAGCTAATCTTCTTCTAAGACTGAGCCAGGAGCTCAAGTGCAATATGTAAATCGTTCCTTCTCTTTCGTCTTCATACGAGCTTTCTTTCATTTGGTGAATGTAGTGAGGACTTCGAGTCATCGGTAAATTCCAATTTAAATCTTCACGAGAGAAAATTCTAGTCTTGCTTGTGAGGGTAGTTTCGGTCAAGTTGCTGATCAGAAAGCTTAAAAATCAACCGTCTGTAAGAAATCCATCATCAAAAGCTGTAACTTAGGATTTCATGCCACACCATGGCCTCCATGTATTTGTGCTAGAGTCAATAAAACCAGCAAGTGCCTTTTAGATAGTAGAGCTACTGTTATGAAGTACTTGACCATCATTGAAGCTCATCTTCCTCCACGACTGAGCCAGGGGCTCAAGGTGAAATATACAAATCGATCCTTCTCTTTCGTCTTTATACGAGCTTTCTTTCATTTAGTGAATATAGTGAATATAGACTTCGAGTCATCGGTTCCTAAATGTTTACGAGAAAAAATATTGTAGTCTTGCTACTAGGTGATATGAAGAGAGTTTTTGCTCCAATTGCTGATCGGTAAGCTTACAAATCAATCTCTTATAAGAAGTCCATCATCAAGAAGAGCTGCAGCTTTGGGTTTCCTGCTACATCCTGGCTTTCTTGTATTCGTGTCAGCCTCAATAAAACCTACAAGTACCTTTTAGATACTAGAGTTGTTGTTTGAAGTACTTCATGAGCTCTGTAGTGCGTCGTTCGTCTTCTATAAGAGCTACAACAGCTTTAGAGCTTTAAATGCCTAAAACTGCCTTGTCAAGGTGCCGGGATGCAAAAGCACCCCACTTACTTGTATAAGAATAGGTAGGTAGGATGAGGGTTAATAAGTGGTAAGTTTAAGATAAAGATAAAGTTTGTTATGTTAAAATCATATGTGCTCACATACATAAATTGTCTTTTGTGTAGTTAACTTGAAATTATAATCTCTTGAAGTGATGAGGAGAAACACAACGCTTGAGTTTTATTATTAAGTTAGTAAAGCAACTGGAGACTAAAATTTACTTAACTTTGTACATTAGAGTAAGAGTTTTGTTGTAGATGTTGCGGATTTAATTCTGGTTTTAGCTGCAATTTTCAAGTTTTAGGTATACACCGAAAGCGTACCTTGTGCATTGTTATATAACGTTACACACAACATGCTAAAGTCAAACTACGGTTAGTTCGAATTAACACGGGAAATTCTATTAAATTCTAATTAATTGTAAAGTTTCAAATTTATCAAGAGAAACTTCTCAATTTCATCTAAAATATTTGTAATAAAAAGTCAACTGTTTGTGACAGGGGTTCTAACCCTTATCGCATCAAATCGGTTTGCATTAGCTTAATCAGTAGATCAGCAAAGTAATTGAACTACATTATGTAACATTTCGATGTTAAAAAGCCCTTTAAAAAAACAACCCCAACCTCAATTCATCCCTAAAACCCTCGACAAAATTTAAAAATTATACCAAAACTAAACTACTTCCACAACAATCAACTTCGATAACATCGTCTGTTTTCTACAACTCATACTTGTAATTCCATCCGCAATTCTTTTTCTTAAACGAGAGAGAGAGAGAAAAAACAACTATGTTATTTCGATTGGGGACGGTAAAACGTTAAGGGTCGTAGGAAAGCATGACCTGTTCGGTAACACCGACAAGACCCTCGCCTGTATTTAATTTATGGCACCACCTACACGTCGCCCGCGAAAATTATAGCCGTTTCTATCGTCCATACCGTTGAATAATGATTTTGTTTTATCACACTCAAAAAAACGGAAATGAATATTCATTGTGTCGGAAACAATTTGTATTTACGATATTATGTATAAATTGGCTTAGATTAACTTATTCAATTTATTATAACTAAATTAGTTTTGATAAAACGTAATCGTAGTTTGCGATTAAATTTTTGGTAATGGATTGTCGAACAAATGCTCCCTTATAATAAAGGACTCTTGTTGACAAGAATTTTCACCCTCCTACTTACTACCTACACCAAACCACCGCTACTGCAATTTAGTAGAAAGCACTTGAAATTTTCTCTGCTTTTTCTTATAAATACACGCACAAGTTTGTTTGTGACGTCAATGTATGTTTAACAACCACAACCTAAACAAAAATTGCCCTTAACATTAATGTGGATTATAACTAAACTACCCTTGTTATTTTTACACCACAATTACCTTAAAAAAAATTTTACTACACTCTTAAATTGCCCATAAAAAATTTATCAGCGAAATTAACACGTTTTTATTTTTCTAAAGCTTAAAATAGCAATGATGAGTTTTTTACATGGAAATGGGCCTTAAATAAATTTTGAAAAATCTATAAGTTACAACGCTGATGTCAATTGACTTACATTTTAAAATTAGCGACTTTTTTATCTTAACTGTCACGCTCAAATAACGTCCATAGCGTCTGGTTGACAGCCCAGAAGAGAGGACGTTAATTCCGTGATCCATTTCGTTGGCTACCTCGTTTGATTTAGTAATCACGTCGGAGTCACCAATTATTGCGTCTTTGTCTAATCTTATTTAATAATAGAAAACAGTCCAGGCACATGAACAGTTTTTACTCAGCAAGATTTTCCCAATTACGTAAACGTTAAAGTGGGTAGTGGCTAGTGGCCATGCGTTCGATAAAGATATCCGAAACACTATATAAGTTTATTTATACAGGGACCCACGACTGGTACGATACTGACTTCAAAAAGCAGCCGACAGCCTGGAACTCTGGTTTAAGAAATGGCGAATCTCCGTCAACGCACAGAAGAGTTCGTCCATTTACTTTTCCAAGCGACCAAGTCTCCGTCGTCCGCCAAACATGGAGATCTTCGACGAAGCCATTCCTTGAAAAGAAGAAGCCCGATACCTAGGACTAACCATCGACAAGGGACTGACCTGGAAACCGCACATCGAGGGAGCTATCGTTCGAGCACGAGCTGAATATTCGTCACTATATCCGCTTTTTTCAGGTACAACGCTGGACCTCAGAAACAAGCTGCTTCTGTATAAGACCGTCATCCGACCGATCATGACGTACGCCGCACCAGCCTGGGGCTACGCCGCACCGTCTCACATCAAGAAGATGCAGACCGCACAGAACAAGATCCTGAGGACCATCGTCCACGCACCATGGTTCATCCGCAACAGGGACCTTTAACGGGACCTACAGATGATTAGCATCCAGGAGTTCATCCGAGAAGCAGCCTCTAAGTTCTACGACACAACACTGGAATCACAACATTCTTACCATCCGAGGACTATAGGAATACAGCATCAACGAGTCTAGACCCAAGTTGGTTCTTGACCGAGCCTAAGAACCTCGTTACTGTCACTATAACAGACTAACGTTTATCGTCAGTGACTTCGGTCACATTTCAAAATACATTAATCATCGTTTTTCATCCAGATCCGACCGATGAAGGAGGTACAGGGCAGAGCCCAGGCACTCCAAAAAAAAACATTATCCAGATTCCAGATTCCAGACAAGTTTATTTATGGTAACTGGGAGAAGACAGTCGACTAAAAACTATGCATATTATGTATATTGCTAAATGGACTGTCGGCCACAGCCGGCAGGCGGACTTTACGTGTACATGAGTAGATTATATTAGAGCTGACTGTCTTTTGAATGAATGTGGAAGTTTGATAAAAGACACAAAATGGACAAAAAGGGAGCCAAACAAGTGTTATAATTTTATGGCTACAAAACTTTTGAAGTCCTATAGCTGCCGGGACCTTGAAGAATTTGAAGGCTTCCCAGAGACTTCTAAAGTTTCTAATAACTATTTATTCTCTATCTACAACTTCTAAGGTTTCAGATGTTCCATGGTCACTTCTAGAGCACACAACTACCAAAATGGGCGTTCTCTTACAACCTCTTCATCTTCTAGCTCTCAAGATAACACAGTTTGCAGCTTGACTAAATACGTTGGGTTAAAAAAACCTTTACCCTGTAGCACAAAGGGTCTGTGTACACCTAAGCTTTATTTAAGCTCTATACTGATATATCTTAAAGATGACCCCCATAGAATCGGTCTACATATCTAAATAAATATTAGAGGAAGTGCTTTGGCTATAGTGCCTGGCCCCATTTAAGCCATATAGCCGTGTCGTAATTTTATGACTAGAAACCCTTTGAAGTCTTATAGCTTCCGGGGCCTTCAAAAATTTGAAGGCTTCCCAGAGACTTCTAAAGTTTCTAATAACTATTTATTCTCTATCTACAACTTCTAAGGTTTTAGATGTTCCATGGTCACTTCTGGAGCACACAACTACAAAAAATAGGCGTTCTCTTACAACCTCTTCATCTTCTATCTCTCAAAATAACACAGTTTGCAGCTTGACTAAATACGTTGGGTTAAAAAAACCTTTACCCTGTAGCACAAAGGGTCTGTGTACACCTAAGCTTTATTTAAGCTCTATACTGATATATCTTAAAGATGACCCCCATAGAATTGGTCTACATATCTAAATAAATATTAGACAAAGTGCTTTGGCTATAATGCCTGGGCCCATTTAAGCCATATAGCCGTGTCGTAATTTTATGACTACAAACCCTTTGAAGTCATATAGCTTCCGGGGCCTTAAAAAATTTGAAGGCTTGCCAGAGACTTCTAAAGTTTCTAATAACTATTTATTCTCTATCTACAACTTCTAAGGTTTCAGATGTTCAATGGTCACTTCTGGAGCACACAACTACAAGAAATGGGCGGTCTTTTACAATCTCTTCATCTTCTAGCTCTCAAGATAACACAGTTTGCAGCTTGACTAAATACGTTGGGTTAAAAAAAACCCTTACCCTGTAGCACAAAGGGTCTGTGTATACGTAAGGATTTTTTAAGCTCTATACTGATATATCTTAAAGATGACCCCCACAGAATTGGTCTACATATCTAAATAAATATTAGACGAAGTGCTTTGGCTATAATGCCTGGGCCCATTTAAGCCATATAGCCGTGTCGTAGTTTTATGACTACAAACCCTTTGAAGTCTTATAGCTTCCGGGGCCTTAAAAAATTTGAAGGCTTCCCAGAGACTTCTAAAGTTTCTAATAACTATTTATTCTCTATCTACAACTTCTAAGGTTTCAGATGTTCAATGGTCACTTCTGGAGCACACAACTACAAGAAATGGGCGGTCTTTTACAACCTCTTCATCTTCTAGCTCTCAAGATAACACAGTTTGCTGCTTGACTAAATACGTTGGATTAAAAAACCTTTACCCTGTAGCACAAAGGGTCTGTGTACACCTAAGCTTTATTTAAGCTCTATACTGATATATCTTAAAGATGACCCTCACACAATCGGTCTACATATCTAAATAAATATTAGACGAAGTGCTTTGGCTATAATGCCTGGGCCCATTTAAGCCATATAGCCGTGTCGTAATTTTATTACTACAAACCCTTTGAAGTCTTATAGCTTCCGGAGCCTTAAAAAATTTGAAGGCTTCCCAGAGACTTCTAAAGTTTCTAATAACTATTTATTCTCTATCTACAACTTCTAAGGTGTCAGTTGTTCCATGGTCACTTCTGGAGCACACAACTACCAAAAATGGGCGTTGTCTTACAACCTCTTTATCTTCTAGTTCTCAAGATAACACAGTTTACAGGTTGACTAAATACGTTGGATTAAAAAACCTTTACCCTGTAGCACAAAGGGTCTGTGTACACCTAAGCTTTATTTAAGCTCTATACTGATATATCTTAAAGATGACCCCCATAGAATCTGTCTACATATCTAAATAAATATTAGACGAAGTGCTTTGGCTATAGTGCCTGGCCCCATTTAAGCCATATAGCCGTGTCGTAATTTTATGACTAGAAACCCTTTGAAGTCTTATAGCTTCCGGGGCCTTCAAAAATTTGAAGGCTTCCCAGAGACTTCTAAAGTTTCTAATAACTATTTATTCTCTATCTACAACTTCTAAGGTGTCAGTTGTTCCATGGTCACTTCTGGAGCACACAACTACAAAAAATGGACATTCTCTTACAACCTCTTCATTTTCTAGCTCTCAAGATAACACAGTTTGCAGCTTGACTAAATACGTTGGGTTAAAAAAACCTTCACCTTGTAGCACAAAGGGTCTGTGTACACGTAAGCTTTTTTTAGGCTCTATACTGATATATTTTATACATATCGAAATAAATATTAGACGAAGTGCTTTAACAAGAATGCCTAGGTCCATTTAAGCCATATAGCCGTGTCGCAATTTTATGACTACAAACCCTTTGAAGTCTTATAGCTTCCGGGGCCTTCAAAAATTTGAAGGCTTCCCAGAAACTTCTAGAGTTTCTCATAACTATTTATTCTCTATCTACAACTTCTAAGGTTTCAGTTGTTCCATGGTCACTTCTGGAGCACACAACTACAAAAAATGGGCGTTTTCTTACAACCTCTTCATCTTCTAGCTCTCAAGATAACACAGTTTGCAGCTTGACTTAATACGTTGGGTTAAAAAAACCTTTACCCTGTAGCACAAAGGGTCTGTGTACACGTAAGCTTTTTTTAGGCTCTATACTGATATATTTTATACATATCGAAATAAATATTAGACGAAGTGCTTTAACAAGAATGCCTAGGTCCATTTAAGCCATATAGCCGTGTCGTAATTTTATGACTACAAACCCTTCGAAGTCTTATAGCTTCCGGGGCTTTCAAAAATTTGAAGGCTTCCCAGAGACATCTAAAGTTTCTAATAGCTATTTATTCTCTATCTGCAACTTCTAAGGTTTCAGATGTTCCATGGTCACTTCTGGAGCACACAACTACCAAAAATGGGCATTCTCTTACAACCTCTACATCTTCTAGCTCTCAAGATAACACAGTTTGCATCTTGAGTTACTTTAACGTTGGGTTAAAAAAACCTTTACCCTGTAGCACAAAGGGTCTGTGTACTGTACACGTAAGCTTTTTTTAGGCTCTATACTGATATATTTTATACATATCCAAATAAATATTAGACGAAGTGCTTTAACAATAATGCCTAGGCCCATTAAGCCATTTACTGCCACAAATTCTCTAGACCAAACCGCCACTTTCCTCATCATTTGATTGGCCTCGGAGTTCCGCAGAATTAGCCACCAATGTCGTCGGACCACGATTACCTCAATTAATTATTGTTGAAATAAAATGCAAGACTCATAACACATTTATTTCGCAACACACTTTTTAGTAACCCTGCTACCGTATATGTATTTCTAAAAGAAACAAAATTCTAGAGAAAGGGTTGCATTATAATGAATATCTACCTAAAAGAGTTTTTGATTCTGCCTTAATTAATTAAATTTCACCTAAGTAAACTATTTTAACAAATTAATTTTAAATGATAACACACTCCCCCAAATTATAAACAATCAATATAGAAATTAACATTCTTCAAAAATAGTTGTTTTAACATAAATTTACAAATCCTAAATCAACTTATTAAATTTATTACGTACATCGTAATATATTTAGGAACATAAAGTCAACTATGAATGTTAAAACAAGATGGTTAATGTAAACAAAATTCTTGAAAAGAAAAGTTGGTAGGTTTAATAATAAAAACAACGGATGTGGCCATACCGGGAACTTTTTCGTGCGTATTTTCATTTTCGGTTTAATTGGAAGTAAAGTATAAAGCGTTGGGTGTCGTAACGTCGTAACGTGTGTAGTGGCCGTCCGTCAAATAACGACCTACCCACAGGACCGGCCTGGTTAGTGCTTGGCCCCACTGCCTACAAAATAAATTACCACTAATGCAGTGGTGTAGCGAGTAGCTACACTATCACGGGCGTAGATTCCCAAGATCCCCCCAAAGGTTCCCATAGCGCCTCACGCGAAAATTTTCGGAATTTTCAAGGTGAACGAGCTTAGGAATTTTTAAACATATTATTTATTTTATTTATTTATTACTATAAAATTAAGCAAAATTAACCAATTTATTAAGCAAAACAAAAAAGTTGTGCATGTGTCATCATCTAAAGTGAAACACACTGTACGTTTTATTATGAATTTTTTCTTAATTTTGATTTTTCCATTTATTATCATTTGGCTCCAATTTCACTTGACCCCAACGACAATCGCAGGTCAGCCTGACGGGCCAGTCCGGGCCTGTCTACTAAACACTACACATACACATGTTACTTTTTGGTAACTGGGGACAGACGTCCGGCTAAAAACTGTTCGTGGATAATGATAAATATCCGTTCGGTCGGCCATGGCCGGCCGGCGGACTGATCGTGAGTGGAGACCATTACACTAACGAATTACTCTTAGATGTTTTTGAAATTTAAATTATGGAATTATTTAAATTATTTTAAAAACTTCTCATTACAATTTTCTTTTGAAAATGTACCCTTAGGCTAAGGATAACATCAATCTTTTAAGATCTTCCCCAAAAATATTAATTTTAATTTTTTTTTCTTTTGAAAACAAACTTTTTGATTTTAATCTCATAAAAGGATGCATAAATTTATTTAAAATAATGCCTAAACCACATTTTTAACAATAGTATTTTGTAATTTATTCAAAAAATATAAATCGTAAATTAAAAATTAAACTTTTCTCATTTAAAGTTATACAGCGTGTATCAACAAAGCGTGAAAATCGAATTATGCGTTGATGCTTAATTTTTATAAGTTTAACGTTTCATATATAACGTAATATTTTCAAATATACAGTGTGTCCTGTTTAAGAAGGTCCCTAGCTAACTTTACAATTTTAATGCGATTATAAGCCTTTATAACCTTGACGCCATCGATATAGAGAGCGAGCATCAACTGATCAATCTAAAAGGTAATGCAAAAATATTAAAAATATTTTTCTCATGCGTGGACACGTCGGTGCACCACACCTCGCACTGCCCTTAGCACCGCAATAAAAAAATAATCGTTTTATATGAGAGTGGGCGGGACGAGAGTCACTCTCATGTAAAACAATGCTTTATTTATTTTTCAGTGCTAGGGGCAGTGCGACTGCGGTGCGCTGATGGGCACGCTAATTTGTTTTGTGTGAGTTATCGATAGAGTTAAATAAAATATTAATTTAAAACAGAGGAGGAAAGAGGCGTCATGGATTATTGCTTAAGGGCTCTGAAAATACAGCTGCGCTAGATCCTGAAAAAATAGCTAAAATTATTCCAAACTATTAACCAACCCTATATCAAATTTATGTATATTTCGGCCCAAAACGTTAGTTTTACATTTGTTGGTTATTAAAATTTGCATAAAATCTTCATTACACATAATATAAAGTTTCACTTTTAAACGATTACATTTTTAATTAATACTGAGATAGGCAGTTAACGAGGTAATTAAAATTTAAATTGATGTGGTAACATTGTTATCAATGCATCTCTGTGGGCTTCTACTATTTTTTTAATAAAAAAAATATTTTTTTATCCTTAGAACAATTTAGGGCTATTTTGAAAATTTATTATGCTTCTTTGGCTCGTCGTTGCTTTTCAAACAAAAGCTTCTATTTGCAATCGACTGGGGAAAAATTTAATAATCTTGCTTGTGCTATGACTTTAAAGATATATGTATGTTTCAGGAATGTGCAGAGAATTCATAAAAGGTGGACGAAAGGGATTCAATAACACGGGAACAATCCCTAGTCCATTATTAGGGTGTTAAATCTTCTTGCCAACTTGGAAATAAATTAAATTTTTATTATAATCCGTATTATTCGATTATAAACGAGTTAGGTTTTTTTTTATCGTTCTTGAATCGTTTTAACCTTGTCATAATAACCGAGATCGTTATGTATTAAGATGCATTAACTAACAATTTGGCCTTGATTGGTCAATTTACGCTACATACCGTTATTAGCTCTAAGCTTAAAGGTGGATTATAATACAATAATTACGTAGGCGTGACAGTTTTCATTATAAAAAGATTATACAGTGTGTCCGTGAACTATAAGTTAACGAAAATGTTCAAAAAAAATTTGTTGCCTAAATCCTGCACCACACACACAGGTCTGCCTTTCGGTTTGGCCTGTGCAGACGGCCTGACGGCCTGACAGGCTGCACAGGCCAACCAGAGCGTCTGAACATCGTTCAAAATATGGGTTTGGAGTGTGCAGGCCTCCTACACAAGCCAAACCGGAAGGTATGCCTGTATGTGTGGCGTGTCCGTAATGAAGGCAATAGCGTAACAACTCAGTCGCGAGAATAGGTTCGAAATTAAACCTCTTGCCCTTAATCTTGCTACTGGTTGAGTCTCTTACTTGCTAAACAAACAATTTACCGTAAGACTCTCACGCCTTCACTAGCTCTTGAAGCTCTAGAGTAGAGCTGTGGACGAACAAAACATACAATGAAAGAGAAAATGGAATAACAACATGACTTTCTAGGCCCTGTCTCTTACTTGCTAAACAAACAACATACCGTAGGAGTCTCACGCCCTCACGGGCTCCTGCAGCTCTAGAGTGGAGCTGTGGACGAATGAAAAATACAATAAAAGAGAAAATTGAACAAAGAGCATGACTTTGAAAGTCCTGTGTCTTAGTTGCTAAACAAACAACATACCGTAAGAGTCTCACGCCCTCACGGGCTCCTGCAGCTCTAGAGTGGAGCTGTGGACTAACGAAACCTACAATGAAAGAGAAAATTGAATAACAGCATGACTTTGAAGGTCCTGTCTCTTAGTTTAAGAGTTTCAAGCCCTCACGGGCTCATGCAGCTCTAGAGTGGAGCTTTGGACGAACGAAACATACAAAGAAAGAGTAAATGGAATAACAGCGTGACTTTGAAGCTCCTGTCTCTTAGTTGCTGCACAAACAACATACCGTAGGAGTCTCACACCCTCATAGGCTCCTGCAGCTCTAGAGTTGAGCTGTGGACGAATGGAAAATACAATGAAGGAGAAAATGGAACAAAGAGCATGACTTTGAAGGTCCTGTGTCTTAGTTGCTAAACAAACAACATACCGTAAGAGTCTCACGCCCTCACGGGCTCCTGCAGCTCTAGAGTGGAGCTGTGGACTAACGAAACCTACAATGAAACAGAAAATTAAATAACAGCATGACTTTGAAGGTCCTGTCTCTTAGTTTAAGAGTTTCAAGCCCTCACGGGCTCATGCAGCTCTAGAGTGGAGCTTTGGACGAACGAAACATACAAAAAAAGAGTAAATGGAATAACAGCGTGACTTTGAAGCTCCTGTCTCTTAGTTGCTGCACAAACAACATACCGTAGAAGTCTCACACCCTCATGGGCTCCTGCAGCTCTAGAGTTGAGCTGTGGACGAATGGAAAATACAATGAAGGAGAAAATGGAACAAAGAGCATGACTTTGAAGGTCCTGTGTCTTAGTTGCTAAACAAACAACATACCGTAAGAGTCTCACGCCCTCACGGGCTCCTGCAGCTCTAGAGTGGAGCTGTGGACTAACGAAACCTACAATGAAAGAGAAAATTGAATAACAGCATGACTTTGAAGGTCCTGTCTCTTAGTTTAAGAGTTTCAAGCCCTCACGGGCTCATGCAGCTCTAGAGTGGAGCTTTGGACGAACGAAACATACAAAGAAAGAGTAAATGGAATAACAGCGTGACTTTGAAGCTCCTGTCTCTTAGTTGCTGCACAAACAACATACCGTAGGAGTCTCACACCCTCATGGGCTCCTGCAGCTCTAGAGTTGAGCTGTGGACGAATGGAAAATACAATGAAGGAGAAAATGGAACAAAGAGCATGACTTTGAAGGTCCTGTGTCTTAGTTGCTAAACAAACAACATACCGTAAGAGTCTCACGCCCTCACGGGCTCCTGCAGCTCTAGAGTGGAGCTGTGGACTAACGAAACCTACAATGAAACAGAAAATTAAATAACAGCATGACTTTGAAGGTCCTGTCTCTTAGTTTAAGAGTTTCAAGCCCTCACGGGCTCATGCAGCTCTAGAGTGGAGCTTTGGACGAACGAAACATACAAAAAAAGAGTAAATGGAATAACAGCATGACTTTGAAGCTCCTGTCTCTTAGTTGCTACACAAACAATATACCGTAGGAGTCTCACGCCCTCACGGGCTCCTGCAGCTCTAGAGTGGAGCTGTGGACGAATGAAAAATACAATAAAAGAGAAAATTGAACAATGAGCATGACTTTGAAAGTCCTGTGTCTTAGTTGCTAAACAAACAACATACCGTAAGAGTCTCACGCCCTCACGGGCTCCTGCAGCTCTAGAGTGGAGCTGTGGACTAACGAAACCTACAATGAAACAGAAAATTAAATAACAGCATGACTTTGAAGGTCCTGTCTCTTAGTTTAAGAGTTTCAAGCCCTCACGGGCTCATGCAGCTCTAGAGTGGAGCTTTGGACGAACGAAACATACAAAAAAGGAGTAAATGGAATAACAGCATGACTTTGAAGCTCCTGTCTCCTAGTTGCTACACAAACAATATACCGTAGGAGTCTCACGCCCTCACGGGCTCTTGCAGCTCTAGAGTGGAGCTGTGGACTAACGAAACCTACAATGAAACAGAAAATTAAATAACAGCATGACTTTGAAGGTCCTGTCTCTTAGTTTAAGAGTTTCAAGCCCTCACGGGCTCATGCAGCTCTAGAGTGGAGCTTTGGACGAACGAAGCATACAAAAAAGGAGTAAATGGAATAACAGCATGACTTTGAAGCTCCTGTCTCTTAGTTGCTACACAAACAATATACCGTAGGAGTCTCACGCCCTCACGGGCTCCTGCAGCTCTAGAGTGGAGCTGTGGACGAATGAAAAATACAATATAAGAGAAAATTGAACAAAGAGCATGACTTTGAAAGTCCTGTGTCTTAGTTGCTAAACAAACAACATACCGTAAGAGTCTCACGCCCTCACGGGCTCCTGCAGCTCTAGAGTGGAGCTGTGGACTAACGAAACCTACAATGAAACAGAAAATTAAATAACAGCATGACTTTGAAGGTCCTGTCTCTTAGTTTAAGAGTTTCAAGCCCTCACGGGCTCATGCAGCTCTAGAGTGGAGCTTTGGATGAACGAAGCATACAAAAAAGGAGTAAATGGAATAACAGCATGACTTTGAAGCTCCTGTCTCTTAGTTGCTACACAAACAATATACCGTAGGAGTCTCACGCCCTCACGGGCTCCTGCAGCTCTAGAGTGAAGCTGTGGACGAATGCAAAATACAATGAAAGAGAAAATTGAACAAAGAGCATGACTTTGAAGGTCCTGTGTCTTAGTTGCTAAACAAACAACATACCGTAAGAGTCTCACGCCCTCACGGGCTCCTGCAGCTCTAGAGTGGAGCTGTGGACTAACGAAACCTACAATGAAAGAGAAAATTGAATAACAGCATGACTTTGAAGGTCCTATCTCTTAGTTTAAAAGTTTCAAGCCCTCACGGGCTCATGCAGCTCTAGAGTGGAGCTTTGGACGAACGAAACATACAAAGAAAGAGTAAATGGAATATAACAGCATGACTTTGAAAGCTCTAAAGTAGAGCTGTGGACGAATGAAACATACAATGATCGAGTAAATGGAATAATTGCAAAGACCGACCACTTACAAATTGAATCTACGACATAAAAAAATAGCAGAACTGGGAAGGAACGGAGCAGTTCCAGACCGAGCTGACAAGCACAGGCTAGCCTGCTCTTCGAAGGTTTGTTAAAGCTGTCTTTCTTGGCTATCACAGCATCCTTTATAGGTATTATTATAAATCCAAATTATGGACACCCTGTATACTAACTTGAACTATCATAATGTAATTAAGAGTAGGCGTAGGGTTAATAACAACGTCACGTATCGTAGAAGTTTAACAAGCAATCAACCGAGAAAGATTTCATATTTTTTCATTGAGCAAACAAACCGATTAAAAATCGATAAACTAACTCAAGTATAAAATTGTTGTAATTTGTACAAAAATGAAAAAAAAAGAAGAAGAAGAGAGTAATTAAAGGTAATAAGAGAACATGATTCTTGTTTAGAAAAGCATTTAATTTATCATGAAATGGGGATAAAAAGGTTACGCCTGTTGTTTACCCAATTTCGTTTCTCTCGATGTGTGTGTTAACGTTTTAAACAAACGAATTTTCGATAGAGTAGACACTAAACATGAAATAGGTTTAACCTCGTATATGCGCACCGTACCTCTATACATACGATTTTTGATTAGAGAGTATCGAGTTCCACAAACGAATGTTACTAATGCATAATGTCTTTCTGCATTACACTAATGGCAGATTACGCGCCGATCACAAACATCATTAGGAGCGTCTGTTACTATCAATTTTGATGTCCGATAATTATTGTGTACACATAGGAAACCAAACATTCTATTAGTAAATCGCATTTTGATACCTACTAGATGCTTCCAACTATTCCAAATAATAATTAATTTAATTGACTTTTGGATACAGCAAATTTAATACTAATATTTTGTGGTATGCCAAAAATTCGTTAGCTTACATCAATACCACAGCTCGTTCATATTCTGCCACTGACCCACAAATTGGTTTAGAACTAAAGAGCATTCATCATACAGAGTGCCCCTAAGATTTCATTCATGGACATGGACACAGAGCTACCAGATGTTTTTGGGATCAAAACTTCCTTTATGTGCCAAATTGTAAAAATATGTTGTACCTACCTCTAGGCCCACGTAATTCAGGGACACCTTGTATATTTATATATCCAGGAAGACATAAATACCTCAATTTTAGGCAAGCTCTGCAAAAATTCAAAAGAACAAAGAGCGAAAGTAAGCAAACAACTGGAGAAGACCAAGGAAAGAGAACAGACTCCCATTTAAAGACAACAGCGGTAACAAAGAAACTGGACTGAAGGGGGAGCAGTTATGGAGGAAGCCTACACCACAAAGTTGAAAGTACAGAAGCCTGTCCTTTCATCACATGCTATCTACTAAAACCTTCGTAGCACTCAAGTTCATCTTGTCACTCGCTAGGCGTATGCCCCCTCCTCCCCGAGCCCTACAGGCCGAAGACAAAGTTTTCCAAAGTTGAAGAGACAGATTTAAAAAAAAAATCATCTTCGGCCCGTAGGCCCTTAGGGGAGGGGCCTAGCGAGTGACAAGTTTAACTTGAGAGTGCTACGACTGTTCTAGTAAAGAGCATTGGATGGAACTCAAGGAGGGCGAGGCCACGAAGAGAAGAGCAGACAATGAAACTTTATGACATTCTGCTGAAAACAGTTTTAAGTACTTTTTGAAGATCTTCCCTCTTCAAAAAAGGTTAGGTTAGGTTAAAATGCAGACGATAAAAGCGAATAAAAGAAAAAAAACGAAAAACAGTATATTCACCCAAATCCAAAGACCGTTAGGAAGACTAGACTTCTATTTTATGGGAGAGAGGTTCCACGAATTAAAAGGAACGGCAAATCAAATAGTAACCAGAGACAAAACCTTTGTGGAGGTCGAGGCTCGAGTTCGCTGGCTACTGCTAGGCATTGAAAACGAAATTATTTTCTATTCCAGTGCTCTCGGAATTTTGGAATTAAAATTAAGACGGTTCCAGGTGACGATGATGTTCTCCTAACCGTCTTTCCAATGCGTATGACCAAGCACCGTAGACCATGGTAATGAAGTAGTGTGACATAATGCGAACGGCATCTCTCCTCTAGGTCCATCTATCATGGGCAAATTCATTGAAAGGGTTATTCCATTTTCAACACATCCACAAAGGACGACCAGGAATATGGATCCCATTAAGCCCCCTCCTCGATAGTCGATCGATCGCAAGGCTTGTGATGCAGCTGCCGTTTTTGATGTTACCCAAGCCTTCTGAAGGAACTGCTCGGCTCACGATCCGGACCAGGTGCTCACGATGTTCACAACGAGCAGCGAGCACGGCAGATTACAGTGCAAGTTCGTCGGAGAACTTGGAAAAAGTATAAAATTCCCTTCTCTAAATAATATTCGTAATTTTTATTAAGATCCGATAATTAATTAAAATTTTAAAAACTATGAATAATTTAAATAAAGGCGAAAATAATTATCGTCGTTTATTGTTAAAATAAAGTTTTTATAACGTATTTAAAATTTTCTAAAACCCAAAGCATTGCTTTAGACTTGCTTTTAATTTACAAATTAATTAAATAAAATTTTTAATGGAAATTTAGAGGTTAAGGCTTAAATAGTACTTGTATAAAAACCTTTTAGAGAAAAAAATTAATAATTTTTAGAAAAAAAAAGTTAACTTTGTGTGTGAGAGCAAAAACAAAATTTTCTTTTACATTTAAAGGCTAATTAAAAAGGATAAGGAAAATAATTAATTTTATAACTTGAAAGTGTAGGGTTTTAATTTTTATGTCAAGTTTTTTAAATGTTTTTTTAATTAAACTCAAATTACAATTATTAAAAACAAATTTAATAATTTACTTTTGCCTTTTTTCATAATTATATTAAACAAATTCGTATAAACATTACCAATTTTCCGACTTGTGGCGAAACAAATTATTATTTATTTTTAAGGGTGTGAAACTTTTTTTTACTAAAAACTCTAAATTTACTCTTACTCTAAATTTTTACTTCTCATTAAAAATATTTAGATGTGGTTCTAGACAAAAAGTAGTTGTAGCTTTAGGCTTTTCCTTATTTTAATGAAATAGAGATGCTCTATTTCGTAAGTTCGTTAATATAACGAAGTCAATTTTTATTAGTTTTGTCAATTTTCGCTGTTTTACTTCTATTATAAACCTCTCCCTTGCTTCATTCGTTTTAAAGGATTTGAATAAATCATAAAATTTTCTATACATTACTCACAAGGAAAACGTTGAAAATGAGGTTGAAAAGATAAAGTGTGCGAAATGGAGTTGTGTGGCAGAAGATGTCTTCGAGTGGAGGTTTTTAACCGTTAACATGAATGTATCGATTTTCATTATCAAGTTTTCGTTTCTCAACATTTTATTAACCCTGATGCTTTACTAACTGTTTATAATTTTTTTAAATTGCATAGAGAAAATTCGATAATTTTTATACACGTGCATAAGTAATTATAAGAGTTATACGGGGCGTAGAAAGGCTTAGGTGGTCGTAAGGATTTACCATGTAAAATTACATTTATGAAATTTCCTGCTTTCCTAATTAGTTTACACCAAAAATTCAAGACATAGAAGCTTTTTAGAATATTATTATTGAAAACTGTACACTACTTGACATCATAAAAAGTAAGAATTGTAAATTGCAAATTATTTCAGTTTTTACTTTTTTCATAGCTTTTATTTATCTTTAGAAAAAGTATAGTGATATTAAAAAAATTGTTAAAATTTAATTTCTCGACGTTTCGAGTCCCCTTGAAACTAAAAATGCAAAAACAATTTTCTTTAAAAAAAACTTATGTACTTTTAACCTCCTAGAGAGATAAAAGTGATAAAACTACATCCTAAGAGATAAAAGTGAACTTTTAACCTCGTAAAGAGATAAAAGTGAACTTTTAACCTCCTAGAGAGATAAAAGTGATATAAATTACATCCTAGGAGATAAAAGTGAACTTTTAACCTCGTTAAGAGATAAAAGTGAACTTTTAACCTTCTACAGAGGTAAAAGTGATATAAATTACATCCTAGGAGATAAGAGAGAACTAGTAACCTCCTAGAGAGATAAAAAGTTAGTAAAATTACATCCTAAGAGATAAAAGTGAACTTTTAACCACCTCCTAAAGAGATAAAAGTGATAAAAATTACATCCTAGGAGATAAGAGTGAACTATTAACCTCCTACAGAGATAAAAGTGATAAAAACTACATCCTAAGAGATAAAAGTGAACTTTTAACCTCGTAAAGAGATAAAAGTAAACTTTTAACCTCCTAAAAAGAGATAAAAGTGAACTTTTAACCTCGTAAAGAGATAAAAGTGAACTTTAAACCTCCTAGAGAGATAAAAGTGATATAAATTACATCCTAGGAGATAAAAGTGAACTTTTAACCTCGTGAAGAGATAAAAGTGAACTTTTAACCTTCTAGAGAGATAAAAGTGATATAAATTACATCCTAGGAGATAAGAGAGAACTATTAACCTCCTAGAGAGATAAAAAGTTAGTAAACTTACATCCTAAGAGATAAAAGTGAACTTTTAACCTCCTAAAAAGAGATAAAAGTGAACTTTCAACCTTCTAGAAAGATAAAAGTGATATTAATTACATCCTTGGAGATAAGAGAGAACTATTATCCTCCTAGAAAGATAAAAGTGATAAAAACTACATCCTAAGAGATAAAAGTGAACTTTTAACCTCGTAAAGAGATAAAAGTGAACTTGTAACCTTCTAGAGAGATAAAAGTGATATGAATTACATCCTAGGAGATAAGAGTGAACTATTAACCTCCTAGAGAGATAAAAGTGATAAAACCTACATAGTAAGAGATAAAAGTGAACTTTTAACCTCGCAAAGAGATAAAAGTGAACTTTTAACCTCGTGAAGAGTTAAAAGTGAACTTTTAACCTTCTAGAGAGATAAAAGTGATATGAATTACATCCTAGGAGATAAGAGAGAACTATTAACCTCCTAGAGAGATAAAAAGTTAGTAAAATTACATCCTAAGAGATAAAAGTGAACTTTTAACCTCCTAGAGAGATAAAAGTGATATAAATTACATCCTAGGAGATAAGAGTGAACTATTAACCTCCTAGAGAGATAAAAGTGATAAAAACTACATCCTAAGAGATAAAAGTGAACTTTTAACCTCGTAAAGAGATAAAAGTGAGCTTTTAACCTCCTAAAAAGAGATAAAAGTGAACTTGTAACCTTCTAGTGAGATAAAAGTGATATAAGTTACATCCTAGGAGATAAGAGTGAACTATTAACCTCCTAGAGAGATAAAAGTGATAAAAACTACATCCTAAGAGATAAAAGTGAACTTTTAACCTCGTAAAGAGATAAAAGTGAACTTCTAACCTTCTAAACAGATAAAAGTGATATAAATTACATCCTAGGAGATAAGGGAGATCTATTAACTTCCTAGAGAGATAAAAAGTTAGTAAAATTACGTCCTAAGAGATAAAAGTGAACTTTTAACCTCCTAGAGAGATAAAAGTGATATAAATTACATCCTAGGAGATAAGAGTGAACTATTAACCTCCTAGAGAGATAAAAGTGATAAAAACTACATCCTAAGAGATAAAAGTGAACTTTTAACCTCGTAAAGAGATAAAAGTGAACTTTTAACCTCCTAAAAAGAGATAAAAGTGAACTTGTAACCTTCTAGAGAGATAAAAGTGATATGAATTACATCCTAGGAGATAAGAGAGAACTATTAACCTCCTAGAGAGATAAAAAGTTAGTAAAATTACATCCTAAGAGATAAAAGTGAACTTTTAACCTCCTAGAGAGATAAAAGTGATATAAATTACATCCTAGGAGATAAGAGTGAACTATTAACCTCCTAGAGAGATAAAAGTGATAAAAACTACATCCTAAGAGATAAAAGTGAACTTTTAACCTCGTAAAGAGATAAAAGTGAACTTCTAACCTTCTAGAGAGATAAAAGTGATATAAATTACATCCTAGGAGATAAGGGAGAACTATTAACTTCCTAGAGAGATAAAAAGTTAGTAAAATTACGTCCTAAGAGATAAAAGTTAACTTTTAACCTCCTAGAGAGATAAAAGTGATAAAAATTACATCCTAGGAGATAAAAGTGAACTATTAACCTCCTAGAGAGATAAAAGTGATAAAAACTACATCCTAAGAGATAATAGTGAACTTTTAACCTCCTAAAGAGATAAAAGTGAACTTTTGACCTCCTATAGAGATAAAAGTGAACTTAAACCTCCTAGAGAGATAAAAGTGATAAAAATTACATCCTAGGAGTTAAAATGTTTAATTCACTCCCTGTTTAATTCACGAGCCCTTTCAATTTCGTAAAAGATTTAAAAACTAGTAAAACTTTTGAGTGTGATCCCAAAATGTTGTTTTAGACTTCTTTGTTTTAGATTTCCTTTGTATGAAGTCTAAAAATAAAAGAGTTATTTTAGGTGCATTTTTGTAAATTTAGGACAAAGTTATTATTAGGTAACAAGATTTATCATCTTAATCCCAATTGAAAAAATAATTTTCAAAACTTTAAATTCAAAATGGCGGCCAATAAAACGATTGCCCCATTTTGTGGTTTTTCCCTTATAACTTGGTCGGTAATTATCATTATATAAGTTTAAAAATGGCAATGTACAGCCAAAATATAGGGCGTTAGTCTTAACCTAATAGATTTCTAAAATTGTTTCAAAATTGCTTACCTACAAGGGGCCAAAATAGATCATAATTTTGAAATAGATTTACTCAAAATTTCTTAAGCCCAATTTTTTCATTTTTGGATATGTTATAGACATCGCTGTTTTCTATAGAATGCCATTATTAGAATTCCATAAAATCTTGCAGGACCGGAGTTATGAGTTTTGAAATGTCAAAATGTCTCAAAAAAATGTCAATTCGTGTGTAATAAAAATGAAAATTTGAAAATTAGTAAATTTATCCATCCCATGAATATGTATCGATTAATCGAAAATATTTTCGGTTAACAAAACGCTTTTTGATTGAAAGAAACATTAAACATTAGTTTAAAATTGTCCTTTTAGTTTGTGAGCACTCCATAGCGAAGTTGATGAAGTGTTCGTATAGAAATTAAGATTAATTTGTGGTATTTGAAGCTTTTGAGTTTTAAATATCTTTTGAAATTATTTTAGCACCGAGAGCAATCATTAATTACTTTAATATTTAAATCAATTACTTAAAGAAAGTTTTCAAAGATCCTCTACACCAACGTTTTTATCTAAAAATTGTTCAAATTAATGAAAATTTTTTGTAAACGACGTTTTAGAGCTATTGAACCTATTTATGTTAACCCCAGGTCCTTTTTAAATTATATAACAAATTCTGAAGCTTTCTAAAGCTGTAAAAAGCAGTAAAAACTAATAGGTGAACCTAAAAGATGAAAAATAAAGAAAATTGAACCAATTTTCTATAAATTTGATGTATTCTTTATTATAACAATAATTTTAGTGACACTAAAAACTACCCAAAATGCTAAAAACGTCAACTTTAAAGTCAATAAAATTTAAGGTTGTAATATAAAAATAAATATAAATCGTTTTTACCCCCCTTCTAAGGGTGGTTTTCTTTTTTCCTCTCCCTAAACGCGAATCGATTTGATCAACCACCCAGGCAGGTCAAAGCTGTATATTTGTGTGCGTATAATAAATTTCAAAAAACATAACTTTAGCGTTATAGTGTATACTAAAAAAATAAAATGTAGGATAGAAGTAGTAAAAAAGATCACCTAACGCCGCAGTTGATAAAACTGCAATAACACGTTTATTGATTATCGAAAATGCGCCCGGTGAAAATTTACTCGTTTTTTCCTCTTCACCAACAATATTTTTACTCAAAAAGCTTGATTTTAAATTTTTTTGTACTTTAAATGTAGGTTTTAACAATTTGCTATTTTTAGTTTATTGCTCGTAATCAGTTCGAGTGGAAACTTCATAAATATTAAAAACGGAAAATCGTGAGTTAATTACGTAAAATAAACTTAAATTTTTGCCAAAAAAACAGGTAAAATAATGTGTGGAGCTTCTCTGAAGCTTTAGTTAAAGTAATACACCGCTGTTTAGGAAAAGTGCGTATTGAAATAATTTAAATTTTAAAACACGTTTTAGAAAGATTTGAGTCTGAAAGGGAGATTTGATGTACTTTTAGGGATTTTCAGCATTTGCAGTTTTTATAGCTTTACTTTAGGACTTCGAAACGACTTTGAGTACTTATAGCGTCTATAGAAGAGAATTACACTTAAAAAAATTTACACAAGTCTTCGTTGTATCGAAGGTCGCTTTGGGACTAGAAACTCACATGCAAACGACTCGAGAGCTACTATGTCTTAATGGGTTCAAAGCTCAATACTTTTCAGTCTGGAAGGAGTCTGGAAGAAACGACAGAGTAAAAATCAGTCGTCTCCGATTGTCAACATCTCCATAAATGACAATGGATAACTAGTCTCCTCACAGACAGTCTCCCAATCTGAAAACGACTTCATAGCAAGTAGAGTTTGAAGATCAGCTGAAATAACTATTAAGACAAGAGAGCGAACAATAACTGAACAAATACCCTCCAATTACTGTCACTCTGTGCAGCAATATTTGCCGCAGTTTTATCATTAATAAGTGGACAGACACAAGAAATTTTTTTGTTTTGAAATAGATATTTCCCATATTAAAAAGTGTCAAAACGGATATATCCCTACTTTGTACGAGAACGTTAGAGCATTTAGAAAATAAATTGCAAATAAGAACTGCTATAGTATGCGACACGCAAATTTTAGCTTCGCGAGGCAGCTGATTGACAACTCCCTGCTCCGACTTATGTCATAGAGTTTAATTTATAATGATGAACAAAAAAATTAACAAAGTTAGAAAAGGTCGTGTATTAGGGGGGGGAGAAACGAATTGTTTTTATCGTAAAGTTATCCATTTAATGTCACGCACTAGTAGGAAACGCAATATCTTGACTGAACGAAGTATGTAGTGATGAAGGCATCACCAAAGACATTTAAAATAAACCTGGTCGAGACACTAATACTTTCAGCAGAAACAAGCTGAAACATTAGACTTTGACGACGTGGATGTTTTTATTTATAACCAGCGCCATTTTGGAGCTTTCGTCGAGTTGCAAAACTGCTGGTAGATTAGAACTAATATTTTATAAAAATTAAACCTTATAATATGAGATTGTCACAACTCCATGTTACTGACTAGGACGAAAAAATGTTTAAAAATTTTTTTCACGTTGACAAGTGGCGTGATGCCGTGATAAAAGCTCTTCGTGAATTAAAGTTTCGTTGAATAGAAAAATAGTTCAGTGATATTTTAATCAATTGAAATGTTCAATTGAAAAGTTCAAAGCTTCTTTCTATTGTAGTGCAATTAGATAGAGCATCCGTGCTCAAGAGCCAAGAGGTCTTATCCCATGGGATAAGAAAATAAGACGATTCCAATATTCTGGGATTGCTTAAATTATAGAATTATGAAGAATTATTCTAATTTTGGACTTGATGAGCATTTAAAACCATATTGAAGCCCCTTCTGAAAGACGTATACTAAGAGTTGAAGATTTAACATTTCTCAGATTATTTACATCGGATCTGAAAGGGAGTTTTAATGCACTTTCAGAGATTATCAGCATTTGCAGTTTTTAAAGCTTTACTTTATGGCTTCGAAATGACTTTGATTATCAAAATCTTTACGCTTTAGAAGAATGATCTGAGATTATCTGGAAAAGAGCAGTTACTGCTTCTAGATTTTTTCTTGAAGTTTTTTTTAGTTACAAGGATGTAGAGCAAAGACTGCTTCTGGGACTATTTGTAGCTTTAGCGGTGTCTTTATAAGAGCAATTGGACGTTCTAGGAAAAGCTGTCGTGTTTTATGGAGATTTTAACATCTAAAGGAGTGATTTGGGATTATCTGGAAAGTTTTGTAGAAGTTTTAGTGTCTAAAAGAGCGGTTACACCTCCCTGATTCTTTTTTGAACATCTTGAAGCGTGTTCCAGAGTTACAAGGATGCAGCTGAAAAAACACTGCTTTTGAGACTATTTGCAGCGTTTGCAGTGTATTTAAAAGAGCAATTAGACGTTCTAGGAGAAGCTGTCGCGTTTTATAGAGATTTTAGATTCTAAAAGATTCATTTGGGATTATCTGGAACTTTGGGTGGAAGTTCAGTATCTCAAAGAGAGCTTACACCTCCCTGATTCTTTTTTTTGACATCTTGAAGCGTTTCCTAGAGTTACAAAGATGTAGCAGAGCAAACACTGTTTCTGGGACTATTAGTAGCTTTTGCTATGTTTTTAGAAGAGCAATTAGACGTTCTAGAAGAAGCTGTCTCGTTTTATAGAGATTTTAGAATCTGAAAGATTCATTTGGGATTATCTGGAACTTTGTGCAGAAGTTCAGTATCTAAAAGAGCGGTTACACCTCCCACATTATTTTTTGAACATCTTGAAGCGTTTCCTATAGAGTTACAAGGATGTAGCAGAGCAAACACTGTTTCTGGGACTATTAGTAGCTTTTGCTATGTTTTTATAAGAGCAATTAGATGTTCTAGAAGAAGCTGTCTCGTTTTATAGAGATTTTAGAATCTAAAAAAATCATTTGAGATTATCTGGAACTTTGTGTGGAAGTTCAGTACCTAAAAGAGCGTTTGCACCTCCCAAATTCTTTTTTGAACATCTTAAAGCGTTTCCTAGAGTTACAAGGATGGAGCAGAGCAAACACTGTTTCTGGGACTATTAGTAGCTTTTGCTATGTTTTTATAAGAGCAATTAGACGTTCTAGAAGAAGCTGTCTCGTTTTATAGAGATTTTAGAATCTAAAAGATTCATTTGGGATTATCTGGAACTTTGTGTGGAAGTTCAGTACCTAAAAGAGCGGTTACACCTCCCAGATTCTTTTTTGAACATCTTGAAGCGTTCCCTAGAGTTACAAGGATGTAGGAGAGCAAACACTGTTTCTGGGACTATTTGTAGCTTTTGCTATGTTTTTATAAGAGCAATTAGATGTTCTAGAAGAAGCTGTCCTTTTTATAGAGATTTTAGAATCTAAAAGAATCATTTGGGATTATCTGGAACTTTGTGTAGAAGTTCAGTATCTAAAAGAGCGGTTACACCTCCCTGATTCTTTATTGAACATCTTGAAGCGTTTCCTAGAGTTACAAGGATGTAGGAGAGCAAACACTGTTTCTGGCACTATTTGTAGCTTTTGCTATGTTTTTATAAGAGCAATTAGATGTTCTAGAAGAAGCTGTCCTTTTTATAGAGATTTTAGAATCTAAAAGAATCATTTGGGATTATCTGGAACTTTGTGTAGAAGTTCAGTATCTAAAAGAGCGGTTACACCTCCCTGATTCTTTATTGAACATCTTGAAGCGTTTCCTAGAGTTACAAGGATGGAGCAGAGCAAACACTGTTTCTGGGACTATTAGTAGCTTTTGCTATGTTTTTATAAGAGCAATTAGACGTTCTAGAAGAAGCTGTCTCGTTTTATAGAGATTTTAGAATCTAAAAGATTCATTTGAGATTATCTGGAACTTTGTGTGGAAGTTCAGTACCTAAAAGAGCGGTTACACCTCCCAGATTCTTTTTTGAACATCTTGAAGCGTTCCCTAGAGTTACAAGGATGTAGGAGAGCAAACACTGTTTCTGGGACTATTTGTAGCTTTTGCTATGTTTTTATAAGAGCAATTAGATGTTCTAGAAGAAGCTGTCCTTTTTATAGAGATTTTAGAATCTAAAAGAATCATTTGGGATTATCTGGAACTTTGTGTAGAAGTTCAGTATCTAAAAGAGCGGTTACACCTCCCTGATTCTTTATTGAACATCTTGAAGCGTTTCCTAGAGTTACAAGGATGTAGGAGAGCAAACACTGTTTCTGGCACTATTTGTAGCTTTTGCTATGTTTTTATAAGAGCAATTAGATGTTCTAGAAGAAGCTGTCCTTTTTATAGAGATTTTAGAATCTAAAAGAATCATTTGGGATTATCTGGAACTTTGTGTAGAAGTTCAGTATCTAAAAGAGCGGTTACACCTCCCTGATTCTTTATTGAACATCTTGAAGCGTTTCCTAGAGTTACAAGGATGTAGGAGAGCAAACACTGTTTCTGGCACTATTTGTAGCTTTTGCTATGTTTTTATAAGAGCAATTAGATGTTCTAGAAGAAGCTGTCCTTTTTATAGAGATTTTAGAATCTAAAAGAATCATTTGGGATTATCTGGAACTTTGTGTAGAAGTTCAGTATCTAAAAGAGCGGTTACACCTCCCTGATTCTTTATTGAACATCTTGAAGCGTTTCCTAGAGTTACAAGGATGTAGGAGAGCAAACACTGTTTCTGGGACTATTTGTAGCTTTTGCTATGTTTTTATAAGAGCAATTAGATGTTCTAGAAGAAGCTGTCCTTTTTATAGAGATTTTAGAATCTAAAAGAATCATTTGGGATTATCTGGAACTTTGTGTAGAAGTTCAGTATCTAAAAGAGCGGTTACACCTCCCTGATTCTTTATTGAACATCTTGAAGCGTTTCCTAGAGTTACGAGGATGTAGGAGAGCAAACACTGTTTCTGGCACTATTTGTAGCTTTTGCTATGTTTTTATAAGAGCAATTAGATGTTCTAGAAGAAGCTGTCCTTTTTATAGAGATTTTAGAATCTAAAAGAATCATTTGGGATTATCTGGAACTTTGTGTAGAAGTTCAGTATCTAAAAGAGCGGTTACACCTCCCTGATTCTTTATTGAACATCTTGAAGCGTTTCCTAGAGTTACAAGGATGTAGGAGAGCAAACACTGTTTCTGGCACTATTTGTAGCTTTTGCTATGTTTTTATAAGAGCAATTAGATGTTCTAGAAGAAGCTGTCCTTTTTATAGAGATTTTAGAATCTAAAAGAATCATTTCGGATTATCTGGAACTTTGTGTAGAAGTTCAGTATCTAAAAGAGCGGTTACACCTCCCTGATTCTTTATTGAACATCTTGAAGCGTTTCCTAGAGTTACAAGGATGTAGGAGAGCAAACACTGTTTCTGGCACTATTTGTAGCTTTTGCTATGTTTTTATAAGAGCAATTAGATGTTCTAGAAGAAGCTGTCCTTTTTATAGAGATTTTAGAATCTAAAAGAATCATTTGGGATTATCTGGAACTTTGTGTAGAAGTTCAGTATCTAAAAGAGCGGTTACACCTCCCTGATTCTTTATTGAACATCTTGAAGCGTTTCCTAGAGTTACAAGGATGGAGCAGAGCAAACACTGTTTCTGGGACTATTAGTAGCTTTTGCTATGTTTTTATAAGAGCAATTAGACGTTCTAGAAGAAGCTGTCTCGTTTTATAGAGATTTTAGAATCTAAAAGATTCATTTGGGATTATCTGGAACTTTGTGTGGAAGTTCAGTACCTAAAAGAGCGGTTACACCTCCCAGATTCTTTTTTGAACATCTTGAAGCGTTCCCTAGAGTTACAAGGATGTAGGAGAGCAAACACTGTTTCTGGGACTATTTGTAGCTTTTGCTATGTTTTTATAAGAGCAATTAGATGTTCTAGAAGAAGCTGTCTCTTTTTATAGAGATTTTAGAATCAAAAAGATTCATTTGGAATTATCTGGAACGATTTGTAGAAGTTTCAATATCTAAAAGAGCGGTTTACACTTCCAAGATTATTTTTTGATCATCTTGAAGCATTTTCTACAGTTACAAGGACGTAGCAGAGCAAACACTATTTCTGGGACTATTAGTGGCTTTTGGTAAGTTTTTATAATAGCAATTAGGTGTTCTAGAAGAAGCTGTCGCGTTTTATAGAGATTTTAGGATCTAAAGGAGTGATTTGGCATTATCTGGAACGGTTTGTAGAAGTTTCAATATCTAAAAGAGCGGTTTACACTTCCAAGATTATTTTTTGAACATCTTGAAGCATTTTCTACAGTTACAAGGACGTAGCAGAGCAAACACTATTTCTGGGACTATTAGTGGCTTTTGGTAAGTTTTTATAATAGCAATTAGGTGTTCTAGAAGAAGCTGTCGCGTTTTATAGAGATTTTAGGATCTAAAGGAGTGATTTGGCATTATCTGGAACGGTTTGTAAATGTTTGAGTATTCTTTGATGCGATTCCTAAAGCTAAACGAATCTTACAGAATAAATAGATCTTCCGCGATTATTTATAGCAAATAATAGGCCCGACAGACGAACGAACTAGACATGGACAACTATTGAGCGATAATGTGGAGAAAACGGACGAATGGACGCAACGAAGCGTTAAAGAAAGCGTTGGAGCTTCCACCAATGACATAAATACTATAAAACAAGCCTAATGGGCTTACATATCATGCTACAATTTTTTATTTAAATAAAAAGATTTTGATGTAGGAATTTGTGAAATTTTGCTTGAGTATGAGACTTTGGCAAAATAAAAAAAAACTGAAAATGTTTTTCCAAATATTTTAATATTTTCATAAAATTACAAAACATTTATCTTTATTATATCAACTAAATACATGTTTTTTATTTATTAATTTGAGTTCTAGTAAAAGCGAGAAGAAAGAAATGTTTTGATAAATTGAACAAATATCGACTTTTGGGCTTAATTAGGATTTTTTAAAGAAAAACCTTTTCAGAGGAAAAGAAAAAATGTATTTTTTTGAATACAATAAACACACGACTCGTAGAAAAGTGGAAAACATTTTTTATCTCCTTTGAGTAAGAGGAAATGTACTTTTTTGTGCATGTAACAGTCTGATTAAAGAATTGATACGTAAAAAGCATTTCCTGGTAGATTTTTACATTTTTTAAAAATAAAAAAAAACGCGCAAAGAAAGACTAAAGTTAGAAAATAAAAGCTTTTGATAAATTGTTTACTGGCAAAATATTTTGCTGATCTCAACTTCAATAAATTCAAGTTGTAGAGAGATACCTGAAGCTCCGGTAGCTCTGTTGTTGACGTAACACACGACTATAATATTAATGTCCACGGTTTGTCTTGTAAGTTTAATGAAAATGTTTGCATTATATTTACGATATTGCGTCATTTTATTTGCTCTTATTGTTAATGTCATATAAACCGTAAATATTGAGAGAATATAACCTATTTTAAGTTTATGCATGCAGATGGTAGTTTGTAATTAGTTTTCGATGAAGCTCTATGTTGGTTAGATGCCAACTAGAGAAACAAGAAATGTTATGCTAAACATATTATTGGTTCATTGTGCTCTCAACTTCCCATATACTTCCACCTAACTCGCTCGAATTTAGATTATTTGATAATATCGTAAAATTTACAAAAAAGAGAAAACCTCCAACAACACGCTTCCACAGCTCGTATTACAAATTTTCCTTTTATTATTAAAAACTTTAGTTTTTCACTTCTTTTGTCCTATTCACATTTACATTTTCCATAATTTCGTTTGGATACTGTCCCTCTTACGACGAGATCAAGATACCGAACACGTTTAGTTCAGAAAGATAAAACCATACACCAGATCGGAAAATGTTCCGAAATAGCTCGTATATTGGCAACTGGACCTTCTCTACGCATTTATATTCGTGTTTTATTACGTTCCTACCTACTAACCCACTACCATTTGTGTGATAATACCTTAGAGTAGTCTGATAATACCACCTAAATGCCACATTTTTGATAATTGTGCAGATTGAGAGATCAACTTCTAACTTTGAATTCGAAGCAAACTGTCTAAATTGTCACAGTATTAAAATTTTTACAGTTCTCTCAAGTTGTATTTTATTTTGGACAATATAATCGGTATTAAGTCGCTACTTCGAAGCGAACGTATAGAACGTGGAAGATAGATAGGATCGATAGGAATTTCTTCTTTAGGAATGTGTTTAGATAAGTTAGGAGTAAAACTACTAGTTATATGGCTAAGGGCGGGAGGGAGTAAAAAAGTTCCGTTTTTGAGGTTTTCGCTTCTATCTCAAAAACTGGAGATCCTAGGAAAATATTATTCTTAGTAAAAAGAAAGCTTATAAAATTTCCCACAAAATAGTTCCTATTTATTTTGTCTCTATTCTTATAGTTTTTGAGATATCCGCCCGCAAAAGTTGTTAATGTAAAAAAAAAATTTTGCCTCACGATAAAATACTTTCGGAATTTTTGGGGCGGATAACTCAAAAACTATAAGAAATAGAAAAAAAATTAAGAATAATTTTGTAGGAAATTTAATATGTTTTCATTTTGTTAGAAATAAGTTTTTCTCTAAAACACACCGTTTTTGAGATATAAACAAAAACCCTTTCCATCTCCCTTAGACATGTTGTTGTTGTATTTGCTCGTTGTTCTATCATTTCAGGTAGAGATAGTTCCAAATTTCATGGTCTATGACCTCGAAGAAAGCTTCGCGAGGGCAGAACTATTTATCTTTACATGTTATCACATTTTTTTAGTATTGCGATGGTCGAAGTCACAGACCATGAAGTTTGAAACTACTTCTGCCAAAGATTTTATTAGAAAATTCCTCTTAATTCTTCTCAGCCTAATTTTAGTATTAAGCGTTTGATTTAAATTCGTGGAAATTTAATTTTTCCTCAGGAAAACTGTGTTTGAGGTTTTTGACTTTCACCATCTGATCGTCTGTATGTGCACTGTGCAGAATTAAGTTAAAAGCTATTTTCTATTAACGTTAAGAGGGCGATATTTTTCAAATGGGCGGGGAAGGTGATATTTAGACATTCCGCTCTTAAGCTTTAGCGACTTTAATATCCGGTTGATATCACTAATATTTACAATTCCTGATAGGGTAAAGTTCAAGGAAGGCACTAAAGTATTTGTATATAAAAAATAAGAGCCTAATTAGTGAGAAAAATGCAGTTGAACTTGGTGAAATTTAAAAAAAGACAGGATGTTGTTTCTACCCAACATCCGTTGTTTTTTTTGAATTACACAAAGTTCAACTGCATTTTTCTCACTAATTAGGCTCTTATTTTTTAAATACAAATACTTTAGTGCCTTCTTTGAACTTTACCCTATCAGGAATTGTAAATATTAGTGATATCAACCGGATATTAAAGTCGCTAAAGCTTAAGAGCGGAATGTCTAAATATCACCTTCCCCGCCCATTTGAAAAATATCGCCCTCTTAAAAGGATTTTTCTTAAATTTGACTAATAATAGTACTTAAAACGTTTTAAACTTTCAAAGCTTTTTATATATCAAAACCATCGACATTATTACCCAAAACTTTCGGGTTAATTTTATTTTTTCCCAATTTACCAAAAAGTTATTTTAATTCAACTATAACAGAAAGCGACACTTTACGTTTAGAATATTGGACGTAAAATAAATCTGTTGATCGCAATATCATTATTTTCAATTCGTTACTATGGCAACCATACTTTAAGGTGCTACTTTCAAGTACCTATTTATGCTTAGACGGATACGCCATCTATAGACATTTATATGAAGTTCTTTTGATCAACATATCATTATTTTGATTTAGTTACTATAGCAACCACTTTCCGATCTCTAAAATGCTACTTTATGGTTCCTAATTATGCTTAGCTGAGTACTCCATCTATTAACATTTATATAAAGTACAATTTTTTGGTCGCAGGCGGTTGCAAATCTCGGTGTACGTCTCGATACCTTCGCCAGTAAAACATTATTTTACGTCCTTGTATTGTAATATACTATTTATTTAAATTTAAAAACAAACTTTTTAATACTTGAACTGTAATCATCAGAAGAAGGGGGAGGATGTTAGAACCCCTCAAAAGAAATCAAAAAAAATTATTTTAATTTCGTTACTATGGCAACCACTTTACGGTCTCTAAAGTGCTACTTTATGGTTCCTAATTATGCTTAGAAGAATACTCCATCTATTGACATTTATGTAAAGTACAATTTTTTGGTTTCAGGCGGTTGCAAATCTCGGCGTACGACTCGATGCACATGGCTCCACCTTCGCCAGTAAAACATCATTTTACGTCCTTGTATCGTAATATACTATTTATTTAAATTTAAAAACTAACTCTTTGATACTTGAAATGCAATCATCGGAAGGGCAGAGATGTTAAAACCCCTCAAAATAAATTCAAAAGTGTTGAAAGTTTTATTGCTTTTTATAAGAAATAATTTAATTTAGCTTCCACTTTCTTGATATATTAATAAATGATATGAGTGAGTGCTGAAAACTCTTTACTTAATTTTTATGAAAACTTTAGATTTTTATGATTTATAAATTTTAGAGTTGCTCCAAGACTTAGTAAAAGTTTTCCATTTTGCGTACATGTGGGAATAAATTTATGGGACAGTAAATAATGTAGATGCAAGATGAGAAAGTAGTAAGAATCTGCAGATTCAAACTTCCACTGTAGTGTGTGCCGTTGTTGTTGTTGTGTTGTGTATGGTTATACATGGCAAGACGACGGATTATATGGCAAAACATAAGAATTTCTACTACAACGATATATGGCTTTTTTAAAACTTGTAAAATTGTCTTTCGACATAAAAACTTTTTATGTTTTATATGTCAAAGAGAAAAAATTTAAATCTTAATTTGTAAAAAAACGTATAAAGAAAGGGAGAGGAAACGTAATGCCTAAAACATTACATTTTATCGTGTTATATTTTAAAACAGAGGATTTTAACTGGATTTAAAGATGTTCGTTATTACGTCTAAAATGTTTCAGGTACTCAAATACAAACATCTTCTTGTACATTAAACACCAAATGAGCTGAATTTCAAACTGGATATAACTTCTTCAGCTTTGTGGGTAATAATTTGTTTTATCTTTGAGCTTCAAATATACATTTTTACATTTTTACATTTTTGAAGGGCGTACATAAATTTTTATTACAAACAAAACGTGTACTTCCATATTTTTGCCATAAAATACTACCTTAGAAAATTGCATTTGTAAACGAAAAGTACCACAAGACAACACCAAAAAGAGAAATAATAAAATCTTATTATAAAATGCATACATTCAAATGAATAAAATATGATTTAATACTTTTTCAATTTCGTTGCACGGAAAACAAGTTGGAAATGTGAAAAAAAGGGGATATTGTATGCTAATTTAAACCCCGCCAGTGCTGCTGGTCGCATTTTTAAATCGAAACGCTCGCCATTGCTCGCATATGAGTCTTCCTCGAGCACGCATTATTAATAAAAATTTTAATAATACGCCATTAAACTTAAAACTGAAAATGACTTTGAGCTCCCAGCTCAGATACTAAAGGACCAGTATTTTAAAAGTAGGTTGAAACTCAACCTGAGATTAAAAATCAACATAAGGTTGGCTGTCATTTTAGTTTGACAATATTGGACAAATAGTGAAATTGACGTTTATCTATAATTTCAACCCGCGGTTGAGTCAACCTTAGGTTGACTAGGCTTTATAATACTGGCCTTTAAAGATTCAGTATTATAAACGTAGTTTAAAACTCAACCTGAGGTTGAAAGTCATCCTAAGGTTGACTGTCATTTTAGTTTGACATAATTGGACAAAAAGGTGAAGTTGATGTTTATCTATAGTTTTAATAAGCGGTTGAGTGAACCTTCGGTTGACTAGGCTTCATAATACCCGCCCTTGATAAGAGTCAGTATTATAAACGTAGTTTAAAAGTCAACCTGAGGTTGAAAGTCATCCTAAGGTTGACTGTCATTTTAGTTTGACATAATTGGACAAAAAGGTGAAAGTGATGTTTATCTATAGTTTTAATAAGCGGTTGAGTGAACCTTCGGTTGACTAGGCTTCATAATACCCGCCCTTGATAAGAGTCAGTATTATAAAAGTAGTTTAAAAATCAACCTGAGGTTGAAAGTCATCCTAAGATTGATTGTCATTTTAGTTTGACATAATTGAACAAAAAAGTGAAATTGACGTTTATCTATAGTTTTAACAAGCAGTTGAGTCAACCTTCGGTTGACTAGGCTTTATCATACCCGCCCTTAATAAGAATCAGTATTATAAACGTAGTTTAAAACTCAACCTGGGATTGAAAGTCATCCTAAGGTTGACTGTCATTTAAGCTTGACATAATTGAACAAAAAAGTGAAATTGACGTTTCTCTATAGTTTTAACAAGCAGTTGAGTCAACCTTCGGTTGACTAGGCTTTATCATACCCGCCCTTCATAAGAATCAGTATTATAAACGTAGTTTAAAACTCAACCTGGGATTGAAAGTCATCCTAAGGTTGACTGTCATTTAAGCTTGACATAATTGAACAAAAAAGTGAAATTGACGTTTCTCTATAGTTTTAACAAGCAGTTGAGTCAACCTTCGGTTGACTAGGCTTTATCATACCCGCCCTTCATAAGAATCAGTATTATAAACGTAGTTTAAAACTCAACCTGGGGTTGAAAGTCATCCTCAGGTTGACTGTCATTTTAGCTTGACATAATTGAACAAAAAGTGAAATTGACGTTTATCTATAGTTTTAACAAGCAGTTGAGTCAACCTTCGGTTGACTAGGCTTTATCATACCCGCCCTTAATAAGAGTCAGTATTATAAACGTAGCTTAATACTCAACCTGGGGTTGAAAGTCATCCTAAGGTTGACTGTCATTTTAGTTTGACATAATTGGACAAAAAGTGAAATTGATTTTTATCTATCATTTCAACCTGCGGTTGAGTCAACCTTAGGTTGACTAGACTTTATAATACTGGCCCTTAATAAGAGTCAGTATTATAAACGTACGTTAAAACTCAACCTGAGGTTGAATGTCCTCCTAAAAGTTGACTGTCATTTTAGTTTGACATAATTGGACAAAAAAGTGAAATTGACGTTTATCTATAGTTTTAACAAGCGGTTGAGTCAACCTTCGGTTGACTAGGCGTTATAATACCCGCCCTTAATAAGAGTCAGTATTATAAACGTAGTTTAAAACTCAAACTGAGGTTGAAAGTCATCCTAAGGTTGACTGTCATTTTAGTTTGACATAATTGGACAAAAAGTGAAATTGATTTTTATCTATCATTTCAACCTGCGGTTGAGTCAACCTTAGGTTGACTAGACTTTATAATACTGGCCCTTAATAAGAGTCAGTATTATAAACGTACGTTAAAACTCAACCTGAGGTTGAATGTCATCCTAAAAGTTGACTGTCATTTTAGTTTGACATAATTGGACAAAAAAGTGAAATTGACGTTTATCTATAGTTTTAACAAGCGGTTGAGTCAACCTTCGGTTGACTAGGCGTTATAATACCCGCCCTTAATAAGAGTCAGTATTATAAACGTAGTTTAAAACTCAACCTGAGGTTGAAAGTCATCCTAAGGTTGACTGTCATTTTAGTTTGACATAATTGGACAAAAAGTGAAGTTGATTTTTATCTATCATTTCAACCTGCGGTTGAGTCAACCTTAGGTTGACTAGATTTTATAATACTGGCCCTTAATAAGAGTCAGTATTATAAACGTACGTTAAAACTCAACCTGAGGTTGAATGTCATCCTAAAAGTTGACTGTCATTTTAGTTTGACATAATTGGACAAAAAAGTGAAATTGACGTTTATCTATAGTGTTAACAAGCGGTTGAGTCAACCTTCGGTTGACTAGGCGTTATAATACCCGCCCTTAATAAGAGTCAGTATTATAAACGTAATTTAAAACTCAACCTGAGGTTGAAAGTCATCCTAAGGTTGACTGTCATTTTAGTTTGACATAATTGGACAAAAAGTGAAGTTGATTTTTATCTATCATTTCAACCTGCGGTTGAGTCAACCTTAGGTTGACTAGACTTTATAATACTGGCCCTTAATAAGAGTCGGTATTATAAACGTACGTTAAAACTCAACCTGAGGTTGAAAGTGAACCTATGGTTGACTGTCATTTTAGTTTGACTTGATTGGACAAAAAAGTAGAATGGACGTTTATCTATAATTTCAACCTGCGGTTGAGTCAACCTTAGGTTGACTGGGCTTTATAATACTGGCCCTAAGAGATTCAAACTGACCCGAGTTGACATTTTCTCTAACCAAAAAATTTCATTCGTTTTAAAAGTGTGAGCAAAATGCTCGCAACTCGAACAATTCTCGTGTTTGAAGTATTTGTAAACTTAAAAAAAAGTAAAAAAAGACTTACCGCTGAACAAGCAACAGATGATCAGGGACAAAGAGTGACCAAAAGGAGTAATCGCTCTAACCATTGCTAACTTGGGCGCATCCTATTTGAGAATAAACTTTTTCCACTTTTTTTCGCGCACTCACGAATTTATCCTTTTTTGGCGAGGTGTTGAACAAATACGATTCTGAAAATAAAACACACGTTTAAACACACAAACGCACACAAACTTAAATTCGATTTAATTGCTAAACAAACGCACACAAAAAAGGGAAAAAATTTTAAATTTTGCTTATAGAATAAAAGTAAAAAAAATAGAAAGTTAATTTTTATGCAAATATTATGTATGTTGGTACGTGAGAAAACTTTTTATTATAAACTTTACATTCTATTTTTTTCAACAGTTTGTGGTCGGTTACACGAATGTACAATTGCAATCAAAATGAAACAATTAGATACACAAAACTACGCAATAATTGTAAATTATTATAATAAATTTTTCTCATAACTTTTTAATCATCAATTATTACACTAACTTGCGGTATGTTGAGTTCAGGGTGATTTACCGGTTGCTAATTCCCAATGCTAGGCAGATATAGCAATTGCCATGATAAAAATTATCAAATGTTTGACATTTTGACTGTCAAAATAATTTTTAGGATAATGTACTTATTAAATAAATTCAATATTTGAATATAAAATTATTTTGACAGAGTCGAAAGCAATTGCCATTTTTGCTAATTTTTGAGATTTTGGAATTAAATTTCTGACCTTATCCATTAAGAGTCCGAAATCAATTTTTTTATTGATTTAGAAACATAATTTTATGTTCTAAAACTTTTATTTGAAGATTTTTGTGCTAAAATAAATACGAATAAAGCAGGAAATTACCAAAGTGTCATTTTACACATTAAATCCCTATGACCAAGAGCTTCTGTTACCACTCTGTATATTGTACTAATGTAATACATGGAAATTAAAAATAAACTCACAAAATCCAGCTTAAATCGAAAAAGTAATAAAAACAAATAATTTTAAGTTAGAACAAAGTTAAATGTTTGACGGGCCTCGAGGGCCCAAGTTATGCATCCGTGGTTTCCATTATAAATCCGAGTTAAAATTTATTATAATAATAAATCGATTTCCTTTACATTAGAGCATTTTAAGGTACGCAAAGTTTAAAGTAACAAGTACTTAAACTGTGTAAGTTTTAAACTTAATAACAGTTTTCTTCCAAGATATATACCTAACTTTTGACTTATTAAAATTATTAATTACTAAAGTTTAGTAAGTTTAAATAGACAAAATAACAATAAAAATATAGGTAAGATGTAATGGCAAAAGTTTGTTATTTTCAAAATGATAATTTAAATCAAAATTTGTTTTTAAAATTTTTTTAATTCCTCTCCTATATTATTTATACACGACTCCACGTATCAATACAATTCAGATATCTAAATTTAACCCATCAAATTTGATGAATTGAGTTTACATTTCAGTTGCAATTTATTAAATATCTCCTGGGGCTTGGTAGAATATAATATAAACTTGAATTGGAAAATTATATAACTACCCTAACAATCTTATTCGATCAGACCAATCGAAATTTATTAAAATAACAAGAAACGAATAAAATGGATTAAATTAATAAAATAAATTAATAAAATAAACGTAAGAAGAACGTATCCGAGTGAGCGTATGATTGGGTAGTTAGGCACATAAGCAGACTAATGGATGAATATCCAGACATACAGTCAGACCAACAAGCATCCCTTCCAAGAATGGAAGAGATAATGGAATTTTGTTTTGTCAACGAATAATGGACATTTTATTTTGGCAACACTGTCGAAATCAAAACGCAACAAAGTGATAGTGATGTGGGTATCAGAAGACATAGTGGAATTGGTGACTCGTGGCCAATCAGGGACCCGAGCGAACCTTTGAAATTGCATGTATCATTGTGCACTGTAGCACAATAAAAGAATGGACAGCTCTAAATCGCGCAATCTTAGAGCGGACCTCACTGACATTTCCTCCACGAGTAACTCAAGTGGAGGCAGACATAAAAGAGCCTCTATAGCTGTAATGGGTGTTTTTCTTATAGCTCCAGTGACTGATAGGTTTCCGATCTTGGCACTTGGCCACGTGGCTTAGTATTGGTCTGATTGGACAGCTCTAAATCGCGCAATCTTAGAGCGGACCTCACTGACAATTCCTCCACGAGTAACTCAAGTGGAAGCAGACATAAAAGAGCCTCTAAAGCTGTAATGGGTGTTTTTCTTATAGCTCCAGTGATTGATAGGTTGCCGATCTTGGCACTTGGCCACGTGGCTTAGTATTGGTCTGATTGGACAGCTCTAAATCGCGCAATCTTAGAGCGGACCTCACTGACAATTCCTCCACGAGTAACTCAAGTGGAGGCAGACATAAAAGAGCCTCTATAGCTGTAATGGGTGTGTTTCTTATAGCTCCAGTGATTGATACGTTGCCGATCTTGGCACTTGGCCACGTGGCGTAGTATTGGTCTGATTGGACAGCTCTAAATCGCGCAATCTTAGAGCGGACCTCACTGACATTTCCTCCACGAGTAACTCAAGTGGAGGCAGACATAAAAGAGCCTCTATAGCTGTAATGGGTGTTTTTTTTATAGCTCCAGTGATTGATAGGTTTCCGATCTTGGCACTTGGCCACGTGGCTTAGTATTGGTCTGATTGGACAGCTCTAAATCGCGCAATCTTAGAGCGGACCTCACTGACATTTCCTCCACGAGTAACTCAAGTGGAGGCAGACATAAAAGAGCCTCTATAGCTGTAATGGGTGTTTTTGTATAGCTCCAGTGATTGATAGGTTTCCGATCTTGGCACTTGGCCACGTGGCTTAGTATTGGTCTGATTGGACAGCTCTAAATCGCGCAATCTTAGAGCGGACCTCACTGACATTTCCTCCACGAGTAACTCAAGTGGAGGCAGACATAAAAGAGCCTCTATAGCTGTAATGGGTGTTTTTTTTATAGCTCCAGTGATTGATAGGTTTCCGATCTTGGCACTTGGCCACGTGGCTTAGTATTGGTCTGATTGAACAGCTCTAAATCGCGCAATCTTAGAGCGGACCTCACTGACATTTCCTCCACGAGTAACTCAAGTGGAGGCAGACATAAAAGAGCCTCTATAGCTGTAATGGGTGTTTTTTTTATAGCTCCAGTGATTGATAGGTTTCCGATCTTGGCACTTGGCCACGGGGCTTAGTATTGGTCTGATTGGACAGCTCTAAATCGCGCAATCTTAGAGCGGACCTCACTGACATTTCCTCCACGAGTAACTCAAGTGGAGGCAGACATAAAAGAGCCTCTATAGCTGTAATGGGTGTTTTTCTTATAGCTCCAGTGATTGATAGGTTTCCGATCTTGGCACTTGGCCACGTGGCTTAGTATTGGTCTGATTGAACAGCTCTAAATCGCGCAATCTTAGAGCGGACCTCACTGACATTTCCTCCACGAGTAACTCAAGTGGAGGCAGACATAAAAGAGCCTCTATAGCTGTAATGGGTGTTTTTTTTATAGCTCCAGTGATTGATAGGTTTCCGATCTTGGCACTTGGCCACGGGGCTTAGTATTGGTCTGATTGGACAGCTCTAAATCGCGCAATCTTAGAGCGGACCTCACTGACATTTCCTCCACGAGTAACTCAAGTGGAGGCAGACATAAAAGAGCCTCTATAGCTGTAATGGGTGTTTTTCTTATAGCTCCAGTGATTGATAGGTTGCCGATCTTGGCACTTGGCCACGTGGCTTAGTATTGGTTTGATTGGACAGCTCTAAATCGCGCAATCTTAGAGCGGACCTCACTGACATTTCCTCCACGAGTAACTCAAGTGGAGGTAGACATAAAAGAGCCTCTATAGCTGTAATGGGTGTTTTTTTTATAGCTCCAGTGATTGATAGGTTTCCGATCTTGGCACTTGGCCACGTGGCTTAGTATTGGTCTGATTGAACAGCTCTAAATCGCGCAATCTTAGAGCGGACCTCACTGACATTTCCTCCACGAGTAACTCAAGTGGAGGCAGACATAAAAGAGCCTCTATAGCTGTAATGGGTGATTTTTTTATAGCTCCAGTGATTGATAGGTTTCCGATCTTGGCACTTGGCCACGGGGCTTAGTATTGGTCTGATTGGACAGCTCTAAATCGCGCAATCTTAGAGCGGACCTCACTGACATTTCCTCCACGAGTAACTCAAGTGGAGGCAGACATAAAAGAGCCTCTATAGCTGTAATGGGTGTTTTTCTTATAGCTCCAGTGATTGATAGGTTGCCGATCTTGGCACTTGGCCACGTGGCTTAGTATTGGTCTGATTGGACAGCTCTAAATCGCGCAATCTTAGAGCGGACCTCACTGACATTTCCTCCACGAGTAACTCAAGTGGAGGCAGACATAAAAGAGCCTCTATAGCTGTAATGGGTGTTTTTCTTATAGCTCCAGTGACTGATAGGTTTCCGATCTTGGCACTTGGCCACGTGGCTTAGTATTGGTCTGATTGGACAGCTCTAAATCGCGCAATCTTAGAGCGGACCTCACTGACAATTCCTCCACGAGTAACTCAAGTGGAAGCAGACATAAAAGAGCCTCTAAAGCTGTAATGGGTGTTTTTCTTATAGCTCCAGTGATTGATAGGTTGCCGATCTTGGCACTTGGCCACGTGGCTTAGTATTGGTCTGATTGGACAGCTCTAAATCGCGCAATCTTAGAGCGGACCTCACTGACAATTCCTCCACGAGTAACTCAAGTGGAGGCAGACATAAAAGAGCCTCTATAGCTGTAATGGGTGTGTTTCTTATAGCTCCAGTGATTGATACGTTGCCGATCTTGGCACTTGGCCACGTGGCGTAGTATTGGTCTGATTGGACAGCTCTAAATCGCGCAATCTTAGAGCGGACCTCACTGACATTTCCTCCACGAGTAACTCAAGTGGAGGCAGACATAAAAGAGCCTCTATAGCTGTAATGGGTGTTTTTTTTATAGCTCCAGTGATTGATAGGTTTCCGATCTTGGCACTTGGCCACGTGGCTTAGTATTGGTCTGATTGAACAGCTCTAAATCGCGCAATCTTAGAGCGGACCTCACTGACATTTCCTCCACGAGTAACTCAAGTGGAGGCAGACATAAAAGAGCCTCTATAGCTGTAATGGGTGTTTTTTTTATAGCTCCAGTGATTGATAGGTTTCCGATCTTGGCACTTGGCCACGGGGCTTAGTATTGGTCTGATTGGACAGCTCTAAATCGCGCAATCTTAGAGCGGACCTCACTGACATTTCCTCCACGAGTAACTCAAGTGGAGGTAGACATAAAAGAGCCTCTATAGCTGTAATGGGTGTTTTTCTTATAGCTCCAGTGATTGATAGGTTGCCGATCTTGGCACTTGGCCACGTGGCTTAGTATTGGTCTGATTGGACAGCTCTAAATCGCGCAATCTTAGAGCGGACCTCACTGACATTTCCTCCACGAGTAACTCAAGTGGAGGCAGACATAAAAGAGCCTCTATAGCTGTAATGGGTGTTTTTTTTATAGCTCCAGTGATTGATAGGTTTCCGATCTTGGCACTTGGCCACGTGGCTTAGTATTGGTCTGATTGAACAGCTCTAAATCGCGCAATCTTAGAGCGGACCTCACTGACATTTCCTCCACGAGTAACTCAAGTGGAGGCAGACATAAAAGAGCCTCTATAGCTGTAATGGGTGTTTTTTTTATAGCTCCAGTGATTGATAGGTTTCCGATCTTGGCACTTGGCCACGGGGCTTAGTATTGGTCTGATTGGACAGCTCTAAATCGCGCAATCTTAGAGCGGACCTCACTGACATTTCCTCCACGAGTAACTCAAGTGGAGGCAGACATAAAAGAGCCTCTATAGCTGTAATGGGTGTTTTTCTTATAGCTCCAGTGATTGATAGGTTGCCGATCTTGGCACTTGGCCACGTGGCTTAGTATTGGTCTGATTGGACAGCTCTAAATCGCGCAATCTTAGAGCGGACCTCACTGACATTTCCTCCACGAGTAACTCAAGTGGAGGCAGACATAAAAGAGCCTCTATAGCTGTAATGGGTGTTTTTCTTATAGCTCCAGTGACTGATAGGTTTCCGATCTTGGCACTTGGCCACGTGGCTTAGTATTGGTCTGATTGGACAGCTCTAAATCGCGCAATCTTAGAGCGGACCTCACTGACAATTCCTCCACGAGTAACTCAAGTGGAAGCAGACATAAAAGAGCCTCTAAAGCTGTAATGGGTGTTTTTCTTATAGCTCCAGTGATTGATAGGTTGCCGATCTTGGCACTTGGCCACGTGGCTTAGTATTGGTCTGATTGGACAGCTCTAAATCGCGCAATCTTAGAGCGGACCTCACTGACAATTCCTCCACGAGTAACTCAAGTGGAGGCAGACATAAAAGAGCCTCTATAGCTGTAATGGGTGTTTTTTTTATAGCTCCAGTGATTGATAGGTTTCCTATCTTGGCACTTGGCCACGGGGCTTAGTATTGGTCTGATTGGACAGCTCTAAATCGCGCAATCTTAGAGCGGACCTCACTGACATTTCCTCCACGAGTAACTCAAGTGGAGGCAGACATAAAAGAGCTTCTATAGCTGTAATGGGTGTTTTTTTTATAGCTCCAGTGACTGATAGGTTTCCGATCTTGGCACTTGGCCACGTGGCTTAGTATTGGTCTGATTGAACAGCTCTAAATCGCGCAATCTTAGAGCGGACCTCACTGACATTTCCTCCACGAGTAACTCAAGTGGAGGCAGACATAAAAGAGCCTCTATAGCTGTAATGGGTGTGTTTCTTATAGCTCCAGTGATTGATAGGTTGCCGATCTTGGCACTTGGCCACGTGGCTTAGTATTGGTCTGATTGGACAGCTCTAAATCGCGCAATCTTAGAGCGGACCTCACTGACAATTCCTCCACGAGTAACTCAAGTGGAAGCAGACATAAAAGAGCCTCTATAGCTGTAATGGGTGTTTTTTTATAGCTCCAATGATTGATAGGTTTCCGATCTTGGCACTTGGCCACGTGGCTTAGTATTGGTCTGATTGGACAGCTCTCAATCGCGCAATCTTAGAGCGGACCTCACTGACATTTCCTCCACGAGTAACTCAAGTGGAGGTAGACATAAAAGAGCCTCTATAGCTGTAATGGGTGTTTTTTTTATAGCTCCAGTGATTGATAGGTTTCCGATCTTGGCACTTGGCCACGTGGCTTAGTATTGGTCTGATTGAACAGCTCTAAATCGCGCAATCTTAGAGCGGACCTCACTGACATTTCCTCCACGAGTAACTCAAGTGGAGGCAGACATAAAAGAGCCTCTATAGCTGTAATGGGTGTTTTTCTTTTAGCTCCAGTGATTGGTAGGTTTCCGATCTTGGCACTTGGCCATGTGGCTTAGTAGTGGCTTAGTAGTGGCTTAGTACAGCTCTAAATCGCGCAATCTTAGAGCGGACCTCACTGACTTTTCTCCACGAGTAACTCCAGTGGAGGCAGACATAAAAGAGCCTCTATAGCTGTAATGGGTGTGTTTCTTATAGCTCCAGTGATTGATAGGTTGTCGTTCTTGGCACTTGGCCGCGTGGCTTAGTATCAGTCTGATAATTGCAATGTGTAGCCAGTGGGTTATTTTCGGGGAGAGTCTGCAGGACTGCCAGAACGCGACACTTGCTTTATTCACCTTTTTCTCAAGGTGGCTCCTCCAGTCTGCCTTATATGATCAAGTAAACTTTTTACATTTATCATCATTATAAATAAGAAAAAAGTTCCAATGTTCAATTTCTGTAAAACAGTATCAATTAGCTGGCCATCTATATTAGGTAACAGGTAACATCCGTCCCTGATTGTAAGATCGACTCTAGAGTTTTAACGAAAGTTGCTGATGATTATGGCCGTGTTCTCTCTTACATGAATTCTCTCGTTGACGACAAAGACAAAGCACGTTCAATAGCAACATCCACTTTTATAATCTATTTCCAATGTGTCGGAACTGACCTGTCGTAAAAAAATTTAAAAAGTGATATTGGCGTATAAAAAATTGGAAATATCTGTAGGAAGTAGGAAAGAGGAAACAAAATTATATCAAATGTGGTGTGAAAATACGCTTCTAAAAAACAAGTCAATAATAAAATAATAAATTGCATAGAAATATATCAAAATTTTATTTTAAATTTAAAGTTTTTCATTTTTCGTTTAACGAGAGTGGGAAAAGTCTAAATACACGTAACCGATTATACCAAGCAATATAATGTCTCTATTGTAGAGTCCCTAAACTACTCATTCCATTAGATCATGCAATCAAACTTGTACAAACTAATTACAAACTTGTATGGTCTAACACTCAATCAGTGTGATAATCAATGGCTTCTCCTTTTGCTAATAAGCTTTAGTTAACCATCCAAAAGCTTAGAATATACACAAAATACGATATAAAAAAAAACCAAATTATTAACTCAAATTATCGATCGCTTTTTTTCTGCACACCACAAAAAAAGCACACCACACCAAATGTAAATGTTAAATAAACAAGTCTAACTTGAACGTTGTTTTGGGGGTAATTAAAGACAATTAATGGTTTTGGATTTGTTTCACGCTCGTTGTAACAGAAAATTAGAAATTATTTGCATAAATTTTGCTGATAAAATGAAAGCCCTTTACCAATTTATCAGCAAAAACTTATGGTTTTACATTTCAAACTAATTGAAATGTTTGAAACTCAAAGATAAAGTATCCAATAATATACAATTTGAAAATATTGATTTTGTTTTCTTTTTACTCATCGAAATGCAACCCGAGAATCTTAAAAGAACGTTTATATAATTCACACGAAAATTCTTATTTAATTCCCTTGGTAAACATTTTTTTTTAATTCTGAAGAGACAGTTGAGGATGTTGGGGAAAAATTGAAAATTCGTTGATAAGCAATTTTGGAATACTGAACTCATGTGTTAAATTTACTTAAAATTCTACTCAAAGGCCAATCACCACCTCTCCTATCAAACAAGCTTACCAAAATCGTTCGACCATCTTTACGAGCTCTTGGAGCTCCATTAATTCTGAACTGGATCCGTTCAACGGCTATTCCTCGCATGGGATGCAAATTAACGTTTTATTTTTCGCAGGCTTAATACTTAAATTCCGCTAACTCGGAAATCATCCCCATCTTCAGTGCTTGTCGACTATGGGCGAATTACGAATCCAGAATTCTGTTGGTAACTGTTCTATCGTCTAAATTCGCCCTATATAATTACTGGACTAACAGTAATAAGCTTCTTGGTGGAACCAAATTTGGAATTTTAATTATTTTTAATAATTTTCTAAAATTTAGCATTGATTTTGTGTTTGGAAAAAAAATTTCTGAACAATTTGAGATGCAATTTTTTGATAGGGTTTGTTTAAAAAGGGGAAAAACAAAAAAAAAGATTTAAATAAGGAACGACATATTTTAAGATTACATGATAACCAATATCTATACCTAGTAGAAAAGAAAATTTATTTTTTTCTGCTTTTACGGTATTTTAGTTTGCCGCAAGAGAATAGATAACGCATGACAAGAATACATTTTTTTTCTCACATGGGATTTAAAAGAATTTATGGTACAAAAGAAAAACGGATTATGTTATATAAGATTATATTTTAAATACTGTCGAATGTATTGAGATTTCAGAAAAAAAAACTGTGAGGTTTATCTAATCTTTTAACTTGGCGAAAGCTTCCAAGTTTACAAAAAGTTTTTTTTTCTTTCACGAAAGAAAATAAAAAATTGGAATTTTATAATTTTCTTTTGAAAGAAACGTTGTATTTTGATGACTGTCGAGGTTAATGACTTGGTGTAAAAGATTTGACAAGTTAGTGCAACTTATTGAAATGTTTCGTTTTTATTTTAAATCAGTGGTGCGCACCGATAATTATTATTCAAACGGAAAATTTTGATAGTGCCAAGATGCAATAGCGCAACATTTAATTACATACCTACCGTTTGTTCATAGACCGTAGTTATTTTATATAATAAATAGATTAAGTTTCAATCAAAATATCATTCGTTAAGAACTACTCAGTATTATAGTTTGAAAGTTAGATCTTTAGAAAGAAGCGAATCTGATTTAACACGAAATTAAATCAATGAAATAACTGGCAAATAGTACGTCTGAAAGATAGGCCAAATGTAAGATGGATCTGTCAACCTTATATCGGCCTGCCTGCATATCTGACTATCTGTCCGCCTATCCTCCAGTCTGCCTGTATATTTGTATGCCTGCATGCCTGAGTCTGTAAGCTTTATGCCGGTATACCTGTATGGCTGTATACTTGTATAATACACATATGCCCGTATGCCTGTATGTCCGTACGACTGTATGTATGGATGTATGCCTGTATGCTGAATGACTGTATACATGCCAACTTATATGCCTGCAAGCCTGTATACCTTAAACTTTCGTGCTTTAAACCTGTAGGTTTCTATGCATGTATGCTGTTTGCCTATATGCCTGTATGTCATAACCAGTATGCCTGCAAACCTGCATACCTTAAACTTTCATACCTTAAGTCTGTAGGTTTCTATTCCTGCAGGTCTGCATACCTTACACAGCCATGTATCGAGCTGGTAGGTTTTTATGCATGTATGACTGTTAGCCTGTATGTCTACATGTTACAATCAGTATGCCTGCAGGCCTGCATACCTTAATCTGTAATGCCTTAAGCCTGTTGGTCTTTATGCCTGCAGGCCTGCATATCTTAAACATTCATGCCTAAGCCTGTAGGTTTCTATGTCTGCAGACCTGCATACCTTAAGCTTTTATGCTTTAAGCCTGTAGGTTTCTATGCATGTATGCTGTTTACCTGTATGTCATAACCAGTATGCCTGCAAACCTGCATACCTTAAACTTTCATGCCTTAAGTCTGTAGGTTTCTATGCCTGCAGGTCTGCATACCTTACACAGCCATGTATTGAGCTGGTAGGTTTCTATGCATGTATGACTCTTAGTCTGTATGCCGATATGTTACAATCAGTATGCCTGCAGGCCTGCATACTTTATTCTTTAATGCCTTAAGCCTGTAGATCTTTATGCCTGCAGACCTGCATACCTTAAGCTTTTATGCCTTAAGCCTGTAGCTTTCTATGCATCTATGCTGTTTGCCTGTATGCCTCTATATCATAACCAGTATGCCTGCAAGCCTGCATACCTTAAACTTTTATGCCTTAAGTCTGTAGGTTTCTATGCATGTATGACAGTTTGCCTGAATGCCTGTATGTCACAACCAGTATGCCTGCAGACATGTATACCTTAAACTTTCATGCTTTAAGCCTGTAGGATTCTGTGTCTGCAGGCGTGCATACCTTAAACTTTCATGTCTTAAGTCTGTTTGTTTCTATGCCTGCAGGCCTGCATACCTTAAACTATCATGTCTTAAGCCGGTAAGTTTCTATGCATGTATGACTGTTTATCTGTATGCCTATATGTCATAATCAGTATGCCTGCAGGCCTGCATACCTTAAACTTTCATGCCTTAAGTCTGTAGGTTTCTATGTCTGCAGTCCTGCATACCTTTCTCTTTCATGCCTTAAGCCTGTAGGTCTTTATGCCTGCAGGACTGCATACCTTAAACTTTCATGCATTAAGCCTGTAAGTTTCTATGCATGTATGCTGTTTGCCTGTGTGCCTGTATGTCATAACCAGTATGCCTGTATGTATGCATGCTTCGATGCCGACTGTATGATGGATCTGTCTGCCTAACTACCCGCTTGCCTTCATATCTTCCTGTCTGCCTTGTCAGTGCCTGTCTGCCTTAGTATGTAACCCCTTATGCCGATATATCTGTCTGGCTGTATACTTATATGCCCGTATGACTATGTCCGTATGCCTTAATGTTTGTAAGCATGCCTGACGATATGCCTACAGGTCTGCTTACCTTAAGCCTGTAGGTTTGTATCCCTGTTTTTCTGTGTGTGTGTACCTGCCTTCTGCCTGTGGGCCTTCCTAACTGCCTGTATGTCTATAAGTTTTTATGTATATGTGCTTGTATATCTGTAACGTGTATGTCTGTATACCTATAAGGTCTGTATGGCTATTATACTTGTATACTCATATGCCCGTATGGATTATGCCTGTATGGATGAATGCCTTGATGTCAAACGTGTGATGGATCTGCCTGCTTATCTACCCGCCTTCCTGCAAATCTGACTGTCTGCCTATCTGCCTGTCTGTGTGCTTATTGCCTTAGTTTGTATGCCGATTGCCTGTGTGCGTGCCCTTCTTTAAGCCTGCAGGCTTATATACCCTAATCATGTATGCATTAATCTTGCAGTTTCCATGTCTGTATTCCATGCCTGTATTCTTGTTTGCCTGACTGCCTTTATATTTGCCTGTACAGCTTCTTAACTGCCTGAATGCATGTAAACCTTATGTATGTATGCCTGTATGTCTGTAACCTGTATGCCTTGCATACCTGTATAACTGTATACCTGTATGCCTGTATTGTTTATACTTGCATACTCATATACACGTATAACTGTATGGGTACATGGCTGCATGTCTTAAGCATTATATTCATGAATGCCTGCACGACTTAAGCCGTTATGTCCTAAGCCTGTATACCTGTGTGCCTGTTTACCTGTTTGCCTGTATGCCCGTATACCTTCATACATGTCTGCAAGTTTGGCTGTCTGGCTACCAGCCTGTCTACTTATCTGCATGCCTATTTTTTACTATTCGACCTATTCGATTACCTAGAGGCATAGGATTTATAATATTTTTGGAACTCCAAGCTCTTTATACTTTTTAAAATTTTCCAATTGCAAACACCTAACTTTTTGTTAAAACGTATATTAACAAATTGTTACAATTTCACTACATAATATACAAAGAGATAATAATACCGTGAGTTGGTTTTAGTTTTATTAAAGAAATATGAAAAGGTTTTCTGCACATAGTCTTATACAATAGCTAGCAAATATTATATCTATTCAAAGTTGTCTACTAAATGAATTGACGTGAAATCATTAAACATTTAGTGTGAATAGCTTTATTATAATTAGTTTTAATGAACTAAGTTATAAGTTGGCATTTATAACGTATATCTGATATGTAGACAACGGGCGGCGAACAAGCAAACAATGAAATCGGACACTTTGTTCGAAATTTGTGCTATAAAGTAAAATTTTAAAGTTTGATAATAATTTTGATAATAAATTAAGCATTGGTAAAACGAGCTTTACTATGTAAAATTATATTATGAGAACATTTGTATGGATACTTGGTAGAAAAATTCTTGAAACTTTTCATATAATAATAATTTCACAAGCGTACTCGTACAAGAGAAGGATTTTCTACAATATTGTATTAATGTTACGGTTTTAGATTTCTCTCTTAAAATTTGAATAAATAAAAAAGTTACAAAAAATTGCACGGTTTTCAATTCTGAAAGTTGATGACTGGCAGAACAAATTGCTAAAGTTACCTAATGCTTAAACAACTATGACAAATACAACAATTTATTCTAGAACGTGTGTACTAAATACTAACTATAAATATACAGGGTGTTTCAAAAATTTACTACCATACTAACCATTAAATCGGGGTAGCTGAAAATTAGTGCTTTTTCGATTATACAGGGTGTAACATCAGTATAAGGCTGCTATTTCACAAGCGTATTAATTATGAAATACTGAAAATGAAGAAAAATTAGAATTAGATTAGGACACCTCTATAAAAAACTTTTTGATTTTAAAAACAATCGGAATAACTGCCTGACTTAAGCTGAACTTAAGTAAGATTAAAATTTTTGTAAAACCGATATTCAATGAGGATGGTAATGGGGGATTATCCATGATCTGACAACTGCTTATTTGAAATATCGGCGAAGCCGAAGGCCGAGTTGTGACTAACTTTGCACGAGGGCGAAGCCCGAGTTGCGTGAATCGTTATACTCGCACTTTTTTTTCTTTAAGGTTTTTAAAACCCCGCCTACTTTATTTAATATTTCTCAACGGTTATTCAAAGGAGACGCTAATCGGGAATTACCCCCGATCTGACAGCTGGTTTTGTATATTTATTAGAACAGCCTTAACGCCTCTATCGAATACATATTCGCAATGTATCCATCCGGTCTATTTCGTGACGGACGTCGGAAGTCCACTTCTGCATTCCTCTTCACCAAATCCACCTACAGGAATTTTAATAAGACTAAAAGAGAGAATCAGAATTTAGGAGTAGTTTAACTTTACAGCTTGACACACAATTTACATTATTTTTGTCGAAATAAAAATATTTTCGAATTGTTTGTATGATATGTGTTAAGAGGTTCTCTAAGGTAGTGCTAGTGATGGACTTTCAACTCACAATAAATAAACTGGAAACATAGAGCTCTACCAAACATAACATACAAAGGATAGGATATGAATTGTAATATCTTCTTGAAGAGAACGTCAATATCATCTAATTTGATCGGTTTTGGCAGCTCATGGGTGTTGTTTTCAGGCTACCTAACTTAAGCCTGAGTTTTGCTTCCCAAACAGAGCTTACAAGCCAACGATCCTACAATGCAAACAACAGGCAATCAGAGGAATATATGGCGGAGTTACCTGATCACTCGACAGAATTGTGGCAGATCCCACTTCTACACTCGATCAGCCTTGACTAGATCAAATCAGATCGTCACCTGTAGAAATCGAAACCTGTAGGACTGTAGCAAGTGTTGATGACAGGAAGCTTCTCAAAAGGACCCAGGACCAAGATACCAACAGTTAAGACTATTTTAAATCCTTGAGACTTTCATGGCATAATATACTTCTGTGTGTAATTTGGGACTTTGTTAGGGGACAGAGTCCTGTTGGGTTGGTAATGGCCGTATCATTTCTGGTGTATCAATTTGCAGGCATAGAAATCGAAACCTGTAGGACTGTAGCAAGTGTTGATGACAGGAAGCTTCTCGAAAGGACCCAGGACCAAGATACCAACAGTTAAGATTATTTTAAACCCTTGAGGCTTTCATGGCATAATATACTTCTGTGTGTAATTTGGGACTTTATTAGTCTACCAACTTTATTACCTCCACAGAGTTTCACTCTCAATAGGCACATAATTTTATCAGTTATTCACATACTCTCACCATTCTTCTTCAGAAAAAAGTTAATTTAGCTTTGTTTTATTTTTATTTTTAACTTTAAAACCTCTTAATTCAAATTCTTTTTCTAATCTCGGCGAATGGATGAGTTTGGTGTTTGACAGACATCAACAGTAAAAATTTTGATGGTCGACGACCCATTTCCTCATTGATAGAACAACCAACAGGATGAGTGCTGGATAACTCTCGAACGCTTACATTAGAAACTTGAAATTTATTACATCAATTTAGAACGACATAGTAGTAAAACCCCAAGTTTTGAAATAAATTGAATAAATGTGAAAAGGGTTCGAGAAACTTCTAATCCACTATCTACGAAATGTAAAGTTTTTACTATGGACTCTTATTTATCCTCTCAATTTAAAAAAATCTTAAAATTTGTGTCGACCTCAACATCCTTATATTGGAAATTCGCACATAAAAGAGGAAATTTTTCAAAAGTTGAAATAATCTTATCGAATGATAGTAAATTAATTTACACTTAATTGTACTTACGGGACACATAACTTCTTATCTATATCACATATTTATCTTAACTGAGAAAGAAAACCCTATTGAATCACATTAAGTGCAGTGTATAGTAAATCAAGGATATAAAAAAAGGAACAATTTTAAACGTTATACGAGACATGGAACTTTTACGTAATAATACCTAATATAAAAGTTTACTTGTAGCTTGTAGAAAATTATATTTCTCCACTATTCTTCCTTTAAGATAGAAGCAACAAAATAAGATTATTTACAACAAAAAAATAATAAATCTTGCAATAAATATCATCAAATGTTATACAAACTTTTCATCATTTTATCTAAACTTTACTTTTAAATTGATGCATAACGCTACATCAATTTCTAAAGAATATTATCGGAAAGAAACTAATAGAAAGTAGTGGATATCTATTTGAAAAAACGTTTGCTAAACAAAAAAGAATCCACGCACACACACACGAGGGTAAATGTTTTCGATCGTTAAAACAATTCACTTGGAAGAAACAAATACAATTACAAGAAGCTGATCAGTCAGAATTGGATGATTCGAATACTTAATAATGAAAGAAATGTAATTTTATCCCTTATAACTTATTTGTTAGAAAATTTGGAGCAAGGGATGTTAAACAGTAAAAGTAGGCTTAGAGCTGTTGGGGTGGGGGTGTACAAAAGTTTACGCGAACTTAGGCTACTTATTCTTACCTGCATACGACCCTTATTATGACTACATCAGAACTGAGTTCAACCCAACCTATGCTCAAAAGCAAAGATGCTGTACGAAAAAGTGTCACTGATACTGATGAGTGTGGCAGCTTCAAAACAAACAGTCTAGAAGGGATTATCCTAATCAATAGTAAAAATTTACGTGTAATATTCTAACCCAGGTGACCTGAGTTTACCATCAGATGAAGAGGTCTATGTCTATCTAAATTGTTGTCCTGGGGGACGTAATTGCTCTCCTTGACCTTTCCGTAGAAACATCCTTGATACTGGCCATATTAAGCCAGTATACTGGCTGTACTGGCACCCATTGAATCAGTGATTTACCTGGACGTCAATTATACCTCTCGCATCTTTCTTTGTGCCCAATCTATTTCAAAAAGGTCTGACTGGTCAGACCTGGTGAATAATATAGGATAGTAGGATCGAAGAGGTCTAAGTCAAGAGATTTCTTGTTTGGTTCATCTATCAAATTGACGCTTTTCCTCTTGCAAGACGAAAACATCTTTTATCAACTAGATTACCAGACTCTCTAAGGATTGCTTACGCATTTCTATGTGCTCAAAGTATCTCAAGAAGGTCCAAGTTGCTCTCAGCAATCGAGAATACTTCTATATGGCGAATGCTCCATTCTTCGTCGCTTGGCTTGTTTTACAGTTCAGGTTTCCGCAACGTATGTTACAACAGAGAACCTCAAAGAGAAAGTAGTAATACTATGCGGGTTATCTACCCAAATGTGACGTCACAGCTGCTAAAAATGGTGCGAAATTCGATTCAATTGGAGGTAAAGGGGCGTGTTAATTTAAAAGTTTTAATTTGAAAGTCCTCTCTGAGGATTGCTTACGCATTTGTATGTGCTCAAAGTATCTCAGGAAGTTCCAAGTTGCTCTCAGCAATCGATAATACTGCTACATGGTGAATGCTCCATTCTTCGTCGCTTGGCTTGTTTTACAGTTCAGGTTTCCGCAACGTATGTTACAACAGAGAACCTCAAAGAGAAAGTAGTAATACTATGCGGGTTATCTACCCAAATGTGACGTCACAGCTGCTAAAAATGGTGCGAAATTCGATTCAATTGGAGGTAACGGGGCGTGTTAATTTAAAAGTTTTAATTTGAAAGTCCTCTCTGAGGATTGCTTACGCATTTGTATGTGCTCAAAGTATCTCAGGAAGTTCCAAGTTGCTCTCAGCAATCGAGAATACTGCTACATGGTGAATGCTCCATTCTTCGTCGCTTGGCTTGTTTTACAGTTCAGGTTTCCGCAACGTATGTTACAACAGAGAACCTCAAAGAGAAAGTAGTAATACTATGCGGGTTATCTACCAAATGTGACGTCACAGCTACTAAAATTGGTGCGAAATTCAATTCAATTGGAGGTAAAGGGCAGTGTTAATTTAAAAGTTTTAATTTGAAAGTCCTCTCTGAGGATTGCTTACGCATTTGTATGTGCTCAAAGTATCTCAGGAAGTTCCAAGTTGCTCTCAGCAATCGAGAATACTGCTACATGGTGAATGCTCCATTCTTCGTCGCTTGGCTTGTTTTACAGTTCAGGTTTCCGCAACGTATGTTACAACAGAGAACCTCAAAGAGAAAGTAGTAATACTATGCGGGTTATCTACCAAATGTGACGTCACAGCTACTAAAATTGGTGCGAAATTCAATTCAATTGGAGGTAAAGGGCAGTGTTAATTTAAAAGTTTTAATTTGAAAGTCCTCTCTGAGGATTGCTTACGCATTTGTATGTGCTCAAAGTATCTCAGGAAGTTCCAAGTTGCTCTCAGCAATCGAGAATACTTCTATATGGCGAATGCTCCGTTCTTCGTCGCTTGGCTTGTTTTACAGTTCAGGTTTCCGCAACGTATGTTACAACAGAGAACCTCAAAGAGAAAGTAGTAATAGTATGCGGGTTATCTACCCAAATGTGACGTCACAGCTGCTAAAATTGGTGCGAAATTCGATTCAATTGGAGGTAAAGGGGCATGTTAATTTAAAAGTTTTAATTTGAAAGTCCTCTCTGAGGATTGCTTACGCATTTGTATGTGCTCAAAGTATCTCAGGAAGTTCCAAGTTGCTCTCAGCAATCGAGAATACTTCTACATGGTGAATGCTCCATTCTTCGTCGCTTGGCTTGTTTTACAGTTCAGGTTTCCGCAACGTATGTTACAACAGAGAACCTCAAAGAGAAAGTAGTAATACTATGCGGGTTATCTACCAAATGTGTCGTCACAGCTGCTAAAAATGGTGCGAAATTCGATTCAATTGGAGGTAAAGGGGCGTGTTAATTTAAAAGTTTTAATTTGAAAGTCCTCTCTGAGGATTGCTTACGCATTTGTATGTGCTCAAAGTATCTCAGGAAGGTCCAAGTTGCTCTCAGCAATCGAGAATACTTCTACATGGTGAATGCTCCATTCTTCGTCGCTTGGCTTGTTTTACAGTTCAGGTTTCCGCAACGTATGTTACAACAGAGAACGTCAAAGAGAAAGTAGTAATACTATGCGGGTTATCTACCCAAATGTGACGTCACAGCTGCTAAAAATGGTGCGAAATTCGATTCAATTGGAGGTAAAGGGGCGTGTTAATTTAAAAGTTTTAATTTGAAAGTCCTCTCTGAGGATTGCTTACGCATTTGTATGTGCTCAAAGTATCTCAGGAAGGTCCAAGTTGCTCTCAGCAATCGAGAATACTTCTACATGGTGAATGCTTCATTCTTCGTCGCTTGGCTTGTTTTACAGTTCAGGTTTCCGCAACGTATGTTACAACAGAGAACGTCAAAGAGAAAGTAGTAATACTATGCGGGTTATCTACCCAAATGTGACGTCACAGCTGCTAAAAATGGTGCGAAATTCGATTCAATTGGAGGTAAAGGGGCGTGTTAATTTAAAAGTTTTAATTTGAAAGTCCTCTCTGAGGATTGCTTACGCATTTGTATGTGCTCAAAGTATCTCAAGAAGGTCCAAGTTGCTCTCAGCAATCGAGAATACTTCTACATGGTGAATGCTCCATTCTTCGTCGCTTGGCTTGTTTTACAGTTCAGGTTTCCGCAACGTATGTTACAACAGAGAACCTCAAAGAGAAAGTAGTAATACTATGCGGGTTATCTACCAAATGTGTCGTCACAGCTGCTAAAAATGGTGCGAAATTCGATTCAATTGGAGGTAAAGGGGCGTGTTAATTTAAAAGTTTTAATTTGAAAGTCCTCTCTGAGGATTGCTTACGCATTTGTATGTGCTCAAAGTATCTCAGGAAGGTCCAAGTTGCTCTCAGCAATCGAGAATACTTCTACATGGTGAATGCTCCATTCTTCGTCGCTTGGCTTGTTTTACAGTTCAGGTTTCCGCAACGTATGTTACAACAGAGAACGTCAAAGAGAAAGTAGTAATACTATGCGGGTTATCTACCCAAATGTGACGTCACAGCTGCTTAAAATGGTGCGAAATTCGATTAAATTGGTGGTAAAGGGGCGTGTTAATTTAAAAGTTTTAATTTGAAAGTCCTCTCTGAGGATTGCTTACGCATTTGTATGTGCTCAAAGTATCTCAGGAAGGTCCAAGTTGCTCTCAGCAATCGAGAATACTTCTACATGGTGAATGCTCCATTCTTCGTCGCTTGGCTTGTTTTACAGTTCAGGTTTCCGCAACGTATGTTACAACAGAGAACGTCAAAGAGAAAGTAGTAATACTATGCGGGTTATCTACCCAAATGTGACGTCACAGCTGCTAAAAATGGTGCGAAATTCGATTCAATTGGAGGTAAAGGGGCGTGTTAATTTAAAAGTTTTAATTTGAAAGTCCTCTCTGAGGATTGCTTACGCATTTGTATGTGCTCAAAGTATCTCAAGAAGGTCCAAGTTGCTCTCAGCAATCGAGAATACTTCTACATGGTGAATGCTCCATTCTTCGTCGCTTGGCTTGTTTTACAGTTCAGGTTTCCGCAACGTATGTTACAACAGAGAACCTCAAAGAGAAAGTAGTAATACTATGCGGGTTATCTACCAAATGTGACGTCACAGCTGCTAAAAATGGTGCGAAATTCAATTAAATTGGTGGTAAAGGGGCGCGTTAATTTAAAAGTTTAAATTTGAAAGTCTTCTCTATGGATTGCTTACGCATTTCTATGTGCTCAAAGTATCTCATGAAGTTCCAAGTTGCTCTCAGCAATCGAGAGTACTTCTACATGGTGCATGCTCCATTCTTCGTCGCTTGGCTTGTTTTACAGTTCAGGTTTCCGCAACGTATGTTACAACAGAGAACCTCAAAGAGAAAGTAGTAATACTATGCGGGTTATCTACCAAATGTGACGTCACAGCTGCTTAAAATGGTGCGAAATTCAATTAAATTGGTGGTAAAGGGGCGTGTTAATTTAAAATTTTAAATTTGAAAGTCTTCTCTATGGATTGCTTACGAATTTCTATGTGCTCAAAGTATCTCATTAAGGTCCAAGTTGCTCTCAGCAATCGAGAATACTTCTACATGGTGCATGCTCCATTCTTCGTCGCTTGGCTTGTTTTACAGTTCAGGTTTCCGCAACGTATGTTACAACAGAGAACCTCAAAGAGAAAGTAGTAATACTATGCGGGTTATCTACCAAATGTGACGTCACATCTGCTAAAAATGATGCGAAATTCGATTAATTGGTGGTAAAGGGCAGTGTTAATTTAAAAGTTTAAATTTGAAAATTTAAGGCCATATGCTTTACTTTACTATTACAGTTGGATGTAAGACCCCAGGGTCCCTATTCGGAAGCTAAGAAGCCCTATTTGAAAGCTTAAAACCCCCTTCTTCAGTTGGATGTAGATTGTAGGGTCCCTCATTTAAAGCCATTTTAACATACTCCCTATTCAAATTTGCACTAATAGCTTCGACCGCAATTTTGAACTTTTAAATTGGTCTGCCTATATTTAAACTTTTTACCTATTTTTAAAGGCGATATTAAATTTTGTAATTGATACGCCCCATTACCGCCAATTTTGCGCCAGCTGTGACGTAACATCCAGTGGAGAACCTGCATAGTATTACTACTAGTAAACACCAGCCTGAATATAAGAAGTAAAGAGGTAGGGCTAGAATGAGCAAAAATCTTTAAAACTTGGACAAAAAATACAACAGCCGCGTTCTGAAGCGCTAATTCAGATGGGTTGGAAATGTTTCTTTTATGTTTAGCTGTATAGTGCAGGTATGTAGCTCCATAGATCCCTAAATACTAGTCTCGCAATTTTTATGAGCTGCTTCAATACCACTAAAGTAATCTATTGAGAATGCTCTCAATGCTCTTCAGGGTGCACTAAGAAGACCCTGCCCCCCACCCGTCAGTTCGTTTCTCTCGAAACGGTTGCAACACACAAAAAATCTGCAGACAGGGATAAGCGTTTTCAATCGTTAAAACAATTCACTTGGAAGAAACAAACACAATTATTACAAGATGAGTCAGAATTCGATGAGTCGAATAATAAAAAAAAATATTTTTTTTGCTTCTTTTCTTTAACTTATTTGTGAGAAAATTTGAAAAAAGGGACGTCGAAGCGTAAAGTAATTTTAATACAATTTCGCCGAGTTGAAGTTTAGAATGTTTGCAATTAGTATGGGGATTAATTTAACTGATCTGTTAGACAATTAGAAGTCTCCTTAGTTTACAGGAATCATCCCTAAACGTAATCTATTTAAATAATGATTCTGTCTAGAAGGCAAATGTGCCAATTTGCTATTTTCAATTGTTTTAGTTTATTGTTCTTTATTTTCTAGCACAACTTAAATTTGTTCCAGGTAATTGTACGTATGTGTTAGACTATTGCAATAGCAACAACTTCCATTTTCATTTTTTTTTGTAGAATTTTTGTTTAAAAATATTGCTAAAGACGTAAAACTTAATGATTGTTATAAAGAAAAGCGAGTCGTTATTTTAGACTAGCGTTAAAACGATATTTTATCTTCTCGGAGCAAACCGGGACGCCTTAAAATTGCTACGTGCTATGGATTATTGGATTGATATTTTAAACTATGTATCAATAAAACCGAATAGGGTGATGATAAATATAAAGTGAAATTGTTATGGAAGTTAGTTCTTTCTCCCTTTGCGCCCATATAATAAAATAGCTTAAGAACATCTCTAAAGTGAGCTGATGCTTCTCTCTTTCTATGAATAATAAGTCTTTTCAATTGAAATCGAATTTAAAAGTAAGATCATGAGGTGTTACGTTATGCATATTTAATGAAAATTCGAAACGCTTTTTAAACTGAATAAATCATCTCCCGAATAACCCTCATTAATACTCATTCAACAAAACCTTTTTAATACTTTTCTTCTATTATTTTGTTAAATCCTCAAATAAATTTTTTTAAAGTGAACCAAAAAGATTAAGTTTAATTTAATTTAAGTGACCCCCAACCTACAAGCTTTACTAATTTTTTAAATCGAAAGTTAATAAATTATAAGTTTACTTAAACCAACGGCTTAACATGTCATTCGAAGCACTAAAACTACCTTTCAGAGTCTAGACTATACATATACTCATTTATTTCTCTTAAGACACACCCTCAACATACTTTATAATTAATTTAGAAATCATTCAAAAAATTATTTCGGTTGTTATCAATGCCCTAGGGTTATTAGGTTATTAGGTACTCTACCAGGAAAGAGCATGCCAGGTAATCGTATGTGAATGCAATGGTTGTCTAAATATAGCAATTTCCTGTCAATTTCTCCAATAGAAATGGTTGCTTATACTCCCACTTAAACGGAAAGATCATGACAGCCAAATAACATAACCTCTGAATGAATGAGTCATCCATGGTTTTCTAAAATTGTATTTCCCTCGCATTTCTCTCATAGGCAACGGTTGCTAATCTTCCTTCCAGATGTATTTATTCAATGGTCATACGTGTGTTCCAAGGTTCCAACTTGACAATATTAAAAGAACTGTACTGGTGGGCATTAGCAAAAATGGGAGCATCTACAAGATCTTTCTGATCTACCCCATCGACTTGAAATTTTCTCGACAGATTTTCAAATCCAAAGCTTATTACTACAGTCTTATCTTTTCCAATTTTATTGTTTTTCTAACGCGTCATTAAGCAATAATTTCTTTAGTCTAAGGTGTGCCCTTTAAAGCCCTTTTTTGTGTAGTTTTAATTTTATATAATTGTTAATACATAAATCACATCAGCAATTAATAAAGCTGGACTATTATTATTTGTTTTTAATCTGCTTTATAATAATAATATTCTATTTTATAATCGTTAACATTACACAATTTTCTATATAGTATTATGTGTACAATAATTTTTATTTATTAACAAATTAAATATTTTCAAATGTAAATTTATGTCTTTTGCAGGCTGTTAACTAGAATTTTATATCACAAAATTTTATTACCGTATATTATTTAACAATAATTTCCACTTAAAATAACATTATGAAATGCCCTCTCTACGTAATAAATTTTAGTCAGTTTAAGGTATGAATTATTAATTTATAATTACTAAATGTGTTTTCGTAAATGACAATGTCTGGTTGTCGTAGAAAAAATATTTTTTTAAGAATATTGGTGATTTATTAAGGAAAGTATTATTACGATGCTCTTGAGTAAGGTACAAGAAATTTGTTTGTTGGATCGACTTACTAAACAAACTATCGCGGTACTCAAAAAATTAGTAAAAATGGCTTATTGAAGAAAGGAAGTCACAAGTGACGGTACAGAGGAAATTTAACAGAAAATAGTTTTAGATCAATTTAGAAGTCGAATTCTACAACTCGCTGTGCATCTCTAAGCTCTAGCTCCTTAAGGAGTAGTTTGATGGTAATTTTACCTCTAATAAAAGTTATAGAGCAGAAAATTCTCTATCGATATCCCTAAAAATATTTGTCCTAGCTGATATAATAAATTAAATAAAAATTAATAAAATTTGATAAATTATAACAAGTCAAATTCTAAAACTTACTGTGTCTCTGTAGGCTCTAGTTCCTTGAGGAGTAGCCTGACGGTAATTTTACATTTAATAGAAGTTATAGAGCAGAAAATTCTCTATTGAAATCCCTAAAAATACTTGTTCCAGCCGACATAATTAATTAAATAAAAATTAATGAAATTAGAAAAATTTCATAATAAGTCGAATTTTACAACTCACTGTGCTTCTCGAAGCTCTAGCTCCTTGAGAAGTAATTTTACTTCTCATAAAAGTTATAGAGCAGAAAATTATCTATTGAAATCCTTAAAAGTACGTTTTCCAGCTGACATATTTAATTGAATAAAAATTAATGAAATTAGAAAAATTTCATAGTAAGTCGAATTTTACAACTCACTGTGCTTCTCGAAGCTCTAGCTCCTTAATGAGTAGTTTGACAGTAATTTTACCTCTAATAAAAGTTATAGAGCAGAAAATTCTCTATCGATATCCCTAAAAATATTTGTCCTAGCTGATATAATAAATTAAATAAAAATTAATAAAATTTGATAAATTATAACAAGTCAAATTCTAAAACTTACTGTGTCTCTGTAGGCTCTAGTTCCTTGAGGAGTAGCCTGACAGTAATTTTACATTTCATAGAAGTTATAGAGCAGAAAATTTTCTATTGAAATCCCTAAAAATACTTGTTCCAGCCGACATAATTAATTAAATAAAAATTAATGAAAGTAGAAAAATTTCATAATAAGTCGAATTTTACAACTCACTGTGCTTCTCGAAGCTCTAGCTCCTTGAGAAGTAATTTTACTTCTCATAAAAGTTATAGAGCAGAAAATTATCTATTGAAATCCTTAAAAGTACGTTTTCCAGCTGACATAATTAATTAAATAAAAATTAATGAAATTAGAAAAATTTCATAGTAAGTCGAATTTTACAACTCACTGTGCTTCTCGAAGCTGTAGCTCCTTGAGGAGTAGTTTGACAGTAATTTTACCTCTAATAAAAGTTATAGAGCAGAAAATTCTCTATTGAAATTCTTAAAAATACTTGTTCCAGTTGACATAATTAATTAAATAAAAATTAATAAAATTTCAAAAATTATATTAAGTCAAATTCTAGAGCCTACTATGTCTCTCGAGGCTCTAGATCCTTAAGGAGTAGTTTGACAGTAATTTTACCTCTAATAAGAGTTATAGAGCAGAAAATTCTCTATTGAAATCCCTAAAAATACTTGTTCCAGCGAACATAATTAATTAAATAAGAATTAATTAAATTTGAAAAATTTCATAATACGTCGAATTCTACAACTCACTGTGCTTCTCCAAGCTCTAGCTCCTTGAGGAGTAGTTTGACAGTAATTTTACTTCTAATAAAAGTTATAGAGCAGAAAATTCTCTATTGAAATCCCTCAAAATACTTGTTCCAGCTAACATAATTAATTAAATAAAAATTAATTAAATGTGAAAAATTTCATAATAAGTCGAATTTTAAAACTCACTGTGCTCATCGAAGCTCTAGCTCGTTGAGGAGTAGTTGGACGGTAATTTCACCTTTAATAAAACTTATAGAACAGAAAATTCTTTATTGAAATCTCTAAAAATACGTCTTTCAGCTGACATAATTAATTAAATAAAAATTAATTAAAATTGAAAAATTTCATAATACGTCGAATTCTACAACTCACTGTGCTTCTCGAAGCTCTAGCTCCTCGAAGAGTAGTTGGACGGTAATTTTACTTTTAATGAAGCTTATAGAACAGAAAATTCTCTATTGAAATCCCTAAAAATACGTCTGACATAGCTGACATAATTAATTAAATAAAAATTAATTAAATGTGAAAAATTTCATAATACGTCGAATTCTACAACTCACTGTGCTTCTCGAAGCTCTAGCTCCTTGATGAGTAGTTTGACAGTAATTTTACCTCTAATGAAAGTTATAGAGCAAAAAATTATCTATTTAAATCCTTAAATATGTTTTTTTGAGCTGACATAATAAATTAAATAAAAATTAATGAAACTTGAAAAATTATAACAAGTCAAATTCTACAACTCACTGTACCTCTCCAGGCTCTACCTTCTTAAGGAGTAGTCTGACGGTAATATTACTTCTAATGAAAGTTATAGAGCAGAAAATTCTGTATCTTAAGCTTTAAACATATTTGTTCTAGCTGTTATAATTGATTTATAACAATCAATCAAATTTGAAAAGTTATATAAAGTCGGATTGTACAAATGTTCTAAAAATTCTACTGAGAGTTATAGTTCTACCGTCCTCTTACCCCTCCTTAAACTAAGGGTTATAAATATAAATAATTTTCTCATTGCTTATCTTGCTCCTTCCAATAGCTTGTTCTAGCACAATTATAAATGGTAGGGTTGACTAGGCTTGCCTCACTCTATTCATCACCAAAAAAAGCTACTTTCAATGTATTGTCTGTTTGCTTCATTGTCACTTTGATTAGATTAATTAATTTTCTTGGTCCATTGTGGGGTTTATCGCTCTAAACAGCCGTTTTGTGTCAATTCTGTCATACTTCTCTGAAGTCAATAGGTGAACAAGCCAAAATGCACCCCGGGTTGTAGTTGGAGAGTTGGCGAAAGTAGGTGTTGTTTAACAATAAATTCCACTTAAAATATGAAATGCCCTCTTTACATGATAAATTTTAGTCAATTTAAGCTAAATGTGTGTTCGTAAATAACAATACCTATGTGGTTGCTGTATCAAAAAATAAGTGGCGTTTGGAAGGGAAATTTCATTACTGCGTTATTGAGTAAAGGTGAAAGAAATATAAAAGTTTTAGTTAGCTTTTACACATTTATAAATCCTAATCCATGTTCGACAATTCGTACACGTGAGGGTGTTTTTGTATCCTTTTATTGATGTTCAAATAAAACATCGCTTTAATTTGGTCAAGCGACATGTTTTATTTTGCTTTTTTTATTGTGGTAGGATTATAAGTTTTTCGTGCATTGCATAGTGTGCTCTTAGGATTAGGAAAGTTATATGAACTTTTTTAATGTTACGTATAAATAAAACGAGGCCAAAGTTAGGCTCGTTTTTTTCCCCTCTCTTCGCCAGGCAAGCAAATAAACCTAAAAGTTGTTTGCGAATAAGGTAATCGAGGTTTAATTAAAATTAAACTAAAAGTGATAATCGGATATAGCTAAATGCAAAATAGGTTTTGTTTTCTATTATATCCATAGTTTAATTACATTTAAACAAAAACAAGTTATAACAGAGATTGAGCTTATTCAGAAATTAATTAGCTGGCTCTCTGGAGGATTTCAATTTGATACATTTGCAAAACGTTCGTTTAATACTAAATACATTTTATTTTTCCCAAAAATAATTGGTTGGTAAATATTTTAAATTAAGTTGTAATTTGTTTCAGGTGTTTTAAAATAGTTTAATAAATAAAAATTGTTTTTTTATTAATAAAAAGTTTTAGGTTTAGCAACCAAGTAGTTCCCCTCAATTCAATTTACTTCAGCTTCAGAGATCAAATATTAATTAAATTAAGGTCTCCGCTAAAACAAACCGAGTGAACAGGGAAACTGGTAGAAGCAATTTCTAGTTTTCAGTTTCAAAGGTATCTGAGCTTTGCCACGTGTGGCTTTTCTAACAAGCGTACAAGGAAGTTTGCTTTTACCACGATCATTTTAATAGAACTGTCAATCATCATATATGATGGTAAATACATTTTGCTTTTAACACAAAGTTGACGAAAATCTAAATTAGCTAAAGCTTTAATTACTTTAAGTTTAAAAAGGTTTTAATCAAAGTTTCGTATTGATATTAAGGGAGCTTTCATGAAAGGGATCCTTGTTGTTAATCTAAAATTGAGATTGTACAAAAGGTTTTGACATTTTTCAAATAACATCAGTAAAAAGTTGCTTTTGAATGTATAAGCAAATATTATAAATCACAGTCGACTTCACCGTAAAATAAAATAAATTACTTTTCAGATAAATAATTTACGAAAAGTTCGGATTTCCTTTGTACCTCGTAATAATTAAGCTAAAAGTCGGTCCTCGTACATAAATATTTGAATTTTCTATTTATTTATTTATCTGTCTATCTCTGTATTTTGTTGCCTGTCCGCTTGCCCGGAATTTTGCAGTATTTGCTTGTGGAGCTCTATTGAAAATACCTTATATTTATCTACCAAACCGTTTCATTGTCTGCTCTTCTGCTTGTTTATTTCCATCTGAAAATCCTCCGTTCTCTTTACACACGTAAAAGCACTCGACTGTTATTTACCTCCACAACAGCACAATGAAGAAGCCAAAATAATGGGCTCTTCAACTCACAATATTTAACTTTTGACATTGTTATATTTCATTGTGCTTTTCCAACCAAGCTTATTACTCTATTTCATGCCTGCCTGTCTCCATACATGCTGTTTCATCTGAGCGCTTATCCAATCACTTTTTACCGCTTCTCTAAGCCATGGGTGGACAACCTGTGGGGCATGGGCCAAACGTGACGGCGCATTAAACGATTACAAGTGGCGCATTGCATCCTTAACCCTACTTATTCTTTTGAAGTAGGCCCAATAACTGCATCCTCCTTCATATTTTCAAAACCAGATTGAACAACTCAAAGTTTCAACTTGATCTCGCTCTAAGTGCTCAATTTTATTCAGAGCTCTCTCTCCCTCCCTCTCATCACATCCAATAACTGGTGGTTCAGAGTTATCGTCCCCAAATGCGACTCTTCGGTAGTTATAGCACATTATAGCACATTATAGCACATTATAGCACATTCTAGCACATTATAGCACATTCTAGCACATTATAGCACTTTATAGCAATTATAGAAAATTTTCCAAGGCGTGGCAATAGTAATGGCGTCCTCCTGGCTACGGCTCTGGTTGTATGGCACATCTGAATTCGTATTTTTTTAAATTGACGCTTGGTATGTAAAAGGTTGGCCGCCCCTGGCCTAAGCTGTTGTAGTCTTAAAGAAATACGCCACTGTTGTTTGCCATCATTCTATCGATACAACTGTAATAGGCTCATTGGTGTTATCTTTCTCCTTTTTTCGCTTCTTCATCTCTTATATTTATCATTGCATGCTTCTTTAGCTTCTAATCGCATTCCCTATCTGGTCTCCCCAACAGCAGTACAGAGTACACAGCACAGAAACAGAAACACTGCTTATACAAGCAGTTCGAAAGAAAATCTCGGCGTTCATACTAGTGCTAAAGATCTTGTGGTTAGAGACAGCTGACCCTAGTTGAAAAGACAGAGTCGTCCTCTGGAAATTCACTTACTATCCTCAGCAGGCTGAAATGTACCACCAACTGAAGAATCAGCATGCTCACACTGGAGTACATTTAACTGACAGTCGAATGTCAATGATTGGAATTACTATCTTTCTGCCTCCGTTCTCGTCAAATCCTTCTTCACCTATCTATTCAGAGGTACAAAGTATAAGAGCATCAGAATGTTTTCTCAGCTACTGTTTACTATCCTAATCAGACGTAGAGTCGGGACGTATCAGTATACTATGATGGATGGTGGTCACGGTCACCCGCAGTGACCGGTCACGGTTGGTAAGGGAACTTAGCAAATAATTGATACTGCGAGAGGAGGTGGATGCCTCAGACACGGTGTGCTACTGCCTACCTCCCCTAATGGTGCTGGTGCTTAATTCTCTTGTAATCAAGACATCTCATGATCCACGGCATGTTATACACGACACTCTTTGATTGAGGAGGTGAAAATCAGGTACCCGCAGTACCTCGGTCTAAGGGCGACATATGGAGTGACCTCAGGAGTGCGATTCCGAACCGGGCGAAACATTGGGCTAAATAACGTCCACCTACTGATGTCGCGGTCTTCTGTTATAGTCCCAGATGTTACTGCTGAAGAACACCGGTCTGGGATGACCGGATGAGCTGCGCGTGTTGAAGAGTGTTGCTTAATTGTTTGAAGTTTGTTGTCCATAACAAATTTTGGTATTCGATTGACATCCATACTTGTTGCATGCGCTTTCCATTGCTCTTTTATATTATGTTTCTTTCGTGTATTTGTTTCTCCATTTTTAACTTTATATTTTTCTTCTACTTGTCAGAGACCTGTTTTATATCGTTTTCTTATATGAGTTTTCCTGTGATGTCATTGTCCTGTGTTCAACTGCTTACTTATCTTTTCTGGGATCTTCCAAGCAGCCTAATTGTTCAAGGACCACTATCTTTTGTTTACTTGGTTTCTTATCTACTCCTTTGGTACTTTCTTTCCGACTGCCTATTTGGTCTGTATCTGCTATCAATAAATTGCCACCACACTGAATGTTCTTCTCTGTCTCTTCGCTAGTATTGCATATCCATTTTTCGTCCTTACAGAAGAAATCCTATGTCTCTATTTTTCTGTTAATTTTTTAATTACCTATTAACCCACTATCTTCATCTGCCTTCACTTTTTCTACCAGACTCTCTAGTACAAGCGTGTATTGCTAAACCAACGCTTTTCAAAGTTTTAAGCTTTGTCGTGCTTCTGGGGGCACTTTAAGCAGTCGGATCAGGTTAGCATGTAATCTCTAACTTAAAACAGTGAATCGTGAATCAATGAATGTACCTGAGCCTATATCAATTTAAGTAATTACGAGCAATTTTAATTTAAATCTTTGAAAAGTACCTTCTCGTTTAACGGAGTAAAAATGCCTTTGTTAAAAATTCCTTGATGTAAAACAAATTAAACTAATTGCATAAAATTTCCTTAATAACTTAAAACATTTAAAACTTTGTATATCTACAGATATATTAAATTATTTATTTAACAACAGCTTGAAAAATTTAATTTTAATTAAAACCATCAAAAACATTTACGTTGAAATACCTTCACCCTTGTACTCAAATTACTAAAAAAATTTGTTTAGGGGCTATTTAATTAATTAAGGATAGCTGCTGATAAGAAATAATTTGGGCATCAGAATAAGAAGAATAAATTAATTTTGTTAGACGAGTTGGCTTTAACGCATTTTACAAAACATCAAACAAAATTCGCTCGTAAACAAAAATGAAAGGATGAAAGAAAGACATCAAATGACTATTGTACCTAAGGGTAGCTTTTAAATAAATATTTTTCATTTATTTAAATTGCTTTAAGCTACCAACGGAGACTCTATAAAGAAATTGAAATTAATTTGATGGTAGTCGTTTAGTGCATTATTTTAATTACACCTACATTTTAATTTCGCACTCATAAGTCCAGTCAACGAACGGCCATAAAAAAATGGGTGGGCATGAAAGAGGGTGGAATTTTTTTTTAGGAATGCGTTTGGAGTAGTTATGAAGTAAAAATACTAAAAGTCCGCGGTCTAGCTACACGGTTAAAAAGGGAGAGGAGAAGTGGAAAAGTCCCGTTTTTGGGGTTTTTGCTTATATCTTCTAAACGGTGGATCTTAAAAAAAATATTTTTAGCAAAATAAGAGCTTATTAAATTTTCTATAAGATTGTTTCTATTTATTTTTTCTTTATTATTTATACTATTTGAGATATCCGCCCGAAAACATCGTTAATGTATGAAAAACAATACCAATACATTAACGATTTTTGCGGGCAGATATCTCTAAAACTATAAGAAATAAAGTCAAAATTAGTAAAAACAATCTTATAGGAAATTTAATAGGCTTTCATTTTGTAAAGAATAATTTTTTTTCTAGGATCCACCATTTTTGAGATATAAGCGAAAACCCTTAAAATGGGACCTCTCCGCTATGCCAATTATTTTTATTTCTTCTGCCTCTCTGTCGCTTCACATGTCTCTACTTATGTATTTGTCTTAACGTTTACTCGTCTTTCCTCCTGGTACATATTAACAAAATGTAATTTAAACTCAACATAGGATAACTACCTATGATACCAAAGGTAAGGATGAATCTACCTGGAGCTTAAATTATACCCACTAGCATGTAAACAAAATAAATTTAATCCTACTCACCGATGTATTACATTAATTACACCGTAATTTTAACCTTGCACTAGATAGAAATAATAGACCTTGTGCATTTTACAGGAATGTCGGAAATAAATAACGCATTAATACAAAAATCATAAACAACATCCTTTGCTTTAATTAATACTCGAAGATTTTTATCCAATGTTTAATTGTGTCAATGTTAAATGAGTTTGAATAAAAAAAAAGTAAATTTGTACTGCTCCTCCCATTCATTATACAGCTTTATTAATCAAGTGTAAATTTTATTATTTATATTAACGGATACGTACATTTAAATTGATGCCTCCGGCGTTAAATCAACATAGCATAGCTAATTTTTGTTTGGCATTTCGTATGATAACATATTTTCAAAATATTTGTTTAATAAACCCATCTTTGATAATTCTCCAGCTAATTAAGTTATAATGAATTAGTTATTTAACATATCAAAATAAATTATTTAAACGAAAGGGAAATTTAAAGCGAATTTTCGTAACTTGAAAGATTTTTTTCTACTCAAATGATGGCCGTTAACATTAACACCCCCAAAAGGTGTCGTATTTAAATCGCACAACAAACTTACCTACTAACTAAAGAAGTTAATATTAAATCGTAGCTTAAATTTTGAACCAGTTTAAAGAAAATTGGTTTATTTTAAGAGGATTACTCTTTAGGAATTTAAATTTTATACATAACTACGTGTGCATATTATGTAAGAATATATAAACTCGTGCAAGTTTAATAATGCAAATTTCAGGAAATTTGCTTTTCGAGGAAAATGGGGAAAATTTTTTTACAAAAAAAATTGCAACGTCTTAGACGGTTCTAAAATGGAAAATCTTGTTATACAACTACTAGGTACTGCATTAGCTTCAAAGTCGTTCGGGAATTACAGAAAAAGCTGTTGGAGGTGAACTGGCTGTAAGAGCACTGTCTGTGGGCCTGAACGGGCCTGAAGGAGCCCAACAGTTTTATGGACCTTACCTTGGACCATGACTGTCTTAGAAGCACCAAAAGTTCCTAAGTCTAAGATCGCCTACAAGCAATGGATGAATAAGAAAAACAAACTTTCACTTAGATTCCAAGAGGAAGAGTAGGAGTTTAAAGTTTAATAGCACAGGCAATCTGTTTTAGACATCATAAATAATGATTTATAGTCTGTTAGAGCAAAAGTACTCCAAAGCCATTAAGAACTTTAAAAAAAGAATAAATTAAAAAATTAAGTCGATGTAGTTTGCAGGTGATCAAGATTCAAGAATGAAGATTCAAGATTCAACATTCTAGATTCTAGATTCTAGATTCTAGATTCTAGATTCTAGATTCTAGATTCTAGATTCTAGATTCTAGATTCTAGATTCTAGATTCTAGATTCTAGATTCTAGATTCTAGATTCTAGATTCTAGATTCTAGATTCTAGATTCTAGATACTAGATTCTAGATTCTAGATTCTAGATTTTTGAATCTTGGATCTTGAATCTTGAATCTTGAATCTTGAATCTTGAATCATGAATCTTGAATCTTGAACCTAGAATCTAGTTCCGTGAATCTTAAATCTTGAATCTTGAATCTTGAATCTTGAATCTTGAATCTTGAATCTTGAATCATGAATCTTAAATCTAGAATCTAGAATCTAGAATCTAGAATCTAGAATCTTGAATCTTGAATCTTGAATCTTGAATCTTGAATCTTGAATCTTGAATCTTGAATCTTGAATCTTGAATCTTGAATCTTGAATCTTGAATCTTGAATCTTGAATCTTGAATCTTGAATCTTGAATCTTGAATCTTGAATCTTGAATCTTGAATCTTGAATCTTGAATCTTGAATCTTGAATCTTGAATCTTGAATCTTGAATCTTGAATCTTGAATCTTGAATCTTGAATCTTGAATCTTGAATCTTGAATCTTGAATCTTGAATCTTGAATCTTGAATCTTGAATCTTGAATCTTGAATCTTGAATCTTGAATCTTGAATCTTGAATCTTGAATCTTGAATCTTGAATCTTGAATCTTGAATCTTGAATCTTGAATCTTGAATCTTGAATCTTGAATCTAGAATCTAGAATCTTTAATCCTGACTCTAGAATCTAAATCCTATATCGTTAATCCCTAATCCTGAATCTTTAATCCTGACTCTAGAATCTTAAATACTGAATCATTAATTTTTGATTTTTGAAACTTGCGTCCTTTATCTTGAATCCTGTATTTTAAATCCTGAATCTCGAATTCTGTATCCAGAATCCTTAACCCGTCATTCTGAATACTTAATCCTAAATTCTGAATCCGGAATCATGAATCCTTAAATCTTGCATATTGCGTCTTGAATCTTGAATTTTGCAACTTGAATCCTAAATCCTAAATCGTGAATCCCGAATCCTAAATCCTGAATCTTTAATCCTGACTAGAATCTTAAATGCTGAATCCCTAATTTTGAATCTTGCATGTTGCATCTTGTATCTTGAATCTTGAGTCCTATATCTTGAATCCTAAATCGTAAATCCTGAATTTTAAATCATAATCTCGAATTCTGTATCCAGAATCTTCAACCCGTCATTCTGAGTACTTAATCTAAAATGCTGAATCCTTACATCTTGAATCTTGCGTTTTTCATCTTGAATCGGAAATATTAATTATTAAATCTTGAATTTTGAATCTTAATTCCAAATCCTGAATCCTGAAATCTAAATCCTGAATCTTGAATTCTGAACCTATAATCCTTAATCCAGAATCTTTAATTATGAATTCTGAATATTGAATTTATAATCTTAATACCAAATCCTAATTCCTGAATCCTAAATCCTGAATTTTGAATTATGAGTTCAGAATCCTTAACCCTTCATACTGAAATCCTTAATCTTGAATTCTGAATCCTGAATTATAAATCCTGAACCCTTGAATTTTGAATATTGCATCTTGGATATTTTATAATAAATCTTGAATTTTGAATCTGAAATTATGAATCGGAAATATTGAATTTTGAATCCTAAATCTTTAATTATAAATTCAGAATCCTTAATCCTGAATTCTAAATCCAGAATCCTTAATCCTGAATTCTCAATCCTTAATCCCGAATTCTGAATCTTTAATCCTGAATCCTTGAATCTTTCATCTTGAATCTTGAATACTGCATCAAGTACGTTCATGTTCAATCTTGGTTTTTGAATATTGCTTCTTGGATCTTGAATATCAAATCTCGAATCCTTGTTACTTGGATCTTAAGAGTATGTTTCTATTAAAACCAGAACCTTAATTTTCGTTCGATATTGATCTTTTCAGATCATAATTTCCCTATGCTATTTTATCTAGTTCATGAGTAGCTTCCTACAAAGAATATACACACTTTCGGCTATTGATAAGTCGTCCTCAGGAAACTGGATGGGGATAAGACTCATGAGATCTTCGTCAAAGCATATAAATATTGTTACCTACGAAACTAATAAGGACTTGAAAAACTTCTATATCTGTCCCTATCGCTACGATTATTATCTTTTCTAACATTATATAACACTTCGTCAAAAACCATTTGTCTTTAAATTTCAACAATTCTAATTCTAATAAACTCTTTGGTAAAATTTTAAGTGCCATGTGACACTTAAAAATGTCAAATTAATTACATTTAAGTGCACCATTTTAATGAAAATAAACCATCTCTCGTCTCGTCTCTTCCTTATTTAGTAAGAAATTATAATATTGTGATGCCTTTTGTTATAAAACATTTAAGTGAGTTTTAATACGTTCAAAGTTAAGAAAACGAAGCCATTGTTATTTAAATAAAATACTTTTTACAAAACTTTTTTAAGTAAGCAAGCAAGTTGTGATAAAATCTATTACATAAAAAAATAAATTTATGGTAATTATCTCATCGGACAATCAAATTAAGAGTTGCAATTTATAAGATAATTATTTCGGAAAGCTAGAAAGAAATGAGGAGGAAAAATATAATTTTTTTTTCTTTTCGAACAATTTCTCAAAACTAAAGTAAAGTTTTCTTAAGATAACTACTTAAGATTTGTCTTACATGTCGAGTTCTAAATTATTTGATGTTGTTTAAGATCGACACCAATTACTGTGTTTCGTGCTACAAAACTTTGTATTTCTAATAATAATTTCATTTAGAAAACTTGTAATAATGTTTATAAGGGCTGGGCAAAAGTTTTAAACAAAAATTCAGTTGATACCTGCCTGTCTGTTCGTTTAAATCGTTCTAAGTCACGATTATTGTCTGTTTAAAGAAATATGGTCTGTCTGTTCGCCTGTCTAGTTACTGGGCCGCTTCTATGCTAGTCTACATCTCTACGACCACCCTAGATAACCCTAATATTTTATTTTCTACTTTTCTGCTACCTGTATGTAGTCTTGACTTTATGCCTGTGTCTAGGTGTAATCTTTTATCCTTAATCATGAATTAATATCAATGAATTTTAATTTTATATCAAACATTTGCCCAACCGTGTACCTACTATAAAAAATTCATTAAAAAAGCACATAATTAGAACGTGCGAGAAGCTTCCTTTTTTTTGTTAAATATAATAGACAGAACTTTCAAGTTGAGATAAAATTTTTGTTAATTTTTAAAGCTTCATTAATCCTCCAAACTTTTAAAATTTTATTATATTTCTTTTTAAGTTCAATGAATGGCAACCTTGCATATCTTTTTACAGCTTTCAAACTAAGCTTTTCCTATCCCATTATAAGAGAGATGTTTTATAATTTTTAAAAGATTTTGCCATACTTTCGTTTTGTAACGTCAAAGCTTTTCCACATCATCAAAGTTCATTAAATCTTTTGATATTTTTAAGAAAATGAGTTTAATCGCGCTTTTTACAAAAAACATCACCTGCAAGCTGCAACGACTTAATTTTTTAATTTATTTTTTTTATAGCAAATTTTTAATGGCTTTGGAGTACTTTTGCTCTAACAGACTAAAAATCATTATTTATTATGTCTAAAATAGGCTGCTTGTGCCTATTGAACTTTAAACTTCTTCCCTTTCTTCCACTTGGATTGTAAGTGAAGTGTTTTTCTCATACATCCATTATTTGTAGATGTTCTTAGAGTAAGGCAGCGTTTCTCAACCTTTTTGGTTCGCGACCCCCAAAATTCTAGTTATTATTTTTGGCGACCCCTTGTCTCTATGAAGTTTTATGCAAATTATTGTTGCTGGTTCTTTCAGAGATGTTCAAATGAAAGCTCAAATTTTACTGTAGATTTGTCTAGTGGTCGCGACCCCCAAAAAGCAGTACGCGACCCCCTTAGGGGGTCGCGACCCCCAGGTTGAGAAAGGCTGGAGTAAGGGACTTTTTGTGCTTCCAAATCACGGTCCAAGGTAAGGCTTTGGTTCATAAAACTGTTGGGTTCTTAAAGGCCATGTGCAAACCCATAGACAGTGATCTTACAGCCAGCTCGCCTCCAAATGCATTTTCTGTAGTTCTCGGACGACTTTGAGCCTAATTCAGTGCTTAATCTTGAATCTTTAATTATGAATCTAGAATTATGAATCTTGAATCTTGAATGTTGAATGTTGAATCTTGAATCTCGAACCTCGAATCTCGAATCTCGAATCTCGAATCTCGAATCTCGAATCTCGAATCTCGAATCTCGAATCTCGAATCTCGAATCTCGAATCTCGCGAGATTCGAGATTCAAGATTCAAGATTCAAGATTCAAGATTCAAGATTCAAGATTCAAGATTCAAGATTCAAGATTCAAGATTCAAGACTCAAGATTCAAGATTCAAGATTCAAGATTCAAGATTCAAGATTCAAGATTCAAGATTCAAGATTTACTATTTTAGGTTTCGTAATCCAAGTTTACAAGATCCAAGATTACAAAATCCACAAACACAATTTAAGTTCTGTGCGTAATAAAAAACTAATAAATAAATAAACACATCAGTACTCGAGTAAGAACAAGATGATGTTTTTGTGAAGGAGGTGTTGGCCACATGGCCTCTAACCGTATGATGGATCGTTAGAAGTTTCAGTAATTTATAACTCTTGATCTAAAAGAGATAAAGACTTGTTTGTCATGTTAAAAACATGTTCAAGTTAAAGATAAACTGAACATACTATTTATTTTCCTGGTCGCCTGTTGGATTTGAAGACTTTTTGTTCGACTTGCCCTTATGTATGTAAATGTTTGAGTAGAAAAATAAAAATCGTGGGCACTTTTCTACGTTTGACGTTACGCCGACTCTAATTTCGTCGCGCTTCTTAGCCGCAAGTGGTCTGAGCGGTGGCGTGCTCGTGCAAACTTTCCTTCAAACCCCTGAGTTTTCTTGTGTCCTGGCTATGGTTATTCGAGTCACAGTGCTTCTATTTGCTCTAATGAACTATTTTTATCATTGTTATCCTTTTCTTGTGACCACAGACTCTTAAAGCTCCTCTTCACACACAGGGTTGCCTTCCGGTTTGCCTGTGCAGTCGGCCTGCATAGGCCACCTAAATGCTCCGGTTTGGACTGTGCAGGCTGCCTGAACGCGATGTCTACAACGCTCCGGTGTGGCCTGTGCAGGCCGCCGATTTATTCTGTGCAGGCCGCCTTCACAGGCAAACCGGAACGCAAGCCTGTGTGTGAAGACGAGTCTTTAAACCTTACTTGATCTATTTTACCATGAAATTCTGACGACTTAAGGTCAAACGTGACCGATCTGACGTGCAATTGCACTTTTATTTTTATGATCACTTCACGTAGAAATATTCCTCGGTGAAAGACCATTTGATCGAACAATTTACTTGCAGGTTACCACAGGAGCAATTAGTGTCTCGAAACAGCCACTATATCTTTGAGATATGTGACCACAAAATTATGAAATTTCCTACTGTACTGTTGTGTTTAATAACTATCACATAAAAGAGTCAATAAATAACAACTAATACCATCCTACGAAGGTAAGTACTGTTTAAAAATTTAAATTTTTACACAATTTTTTCTTCCACTTTATTAAATTTGTTGACTTCAAAAACTTGCAGTTTACTTTACTAGAGGATGTTGATTAATTTATTTAAGTAAATTACTTTGAATTTTTTTATTTTTATGCAGCGCTGTAGCGTAAAGTTAATTGCATTTATGGTTTTTCATTTTCATCGTGCTCTCAACTTAATTTAAATAAATAAAGAGGTTATATATAAATGCTGCACGACGACGACTCAGGTAAATAATAAATCGGGTAAATTTTCTTTCCAAGTTATTTTCTTTGGGGAAGGGTGTTGGACTGTTGCTGGTTGATTAGAAGTTTAAATTAATCCAAGAGTGGACTAGACTTATGCACAAACCAATACAGTGGTAAAAATTTTAATTTTATATAACCACCATCCCCATTCCAAAGAGCTTGTCCAGTTATCTCCCTAAAATCATTAACGAGATGGTAACAATAGGGGATGATCTCTAAACTAACTTCTTAACCATTCATTTTCTGATAGGTTTCGTTCGTAACATATCTTTGACTTTGATCTTTGCCCAGTTCGATGATCTGACTAAATGGGAAAAGAAAAATACTTTCAGCACTGAAACTTCCAACTCTGTCTCTGGTTTGGAGAGAGTTTTTCTGTGTTCCAATTTTCTACCACCCTGTCTCATAGAACTTCTCGTTAGGTGTAATCAAACCCAGCTTTTGGTCGTGGATAGGGTGTTTTAAACTCCAGCTGGAGCAGTGTGCAACTCCAGTCTGTTGTGTAACTTCCTATTTGCAAAAAATTATTTAATGGATTTCCTCGTTGCTTTGATGTCTGTTCATTTACATAACCATAAAAACATTGATGGTAATATTTTATTTAACACTTAAAATACAACATGAAGAGGGCGGAGCTCGGATGTTACCTTGGAGCTCGAAAGCATGCTCTATACATTTTTGCGTTTTAAAATAATTTTTGTATGTACCCATCGATATGCAACCATTAAGTTCAAGTTACGGTAGATAGCGAAACCTTACTCTTCTTAATTTGAAGAAAAATAAAATTATGTGAACCTCTGCTTTTGAACGCTCTTCCAAGACTCTTGACTATTCTATGACTGTTTTGCACCCCCTTGGGAAAAAGGGATATCTGAATTACTTTAAGTAAGTCTACAAATGGTGAAGAGGACCAGATGAAGAAAATGTCTAGGGTGCGGTTTTGTCATCTAATAAAAGGAAGGCCATCAGAGAGTTATATTTTATTCTGATCTAAAAGAGTTATATTGTTACGATCAAAACAACTGATTGTAGTAGTCGATGCCTAAATTTAGTCTTACTATTGTGCCTTTTGTAACTCGGCGACCGGATTTACCTTTTTCGTTTCTTCGAGTAAATCTCTATAAAACTGTCAATTTAACTTTTTTACAAATAATGATTTAAGCACACGACTTACATTACCACAAAATAGTAAATTAAACGTTTATGATCCCGATTATAATATAAACGGCAATAAAGTTTAAAATAATGGCAAATACACTCCATTAAATTAATTGGTATAAACATTAACGGCTAAAAATAATGACGAAATTACCTTCATTACATAACTTAATACTTCTTTTTATAACGTCAACCTTGTAAAATACTATAAGCATGTATAATAGATATGACAGAAAGATTAGTCCGGTGCGTGGTGCTTCATCATTTAATCCATTGTAATTGATCTTAAATCACACATCTATAGAAATTGTGAAGTCATTTTAACATTTTTCAATTCTTCACAAGAACCTTCACAAGTCAATATTTTAATTGGTGTCAATTTGTAGGAGGATTTTACTCAAGATTCGGTTAAGAAATAACAATAAATTACATTAGTATGTGAGTGATGTGTAATTTATAAACGGAACTTGACGTACCATTAGAGAAGTTGCTGTGGCAAGCCCCTTTGACTCATTATAATGATTATTAAGAGTCCTGCTCCGAGCTATTTTAAACAGGCGAGTTACAGCAAAATTTAGACTCTCAAATCCTTAAGGTGTTCACTATGCGCAAGAGAACAGAGCACTAGACTAGTCCTAAAACTAGTCCAGTTGCCACTAGGCCTGTGGTCTGATGGCAAGAGGCCAGACAGGTTATCTTTGACACCCAGTTTGATGGGCTTTGGTAGATTCAACTACTACTGTTCCAGTGTCTCAGATTCTTGGTGGCCGTAGGAGTGAGGACCCTATAGCAGGGCTGAGAAGATGAGCGAAAGGATGTACTTTTTAAGAGAGTAGAAGAAATGATGAGAAGGCCCAGATGCCAATTTTTAAACTCTACTAGGCTACATGATAACAAAGAATTTATAGCAATGAGCATGCTGATGAGGTGGCTCCTAAGAAATGTCCTTGTGACCTTGAGACTATGATGTCACTCTCAGTAGCAACTCATACTGCGAGGTGGCAAATCACTATGCGCAAAAGAACAGAGCACTAGACTAGTCCTAAAACTAGTCCAGTTGCCACTAGGCCTGTGGTCTGATGGCAAGAGGCCAGACAGGTTATCTTTGACACCAGCAGTTTGATGGGCTTTTGAAGATTCAACTACTACTGTTCCAGTGTCTCAGATTCTTGGTGGCCGTAGGAGTGAGGACCCTATAGCAGGGCTGAGAAGATGAGCGAAAGGATGTACTTTTTAAGAGAGTAGAAGAAATGATGAGAAGGCCCAGATGCCAATTTTTAAACTCTACTAGGCTACATGATAACAAAGAATTTATAGCAATGAGCATGCTGATGAGGTGGCTCCTAAGAAATGTCCTTGTGACCTCGAGACTATGATCTCACCCTCAGTAGCAACTCGTACTGCAAGGTGGCCAATCGGCCTTAATATGTTTACTGTGCTCAAGAGAACAGAAGCGAATATCTGAAAGATAACAGAATCTGCATCCTTCCACATGGCTAAACAGCACTGAAGGCTCTAAACTTGTTCATGTTTGAGTTAAAACTTGCCTGGGATAGCTCAAATGCACTCAAGCAACTGGTTATTGGCAATAAAGTCATCTTGATTTGAGATCCAAAGTACGAAGTGGTTGTACTATTCGGTGACTTTTCAAGAGAGTAGAAGAAATGATGAGAAGGCCCAGATGCCAATTTTTAAACTCTACTAGCCTACAGGACAACAAAGAATTTATAGCAATTAGCATGCTGATGAGGTGGCTCATAAGAAATGTCCTTGTGACCTCGAGACTATGATCTCACTCTCAGTAGCAACTCATACTGCGAGGTGGCCAATCGGCCTTAAGATGTTCACTGTGCTCAAGAGAACAGAAGCGAATATCTCAAAGATAACAGAATCTGCATCCTTCCACACGGCTAAACAGCACTGAAGGCTCTAAACTTTGTTCATGTTTGAGTTAAAACTTGCCTGGGATTGCTCAAATGCACTCAAGCAACTGGTTATTGGCAATAAAGTCATCTTGATTTGAGAACCAAAGTACGAAGTGGTTGTACTATTCGGTGACTTTTCAAGAGAGTAGAAGAAATGATGAGAAGGCCCAGATGCCAATTTTTGAACTCTACTAGGCTACAGGACAACAAAGAATTTATAGCAATGAGCATGCTGATGAGGTGGCTCCTAAGAAATGTCCTTGTGAACTCGAGACTATGATCTCACTCTCAGTAGCAACTCATACTGCGAGGTGGCCAATCGGCCTTAAGATGTTCACTGTGCTCAAGAGAACAGAAGCGAATATCTCAAAGATAACAGAATATGCATCCTTCCACACGGTTAAACAGCACTGAAGGCTCTAAACTTGTTCATGTTTGAGTTAAAACTTGCCTGGGATAGCTCAAATGCACTCAAGCAACTGGTTATTGGCAATAAAGTCATCGGGATTTGAGAACCAAAGTACGGAGTCGTTGTACTATTCGGTGGCTGATGTTCATAGTAGATTTGTAAAAGAGGGTCAAGAAAATCCTTTCAGGAAGTCCTGCATTTTAGACACTTAAAATAATGGGTAAAATGACAATGACATATGGACCTACAACTGGTTGAACCACCAGAAAGTGCTTGGTCTGGGACACCTACATCACCTACTTTAGTACAAAACCCTAGTAGTAATACTATGCGGGTTCTAGAGCAAAAGTCACGTCAAATCTGGTAAAAACGGCGCCAAATTCAAAATTGGCGTAATGGGGCGTGTCAATTTAAAAATTTCAGATGACTATAAAGATCTTCTTAGCTCTAACAGGTTGCAACTTTATATCGTTTTCAAATAAATTAAATCTACTGTTAAAAGTATTTCGAGCAACTCTGAGACACTTGAAAACCTCTAAACGGTTTGTAATTTTACCTAGACTCGCTGTAAGGCACTAAATCATCTCTAAATCATTCTGAAGAGTACTATAGGTCACTTTTAGCTTATTAACGCAGTCTAACAGGCCTAAGGAAACTCTTAACGTTGTAAAAAATGTTAAAGACGACTGAAGAATTTTGGACTTCACCAAGAGAATTTTCATGTAATAATAAATCTAACAGATCGTGTATTTTGTGTAAATTTTTGTGCAACGAGTATTCACCGTGTTAACAAAAGCTACTCTAATTATTTGAAGTGTACTAGAGAGGCATTTGTGGTCAAGTGTAATATTTAAATGGGATACGTTTCATTGAGAAGTCCCATGTATAGGACTCACTCAAACAAATTAATGACTATTTAGTTTGGTAGGCAAAGTTGGGGAATTTTTGTTCGTGTTTTTTGTGTCGTGTAAAATGTGAAATTTATGTACGTTTTGTTTAAAGCAATTTTTTTTACATTTTTAACTTTTAATTTTTCCTAATTAAAGGAAGTCTCGTAACTTCACTATTTCAAAGCAATTTTAACTTGATAAAAGGAATAAGTTTATTTGAAATGATAAATTTATAATTGAGAAATTTAACAGCTGCTTAGTTTCAAATTTAAAATTATGTTCTTGAAAGGATAATTTGTCAATTTAATTTTTTTTTATTAGATATAAATTTAATTTTGGTTATTGTTATCTTTTTTTTACCGTCGTGAAGGTTTTATAATTAAATTTAAGTTGTAAGGAATTTACTTTCGTGAAAATTGATTAGGGACGTCCCAATCTGGCAATCATCTAACAATGAAAATGGTGTCTTGTTATAATACAACATAAAGGACGAAGATTACAAGTTTGAAGTGTCCTAGTAAATTTTGCTACTTGGGAATTAATCATAACATAACTATTCCAACTTGTAGTTTCAACAAAAAGGGCCTGAGGAACAATCAATTGTGAGATTATACATAAATTTTCCTTTATTGTATGGGCTTTTTCACCATCAACTACTGTCTAGTACTTATATTTCTAGTAAAATTAACGTGTCTCTACCTAATTAGGTATTTTATGTTCGATAAAACTTCCGCCACTTTTGTAATTATAGCTTGCTAAACTAAAAATTATAAACTTTTTAAGGAAACTATTTGTATTCTAATTTTTAATTGCCGAAATTATATCCTTTAAATCAAATACCATTTCAAGGCCTATGCAATTTTGAAATAGTAGTCATTATACTTAACTTAAAGACGTACATAACAACATAACTTAATTATTTTTAATGCAATTAGTTCAATTGACGAACAGTCAAAAAGCTATATGGCTAAAGGTGGAGGTGGAAAGGTTCCGTTTTTTGGATTTTTGCTTATATCTCAAAAACGGTGAGTCATAGGAAAAAAATTAATCTTAGAGAAATAAAAGCTTATCAAATTTCCTACAAGATTGTTCTCATTTTTTTTTCTCTATTCCTTATAGTTTTTGAGATATCCGCCGGCGAAAATCGTACGAAAACTCCATACGTGAGGCAAAACATTTTTTTCATGCATTAACAAGTTTTGCGGACGGATATCTCAAAAACTATAAGAATAAAAAATAAATTATAGAACAATCTGATAGGAAATTTAATGAGCTTTGATTTTGCTTAGAGCAATTTTTTCCCTAGGATTCACCATTTTTTAGATATAAGCGAAAACCCCAAAAACAGAACCTCAAAATCGAAAAGTTGTGGCGATACACTAAAATAACATGCGCTTGTAAATTTCTTCTTCCTAAAAGGGCACATATTTTAATTTTTTTAAATGCAATACCCTGTATATTTTTAGGTATGCTACATTTAAAATTTCATAGGCTAATAATTTAAAAGGAGATCCTTGTATGTCTCATAAAGTTCACTTAAATGGTACTTTGAATAAGTTTAGCTACTGCACATTTCATTCCGAAGCAAAGTTATTGTAGAAAAAAATTATAATTTAACTTTAGTAAAGTGGTAATAAGTTATTGACTTTAAAGTTTAAAAAAATTGCTGATTTATAATAAATTATTTTGCAACTTTTAGTGAAAAATTTTCTAATTAGAGCTTCAAATCTAATTTATATGTCAATCAAAAACTGTAATAAGAAAGTAGAATTGTGGCATTTATACAAAACTTTAATTAACTTGCAAATTTGGTAATTACGAGGTTTTTTTGGAAAAAAAATTAAAGTCGTAGTTACCTCTACAAGTTTTTTAATTAAATGTTAACTAAATTTAGTTTTTAGTTAAAATTACACTGGCTACATTATTATTATTCAACAAAACTGAAAATTCATGTAAATTACATTTCGTACTAAATTACTGCTTAATTAAATCTCAATTTTCACGGTGGATATAAAATTAAATTGCCCGAATTACATTAATTAGGGTCAAAAAATTACAAAAAGTAAATGCATAAGTCACGTTATATCAATATAATCGGTCGTGAATAAGATGATAATAATAATTTAAAAATTAATTTATTAAGTTACACAAAAGTAATCAACTCGCAGTCATGCTTTGTTGTGCAAACTCACATTAGGATATTAATTAAGAATCAAAATTGCATAATTAGAGCTCAATATTACTTTTATTTCGTGCAAAAATTTAAGTCTTCTTCAATTGCTTACTTTTTAAAAATGAAATATTATTTTCGAGTTTAAACGTTCTCCTCCTACGCTCATACTATTGCATTTTGATTGATTTGTAAACGTCCACTCTACTTAAGACAATTTCGAGAGGTTGGAAGGTCAAAGATCACCCTCTGGCTCTTTACTGCTACGCAATGCTTGATTCGCGCCCCATGACGCTCTTTCCTCTTTATACAGCTTCCAAAGACCTTGTATATGTCTGACGCTAACAAGGACAATAATAAAAGTAGCCCTTACAGCTACTGAGGTTCATGAGGGGCAATAAAAGCGCCCGTTAGGCAACGAGGTTGAGGTCTATGGACTACCACGGGTGGCAGCAGAGAAATCACTCATGAGTTTCAGAATTTTTTCTTCTAATCAAGATCTACTCTCATAAGTCTTTAGCCCCATCCAGACCGACCGATCAGCCTAGAGAAGCCGCTTCGTAGACACTTGCCTTAAAGCAAGTTGCTTCATATACACGTTTTTGAACTCTACCAGGCTACAGGACAGAACTATAGGGTCTAGGCTCTAGAGGGTCTAGACCGGGGGGGGGGGGGGCTAAGTTCCCCGATCTCCGCGTCTAATGAGCTTTCAACGAGGTGCAAGCCCGCTTAGACTTTCGTCTAAGCCCACTGCTCTCGTAGATTAGGCTACGAGCATGAGGTCTATGGACTACCATTGCTGGTAGCAGATAATGAGCTTTCAACAAGGTGCAAACCCACTCCGACTTTCGTCTAAGCTCACCGCTCTCGTAGATTTAGGCTATGAGCATGCGGTCTATGGACTACCACGGCTAGTAGCAGAGAAATCACTCATGGTTATGAGTATCAGAATATTTTCTTCTAATCGAGATCTATTCTCATACATCTCGCGAAGCTGTTTCGTATATTATGTATACGTTTTTGACCTCTACTAGGCTACAGGGCAGAACTATTTCGACTTAATACGGTACTTAAGTCGCTCTAGGAGGTTCAGGCCAAGGGGCAAGCCCCCTGATCTCCCCACCCTTTCGTAGATTTAGGCTACGAGCATTGGGTCTATGGACTTCCACGCTGGTAGTAGAGAATCACTCATGGTCATGAGTATCAGAATTTTTTACTCTCATACATCTCGCGAATCTGTTTCGTAGACACTTGCCTAAAGGCAAGTTGCTTTATGTACACGTTTTTGAACTCTACTAGGCTACATTACAGAACTATTCTGACTTAATACCGTCGTTCTACAGGGTTGAGGCGGGGGGGGGGGGGGCAAAGTCCCCCAATCTCCGCGTTTAATGAGCTTTCAACGAAATGCAAGCCCGCTCCAACGTTCGTCTAAGCCAAATGCTCTCGTAGACATATAGTTCTTTCTTTGGAAACCACATGTAGGAGGAACACCAGCATCCTCCACTCTCTAAAAATTAGCGAAGAAGTGTTAATTATCTAGCGAAAAGCTATAGAGTTCGGCTAAGCGGGTTTACGCCTGAGTCAGTTACTCCTAGCACTTCCTTTGGTCCCAGAATTCCGCATATACGATGATAGCTTCTGTTCATGAGCCTATCTACTTCTTTTTAAGTCCAAAACTCCACTATACGGAGATAGTTTTTACTCGTGAGAGTTTGGCGAGTAGTGCCAATAGTAAGTGCCCAATTAGAGACCGGCGTGTTTCTATATTAAGGGCAAACCTCTAAAACTTCCTCAGTTGTAGCCCTGCCACCTTGTTTAGAAAGCTTTGAGTGGTTTCAAGAAAGATCAACAAAACTAATCCGAGGAGAGGTCACAATAAGCGGCAGAACTTTGTTAGGGATAATGCTAAAACTAGTGCAGTTTCGACTAGGCCTGTCGATTGATCGCAAGAGGCCTTCACCAGCTACCAGCAGCTTGATAGGCTTAACTGGTAGATGTAAGTACTATCTACTGTTCCAGTGTCTCAGATATTTGGTGGTCGTAGGGGTGGGGACCCTATGGTAAGACCGAGTAGGAGCCTGTATAGAAATCCAAAAAGCTCAGTTCTCTAAGCAGGGCTGGGAAGGAGAGTGAAAGGAGGTACTTTTAAAGAGAGTACAAGAGGTAGGAGTAGAGGAGGCCCAGATATCAATTTTTAAACTCTACTATGCTACAGGACACGAAGGAATTCACAGCAATGAGCATGCTGATGAGGTGTCTTCTAAGAAATGTCCTTATGACCTCAAGACTATGATCTTACTCTTAGCAGCAACTCATACTACGAGGTGGTCAATCGGAGGGTAGCAATAGCTGCACCCTCATGATGTCATGATGAAACTAAAAAAATAAAACTACCGCGTCCTCTTTTGTAATTTTACCGTATTAACGTCTACTATCTGACGTCCGTATTGGGGTTCATGCCAAAATCCTTAAGTTCTTCCAAAGTGTGGAATAACTGGAGGTTGGAGGTGCTCCCTCTAGAAGGAAAAGGAGCCCAATCCAGCCGATTTATAATACAATTTCGAATAATTATGAAATAATTTCTCATTTTTCTTTAGGACGAGGAAGAAATTCCTCACTATTAATGAAGGACATCCGTTTGTTCTCTTCCTCTTCGTTAACATCAATTTTAATTACTAAATCAAAATTTAATTGCAAATTGTTAACTGATCGTTTGATGTAAACCTTGAATTTATATTGATACGTTAGGTAGGTATAATAAATACGGAAAGAAGTCGTTGATAGGTAAAAATTCACCGCTCAAACGTAGCTATAACAAAAATCAATCAAGAGAGAATTTTTTACCATTAATAAAACTCGATGGTTTCGACAGAGAAGTATAAAATTGATTGATTTAAAGAAAATGAAAACGTGCGCTCTTTTTATTACCTTTATTTTAATTTTAAACTATCCAAGGTTCGAATAAATTACAGTAGCAACAAATAAACACATCATTGTTTATGTATTTGTTCCGAAGCGAAAAACTACTCGAAAAAATTTTTAATCTTTCGACAATGACAGTTAAGGCGAGACTTGTCGGAATTGTTTTTGATGTAGCGGTCGCTACTTTAGACGACAAGAGCTTTGAAAACAATGGAAATGTTTAGTATTTGACACTGTCGGGCTCCTTGTATCTAATGGATGTGGAGAGCTCTTGAGTGTTTAGAAGAGTGACGTTCGTGCTTTCACACGGGTGAGCGCATAAACGGGCGCTGTTCACAAACGTCTCTGCAAATTACTCTATTAGAATCCAAACAAAACAAACCCACCCCATATTTTAAACCATACAATTTACTCTTAAAAGAGAGAAAATGTTATTTATTTATTCGTTTAATCTTATCTGACAGTGAGTAAGTTGAAATTCTACTGTTTTATCGACTATTTTTGCATGATTTCTCTATTTTTTTCTTTCCTTTCGTCATTTATTATGTATATGAGGGAGAAAAAAAAGTGGAAAACGTATATCAAAAAAGAAAAGTTTTTATAGTCAAAATTTTTACTTTTAATTTAATTATTATTATTTCAATTAAATTATGCCATTTCTATTCTAAACACGTTGATTCATTTAAAACTAGTAATTAACCTGTTGCAAGGTTTATTATACTTAAGTGTTAGTAATAGTTATTATTTTAATTAATAGTATAAATTAATTACCTTCTTAATAACCCTCAGAATCTACGATTAATTAATTCATCAACGGTTGAATGAGTTTTCTGGAATTAAAAAATTAAATAAGTCACAAAGTAGCTAGATATTACTTAAAAGATATAAAATTTATGTTTTATGACACAAAATTACAAAATACACGTTGATATGTTTATTAAAGCAAAGGTAGCTTTAGACAGCAATTAGCAACAAATTGGTATAGTAACTATGTTGTACTGTCGAGCAGGCCCGTCTTGTATAATTAATAGATGTTAACGGCCTTACACAAAAAGCGCTCAAGAAAGGGGGCGCCAACGACGCCCATAGAGGTAAGAAAGAATAGTATTAGAGGAACTATGTATTTCTTTTTGAATTTTCAATGGTAATATATAAACGAGATAAGCATATTTATTACAATAACTGTGTACGTGTACAGTCAACCTCGCAATTATTGGCCAACAGCGACAAAAACACAGAGAGAAGGCTGTTGATTTACTAAAGTTACTTAAATAAAGTTACACCTCAATTTAAGTATGAGTGTTATGATGGTTACATCCACAATTGCTACAATGCTAAACGTATAGCCAGGGTGGCCATTAATTGCGAGACTGACTGTACACTGTACAGCTCCACCAAGCCAAATTGATAGACGGTTATGTCAACTAAAAAAATTTCATTTAAAATATTTATTGTCTGAAATATTCGTCGAATGATAATCATAATCAAGAATCCAGGTTACGTACAGTCATAGTTAAAAATCACGTGTATAATGAAGTTTGTCAAAAACTATTTTTGAACCGACTACTGTAAAAATTACAATTTGCGGAAGCAAGGTCACGTGACATTCGCTTACGATTAATGCAAACATTAAATCGCTGTTGACAGTTTATTGTTTAAATTAACTAAATTTTTCAAATATCCCGCCTTAATGTGACAGTTACTAGTCAAATTTGGCAACTGAAGTGCTTTTAACGCGTAGTGTACCTTAAAATCTGAGCACGCCCCTCAGCTAGCAGCTTTTCTTAGTGAAGCTGTATCTACATAGTTTTTTTTTTAATTTTCGATAGAAGTTTCAAAAAAGAAGGCGCCTAGGGCGCCCCCTTATGACTAAATACTTATTCCAATAACTGATTTTTTTTGGATTTTCAATTGAAATTAAAAACGAAACGACAGCGCCTCCTTAAATTGGGGTTGACAGTCTCTTGTTGTAATCAACTAAACTTTTCAAATATCCCGTCTTAATGTCACAGTTACTAGTCAAATTTGGCAACTGAAGTGCTTTTAAAACTCGTAGTGTACCCTAAAATCTGACAACGCCCCTCAGCTAGCAGCTTTTCTTGGTGGAGCTGTATCTTTATATTTTTTTGAATTTTTGCTAAAAGTTTCAAAAAATAAGGCGCCTACGGCGCCCCCTGATGCCTAAATACTTATTCTAATAACTGTTTTTTTTTGGATTTCCAATGGAAATTTAAAACAAAACGACAGCGTCTCCTTAAATTGGTGTTGATAGTTTTTTGTTGTAATCAACTAAACTTTTCAAATATCCCGTCTTATAGTGACAGTTACTAGTCAAATATGACAGCTAAAGTCTTTTTAACTTGTAGCGTACCTGAAAATCTGACCACTCCCCTTAAGTAGCTTTCTTTAAGAAGTTTGGTGCAAAATGGATCAGAAATTAACGACAGCCTCTCATAAACTAATCTCAACATATCCATACTCTCTTTCTGTTTTGAATGTTTTTGGTTGCGAATTTCTCAAAGGTATATGCTCACAGCCTTAAGAAATATTTTACATCTAAAGAAAGGCGGTTTTCATTGGTTTCACCGCCTACTTCTTTAAATAAAGCTCTAATTCACGGAAGTGTACACGTGTACAGTTCTAATAGATGTAAGGCTATAATATTGTTGATTAATAATTATCGATATTTTGGTCTTTAATTAATTAAATAACTATAACATGTAATATGTACATCGTTATAAAGGGAATTTCATACTGTTGCAGAATATCGAACATTTGATACATTCCATTTAGAATGTTCAACGTATTTGCAACATTGAAAATATTTCATGTTCTTATTCAAATAAACTGTTAGTCCATTGGCTATGCCCATATGTCTATCTACCATCTACCTATCTGCAAATATTTTTATCTGTCTGTAAACCTGTTCGTCTCTCTGCAAATCCCTCTAAACAAATATGACTTTGTTCGTCCATACACAATTTTTATCTCTGGATCTGCATAAACACTTTGGTCAGTACAGTTTGTCTGTGTATAGATCTTTTTCTACTAAATAATACTGCCTAACCATATACTTAATTTTGTATCAGTCCGTAGGCTGATACGATATTTATGTCCATCTGTTTATACGTCTACATGCTCTCTACTCGCTTCCGCCAATTCCTTTAAACTCTCAGGTTTACTACGCAGATCTATGCAGTCCAAAACTACGTAGGTCTTCTGAACGCTTCGGTTCGACTGTAGTCTGCAAAGGTCTGCTGTAGTAAAAGCCTTGGCCTTTCTGAACAGTGCTCTGGCCATTATTTATCAGTGTATTTTGTCTACAAAAAGGTGAGATTGGGATTGCGAGACTGGTGACTGGTGACAGACTAGTGAGAACTGGGGTCAAATATTATAGTTTTTGAGACCATGAGTCACCAAGAGAGGAGTAGGAAGACCACAGCAAAATATCTGCGAAGCCACCAAGAGAGGATGTAGGAAGACCACAGCAAAATATCTGCAAAGCCGAAAATATTGGAGAACGTTGGTGGAGGTTGTAATAGACAAATAAGAGACTGGTGACTGCTGACAGACTACCGAGAGCTGGGACCAAATCTAATAGTTTTTGAGATTATAGGCTCCCAAGAGAAGAGTAGGAAGACCACGGCAAAATATCTGCGAGACCGAGAATATTGGAAAACGTTAGTGGAGGTTGTAATAGACAAATAAGAGACTGGTGACAGACTACTGAGAGCTGGGACGAAATGTTATAGTTTTTGAGATTATAGGCCGCTAAGAGAAGAGTAGGAAGACCACGGCAAAATATCTGCGAGACCGAGAATATTGGAAAACGTTAGTGGAGGTTGTAATAGACAAGTAAGAGACTGGTTACAGACTAGTGAGAGCTTGGGCCAACTATTATAGTTTTTGATATCACGGGCCCCCAAGAGAAGAGTAGGAAGACCACAGCAAAATATCTGCGAGGCCACCAAGAGAGGATGTAGGAAGACCACAGAAAAATATCGGCCGAGAATATTGGAGAACGTTGGTGGAGGTTGTAATAGACAAATAAGAGACTGGTGACTGCTGACAGACTACCGAGAGCTGGAACCAAATCTAATAGTTTTTGAGATTATAGGCTCCCAAGAGAAGAGTATGAAGACCACGGCAAAATATCTGCGAGACCGAGAATATTGGAAAACGTTAGTGGAGGTTGTAATAGACAAATAAGAGACTGGTGACAGACTACTGAGAGCTGGGACGAAATGTTATAGTTTTTGAGATTATAGGCCGCTAAGAGAAGAGTAGGAAGACCACGGCAAAATATCTGCGAGACCGAGAATATTGGAAAACGTTAGTGGAGGTTGTAATAGACAAATAAGAGACTGGTGACAGACTAGTGAGAGCTTGGGCCAACTATTATAGTTTTTGAGATCAAGGGCCCCCAAGAGAAGAGTAGGAAGACCACAGCAAGATATCTGAGAGGCCGAAAATATTGGAGAACGTTGATGGAGGTTGTAATAGACAAATAAGGGCTCAAAAATGCAGTAAAAGGGCAACAAATTTTCTAGAAATCGGATCTCTACAATTTTTTGGCATTAAAATGGATAACCATGAGAAGATAACTGAAAACAGTTTGCTCCAATGACTAATGGTATTATGATTAACTAATGTAAGTAATTACAAAACAAATATTTTTGGAAGCAAAAAAAAAGTTATTAAACATGTAAATATTTTGAATGGCACGTCGTCAAGTAAAATTGTTAGTAAAACGTTCATTTATTACATTATAGGGGTTATATTTGTTTTTGCAAAGTCACGCTCTTGTAGAACGTCTGGTGTTGACAGGAGTAGCGTAACTCGACGCCATTTTCATGCAGATCACATAAAACAATCACACCGTTTGCATCATGAACGATGTGTATGCTGAAATCACTTACGCTCTTGACATATTCGAGTATATGGTGTAAATAAATACAATTTGCTTTTAACAAACGACTGCACAATTTTCTTGATCTAATTAAGGATTTGTGTTAAAGACGGACGTCTACATTTCCCCCTTATATTATAGCGTGTAATTCGATTTTCGCCAAATTCAAATCAAAACTCTTTTCCTTTGTAAAATCTTCAACTTCACATTCTGACTTTTGCACAAGTAAAATTATACCAAATATCTTTTAATTTTCCTTACGACCCCTTTTAGATTGTTTTTCAGACCACACTCATTCGATTTGTTAATTAAACAAAAAAATGTTTTTTAAAATTAACTTTTATTTGTATTTTATTATCACGTTTAATTTAATTGAAACGTCTGTGTTAATAAATTAACAAATAAATAAATAAAACAACCCTTACGTTATTTAATTTACACAAACACAGTTAATTTGCATATTTTTAATACGAATCAATTATGAAACGCAAAATTAAAAATCCCAACAACCAGAGTCTGCACTTGCATTATTATTAAAAAAATTTTTGTTCTTTTTCCATCAGTGATGGGGTTAAAAATAAAAATGTATTAAGAAAAGCGGATTTTGCTACTTCAACAACCATCAAAAACACAAAAAGAGAAAACTGTAAAGACATCGAGCACGACACTTGAAGAATAAAGAAAATCGGAATTTTTAGGTGTAGCTGAAAGCGCTCGACCTCACTACAAATCTGGCTTTTTGCCAGGTCGAGGACCCCTTAATAAAACATGCCCAACTCAAAACGCCTAAAAGTCTGCTTTCTTTGCTGCCTGCTCACTTGTCGTTTCCATCAGTAGATGGACGTGAATCTACTTCTATCTGTAGACATTTCAGGTCGTATATGTTTACATCTGTCTGTACATCTGCTTGTCCATATATAATACCTTCTCTCCATAGTAGTCGTTAACACTTGACATCGAGCACTACACTCGAAGAAGAAAAAGAAATCTAAATTTTCAGGTCTCAAGAGTTCTCTGTCTCACCAAAGACCTGGCAAAAATCCAGGTCATAGACCCCTTAATCTGTATGCCCATAAGCCCCTCCACTTTAAAATTTCCCTACTTTGATGTGTAGTCTACCCACTTACCACAAATCTTGTTTTTGCCAGGTCGTGGGCCTCTTAATAACATGCCCAACCCAAACGCCTGAAAGTGGGCTTTCTTTGCTGTCGGCTCACTTGTCGTCACTTCCATCAGTCGATGGACGCGTATCTACTTTTCTGTAAACATTTGAGGTCGTCTATGTTTACATCTGTCTGTACTTCTGCTTGTCCATCTACTGCTCATCTGTGTGTCCATCTTCCTTTTCACCATAGTAGCCGTTAACCTTTGGCACGAGCACTACACTCGAAGAAGAAACAAAAATCGAAATCTTCAGGTCTCAGGAACTCTCTGCCTCACCAAAGACTTGGCAAAAAGCCAAGTCATAGATCCCTTAATCTGTATGCCCATATGCTCCTCCACTTGTAAAATTTACCTACTTTGGTGTCTAGTCTACCCACTTGCTTGTATCTGTAGACATTTTGAGGTCGTCTGTTTGTTCATATAGTCACCTACCCATCTGTCTAACCTGTGTCTCCATCTGCCTAGCCATGTTTCTGTCCATCTATCTACTTGTTCATGTTTGTCGATCGTTTACCCACCATGGTAGTCGTTAACTCTTGACGACACTCGAAGAAGAAGAAAAATTCAAATTTTGGATATAAGAAGTTTTCGGACTCACCGCAAGCCTGGCCTTTTGCTACGTCGTGGATCTCTGCTCACTTGTCGTCGCTCCCGTCAGTCGATGAATCTGTATCTATTTATCTGTAGACGTTTGAAGTCGTCTATGTTTATATCTGTTTAGTCATCTGTCTCTCCCTGCTTATCTGCGTGTTCATCTGCTTTTTCACCACAGTAGTCGTTAACCTTTGACATCGAGCACTGCACTCGAAAAAGAAAGAAAAATCGCAACATTCACGTTTAAGGATCTCTCGGCCTCACCACAGACCTGACCTTTTATCAGTTCATAGACCTATTAATGTGTATGTCCATATTGACTCTCTGTTCTACCCACTTGCGTAATATCTGTAGGCTGAGGTCACCTGTGTTTACATCTGTTTGTTCATTTAGCCACCTACCCCTCTGTCTGAGCTATGTCCCCATCTGCCTGGGCATGTTTCTGTACATCTATCTGCCCACATCTACTTGTTCATATGTCTGTCAATCTACGAGTATCTACTCATCATAGTAGTCGTTAACGCTTAACCACATTCGAAGAAATTTGAATTTTCAGGATAGGCAGTTCACAGCCTCGCCACAGACCTGACTTGTCGCCAGGTCGTAGACCCTGTTATTTGTGTGCCACCCCCCTCACTTGCCCTCGCTTCCGTCAATCGATTGATGTGTATTTATTTATCTTGATTGAGATCTATTTATTCATTTATCTACTTGTCCATCACTGCTTAATCGGGTTGTTCATTTATCTGTACATTTTTTTGCTTATCTATTTTTACCCAGCTGTCCATCCATGTGTTTATACATCAACCTGTCCGTTTGTTGGGTCTTTTTTAACTTTTTTACACTAATCTGAATTTAATCCGATTACACTCTATATCTGGCCGAAATTATTGAAATAAGAACGAAAATAGGCAGTACAAGAAAACATAAGACGGTGATGGGGTTGCGGCGTCTTCGGTAAGCCGATCTACAGCTTAAACAACGCGATGTTACACCCTTGAACGTGTGAAGCTTTATTTTGAACCAATTCATCCCGTGCTCACACACAACACCCCCAGATCTGAACATTGATGAAAACAAACGTCAACAAAATTGCTAGGCACAAAGAGCAAATAAAACAACCCTTACAATATTTAATTTACACAAACAGAGTTAATTTGCATATTTTTAATACGAATCAATTACGAAACGCAAAATTAAAAATACGAACAACTAGAGCCTGCAGTTGCATTATTATTAAATTTTTTTACTCTTTTTGGTGGTTTAGGGCTAAAAATAAAAATGTTTTTAAAATTGAATTAAGCAAAGCGGATATTACTACTTTATTAACCATAATTTTCAGTTCTTGGGGCTTCATATTTCTAAACTTAACATTTTTAGCGCTGACTTGAGCAAATTACACAGCCATTAAAGGGTAGAAAGAACGGTTATAAGCATTTATGTTATTTGTTTTTTTGACTTTATAATGGATAACGTATTTAATTAAAATCTGAGTTTTAAAAACATTGCCGTAATAACACTAATGTCTTTAACAAAATGAAGGAAAAAAGCGTTTCTTTTACATTTATATTAAAATTACAACAGTTATATTGGCGAACGTAAATTTTGTTAATTAAAGTTTGCGCTTTATAATAAGCTTTTTTTGTAAAAAATTATTTTTTTTAATTCTTTTTCTTAAGTTATTTAAGTTTTAATGTTTTCTTACTTTCTCTTTAATGCCCTTATTTTATTAATAATTTAAGTAAATAATTATACTGCAAAAGTTTCTCAACACTATCTAAACGGTAATTAAATGACGGTTGTAAATTATTTACTTTCAAATTAAGGTACCCGTATTATTTTGTTTTTCTCAATATAGCATTTTAAGGGGCTTAGAAGTCTCTAAAACAAAAAGGCGGGCCTCGAAACGCTATTTTGTAGATATTTTAGAAATCCATTTACCTCCGTTAATAAGATTTGCTATGCGGCTTAACCAAGTGCTTAACAGCTGTTCAAAATGGCGCGAAATTTAAAATTGGCGGTAAGGGGGCGTGTCAATTTAAGATGGCGTTTAAATATTTATGTGAAAAATATATTTTAAATTTTAAAAAACACACTTGAATATCTGCTATAGAAATTCTAAGAATTTTACGATATATTTAGTTAGTAATAGTTAATAAGATTTGCTATGCGGCCTAACTAAGCGCTTTACAGCTATTCTAAATGGCGCAAAATTTTAAATTGGCGGTAAGGGGGCGTGTCAATTTAAGATGGCGTTTAAACATACAGGGTTAGTTAGAAGTATGGAAACGGCGATTTATTGACGTTAATATTCCTTTCAGGAAATAATGTTCAATAGAAAAGATTTTTATGAAATTTTTATCTATATTTGAGAATATGTACTTGAAAATTTTTTTTCTTCAATTGTTTTTGAGTTACGTCTATTTCCTTAATTTTTTTTAAATGGGAACGTATTAATTTTATGCTACCATTCAGTAGAGCATTTATTCTATTTACAATTGTATTAAAAAAAATTTTTTAATTTTATTTTTTTAGCACTTATTCAACGAAATGACCGCTTAAAGTATTTAGGAATAATCGCTATATCTAAGCGAAACAAAAGCGGAGCGGAGCGATAAACAAATTTCTGTGAGTAAACAATAACCAATGACAGTTAACTCGCTCGAGTTTGTTTATCGCTCCGCTTTTGTTTATCTTAACCTACTATTGCCTACTATTCGAAAATACTTTAACCGGCATTTTGTAAAAAAGTGTCAAAAATTTTTTTTTATACTATTGTAAAGAGAAAAAAAAACTATCTAATAGTAGCATCAAATTAATACGTTACCATTTATAAAAATTTTGCGGATGGGCGTAACTCAAAAACAATTGAAAAAAAAATTTTTTCAAATATTCTCATATATAGATAAAAATTTCATAAAAAACTTTTATATTGAACATTATTTCCTAAAATGAATATTAGCGATAAAAAATCACAGTTTCCATACTTCTGACTAACCCTGTATATGAAAAATATATTTTAAATTTTAAAAAACACACTTGAAGATCTGCTATAGGAATTCTAAGAATTTTAGGATATATTTAGTTAGTAATATAGTATTTGCTATGCGGCCTAACCAAGTGCTTTACAGCTGTTCAAAATGGCGCAATACTCAAAATTGGCGGTAAGAGGGCGTGTAAATTTCAAAATTTAAGATGGCGCTTAAACATACGTGAGAAATATATATTATATAAAGAAAAACACACTTTAAGATCTGCGATAGGAATTCTAATAATTTTAAGACAAATTGCAACATCTATGAGGCACGGTTTCCCATCATTTATTTTTTTTTTTAGATTTTTGCAGAGACTTATGGATAAAAGGAAAATATTCAGAAGGCGAGACGATTCAAATTCCAAATTGTATAAATAAGAACTATCCTGCTGTTTACAATGATTCCAAAGAGTCTTGCTTAGCAATTGGCGTTGCTGTGGCGGACTTACAAGGGCGTAAACACTTAACTAATTACTTCAACAGAGTTTTCAGTTATTACTAAACGTCTAGGATCTAAAATTTTTATAATTTCCTTCACATAATTATTAAATTAAAAAAAAAACGTTTTCTTAATAGTGTTGGGTGTTGGATTATTTTCAAGGCAAACATTTTTTCCCATTAAAATTGCTTTTTCTCATTAATAATTCATTATAATTTTCTTAATTATTTTTCTATTATACTAACAAAGTTTTTTTTTATACGACTAACTTTTTTCCACTCCAAGTTTACTATCAAAAACAATTAATGTATCTTTTGGAACCCTAGTAAATGTTGTGCAATAAGAGGATTAAGGAAGGACAGCGACCAGGATCCATCAAAGTATTAAACATTTATAACCTACTAAGTAAATTTCACGTTATCTTGATTAAGAACAGAAGGTCGATTTCGTCAGTTTGATTAGTTTTGAAGAGAGAAATAATGCAATAATAAGAAGAAGAGTCATCTACTAAATTTAATTCAATAATAATAATTAATAATAATAACAGAATTATTTTGTTGTTATAATTGAATTCAATAACTCATCTCAAATATATCAATTTGCATACGTTTATTGAAATCTTGTTTTGCCAAAATTGCTTCGTTAATTGAATATTACACGTTAATCATTACGTCATAATTAATAATTTTGTGTAAATTATGATTTCAGTTAAAAGTTTTTTTTTATTTCGTATGTGAAATGAGAGTTAGATTAAAATTTTTAATTAATGCAAGAGTATTTTACGTTAGTTAATTGCATTTTGATTTAAATAAATTTTCTGACTCATTAAACATTGTATTTTTAATTAACACACGAGTGGGTCGCCTTATGAACGTTTTGCTGGAATTTAGCAGATGCAGCGACATTGGGATGCCATTTTGGGCTTTCTTGGTCAGTTTTTTTATTTATAAGAAGAACCGGCATTTAAATGAGTATGGATTATAGATTTTAAATTAGAGGATATGACTTGGCTCCAAGCACTCGAGTTCATAACACCAAGAAGCCTTTTCTGATGGCCCATCAGTGTCGAGATTAACTCAGGAATTTTGATGGGAAGGCTGGTGGTTGTATTTGGATAGGTAATTATGTCAATGTGTAAAAAAATAGCTTGTAACGTTGGGTCTTCTTTTAATACTAATAGGAGATGACACATTAAACCTTTATCGACTGTCATGGTCGTACACGTCACCGATTGCAATACAATCGTATTTCTTCTTCTTGGTAGACATTGGTAGATATAAATAGTGATCGCGTTGTGAGAGTATCCTGTTGATCTCTAATATCTTTCCCCACAGCCATACCCATCATCGTTTGCATAGCAATTTCAATACTATGTGAATCTGATGATAAAAATGGGGTCAAGGTCACATAGAAACTTTACAGCATCAACATTTGAGTCACTAGCATCAAGGTAAAAGTATCTAATAAATGTTGACAGTTTTTCTTGTATTTTGATAGGAATTACTCGCCACATAAAGATTGTGCATCAGAAACCACATGGTCTAGGTCATTCAATTTCGCACAACAAAAAGTAGTACATCATCTGCTTATAGAAAAAAAATTCTTTGCAGCAGACATGTGACCTAAAAACAATATAGTGCCAAAGGAGCCTTGGGGAACACCATAGTGCTTGTAGGCAATGACCTACCTGGTATTTGATCTACTGAAACGGATCTTTGGTTTGCTATGATAGAATCTACATTCGTGGATTAATAATTTCTTGTGAAAGCCTCGCAGTGTAGCAAAAGATGAATTGGAGTTTTCTGCTCCTCTGCACATCCTCTGCATAGTGGGTCTTTTTCTAGTCCCATGGTATGCATGTCCTTTTTGAGCGGACAATGACCCGTTATTATTGCCGTTGCCAGTTGTAGTTCATCTCTGCTCATTCTGAGTAGAGAGCGAGTTCCTTTTCTCAGAGGGTTTCTCCAGTAGGGCTTTAGAATGTCCCTGTCCAGGAGTTTCCCTCCAATGTTAATATGCCACTTCTCTAGAAGTGACTTTATTTCTATCTGAAATATTTCTCTATTTCTCGCTCTCTGAGTTCTAGTCCAAGGGGTCTTTTTTTGCTGCCCTCTTTGGCCAGATCGTCCGGTTTCTAGTTCCCTGATATGTTGGTATGACCTGGAACTCAAAGTAGGTTGACAAAATTTGTCCCCGCTAGAGCAGTCTGCGGCCTACGAAGGTTTTTTAGTTGTGATGTCTTCTATCTAACAGCATTTGCGCACATGTTGAGATGGCGTAAATTTTTGCTTGAAAAACGGTAACGTGTTCCTCGAGGCTTAAGATTACCTCTTGCCTCAAGTTGCCGTCCCGATGATCCCCCCCCCCCCCGATGTGTAGAATACGAGTTTATTTTGACTGCCTTGCATTCCCATTCCTCCTCACTTGTCGAAATGTTAGTTACGTAGGTTTCATGCTTTAAAATAAGCTTCGGTTATTCTGTCAGACACCATACTAAGTATGGGGTGTTCTACCATCTCTCTTAGGATTGAAGCATGTCCTTGTCCATTTCTTCCTATGGAGAAGTGAGTTTTTAGAGTCTGTAAACCTCACTTAATGCTTTGGGCTTCACCACAAGATTCCGACTTAATTATCAAACTAGACAATGAGAGTCCCATTTAAACGAGCGTTGAGAGGGAAAACAACAACGAATGGCTACGAGTGACACTACAAAATTTCAGTTGCTGTCTGAAACTTCGCCACGTGCAACGGTTAGCTAAGTATTATTAGGGATGCATCAGTGAGGAGGTGCAGATGTTCAAAAATATATCTTTTCCACAAATTAACACTAAAACAAGTAGTTGAAGTTGAAGTGGCACACACATATCAGTCGATGCAGCACCTCTTCAGCAAGCTCCAACACAAATTGACAAGTTAATTAGAAAAATTAAAAAACTCGTACAACCAGGAAGTTTTAATAAAACTAGTTAAGATTTTCTAACTAACGAGGAGAATAATGAAACTTGTTTTCTAATTGAGTTTGGATGAAGTTGTGTATTTTTAGTAATTTATGGGAAGAGCACAATATTGAAAATACCTTACCTAATGAAAAAATTTCTAAAATTGTAAAGAGTCTGGATTTTATAATTTCTAGTCTCGGTTAGGCTGTTCATAGCCAAAAATTAATTGTTAATTAGAACACATCAAAAAATTCCATTTAAATTAATCAAGAGCTTTGTAGTGAAAATTGACCTATCCATTTCCAAGCTAGAGCGCACGCAAGCAGATGTTTGCAGAGTTCATCGGAACAAACCGACCAACTGGCCAATAAGATGCAACTGTCGAAGTGTTAAACACGAGCACCAACTTAGCACATACGTAGAGAAAACATTGTTCAGATCTCATCCACTTTAAACGTCCGTTTCCCACCGCAACGTTTACCAATAATTCACGACTTTGTCGTGTTCGTTAAAATATTTCACTATAATCGTCCACGACTCATGAGATTAGATAGAAAACAGTATCTACTTTTTTCTGCATTATGGAGCTGCAATAAAATTTTCACTAACTAAGAGTAAGAGAGACATTATCACTTGACAGATGGGTAGACATTTATAAATACCTTAAAACGATACAAAATGGAGTTCTCTTGGTACTTGAGTATTTAATGAAACAGTGATGGCTGTCAAGTGGTGAGGTTGTAGCTCGTCAGGAAAGCCGCGTTACTTTATAAATTAACTATTTCTGATAGCAGAACTAAATGAAAATCGATTGATACCTTAAAAATTAAACTTATAAACGAGCATAGAGAGGTGATAGTTTCAATGTTGGTCAAATTACCGACAAAATTGAGTAACCAGGTAGCCATCAACTCCTTACTACAATATTTACACAGAGTGATAACCGGACCACTCAGTCAAAAGGATTTAACATGCAAAACCACACTTTCGCAATTTCTTGCTTCTCAATTTAATTTCGAAAAAAAAATTTTATTAAAGTTTTAGATCAACGAACTACTCACTCATTCCACTTGACTGAGTGAAACCGAGTGAAGAGTAAACTGAGATTTTATAACCATATTTATTGATTAGTATTGTAACGATCCAGATGCTGGACCAAAATACTGATACAGTATTACAGCATCTTGGAAATTTTGTAACGTTTAAAGCAGCTACTTGTCATTTTGTTCTTTAGTTTTCCCCTAGCGCCGCCCCTGAGATCAAAATAGAGATAAACTCGATACCCCCATGTTCAGCTCTTCAAGCACTTTCGATGATAGTCGCTCTTTGATTCAATTCCTTTTGCGGCTTTCCTATTGGTTGTCGAGTAAATCTAGTTGGTCGCCGGGTTTCCAATAAAAGCTCCCACTCCATTTTGATAACGGACTTCCATCTTCACCATCGTGGTGAGTGGAAGCGCGCTTTTATTAATTTTCCCCCCTCATTCAATTTCCCCTGGACTTCCATCTTCACCATCGTGGTGAGTGGAAGCGCGCTTGTGTTCATTTTTCCCCTCATTCAATTTCCCCTTGCCTTCAATAATTAACTTTTATTAATTTTCCCTTGCCTTCAGCCAACCCGTGTTCATTAATTAATTTTATTTTATTCCTTTTTAATTATTTTTTTTTTCGTGTTAAATTAATTAATTAATTTTATTTTATTAAATTAATTTTTTTTTAATTTTCCTTTGCCTTCAGCAAACCCGTGTTCGTGTTTACTCTAAGGTCTAGTGGTCTTATCTTGAGGTCTGATTAGGTCTCGAAAGATAGGTCTCTCCAGTTGGTCTGGAGAAACACGCAGCTTCCGTGTCTTGTTCGTTAGGTCTGTTGGTCTCACTCAGAGGTCCTTTCTGGGTCTTAGAGTGAGGTCTAGTGGTCTAGCAACAGGAATTCAAACCCGTGTCTTGTCCGTTAGGTCTGTTGGTCTCACTCAGAGGCCCTTTCTGGGTCTTAGAGTGAGGTCTGGTGGTCTAGCGACAGGAATCACCCTTTCGACTTGTTGGTGTCCTTTTAGGTCTGTTGGTCTCACTCAGAGGTCTGTTATTGGGTCTTAGAGTGAGGTCTGGTGGTCTAGAAGGGAGCCAAGTCCGTGTTCCTTCTAGGTCTGTTGGTCTCATTCAGAGGTCCTTTCTGGGTCTTAGAGTGAGGTCTGGTGGTCTAGCGACAGGAATTCAAACCCGTGTCTTGTTCGTTAGGTCTGTTGGTCTCACTCAGGGGTCCTTTCTGGGTCTTAGAGTGAGATCTGGTGGTCTAGCGACAGGAATCACCCTTTCGACTTGTTGGTGTCTTTTTAGGTCTGTTGGTCTCACTCAGAGGCCCTTTCTGGGTCTTAGAGTGAGGTCTGGTGGTCTAGCGACAGGAATCACCCTTTCGACTTGTTGGTGTCCTTTTAGGTCTGTTGGTCTCACTCAGAGGTCTGTTATTGGGTCTTAGAGTGAGGTCTGGTGGTCTAGAAGGGAGCCAAGTCCGTGTTCCTTCTAGGTCTGTTGGTCTCACTCAGAGGTCCTTTCTGGGTCTTAGAGTGAGGTCTGGTGGTCTAGCGACAGGAATTCAAACCCGTGTCTTGTCCGTTAGGTCTGTTGGTCTCACTCAGAGGCCCTTTCTGGGTCTTAGAGTGAGGTCTGGTGGTCTAGCGACAAGAATCACCCTTTCGACTTGTTGGTGTCCTTTTAGGTCTGTTGGTCTCACTCAGAGGTCTGTTATTGGGTCTTAGAGTGAGTTCTGGTGGTCTAGAAGGGAGCCAAGTCCGTGTTCCTTTTAGGTCTGTTGGTCTCACTCAGAGGTCTGTTATTGGGTCTTAGAGTGAGGTCTGGTGGTCTAGAAGAGAGCCAAGTCCGTGTTCCTTTTAGGTCTGGTGGTCTCACTCAGAGGTTCGTTCTGGGTCTTAGAGTGAGGTCTGTTGGTCTAGAAGGAAGACTATTCCCGTGGCTGAGTCATATTCACATCATAGAGTTGTATTTTGTTAGTTAGCCCAAACGAATTATTTTTTTTTCCTTACGAAAGGTTTTTTTTATATTTTATTTTGTACTTGTACCTTAGAACTATTTTTCTTTTATTTAATAAATACTTTGTTTTTATTTCCATCCGCAGTGTGTTTCATTTCCAGCTACGAACCCCCCTGTCTCCTACTGAGCGGTGCTAGAGGGATAATTAGTGCAACACCGGATTTTCGGTGTTACAGTATTTCGGACCTTGCAGGCCCTTTGATTGTAGCACAAGTTCCTTCCATGTCTTCCTGATAGTGTGCCTTTAATTTTCAATCTGTGGTGATGAGCATTTCTAAATCTTTCTCGCTTTTTCCACTTGAACTAATTTCTTTAACTGTGATTTGTAGGCCCATAGCTTGTTGGGAAGTTTTCTTCCATTTCATCTTTGGCCGAGGGGTTACAACTGTTTTTATTTCGATTTTCCGAAGATTTTCCATAACTCGCTCTTTTTTCGCCTCTTCCACACGTGATCCTGATTAATTTATCACTCGACACCTTACGTTACCTCAAGTTGAGAAAAATAGAAAATTGAGTGGAAAATTGAATCGAAATCTTTGACAAAACGATATTTCATGGTCAATTTCTTTCAAAAAGTAATTTTTTAATTAGACTCGAACGAAGCAGATGTAATCCTATCAATAAACCACTTTCAGTTTTACGCTCGTGGCTTTAGGTCAGTTTCATCCTCCTTAATAAATTTAAACGTTTTTAGCTAAAAGCCAAACAATTGCAAAAAATTAATACATTTTCAATTACAATTTTTTTCGAAAAGGTAAATTTGACCTTTTTAAAAATTTTACCCTAACTTTATTTTTTGAAATCCTTTCTAAATTTTTTTAAGTAACTTAAATTTTATAAACAAGTGCGCTCAAAGCATAAATATAAAAATTGCTATAACGCATATTTAATATATGAGGAAATTTGATTAAATGAGCAAACAAAATTTTGAAGTTAATATTACAAAGATTTACTTTAAAGTTGAAACATAGATCGCTTGAAGCGTACGCTTTAAAAAGTAAAGCCTTAAAGTATAATATTTTCAATACAGTACATAACAATTTAACGGTCTCTCGAGTATTTTGCAATTACCATAATTCAAATTTAGCGGTATAGCGGTAATATGCATTCTTTATAACAGTCGCTTATCGTTTCGTTCATAATTAAATAATTCGAATCACATGAATTATTATCCAACGCCTCGCTTCTCTGCGCCTAAATATATACTATATTTTGAATTTTAGGGGGCATTATAGCTAAATCACTTCTATTAAGTTTCCGTTTAGGGCTTAGAGAAGACAAACAGTGATAAATTGTGTATGTAAATGAGGGTCTTCAAGTTGAGCAATCAAGTGTGTGCTTTGTTACCATCAAAGACCATATCATGTGCTCTTTGTAATTGCCCCTTCTATTTAGGTAAATGTAACAAACGCTTGTAATCAGTCGTACGAGTTTTACAATAAAATAACCACACGCCACTAACCAAACGGAAAATTGTTTTTGCTAAAAAACTTACAAAAAATTTTAAATAGTGATGCAAATTTCTTTCAAGGACCCTCGACAAATTACCACTCTTTTGTGATTCAATTGTAAGTTATACATACGTACAGTAGATTAAAGTGAAGTTGTGTAACTAGCAATTAGACACCTACGTTCGTTATTAAGAAATTACATTATTTTGGGTTGTTTAAACATTACGTTATTATAGTATTAAGACTTTGTGTATAATTCTCTAAGGTACAATAATTTAACTACACCTAGATACTAATATTTATTACCTGTACATTGACACGATATGTATTTACCATTCAATACAATAAATATAATATCCCCATGCTATCTTGTTAGTTTACCAACGTGGTAACTTCATGACAGTGTACCTTGGAGTTTACTTTGCTGATTAATTTGTGTGTAAACAGTCTTGATCACGTCAAAACAAAGTTATATTGTGTGCAAGTTTAAATACAGGGTGTTTATTTTCAAACATGCCGCTTAGGCGCTTACATCATTGACAAAAGCACTTATAACAAGGCGGTCACTTTTACAATGTACACTATGACGATTTCCTAAACTCGAGCAATTTTAGAGTTGGTCAAATCATGGTCAAAATTGAGCACTTTCATGCTCTTTCAGGGACTCTGAAAATAAGTCATTGGTAACCCGTATTGTTGCTGAAATATCCTGAAAAGTTTGAAAGCTTGAGTTTGCTTCTCTCAGTAGTGTAAAAGGTTTAAAATTAACACCATATGGGGATCCCCTAAACTAGAAGAGTTACAGTCTTGGTTAACTGACAAAAAACGCACACTTTTATGATCTTTAAGAGTGTGCAATAAAATCCGGGATAACCCGTGTCGTTCCTGAAATATATTGAAAAGATTGCACGCTGGCGTTTGCTTATCATCTCAGTATATAGTGTAAAAAATTTAAAATTTACACCAACGGAGTCCCCTAAATTATATGAGTTACAGCCTTGGTTAACTAACAAAAAACTGGCACACTTTTATGATCTATAAGGGGGTGCAAAGAAATCCGGGATAACCTGTGTCGTTCCTGAAATATTTTGAAATGATTGAAAGCTGGCGTTTGCTTATCATCTTAGTAGTGTAAAAGATTCAAAAATTACTCCATGGGGATCTCTTAAACTAGAAGAGTTACAGTCTTGATCAACTAATATGACAGTGGGACACTTTTATAATTTTTGAGGGCGTGCACAGAAAAACGGGATAACCCGGGGCGTTCCTGAAATATCTTGAAAATATTGCACGCTGGCGTTTGCTTATCATCTTAGTAGTGTAAAAGATTCAAAAATTACTCCATGGGGATCTCTTAAATTAGAAGAGTTACAGTCTTGATCAACTAATACGAAAGTGGGACACTTTTATTATTTTTAAGGGCGTGCAAAGCAAAATACAGGATAACCCGTGGCGTTCCTGAAATATCTTGCAAAGATTTAAAGCTTGCATTTGTTTATCCTCTCAGTAGTGTAAAAGGTTCAAAACTTACTCCATGGGGATCCCTTAAACTAGAAGAGTTACAGTCTTGATCAACTAATACGAAAGTGGGACATTTTATTATTTTTAAGGGCGTGCAAAGCAAAATACAGGATAACCCGTGGCGTTCCTGAAATATTTTGAAAAGATTGAAAGCTGGCATTTATTTATCCTCTCAGTAGTGTAAAAGGTTCAAAACTTACTCCATGGGGATCTCTTAAACTAGAAGAGTTACAGTCTTGATCAACTAATACGAAAGTGGGACACTTTTATTATTTTTAAGGGCGTGCAAAGCAAAATACAGGATAACCGTGGCGTTCCTGAAATATCTTGCAAAGATTGAAAGCTTGCATTTGTTTATCCTCTCAGTAGTGTAAAAGGTTCAAAACATACTCCATGGGGATCCCTTAAACTAGAAGAGTTACAGTCTTGATCAACTAATACGAAAGTGGGACACTTTTATTATTTTTAAGGGCGTGCAAAGCAAAATACGGGATAACCCGTGGCGTTCCTGAAATATCTTGCAAAGATTGAAAGCTTGCATTTTTTTATCCTCTCAGTAGTGTAAAAGGTTCAAAACAAACTCCATGGGGATCTCTTAAACTCGAAGAGTTACAGTCTTGATCAACTAATACGAAAGTGGGACATTTTATTATTTTTAAGGGCGTGCAAAGCAAAATACAGGATAACCCGTGGCGTTCCTGAAATATTTTGAAAAGATTGAAAGCTGGCATTTATTTATCCTCTCAGTAGTGTAAAAGGTTCAAAACTTACTCCATGGGGATCTCTTAAACTAGAAGAGTTACAGTCTTGATCAACTAATACGAAAGTGGGACACTTTTATTATTTTTAAGGGCGTGCAAAGCAAAATACAGGATAACCGTGGCGTTCCTGAAATATCTTGCAAAGATTGAAAGCTTGCATTTGTTTATCCTCTCAGTAGTGTAAAAGGTTCAAAACATACTCCATGGGGATCCCTTAAACTAGAAGAGTTACAGTCTTGATCAACTAATACGAAAGTGGGACACTTTTATTATTTTTAAGGGCGTGCAAAGCAAAATACGGGATAACCCGTGGCGTTCCTGAAATATCTTGCAAAGATTGAAAGCTTGCATTTTTTTATCCTCTCAGTAGTGTAAAAGGTTCAAAACAAACTCCATGGGGATCTCTTAAACTCGAAGAGTTACAGTCTTGATCAACTAATACGAAAGTGGGACACTTTTATTATTTTTAAGGGCGTACAAAGCAAAATACAGGATAACCCGTGGCGTTCCTGAAATATCTTGCAAAGGTTTAAAGCTTGCATTTGTTTATCCTCTCAGTAGTGTAAAAGGTTCAAAACTTACTCCATGGGGATCTCTTAAACTAGAAGAGTTACAGTCTTGATCAACTAATACGAAAGTCGGACACTTTTATTATTTTTAAGGGCGTACAAAGCAAAATACAGGATAACCCGTGGCGTTCCTGAAATATCTTGCAAAGGTTTAAAGCTTGCATTTGTTTATCCTCTCAGTAGTGTAAAAGGTTCAAAACTTACTCCATGGGGATCCCTTATACTAGAAGAGTTACAGTCTTGATCATTTGATCAACTAATATGAAAGTGGGACACTTTTATTATTTTTGAGGGCCTACAAAGCAAAATACAGGATAACCCGTGGCGTTCCTGAAATATCTTGCAAAGATTTAAAGCTTGCATTTGTTTATCCTCTCAGTAGTGTAAAAGGTTCAAAACTTACTCCATGGGGATCCCTTGAACTAGAAGAGTTCCAGTCTTGATCAATTAACGAAATAGTGGAACACCTTTATTATCTTTGAGGACGTGCGAATAAATCCTGAATAACCCGTGGCGTTCCTGAAATATCTTGCAAAGATTTAAAGCTTGCATTTGTTTATTCTCTCAGTAGTGTAAAAGGTTCAAAACTTACTCCATGGGGATCCCTTAAACTAGAAGAGTTACAGTCTTGATTAGTTAACAAAAAAGTGGAAAACCTTTATTATCTTTGAGGACGTGCAAATAAATCCGGAATAACCCGTGTCGTTCCTGAAATGTCTTGAAAAGATTGAAAGCTGGCGTTTGCTTATCATCTCAGTAGTGTAAAAGGTTCAAAACTTACACCATGGGGATCCCCTAAGCTAAAAGAGTTACAGTCTTGGTTAACTCACAAAAAAGTGACACACTTTTATTATCTTTGAGAGGGTACAAAGAAATCTAGAATAACCCGTGCCGTTCCTGAAATATAATGAAGAAACTTAAATTTCGGGTTTTGCTCTCTCTCGCTAGTATTAAGGTGGCCCAATTTGGAATGCACACCATGGGGATTTCGTAAATCTGTAAACTTTCGGAGTTGGTCGAATGACAGAAAAGTTGCAGACTTTTATGCCATTTAATGACCTGCAAAAAAATCCGCTCTACCACTGAAAGACATACATCTGAGCAGTCATGAAAGGAAGAGCTATTACGCCTGCAAGGCCCGCAATATTATCTTAGAATAATATTTTTTTTTAACTTCTTATTTTATTACAATCTGTTGTACATATTGTAGCAAGTTACTTTTTGTTTTGTAAGTTGTGAAATGATGTCAAAAGATAAACAGAGTTAGGGCAATTTTTTTTTAAAAGGTCAAACTTGCCTTTTTGGAAAAAAAATTGTTAATTGAAGAAAGTATCTAGTTTTTGCAATTGTTGGCTTTTAGCTAAACATTTAAATTTATTATAAGGATGATGAACTGACCTAAAGCCACAAGCGTAAAACTGAAAGTGGTTTATTGATTCATTCGAGTCTAATTAAAAAATCGCTTCTTAAAAGAAAACGAAATTGTGTGAATAACCGTAGTAAAAAGAATGTTATTTTGTTGAAGGCGCGGATTTTACCTATTATTTTTGATTTTGCTTGGCTAATCAATAATTATTATGAATGCTTGACAAAAACGTAATAGATCACTATTTTAATAGAATAAAAACCACTGTAAACGTGACTGATAATCTATGGTAATAAAATAAAATTCGCTTTCTCTTAATTTACTTAATTACTCAATAATTGCTACTTACACGTATAGAAATCTATTGTATACAATTTTATCTTCAATAAATTGTAAAATTAAATAAGAAGACGTACACATTACGTTACGTTAAAACTTTTTGTTTGAAATTATTTTATGGCAATCGCTATTTCTGCTAATTTACGAAATTTTCAAATTTAATTTATGGCGTTATAAAGCGTTCAAAATTATTTTTTTTTATTGATTTTGATGCAGAGTTTTATGCTTTAAAACTATTATTAAAAGATTTTTTTTCTAAAATTAATTGGAAATCAGGAAATTACTGAAATATGATTTTTCATGTAAGCGAGAGGCTCGCTCACCACTCGACGTAGTTTTTTTTAGAAAATGCCACAAAGACTCTAATAATTATAAAAAGTAAAGACGCTCGAGCCATTAAGGATCCCCTTTCGGTATTGAGGATTAAATCAGCTTTACCTAATTCACTGCCATATTAAATAAGTTCAAAGGTTAACGACTTTTGTATAGGAGGAAAAAAAGGGCATCTAAGCTCATTTCACTAATTTCGCTAAAGCAATTGGGGTACATTTCGTAAAGCTTTTTACTGAAATATAATCCTGTAAATCGACTGTATTTGTTTATAAATGGGTATATACGCTCAATTCACCCTTATTTCTTTCAGAAAAAGAAGAGAGAAGGCACGGAACAAACGGCGCAATTAAGATCCTAAAAGCAACCATTATGGTGTTTTCATTTGGTAAAATTTAACCCGCCGAGATGTTAAATTAAAATTGTTGCCAACAAAAGTACAAACAATGGAAATGAGTCGGTTAATACGATTTCAAAGTCGCGTTTTATTTGTCACTATTCAATAATGGGTACTATAGTACGCGAAAAACCTCTCGGAAGTTTACACCGTACTTTATTAAAATTTAAGTATTTAATTTTAAGACGTAACAAAAAGCGCGTAAAGTGCGAGAAAGAGAGAGAAAAAAAAGTAAATAGAAATTTATTCTTTGTCTCGAAGATTTTCGAGACAACACAACAAGCCTAAACGCACTTAATTGAATTTTAATAAAATGCCCTCTTCTCTCGAGTATTTTCACCCAACATTTATAGGGGATTTTTGAAATGGCTTTCAGCATTGAGTTTGCAGCTGTGGTCGATGAGAAAATGGGGTGAAAGGACAGTTTGATGACTGTGTTTTGAAATAATATCATATCCTTTTCGTTAAATCCAGGATTTACTTTTCATTTTATCACCTTATTTAAAGAGGACGTAAAAACGTAAAAAATTACATTTTAATTAAATTAAAATTATTTCGCACTCAAATTTCGAGCCCTTATATAATTTGAGTTTGTTTAACCCTACAAACATTCCTCATTGTTCCTGTGACATGATAGTGGTGTTCATGAAAGCATGTTGTTTGTTGGTTTTAATGCAAATTGTCTTTTGCCCCTTACGTAGTTTAATAATACAAAAATCGTTAAATGTACAAACTTGGGGTTTCCTCCTTTTTGGTTTAGTCATTTTGGATTATATTTCGTATATGAGAGAAAGGTCTCTCGAGTTTAACCGTCTCTACCCCCATTTTAAACAACCTCGTTACATGCGATCACACACAATCGGGAATTAACAAGTTTCACATTATAAGATCAGATTAATTGAAGTGTTGACATTCTCTGTCATTTTCAGATAACCGCTGACATTTATTAAATCTAATTAAATCGAGATAATTAATTAATTAATTAATAAAAGGTTGGCTTTATTTTCAAAAAAAACTCCACGAGGCTTTGTTTGGAGTGTTTTGATAAATAAAAAAACTTTAATTGAATAAAAGAAATTGAGAGTGCTTTTTAAGGATCATTGTCCTTCATTTTTTTAACACCTTGAAAAGTAAAAGAAATTACTCCTGATCACGATACAGGAAATAAAATTAACCTCCACCTCTCAAATAACTTAAGTATCCAAATTTGAATACAATGGAAGAAAAAAGGGTTGGTCGTGCAAAAACTTAATCAACAACTCACTTTTGTTATAATTTTCAAAACACTAATTTTTCTCTCTTCCTTTTTCGCGTGTATTTTTCCGGATATTTTTGCGAAACTAAACATCCGATTCCCATTTATTTTGTATACTACTAAAACCAGTTTTACATAAAAATCAAGATTATAAATCAGTCGGGTATTCAAACCTTGAAATTGAATTTAAATTAAAACTTTGAATGATCTGCATAGAAATTTTCTATTGATAGAAGCGCACTAGTCTGGCATTCCACAAAAGACGAAAATGAAAACAAATACACACCAAAAGTAAGATTTGAATTGCTTCGTTCAGAAGTGAGTTTTTCCAACTAGTTGATTAATAAATTAGCAATTTTTATCACTTGCAAAACCAGATTTTTGGTACCAGACTTTGAAAAAAACAAAAAATTCCCAAGAGGTCTTTGTACGTACAGCACCCTTTTAAGTGGTTTCGACAAAGAACTTTACAAAAACGTTTCAATCAGAGATTAATTTTTAAATCAACAATCAATTTGTTTTCCAAACTGCGCACAATCAGATCTTCTCATACGTCATAACGGATCTCAATTTATTATGGACGATAGAAAGACATTTTTAATTGTTTCTGTACTATAATAGAGAGATACACCTGACACCAAAATTGAGCCATTTTTTAACCCCGTCAACAGCGACACTTCCGTTCTTGTTACTCCAGTTACTCAGAAACTTCATCTATAGGAAGCACTTGGGTGTTTTGGCATAAAGAATTTAGAAAATCTTTGCCATTTTAAAGTAAAGGGTTCCTTAGATTAATGGTGCCCAAACTTTGGGTCGCTACCCCTAAAGGAGTCGCATCAAAATTGCTAGAGGTCGGAAAATTTATAACAAATTCTCGTGTTAATCAATGATCTCAATTAGCATCGACGTTGGTGGATCATGGAGATCAAGATATACTCGCCATCAAAAATCGAGCCATTTGTTGACCCTCCCAACAATTACACCTCTGTTCTAGTTACTCCAGTTACTCAGAAACTTTATCTATAGGAGGCACTCGGGTGTTTTGACATGAAGGATCTAGAAAATCTTGTCCATTTGAAACTAAAAAGTCCTCTAATTATAATATAATAAGGTGCCTAAACGTTGGGTCGTCACCCCTAAAAGGGAAGCACAAAAATTGTTGGAGGTCGGAAAATTTGTAACAAATTATCGTGTTAATCAATGATCTCGAATAGCATCGACGTTGGTGGATCATGGAGATCAAGATATACTCGCCATCAAAATTACACCTCTGTGCTAGTTACTCCAGTTACTCAGAAACTTTATCTATAGGAGGCACTCGGGTGTTTTGACATAAAGGATCTAGAAAATCTTGTCCATTTGAAAGTAAAAAGTCCTCTAATTCAATGGTGCCCAAACGTTGGGTCGTCACCCCTAAAGGGGAAGCACAAAAATTGTTGGAAGTCAGAAAATTTGTAACAAATTATCGTGTTAATTAATGCATAGACACTAGAGGGTCATGAAGATTAAGATATACCCACCAGCAAAATTGAGCCACTTTTTAACCCTCTCAACAGTTACTCCTCCGTTCTAGTTACCCCAGGTACTCAGAAACTTTATCTATAGGAGGCACTCGGGTGTTTTGACATGAAGGATCTAGAAAATCTTGTCCATTAGAAACTAAAAAGGGTTAATAACACAGTCGAACTAGACTTCATGGTAGACAGCCTTAACACTGCTATCAAGACAGCCTACGAGGTCAGTTGTCCGGAAAGAGAGAAAAGAACCTCACGAAAAGTGTCCTAGTGGCACGAGGGGCTTTCTCGATTAAGGGCACTGTCGAGAAGACTCTTTAATAAGGCAAAGAGAACGGGAGAGTGGGAAGAATATAAAACCTCTCTCACGGATTACAATAAGGCCATAAGAAAGGCAAAAAGAGACTCGTGGAGGAAGTTCTGTGAAGGAATAGAAAATATTCCGGAAGGAGCCAGAATCCAAAGAGCGCTTCAGAAAGAATTCGAGGGGAGAATAGGCTCCCTAAAAAACCCATCGGGTACTCATACAGAGACCGAAAAGGAAACACTGGAGTTACTGATAAACACACACTTTCCAGGCTCTGCTTTAACTAACAGATACACTGATGCCGAACAAACGAACCTAACAAACCACCCGTTTAGGGCTTGTAGGGACTATTGGAAACTGGCAGCTAAAATGGTCAATCAAACAAAAATTGAATGGGCCATTAACAAATTCATGCCTTTTAAATCTCCGGGCATGGACGGGATATTCCCAGCACTACTGCAGCAAGGTAGCAAACTGCTGACATCTCCACTCTGCACTGTATTTAGGGCCAGTCTGGCCCTAGCATATACACCAGAAGTCTGGAGAGAGGTAAAGGTGGTATTTATACCTAAATTGGGACGTGATTCCTACGCCCAAGCTAAATCGTTCAGGTCAATAAGCCCATCGTCCTTCCTTCTTAAAACGTTGGAAAGATTAGTTGAAAGGCACATAAGGGACACTGTGCTGAGTACTCATCCGCTCAGCCAATACCAATTTGCCTATAAACCTGGAAAATCCTGTGAAATGGCCATACGAGAAATCGTAAGCGCAGTTGAAAACACGCTGAAGAACAAAGAGTTCTCTTTAGGCGTGTTCATGGATATTCAGGGGGCTTTTGATAACACCTCTACATTATCCATAGAAAAAGCTATGAAAGATAGGAAAGTCCATCCCACTATTATCAGATGGACCTCACATATGCTTAAGCATAGAGTAGTTCACGCTTCGGTAAATCACTGCACTGTAGCAGCAAAAGTAAACCGAGGCTGCCCACAAGGAGGGGTGCTTTCACCTCTACTATGGTGCCTCGTAGTAGACAATCTTCTCAAGTGTCTAGGAAAGAGGGGCTAAACGTCGTAGGTTATGCCGACGACATAGCCATAACAACAACAGGGAAGTTTGGGGCTATTGTGTTCGAAAGAATGCAAAGAGCCCTAAATCTTGTAGAGAAATGGTGTCTAGAAGAGGGCCTGACGGTTAATCCGACAAAGACCTCGCTAATCCATTTCACAAGAAGAACAAATAAGACAGATGGTAATAGAAAGGTATACCTATTCGACCTACCTCTGGAAGCAGTGGGAGAAGCCAAATACTTAGGAGTTATCCTTGATAGCAAACTAAGCTTCAAACCACACATAGACAATATAGTAAAAAAAGCTACAAGGGCTCTATGGACCTGTAGACGAACATTCGGCAAAACTTGGGGACTCACGCCCCAGTTGACTTACTGGATATACACCGTAATGGTTATACCCATAGTAACATATGCAGGTTTTGTGTGGTGGACAAAAACACAAACAAAAACCTGCAAACACAAACTAGGCAAAATCCAAAGATTGGCTTGCCTAGGAATTACTGGAGCAATGCGTACTACGCCTACAGCAGCAATGGAAACAATGCTGAACCTCCCACCCTTACATCTGGTGGTGAAAGCTAAAGCATTAAGTGAGGCTTACAGACTAAAAACTCACTCCTCCTTAGGAAGAAGCGGGCAAGGACATGCCTCAATCCTAAGAGAGATGGAAGAACATCCCATACTTAGTATGGTGTCTGACAGAACAACCAAAGCATATACCATCGAAAAAACCTACGGAATTAAAATTCCGACAAGGGAAGAATGGGAATGCAAGGCAGTCAAAATGAATGGACTTGTATTCTACACAGACGGCTCCAAAAACTCAACGGGTACAGGAGCTGGAATTATCGGGGACGGCAACCTGAGGCGGGGGGTAACCTTAAGCCTCGGGGAGCACGTAACCGTCTTCCAAGCAGAAATTTACGCCATCTCAACATGTGCGCAAATGCTGTTAGACAGAGGATATCACAATCAAAGAATCTTCGTAGTATCTGACAGCCAAGCAGCCTTAAAAGCGCTGAACGCTTGTGAGGTGAGGTCCGGGCTAGTAACGGACTGCATCCGCAGACTGAATGCGCTAGCGGAGAAAAATTTCGTCGACTTGGTATAGGTTCCGGCTCACGCCAACATACCAGGGAACGAGGAAGCGGACGATCTGGCTAAAGAGGGCAGCAAAATAAGACCCATTGGACCGGAACCCGCCCTTGCCATTTCTTATGAGACGGCAAAGAGAGAAATAAAGTCACTTCTAGAGAAGTGGCATATTAAACACTGGAGGGAATCTCCTGGACAGGGACACTCTAAAGCCCTCCTGGAGAAACCCTCTGACAAAAGAACTCGCTCTCTAATCAGAATGAGCAGAGATGAGCTAAGACTGGCAACGGCAATGTTAACGGGTCATTGCCAGCAAAAAAAGCACCTGCATACGATGGGACTAGAAGAAGACCCACTATGCAGAGGATGTGCAGAGGAGGAGGAAACTCCAATTCATCTTCTGCTACACTGTGAGGCTTTCACAAGAAGTCGTTACAGCATTCTCGGGAAAGAGAAGATACTCCAAAGAGAATTGCCCAACTTATCAATAGGGAAAATTCTGGACTTTATCAGAAGCACAGAACTCCCATAAGGGAAGACTAAATCCGAGGTGCACAATAGATCCAAGAGGTCGCGATGCAAGGAACCAATAGGGACCAACCTCAGAATCATATAATCAACCCTCTCAACAGTTACTCCTCCGTTCTAGTTACCCCAGGTACTCAGAAATTTCACCTTTACGTAGCACTAGGGTGTTTTGGCATAAAGAGTGTAGATAGATTTCACCATGTTAAACCAAGGGGTCTCCTACAGCAATGGTGCCCAACTGTTGGATTGCGTCCCTTAAAAGGGTATCCTAAAAATTGTTGGAGATAGGAAAATGTTTAACTAGTTCTAGTGTTTTTTAATGATATCGAATAGCATCGACACTGGAGGATCATAGATATTAAGATATACCCGCCACCAAAATATAGCCAATTTTTAACCCTCTCAACAGTTACTCCTCCGTTCTAGTTACTCCAACTCAGAAGTTTCCCCTTTACGTGGCACTCAGGTGTTTCGTCATTTCAAGCCAAAGGGTCCCCTAAATCATTGGTGTCCAACCATTGAATTGCGTCCCCTAAAGGGGTCTTCTAAAAATTGTTAGAGGTCGGGAAACGTTTAACTAGTTCTTGTGTTATTTAATGATATCGAATAGCATTGATCCTGGAAGATAATGGAGATTAAGATATACCTGCCACCAAAATTGGGTCATTTTAAACCCTCTCAACAGTTACTCCTCCGTTCTAGTTACTCAGAAATTTCACCTTTACGTGGCACTCGGGTGTTTTGGCATAAAGAGTCTAGATAAATATCGTCATGTTAAGCCAAGGAGTCCCCTACATCATTAGTGTCCAACCATTGAATTGCGTCCCCTAAAGGGGTCTTCTAAAAATTGTTGGAGGTCGGGAAGGTCTGCGTCGAACAGTGAAAAAATAGAAGCTAAATGACGAATGTAGGGGTTGTTGCAAAGTTATACTTGAGAAAAAGAGTGAAGGACGCGACCTCGAAGTCAAACATTCATAACTGCACCAACTGTAAAATTCGTCTAAATATAAATAATAATCAATCAATGAGCAAATTTTAAGTCTGCGATGACGTGATGACTCATTCAAAGTAATACCCGGACACGTTTTTTGGCAACTTGCAATTTTTTTAAATCCTTTCAAATTCATTATTGTTTATTAGCAAAGCCACGCATTTTACATCATTTTGACTCCTAACTGTCTCCCTGAGCAAATTATACAATAATTCATATTTAGGTTTGCCCACGACGTCAAAACCAAGGACGACGGACCAAAAATGAAACAATTCTTTCTAAATTTGGTACTAAAAGAATTCATCTAATGAGTAATTAACTGAACTCGCACATTTAAACAACCAATTAAAAAAAAAAGTGTTGCCTTCTTTGTGTGTTGATTTTTAATTGTCAAGCGACTCATTCAAAATTCTCTCGTTTAAAATCCTTTTTTTTACAAATTTTTATCTGAAGTTTGCTAGTTTAGTAATTAATTGGTTTTTGTTTAATTAAAATATTATGTTAATTATTAATTACCACTTAAAAGACTTAAAAGTTTTTGTTTTATTGTTCTTGTACGACGACGGGATGAGCTGACATAATAAATAAAGTGCGTCAGTTCAAGACTTTCCAATCTTTTTTGTACAATTTTGTGATAAATATATTCATTAAAAATCTTGTTGGTGGAATTGATTCACAATAAGTATGCAAATTGTTGATTAAAAACAATAAAGTTGAATTTTTTACTAAAGCGAGAGAGAGGAAGAGAGAAAAGGAGCGAGATGGAAGGAGAGAAAAAAAGTAAAAACAAAAACAACGCAGGACTGATTAATTAAAAAAGATTATGGGAGGAAAAAAATTTACATTTTATTTGAAAAACTTTAACTTTTATTAATTAAATTTATATCTATCAATTTTAATTATTTGTGTTATTTGCTAATTAGGCTTGTCGGATTTTAAACAACAGATGATGGTGACAATTTAATTGAGAACTCACTTATTAATTTCATTTAAAAATATGTCACTTTCTAACGTTTTTTATACAGTTTTGTGAGACTTCCGTATAACCAAGTCCCAAATACACATAAACGGAAGTATACAGGGTCTTACAGAAAATTTGTTTTAGTAGTTCTACTTCTTGGCATCTCTTAATAAATCTGCCACTTGAGAAGGGTGCCCCTGTTGGTATTTAAACGTTGGACCTAACCTAACCTAACCTAACCTAATCTTTTTTTTTCTTCCAGGGAAGAAAGGGAAGGGAGCTGCTCCTTGGTTCCCATGATGTTATGGACCAATTCTGCGACGATGCCCCAGCTTTCCTCGTCTCGGAGCATGATTTCGACGAGGTTATCTGGGGTCAGAGTCACGATGCCGAGTTTTATGGCTGCGGTGACTTTCCTCTGCTCCCACCGGTAGCAGACGAACAGGGTATGTAGTGGTGTGTCGTCCTCGTCGCAGAATCAAGAGGGTAGACTTGGTTGGTCTCTCTGTCGGGTCAGCAAGGTGGACACTCCCGTCTTGTGTTACCGGTGTTGGCAGGAGGGCCACACCAAGTTTGAGTGCAGAGCGGCAGTAGACAAGAGTAAGTGCTGCCGCAACGGCGGAGAAGAGGGACACATGGCCGCTGATTGTAAGAATCCTAGGCACTGCGGCTTGTGCGGATCCGGCCAGCACCGAGAGGGTTCTAAGATGTGCCCCGGCCCCAAGACGGAGGCTCCAAAGAACCAGCCTCCGCCCACCTCGCAGCAGATCCCAAGGGATATCCCTCAAAGGACCAAGCAGCAGATGTCAGCAGCACTGCCTCGCTACAGACCTCCTAAGACCTCTCAACCACTGACCACTATACGGTAAGACCGGGAAGCTATAGAGGCCGTGAGGCGAGGTGCCCTGCAGGCCGGAGAGAAGCTGGCAATGCCGACCTCCCCAAACGACGGAGGACCGCCGGTGATAGACCCGCTGATACCCCCGGCGGTTCGGATGACCCTCCAGGCCTCTGGAGTATCGGGAAACGGTCCTGAGACACAGGCCGGTAACAGATACCTACTTTCTAGGTTGAGAGAGCCCACGGTACTCAGAAGCATCTAGCTCCTTCTGACGTTCCATCGTGAGTACCCGGACGCGACCTTCGAGGGCACCTAATCTAACCTAACTTAACCTAACCTAACCTAGAGAGATAATTCAGAAAATTCAAGTTTCGTTGGAAAGACTATACACTCGTTGAAGCTAATCTAAGCAAAAGAAATTAACCTTGCCTAACCTGACCTAGCCTAACCTAACCTAACCTAACCTACAGAGAGTCGATTCAGAAAATTCAAGTTTCGTTGGAAAGACTATACACTAATTGAAGTTAAATTAAGAGGTTATTATTTTCCTTAAAACCCGCAAAGTTTCTGAATTTGAATAACTTTTATTATCAACACTATAAAATAAATTTTAAAGGTTGTAATTATCGTGTGGCTTTGTATAAAATTTTCGCTGTATTTAGAATTGATCGAATAGTCGTTGATAAATCCCCGAATTCTTCATTTTTTTTTATTTAAAGAAAAAGTGCTTGAGTAAAAAAAATACGTTAAGCTTTCAATTTACTCTAAAGCTTTATTGAAGTTTTTGATGAGCTGTAATCGTTTGTAAAGACGCGTGTGCCATGCTTTACTTAAAAACGCTTTTCTTCAACACTTGGATAAGCCGAATGAAACCTTTTATTTGTACGTGAAAAGAAAAATATTTGTGGAGGTGTTAAGAAAAAATATTGCAATATGAAAATTTACATTTCATTTTCACTTAGGTGGAAAATTATACAGAAAAAATTTTTTATCCACGCAAAAAAAAATTGAACGTGTCGGATTATTAGTATTTCATTTTAATATTAATCTACCCGCAAATTCCTCTCTTTTTAAATAAATTTTGTCAAATATTTAAATTAGTTTATGCACGTATGATTTTCAATTTTCGTTTTAATTCAATTAGAGATTTTAATTAAAATTCGCGTTATCAATTTCTAATTGTTAAATTAAAATTAATAATAGTTTAGTTTCAACTTACGAACTAACTCCCAAAGAGTCAGTTCGAGCTCTCTCCATGGTCAGAAAATGAAAGAAAACCTGAGCCCAAAGTTTTCTAAGGAAAATTTAAAAAATTTAAAAGCAATGTTTTAAAATTATTTATGAACAACGTCTATTAATATTTAGAAAATCTATAGTTATTAAGCCTTAAGATAAATTCTGACTGTTAAGTAAGATGAGTTCTGAGTGTTAACTTACGTGTATTCTAAGTCATGTCATTGCAATCTGAGTGGCATGTCTGAAAAATTTTAAATTGTTAAGTCACATAAATTCTGACTATCAAGTCATATGAATTTTGTCTGTTAAGTCAGATATATCCTGACTTAAGTCAGAAAATTTCTGACTTAAGTCAGAATTATTGTGACTTTTATTTTCTATTCTTAAGTGCATACATTGTACAACGTCTATTAATATTTTGAAAGCCAACAGTTTTTAAGCCCTAAGATAAATTATGACTGTCAAGTGTTAGTTCAAAGTGTTAATTATGAGTAATTTGACAGTCATATCAGATGCATTCTTATTGGCACGTGGGAAGAATTATTGTTAAATCACATGAATTCTGACTTTCAATCAGATAAATTCTGACTTTAATAGTGACAGTTTTTTACTATTGCTAAGAAGCAGGGGCATTGATATAAATGCTGACTGTCAAGTCAGATTTGTTCTGTGTAGAGAGTTATGTGAATTCTGAACATAATGTCAGATACTTTCTGAATGGCACATCAGAAGAATTTTAATTGTAAGTCACATGAATTCTGACTCTCAATTCACCTAAATTCTAACTTTTAAAGCAGATAAATTCTGACTTTACTTCAGTTCTTGTGACAGTTTACTATTCTTAAGTGCCTTGGACATTGAGAAAAATTCTGACCGTCAAGTCAGATTTTTACTGAGTAGTAAGTTATGTGAATTTTGGCCATATTGTTAGATGCTTTTTTTTTCGACAATCAGGTCGACAATCAGTCACAATCAGGTCACAACAATTCTGACTCTGAAGTCATGACATCTGACTGTTGAGTTTGATAAATTCTGACTTTAAGTCAGATTTATGAGACGTTTGTTTTTTATTTTTAAGTGCATACATTGTACAACGTTTATAACTATTTTGAAGCCTTAATGTAAATTCTGAATATCAAGTATGATGATTCTGACTCATAAGTCATGTCAATTCTGATAGTAAATACAAATTCATTCATACTTAAATGCCAGAAGAATCATTATTATTAAGTCACATGAATATGGACCTACAAGTTACAGTGAAATAAATTCTGACTATGTCATATTTATAATGACAGTTGTTTCCTATTTTCATTACATACATTATTGTACAACGTTTAATAAAATATTAAAACCCTTGAGTTTATCAAGCCGTATGATAAATTCCGGCTGTCAACTTTGATGAATTTGTTACGTTATATAAATTGTGACTGTCAAATCAAATAAATTCTGAATGGTTTTCCAGATGAATTCTGACTCGCTTGTCAAATATAATCTGACTGTCATGTCAAATGAATTCCCATAGTTAAATCAGATCAATTCTAATTATAAAGCAGATGACTTCTAATTATTATGTCATATGAATTCTGACTACGTAGTCATAAATTCACTTTCAAAGGAGATTAATTGTGACTGTTTTTTCCTCTACCTCTTCCAAATAATTGAAAATATTTATGAAATATTCAGTTATCGAGCCTTATTATATGTAGATCCTGACTGTTCAATTTTAATATTTTAATAATATTTATAAATTCTGACAGTCAAGTCAGATGAACTCTGACTGGCATGTCAGATGAATTCCAAATTTTCTGTCATTTGAATTCTGACTATCGTGTCATATTAATTTTAATTAAAAACTCACATTAATTCTGACTAAAAAGTCACTTGAATTCTGACTAAAAAGTCACTTGAATTCTGACTAAAAATTCACTTGAATTCTGACTGTTTAGTCAGATAAATTCTGACTTTAAGTCAGATTTATGTAACGGTTGTTTCCAATTTCTTAGTGCATACATTGTACAACGTTTAAGAAGAATTTGAACTGAATCAGATAAATTTTGACTGACGTTTCAGATGAATTCTCACAGTTAAATCAGATGAATTCTAATTATAATACACATGACTTTTTGTAGTCATAAATTCGGACTTTCAAAAGAGATTAATTGTGACTGTTGTTTCCTCTTCCACAGATTTGAAAATATTTTTTAAATCTTCAGTTATCAAGCCTTATTATAAATCCCGGCTGTTCACTTTTATTAGCTCTCTATGTTAATATTTATGAATTCAGACAGTCAAGTCAGATGAATTTTGACTGGCATGTCCGATGAATTTCGAATTTTATGTCATTTAAAATCTGACTATCTTGTTATATAAATTTTAATTATAAACTCACATAAATCCTAAATAACAAGTCACTGGAATTCTAACTGTTTAGTGAGATAAATTCTGACTTTCGAAAAAGATTAATTTTGTGTGTTATTGTTTTCGTTTCTCAATTGCATACATTCTACAACGTTTGACAATATTTTTAAAACCTTCAGTGTTCATAAATTGTACTAATCCAATGGGTGGTATCCTTCTACTTTGAAGAATTTCTGAATTTCGCCGGTAGTGGAAGCTTTTTTATGACTCATTCCGAGTTATTTCTTTATTATTTATTAAAATAGAAATTAGCAAAATTTTTACTAATCTCTGAGATTTTTTCAAAAATTTACTGTTAAATTGTGATTGAAAGCTGGAGTTTCGCAGATAACGTTCTTTTAAAACCACATACAGAAGAAATGGGTAAGGTATGACTGTAAATTCTCAAGCGCGGTTATACAAAACTTATTTCTCTTATTTTAATAAAACATCGAATGCTTTACATTTAGCTTCATTAAAATGATATACAACCGCAGCCACAACCTCTAATTTTCTTGTAATCTCTTCAAAACAAAACATTCAAAACCTTTGAGGAAAAAAAATAACGGAGCTGATTGCAAAAAATGCTTTGCAACTTCTCATTATCATTTAAAATTATTTTCATGTTTTTCATATTATTAAAATAATTGCGTACTTATCAAACCCCTAATACGACTGCCTTTTATTTTCTTCATCCTCTTGTTTTTAAATTTTCTTATAAATAATATTTAAACTTTTCAACCTTCTTGTTAAAAAGAGTCTTTCATAAATAATCTGAACCAAAAAACAATTCGTTTCCTGATTTTATTTGTTTGGCTTGGATGGAAAAAAAACAAAAAGAGTGGAGGAAACGTTATTTTACAAAATCGGCTTATTTTTCAATTTCCTTACATGAATCTTTAATTTGTTGTAGTAGAGAAAGTTGTAATAATAATGTGCTGTTTACTTACACGTGGTTTATGATGGAATTGTAGATGTAATTTATAAAAATGCACAATTTCTAGTTATATTTAAGAATGCGGATATCATCATCTTCTTCTTAGTTCAAGTAGAGTTCAATTATTTTTCTCGTTTTATTCAGAGTTTCCGCTTAAAATGTAATCCTTGTCTTTTTTTTATTATAGAAGGAAAATAAATTATTTAGATGTTACATAACGAGTGAAATTATGTTTTTTCGAATTTATAAATATGAAATATGGTAGTTATTATAAGTAGGCGCTCTTGTTAAATAACTTTTTTTTTTAAATAATTTATGGCTAAACAACAATCGAGTATATGAGTGTGAGATTCACCAACAATTAACAGTGGGAGGTTTCCGGAAGTTTATTGTTTTAATACCTCTTTATGTTAAAGCTAGCAATGAATAAAAGGCTCATATAGCATTTCTATAACGAACTCTTGGGATTTGCCACTAATGATGTTTCCGTATAAATTAAAATCGTCGAGACGATGTGCACAGTTTGAGTTTATTATATCGTATACCGACAGCATATTTGTGAGTTTGTGTATGTGTGTATATGTACAAAATACACACATACAAGTAGTCAAAAAGGTTCATCAACCAAACCAATTACTGTAATTGCCGAGAGACCGAAGGTTTAGTCAAAATGGAAATGAGAGAAGAGCGTAGTAAATAAAATGTACATAATCGTACGTAAAGGTTTGATAAATTTTAAAAAACCTTACATACTACAAAATTGTTTTATGTACCTACACGTGTACCATTTAATCCAAAAATAAAAGAGAAAAATGGTAGCTATAAATAGTACATATTTTTTTACGTTTACGATTTTTGAGGGCGGATATCTCGAATATTATAAGAAATAGAAAAAAATAAATTAGAACAATCTTGTAGGAAATTTAATAAGCTTTCATTTCTATGAGAATAATTTTTTCTCTAAAACCCACCGTTTTGGAGATATAAGCAAAAATCCTAAAAAGAAACTTTTCCACCCCTACCCGCCCTTAGCCATATAGCAAAGACCGGGAACTAACTACTCCAAACACATAAGTGAAGAAAAAATTTCAACCTTCTTTCATGTCCTTTAAAACCCCTTCGTTGACTAGTCTAAAGACGGAATTCATTAAAATAAAACATAAAAATAAAACTGTGCAATGACCAGGGTGGTGCATGTTTGGAGTTACAGGGTGTAACTCCAAACATGCAATAGCAACATTTTCAAACGTAAAACTTTAATTAAAACATAGTTTTGAGAAAATTTAATAAATGTTATTATTATTACACATTTATAAAATAATCCGTAAAAGCAATTTCAACAATTCACAAATATTTTCAGGATTATTTTATCCTTTTTCTCTCTTAAAACATGGTTTTAGGTTAACTGCTTGTTAAGCTAAAAATTGAGTTTTAAGCTTCCATTACATCGAACCACTTTATTGGTTTACATTTTACTTCTACCCAAGTTAAATTTTTTTTTCATATATCAATAATTGAAAGAGTTTTTAATTCTCTTATTATAAATCGTTTTGAAAGAAAAATAATTTTATCGGATTAGAAGAGACACAAATTGAAATTTTTTGTAAAAAACCTCCACTACAACACATGTGTGCTTTATTGAACCCTCCTAATTTATATGTGTAGAAACGGGAAAAAATTAAATGAAATAAAATTCCAATTAACGTACCCAAATGCGATTATGTGCTTTTATAAGTTTTAGATTATGGCATAAGGGGAAGTGTTGAGAAGGGTTGCGACACTTTACAAGGGGAAATTTATAAGCTCTTAGTCATCAATTATTATATCAAGACACACTTTTGACAGCTCAAACTTTTTCTATAATTCATAATTGTGGTTTTTCGGACTCTCAGTTTTGTATTATCTATTAAAGGTCAGAGAGAGAAAATAATAAGAAGAAAATGTTGTAAATATTTAGTCTTTTGAACAACTATTTTGATTTCGTTACTATGGCAACCACTTTACGGTTCCTAATTATGCTTAGACGGATGCGCCATCTATTGACATTTAAGTAAAGTTCTTATTCGAAATTGGTGGGCATCTATTTTATCTGACTTTAATCAACATTTACTCTTAATTATGCCAAAACATTGAGGTTATGTACATTTTCTTTATCTAACCCCGCTATGAAATGTCAAATTTTAAATTCATTTTTGACGTTTTGAAACGTCCAATTTTACATAACTAGGATGTTATGAAATATTACATAACTGAGGGTAGAATTCTAATGTATTTGTTTGTTTGCAGCAAGCTTTGATATATTATACGGACCTCCGCAATAATAATTATTTTTCATTTCATAGCGAAGTCAGATAAAATTTTGTACATAACACGTTATGAAGAGACTAATTTTATTTAACTCGCGTAATTTACAAAACCCGCTCACTTCGTTCGCTCGTTTTAGCAAATATTACGTTCGTCAAAATAAAATTTGTCTTTTCATAACTGGTTAGGTAAATAACTTTTAAATATTGTAAAATGATTTAAATTATATATTTTTATTTAAATTTTAATGGCCAGTATTTGAAGTTTAAATCCGTGAATGTGGGCGTTAGGAAGATTTATAATTCCTGCATTTTCTATAGGTACATTCATTGAATAAAGAAATACCCCCTACTCTACCAGGAAAGAGCCATTAAGCTAATAATATGAATCGCAATGGACGAGCAAATTTCAGATTTCTGGCCAATTTCTCTAATAGAAATGGTTACTTATACCCCCACTTATAAGCAAAGATCATGGCAGCCAATGAAAATGTACACTCGATGATGGAATGAATGAGTCATCCATGGACTAAAATGTCATTTTCGTCGCATTTTCTCTTATAGACAACGGTTCCAGATGTTTTATGTTCCAAGGGTACATTGGACTCATTCGAGCGTCTGTGGTATGTAAAGTCTTATTTATCCTTATTGCACCTCCACCATCAGAGCTTCCACTATATGTCCTCGGTCTTTGTACATTTCGTCTTTTTCTCTTCGATTGGTGGAAAGAGTCATTTAGCTAATAATACGGATCGCCATGGACGAGTAAATATAGCGAATTCTCGTAAATATAGTAAATATAGGTCAATTTCTCCAATAGAAATGGTTGCTTGTACTCCCACTGATAAGGTAAGGTCATGACAGCCAATGATTATGTAAACTAAAGGGAATGAATGAGTCATTCATGGACTTCTAAAATTTTACTTCTGTCGCATTTTCTCTTATAGGCAACGGTTGATAATTCTCTTTCCAGATGTTTTATGTTCTAAGGCTACATTTGATTCATTCGAGCGTCTATGGTATGTAAAGTCTTGTTTACTCTTATTGCACCTCCACCATCAGAGCTTCCACTATGTCCTCGGTCTTCGTACATTTCGTCTTCTAGTATTTTCCTCTTCGACTAGTGGAAAGAGCAGTTTAGCTAATAATATGGATCGCAATAGACGAGTAAATATAGCGATTTTCGGCCAATTTTTTCAATAGAAATGGTTGCTTTGCTTATACTCCCACTTATAAGAAAAGATCATGACAGCCAACCATAATGTAAATTCAACGGAATGAATCAGTCATCCAAGGACTTCTAAAATGTCACTTCCGTCGCATTTTCTCTTATAGACAACGCTTGATAACCCTCCTTCCAGATGTTTTATATTCTAAGGGTACATTGGACTCTTTCGAGCGTCTATGGTATGTAAAGTCTTGTTTACCCTTGGAGGTGGAGGTGCAATCACCTCCACTATCAGAGCTTCCACTGTGTCCTCTGTCTTCGTACATTTCGTCTTCTCGTCTTTTCCTCTTTGATTAGTGGAAAGAGCCATTGAGCTAATAATATGGAATGCAATGAAAGAACAAATATAGCGATTTCCGGTCAATTTCTCCCACTTATAAAGAAAAATCATGACAGCAAATAATAATGTAAAGCCGACGGAATGAATGAGTCACTTCTAAAATGTCATTTCCGTCGCATTTTCTCTTATAGGCAACGGTTGCTAACCCTCCTTCCGGATGTTTTATATACTAAGAGAACATTGGACTCATTCGAGCGTCTATGGTATGTAAAGTCTTGTTTACTCTTATTGCAGCCCCATCAGGGCTGGACTGAGAATAATATTAGTACCGGGAAATCTGAAAGTTCGGACCACTTGCTGGCGGACTATTGTGGGGGGAAGGGGTTGTTTACTGTGTGGACGGATTGTTTCTTTAACCCATTAACGCCCAGGCACAAAAAAAAGAAAAAAAAAATTTTTTAAATAGTCAAAAGTTACAAAAAGTCATAAGAAGTAACTCATTTTATTTTGGCTGCCGTCATATGACGACGCTGGGCGTTAATGGGTTAACTATTCGAGATATCAAAACCAATTTTGGCATGGTAATACGTGATCATTAGACCTAAATTTTAAAAATGTTTAGATACATACAGGGTGATTATTATACAGGAAAGGTATTGTCGCTTTAATGCCGAAACCTATTGAACTTTGGAGCTATTAGCCCAAGGGTGTAATCACATTTAAATCTATTTGTTCTATCGACTGGTACGTCTGAGTGTCTTTAAATCGTTCAGGCGGCCTGCACATGTCAAACCTGAGCGCCTGGACATCGTTCAGGCTCTGGTTTGGCAAACGCGGAAGATAAGCCTGTGTATTTGTGGCGCGACTTTGAAGATCCGTCCACACACACAGGCCTTGCCTTCTGGTTTAGCCTGTGCAGGCGGGCTGAACGCTGTCCTGACGTTCTGGTGTGGTCTGTGCAGGCTCCCTAAGAAGTGAACACACAGAAGGCAAGCCTGTGCGTGTGGACGGGCCTTTACAGTTATTTTGATTTTTGACTCCTAGTTAAAATTTTTGATTTTTTCAATTTATCTAATTTTTTCAATATATTTCTTTCATTGCCTCATCACGGACCACTGAAAAATCACCGGTAGCCCGCCGAGCCAGTCCAGCCCTGACCCCCACCACCAGAGCTGCCACTACCTCCTAATGTCTTCGTACATTTCGTCTTCTCTTCTTCGATTAGTGGATGAACTCTAAATGAAATAATAAAAAAATTGGAAATCATATCCACCTTAAAACTGATTAAAAGAAAAATCGTTGAACTTTAAAATTTGGAGTTTGAATTACGTAAACTTTGAGATTATTATTATTACTTAGGCTCATCTAATCTAAGTGTTTGGTAGTTAACAAACTTTCATAATGGTTTTAATCTTTAAAACCGTAGCATTATACCCACTATACGAAATTTTATATTATCTCCAAGATTCATTTAAACCACTTTACCTTATCCATTTGAATCGTTTGAATAATATATGTAATTTAATAAGTTTTTCTTATTCATTATTTAATGAAGCCGATTGTAAAATCGACTAATTTTAACAAACGTATATAATTTACATAAATATTATGTAATGATATCGTAGCGTAAATAAAATTTTCTATTTTAGAAAAATGTACGAAATTTATTGTGTAATTCGTATGGTAAAATTTTACATATTCAGATCAATGAGCTCCAAAAAATTGTATTTTTATCAAAAAAAGAAGCCCCAACTTAATTATTCTTAAATTATTAGATTTAAAACAATTTTGTTACTTCTACTACATTGACGTAAATGGAATCAAATCGTCATAATAGACATTTAATTTAACTTTGACTTCTTAGAAGGGTAAAATAATTGGAATTTCATTTCATGAATTTCAACAGGGTTATTCGTATGTAAATTATTGGGGTTTTGAAATAAGCGCATATGTATATCACAGGAGGCTTATTGCAAATTTTAATTTGTTCTAACTTTAAATTTTTGATTACGAAATAAATTTCAACTTGTATTTTTGATTAAAAGTTGGGATAAATTAAAGTGCTTTCATTTTATTATAGAACGGAATTAATTGCACAAATTCTTTCAGTTTTTTTCAAACTTCACATCTTTTGCAACGAGTCGCCGACCCTAGGTTAGTAGGTTTACTCTTGGGGGCAATCAACCCTACTTAAAAATATTACCAAAAAAAGTCTTCATTTAGCTCATTGCTTATGCAATTTCAGTCACTATAGGCACTGGTTTTAAATCGTCATTTTAGTGTACTTCAACAATATCCCTTACTCTGGGGTTCCCCTATTATAGTTTTAAAAAAAAAGTTTGATTGCTGAGATAGCCTACAGTAATAGGGACCAACGGCTTAACATGTCCTCCGAAGTACTCTTAAAACTTTTTACGTTTCTTAAAAGCCATTTTAGGTTCGTTGGTATGAAGACTGATGGTACCAAAAACAATAGAAATTAAAAAATAATTCCGCAACTTCCTAACAGATGAAAACATTTTATGAGCTAACAAAAGCCTACTAGAGGTTCATATTGCGCTTGATTTAAAGATAAATCATCTCTTGTAAAAAAATCGCTTCCTTGTATATTCATTCAAGTTATTCTCGATACAACCATAATTACTTCCTTGTATTCTATTATGCATAAAATTATAAATTTCACTTTTACACAAATTTAAGACACAAATTATAGGTTATAAAAATCGACGAATCAAAAACAAATACTAGAGCGCAATTAATAAGTTACTAATTAAAAATAATCCGGAATTAATAATTTTAAAGCATTTTCTACTTTCTATAACCATTTTTTGATGGTTGAAGGAACTCTAAATAAACATTTTGAATTAAAGTTTTGTAAAAATAAAAAAAAACAACTAATCAAATTAGAAATTGATCCTGGGAGTAAAAATAAAATAATAAACATTATGAAATTAAATTTTTAATAAAAGTTCTTATCCGTATATAAAGCTATCAATAAAATAGAGTTTGTGACACTTTTCAACGTAATTTTCCACGATATTAACTTGGAAAATCAAAATTAAACTGATAAGTCTTAAAATGAAAATTTCCGTTGTAGTATTGAAAAGTAGAGTACTTTACTATTTTTCTTTGATGTTTTGTAGTTACAAACAAAGTGACATTGTATGTATAAATTTCCTATTTGTTTCATACTGGGTTGTCAATCACTTATTACAGGAGCTTTAAAATGAAAACCAATAGAGATAGAAGAAAAGTTTAATGAAATAACTTGTTTAGGAAGGTGTCCTCCACAACATACAATGTATATCTTCATTTTATTGGTAATAGAAAAACACTGACAACAAAAAATTACTTCAATCGATAGAACATTTTATTCTCATTACAGATGTGAAATTGTTTTTATCCCTACATAACAAAATAGTTTAATAAAACACGAATAACTTAATAAATAGCATCGTAGATTAAGTGATTTTCCACAAGTCACACGCACAGCTTTCTGGCGCTTCGTGACGCAGTCACATCTAGGTGTGCGTATGATACAAATATGTCACAACATGATGATTTACTTTGTGCTTTGCATAATAAATATTTCGTAATTTATTTCAGTTTTCATTCAATTTTTGAGTTGGTAAGATCGTTCGTTATGTGCCTTTTATACCAGTATAACGACAGTATCGCTAGTACGATAAATAATTAAATCAAGCAGAATACTGTTCGAGAGCAAATAAATAGACGCAGAGAGGTAAAGTAAATGGATATCAATAATATAACCACGCAGCAAAGATACAATACCTTCAGGTGCCTTCACCAGCAAGTCACTGAACGTCGTGAAGGGCTACAATATAGGTATTCACCTATATCCTGCTAAGGCCGACGACCACCGCGGAATTACCAGGATTTTGGACTTTGACAGTCAAGGTATGGAATTCCATACATACCAACTGAACAGCGAGAAGGCAATCAAAGCAGTAATCAAAGAAGGTAGAACTACTACTTCTACTGTACAAAAAGAACCTCTTCACCTAATCCTGCTTCATCTTTAACGAATGGACGCCGTCAAGAAGATTTTCAGCGTAACTAGGATCTTCAATATCATCGTCCGGATGGAAATTCTCAAGCATGAGCCAATCAACAACAGTGCCATCGCTGACAACGATTTGGTGACAGCTAATGAAAATGCAGAGTTTTGACTAAAGACGCCTTAGCGACCTGCAGCAACTGCGGAGGACCCCGGCAGTCAGCACCCTGCCAGCTACTGAGGTTGTCGATAGCTGGTCTTTTTCACAGATCATAGACCCAATCCACAAGGATCATCGTCGCAATCCTCAAGACCTCCATTCAAACGATCCTCTGGAATCTCGTACGCCAGCGCCGTCGAAAGACTCAGAATCCGTCCCAGCCAGCTACCGAGGTTGTAAGTCTTTTCTACAGATCACCCGACCTAAGCCACAAGGATCATCATCGCAACCCTCAAGACCTCTACTCAAGCGATGCTTCCAGTCACAACAGGAACCACGATTCCCACATTTCCCGTCGCACCTCCTCAATCTAAAATATTGTAACCGAGTTCTGTGCGATGGGCAGTGATGAACGCCAGCGTAAGAAGAATAAATCCAGGAACCCCATGACTGGCACTATGGAACTCCAACGCGCTAATGGACAAGATCCTTGAACTTTATTTATCGCACCAACTCGACTCATTGATGGTGAATAAGACTCATCTCCGAGCTTGTGATACTCATAAAATTAGAAACTATCGATCTTATAGGAACGACTGAGACCACTATTATAGAGGATGAGGGACTCATATCCCCGTAATGCCGGCGATCGACCACCACAAAATGGAGACCTCGCCACTGGTCAAGCTAGAAGCCAACAACCTGGAAGTCAACACTACGAGAGACAGCCACCAAGTATCACGAGACGACACCAGACCATGACAGACTTATAGTCAGTGACTTCGGTCACACTTCACACCTCTTAATTTAATTATTCATAATGTTTTTCCTTCCAGATCCTACCGATAAAAAAGATATAGGACCCAGTCCAAGTACTCCATTTATCAGTTCAAAATTCTATTAAATCATTATTATTCGAGCAAGCACATAGAGAAAACGACAAGCCGTTGGATTGGTCTAAATGGCTTTAATGGTTATATTTTTTATGAATTTATTTAATATTAATTTAGGTATTAATCCATTGTTATCTCAACCAACTTTCGAATGTGGAATTAAAAAATTCTTAGTAAGTACGTCTTCAATTTTTTTAACTAAAATTCCAAAAACCTACGCTAGTCAAATGACTAAATTATGTAAATATTTTCGCTACATAAATTATGCATGTTTTTTTTTTTATAAAAATAAACTTACGAAGAGAGTGTCCGAGAGTTTTCCAAATGGATTTTTTGTGGTGGGCTCAAAATCAAATACCCAACGATTTAAGTGTTCACAAAAGTTTGTTAAAAAATTATGATAAATATGGATATTTTTTGAAACAAGAATTTGCACTTGAACCTGACCTCTATTATAAATACAAAATCCTTGCAAGAGAACTCGCGAGTCAATGGTCTTGGATTTGTAACCATTAACTTTCTCCACAAGTTACCGTTTAAAACATCTCTGCAATATTTATTTCAAAAACTGGTTATAAAACGCTCGCCCTGACCTCCAAAAAATGTTGCATTTTAATAAATCTTTTTTTTCCTCTTTATTTAAATCGCAACAAGTAGTTGAATTTCAAATTACCGTTATGATGAGAGTTTCACTTTCTTGTATTGTGTACTCACGAGCTGAATCTTGTACATTATGTAATTAATTAACTAAAAGGAAGAAGACGAAGAGAAAGTTTTTTTTTACAATATTTTTCAAAAATTATTTTACGATTTAATTTGGGCGTTGCCAAATTTTTACTAATTATTTTACCTTAACTAATTAACCATTAGTCTTTTAAATCATCAAATTAAAAATTATTGTTTTAGAAATTAGTTGTATATTAGTGGGTGTGCTGAATCGAGGAAGAAAATTATTTTAAAGAGATTTGATTGATTACACATAAAGATAAGTAAGTACCCGAAGCATTTGGTTTGTTATTTTGCAAACGCTTCATTTCCTGCTTCTATATATGTCTAGTCGAGCTTAAGGGTTTAACGATACATAAATTTGAGGTTGTAATCTGTGAAGATATATCTCAATCTTAATAATAAAATTCTATTGATTTTTGGATTGCCTCAGGCAATGTTCATGTGGGATGGAGCTTCCGTAAAACATTATATAAATGGCAAAGACCTCAAAATACAGGAACTAAAGTAACATGTTAAATTAAGAAAAATTGATGGAAATAGTGGTTCTAGTCACTGATCAGTGATCATTGTCACATTGACTGTTGAATCATTGACTGTTGAGTGCACGAAACATAGCAATCAATTCTTACGAATAACAAAAATGATAACCACAGAGATATTTTTAACTGATATGCGTTCAGAGCCTCTGGGTATCTAAAGCAACAAAATATTTGCAGTACCAATCCCACCAACCGTCTACTAAACTGAGGGCTCTTCCTTAGGCTATTTATTGATAACTTCTGGACTTCGTTACCTTGGACTCTTTAACATCAGAAGAAAATTATTAGAATTTAAATTACAGAATAATTCTGAAACATTAGAACAAAATACAGCCATAGGAAGCCATTTTCAGGTAGTACCAACCCCACCAATCGTCTACTGAATTGGGAGGCTCTTCCTTAGGTTATTTATCGATAACTTCTAGATTTCGTTACTACCTCTTTAACATCAGAAGAAAATTACTAAAATTCCAGTTTCAGAACAGTGCTGAAGCATTAGGAAAAAAGACAGCCAAAGAAAGCTATTTTCAAATAGTACCAATCTGACCAACCGTCTACTGAACTGAAGGCTCTTCCTTAGGCTATTTATTGATAACTTCTGGACTTCGTTACCTTGGACTCTTTAACATCAGAAGAAAATTATTAGAATTTAAATTACAGAATAATTCTGAAACATTAGAACAAAATTCAGCCATAGGAAGCCATTTTCAGGTAGTACCAATCCCACCAATCGTCTACTGAATTGGGAGGCTCTTCCTTAGGTTATTTATCGATAACTTCTAGATTTCGATACTACCTCTTTAACATCAGAAGAAAATTACTAAAATTCCAGTTTTAGAACAGTGCTAAAGCATTAGGAAATTACAGCCAAAGAAAGCTACCTTCAGATAGTACCAATCCGACCAATCGTCAACTGAATTGGGGGCTCTTCCTTAGGCTATTTCTTGATAACTTCTGGACTTCGTTACCTTGGACTCTTTAACATCAGAAGAAAATTATTAGAATTTAAATTACAGAATAATTCTGAAACATTAGAACAAAATTCAGCCATAGGAAGCCATTTTCAGGTAGTACCAATCCCACCAATCGTCTACTGAATTGGGAGGCTCTTCCTTAGGTTATTTATCGATAACTTCTAGATTTCGATACTACCTCTTTAACATCAGAAGAAAATTACTAAAATTCCAGTTTTAGAACAGTGCTAAAGCATTAGGAAATTACAGCCGAAGAAAGCTACCTTCAGATAGTACCAATCCGACCAATCGTCAACTGAATTGGGGGCTCTTCCTTAGGCTATTTATTGATAACTTTTGGACTTCGTTACCTTGGACTCTTTAACATCAGAAGAAAATTATTAGAATTTAAATTACAGAATAATTCTGAAACATTAGAACTAAATTCAGCCATAGGAAGCCATTTTCAGGTAGTACCAATCCCACCAATCGTCTACTGAATTGGGAGGCTCTTCCTTAGGTTATTTATCGATAACTTCTAGATTTCGTTACTACCTCTTTAACATCAGAAGAAAATTACTAAAATTCCAGTTTTAGAACAGTGCTAAAGCTTTAGGAAATTACAGCCGAAGAAAGCTATCTTCAGATAGTACCAATCCGACCAATCGTCAACTGAATTGAGGGCTCTTCTTTAGGCTATTTATTGATAACTTCTGGACTTCGTTACCTTGGACTCTTTAACATCAGAAGAAAATTATTGGAATTTAAATTACAGAATAATTCTGAAACATTAGAACAAAAGACAGCCATAGAAAGCCATTTTTAGGTAGTACCAATCCCACCAATCGTCTACTGAATTGGGAGGCTCTTCCTTAGGTTATTTATCGATAACTTCTAGATTTCGTTACTACCTCTTTAACATCAGAAGAAAATTACTAAAATTCCAGTTTCAGAACAGTGCTGAAGCATTAGGAAAAAAGACAGCCAAAGAAAGCTATTTTCAAATAGTACCAATCTGACCAACCGTCTACTGAACTGAAGGCTCTTCCTTAGGCTATTTATTGATAACTTCTGGACTTCGTTACCTTGGACTCTTTAACATCAGAAGAAAATTATTAGAATTTAAATTACAGAATAATTCTGAAACATTAGAACAAAATTCAGCCATAGGAAGCCATTTTCAGGTAGTACCAATCCCACCAATCGTCTACTGAATTGGGAGGCTCTTCCTTAGGTTATTTATCGATAACTTCTAGATTTCGATACTACCTCTTTAACATCAGAAGAAAATTACTAAAATTCCAGTTTTAGAACAGTGCTAAAGCATTAGGAAATTACAGCCGAAGAAAGCTACCTTCAGATAGTACCAATCCGACCAATCGTCAACTGAATTGGGGGCTCTTCCTTAGGCTATTTATTGATAACTTTTGGACTTCGTTACCTTGGACTCTTTAACATCAGAAGAAAATTATTAGAATTTAAATTACAGAATAATTCTGAAACATTAGAACTAAATTCAGCCATAGAAAGCCATTTTCAGGTAGTACCAATCCCACCAATCGTCTACTGAATTGGGAGGCTCTTCCTTAGGTTATTTATCGATAACTTCTAGATTTCGTTACTACCTCTTTAACATCAGAAGAAAATTACTAAAATTCCAGTTTTAGAACAGTGCTAAAGCATTAGGAAATTACAGCCGAAGAAAGCTATCTTCAGATAGTACCAATCCGACCAATCGTCAACTGAATTGGGGGCTCTTCCTTAGGCTATTTATTGATAACTTCTGGACTTCGTTACCTTGGACTCTTTAACATCAGAAGAAAATTATTGGAATTTAAATTACAGAATAATTCTGAAACATTAGAACAAAAGACAGCCATAGAAAGCCATTTTTAGGTAGTACCAATCCTACCAATCGTCTACTGAATTGGGAGGCTCTTCCTTAGGTTATTTATCGATAACTTCTAGATTTCGTTACTACCTCTTTAACATCAGAAGAAAATTACTAAAATTCCAGTTTCAGAACAGTGCTGAAGCATTAGGAAAAAAGACAGCCAAAGAAAGCTATTTTCAAATAGTACCAATCTGACCAACCGTCTACTGAACTGAAGGCTCTTCCTTAGGCTATTTATTGTTAACTTCTGAATTTTGTTACAAACCCTTTACATCACAAGAAAATTATTAAAATTCAAGTTTTAAGAAAAGTAGCTATAAGTACTGAAACGCTAAAAAAATCAGCAAATTTTTTACTATTACTCTAAATAGGGAGGAGGGGGGTAATGCCATATAATCCTTCATGGAGCAGATCGTGAGCTCTGTTATTAATTTCTCTAAAATGATCTATGAAAGCTTAAAAAGGCACGCCATAACCGTTCCTTTCCTGACAGATTGGTCACAAGCGCAAGTACACGTGAAAAGCAGCAAAAAGCAAAAACTCTAGAAGAAAGGGCTATAGAAATTATTTAATTGCAATAATTACGAGATTTATCGACAAATTATGTACAGGCTACTTTATAATTAAATGCCAAATTCCAAGGTTGCACTCAATTTCCAACTACTCAACGAAAGCGAGCAGTAGAAACTTGACGAGTAGAGGATTAGCCTAAAATCTAACTGGAACAAATTTAAGAACATGCGATAATTGAAATGAAGATTATTTTGAGGAATTATTTGCTAGTTTTTTTAACAAAGGAGAAAAAGCATGTAGTAATTAAGAGCATCAATAATTAAGACAAAAGTGATAAAAAGGTGAAACAACTGGAGCACAAATACTCACATGTGGTAATTTTTTGTCTTCTAAAGGAAAATTAATTATAACTAACCTATTAGGTAAACAATTTCCTTTTTAAATTTATCTCAGCCTTGAGCAAATATAAGAAAAAACGCATTTTTTCCCTCAAAGCATATATAGAAAACTTCTGTTGAAACTTTAAAACTTTTCTCTTTGTTTACAAACATGCGCGCGATTAAAACGAAAATTCTTCAAAAATGTAAAAAAGGGATGAAAACGTATTTTATAAATAAACAAAAACGGGTGTTACAAAAATTATTAATGCAGAAAACGAATTTCGCACCCAAAAATTTTTTTCTCCCACACTTTCCACACAAAAGTTGTTTCCCTGTGAGAAAATCTTTAATTAAAAACAGTTAATAGCGATTTTTAATTTTTAATTTGTACGAAATTTATCGCAATTGTTTCAACTCTCAAGGGTTGTGTTTGAATGAATTTTATGGTGTCTTAGGTGTATGTATGTACCTAGTACCTAATTCTCAAAATGTCTCGTAAATTGCTCTCAAGTGAGCGTGTCTTATGCACTACCACGTTTAAAAATCGATTGACGATAGCTCCACGTCCACTGTAAGTTTTTCCAACCTAGAATTTTCCACAGCATTCTTAAAAAGATTTTCCACATTGTTTTTTGACGAAAATAAAATTTAATAAAGCTCGTATAAACTCCCGTCGGAAGTAAATGTTTAATTAAAAGGGGGACATTTTAACATAATTTGTTTATTTATTAAAAAAATGAATTACAATAATATCTTGTATAAAGAGATGTTACAGATATTTCTTATGCAAATTGAAATTTTTCTTCGTACAAGGTTAAATCAATCGTTTTAATTTTCTACTTTTTAAACAGTTTTTAGATAGTATTAAAACCTTGAAATAATTATGAAGTTTGAGGTCGTAATTAAAAATAAATATATGTTATCTGTACAGTAATTGCTGATCTAGTAGCTCTAGCATCTCATGCTTATAAATCCAAAAGAGCCTAGGTCCGTATAAATGCCATAAAATAACTGGTAAAACACGATAGGTTTGTCCTCACGTGGGTGGCAGGACACGTGAGTATTGAAGGCAATGACACTGCACTTTGTCTAGTAAAATTATCATTTATCAATTATAATCACTAACATTTTATACTATTAAATCTAAGCTAGCCTAGGTATGAATAATTGCGATAAAACAACTGATAAAACACAATAGCTTTGTCCTCACGTGGGTATCAGGACACGTGAGTATTGAAGGCAATGACACTGCACATTGTCTAGCAAAATTGCCGGTGACGTATAGCAAATCTAATAGCTCTAAGCCTGGAATTGTATGAATAGCATAAAACACAGAAAGGTTTAATCTCACGTGGGTGCTAGGACACGTGAGTATAGAAGGCAATGACACTACAGGTTGTCTAGCAAAAGAAGGTGCAACTATCAGATCTGATCTCAGAACGATCCCTGAAAACGTGAATAATTATGTCATGGGAAGTAGGAATAAGTAGCACGCATCCGCATTGCTAATATTGAGCAAACTCACCCGATCAGCCTAACTACCCTAAACTCGTAGAGAGGCTGTATTTAGTCTTACGCCGGGTATTTCAAATTAGAGTAGTTTAAGCTGACCTTCAATTAATAGCAATGCACCAAATTGTAGTAAAGGTCAGCTTAACGCTCTCACAACTATAGAAAAAGAGCCTGAAAGAAGCTACCGTTTCCAGTATTTCTGAGACTTTAAAAGTCTCTATTTCCTAAAACTTCAAGAAAGTAACGAAAAATATTAGAGGTTTATAGGTTCAACTAAGTCACATGTAAAAAGCACAAATTTAGCTTTTTTACTCCCACAGTACCACAGTATAAGAGTCTGAAAGAAATTACCATTTCCACTATTTCAGAAAATTTTAAAGTCTCTGTCTCCTGAAATACCCATAAAGATGAAAATTTGGATTTTATTAGAGGTTTATAGGTTCAACTAAGTGACTTGTAAAAAGCACAAATTTAGCTTTTTTACTCCCACTGTACCACAGTATAAGAGTCTGAAAGAAATTACCATTTCCACTATTTCAGCAAATTTAAAAGTCTCTGTCTCCTGAAATACCCATAAAGAAGAAAATTTGGATTTTATTAGAGGTTTATAGGTTCAACTAAGTGACTTGTAAAAAGCACAAATTTAGCTTTTTTACTCCCACAGTACCACAGTATAAGAGTCTGAAAGAAATTACCATTTCCACTATTTCAGCAAATTTAAAAGTCTCTGTCTCCTGAAATACCCATAAAAAAGAAAATTTGGATTTTATTAGAGGTTTATAGGTTCAACTAAGTGACTTGTAAAAAGCACAAATTTAGCTTTTTTACTCCCACAGTACCACAGTATAAGAGTCTGAAAGAAATTACCATTTCCACTATTTCAGCAAATTTTAAAGTCTCTGTCTCCTGAAATACCCATAAAGATGAAAATTTGGATTTTATTAGAGGTTTATAGGTTCAACTAAGTGACTTGTAAAAAGCACAAATTTAGCTTTTTTACTCCCACTGTACCACAGTATAAGAGTCTGAAAGAAATTACCATTTCCACTATTTCAGCAAATTTAAAAGTCTCTGTCTCCTGAAATACCCATAAAGAAGAAAATTTGGATTTTATTAGAGGTTTATAGGTTCAACTAAGTAACTTGTAAAAAGCACAAATTTAGCTTTTTTACTCCCACAGTACCACAGTATAAGAGTCTGAAAGAAATTACCATTTCCACTATTTCAGAAAATTTTAAAGTCTCTGTCTCCTGAAATACCCATAAAGAAGAAAATTTGGATTTTATTAGAGGTTTATAGGTTCAACTAAGTGACTTGTAAAAAGCACAAATTTAGCTTTTTTACTCCCACAGTACCACAGTATAAGAGTCTGAAAGAAATTGCCATTTCCACTATTTCAGCAAATTTTAAAGTCTCTGTCTCCTGAAATACCCATAAAGATGAAAATTTGGATTTTATTAGAGGTTTATAGGTTCAACTAAGTGACTTGTAAAAAGCACAAATTTAGCTTTTTTACTCCCACTGTACCACAGTATACGAGTCTGAAAGAAATTACCATTTCCACTATTTCAGCAAATTTAAAAGTCTCTGTCTCCTGAAATACCCATAGGGAAGAAAATTTGGATTTTATTAGAGGTTTATAGGTTCAACTAAGTAACTTGTAAAAAGCACAAATTTAGCTTTTTTACTCCCACAGTACCACAGTATAAGAGTCTGAAAGAAATTACCATTTCCACTATTTCAGCAAATTTAAAAGTCTCTGTCTCCTGAAATACCCATAAAGAAGAAAATTTGGATTTTATTAGAGGTTTATAGGTTCAACTAAGTAACTTGTAAAAAGCACAAATTTAGCTTTTTTACTCCCACAGTACCACAGTATAAGAGTCTAAAAGAAATTACCATTTCCACTATTTCAGCAAATTTAAAAGTCTCTGTCTCCTGAAATACCCATAAAGAAGAAAATTTGGATTTTATTAGAGGTTTATAGGTTCAACTAAGTAACTTGTAAAAAGCACAAATTTAGCTTTTTTACTCCCACAGTACCACAGTATAAGAGTCTGAAAGAAATTACCATTTCCACTATTTCAGCAAATTTTAAAGTCTCTGTCTCCTGAAATACCCATAAAGAAGAAAATTTGGATTTTATTAGAGGTTTATAGGTTCAACTAAGTGACATGTAAAAAGCACAAATTTAGCTTTTTTACTCCCACAGTACCACAGTATAAGAGTCTGAAAGAAATTACCATTTCCACTATTTCAGCAAATTATAAAGTCTCTGTCTCCTGAAATACCCATAAAGAAGAAAATTTGGATTTTATTAGAGGTTTATAGGTTCAACTAAGTGACTTGTAAAAAGCACAAATTTAGCTTTATTACTCCCACAGTACCACAGTATAAGAGTCTGAAAGAAATTACCATTTCCACTATTTCAGCAAATTTTAAAGTCTCTGTCTCCTGAAATACCCATAAAGAAGGAAATTTGGATTTTATTAGAGGTTTATAGGTTCAACTAAGTGACTTGTAAAAAGCACAAATTTAGCTCTTTTACTCCCACAGTACCACAGTATAAGAGTCTGAAAGAAATTACCATTTCCACTATTTCAGCAAATTTTAAAGTCTCTGTCTCCTGAAATACCCATAAAGAAGAAAATTTGGATTTTATTAGAGGTTTATAGGTTCAACTAAGTGACATGTAAAAAGCACAAATTTAGCTTTTTTACTCCCACAGTACCACAGTATAAGAGTCTGAAAGAAATTACCATTTCCACTATTTCAGCAAATTATAAAGTCTCTGTCTCCTGAAATACCCATAAAGAAGAAAATTTGGATTTTATTAGAGGTTTATAGGTTCAACTAAGTGACTTGTAAAAAGCACAAATTTAGCTTTATTACTCCCACAGTACCACAGTATAAGAGTCTGAAAGAAATTACCATTTCCACTATTTCAGCAAATTTTAAAGTCTCTGTCTCCTAAAATACCCATAAAGAAGAAAATTTGGATTTTATTAGAGGTTTATAGGTTCAACTAAGTGACTTGTAAAAAGCCCAAATTTAGCTTTTTTACTCCCACAGTACCACAGTATAAGAGTCTGAAAGAAATTACCATTTCCACTATTTCAGCAAATTTTAAAGTCTCTGTCTCCTGAAATACCCATAAAGAAGAAAATTTGGATTTTATTAGAGGTTTATTAGGTTCAACTAAGTCGCATGTAGAAACCTCAAATTTAGCCTTTGTTACTCCCACAGTACCGCAGTATAGCAGTCAGAAAGAAATTGCCATTTCCACTATTTCAACAAATTTAAATTCTTCTGTTTCCTGAAACACCCAGAAAAAAGAAAATTTGGACGATATTAGAGGTTTGGTTCAACTAAGTCGCATGTAAAAAGCACAAAAGCCTTTGTTACTCCCACAGTACCACAGTATCAGAGTCTGAAAGAGATTACCATTTCCACTACTTCTGCAAATTGTAAAGTCCCTATTTCCTGAAACATCCAGAATGAAGAAAATTTGGATTTTATTAGAGGTTTATAGGCTCAACTAAGTCTCATGTAAAGGAATCTTTAGTCATTGTTACTACCAGAGTACAACAATATAAGAGTCTGGAAGAAATTATCGTTTCCACTATTTTATCTTTAAATGTCAGCATTTTCTAAAACATCAAGAACGAATTAAATTTTTATTTATCGGACTCTTTTGACTACCTCTGTATACAATACCAAAATGGTTTGCTTTCAAATCCACTTAACAAGTTAGTAAAAATGATTGTTGCTTTTGTTATAGGTCTTTTTACAAAGTTTTGATTGTTGTCGTTTTCTTTAGATTGAATCATTAAATTTTACTGCATCTCATCCTATCTCGTGTAGTTGTGTGCAACAGACGACAAGAAAAAAAACAACAAGAAGAGCTTCTTGTATACATGTAACGTCTACGATATATTATTTTGTTATTTGCTTTTGACTTCACGAATACAATAAATCGTAACCGTACGTACGTAGAGCGATAACAATTTTAGATTTTACACTTTTACAAATTGTTTGTATAAAAAAGTAATCTGCTTTTTTATTGCTTTTAAGTGGATGGATGCTATGTGGTAGACGAAACGAGCCAAGTCATGATTAAAACGGTTTTAAAAAAGTTTACAAAGAGAGGCTAATTTTTACATTTTTATCTTCAAACAAACGAATTTATTGCATCCTCAAATTGTTAATCCTACAACAGATGAAGCACTGATTGTAGATTAACGATGCTGAATAGATGCCAAATTATTCCATCCAAAAATTTTGTAAAAATTGTCATAAGTAATAAGGTTTTATGAAGGGCTAAAGTTTCTTAGAAATTAAAAGAACTGTCGTTGGCTGCTTAGAAGCTTCAAAAGGTTAAGTGACCTTGAATAAGTTCCAAGTATATCAACCTTCCGAAGAGTTTTTTAACTTTTATATTTGCTTTACATATTTAAAGGTCTTAAGGTGGCCTTCAAAAGCCTTAAGGTATTTCAACCTTTGACTTTTAAAGACTACCATAAGATGACTAAAACTTTTAGGGCTCCTAAAAAACCCTTTCTGAAATCTTTATTAGAAATAATGGACCTTCCATCATTTTGATCGTTATCTGCACTCTGCACCCATATGAGAGGGGCCAGTTACCCATGTTTCCTCGTATGTGTCCTCCAAATTATCTAACATTTTGAACTTTTCAAAAATTTCGAATTGTTTGTGTTTCGGTGATTCTGGACATTCCAGTATCTTCTCAATGCAGGTTCTTAAGTTTTGGACTTTCAGCTTTATTGGCATTGATAAAGTAGTGATCAAAGAAGCAATTTACAATATTTTTAATTTTCAAACTTTTTAAAGACACTTATAAGGTTTTAGTAGCCTATTTGAAGAACTACAAAGTCCTGAAGAGAGTTTTGAGTGATTTTAAAATATTTTAAACATCTAAAGACACTTTTAGGCAAACTAAAAACTTCTGTAGCGTAAATAATAATTTTATTTGGTCTCAAATTTTTTTTTCTATTTTTTAAAATCCCTTAAAAGCTATCAAGAGACTTTTAAGGCTTTCAAAAGAACAGTGGGTGGCGTTGGTGCTATTTGGGGTATAAAATCACACATAGAGACTTTTAAGGGTATTTAACTAATGACTTTAGAGATTAAAAATGATATTAATTCATCAAAATATTAATCTGTCAAAAAATTCCTACGCATTATAATGTAATAACTGTGAAGTGAAACCATTAATGCACCAAAATAAAATTTACATAATCTAATAATTTCATTAACCTCCATTTGAAACTAAAATGTTACTTTTAGTTGCTTCTCGACACGCTGAACTAGATTTATGAATATTATTTTTAAAAAAGCAGTTATGAGTGAAAGTCTGCAAAAAACTATAAAATAATATAAAAAAAAAATAGTGACACCATAAAGACTCGTTAACGTCTATTGACGACATTAATGTTTATAGGGCTCTTTTTGTCCTCTCTATACGTTTTTAAAACGAAATAGAATTTCATGAGATTCTAAATAGCCAATTTATCCAAACTTTCATGAATAAAACGAACCTCGTTTCTATAATTCGTTACGATTTTCGCATTTCTATAGTAAACAAGGACGTAAGTCAAAATAAAAAAAATGAAGAAAGAAAAATACCGCTTTGCAGAAAGTGTTGTCCTAAATACCTAAATCTCATATATTATTTTGTTCATCAGAGAGAAAGGTAAAAGGAAATATATATATTTTAAGATGGATAGAGAAAGAGAGTGAAATTTGGATTGAGATAAATTGTATTTTTGCAACAAATATGTTTTGTATGTCTGTGTGTTGTGTAAAAGCTACTTGATGAATTGGTGTGAAGTCCAATAGACGTTAAATTTGTAAAACGATGCGACGTTAATAAGAAGATATTGTTGTTGGGCTCAAAAATAATATAAAGGGGTGGACAGTGGACACATGTGCTTCTTTTGGAAAATTTAAATTATAAATTTTCATTCAAAACTGCCATCATATCATCAGAATCGTTAACGTAAGAAGTTGTTATTTCAAATTTTGAATTTGCCGCCCAAAAAAATTTAATTATCTATTTAAAAATGATAAAAAATAAAACTATTAAAAAATGATTTAATTATAAATTATCTACTAAACACTATTTTAGTTAACATCACAACTACCCTCACAAATCGTTAACGCAAAAAATTATAATTTCAAATTTTGAATTTGGCGCCAAAAAAAATTTATTTTTAATAATTGGGTACAATTTGGAGCTATTTAAATTAAAACAACTTTTAAAAAATCATTTAATTTTAAAGTATCCACTAAACACTGTTTAAGTTAACGTAACTACCCTTACAAACCTTAAAAGAACAAAAATGGCCACTTCAAATTTCAAATTTGCCACCAAAAAATTATTTTTAATAGTTTTTTTAAAATAAAAATAGTATTAAAAAATTATTTAACTGTAAATTATGCAAGCGACGCTATTTTAATTAACATCAAGAACTCGTTAATGCAAAAAATTTTCATTCGAAATTTTGAATTTGCCGCCAAACTATTTTTTTTTTAATTATTGAGTACAATTTTGAGCTATTTAAATAAAAACAACTTTATAAAAATCATTTAACACTAAACACTATCTTACTTAACGTCAACTACCCTTACGAGCCTTGACGGAACAAGAATGGTCACTTCAAACTTTAAATTTACCGCCAAAAATATTTTTCTTTAGTTTTTTAATAATAAAAAAAACATTAAGAATTATTTAACTGCAAATTATGCAATTGACGCTATTTTAGTTATCAACCACCTCACAAACCTTATAATGATAAAAATTGTCATTAAAAATTTTGAATTTGCCGCCAAAAAAAAATTATTTTTAAAATTAAAATTAAAAATAAAAATTTTTTTTTATTTATCGTCTTTAGTTTAGAGTTGGTTAATTAAAAAAATATTAAAAAATCATTTAACTATAAATCACCCTAATTAAACACTATTTTAGGTTCGCCCCTACAATCCTGGATGTGACGAATTTTCATGTAAAATTTTAAAACCGCGAATTTGTTTATCTCTTTTAATCATTTTGTCAAGTTTCGTGTTGTTTTAATATAAAAAATTAATTAAATAACGTTTAAGAGCACAATTAAAGTTAATTTAACCACTAATTTGCTCACTTTTAAAAAACAGGAAAAATTAAATTGTGCAGTTTTTTCAATCACGTTTATTGGGTGCGCCTTTTTAATACTCTATTAATTCTAAATATTTTAATAATTAACGCGAAGGTTTTCTCCACAATTCAATTAAACTAATGCACCCCCTTTACGATCTCCAAATTTCTTATTCTTAAAAAGAATTTATTTTGATTACATCGAATATGGAAAAAAAACATTTTTTTGATTTATTCCAGTAGAAGAGGCGCCAGTATTCATAAAAATTCAAATTTAAACGAAATATTTCAGCTTTCAGTGAAGTATTTGCGAATCTATAAAAATGATATGATGGTATACGACCGACGTGACAACACGTAGATGATAACAAACAGTCTCGAGTTAAACAGCAGATGGAAAACGCACGATAGAAAGTGGACCGTGACTTGAATGAACGGGATGCGAATCCTCTGCGCTTAAACCACACGATTATAAATCGGAACTAAAAGAAATTAATAGCGAGAGGAAGAAATCCTGTCGTAATCGCTCATTGAAATCACCCGAAAGTCTTCCGCACTTTCTAAGCTTTTAACCTTGTTCCATCTTAAATAGTACAAGTAGAGGGGGTGTCAAGCACTTAAGGGTCAAAGATGAACAATAAAATGATACTTACGTTTAAACAATGATGCTGGTGAGTAGTGGTTTTTTTTTGAGGGGAGTCACTTTAATAATAGGTACGTAGGAGAAGTGGTCGTCTTGGAGTCCACTAACTAACTGAGCGTCTCACGCCTTCCAAGTCTTAACCAAGAGACGCCCAATCCCGCAAACGATCTCCTCTCTAGGTCAGCGTGCTTTCCGTCGTATTCACAACAATTTATTTCCTATCAATTTAATAGCGAAATTTTAACGCCAATCTCTTGCAATTCTCAAGAGCAAGGTTATAACGCCACACCACACCTCGCTTTTCGTTAAGTTAATTACAACTAAAATTGGGTTGCACAGTTTCTAGGATAACAGTAAGCTTCTGGAGATATTATCTTAACTGCTCATCTAAAACGACCGTTGAACCGTGTAATAAAGTAATCAAACAAGTAGTTACGTGAAATGATACTTAAGAAACCTTTTCGAAGGGGTTTTTGTTAAAAAAATAGAAGAATAATGTAAATTTAGTTGGGAAACTATAGAATTCTTTTTTTAAATTGTATCGTTTTTGAAAGGGAAGGGGATTTTTATCTCATTTTTCTTTTTCCATTACTTTCTGACACGTTTATTAAAAATATCGAAAAATTACATTCTGTAAACGTTTTTTTAAAGAAAATAGAAAATTTGCCAATTTTCAATTTCCACAATTTTTTTCTCGATTATTATTTAATATAGTCCAGTGAAATAGTGCATGAAAATGAGTTTTGGAGGAAAATTTGGAGCAGTTTTGATATTTGGATTTTATGTTTTTTTGGCTCGCTGAATATCAATTTTTCAAGTTTGCCACCAAAAATTGTTCCCGGGAAAAATACTTGAATCATGTAAATTTAGTTGGGAAACTATAGAATTTTTTTTTTAAATTGTATCGTTTTTGAAAGGGAAGGGGATATTTATCTCATTTTTCTTTTTCCATTACTTTCTGACACGTTTATTAAAAATATCGAAAAATTACATTCTGTGAACGTTTTTTTAAAGAAAATCGAAAATTTGGCAATTTTCAATCTCCACAATTTTTTTCTCCATTATTATTTAATATAGTCCAGTGAAATAGTGCATGAAAATGAGTTTTGGAGGAAAATTTGGAGCAGTTTTGATATTTGGGTTTTATATGTTTTTTTGGCTCGCTGAACATGAATTTCAAGTTTGCCACCAAAAATTGTTCCCGGGAAAAATACTTGAATCATGTAAATTTAGTTGGGAAACTATAGAATTTTTTTTTTAAATTGTATCGTTTTTGAAAGGGAAGGGGATTTTTATCTCATTTTTCTTTTTCCATTACTTTCTGACACGTTTTTTAAAAATATCGAAAAATTACATTCTGTAAACGTTTTTTTAAAGAAAATCGAAAATTTGGCAATTTTCAATCTCCACAATTTTTTTCTCCATTATTATTTAATATAGTCCAGTGAAATAGTGCATGAAAATGAGTTTTGGAGGAAAATTTGGAGCAGTTTTGATATTTGGGTTTTATATGTTTTTTTGGCTCGCTGAACATGAATTTCAAGTTTGCCACCAAAAATTGTAACCGGGAAAAATACTTGAATCATGTAAATTTAGTTGGGAAACTATAGAATTTTTTTTTTAAATTGTATCGTTTTTGAAAGGGAAGGGGATTTTTATCTCATTTTTCTTTTTCCATTACTTTCTGACACGTTTTTTAAAAATATCGAAAAATTACATTCTGTAAACGTTTTTTTAAAGAAAATCGAAAATTTGGCAATTTTCAATCTCCACAATTTTTTTCTCCATTATTATTTAATATAGTCCAGAGAAACAGTGCATGAAAAGGGGTTTTGGAGGAAAATTGGGAGCAGTTTTAATATTTGAATATTTGGGTTTTATATGTTTTTTTGGCTCGCTGAACATCAATTTCAAGTTTGCCACCAAAAATTTTTCACGGGAAAAAAGTTATAAGCAAAAATAAGTAAAAAAAACTACCCTTTTTCAAACTTTTGTTAGTAACTATGCATTTTTTGGCAACGTAGAACGACAACAAAAATAGTTAGAAGACAATTTTCTACATTTTGCATCTGTAAGTTTTTTTTATGAGGCGAACGGTTTCACCACGATCGCGCCTCGAAGTTGTTGCACCTGCTGTCCAATGAGAGAATGCTACGGTAATGTTCCGTAATAATCACTCTTACGCCTTCCCGTCAATGGTTAACTTTAGCTGTAAGGAAACAACTAGACACTACAGGGTCACTTGTGGCTCATGTCCGAATAAGCAGTCACAAGTCTTGGGAGTTGGGCACTAAGGGCAGTAACAGAGTTGTTGGTGGAGATTTTTAAAGTGTGAAATTCAAACGCAGTGACTGAGTGCAGCCTCTTGCACAACAAAGAACTCGTTCCAATTCCAATTAATCCAACCACTCTGTTCCGTAGAATTACCATTGCTAAGCAGTCGGATGAAGAGCTCGAGGAGTATTTGATCTATAATCTTGGTCCTAATTTCCTATCTCTTTTTGACGATGGTTTAATAAAAGGATGCAACTCCAGTTTGTACAAAGCATTCCAACCTATTACAGATCTGAAGTTTTGTTGCAAAGCTGTATATGTGGTCGACGGTGAGTTCTTATTGCTGCATAGGGTTGTGTGGCCTAGCAATCAATCATTTTTCTCCATCTGTGACAGCTATTATGTCTAAAATAATTACCCAAAGGCTACAATTATATCTGATGGCTATCCTGATGTCAAAGACTCGCTGATAGTGAACATAGCTTTGTTCTTGGTCCCAAAACATGAAGATGTATTTGTTGTAGACGAGAATGTAGAATTTAGTTCTTTTAGTAATTTTGATCGGCCCCTGTAAACATGATAATATTTATTTCTGAAAACCTGGAAAGGGAAAAATTTTTAAAGCTTTATTTTCCCCACTCACTGCAGTGGGTAAAACAGTTGCTGAGAATATATTTTTCTCACACGCAATGAGTAGTTGTGATACCACATCCTCTTTGTTCGATCACGAAAAAATTACGTTCATCCAGACACTGACTAACAATCCTGATCTAGCAGGTACCCTCCAGGTAGTTTAAATCTCATATGCTGCTCAATAGATGGTTGCTGATGCTGGTGAATGTTTTCTTATTTAATTGTAGGGCTTCAGCTTCTCTGAGACAAAGACCGCCATTGTCGCACAGCCACCATTTGCAGCTGAAGCGAGAGAACATTCTTTATGGGAATACTACCAGGTCCAGCAGTAGCAAACGTGATAATGTTTACTTCTTAAAACCTGGAAAAAGAAAAACTTATAGAACTTTATTTTCCCCACTCACTGCAGAAAATTTGAAAAAGAAATCAGTTTTTACACTATAACTTTTTTTCGACAAAAATTTTTGGTGGCAAAAAACTTAAAATTCGTTTTCAGCAACCTTAGAAATATAAAATCCCAAATATCAAAACTCCTCAAAAACGTTCTATCAAAAATTACCGATTGACTGAACTAAAAGGTAGGTATTGATTCGTATTGCTTAAGAATTATAACAACAACAATAATGTGTTATTTGCATTTGTTAAAGTGAAGACAATACTCGCGATTGCAAATACAGAGAATTCCTGCATTATAATTTTAGTTTAAGCATTCAAGTAAGTTTCATAACTCTTGTAGGTACTACACAAGAAGTAATGTGTCATTGTTTCACGTTCGTTTTAATTAAGAAATCTTTAAAGAAGAATTTATTGTTTTTACTAACAAAAATCACACAAAGAGCCAAAGTTTATTAAAAGCGATTGATTTGTAGTCCTAGCTGAGCCACATGCTAATAGTTAAAAGGGGTAAAAGATCAAAGCGAGAGGATACAACAATTGTCTTTTAAATTGTATTTTAAATAGCAAATATTTGAACTACAACCCCCAAACGCTCATCAACCCTCTAAGAGTGGCCTTGTAACAAAACTAACCCATATACACTATTTTTAATTGTCTCATGGGGAAAGTTATGAACACAAATTAATGGACACTGTGTTAAATGAATTTAAAGCAAAATTTAAAAAAAAGAAACTTTTTTTGCTACTAAACGCGTGAATTAATTATTAATTTCTAGTAGCGATTACGAGTTATTACATAAAACTTTTCTAAATTTTAAAAGACTATTGGAGCGAGAGATAAAGAAATTTTTTATTCAAAATTATAGGCCATTTAACAATAATTAACAATTAATTTGACTACTTAAGTAGGTAGGATATTGGGGTCTTTTCCCAAACATTTCTCTCCGACCATGCACCGTCATTAGTATAACCTATAATTGCCACGGAGCTCTCATCGAAATTGTTAATGTATACGACAAAAAATTTAAGTTGAAAAAAATAATAAAGGAAATTTTATGCTCGAAAACTCTTTCTCGGAGACTTTTACTGTAAAACGAAGGGCTGAAGTGCTAGAGACAAATATTTGACGAAAAACGCGAAGCAAAATTTTTTTTAATACATTAACGATTTTTGCGGGTGGATAACTCGAAAACTATAAGGATAGAAAACAAATAAATAAGTATGATCTTGTAGAAAATTTGATAAGCTTTCATTTAGCTACGAATAATTTTTTCCCTAGGACCCACCGTTTTCGAGATATAAGCGAAAACATAAAAAACGAAACTTTTCCACCTCCCTCCTGCCCTTAGCCATATAGCTAGGACCAAGAACTTTTACCTCTTAACTACTCTAAACACATTACTGAATTCCATCTTCTTCTTTGTCCTCGACACCCCTTTCTGAGGCGTTCGTCTACATATCAAGAGGAATTACGTTTTGTTGGAGAGCCTGTAAAATGGAATAACGAAAGCTTCAAAACAACAGCAAAGTCATGCACAAAGCACATCCGTAGAAGCGATGAAACGAAGCAGTGATAGATCTAGTTGTAGTAACGAGTAGTTTTTTCAAGGAAACCACGATTTAAAAGGAAAACTTATTAGTTTATGACAATTTTGGGTGTAACCGTATGACCTTATTTATAAATTTTGATTACTACATCTGTAGTGGCCACGTTCAACCTTCAACCTCTTGAACCAAAACAATCCAAATTGACGTCATTGCGTGGAAAAGGTTACAAATTTAAAATACACTATATATTTTTTTATTCGCTTCAAATTAAAATTGTTCTAAAACCCTTAAGCTATAAACAATCAACTTCTTGAATGGCAGCATCAAATGTAAGTTATAAAAAAATCTACAACTAAAGCTTTATAACTTTTTTATTACTTTACAAATTGGATTCAGTTTCGAGCAATGGAGCAATGAGAAGAAAAGGGGAAAATTTTTAGATAGAAGCATCCTAAATTAATACATTCTAAGTTGCATGTTTTTAATTTTTTTTATAATTCGAGGACCGTAATTAATGTTCGTTACTCTTTGGGCAAGGACTTCATACGTTCAAAAAATTCTATCATAATAACACAGTTTAAAGTTACAGACAGTTTTTTTTCAAAATGTTTTAATTTGCACTTGAAAGCAGTACCGGATTTATGTATAGGCCAAGTGGACCAAGAGCTCACGATTTTGAAGCTCCGAAGAGGACTCGTGTGTGAATTAAGTTGAAGGATTTATTTTAATATTAATTATAAACATTTAGACCCCGTTCTTACTGAAGTACCACTAGATGCTCATTGTTTACTTTATTCTGTAGTCCTGCTGTTCAGTACAGTTTTTCTACGTCAACACAGATGCAGATGCAGGGGCCCATCTCGCCTCAAATGGTCTAGCATTATCCTGCTACAGGACAACGTCACCACTGATAAATGGAGCAAGACTTGGGGATATGGGAGCCGTTTAAGCCCAGTTGCTGCTCAAAGAGCTTTCAAACCTACCGTCTAACATTTTGGTTGGATCAGTTGGAAGTTGGATCCGTTAAAATGTCATCAAATGATGTTACCTTAAAGAACAAGAAATTGATTATCTAGCTCAGTGGGGCATCGAGCACGTTTCTTATCAAATCTTCTTCTATGGCTTCTATGGCTTAGCCGGGAGCTAAATGTGCAATCTACAAATTGTTACCCCAGTCATCTCCATAGTCGCTTTCTTCCAGCTGGTGAATGTAGGCAGAACTTAGACTTGGGGATGTGGGAGTAGTTTAAGCCCAGTTGCTGCTCAGAAAGCTCTAAAACCTTCTTAAATGATCTAAAACCATCGTAAATGCTCTAAAACCTTAGTTAATACTCTAAAACTTTCGTAAACACTCTAAAACCTTAGTAAACGCTCTAAAACCTTCGTAAACGTTCTAAAACCTTCGTAAATACTCTAAAACCTTCGTAAAAGTTCTAGAACTCTCGAAAACGTTCTAAAACCTTTGAAAACGTTCCAAAACCTTCGTAAATGCTATAAAACTTTCGTTTACTCTATAACTTTCGTAAGCATTCTATAACCTTAGTAAACTCTCTAAAACCTCTCTAAAAAATTAGAGCTTAAAAGCTCTAAAATCTTCGTAAATGTTATAAAATCTTCGTAAAGCTCTAACACTTCCTCAAAAACTGTTTTAAGTATTGTAGAACTTTCTCCAACTCTAAAAAACCTTCTGCTAAGCATTATAGCAAAAGTTTAATCGTTCTAAAGCTTTATTTTCACTGAATTTCTCGGCTTCAGATCTGAAATCTTCGTAAACGTTCTAAAACCTTCATAAATGCTATAAAACCTTTGTGAAAGCTCTAGACCTTTCGTAAACAATCTAAAACCTTTGCAAAACGTTCTAAAACCTTTGTAAAAGCTCTAAAACCTTCGTAAACGTCATAAAATATTCGTAAATGCTCTAAAACCTTCGTAAATGATCTAAAACCTTTGTAAAAGTTCTAAAACTTTCTCAAAAACTTTGAAAACTTTCCAAAATCTTTGTAAATGTTATAAAATCTTCGTAAAGCTTCCTCAAAAACTGTTTGAAGTATTGTAGAACTTTCTCCAACTCTAAAAAACCTTCTGCTACGCATCATAGCAAAAGTTAATAGTTCTAAAGCTTTTTTTCCACTGAATTTCTCGGCTTCAAATTTTTTACATAATGCTTTAAAACCTTTTATTCCTAAAACATTCTACCGTGACCTAGAACCTTCCGAGTCACTCTAAAACTTCCTGGCAAGCTTTTGAACCTTATAGAGAGCACCAAATCTTTCTCAAAAGCTCTAAAACTGACGATAATGATGTAAATTTTTTCTGAACACCCAAGATTGTCTAAAATGCTTCATTAGAAGCTCAGAGCTCCTGTCCAACGTTTTAATGATCATGAAATTATCTAAAACCATCTCGTCGTCTATGAAATCCTCGAGCTAGACAGTTTACCTTCATAAACGCTCTAAAACTTTTATAAACACTCTAAAACCTTCATAAACGCTCTGAAATCTTCGTAAACGTTCTAAAACCTTCATAAATGCTATAAAACCTTCGTGAAAGCTCTAGAACTTTCGTAAACAATCTAAAACCTTTGCAAAACGTTCTAAAACCTTCGTAAAAGCTCTAAAACCTTCGTAAACGTTATAAAATATTCGTAAACGCTCTAAAACCTTCGTAAATGATCTTAAACCTTCGTAAATGATCTAAAACCTTCGTAAAAGCTCTAAAACTTTCTCAAAAACTGTTTGAGGATTTTGTAGAACTTTTTCCAACTCTAAAAAACCTTCTGCTACGCATCATAGCAAAATTTTAATCGTTCTAAAGCTCTTTTTTAATTTAAAATTTTTTACATAATGCTTTAAAACCTTCCGCTTTTACAACTTTCTAACGTTACCTAGAACCTTCTAAGTCACTCTAAAACTTGCTGCAAAGCTTTTGAACCTTATAGAGAGCACCAAACCTTCTCAAAAGCTCTAAAACTGACGATAATATTGTAAATTATTTCTGAACACTTAAGATTATCTAAAATGCTTCGTTAAAAGCTCAGAGCTCCTGTCCAACGTTTTAAAACATTTTTTAATGCTCAAAACTTTCTCAAACAAATAATAGAAACTTTTTCGAACTCTCTCAAATATTTTATAATTATTTATAACTTTCTACATTCTTAAATACTCTCTTAGTCCCCGTTCTTCCTGAAGTACCACTAGAAGCTCATTGTTTACATTACCGAGTGGGGTTGTTCAAATGTCATCAAATGATGTTACCACAGAGAACAAGTAAATTATTATCTAGAGCAGTTGGGCATCTAGGACGTTTATTACATATCCTCTTCTAAGACCTCTATAGCTTAGCAGGGGGCTAAATGTGCAATCTACAAATTTTTGCCCTAATCATCTCCATACTCGCTATCTTCCACCTGGTGAATGTAGACACAATTTAGACGTGATTTAGATCTAGGAGTAGTTTAAGACCAGTTTCTTATCGGGAAGCTTCCAAACACACTTTTTAGAACCTTTAACAATGTCCACACGCCTAAATCTGTACGACGGACCTTACCAAATTACGTCTGTTCAAATGTCATCAAATGATTTTACCACAGAGAACAAGAAAATGACTATCTAGGGCAGTAAGACATCTAAGGCATTTCTCACCATATCCTGGCCTAGCTGTAGTTCTATCAAGCTCCATTAAATGTTCAAGTACTCTTTGTATGGTAGAGTCGCTGACATGAAGCACCTGACAGTAGCCACATAACGCTGCCTTTGCTCTTCGTAACTTCTGAGAGAATTCGCCATCTCACGTTTGCATTCTGGTTAGACGATGGGTGGGAAAAATTAACCTATATTTCTAATTTTTTGTATTCGTCTGACTTTGCCCCTTGTGAGGTCATTGTTTGATCAAACCTTCTATAAAAAAGGGTAACTTTACTGATAGAAATTTCAGTTATTAACACAAACCGTTTTTTTAATAATCCATCCTTTAAACCTAGAGGCTCCATAAAAGTCTTAATCCGGTACTGCTTGAACAAACTTTGTTTTACTTTTAATTTAAAATTGACAAATCTAGATTGAATTATAGGCAATAATTTATAATTATTGTGTAAAAATCAATCAATAATGTATAATTATTAATTATTAATGAAAAAGCACACATAAAGAATCATAATAAGAAAATCCTTGCTCTTATTCAATCTTAACAAATCACTAATATGTATCCGAACACACCTAAAAGGTATTTATCTTACTCTTCAATGTCATGAAAATTAATCAAATTCTTATTGTTAATTTAAATTATTGTTTAAGTTGCGGTTTTAGTCAAGTTTTGTACATAATTGTTTCAAATCTCATACTAAAACAAGAATCTTAAACATCTTAAAGCCTTGATATAAACCTCAAACATACGACAATAACTCTCGCTTCAAATAATGTTTGTGCTTTAAATGTATTGAGGTATAAAGTATGCTTACTTTACCTCAAAATTAAATTGCTTTAGGAATTATTCACCTACATATCAATTATCTCGTTTTTTTTCTAAAATAAGAATTTTAAATAGTTTAATGATAGATTACGCTAAAAAGAAATTGTGGTTATTTTATTATACCTAGTTATTATGTGCACAGGTCAAGAAGCTCACATGTTGACTTTCCATGACATTTCAAAATTAATTTATATGGGGGTGGGCGATAGTTTACAGTTATTAACTATTAATTCCAGGAAAAATTCTAAAATTATTTTAACCGTTGCAACACTTCTTTATGAATTGATAAAGAGGTTCCTCAGGGACCAACTTTTGGTTCTCTACTGCACAGGGTACACTCATGGACAAAAATTATGCATTTTTTTCTAGTTTTAGTTTTTCTTGTGTAACGTTTATGTATACTTGAATTTTTTAATCTTTATCGACATGTGACTACCTTAATCTGTAAGAATATAAAAATTAATATGAAAATAATGTATTTATTGAGTTTAATTAGTTAATTTAATTAATTCATTTTATTATTAATAATTATTAAATATTTATTTAGAAAATTTATTATGAAATTAATTATTTCTTGAGTTTTTTAAGGTCACGTGTCGGTAAAGAAACAAAATCTCAGTTTAGCTTTTATACTGAATGGCTTTCTAGAATGATTCAAATCCATTTAGAATGCTTTAAAACCTTCTCAAACACACTAAAACGTTTGCTAATCTTCTAAAGCCATCTAAAATTCTCAAAACCTGTCTCAGAAGGTTTTAAACTTTCTAGAACACCCTAAAACCCCTCAAGAACTCACAAATTGTTCATAGAAGCATCTAAAACCGTCTCAACAGCTGTAAATCTTTTTAGACAATTCTTAAACTTTCCTAGAAGCTCGAAAAGTTCTTAAAGTCTCTAAAATTTTATAGATTCCTCTATAACGGTTTCGACCGCTGTAAAACTTACTAGACGGTTTTTAAGCCTTCTTAACACCACCAAATATTCTCAAAAATGCTAACAGACAGCTGAAAACCTTATAGAACACCTAAAAACCCTTCTAGAACTCTCTAAAATTTTATAGAATCGTTTTAAACTGTCTCGATCGCTGTAAAACTTTTTAGGCATTTCAAAAACATTCTTAAAGACTCTAAAATCACTAAATATTCTCAAAAATGTAATTCATCAGTCTAAAATATTTCTACAACCTTTTAATATTTCATGAAATCATCTAAAACCACCTCGGTATCTATGAAACTCTCTAGCCAGACAGTTCACCTTCGTAAACGCTCTAAAACCTTCGTAAACGCTCTCAAACTTTCGTATACGTTCTAAAAATCTTGGTAAATGTTTTAAAACCTTCGTACATGCTCTAAAACCTTCGTAAAAGCTTTAGAAATTTTGTAAATTTTCGAAACCTTCGTACATGCTCTGAAACCTTCGCAAGAGCTCTAAAACCTTTTTAAATGATCTTAACCTTCTTAATTGCTCTAAAACCTTCGTTAATACTCTAAAACCTTCGTTAATACTCTAAAACCATCGTTAATACTCTAAAACTTTCGTAAACGCTCTAAAACCTTAGTAAACGCTCTAAAACCTTCGTAAACGTTCTAAAGACTTTGTAAATACTCTAAAACCTTCGTAAAAGCTCTAGAACTTTCGCAAACGCTCTAAAACCTTTGAAAACGTTCCAAAATCTTCGTAAATGCTATAAAACTTTCGTTTACTCTATTACTTTCGTAAGCATTCTATAACCTTAGTAAACGCTCTAAAACCTTTATAAAAGCTCTAAAATCTTCGTAAACGTTATAAAATCTTCGTAAACGCTCTAAAACCTTCGTAAATGATCTAAAACCTCCGTAAAAGCTCTAACACTTCCTCAAAAACTGTTTAAAGTATTGTAGAACTATCTCCAACTCTAAAAAACCTTCCGAGCAAAATTTTAATCGTTCTAAAGCTTTATTTGCACTGAATTTCTCGGCTCAAAATTGTTTACATAATGGACCTTCTGAGTCACTCTAAAACTTCCTGGCAAGCTTTTGAACCTTATAGAGAGCACCAAATCTTTCTCAAAAGCTCTAAAACTGACGAAAATGATGGAAATTTTTTCCGAACACCTAAGATTGTCTAAAATGCTTTATTGAAAGCTCAGAGCTCCTGTCCAACGGTTTAATGATCATGAAATTATCTAAAACCGTCTCGGCATCTATGAAATCCTCGAGCTAGACAGTTTACCTTCATAAACGCTCTAAAACTTTTATAAACACTCTAAAACCTTCATAAACGCTCTGAAATCTTCGTAAACGTTCTAAAACCTTCATAAATGCTATAAAACCTTCGTAAAAGCTCTAGAACTTTCGTAAACAATCTAAAACCTTTGCAAAACGTTCTAAAACCTTCGTAAAAGCTCTAAAATCTTCGTAAACGTTATAAAATCTTCGTAAACGCTCTAAAACCTTCGTAAATGATCTCAAACCTTCGTAAAAGCTCTATAACTTTTTCAAAAACTGTTTGAAGCATTGTAGAACTTTCTCCAACTCTAAAAAACCTTCTGCTACGCATCATAGCAATATTTTAATCGTTCTAAAGCTCTCTTTTAATTTAAAATTTCTTACATAATGCTTTAAAACCTTCCGCTCTTACAACTTTCTAACGTGACCTAGAACCTTCTAAGTCACTCTAAAACTTCTTGGCAAGCTTTTGAACCTTATAGAGAGCACCAAACCTTCTCAAAAGCTCTAAAATTGACGATAATGTTGTAAATTATTTCTGAACACTTAAGATTATCTAAAATGCTTCGTTAATAGCTCAGAGCTCCTGTCAAACGTTTTAAAACATTTTTTAATGCTCAAAGCTATCTCAACAAATAATAGAAACTTTTTCGAACGCTCTCAAATATTTTATAATTATTTATAACTTTCTACAGCCTTTTGAAATTATTTTAGGATCTTATAAACGGCATGATAAGGTAGATGACTTAAATACTCTCTATAATGCTCTAAAAATTCTTCAGAATGCTACAAAATCGTTTCGAACGCCCTAGCACTTCCTCAAACGTTCGAAAACGTTCTGATTTGAGGTTGAATTTGAAGGCTTTAAAACATTTTTAAGCGCTCAAGCACTTTCAAGAATGTCGTAAATCTTTATAGAGCTTGTAGAAGTCACTACAAGAGCCCCTATAAATTTGGAAAAGCATAAATGATAGGTAGTACCTATAGTTTCTTGATAAAATTCAGTTATCATTTTCTATAAAGTTTTTATGTTTAAGCAACTGAAAAATAAATAATCTAGAAGTAAAGAAAAAAGAAAAATTTTTAACATTATGTAATCAAACGTGCCTAACCTGCCCCTAAAAACATCTTAAAATTTCAACCAATTTATTTAAGAGTACGAGCGTTTCTGAAAGGTATTTTTCGAAAAAATTTGCTTCCTTTTCAACTTGAAACCTTTTTACTTAATATAAAATTATATACTTACAAAGTTATGTCGTTTGATAATAATAATAATTTACTTGCGCAAAAAAGCCTAATGCATTAAATATTCATAAATTAAAACTTGAATTAAATAATTTAAAACGTATCAATAACCTACTAGTATATTATGTATGTAATTAATTTTTTATGAACTATTGCATTTAAAAACATCCCTAAGGGTTAAGTTTAACTACCGGGGTGTAACGACCCTGTAAGTCGCAAATAGAATAGGTACTTCTCTTTAAATTGACAAGGGCGTTCTGAATAGAATGGTTCAGTAGTCAGCTGAAGTCATCAAATTGACGTAATAAAATCTATGCATTCGAGCAATAAAATAGAAATTTGTGTGAATAAAAATTCTTCTTGTTGTACTCATTCGTAGAGAGTTGTACAAGCGAATTTATATGTTAAATATTTTTTGCGATTAAATTGGAACAGAAGTGCATTTTTGAATTAAGTTGCAAGTAAAATTACACTCCAGCTTTTTTCGCTACGTTTTACATTGTTTGACTTGAAAAAACTGCTTGATTAAAAATTTTTAAATTACTTTTAGAAAGATGTAGATTACTAAAATTTGCATGAAAATGCTCTTCGGTAATTGTTTTGATAATATAAATTAAAAAATATTTCAACAATTTAAGTTTTCAACTTCTACCACCATCACAGCTCAGTCGCTGATGATATTTTGCTATCTCTTTGTTTGACATTTTCATCTCTTTTCTATTCATAAAACTGATTAAAATGTACCTACATGTATGTAATTGCAAAAGCTCGAAAAAACTCCTAAAGACAAAAAAGCTTTGAAGCGCAAAAGGAATGAGCAAATTTAATTCATCAAAAAGCGATGCGATATTAAGAATCTGCAACCAGGAGGTGACTAGAGTAAAGTCCCATCAAAATTCTTCCTTAGTCACCAAGGTGCTTTCTGAGATTTCCCACAACTTAAATATTGAGTAAGATTGTTAAGCATATTAAGAGGTTTCTGAGGGTTTACAGAAAATTCTTTAAACGGAAAATTCATCGCAAAGAAATTTTTAGCAAGAAGTTTCATCGCTAAGAAAATATTCACCACGATTTAAAAGCAGCAGCTAACAGCGTAGACGTTGATTTCTTAGAGATTGCCTGGGCGGAACAATGCGCTATGACGAAAATGTGACCGATTGCATAGAGTCGCATCAATTTTGTGATACAGAGAGGGAGAGAGAGACATAGCACTCGCTCCCCGACCACACCGACGAAGTGGAAGCCCACGTCCGCAGACGACTTCGAGACGAAGATGACGTAGCCATCGCTCTATCCACTCCGCTCAAAATCAAGACCCTCATCAAGAAGACAAAAGCCAAGACAGCGTCTTGCCACGACGGTATCTCTAAAAAAGCTTTACGTAACCTTCCTCTTTCAGCTCCATACTATCCCGCCTGAGAAAACACACAGAAGACGGACAAATCATCTAGGACGAACAATATGGCTTCCGACCAGCTCACTCCACTGTCCACCAAACCGTCGGCGTAGTCGAATTCATCGCCGAAGCATTCGACCACAAGGACTGCGCCACTGCCGTCTTCCTGAACGTCTCCAAGGCTTTCGACAAGGTTGGGCAGCGGGGTCTACTCCACAAGATTTCCTCTCGATTTTCACTACCGATAACGAAGCTCATCGCCTCCTTCCTTTCCTGTCGATCATTCAGGGTCAAGATCGACGACGTCCAATCCATCTCCAGACCTATCCTAACCGGTGTCCCCCAAGGTATCACCCTTGGGAGTGACTTTCCGCATCTCACCATCTTCACTAGTGATATGCCATTAACCGAAGTTACTAACCTTTATATTTTTGCAGATGACACCTGTTTCATGACCAGCAACAGGGATCCACGCCTGTAAGATACCGACTTCAAAGAGCAGCCTGGGGCTCTGGTTCAAGAAATGGCCAATCTCCGTCAACGCACAGAAGAGCTCGTCCATTTACTTCTCCAAGCGACCAAGTCTCTGTCGTTCGCCAAAAATCGAAATCTACGGTAAACTTATTCCTTGGAAAGAGGAAGCCAGGTATCTAGGACTAATCATCAACTAAGGCTTCACCTGGAAACCACACATCAAGAGAGCTATCGTCCGAGCACGAGCTGCCTTTTCACTACTATATTTGCTTTTTTGGACCTCCGGAACAAGCTGCTTCTCTACCAGACCGTAATTCGACCCATCATAACGTAAGCCGCACTGTCAAGCATCAAGAAGATGCAGACCATCCAAAACATGATTCTGAGGACCATCATCAACGCATCATGGTTCATCCGCAACAGCAACCTTCAACGGAACCTACAGATGATCTGCGTCCAGGATTTCGTTCAAGAAGTAGCCTCCAAGTTCCACGAGACAACACTGGAGCACGAATGGACCACCCTACTATCCGAAGACCTTGAAAATACAACATCAACGAGTCTAGGCTTTAGAAGAGACCCAAGTTGGTTCTTGACCGAGCCTATAATAACCTCCTACAGCCTAAAACAGACTAACGTTTATCGTCAGTGACTTTGGGCACATTTCACAACACATTTAATCAACGTTTTTACTTTTTTAGGTCCGACTGAGGAAGGAGGTACAGGGCAGAGCCCTGACACCCCAATAGCCAGTTTCAAGATTCCAGAATCCAGTACTCGCTCCTTTCATCTATACTACGCAAGATATTGACTCCACCCAGACAATCTCTTAAAAATCAACGTTTACCTTGGTGATCCTGCACACTCGACCTCTACATTACAGTGTTAGGTTAGGGTTAGAAGATTTTGTTAAAATCAATTTCATCGTGAGCCTTCCACCGTTCATTAACGGTAAGACTGGGCACAGTGGGTACCAATAAAATTTCGAATTGCAAAGAGTTTTAGTACGAGAAAACAATTGTTTAGTAAAACCTTAGAGATTACTCAAAATGAAAAATTAAACAAAGGAATTATTTCAAAATTATTATTTAATCCGCCTCCCTTTTTTTCAACCAAAAAAAAAGAGCAACAAGCAATAAAATCCAATTATAATTATACTATCAGCTGAAAATTTTTACAATTTAGTCCATTATCACATCATGTACGTATATTTTTAATTGAAAGTACATTTCTTGTTTTCAAACAAACACAAAAAATCCAACATGCAATTAACGTTAATATAAAATGGAAGCGCGCACACACAAACACATATGCAGCACAGGAGGAGAAAAAAAAACTTTTGTATTAAAAATGAACAAAAATTTAATTATAGTACTATGTATAACATTTTTCTCTGTAAGAAAAGTTGGGAAACTTTTTTTTATGTTCCTCTTACATTTATAAGACTATAAATTTCCAAATGGATTTTCTTGTATTCATCATTAATCCTAAAGAAAGTTTACAAAGTTTCCCAAAACTAACAATGCACTTTTAGTTTTTGCCATTATTTTAGTTCTGAAAAGAAACCAATTTCGTTACATAATTCAAAAAGTTAACTTTTGTTTAAGTAGCAATTATTATTATTCGGTAAGTATAGGTCTTCTTCTAAGTGTTGAAAAAGTTAGGTAGTAACGTAAGGTTTATAGATTTACCGTATAGAAAGTACCTTCACGTTTTGCCTTTAGTGCTATAAACCAAATTGCAATACAGAAATGTCAATAATAATTTGTAATTGTATATCTTGAGGCTAAATTTAGAAATTAACATAGATATAATATGTATGTAGAAGTATATTATTCGAGGTAGGTATCGCTTCATTTGATACTTTACTTGTTTATATAGTTAAATACAAAGACCTTTAGGCAATTAAAGGTTTTGACGTTCGGTAAAATTGTTTGTATTAACGAAAAACATGTTTAACTTAGACTCAATCTTTATAAAATAAATGTATTACTGTTTTCCTTATTTTTAAAAATTATATAAATATAAAAAAAAATAGGAATAAATTGTTAAAGGCTACATTTTTCATACAAGACATTTCTTATACTAAACATTCGTTTTTATATTTCATTTTAGTTAATTAAAAATAAAAAAATATTTTTTAATACATCTTAATAATCTCATACAGACGTTGTTCATACAAAATGTTTCTTATACAGAACACTTTTTATACAAAACAATTCTTGTACAAAACATTTTTATGCAGAACATTTCTCAGAGAAAAAATTTTTTATATACAGATCATTTATTTTACAGAACATTTCTAATACAAAACATTTTTTATACAAAACATTTCTTGTACAGAACATTTTTATGCAGAAAATTTCTGAATAAATAAAATTTTTATATACAAAATATTTCGTATACAGATTATTTATCTTACAGAACATATACAGAACATTTCTAATACAGTATATAAAATTTCACATACAGAAAATTTTTTATAGAACACATTTCTAGTACAGAATATTTCTCATACTTACAGAACTTTTATAAAAATATATTTATGATACAGAACATTTTTCATAATACAGAACTTTTTTTATATTTTATACAAAACATTTCTTGTACAGAATATTTCTGAAATTGAAAATTTTTTCTATACAAAATATTCCTTATACAGATCATTTATTTTACAGAACATATACAAAACATTTTTCATGCAGAACATTTCTAATACAGTTCATTTTTACAGTTCACATTTTCATACATAATATTTCTAATACAGTATATTAAATTTCTCATACAGAAAATTTTTTATAAAAAATATTTTTCATAGAGAACATTTCTAGGACAGAATATTTCTCAGACTTACAGAACATTTATAAAAATATAATTATCATACAGAACATTTCTCATACAGAACACTTTTTACACAAAACATTTCTTGTACAGAATGTATTTCTTAAATATAAAAGTTTTTATTTAAATTTTTTCTATACAAAATATTTTTTATAAAGATCATTTGTCTTACAGAACATTTCTAATACATTAAAATAATACAGTAATTACATTTTTCATAGAGAACATTTCTAGTACAGAATACTTCTAATACGTACAGAAAAATTATAAAATATATTTATATCATATAAAACATTTCTCATCCAGAAAATTATTTATACAAAACATTTCTTGTACATATTATTTCTTTTACAGAACATTTCTCAAACAGAAAATATAGATCATTTATAATACAGGACATAAATATATCATAGAATTTTTTTTTATAAAAAACATATCTCATAGAGAACATTTCTATTACAGAATATTTCTCATACATTCTCAAAAAAAAATTTATAAAAATATATTTAGCGTACAGAACATTTATCATACAGGACATTATTTATACAAAATATTTCTTGTACAGAACATTTTTATAAAGAACATTTTCCAAACAGAAATATTTGTATGCAAAATATTCCTTATACAGATCATTTATCATACAGAACATTTCTCATACGGAACATTTCGTATACAAAACATTAATTTCTTATATTTAATAGAATTTTGTTTTATTCTGCAGAATAGGACAGTTAATAAAACTAAATAAATAACCTCTAATAATTATCTACTGATCATTTTAATGTTCAAATGCTTCTTATTGACCTCTTTAATTAGGGTTCCTTTCTTTTCGTGCAAACCGTAATAAAATAGCATAGAAAAAATTTATTCGTGTAAGCGATCGACGATTTAATGATAACAATTAGACATTCTCCATTCGGCGTTTTATCTGATGTACAAAAGCCTTGAAAAAAGAGGATTTTTGTTATAGATAAGAATATAAAAATAAATTTGATTGTAATATAATGATAGAGCAATTTAATAAAATTTTACCTTGCTCTTTTCATAAACTAAATAAATAAACACGAATTTACCATTTTCCAATATCTTTCAGTTTCAACAAATACAATGGTTTACTAAATTACAAAAAAAATATTTTTGTTTAATAAAGAATGAAAAATAAAAATAAAAGAATTTACATCACTTTTTTTCCGACAAAGTTAAAATCTTTTAAGTTTTTTTTCTTTTTTCCACATTTCAAAATATAATTTAATTACAAGAGTAACATAAACTCGCAGATATTGAATTTCCAATTTCCTCAATTTCAAGATGAATGGATATAAATTCACATTTTTCCTCTTCCTTCTTTCTTTTTATTATTTTTTCTCTCAAGATATCCTTTGTAAACTAAATCCGATTGATTAATATTTAATATATTTTTCTTTGTGTTGTAAAATAAACTGCTGATGTAAATTGTAAAATGTTAAATAACGAAATATGAATATTTAAAAGAACTTAAGTCTTTACGTGATTTAGCTCAAGTTGATTGAGTTATTATTAAAAAAAGTTAAAAATCATAGCGATTAAATTTTCTTTTTGAAACTGCAATGCAGTACTATAATAATTGCTTATACAGGACGTCTCACTGTCTAGTTCTACAGGGTGGTCATGAACGCAGGGTGGTTAGCCGCACGTATTCCTAACATCAAGTTCTTACATCAGAACTTGCTCATATACAAAGGCAACTCTTTGTTTAGATAGAGCTCTCTGGAAGTGGATACCCTAGGTTTTCCTAAATATCTTGGGCCAACTGTATTTGTTCCTAGTATAAGTAGCTACCCTTGGATTTAGCCTCAACTGTCTTTGGCCTAAGTTAACTTATGTCTTATTGATCCTTAATCTAGGCAGGTTTTTCACTTAACTTAAGTTAGCTTATACTCCTCGGTTAAGCAAGTCTTTGGCCTAACTTAGGTTAGCCACCCTTCCCTTTAGTCTTAGCAAGTCTTTTAGCCTAACTTAACTTCTCTTCTTGATCCTCAGTCTAGACTATGACTTAGCTTTGCTTAACGTTTACTACTAGGTTAAGCAAGTCTTTAGTCTAACGTAGGTTAGCTATTCTTGGCTTTAGCCTCAATAGGTATTTTAGCTTAACTTAATTCGTCTCTTCTTGATTCTTAGTCTAGAGAGCACTTAACTTAGGTTAGCTTTTACTCTTAGGTTAAGCGAAACTTTGACTTAACTTAAGTTAGCTACATTTTCCTTTAGCTTTAGCAAGTCTTTTAGCTTAACTTAACTTATCTCTCCTTAATACTTAGTCTAGGTAGGTCTTTGACTTAACTTAGGTTAGCCTTTACTCCTAGGTTAAACAAGTCTCTGGTCTAACTTAGGTTAGCTACTCTACTACTCTTGGCTTTAGCCTTAGCAAGTCTTTTAGCCTAACTTAACTTATCTCTTCTTGATACTTAGTCTATAGAGATCTGTGACTTAACATAGCGTCACCTCAAAGCAACACTAGGACATTCAAATAAAAGACGCGATAGGAATATCTGTATTTTTGCACCTAATGGAACACTAAGTTATACTTTATGATGTCATATTACTTTTGTACAAACCATAACTTTGTGTTGCATAAGTGTATTGGATTGTATTTTAAGTTTATTGAAGTGTATCTGTTTTTTGAATGTCCTGCTGTTGCTTTGATAGTTTTTTTTTCTTTTACTCCTTTTAGGAGCTTTTACTCCTAGGTTAAGTAAGTCTTTGTCTTAACTTAAGTTAGCTACATTTTCCTTTAGCTTTAGCAAGTCTTTTAGCTTAACTTAACTTATCTCTTCTTAAAACTTAGTCTAGGTATGTCTTTGACTTAACTTAGCTTAGCCTTTACTCCTAGGTTAAACAGGTCTCTGGTCTAAATAAGGTTAGCTACCCTTGGCTTTAGCCTCAGCAAGTCTTCTAAACTAACTAAACTTATCTCTTATTGATCGTTAGTCTATACAGATCGGTGACTTACCTTAGGTTAGCTTTTACTCCTAGATTGAACAAGTCTTTGGCCTAACTTAACTTATGTTTTATTTATCCAAGGTTTAGACAGGTTTTTGACTTGACTTAAGTTAGCCCTTTCTTTTATACCTAGCCTATAGGTATTTGGCTGAACTTAAGTCAGCTATCGTTGTCTTTAGCAAAAACAAGACTGATGTTACCTTAGGTTATCTGGTCTTTGTTCTAAGCACGTAAGTGTACTACCTTAAGTTAAGCAACAAGTTTGACTAGTTTTGGTCTGAACATATTTAAAGACATTGGGTATACAACGGAATCCTTGTTATTATTTACACTATTAGAGGCACAATTGTGTCTTGAGATAGTTGAAGAAAGTAAAAAAAATTATATTCATCTACGCACATTGAAATTAATAAGTTGAATTACACCCTACATTAGATAGTCGTAAATTGAGTATAAAGTTATCACTCATGGATATTCTCCCTTGTAACATGTTTCACTTCAACAAGAGGTAAGAATGATATAAATTTTATATAAGGGTTTTGGTTGAGAGGCGACTATTCTAACCTAACCGCTTGTTAATTAATAATAATACACTTGTAACCGTCTTGTAAAGCATTTACACAGTATTTGACACAAATTAAATATTTACTAACGTCCATAAATTGCTAGTACTGTAATTTTGATAGATATAAACGTAAATTTATATGTTTGTTGTATTTGAAATACTTGCACACATGCCAGCTTACATAAAAATGCAATGAAAACTAAAATGAGCCAATATTGGCGTTTAGAAGCTACTCATGCTGATAGTAAGCGTCCGTCGATAATACTTTCTTTAGAACGCTTAAAATTTTTTACTGTCCAAGTTTTAACCTCATTTGGTAGGTTATTAAAGAGATTTGAACTGGGAACGTATAGTAGTTACCTACGTGATAAGCTGATAAGCCACCGAGCGCATATCTGAACTAACTCCACGTACAAGATTTTTATGAGTAAAAATTTGGTCTTTAAAGATGGAAATAGTTTAGTAATGTGATTTTTCCAAGTCACTTTTAATTACACAGTGCAGAAACTTAATTAACAAAGAAATGAAGTACTTATGTTTAAAACTATATAGTAAAAATCGTCAAATTTTAAAAAAAGAGACTAAAGAAGAAGACTGAAACAAGAAAAAAAATTTTTTTGTCAATTTATCACAGAATCTAACACTGGAACAAATTTAAAATGTAGACTGCATATAAATCCGAACTCCAAGTATCAACACTGTCAATATGAAAAGTACACATTTGTTCACTCTTTTGACTTGTTTTAATAAACTGAAAATTTTATTATCAATATAAAAGCTCAATCAAGCACCACATTGAGCGATCAAGTTCAAAATTGAATTACCCCAATCATGTGTGGTGTGCACTATTCAACGTTGAATAAAATTGCTTTAAAAATTATTTCTTTTAACGAAATTTCAGTGCCAATTAAATCGATTAAAAATAGTTTTTAAAAAAGTGTTTAAAATATGATTGTTATAAAACAATTGAAATTAAAATTAATTTAAGTTATTAAGGCTGTGAGTGCACTCCCACAAGCAACATACAATGTGAAACAATAAAGATAATTAAAGTTGCCCTAAAACTATGTATGAAGTTACGTAAAAATAGTGAAAAAAAATTTTTATTAAAGTAATTTTGTAAAATAATTAAATAACACGTACATATCTACAAATTTTACAAGTCAACAAATTTAAACAAAAGAGCAAAGGAAGTAATTTTTCAACTGTTCACGTAAAATTGGTGTAGAGCGCGTTTTTTTTCAAGCGTCATTATAGGTGTATGAAAAAAAATGGAAAAAAAATTAGACGCTTTTCCATGACGGACTAAATTCAACAATCCAACCCTGAGCAATGAGCATTTCATAAAGTTTGATTAATTCAACTTAATGAAATTCTCTTTATAGTTTAATTTCTAACAAAACATTAATTTGCTTTTAGTTCTTCTGTACTCGTGTTTTTGTGCTTTATGGGGTGAGTTTTTTAACTTGACACACGCTAATAACTAGAAAAATACATTTTAGAAAAAATAGTTTTGAACACAACTTGTTTCACAAAGGGGAGCACGAGACAACATTTTTTATTTTTACATTGGTGAACGTTTGGGGGTCAACTTGCTTTTTTTTATACAAACCTACAGTATTTATGGCTGATTATTATATTATATAATAAAATGAGCGACTTTTTTAAGAAAAGTTTTTTTCCGGAATGTCAAATTTTAATGTCATTTAACAAAGTAACTAGAGATTTTTGAAATTTTAAGAATTTTTTTTTCGTAAACTCTTAATTTTTGAAAAAAAAAGAAAAAAGCTTATTTTAATGTGGAAAATCGAGTAAAAATATTTATAAAATTTTTCAGAAATTTTCTTAAAAATTTACAAATTTTTAAAAAATTTTAAAAATTTTATTTTCATTTTTTTTTCAGAAAATCGAGAAAAATTTTTTCAGAATTTTTCCGAAGATTTATCATAATTTATCAAAAAATTTTTAGAATTTTCCGAAAAATATTTTATTAAATTTATTAAATTTTATTTTCATTTTTTTTTAAGAAAATCGAGTAAAAATATTTTCAGAATTTTTAGAAACTTGAAACATAGATTTCTTACTGTATCAGCTACAACATCCTAAAATTTCATACCGTAACATTAATTAAAACTAAAGTTATCCATAAAAACTACGACCCACCAATGACGCCAGTTGACGCCAGTTTGGATTTTTTTTTTTTTTAAATTGCCTTGCCTTGCCTTGCCTTGCCTTGCCTTGCCTTGCCTTGCCTTGCCTTGCCTTGCCTTGCCTTGCCTTGCCTTGCCTTGCCTTGCCTTGCCTTGCCTTGCCTTGCCTTGCCTTGCCTTGCCTTGCCTTGCCTTGCCTTGCCTTGCCTTGCCTTGCCTTGCCTTGCCTTGCCTTGCCTTGCCTTGCCTTGCCTTGCCTTGCCTTGCCTTGCCTTGCCTTGCCTTGCCTTGCCTTGCCTTGCCTTGCCTTGCCTTGCCTTGCCTTGCCTTGCCTTGCCTTGCCTTGCCTTGCCTTGCCTTGCCTTGCCTTGCCTTGCCTTGCCTTGCCTTGCCTTGCCTTGCCTTGCCTTGCCTTGCCTTGCCTTGCCTTGCCTTGCCTTGCCTTGCCTTGCCTTGCCTTGCCTTGCCTTGCCTTGCCTTGCCTTGCCTTGCCTTGCCTTGCCTTGCCTTGCCTTGCCTTGCCTTGCCTTGCCTTGCCTTGCCTTGCCTTGCCTTGCCTTGCCTTGCCTTGCCTTGCCTTGCCTTGCCTTGCCTTGCCTTGCCTTGCCTTGCCTTGCCTTGCCTTGCCTTGCCTTGCCTTGCCTTGCCTTGCCTTGCCTTGCCTTGCCTTGCCTTGCCTTGCCTTGCCTTGCCTTGCCTTGCCTTGCCTTGCCTTGCCTTGCCTTGCCTTGCCTTGCCTTGCCTTGCCTTGCCTTGCCTTGCCTTGCCTTGCCTTGCCTTGCCTTGCCTTGCCTTGCCTTGCCTTGCCTTGCCTTGCCTTGCCTTGCCTTGCCTTGCCTTGCCTTGCCTTGCCTTGCCTTGCCTTGCCTTGCCTTGCCTTGCCTTGCCTTGCCTTGCCTTGCCTTGCCTTGCCTTGCCTTGCCTTGCCTTGCCTTGCCTTGCCTTGCCTTGCCTTGCCTTGCCTTGCCTTGCCTTGCCTTGCCTTGCCTTGCCTTGCCTTGCCTTGCCTTGCCTTGCCTTGCCTTGCCTTGCCTTGCCTTGCCTTGCCTTGCCTTGCCTTGCCTTGCCTTGCCTTGCCTTGCCTTGCCTTGCCTTGCCTTGCCTTGCCTTGCCTTGCCTTGCCTTGCCTTGCCTTGCCTTGCCTTGCCTTGCCTTGCCTTGCCTTGCCTTGCCTTGCCTTGCCTTGCCTTGCCTTGCCTTGCCTTGCCTTGCCTTGCCTTGCCTTGCCTTGCCTTGCCTTGCCTTGCCTTGCCTTGCCTTGCCTTGCCTTGCCTTGCCTTGCCTTGCCTTGCCTTGCCTTGCCTTGCCTTGCCTTGCCTTGCCTTGCCTTGCCTTGCCTTGCCTTGCCTTGCCTTGCCTTGCCTTGCCTTGCCTTGCCTTGCCTTGCCTTGCCTTGCCTTGCCTTGCCTTGCCTTGCCTTGCCTTGCCTTGCCTTGCCTTGCCTTGCCTTGCCTTGCCTTGCCTTGCCTTGCCTTGCCTTGCCTTGCCTTGCCTTGCCTTGCCTTGCCTTGCCTTGCCTTGCCTTGCCTTGCCTTGCCTTGCCTTGCCTTGCCTTGCCTTGCCTTGCCTCGCCTTAAAAAGCTTATTTTAATGTGGAAAATGGAGTTAAAATAATTATAAAATTTTTCAGAATTTTTCAAAAAAATTTACAGATTATTAAAAATTTTTTAAAATTTTTCAGAATTTTCCAGAAAAAATTTTTATTAAAGTTTTTGTTTTGATTTATGTTTCTTTTGAATCTTGCAATTTCCTCTAAAAGTAAAAAAATTCTTAAAATCTTAAAAAGTTCCACTCTTTTGTTCAATGACTCACCCTGTATACAGAAAAATTTATTTCCGATCTAATTTTTTATAAGTGAGTTTTTTAGCTTGACACGCGCTAATATCTGGAAAAATAATCATTTTAGAAAAAATAGTTTTGAGTAAAAGTTGTTTCACTTGGAGGGAGGCACGATTATATTTTTTTCGTTTTTCATTGGTGGACGTTTGGGAGGTCATTTAGGGGTCAACTTGCTTTTTTTATACAAACTTACATTTTTTCTGACTTATTATTTTACATACTAAAATGAACAACTTTGGTAAGAAAAGTTTTTTTCTCAGGTATCAATTTCTTATGTCATTCAACAAAGTAACTAAAGATTTTTGAAATTTTAAGAATTTTATTCTCGTAAACTATCAATATCATTATTTTAGAAAAAGTTTGAAAAGGAAGAAAAAGCTTATTTGAATGTAGAAAATCGAGTAAAAATATTTTCATAATTTTTCCGCGAATTTTGAGAATTTTCAAAAAGTTTTCCGAATCTTCCTGAAAAATTTTTTATTAAATTTTTTGATTTGAACTAAGCTTTTTCTTTGTTTCTTGCACTCTAAAACTGATAGTTTACTGCAAAAAATTCTTAAAATTAAATGTCCCGCTGTTTTGTTGATTGACACGTATACAGAATGGTCACTTTCCGATCTAATTTTATAGATCAGTGAGTTTTTTAAATTGACACACGCTAATATCTGGAAAAAAATCATTTTAGAAAAAATGGTTTTGAATAAAAGTTGATTCACTTGAAGGGCACTATACAACATTTTTTATTTTTTCATTGCTGAACGTTTGAGGGGGTTCATTTAGGGGTCAACTTGCTTTTTTTTATAGAAACTTACATTTTTTCTGACTTATTATTTTACATACTTAAATGAACAACTTTTGGAAGAAAAGTATTTTTCTCAGATATCAATTTTTTGTCGAAGAATAAGTGCCTTTCGGTCAAAATTGAGTTGATACATTTTATACACTAACTCACAGGAATGATTTCGACCGATTAAGAAAAAAAATTGCTGTTACAATAAAATCCAAAAATGAGGATAAATTTTGGTTCGTTGACTACACTAAACCGTTTTTGAAATTTATTATAATCGTGCATTTAACCGCTCCTTATGACATTTCATTGTTTACTAATGGGGAATGTAAATCTGATAGGTGCATCGTGAACTTCATCATGTTCACGAGTAATAAGCTGAAATGTTTCACAAACCGTACGATTTTACAATAGGATAAGGTTAATTTTTAAAAATAATAAATATAGCGTTAATTGTAAATTACATCAGGGGCAAAGCTTTCCTCGTCACGCGGTCTTGCACTCACTCGGTCCACTCCCAAGAGAACTATATGAGAACAACATAGACGTCGTCGAACCGCACGAGCTAAAACAATGGCTTAGTTCACTTTCCAATTGACATTTGATGCTGGCCCTTAATGTCTCTCAAAGTAATTGGAAGGGTAGAAAATTTTACGTTCAAGTAATTTCTTTTAATAGAAGTGTTGTTAATGCTTTTTTGTTTGTTTAAAAATGTCAAGTTGCTGCTGGGACGAAAGATTATATCGGAAAAAGAGACACAGTTGCAACGGACATCTTCACGTTGTGTTGTAATATATTGATCTCAAAGGACATTCTATGTTTGCCTGGGGTTCTCTTATCGCAACCCTCAAAATGGGAAGAAAATTGACAAATTTTAATCACGTTTTCTAAATTAAAATTTGATTTATTGCTAAAATAATGAGAGCCATAAAAAGAATAAATTTACATAAAATTGATTTTGAGTTATCATTTTCGTTTAAAGAATAAAATTTCTCTTTATTTATTTATCAAGATGGCTGTCTTGGAGTTTTTCAGAATAAAAACTTTTTTTGTTCCAAGTAACACATTTGGTCTACGTTTTGACGGTTTATTGTGTTTTTTTAATAAATCTTCTTTTTTGTAAAGCGCCAAAATCATCTCAGTTTGTTAATCTCTTCTTAAATTCTTTCTTATATAAACAACAGTTCGTAATTTTTCATTTTTTCTTTCTAAAAATATGTTACGCTTCTAATCTAATTAATATAACAATGATGAAATTGCTTCAACTTGCAATTAGCTCCATCTCAAATCTTTTATCCATCTTTTCAAGTAGATATTATTTTTTCTAAGGGCACGTCGAGCCGTCGCTAGAGACTAACTTGTAGGTCAACCTCTGTTTGTTAGTTTGCATATCAAATAAAGTTGACTTATTCAAATCGCCTGCTCGAATGTCTCAATGTCTTTTTTTCAGACACTTTACGTATCTCTGTATTCTCAAGAATACTAGAGCAACTTAACAAGCTATTCAAAAGAATCAAAATGTATATTTTATTTGACTGTCAAGCAGCTCTAGAAACTTTCTCTGAGTTACCTTTAGAGTTGGTGTTATCTCGACCATAAAGTAACTGTACAAACGCAGACAGATTATTTTGATGTGAAACTGTATACCAATTAACTCAGATTATAAAACAAGCTCAGAAGTGATTTTAGATAATCTGATAGTTAAATAACGTTACAGAACATAATATGGACAAACTTAAATGGTTCCCAGCTAATAGAACATACAACAGAAACGCAAAAGGCCGTTGAGCTGGTTAAACGCATCTCCAATGGATTCCGAAATACCGTGTGAAAGACCTACAAAACACTAGACGAAGGACATGAGAGTTTAGGAATGGAAATCTGATGATATTATTTATTTGGTATTCCAAAAACTACAAAAATCCTTAAATTCACAAGAAAACAAACCACATTCATCTGCAAGCTTCTAATAGGGTATTTCTGTTTGAAAAAACTCCTAAGCATGCCAGTAGGTGTACTACAAAACATCCACAATAAGCAGGTTTTGCTGTAAGGACGACAGGACCGGATTGGCTAGTAGTTGGTCCCACAGGCTACTAAATATGTTGGCCCCAAATGTTCAATGATTTTCGCTTTTAAAACCTGCATCGTACCTATACAGTCAAAACTGGTTATAGCCCATTCCCAATCTCTAAGCAACTCACGAGTTTGGAAGAGTACAAAGGTTTTTATACCAGTGAGCACGATGCTATCGCTGGCACGCAACTTAGACTACCTTCAGACCAACCTGTTGTAGATATGTCTCGCTCACAGGCTCACCCTAACTTCCACCTGCCGCTCTTCTAAATAAACGGAAGAAACAGAAGAAACACGGGTCGGGACAAAATACCGTCAGAGTGGAGTGTCTTTGGCACATGCCTAACCTTATAATCTGGACCGTTTCATCACCTCTCTGACTCTCCTCAAGAGTAACTCCCCTTTGTACTACAAATCCGTCCTGTTTAGGAATCTGAGCCTTTCAGAGTCCCATACAGGTGGGCCATACTCGGTCCACATAGGGTCCTCACTCCAAGACCACTAGGTTTTGAAAATCACTGAAAAAGACCATCATGGCTGCTGGGGACAAAGACTTGTCCGGTCTTCTGCCTTCTGACCCCAAGTCTAGTCGCAATTGGACTAGTTTTAGGATTTTCCCTGATAAAGTTTCGGCTGCTGGTTACGACCTCCTCGCATCAGTTTCGTAATCTTTCTCAAAACAACAAAGACGACTTCCTAAAAAGGTGGCGAGTAGGCGTCTGAGAAAGTTTTAGAGATTAGGCCTCGATCCAGAGTCGCGCCTTTCTCTAATCGGGCACTCACTATTGGCACGATTCACTGAACTTCCATGAACCGAAGCTATCCCCGTATAGTTAAAGATCTTAGACCAAAAGGGAAGTAGATAGGTTGTTATGCACTGAGTAGTAGCCCCGGCACTACCTGTCTTCTCTCACGAATATCGGATGTACCTTTACGTGCTGAGTTCTGGAGCAAAACCAGGTTGTAGGAGCAACCGACTCAAGCGTAAACCCGTTTATAGCTGATAATTAACACTTCTTCGCTAATTTTTGGAGTGTGGGGGGTGGTGGTGTTTCTCTTGCTTGTGGTTTCCAAAGAAAAAACATAAAATCTTAGGTGTTCGGTGGGCTTAGATGAAAGTCAGAGCGGGCTTCCATCTCGTTGAATGGCTCCGTGGAGGGGAGTAAGGGTTTATTTTTACCCCCGACCTAACCCCCTGAAGCGGCTTCAGTATGATGGTTGTCGAAATAGTGTTGTACAACATCTAAATTGATAATAATTCAATTCTTTATTTCTCCATTTATTTTTATTTGGTTTCAATTTCATTTGGCCTCGACTTAACCGGCAATCGTCGGTTAGCCGGCCGGGCCAGTCCGTCTCTGAAGAGCAAAGAAACAGAGACTCATTATTATTTTTAACTCATACTTTATACTCTTGTTTACTTGGATGATGGTGGAAAGAACATGCCAAAGGGCAAAGTAGTGGACTGTATACTGAAACTTCTGAAAGCTTCAGAATCTTTATTATAAACGATGTGGATTTATATACGAAGTTCACAAAGAACAGAATATATTTACAAGCGTAAGAACTTTTTAGCCCCCGCATTTTTAGTTTTGTAACGACCAAAATGGCACTATTTCATGTAATAGTCTTTTTGGCAGTTAACAAATAAATTTATATTTACGTTGCTTTCCAAATAGCTCACTCGTGAAGCCAGGGTTCACTAAGACCTCTGAGGGGTCGTTTATGCTGGCCGTTATCTTAACCTTAAACTTTAATCTTGAGTTGACTATAGGGAAACCAATGTTACGGTTCAAGGTTAAAGCTTAAGTTAACGACCAACATAAACGACCCCTAAGAGGCCATTCACGCTGGCCGTTAACTTAAGCTTTAACCTTGAAACGTAGCATTGGTTTCCCTATATAGTCAACTTAAGGTGAAGTTTAAGTTTAAAGTAACGGCCAGCGTGAATGATCCCTTATAACAGAAATAATACACACAAAAACCTTAATACAAAACTCTATTAGTCTTTAATAATTACAATACAAAGGAAATTGAAATTAATATAAAGTAATAATTTCAAAATTAACTTCTTCATTACATACGCATTTAATGTATTCGCCGAGCTAGGTATTCTAACCACATCCAATTTTGACATTGAACATTGAAGGTCGACATTTGACATTTATCATCGCACATTGTTTTTGAAAATGAAACTAAAATTAATTAATTAATGGAAATTAGATAAATCCTAAACTAGGTAATAATTACTAATTTACGATAATTCGATAATTGAATAATAAATTGATTAAAATTGAAAGCATGTAAATCAACATAACCTAACTATTTGGAAAATCAAATCAACTCAATTTTTCTTAAAACTTTTAGTTTGAAAATAATTAAACCACTTAATAAATAAAAAGATTCTCACTAATTGTAAGTATCAATTACTTATACTCGTTTTAACTTCATAATTTTTCTACAACTATTTTCTTGTCGTAGCCTTCCACGGAGCTATAAACTTGAAGAAATTAGTTCTGAAAAGTTCAATAATTTAAATTAGCCAAATAAGCTAATAACTTCGTAAAGTACTTTTCATGAAGACTGTGGCTTCAAAATTACAAGTCTTTCAATAATTAATTAGTTTGAAGATTGCCTTCGTCAACTTTTCTATAAGTTTTGTAACGAAGAATTATCTTACTTTACTCGAAGCTTCTCTTCGTTAGCTTATCTGCACGTAAGCTTCTTAACGAAGAAATAAAATTAATCTCTGAGTAAAAATTATACATTTTCTACTCTTAAACAAGATGCACTTCATCTCTAAAATCTTCAATGGCACAATTTGATGACACATCATTTAAAAACTCTTGGAAAATAGAAAGTGGAAAGTAAATGAGAACTTAAAAAATAAATTTTAAAGACTATTTTTTTCTAGAAATACATGGAGAAAGGTCAAAAGTTTTGCTAGAAAATAACTAAGACTCAGAAAACGTTAACTGAGAAAAATATTACAAAAAAATCAACTGGGCAGAAGGTTAAATTAATTCAATAACGTTTTAGATTTTTTTATTAGACATGAGCCACCGTATAAACTTGAAGATTTTCCATAATCAAGAAATTATAGTGCAATTTTACTAATAAATTTTTTAAGAAAAATGTAACAAAACACTTTTAAGACTTTTTTGTGTTACCTTTTCCATCAATTTAGTAAACAAATGTATTTCAATTAGAAATATATTTTGACAAGACGCGTTTATTTAAAGAAAGATTCATATCTCAATTCCGACTTATTAATTACAACAAATAAGTTTGAGTAGCAAACAACATTTACTTTAATTAACTTATTTCATCTACCAACGGTAAAATGAGTTCTGACAAATATTTGTACATCATTACAAGTTCTGGGTTTACTCAGAACCTCAATTTGTTCCACTTGAATATAATCCCATCTTTTTCCTTTTTTTACTATTATATGAATACTTAATGATATCACATTTTTATTTCTATTATCGTTTAATGGATAACGTTTTTTTAAAATTTAATGAATTTTAAATCAAAATTTTTTTCGTTTTGCTCCAACCATAAATTTTTTTATTTATTGATTTTAATAGAAAAATATTTAGTTTTTAATGCTCTTAATGAGTTCAAAAAAGTGTCAAATCGTTACTATATTTTATTTGCTTTAGGAAAAGAGCTGTCCATTCAAAAATTTAATTTCCTTTTAAACATTAAAATTTTTAAATGTAATAAAATGCAATTGAGAATCGATTAAAAGGCATCTTTATAAATGTGCATTGATCTCATTAAAAAGTAATAATATAAAGGATTTTATGGTTATTATAATTGAAGCCGGTTAACAATTATGTGATGAAGCAGGTAATTCATTTCCACCTTGACACCTCAAGTTTAATTAATTATTAATTTCTCTTCTGTTATTAAATCCACTAATCGTGTAAAAATAATTTTTATTTTTAATTTTTTTCTCTACTACGGCTACATATTTTTTTATAAAAAACTTCCAAAAAGATTAGGTTAAACATAAGAAATAAAAAATAAGTTTTAAAATGAAAAATAAAGGTGTTGCATGATTAAGTATTTTTTTAGAAAATTTATTGGTGTAGAAAATTTGTGCTTTAACTTTAAGAATATTAATTTTGATAAATGATGTTGAAATATGCAAATGTGTGGTGATATTCATATCATAATATTAGGTGGCACGCAACTTTTATCAATAAAATATCATTACGTTATAGTCGAAATGTTGTATTTATTTCGTATCTACAATTTTCAGGCGTCGAATTCCATCAAATTTTGTATAATAGGTTAATCGCTATACAGGGTGTACAAATGTTTGGAATTAAATTCATCTTTTATTAGTATCGTGGTTGTTTTACAAAAATAGCTTAATTCTTGTGCTGATTTACTTTTATATGTCTTTAAAACTCAGCTTTTTACGAGTTGAAACTTATAAAAATTGAATTTTTTTTAATTTGCACAGATTAATTATAACAACAAGAACAGATGCATTTATTGGTTTGGATACATAATTTTAGATATTTTTAATTAGAGGTAAAATTCTCCTCAGATCTTTCCAAAAGGAGCTAGAATCGGGAGAGACACCATACGTTGTAATAAACTGGATAACACACATTTTTTGATTTTTGACTTACTTTGAGAGATGAATTATAGGAACTAGTACAGATAATTTTTGTGGTTTGTATAGATAATTTTATGCTCTATAATTTTTATCACAAATAAAATTGTCCTCAGGTCATTCCTAAAGGAGCTAGAATCGGGAGAGACACCATAGGCTGTAATAAACTGGTTAACGCACATTTTTATTTTTAACTTATTTTTTTAGATTAATTATGGGCACTAGAGCAAATAATTGTATTGGTTTAGATAGATAATGTTATGCTTTATAATTTTTAATAGAGGTGAAATTGTCGTCAGGTCGTTTCTGAAGGAGATAGATTCGGGAGAGACATCAGAGTTGTAATAAGCTCGTTTACACATATTTTTTGATTTTTGACTTACTTTGAGAAATTAATTATGGGAACTAGGACAGATTATTTTTGTGGTTTGTATAGATAATTTTAAGCTCTATAATTTTTATTATAGGTAAAATTGTCCTCAGGTCATTCCTAAAGGAGCTAGAGTCGGGAGAGACACCCTAGATTTCAAAAACTGGCCTAACTCATATTTTTTTACTTCGAAGTTTTTTTATTAAAATTAATTATGGCAATTTTGGAAGATTTTTTTAATGGATCGCATAGATCATTTTATACTCTATAATTTTTATTAGAATTAAAATTATCCTCATATGGCAACTTTAGGTAGATATAGTGGATCGCACCAGTAGAATTCGGTGCCGCCACTCTCGCTTACGATTACAATACTAGGCAATTTCAAGTTCAGATATCTTCATAATGAATAAATCAATCGATCTGAAACTTTGGCTAAATAAAATAGATCAATAACTTAAAAGAAAAATGCACTACATATTTAAATATCACTAAACGGACTCGTTTCAATTAGAAAGGGGAAAACGAAAGGGTTTTCGTTTTTTTATTACGGTTTTAATAAAAGAAAAACGATTTATAATAATCAAATGTGTATATTACAAGTTGTTCGTTAATTTAACAACTCTATAGTACTACTGTTAGACGTCCAAATACGAGGCCAAGCACTTTATAATATATTAATGACGTGAAATATTTTTTTTAAAACATTAATTATTGTTGAACTGACCACACAGTAGATAAATGACCTATTGGTAAATAATAAATTGTTAAATAATTATTTTTACTATTAGAATTTATATCCTTAATCCTTATAAGTAATTTTATATTTTCATTGCACGCTACAAAAATGTCTTCCTTCTTGAAGTTTTTACAAAAGTGAGGTTAAACTTAAGGTAAAGTGTAATGTATACGTGTAGGAAGTCTACTAGTACTTCTTTTATACAAAAAGTGTCGCTTTTAAAATTAATTTGAGTGTACCAGAGTATATTAGACAAAGAAAAATTTTTTGACTGATATTTCTTATTACATACTGTGATGAGTCACAAGGACCTTTAAGTTGACCGAACTATATAACACTTCTATTTAGCTATAAATTTTGTTTTTGAAATTTGCAAATTTCAAAAATGTGCGCATTGAAATTAATTAAATTGATATGGGAGTAGGTATTAGTTGATCGATAAATAATTTTGTAAATTGAAAAAAAAAGGACTACAAACTTAGTTTAGTTGCTTTAAAAGTTTTTTCTATCTCTGAAAGCCGATTAAATGGTTCTCTTTGAATAGTTGCATGTTACATTAAAAACGATCGCAATTTCGTATTAGATATTGGATGGATGAGGAGGAAAAAATTTAGGTTTTGCTAACCAAATAAAAAATATCCTTTTTTTATCAAATACAAATGTAATATTCGATAAACGTAATATTAATCAATGATGTAGAGTATGAGATTCGGTTCTGCAAATATCGTGTTCGCAATGAATGATGAGGTTTACAGTCAGACATTCGGTATTAACTGGATATAATAATTAATGGAGTGGTGCTGTCAGCTGTCACGGTCAACATGACCTCATATTATTAGCAAAATCCTTTTCTATACAGAAAACTATTTTGATAAATACAGTTTAAAGGAGTAGGATCTAGAAGTTAAATTCAACCCTTATTTTGCTACAATAACCATCATAATTGAATTAAGCTCCGGTTAGACGAGCTTTAAAAATGCCCAAAATTTATAATCACGTCAAAATTTAATCTGAAATTTAAATCGAAATTTTGACCATATTATTCAATCACTACCTATTAAATGCATTAGTTAATGACGTTAGTTATTTATCGATCGTTTAATCTTTCGCAACACAGACACACATCCAAATTCATACGTCGAACGAAAATTTATAGAAAACACCAAAAATTGGTCAAAATCGAAATTGAATAATTGCAACAAAATAATTAGATACCGGAACCCCACTGTCGGTGGTTGTAATCGATGTACGCAATAATTCAAAATGCCACCTAAGGGTGCGAACCATTTCAAATTATATGATCAAAATTTACATTTTAACCGTGACCCATTTATGAACATAAAGCCATTCCATATTTAACTTTTAATTAAAAAAAAATTCCCTTCGAACATAACAAAATTAACAATCATAGTGTGCGGTTTTCGTTTTTTCCTCTCTTCTCTAGTAATATCTTAAATCTAAATATTGTATTTGCTTTAAATCCCTGTTTCCATTTCATTTAAATGATAGCAATCCACCATCAAAGTCGCCTTGATGTCGTCAAGAAAATTGCCAACACATTTAGTTAAGACATTTAAAGCCCCCGTGCGATTTCAAGCAATGACTTCTTGTTACCTTAAAATATAAATTATGTATTATGTTTAAACCATTTCTTCCAATCTCCATCAACTTACTTCAACTTTAAATAAAAACAGATTTAATTCGAAATTTAAATAAATTGGAAAAAGTCGCAGTTTTTCTCTCTCTTTCATTTTGAATAAAAAGCGGCTTAGGAACGAATAAATCCTTTAGTAACGCGCCTCGTATGGAAAAGGAGCTAAATTTTGATAATTCCATGACAAATTTTCGAAATTTATTAGAGACTGTTGTAGGTCATAGAAGGGCATAATATGCCCTTCGTGCACCGTATGGAAAAACCTCCCATGTAGCCACGGGATCGAACCGTGTAGCTACAGCTCTTGCCAAGCTTACCACAAGATATGACCCTTAATTAAAAATAAATTAAAGCTAAAATCAGCTAAATCTTTAAAATGAGAAAATTATAACAAAATGATAAAACGTGTTATCCTTTAAATTTGGTAATTGCGTTGGCCACTGCCATGAAATCCAATTTCTGTGGACGAGACCGCTGTCTCGTAGACTACGCATCAACGTCAAGTCACAATCACGTAAATAAATATAAAGGTGATTTTCAAATATTAAGCTGATTTATTTAACACGATTGTAACTTGACGTGGACTTTTTTATTGGATTACAGCTAAAAGTGATCTTTAGAACAGCAAGCACTCCGTAAAAGCCTCTGATTTTCTCGTCGAATTGGCTAATTTAGTTTAAAACCATTGTGTTTACAGGGTGAGTCATTCAACAAAGTATAGCTCGACAGTTTTTAAATTATCAAGAATTCTTTGCTCATGGACCATCAGTTTTAGAGAAAAATTTGCAAGATACCAAAACGCTTAACAAAATACTTATGAAAAATTATTTAAATTTTTTTTGAAAAATCCAAGGCAAGGCAAGGCAAGGCAAGGCAAGGCAAGGCAAGGCAAGGCAAGGCAAGGCAAGGCAAGGCAAGGCAAGGCAAGGCAAGGCAAGGCAAGGCAAGGCAAGGCAAGGCAAGGCAAGGCAAGGCAAGGCAAGGCAAGGCAAGGCAAGGCAAGGCAAGGCAAGGCAAGGCAAGGCAAGGCAAGGCAAGGCAAGGCAAGGCAAGGCAAGGCAAGGCAAGGCAAGGCAAGGCAAGGCAAGGCAAGGCAAGGCAAGGCAAGGCAAGGCAAGGCAAGGCAAGGCAAGGCAAGGCAAGGCAAGGCAAGGCAAGGCAAGGCAAGGCAAGGCAAGGCAAGGCAAGGCAAGGCAAGGCAAGGCAAGGCAAGGCAAGGCAAGGCAAGGCAAGGCAAGGCAAGGCAAGGCAAGGCAAGGCAAGGCAAGGCAAGGCAAGGCAAGGCAAGGCAAGGCAAGGCAAGGCAAGGCAAGGCAAGGCAAGGCAAGGCAAGGCAAGGCAAGGCAAGGCAAGGCAAGGCAAGGCAAGGCAAGGCAAGGCAAGGCAAGGCAAGGCAAGGCAAGGCAAGGCAAGGCAAGGCAAGGCAAGGCAAGGCAAGGCAAGGCAAGGCAAGGCAAGGCAAGCCATGCAAGGCAAGGCAAGGCAAGGCAAGGCAAGGCAAGGCAAGGCAAGGCAAGGCAAGGCAAGGCAAGGCAAGGCAAGGCAAGGCAAGGCAAGGCAAGGCAAGGCAAGGCAAGGCAAGGCAAGGCAAGGCAAGGCAAGGCAAGGCAAGGCAAGGCAAGGCAAGGCAAGGCAAGGCAAGGCAAGGCAAGGCAAGGCAAGGCAAGGCAAGGCAAGGCAAGGCAAGGCAAGGCAAGGCAAGGCAAGGCAAGGCAAGGCAAGGCAAGGCAAGGCAAGGCAAGGCAAGGCAAGGCAAGGCAAGGCAAGGCAAGGCAAGGCAAGGCAAGGCAAGGCAAGGCAAGGCAAGGCAAGGCAAGGCAAGGCAAGGCAAGGCAAGGCAAGGCAAGGCAAGGCAAGGCAAGGCAAGGCAAGGCAAGGCAAGGCAAGGCAAGGCAAGGCAAGGCAAGGCAAGGCAAGGCAAGGCAAGGCAAGGCAAGGCAAGGCAATTTAAAAAAAAAATCCGAACTGGCGTCATTGGTGGGTCGTAGTTTTTTATGGATAACTTTAGTTTTAATTAATGTTACGGTATGAAATTTTAGGATGTTGTAGCTGATACAGTAAGAAATCTATATTGCAAGTTTGGTCCAAAAATATTAAGAACAATGGCTACAAAATCACTTTTAGTGGTAGAAATTTTATTCTTCTTTTACGTATTTTGGAAAAATAATTATTAAAAACTTTTAACTCCTAAACTATTTTTTGAACATTATAACTGGTTTTAGGGTCAACCATTTCGACTACTAAAATTAATAAAGACTAATAACAATAACATAATAAAATCCAACGTTTCAAGAGAAGAGTTATTAGTTATTAGGTTATTACGATATCGCCAATTGCTCACAACAAATATGAAAAAGAAAATTTAAACCAAAATGCAAATTTTAGCCGTTGTTCTTAATATTTTTAGACCAAACTTGCAATATGGATTTGTTACTATATGAGCTACAAGTTCCTAAAGTTTCGTACCATAACATTAATTATTACTCAAGTTCTCTATACAAAACTACGACCCACCAATGACGGCAGTTTTGAATTTTTGTTAGGTTAGGAAATTAATATAAATTATTTTAACCCAGGTGGTTTTAAAGAGAGATTCATTACAAACAAAACAAAATTGTTGGTCCCGATCCGACCAATACAAGCGAAGTTATTCAAAAAATAGAAAAACAGAAACTTGAAAAAGTCAAAATTTTGCACTAAATTTGAAGGATAAGTGCTTTCCGGTCAAAATTGGATTGAGACATTTTACACTCAAACTCTCAGGAATGGTTTCGACCGATTAAGAAAGAAAATGGCTGTTACTGTTAAAAATCCAAAAATCAGGGTAAATTTTGGTTCGTTGAGTACACTAGTTAAGAAAATTTCGTTTTTTTAAAGAAAAAATAAATGAAGTAATTTTCGCGCGTTTTTTTTCGACAAACGAACTGCTATCTAAATGTCTACAAGAATAATGATAGATAGTCATTAACTAGGACTGAGCGGCTTTTCTGACTTCCATTTTAGAAGCTTTGAGATCCGTCGTCAACTTTTATTGTTATTAGCATGGGACTGGGAATTTACCCCTACACTGATCGATGAAATAACAACTTCACCTCCAACATTATTGCCCGTATTTCTTGCCTGTCAATTATTTTAAGATGCTCTATAAATCTTATCGTAAACTAAGGCGACACATCCATGAATTTTACATAAAGTTAACTTATTTTCTTTCTTTTTTATATTTTTATATACTAAAAAGAGTTGCAATTACGCACCGGGTGAATGCGGGATTTCGTGGATGTCACAAAATACAAATCCGTTATTCATAGCTTTCCTTTGATTTTCCGCTGCTTACCGGCCAATATGTATTTTGAAATGAAGGGAGAATATAAAGGGCTTTGCTCCCTGCAGACTAACGGACATCAAAGCGTCGCCAAAGCCTTATATAAAATCTTTGTTTTTATGAACCTTTATGAAGAAAAGCTCACTATATTTACCCGCTGCAATTCTAAAAGAATATTGAATTCTCTCTTATAGATTTTAACTTCAAAGCTTCAACCTTTTTGACCAAGATATTGCTACGGAAATCAAATAACTACGGCCTACTTCTTTAAATTTACGCCTTATAAAACAAAATTTTTATTTATTTATTTCTTCCTTCTTTATCTCTCTTTTATTGCTCACTTATACAAGTAGCAATTCATCCACCATTATTTGTGGGATTTAATAAAAAAAATTTATATCTTCAACTTTTATTATTTTCGCAAAATTAAATATTTTTTTCACTAAAAGTATCCATTACGAATTTTTTTACTAATAGTGACAAATTATTATTTTTACTAGTTCTGTCTAAACTCGAGTTCCTCTTAAAATGCTTTTAATTGATTTTCACATGAAAATAATACCTACTAATTAACTATCAAAAAAATGGCAACCTTATCTAACTAAAAGTGGCAAAAGGAAACACCTGCTAATGGATTTTTGACATTTTGCGTCGACTTGGGGTGCAAAGAAATGGAAGATATTAGCTCGTGACCGGTAGAGATATCAAAATTTCGTCCAGAACAACCGGAGACGCTTTTTTGATAGCTCATTTCATATCTTAAGTGTAAAGGTGTACACTCGTAAAGATAAGAGTATGTACGCGAAAAATACTAAAAAAGTCAAATTTTTAAACGAACTTCGTGAAAAAGACAATTTTAGAAATTATATGCACAGGATTTTTCAACAAAATACTACCCACTAGTAATACTAATTAATAAACTATCAAAAATACAGTTTGATCAGTTGAGGGAGGTTGACCAAGAAACAATTTATCTAAATCAGGAAAATGTTACAACTGACCGCATCCCTGGGCAGTAGTAATAGTAAGAGGGGGGGGGGGGGTAATATAAAAAAAACTGAAACGCTCTAAGAGTGTATTCAACTTAAATCGCCAGAACTAACGATTCTTCTGTTATTCGCGATGTTACAATTGACTGCTGTTACGACTAAAACCCCAGTTTCCACTATTTTATATTTGCCAAATTCACATCTGCGTGATTCATACCTTCTCTCTGCCTGTTTATGTCTCTTCTATCTATGACTATCATATGTCAGTCTAATATATTGTCATATCGTCTCATCTGTTAATCTCATCTGATATTTCATCTCGTGTGTCAATCGTTTCGGTCATCTAATTGTCAATATTTCCTGTCATCTCATGTCATCTGTCAATCTCATTAATAACCCCATGGTGACATATTAACATTTGACATAATAGTCACTATGGTGACAAATTTACCCCAATCCCTATCTCTCTACATCAATCTCTGAAATGACATAATTATGGGATGAAAGATGGGTTGACAGATGAAATAATAGATAACGCCACCTGAAATGACAGATAAAATTGACATATGGTAACAGATGACATCTGTTGGGTGACAGATGCACTCTCCTCTGACATTGACGTATTGTAGAAGATGACTATACTGAAGTATGATAACTATGGTGACAGATTTACTTATCACACTTGGTAACTGTAGGGACCCAGATCACTGCCCATTTCTCTAAACCAATCCCTATTACCCCCCCCCTTAAAATAAAAAAAATTGACATTGATAGATGACTCCCCTTGAAAAGAAACAAATGAAATTGACAGATGTAATGACAGATGGAATGACTCTCCCTAACATATGATATGACAGATGACCTCTCTGATGGTATGGTATGGTAACTATGGTAACAGTTTGCTTGTGACAGAAAAAAAAATGGTAACTTTGGTGACAGACCACTCCACATTTCTCTAAACCAATCCCTATCCGACTTATGTCTGAAGTATGATACATCTGTTTCTTCCGGACCTTACTGCGCATTTCTGATGATCCATGTGTTTTTTATTATGGGGACTACTTTTAAAAATTTCTAAAACTTGATGCAATCTTTCTTGGCTTGGCTCATGGACGAACCTAATACTATTCGAACACAAGGTATATTAAAGTAACTCTCAAACCTTTTGCGGAAGACCTCGCAAGCTGTTATAAAGCCGTAAGATAATCATTGAAATCTACCAATAATACTAATAAAAGTAAGTCGTTTAGGGTCCTTTTATAATATGAACTAGGGCTGGGCGATACCTCGAATCAGGTATCAAGTATCGATACCACGACAGTATCGATACTATTCAAAAGAATCGAAGTATCGAAAGTATCGAAGTATCGAAAATATAGAGGTATCGAGAGTATCGAGGTATCGAAAGTATCGAGGTATCGGAAGTATCGAAAGTATCGAAAGTATCGAAAGGATCGAAAGTATCGAAAGTATCGAAAGTATCGAAAGTATCGAAAGTATCGAAAGTATCGAAAGTATCGAAAGTATCGAAAGTATCGAAAATATCGAAAATATCGAAAGTATCGAGGTTTCGAAAACATCGAGGTATCGAAAGTATCGAGGTATCGAAAGTATCGAGGTATCGAAAGTATGAAGGTATCGAAAGTATTGAGGTATCGAAAGTATCGAGGTATCGAAAGTATCGAATAGCAATGCATTAATGTTTGCAATAGTTACCACTAACAAAGCTAACATTGGTTTCAACAGTTTTTACACATTATTTATGAAATCATAGCTTTCTAATATTCATTATTCAATCCTAATTTTGAGAACCTACCTACACTTGTTCCAGCGGATCATTGCCGGTGCAAAACTCGGCTAAGTACGCAAAAACACGCAATCTGATATGTAGTGTAGCAACTATCTTTGTTGGCGCTGCGTAATATAACGCTAAATTGTAACGACGTATGTGGTGTTAGTTATCGTTACATACAGCGGCAAAGATTCCCCTGGAACAACTACACTTGCAAAAACATTTTCTTCAACTCCAGTAGGTACCTCGATACTTTCGATACTTCGATACTTTCGATACCTCGATACTTTCGATACCTCGATACTTTCGATACCTCGATACTTTGGATACCTCGATACTTTGGATACCTCGATACTTTCGATTCCTCGATACTTTCGATACCTCGATACTTTCGATACCTCGATACTTTCGATACTTTCGATACCTCGATACTTTCGATACTTCGATACTTTCGGCCCTCGGTATCGTTATTCGATACCACCTAACGTATCGATACTTCGAATAAGTATCGATACTTTACCCAGCCCTAATATGAACTATAAATGTCGTACTAAATTTTGAGTACTGAATCCTTCAATACTATCAAGTTCGTACGATATTTAGTCCATGTAAAAGAGCCCTTAGAGCCGTATTACATGGACTAAATTTAGTACTAAATCGGCGCAAGGGACAAAAACAGAGGAATCTAAGCTTTAACGTTCTGCGTAAACATTTTGACGCACTACCGTGCACGACGTTAAAGCTTAGATTCCGGATTCCGGTGCTCTTGCTTCTTGCGCCGATTTAGTACTCTAAATTTTGTACTAAATGTAGTCTTCTAGTTCTTCAACATTTAACATAGCATAGTGATGTTGTTGTTATTCACGTCGATGTGTTGACATATTATGTCTCTTTAAGTTTCTTCTCTAGGAACATTTATTCGCACATATTCGCACTTAGAACAGTGATGTGGTTTTTCACCAGTATGTTTTGACATGTAGGTGTGCAAGCTTTGTTTCTTTGAACATTTATAATCGCAAATAGCACAGTGGTGTGATTTTTCTCTTGTATGTGTTAACATGTGTTTTTTAACGTTGATTTTTCTGAACATTTATAATCGCAAATAACACAGTGATGTGGTTTTTCACCAGTATGTATTGAAAAGTGCCTCTTTAACCTTGAATTTTCTAAACATTTATAATTGCAAATAGCACAATGTTGTGGCTTTTCTCCTGTATGTGTTAACATATGTCTCTTTAATCTTCGTTTTTCTGAACATTTATAATCGCAAATAGCACAGTAGTGTGGTTTTTCACCAGTATGTGTTGACATGTGATTCTTTAAGCTTAACCTAACTAATTTTTTTCAAATTTATACCGGGTGGAATCTGTCACCCTAACATGGCCAACCATAGCGCAAATAAATAGTGAACGGATAATACGTGAAAATTTCATTGTTCTGATTTGCGCTTTATCAACAAATTCTAAAAAACTCATGAGTGTCACGCTGAAATGCGCAGTAGGGTCCTTTTAAGGCTCGCCTTTGCCTGTTTTAGTTTTCTTAGATTAGTTTTCTTTTAACTTTGACAAAATACGACCTCACGTGGTCGTAAAACATTAACGTATTATTTTATGTTGGATGAGTTCAAAAAATGCGACCTCATCGTAATCGTAAAATATGCGTTTATTTATTCTTCTTCTAAATAAATATTATTTGAAGTTAATTACTTAATTAAACTAAACAGTATACAGGATGTCCCTAAAACATATTTATTATTGTTCTGATTTGCACTTAGTTTTCGTCACATTTTCTCTTATAGGCAACGGTGGCTAACCCTCCTTCCGCATCTATTAGAAGAAGCTTAAAACAGTTCCCAATATTAGATCATTTTCATTTTTAATAATATTTGGAAAAATAATTATAATTATACTTATAATTATTTATTGACACCGCAGATTTTGTAAAGATTTAATGGCGCCTTCACTCTCTAGTAATAATAAAAACAAAAATAAATAATCAAAAGTACAAAGTTTTCTTAAGCGATCTAAAAGAGCTCAAAGCAAATTTCTTTTTTCTCTGAGAAAAGCAATTGATTTTGCATTCCAATTTTCCGATACGAGATTAAGGTAATCAAATTTAAAATTTTTTTGAAGCTTGTCTTCTTATCAAAGTTGAAATTAAATTTACAAATAAGACTATTTAAGTTTATATTTTTGTAAAAAAATGCGTATTTTTTTAAATATATCTTACACGATCTCATGACTTATGATCGAAACAGTAATTGAATTTAACACGAGGTCAACGTTCACTCATAGGTACATTTTTATATTCTTCGTATGTTTATTATTATTAATAATGCATTATGTGAAAATTTATTATTTGAGACGTAAGTACAGGTATACATGTAGGAGAGTAATCGCTCACTTTAAAATCGTTACTCAATTTTAATTTTCAAACGAGCGAAAGATGTCACGGAAACAACTCCAACATAATTAAAAGTTCAATTTTTCATTATCATCTATTATAATTTTTTGAATAGAAAACACTTACATAATAACCAATTTACTTTTTAAAAATTTTACTTTTTTAATCAACATTAGTAGTAGTACCTAACAAGAAACATACCAATAAATTTAATTTATCAAAAAGTTTGTCTCGGAATATAACACCTTTCCCCATAGGAATCTCAAGCTTTTATTCCCTTTTGTAAAGCCTACAACTTGATTATTGAAGTTTTTGGTTCTTTAATTAAATTAGTTTTTGTTGCAATCAAATTAAATTTCAAATTGTAAAGTTTCTTTTTAAAAGAAGCTCGCCAATTTGAAGAAAATGCTAATCACTTTTACTTTTTTTGTTTAAACGAGTTAAATGAAAGTATTGTTATACATTTATAAAAAGTTTTTGAAATATCCATTTTGAGGTTCTTCTAAACTGTTTTAGATCCCCGCGCACAAATCTTTTGGAATTTCGTTCTTAGGTGGATTTTTATAACAAAATTAGTGTGTTGTAGAATAGTACTGTCTGTACAAAAGTCTTCATAATCATAATCATAATTTTTATTGGCTCGTAAAATAAGTTTTTAGCGATCGTCTAAAAGCCACAATCAAACCAATGTGCTAAAAATGAAACTAAGTACAGTCCACTCACCAAGCTCCATGTTGCCTGAGCTCTTTACTAAGATTGACGACATACGACAGTACATTAGATAGAAGATGGTTGGTATATATATAGCAATAGCAAAGGTCATAATATAAAACCCTGCGGAACACCCAGCTTAATTGACAGTTGCGCTGACACCGCTCCATTTCATCTCACCATCTGCACCCTGTTCTCCAAATATGATCGAATAAGTCCAAGCGGAACTCCCCAAACTCCATCTATAATAACTCAATTTATTCAGCAGTATGTTTATAGTTCACAGTGTCGAACGCTTTACTCAGATCCAGGCAACTCATCTTGACCTGTAAGTTATCATCTTAGCACGCCAACCAAGGCAGTTATGGTAGATCTGCTCTTCCTGTACTCGTGTTGTTTATCACTGAAGAATTTATTGCATTCAAAATACTCCAACAATCCTCCCTTAATGGGAAGGTGAGTGTATATGCAGTCAGCAGAAAGTTGCCAACACGGTACAGGATTCCAAACGATCCGGGAAATAACGGAACTGTTCGCAGAAGTGTTACAGAAATTGTCAAAAGGTTGAAGACTTCAACGCCCTGAAAACGTAGACAATACTCACCATAAATATCATCAAGACTCCACGAATTGGAGTTCAAGCAATTAGACAGCTTAAACTGAACTGAACTGCCTCTTCCAATTTTTGGCGCCTCTTATATAGCCAATTTCCATCATTTAGACTGGGAAGTATTATGTCCTTATCTTCTTCTTGTGGTGCCTATTCGTTCCGAATATTGGCAATCGTCCTTACTATGACCACCTTGTTGACTGCAGCTCTGAACAGCTCGGTGGTGGTCTTCCCTAACCATGTGCTCAGGTTCTTCAACCAAGAGATTCTTCTCCTACCCGGTCCTCGCTTGCCATATACTTTGCCCTGGAAAATGTTTATTAGAAGCTGGTATTTTGCTTCATTTCTCATTACATGCCCCCGGTATTCTAACCTTCTTCTTTTAACGGTGTTCATTACTTCTCTTTCCTTCTTCGTCCTCTCCAGCACGGCCTTGTTTGTTTATCACTTTGTCCTCCCAAGATATTGTGAGTATCCTCCTGTAGAGCCACATTTCAAAAGCTTCTAAACGTATTTGTGTCGCCTCTGTTAGCGTTCAAGATTCAACCTCGTAGTTAAAGGATGGGGAAGATGTAGCACCGCAGGAGTCGTATCTTGATGTTGAGATTTAAGTTGTGACTTTTAAAGAGTTTGGACATTTTTATAAAGGCGTCTCGCTTTTTTCATCCTACATTTGATCTCTTGAGAGTGCTCCCATTGGTCGTTGACAATCGTGCCAAGATAAGTAAATTTAAATACTCGTTCTATTGGGCTGTTTTGTAAATATAGTTGGCAATTTTCTACTTGGTTTTTACTAATGACCTCATGACGCCTGTTAGGTAGTTTATAGTAGGTATTTAATATTACTAGCTCATGTTCTGCAGCAAAGATGCTAAGATTGTCTCCTCCGTCATTTCTCTGCCCTAGTCTGTGTGGCCTTATATAATATATGGCCCTTATAATAAACCTTAATATAAATTGACTAGTGAGCGACACCCCTGACATTCACTCGACATGTCAATATCAACCTTCTTAAGGATTGAATAAATAACTGCTATTCTAGAGTCATTTACCTATGATTTTCTAAATATAGCGATTTCCTATCAATTTCTCCAATAGAAATGGTTGCCTGTACTCCCACTTATAAGGAAAGATCATGACAGCCATTTACATGATAATGTAAACTCAACGAAATGAATGAGTCTTTCATAGTTTTCCAAAATGTCGTTTCCGTCGCATTTTTTTTTTATAGGCAACGGTTGCTAACCTTCTTTTCGGATCTATTTGTTCAATGTTCTTAGGCTTAGAATAAAAAGATTCGGAAAGAAGGTTAGCCATCGTTGCCTATAGGATAAAATGCAACGGAAACGACATTTTAGAAAACTACGGATGACTCAGTTTACATTATCTGCCATTATCATTGACTGTCATAATCTCTCCTTATAAGTGGGAGTATAAGCAACTATTTCTATTGGAGAAATTGACAAGAAATCGCAATATTTAGAAAACCATTGCGATCCAAATTAATAGTTAAATGGCTCTTTCCTAGTAAAGTAGGGGTAGGTACTTCTTTATTCAATGTTCTTAGGTTATACGTTTGATATTGGCGGTTTGTCTCGTTTACACTGTTATTTCTCGCACCTTTTCTTAAACATGCGATTTACAAATAAAATACAAAAGATTTTATTTTGAGGGTTGTTAAAGAAAAGAAACAAATTATTACTGTAATTGTCAATTTTTGTGTTCCTAAAGAGCACTTTTTACTTTAGAAAAAGTAGTTAAAAAATTTACGAGAGTAAGTGAACTTTAAAGTATCTGGAAATTGTAGTGACATCTATCTGTAACAAATCCTACCATAAAGCTTAAAGAGAATAAAATGAAAAAAGTTGAACTTCTTTTAAAAAGTATACATGATTTTGATGAAAATATATCAATAAAAGAAATGTGTATTAAATCCGACTAACTATTTTTGTACGAAGTAAAAACCCATCTTTTCTCTAAATAAACCAAACGTAAGAAAAGTCGTATAAAATTTTTGAAATATCGAATCGATTTAATAAAGTATTCTTTTTTTGCCTTGTAATCGAATTAAATTTTGTTGGAAATTGACTTTTCTCTAAAAATGTCTGCAAATATAAAGTTGCTTTTTTTGTATTATTTTTAAAATTTTATTTTAAACTTATTTCTACCTTTTTCCCTTTTCTTTTGTAAACTTGTAGCAGCGTTGCAGAAATGGAGTTCGAGTCATCTCGGCAATTCCATTTTAACAAATAACATATTTCGCTTCACCAAGTCTTAGAGACGTTTTAACTGTGATAAATGCTTTCTTACTTGTACACAAAATTGTGTTGTTAGGACTTTAGATTTTACAAAGACGTATAACAAAATATTTGCACACATTGTTCAAATACTTACCGAAAATAATCTTAAATAAATAACGCCACTTTCACTCCCTTAACTTTGTTTTCAAAGGTGTAAACGTCTCAATTTCCAAAGTAGTTCGTTTGTTTAATTATTCTAACTCTTGTCGTGAAAACTAAACGCTCAAAGCCTCTACTGTTTTAAAGCAAACTTCTTCAAAAATTTATTTACCAGAAGCTCTTTAAAGGTTACCATTACGACACGATTTAAATTTTTTCTTTTAAAATAACGTCTGCGATGTTAATGTTTTGTTTTAAACTGATGACCCCGACTTGATAACGTGTAACAATTTTACTTTCGGTTCAATAATTGGAAATAGGAAACCTTGAAGTAAAAGAATGGTTTGGAACTTGGAATAAACCATCAGCTGTTACTGCAATTATTGTAGATTGTAGAAGTTGATGACACAATGACTATTCTCGAATTCACCAAGAAACGGAGCAATTAATAAGTGCGTGATCACTGTGATCAGAGTAAAGATGCTCTACTATTGGCTGACGACTATTTCCACCGCATGGCAAAAAGGCTGGTTTACTACCACAAATTTTTAATTTTTTTTTAAATATATGAGGTATAATAAACTTCAAATATTTTAGACCAGTATAAACAAAAGAATTGTTGCCTTTTTAAAAAGTGCAAATAATAGAACCCTAAAGTTATAAAAAATAATAAACTAACCTTAAAGATAGCTAAGCCAAAGAGGTAAAGTTAAAAAACCGTGTCAAAAATCCAAAAGGCACAAAAGCACGAAACGTAATTAAAAATGCCCCCACCAATTTGACCATATAGCGTATTAGAAACGTACTGTCGAATAAAAGTATTAAAAATTTTATCACAACGACCAAAAAATGTGCCAAGACCTTATCGCATAAAACCAAATATCTACGTTTATTTTCATTTATAATTTTTAAAACTGGATTATTTTAAATTATAAAATTGAATATTTTATTATGTATATTATAAAATATAAAAAAATGTATGAAATTAATAATTAAAAAAAAATTAGTGGTGACATATCTGTGGGTCGAGAGCTTCAATTTAAAAAAAAATTCATCAAGATCGGTCCAGTAGAAGCACGCTAAACTTACCGGTAAAGAAATGGCTTCGCGTTTTAAATATATGGATTACTACAATCCCACCCATAACATGCAAATTCTAATTTAAGACAGTGTTGCCACATATTCCCTCTTAGCTTATGCCAAATTTAAATAAAATCTCTTAAGTTGTTTCGTTCAAAATGGCGTTTGAAAAAATATGCATTTATTGAAAAGTTTTTTAAATTTTGAATTAATATTACAACCATCCTACGCATTACATGCCAATTCTATTTTAAGACAGTGTTGCCACATATTCCCTCTAAGCTTATGCCAAATTTAAATAAAACCTCTTAAGTTGTTTTGTTCAAAATGGCGTTTGAAAAAATATGCATTTATTGAATAGTTTTTTAAACTTTGAATTAATATTACAACCATCCTACGCATTACATGCCAATTCTATTTTAAGACAGTGTTGCCACATATTCCCTCTAAGCTTATGCCAAATTTAAATAAAACCTCTTAAGTTGTTTCGTTCAAAATGGCGTTTGAAAAAATATGCATTTATTAAAAAGTTTTTTAAATTTTGAATTAATATTACAACCATCCTACGCATTACATGCCAATTCTATTTTAAGACAGTGTTGCCACATATTCCCTCTAAGCTTATGCCAAATTTAAATAAAATCTCTTAAGTTGTTTCGTTCAAAATGGCGTTTGAAAAAATATGCATTTATTGAAAAGTTTTTTAAATTTTGAATTAATATTACAACCATCCTACGCATTACATGCCAATTCTATTTTAAGACAGTGTTGCCACATATCTTCTCTTAACTCATGCCAAATTTTACTACCATCTCTTAAGTTGTTTTGTTAGAATTCGCGTTTAAAAATATATGCATTTATTGAATTGTTTCTAAAATTTTTAATTAATATTACAACCATCCCATGCATTACATGAAAATTCTATTTTAAGACAGTATTGCCACATATCTTCTCTTAACTCATGCCAAATTTTACTACCATCTCTCAAGTTGTTTTGTTAGAATTCGCGTTTAAAAAAATATGCATTTATTGATTTGTTTCTAAAATTTTGAATTAATATTACAACCATCCCATGCATTACATGCAAATTCTATTTGAAGACAGTGTTGCCACATATCCCTTCTTAACTCTTGTTAAATTTTAATAAAATCTTTTAAGTTGTTTCGTTCAAAATGGCGTTTGAAAAAATATGCATTTATTGAAAAGTTTTTTAAATTTTGAATTAATATTACAACCATCCTACGCATTACATGCCAATTCTATTTTAAGACAGTGTTGCCACATATTCCCTCTAAGCTTATGCCAAATTTAAATAAAACCTCTTAAGTTGTTTTGTTCAAAATGGCGTTTGAAAAAATATGCATTTAGTTTTTTAAACTTTGAATTAATATTACAACCATCCTACGCATTACATGCAAAATCTATTTTAAGACAGTGTTGCCACATATTCCCTCTTAGCTTATGCCAAATTTAAATAAAATCTCTTAAGTTGTTTCGTTCAAAATGGCGTTTGAAAAAATATGCATTTATTGAAAAGTTTTTTAAATTTTGAATTAATATTACAACCGTCCTACGCATTACATGCAAATTCTATTGTAAGACAGTGTTGCCACATATCTTCTCTTAACTCATGCCAAATTTTACTACCATCTCTTAAGTTGTTTTGTTAGAATTCGCGTTTAAAAATATATGCATTTATTGAATTGTTTCTAAAATTTTTAATTAATATTACAACCATCCCATGCATTACATGAAAATTCTATTTTAAGACAGTATTGCCACATATCTTCTCTTAACTCATGCCAAATTTTACTACCATCTCTCAAGTTGTTTTGTTAGAATTCGCGTTTAAAAAAATATGCATTTATTGATTTGTTTCTAAAATTTTGAATTAATATTACAACCATCCCATGCATTACATGCAAATTCTATTTGAAGACAGTGTTGCCACATATCCCTTCTTAACTCTTGTTAAATTTTAATAAAATCTTTTAAGTTGTTTTGTTCAAAATGGCGTTTGAAAAAATATGCATTTACTGAATTGTTTCTTAAATTTTGAATTAATATTACAACCACCCCGCGCATTACATGCAAATTCTATCTTAGGACAGTGTTACCACATATCCCTTTTTGGCTCACGCTAAATTTGAATAAAATTCAAAAAGTGTTTTCTTCAAAATCGTGTTTAAGGAAAAGCATTTGCGTAGGAAAGTTGATGTTGATCCCGTAGAAGTATTTTAGAAATAATTATAAGAGGCGAGAGGTCAATCACTGTTTTGAATTTGTATACAGATTGCTGATGACTGCCATTGCCTGCCTATACTATTAAAGAAGAACTAAAAATAAATGGTTTTTATGATATTAACTCTTTAAGTACTTTAACGATAGCCATATGCATTCTTTTAAAATAAGAGCCGACAAGAGAGTGCATACAAAGTGATTGGTATTGTCTTAGACCAGTGTTTCTTAAAACAGACCTTTTTTTCAAGTCTTGAGCACTTGGTTAGTTTAAAAATAGCAGGTCAAAGTTGTTTTGTTCTTGGAAAATTGTAAATCCTTCTTTGTGTTGATATTACAGATAATCACCACTAAAGTCATAAAAATCTTTTATTTATTGAGAATCTTTACTGCCATTGACTGCCTGCAGATGACTACCGTTGACAGCTCAATTTTTGTACAACTGCCGAGAGTAAATAACCCTTCGGTTAGAGCTTTAAAAATTCTTTCTACAGACTGAGTGCTAAATGAGAAAGATACACTGTACAAGCGTACACTGTCTGTCACGTGCAGTTCCACTTGTCATAACTGAAGAAGACAACCTCTATTCTGCCTTAAATGGTTTTTTAGGAGTAGGTATAGAATCTTTAAGTCTCTCTAAAGGACATAATGTTCTTCCCAAGATCTAACAACAGCTTGCGGTTCTTGTTGTTAATTATAATTTATTGTAAAACTTTTTTGGATTCTCAGATACATAAATTTGCATTTATCGGACTTACCAATCCTGAAGACGCAAATTAAAAGCTCGTTTTATGCTCTTGAAGATTAAGAACATATTCATATCTACCCATTGTTAGGGAGTTTAATACAAGCCTTATTCTGAATTGCAATATGTCATCTTGCTCATCTATGCTATTATTGTCTTAGAAAAGAAGCTCTCAAACAACATTCGAACGTACATACAACTATACTTGAAAATATCTGTTAAAGAGTTGTGATATTTTTCAACGAGTCCGAATGCTTTTAAAATATTGTTAAGCGTTTTCAAATAATAAAGTCTTGGATTTAACTTTCTTTTTATTGAAAGTTTACAAAAATTATTGATACAATAATTTTGTGTATAGAAAATAAATGCATTTTTTTGATCTTATTAAAATCAAACTTTCTTTTCCTGTAAATTTAAAATTTAATTTAACCGCAAAATGTAATCGATAAACAATTTGAGTTTGGTAAATTGCAACTAACATAACTTATTGCATAATAAAATCCAATCGTATTTGGCTTGGATAGGTATGTGTGTAGGTACATTCACGGTCAATGATCGAATTTAAACTGACATTATTAGGAACTTAATACACTCTAAAAACCTCCAAACCCATTATTAAGCACTCTTTTTAATTTAAAACCTTCTTCACTTCGTCATTTAGCAAATAATTATTTTCCTATCAATAAATTCTAAAAATTGGTAGTGATGAAAATTGTAGCATTTTTCTAATTGATGATGGCAATGAGTAATGATGTATCTAAACCCAATCGTTTCTACTAGTAATTTATTCTGTTTTCGAAGCTTGTAAAACAGTTACGACAGCTCCACGGTAAATTCAAATCAATTACAATAAGCATCACACGTAACGAATAAAATTACTTTTAAGTTTAATTCATATTAGGTATGTGCAGATGCGGATTTGAATGTAGGCGTCTTGAGAAATCCCATCAGAGGGGGTTTCCAAAAACTTAAAATTAATTTCCGGTTCTAGTAACTTAAGAGCAGTAACGTGTAACACTCTGTAGAAACGCTCCAAAGCACTCATCGTGTATAATTGGACGTTAAATTAGAATAACGACAGTCGTTGTCGAAACAACATGCAACGACAAAATTAAAGCTAGATACGTTCAGAAAACTGCGACTGTATCCCCTCCCTCATAGAACGTGGGAGGTACTGGCCTAAGAGTTAATAGACTAATAGCTGTTTCCACTAACACTAAGCAAAGGCTTAGGAGACATATTTAGGCGATTTCTAAATCGTTGCTTAGTGTTAGTGCAAACTGTCACATGCAAGATGCAACGAAAATATTAAAGCTAAGTTCAGAAAGCAGAGACTGTACCCCCTCTCTCATAAATGTGTGAAGTAACGGGCCTTAGGTTTAGTAGACTAATGGCTGTTTGCACTAATACTAAGCAACGGCTTAGGAGACATATGTAGGCGATTCCTAGGTCCTTGCTTAGTGTTAGTGCAACTGTCACATGCAAGGTGCAACAAAAAAATTAAATCTAAGTTCAGAAACAGCGACTGTACCTCCTCTATCATAGAACGTGGGAGGTACGGGCCTAAGGGTCAATAGCCTAATTGCTGTTTGCACTAACACTAAGCCAAGGCTTAGGAGACATATTTAGGCGATTCCTAAATCGTTGCTTAGTGTTTGTACAAACTGTCACATGCAAGATGCAACGAAAATATTAAAGTTAAGTTCAGAAAGCAGCGACTGTACTCCCTCTCTCATGGAATGTGTGAGGTAACGGGCCTAAGAGTTAGTAGAGTAATGGGTGTTTGCACTAACACTTAGCAACGGCTTAGGAGACATATTTAGGCGATTCCTAAATCGTTGCTTAGTGTTAGTGCAATCTATCACATGCAAGATGCAACGAAAAAATTAGAGCTAAGTTCAGAAAGCAGCGACTGTACCCCCTCTCTCATAGAACGTGGAGGTAAGGGCTTAAGGGTCAATAGCCTAATTGCTGTTTGCACTAACACTAAGCAAAGGCTTAGGAGACATATTTAGGCGATTCCTAAATCGTTGCTTAGTGTTAGTACAAATTGTCACATGCAAGATGCAACGAAAATATTAAAGTTAAGTTCAGAAAGCAGCGACTGTACTCCCTCTCTCATAGAATGTGTGAGGTAACGGGCCTAAGAGTTAGTAGAGTAATGGGTGTTTGCACTAACACTAAGCAACGGCTTAGGAGACATATTTAGGCGATTCCTAGGTCGTTGCTTAGTGTTAGTGCAATCTGTCACATGCAAGATGCAACGAAAAAATTAGAGCTAAGTTCAGAAAGCAGCGACTGTACCCCCTCTCTCATAGAACGTGGAGGTAAGGGCTTAAGGGTCAATAGCCTAATTGCTGTTTGCACTAACACTAAGCCAAGGCTTAGGAGACATATTTAGGCGATTCCTAAATCGTTGCTTAGTGTTAGTACAAACTGTCACATGCAAGATGCAACGAAAATATTAAAGCTAAGTTCAGAAAACAGCGACTGTACCCCCTCTCTCATAAATGTGTGAAGTAACGGGCCTTAGGTTTAGTAGACTAATGGCTGTTTGCACTAATACTAAGCAACGGCTTAGGAGACATATGTAGGCGATTCCTAGGTCCTTGCTTAGTGTTAGTGCAACTGTCACATGCAAGGTGCAACAAAAAAATTAAAGCTAAGTTCAGAAACAGCGACTGTACCTCCTCTATCATAGAACGTGGGAGGTACGGGCCTAAGGGTCAATAGCCTAATTGCTGTTTGCACTAACACTAAGCCAAGGCTTAGGAGACATATTTAGGCGATTCCTAAATCGTTGCTTAGTGTTTGTACAAACTGTCACATGCAAGATGCAACGAAAATATTAAAGCTAAGTTCAGAAAGCAGCGACTGTACCCCCTCTCTCTTAAATGTGTGAGGTAACGGACCTAAGGGTTAATAGACTAATGGCTGTTTGCACTAATACTAAGCAACGGCTTAGGAGACATATTTAGGCGATTCCTAAATCGTTGCTTAGTGTTAGTGCAATCTATCACATGCAAGATGCAACGAAAAAATTAGAGCTAAGTTCAGAAAGCAGCGACTGTACCCCCTCTCTCATAGAACGTGCAGGTAAGGGCTTAAGGGTCAATAGCCTAATTGCTGTTTGCACTAACACTAAGCAAAGGCTTAGGAGACATATTTAGGCGATTCCTAAATCGTTGCTTAGTGTTAGTATAAATTGTCACATGCAAGATGCAACGAAAATATTAAAGTTAAGTTCAGAAAGCAGCGACTGTACTCCCTCTCTCATAGAATGTGTGAGGTAACGGGCCTAAGAGTTAGTAGAGTAATGGGTGTTTGCACTAACACTAAGCAACGGCTTAGGAGACATATTTAGGCGATTCCTAGGTCGTTGCTTAGTGTTAGTGCAATCTGTCACATGCAAGATGCAACGAAAAAATTAGAGCTAAGTTCAGAAAGCAGCGACTGTACCCCCTCTCTCATAGAACGTGGAGGTAAGGGCTTAAGGGTCAATAGCCTAATTGCTGTTTGCACTAACACTAAGCCAAGGCTTAGGAGACATATTTAGGCGATTCCTAAATCGTTGCTTAGTGTTAGTACAAACTGTCACATGCAAGATGCAACGAAAATATTAAAGCTAAGTTCAGAAAACAGCGACTGTACCCCCTCTCTCATAAATGTGTGAAGTAACGGGCCTTAGGTTTAGTAGACTAATGGCTGTTTGCACTAATACTAAGCAACGGCTTAGGAGACATATGTAGGCGATTCCTAGGTCCTTGCTTAGTGTTAGTGCAACTGTCACATGCAAGGTGCAACAAAAAAATTAAAGCTACGTTCAGAAAGCAGCGACTGTACCTCCTCTATCATAGAACGTGGGAGGTACGGGCCTAAGGGTCAATAGCCTAATTGCTGTTTGCACTAACACTAAGCAAAGGCTTAGGAGACATATTTAGGCGATTCCTAAATCGTTGCTTAGTGTTAGTACAAACTGTCACATACAAGATGCAACGAAAATATTAAAGTTAAGTTCAGAAAGCAGCGACTGTACCCCCTCTCTCATAAATGTGTGAAGTAACGGGCCGTAGGTTTAGTAGACTAATGGCTGTTTGCACTAATACTAAGCAACGGCTTAGGAGACATATGTAGGCGATTCCTAAATCGTTGCTTAGTGTTAGTGCAATCTATCACATGCAAGATGCAACGAAAAAATTAGAGCTAAGTTCAGAAAGCAGCGACTGTACCCCCTCTCTCATAGAACGTGGAGGTAAGGGCTTAAGGGTCAATAGCCTAATTGCTGTTTGCACTAACACTAAGCAAAGGCTTAGGAGACATATTTAGGCGATTCCTAAATCGTTGCTTAGTGTTAGTACAAATTGTCACATGCAAGATGCAACGAAAATATTAAAGTTAAGTTCAGAAAGCAGCGACTGTACTCCCTCTCTCATAGAATGTGTGAGGTAACGGGCCTAAGAGTTAGTAGAGTAATGGGTGTTTGCACTAACACTAAGCAACGGCTTAGGACACATATTTAGGCGATTTCTAAATCGTTGCTTAGTGTTAGTGCAAACTGTCACATGCAAGATGCAACGAGAAAATTAAAGCTACATTCAGAAAGCAGCGACTGTACCCCCTCTCTCATAGAACGTGGGGGTACGGGCCTAAAGGTTAATAGACTAATGTCTGCTTGCAGTAACACTAAAAAACGGCTTAGGAGACATATGTAGGCGATTCCTAGTTCGTTGCTTAGTGTTAGTGCAAACTGTCACATGCAAGATGCAACGAAAAAATTAAAGCTAAGTTCAGAAAGCAGCGACTGTACCCCCTCTCTCATAGAACGTGGGAGGTACGGGCCTAAGGGTCAATAGCCTAATGGCTGTTTGCACTAACACTATGCAAAGGCTTAGGAGACATAATTAGGCGATTCCTAAATCATTGCTTAGTGTTAGCACAAACTGTCACATGCAAGATGCAACGAGAAAATCAAAGCTAAATTCAGAAAGTAGCAACTGTACCCCCTCTCTCATAGAACGTGGGGGTACGGGCCTAAAGGTTAATAGACTAATATCTGCTTGCAGTAACACTAAAAAACGGCTTAGGAGACATATGTAGGCGATTCCTAGGTCCTTGCTTAGTGTTAGTGCAACTGTCACATGCAAGGTGCAACAAAAAAATTAAAGCTAAGTTCAGAAACAGCGACTGTACCTCCTCTATCATAGAACGTGGGAGGTACGGGCCTAAGGGTCAATAGCCTAATTGCTGTTTGCACTAACACTAAGCAAAGGCTTAGGAGACATATTTAGGCGATTCCTAAATCGTTGCTTAGTGTTAGTACAAACTGTCACATGCAAGATGTAACGAAAATATTAAAGTTAAGTTCAGAAAGCAGCGACTGTACCCCCTCTCTCTTAAATGTGTGAGGTAACGGACCTAAGGGTTAATAGACTAATGGCTGTTTGCACTAATACTAAGCAACGGCTTAGGAGACATATTTAGGCGATTCCTAGGTCATTGCTTAGTGTTAGTGCAATCTGTCACATGCAAGATGCAACGAAAAAATTAGAGCTAAGTTCAGAAAGCAGCGACTGTACCCCCTCTCTCATAGAACGTGGAGGTAAGGGCTTAAGGGTCAATAGCCTAATTGCTGTTCGCACTAACACTAAGCAAAGGCTTAGGAGACATATTTAGGCGATTCCTAAATCGTTGCTTAGTGTTAGTACAAATTGTCACATGCAAGATGCAACGAAAATATTAAAGTTAAGTTCAGAAAGCAGCGACTGTACTCCCTCTCTCATAGAATGTGTGAGGTAACTGGCCTAAGAGTTAGTAGAGTAATGGGTGTTTCACTAACACTAAGCAACGGCTTAGGAGACATATTTAGGCGATTCCTAGGTCGTTGCTTAGTGTTAGTGCAAACTGTCACATGCAAGATGCAACGAGAAAATTAAAGCTACGTTCAGAAAGCAGCGACTGTACCCTCTCTCTCATAGAACGTAGAGGTAAGGGCTTAAGGGTCAATAGCCTAATTGCTGTTCGCACTAACACTAAGCAAAGGCTTAGGAGACATATTTAGGCGATTCCTAGGTCGTTACTTAGTGTTAGTGCAAACTGTCACATGCAAGATGCAACGAGAAAATCCAAGCTAAATTCAGAAAGTAGCAACTGTACCCCCTCTCTCATAGAACGTGGGGGTACGGGCCTCAAGGTTAATAGACTAATATCTGCTTGCAGTAATACTAAAAAACGGCTTAGGAGACATATGTAGGCGATTCCTAGGTCGTTGCTTAGTGTTAGTGCAAACTGTCACATGCAAGATGCAACGAAAAAATTAAAGCTAAGTTCAGAAAGCAGCGACTGTACCCCCTCTCTCATAGAACGTGGGAGGTACGGGCCTAAGGGTCAATAGCCTAATGGCTGTTTGCACTAACACTAAGCAAAGGCTTAGGAGACATAATTAGGCGATTCCTAAATCATTGCTTAGTGTTAGCACAAACTGTCACATGCAAGATGCAACGATAAAATCAAAGCTAAATTCAGAAAGTAAGAACTGTACCCCGTCTCTCACAGAACGTGGAGGTACGGGCCTAAAGGTTAATAGACTAATGTCTGCTTGCAGTAACACTAAAAAACGACTTAGAAGACATATTTAGGCTATTCCTAAATCATTGCTTAGTGTTAGCACAAACTGTCACATGCAAGATGCAACGAGAAAATTAAAGCTAAATTCAGAAAGTACTGTACCCCCTCTCTCATAGAACGTGGAGGTACGGGCCTAAAGGTTAATAGACTAATGTCTGCTTGCAGTAACACTAAAAAACGGCTTAGGAGACATATTTAGGCGATTCCTAGGTCGTTGCTTAGTGTTAGTGCAAACTGTCACATGCAAGATGCAACCAGAAAATTAAAGCTACGTTCAGAAAGCAGCGACTGTACCCGCTCTCTCATAGAATGTGAGAGGTACGGGTCTAAGGGTCAGTAAACTAATGGCTGTTTGCACTAACACTAGTAGGCAAAGGCTTAGGAGACATATTTAAGCGATTTTTAAGTCGTTGCTTACTGTTAGTACAAACTGTCACATGAAACTCAAGAATTTTTATTCTTCTAAGCTTCTTGGTTCATTTGTTTCTGAAACACTGTAAATAAGAGCTCAAAAATTACACGGTTTGTCCTCAGGGCTTCTCCATGACTCAACATCGCCTCCTGTTCATATATGAATACTTACAAGTGTGTTTTTGAAAGTGAAAAGAAAAGTAAACTCATAAAAAAAATATTAAAATACTATAATTAACTATGACTTTGCATTGTTAAAAATTAAAAGATTCAATTTGATACAAAAATTTATTTCATTTTATGTGTATGTAATTAAATTTAAAAATCTTCAACCTTCTATTTTATAAATAAAAATAATTAATACTAATCACGTATTATTATAGGCATCGTATGACTTTCTCATGTAGGTACAGAATAGAGTGGTTCGTAAAATTGAGAGTAATTGATAACTTTTGGTCTCTAACTAACATTAAATTGACTTCTACGTTTCTATCTCTAATACATAAATGCATAATGTTCGTCACTAGAAATGTATTGTTACTGTAATGCCTTAGTTCAACTGTTAAAACATACTCACATGCAATGCTAATTAGTAAACGGTAAATAGTAAATTCAGAATATTATTAACATCGAAACATTAGTTTGGCAAATAATTGCAATTACACACTAACGGTAGACGATGATGAGGATCTATCGTAAGGCTTAGATCACATCAACTTGATAATAGATAGGGAGTAAGTCTTATTGCAATTAAAACCATCTAAGTTTTAAAAAATGTAAAATCACACCAATTCTCCAGGCTACGATTTCAAAACTAGGACGTAAAACATGCCAATTTAATATTAAAATCCATGAGCTTTCCATGATAGACCATCGTATCTGAAATCCCGCAACACAAGTTTCTAGTATTGTGGCAAAGTTTGAGATCACAGCTGCTTTCTTGAAAACCACAATAATTAATAATAGAAACTGATCATAACGTAACAAGTACCTACTCGAAGTTGAATACGTTGTTTATAAGACAGCTTGTTCAAATCGTGCATGAGTATAAGCTCACCAAAACTACCGGGAAGTAATAGCTGAGTAATAGTGCCAGTGGGATGGAGCAGAGGATTTTGGAGTAGCAAAAATAACAAATTGAGAAAAAATCAAATTCAATTTTCTTGCTTATTTCATGAAAGTAGACAAAACGGTTATTAAACTCAGCTAGCGCCTCATGACATGAAATAGAACGTTAAAAAACTTGTTGCTTAAATTACCTACTATTAAAACTGAAGCCCATCCGATAGTACACATAATTCCAAATGTTATAACAACAAATGAAATAAAATTTCTTTATGATAAAATTTAATGTTTAGAATTAGAGCTGAAAAAAGGATAAACAAAAAGTCATAAAGTGACGACTCATTACGTGTAAAATTTCACACATTTGGTACAACTGGTGTTTAACTGACAACATTAACTTACCTTATTATAATGAGTAAATAAATAGGCATGAAGCTATAATTTATTAATTGCCTATGCTGGATTACTGAATAACTTTTAGATCATATTAAAACTTAACGAGCGGGCACCCCCGTCGAAATTCGACGAAGTAGTTGTAGAGAAAAATGAAATTTTTAAAAGTTATTTGTTTTATAAGGAGACAAAGTGACGTTTTGTGTGACAAGACTGTGTTTGCCTGAAGAGCGAGCGTAGCGAGCGAGTCTGGCTATACAGGCGAGTCACACAAAACTACTTTGACTCCGTATGAAACATTATATTTTTTCTGCAAACGTAAAGCGTAAAACTGAAAATTTTGATTTTTCAAAGAGCACCATCTCTTGTCAATTACTTGTAGTTCAATTGTCAAATATTTTTTAAAATTAACTTAAATTTGTAAAAAAAACTAATTATTAAACACAACGCACTAATTATAAAGGAAAATTTAAAAAACATTAAATTTTTTACATTACAAATGCTTAAAAAACATTTTTTACGTTAAAAATAAAAATAATGTGTGGTTAAGATTATACTTTTCCCTCCTAGACAGACAAAAATTACTTTTCTGACAATTTTTCCTGCCTCGGCGGGAAAGTTAAACTTCACCGTTACCTATTGAGTGACACAAAGGCGACTTTTTCTGACGTTTGAAGAAAAAAATTATTAATATGCACTTACTACCTACACCGATGATTGTTTGTTATTAAATGTACGAAATAGGGGTTCTGCCCAAAACCCGACTTGACAACACTGCTTTTGATTAAAGTTTCAAGTAAGACGTTGGCATTTTGGCTTCTTTCTAAAACTGTAGCGTCTTCAGAAAGATCATTTTCGGAGCTAAAAATACAGCCAAGCATACAAAAGCCCTAAGTGAACGTATCTGGGGTAAATTTGCACTTTGCACAGTCTGTTGAAGAAGTATTCGTATTCAAATCACAATCACGCTTCAAATATACGATATTTTTTACAAAAAAAATACAAAATGCACGAATAGGAGAAGCGGCATGGACCATTGGACAATCAGCTTTAGCTTTTTTGACATTACTTAGAATAGAATACATAACGGTTCTCCAGTACTTTTAACATAAAAATCATGTGAGGTTACGTTTTTGTATCAAACAGTGTGGAAGAGTGTACTTAAAGGTCTTATTCCTGCCTGTGATTGACACTCCTCCTCGAGGGACCGTTGAACAGTACCAGTACCTAATCTAACATAACCTAACCTAACATAACCTAACCTAACATGACCTTACCTAACATAACCCACCTAACATAACCTATTTTTGGGAAGTTGGAAAGTTGCTCGGTCTGGTCTGGTTTCTCTGATTTAGTGTCCTCTTTCTTCTCCAACCTACTCGGAAATCCGCTGTCGCATTACTTTCGACGTAGTTACATGTATTTAGATAGCTCTTTACTCTCTCCTCGTTTTCGCCGTTCCGGTCTTTAACTTGGCGCTGTCTGTTCTGCCGAGTTCCGTCTTTTGTTGCATTTGCAACTAAAGGTGTTGTTGTTTGGAGCAGATTTTCTCCGTCCACCCTCGGCTCGGAGTACTTAGTGCCGAGGGTTTCTGAGTTATGTTTGCTGCTCTCTCTCCAGCTGCTCTTTTTTTGCATTATCCTGTCTACCGACTGTGCTATGGTTCTCCAGCTTTCCTCGTCTGGGAGCATGATGTAGACGAGATTGGCTAGAGTCAGAGTTTCTCCGACTGTCAGCGACGCCGTGATCCGCATCTACTCCCAGCGGTAGCAGTAGAACAGGATATATTCTGCGGTATCGTCTCCGTCGCAGTGTTCGCACTTAGGAGAAGCCAACTTTCCGATACGATATGCTTGTATGCGTTGAAGCATCCGTGGCCTGTAAAGATTTGCGTCAGATGGTATGACAGTTCGCCGTATTTCCTCTCTAACCATTGTTGGAAGTTTGGTATGAGGGGTCGGGTCGATTGGCCATTCTCTGTTTTTGTTCAACGTTGCTGCCACTGCGCCATGGTGTTGGGTTTTATCGCACCTAGTTGCTCTTTTCATGACGAGCAAGTCGATGGGTGACAGCGATGCCATCACTAGTGCCGCGTCCAGCGAGATGGTATGGTATGCGCATGTTATCCGTAGCGTCATCTTCCGGTGGCTTCTAAGCATCCTGGTCCTGTTACAGTCGTAGACCTGTGCGTCACTCGAGACCCACACTCAGACAGTACATAACCTAAAAAAAATAGCATAGCAAAACATAACCTAGCAAAACCTAACATAATTTTTTTTCGAAGGTAGAAGGAAAATCTTCACGCCGAAAGATATATCATCAGGTCGCAGTGATGATTATATTAGACTTTTGATCAATAAAAAGACCTCAGTAGTAAATGGGACCGCTTCAGGTACTCTCGGTTAATAAGATCGTAGACCGACGCGATTACCTAACCGTCGCTGATCAAAATTACGTGCCAAAGGATGCTCCTTGTCTTCAAGATCATTTTATCTTTCTTGTCTAGAACGCTCTTTATGTTCTCTTGTACTGAAAAGAAGACCAAAATGAGTCTTGGAATGACATCCAAAATATCTTGATTTTTTAACGTTAGGGATGTTGGATTCTCAAATAACCTATAACCTAACGATTAAGAAAGTTTCATTAAAACAAAGGTCGATGGTAGCTAGCTCTCTTTCTCTGCTTACTAAGCACTTTGCATTTATCTTTGATACCACTGCAAACGACTACAGAGCAGCACTCGTTTAAAAATTAATTTCTATCGGGCAAGAAACGCTTTACTACCACATGGTCGTCTAAATAAGGAACCAATAGCATTGATGCTACTACGTGCAAATGGTCGAATTAAACAACAGAATTGTGGGTTCTAGTGGCAGATACGCAGTAGTGAAGATGAACACACTAGCAGAGAAGGCGGCTACGGAGCTAAACATCCCGGATTTGGATCACGGAGTAACTATATGAAGTTAACGTTTTCTTAAGACTTCATGGTGCACAATTTGTGGTAATAATGGATGGATAAGAACTCAGCACTAGCCGCATTGCCTTCATTATGCTACAGGCTCACATTAGCGATCGTTAAGTAAACTACGAGGATTGTGAACGAAAATTTGGAAAAAAATTTAGAAAGATCAAAATAGAAATGTCAAAGAAGAAGTTATGTTGGAAAATCTGAGATTTATTAAAATTTCTGTTTTTAATGTACGTCTTTACGATGATTTGTTATTTAATGGAGGACAATTCGTTATTGTTTATGGATACCTTGTAAGAAACATACGGCTATAATTTATAAAATTATTAATACGAAGAAGAGAAAAAATATAAATAAATAAATAACTAAACTGAGAAGCAATCTTGTTACATAAACTTGATTATGCTAAATTTTTATCATGCATTTTTCCGTGTTTTCTCTTTAAAATTATGCAAAATCTCTGCTTATGTATTTCGGCTTTAAATTTTTATATAAATTCATAGCGCATTTCTTAAATTACTTTGTATAATTTTATTTTATTGTTATTATTTTTTTCTTTATTAAACCAAACAATAAGAGAGAGATGGCGCGAATATGTGACCTTTTTTATTTTTAATTAGTTTTGCCCACACATCAGTTAGTAACTAAATTATTCATAATTAATGCGAACGGCTTAGAAACACGTCAAAAGCGATTATATAAAAGCCTAACAAGGGTTTGATTATTAATAAAGCCGTTAATATTTTTTCATACTAAAAAAATTTTAATGAAAAAAAAAAGTTTAGTTGTGAGCAAAATAAGCAAGGTGGTGTGTTATTAACATGATAATGTGTAGGGTGAAATTTAAATTTTATTATTGATGCTACAAGCGATATTTATTATTTCGTATTGATTTAACGGGGGAAACTTTTTTGTCAGATTTAAATCAATTTTGCAATTTAAAACAAAGGAAGTTTACGTTTTTTAGTTTTTTATTGCTTTTGAGTAATTGGATTTGTATGAATGAATAAAGAGGTGAATTTAAGTTCCTAAATGAGACCATCTATCTCTTCAAATAGTAAAGTGGCTCTTGCATTCAAAGGGTATCTCTGGTTAACAATAATGTCCTAAGACACAGAAATCAAAACTAATCATATACAAAAATAATAGGGGAGTTTCTATTTTCCCCAACCCCTTTCAGACACCTTTAAGAGGCTAAGAACAGGTTCTCTTACTATTTATTGTTTTTCCTAAACGCTCTGATGAAATTACGTACAAAAAATTGAGCATTATGTAAGAATGATGCGCTTTTAAGGGAAAAAAATGTTTGGAACCGAGGCTCCAAGTCCGATCCGAGTCCGAGTCTGCCTAGGCTCTAAAACAATTTATAAAAATTAGTGCGCAGTAAGCTAAAACGAAACGGTGTGCTTCTACCTTTTACACTTCTACTTAACCCCAGTTCCCACCTTCCAACACTTCACGTAAACTTCCTCAGACGACAAGAGAGAGTGGAGAGTGGTCACTTCGGACATTCGAAGTAAAGAGCGCCCTGCATGAAAAAAGAAACAAAGAATGGAAACTCCACCTAGTCTAGCCTGGGAAAACCAAGAAGGCACTCAGGAAAAAGTGAGCACCCATCCCTCCGATCCACGGTACCCAAGGCTTGGTCTACTTCAACCGAGACAAAGCCAAAGAGTCTACAGACAACCTAGAGCGTATATGCACTTTTCTAAAAGACGACGACAATGACGAGGACCACATCGACAAAATAAAAGCCCACCTCCGCATACGACTTCGAGACGAAGACGACGTAGCCATCGTTCTATCCAGTCCGCCCGAAATCAGGGCCCTCATCAAGAAGACGAAACCCAAGACAGCTCTTGGTCACGACGGCATATCTAATCAAGCTTTGCGTAACCTTCCTTCTTTAGCTTTTGTCTGACTGTGTACGATAATTAACACTATTCTCTGTGTTCAGCACTTCCCGAAGAAATGGAAAACCGCCGATGTCATCGTAGTCCCCAAACCCGGAGGAAACCGCATCTTTCCCCAATATTACCTCCCGATCAGTCTTTTGTCTACCATGAGCAAGATCGCCGAAATCCTATCCTGCCTGAGAGAACACACAGAAGACGGATACGTCATCTAGGACGAACAATATAGCTTTCGACCAGCTCACTCCACTCTCCACCAAATCGTCCGCGTAGTAGAGTTCGTCGCCGAAGCATTCGACTACAAGGACTGCTCCGCAGCCGTTTTCCTTGACGTCTCCAAGACTTTCGATAAGGTCTGGCACCAAGGTCTACTCCAAAAGATAATCAAAGCTCATCCCTTCCTTCCTTTCCCGTCGATCATTCAGGGTCAAAATCGACGACGTCCTATCTACTTCCAGACCCATCCTCGCCGGTGTCCCTCAAGGTGCGGCCCTTTCTCCACACCTCTTTACCATCGTCACATGTGATATGCCACTAACCGAAGCTACTAACCTTTATATTTTTGCAAATGACACCTGTTTCATGGCCAGCAACAGGAATCCACGCCTGGTAGGATATCGACTTCAAAAAGCAGCTGACAGCCTGGAACTCTGGTTGAAGAAATGGCAAATCTCCGTCAACGCACAGAAGAGCTCGCCCATTTACTTCTCCAAGCGACCAAGTATCTGTCGTCTGCCAAACATCGAAATCTTCTGTCAACCCTTAGAAAGAAAAAGCCAGATATCTGAGACTCACCCGAAAACCACACATCGAGAGAGCTATCGTCAGTTTACGAGCTGCCTTTGCATTACTATATCCGATTTTTTCAGGTACAAGATTGGACCTCCGGAACAAGCTGCTCCTCTACAAGAGCGTCATCCGACCCATTACGATGTACACCGCACCAGCCTGGGACTACGCCGCACCGTCAAACATACAAACAGATCATACAAAACAAGATTTTAAGGACCGTCGGCAACGCTCCATGGTTCATCTGCAACAGTAACCTTCAACGGGACCTACAGATAATCAGCATCCAGAATTTCATCCCAGAAGCAGCCTCCAAGTGCCACAAGACAACACTGGCCCACGACAACCCTACCATCCGATGACTATGGGAATACAACTTCAACGAGTCTAGGCTTCGGAAGAGACCCAAGTTGATTCTAGACCTAGCCTAATAACCTCATTACCGCCACCAAAACAGACTAACGTTTATGGTCAGTTACTTCGGTCAAGTTTTTTCTCTTTCAGATCTGACCAGAGGATGTACAGGGCAGAGTTCAGGCACCTCAGTAGCCAGTTTCAAGATTTCAGATTCCAGATAACAACATAAGAACGGATGTCGGCCTAGGTATAGAACTTCTCAAGAAATTCGAGTTCTGAGCTCTTGTACATGTAGATTGTAGGTGATCTATTGAGTACCTACTACTACAAGTTCAGTTAGGAAGCAATAAACTGGATAGAGAACTAGTTTAAATGCAACCTCTTTAGAATTTTTTTACGATTTACTAATTTTGTCGTTATTGTCGACTTGTCATTTTATTTTACTGTTTAATATAGTTAATAAATAATGGTGAACAAATAATAATTTATTGACCCGACTATTGTTAACCTTTTAGAAACAATTAGTTTGGTTGATATTTTCTTTAATGACTCAATTAAAGCGAATAGCAATAAATAAACAATTTTATGGTTTTTCAACACTTTCGTCGAAATTTTGGGTAATTAAAATAAAGTAGTTGTCTATAAAGTTTTTGCGGATCACTTCAACAAGTTTATCTTAAATACAAATTGCTAGTTTCATGTTCATATTTGTTAGTTCCCAAATAGGTGTGTGTTAATTTGAGTTCCTACTAAACATATTCGCCAGATAGTTATTTACTCTTTGCTAGCTACATTGGTGTAATTTTAAATTGTGACCCTTTCCACCAAATATATTTTCCTGTCCGGTCCAGAGAATGATCACAAAATTATATTTTTTTATATTATATCCCGTTTGGCTGGCTCCATTGAAGCCGTTCAGGAAATTACTCATGGTTACAGTTTTTACCATAAGATTATAAAAAGCTTTAAGATATCACACATCATCCTTCCTGTTGTTGTAGTCCATAACTCCTATTTTTGTATCAAACATTTTGAGTATATCGACTCACCACACAGTCCAAGAAGGTCGTCCAAATTTCATAGTCTGCATATATGCTGTTGTACACCCATTATGTAGATGTCTTCTCATATATCAATGTCCAACTACTTATCTAATTAGCTTCCTACTACGTTTTATAGTTTTTTGTGTTATTTTTGGAGATTAGTATCATTTTTGCTAATTTTCCCGCACTAGTCAGAACGTCGTAACTTCAGAGGTTGTTCATGACATAGTCTTCAACAAGATTCAAGCATAAAATTGCCAATGTGAGCAATTTGCCAAAACTCCATTTTTTCTTATATTTCCACTCCTCTCTTCGCTTAGCGTGGTTGTGATACCAGGGCAGCTGCTACAATATTCGATCTGTTTTTCTGCTGGTTGGGTGGGTGAGCTAGTATTCAAACTTTGATGTTCTCAAATTGCATAGGCATTGATGTCTTCGTGGCTGTTCGTGTAACAAGTGACATTTGTTACCGATTCTTAGTTTTAAAAGCGTAGATAAATGTTCTCAAATCCCATGCAGATATTCAGGCTCCAGAAGAGCTTTTGTTTTGAAACCATACTATAGCCTTTTGATCTGAACCTCCTAGTTATTTTCATGTCCATGTCCAAATATCCTATGTCCGCTTTGTTTGTTTTTCGGATTGTATGGCTTCGTTATTTGCCCATAATTATTGATGAGGATGACTGATGTCTGATGTAGGGATTAGGATTGTTAGGGTGGAGGGTAAACCGAGGTTTACGCGCACTTAGGCCGCTTAATCGGGCTCATTGTGCTGCCGCCCTTTGGCGACCCCTTCTGACCCTTCAGTCCTTGATCCATCCCAACCTTTGAATGAATCCAAGGATACTGGAGGATGAAGTGTCGCTGATACTGGCCATGTTAGGCCAGTATTCCCCTAACATGGATCCTCGAATTAGCGTTAACGCAGGGCAGTGACAAAGCACGTGTTCCATTGTTTCATCCGCTTCATTGCATCCTCTACATCTGGGGCTGTCAGCAACACCCATTCTGTATAGATGCTTGTTCAGTTGACAGTGTCCAGTGAGAGTGCCAGCGATGGCACGTAAGTTCTCACGAGACAACCGTAGGTAATAATTAGCGTACTTTTTAGATGGCGCTTTTATAGCTGCTTTGGCAAACCTGCAGCTGGTACAGTTAGCCCAACGTTTCCTATGGGCTATCAGCGTGTTACTTTTCAGTAGACTGTCGAGGGTGCTGACTGAGGGAGTAACAGAGGGCTCAGCGCCAATAGGCGAAATCTCCGAGCCCTCTCTCGCCAACTGGTCAGCTCTTTCATTACCCTCGTTTCCTTGATGACCTTTGACCCAGCTGAGTTTTAGGTCGTTATATGTAGATATCTGATTCAGAACTTTGCTGCATTCTAGCACCAAACCAGAGATTACTTTATGGCTGTTTAGTGCCGCGAGCACCGCTCTGCTGTCTGTCGATATCTGAATGTTGTGGTTTATGATTCCGCTCTCTATAATATACCGAGAGCCTTCTAGCACCCCTAAGAGTTCGGTTTGAAAAACTGAGGTGTGTTTGCCTAGCGATATGCATTTGCTTAGATTCAGCTCAGGTGAGTATACCCGCTCCAGCGCCGCTATCTGTTTTAGATCCGTCAATGTAGATAGAGATGTCAGGTGTGACAGTTTCTGTATCTGTTGACAAAATCTTGAATGATCTGTTGAAAATATATGTAGGGGGAATGTGATCCGTACCCAACGTGAGTAAAGGCAGCTCTTTCGTGCTGTCCTCGACAACACTTAGATGTCCTACATTTGTTGAATTATCCCACAAGCCCAGTCCGCGTAACCTTAGAGCTGTCCTTAGAGCCAATTCCTTCACAAAGATATCTAGTGGAGCGAGGCACAAAAGGGTCTCTAAGGCAGCGGTGGGTGCAGTTTTCATTACTCCAGTGGCCGCTAAGCAAGCTAGTCTTTGCACACGCTAGAGTTTAGTTATGGTGGTTTTCTGATTGATCCTGGGCCACCAAACAATGGCACCGTATGTTAGCATCGGTCTGATAATGGCTATGTAGAGCCAGAGGGTGATTCTAGGGTTAATAGCCCAGATCCTGCGCACCGCTCTGCGACACTGCCAAAAAGCAGCACAGGCTTTCTCAATTTTATTGTCTAGATGACATCTCCAATTGAGTTTCTGATCGCCTGATGTAACTGATGTATGTATTTCGTGTGTCCCCACGTCTGAGATACTTCTTTCTACATTTAACTCTTTGTTAACAACTAAATTAGACTTAAGAAGCAGCATTTCCTGAAAATAGTAGAAGTGGTCCTGAATCTTCAACCAGCAACTGGATTTACCTACTAGATATTTAACATCTTTTTGAACTCTTTGCATGAAATAATTAATTTATAGTTTAGTAACGCATTTACATAAAGGGCAACTGTAAATAAAGTGTACCTAGATATTTGAAAACTGTAAAATAACTTGACCTCTTCTAATTCCACTCTCAACTTAATTTGAATTTGTCATAAATTAATTATGAAAATTACTTAATATGCAATAGTAAAAGTGTTAAACAGTAATAAAAAAATTATAATTTGTTGCTAACTAATCTAATAAATAATGTGCTCTCATTATGTACATCAAATTTTAATGATAAAATTAAAAGACAAAAATATTGCAAAACTTTGGTTTTTAAGAAACCCCTCTTCAATTTATTATTTATTTTATTATTATTATTATATAATGTTACATTTTTCTTCTATTTAGACTTTCTAATGAAACTAAAATTTATTAAATTGGATAATAAATTTCTGTAATTATTATAAAACACATAAATAAAAGTTTATTAAGTAATAAATAAAAGAGATGAAATTGTTGCTAAATTAATTTTTTTTTAATTATTAACAATATTTTCCACTATACAGGATGGTGACTGGACCTCTCGGTCATAGGGATCTAACATGTAGAATCATACTTTGGCGATTTCATGCTACCCAAATTATTATAGAAAAAAAAATCTGTAGATAAAAGTTTTATGGCATAAAATTCTGCTTCAAAATCAATAAATAGTATTAACATTACAAGTCAGATAAAACTATTTTTACTGGCGCAAAGAGGATTATGACTGGCGTGCCGCATAGGCGAGTCGCACAGGCGAGTCTGTCATCTCTTTGAGCCTGTAAAAACAGTTACCTGGTTGACCCTCAGAGTACGATTTTACATGTTACATCCATGATACATGATACATGTGACATCCACGATACATGATACATGTTACATCCGTGATACATGATACATGTTACATCCATGATACATGTGACATCCACGATACATGATATATGTTACATCCATGATACATGTTACATCCATGATACATGATACATGTTACATCCATGATACATAATACATGTTACATCCATGATACATGATACATGTTACATCTATGATACATGATACATGTTACATCCATGATACATGATACATGTTACATCCATGATACATGATACATGTTACATCCATGATACATGTTAATTGCTCATATGCTCATTTTCCATGCTCTCATGCTTGCTATTAGTGTAATTTATATTTCGTTAACGTGTGAGTTAATAATTAACTCACACGTTAATTATTGGTTGTGGGCCATGCTATAGGAAATTACCCGTAAGGCCACACTAAACCGCTATCACCTATCGGTAGCTATTTTCAAAAGTCGTGAGATCTCGGATATTTTATTTATAATTTATCTCATAATTTGGGTAAAAATCCGCCGTCTCGTTGAGAAACTAAGACTCTGTTTCGTTTACCTAACTTTGCGCTTAAAAAAAACCATGCGAGTACTTACGTATCTACTGCGAAATAGGAGCGAGTGCTTGAGGGTTAATGATAAAAATAAAATTTTTTCTTTTATAGTTATTTATTTATTCTCAATTGCTTCTGTGAGTAAAACGTGACGGAGTTGTGTGGATTAAGGAACTTTTACTTAAAAAAAAACTTGCAAGCTCAAAGTTTGATACTTGAAAAGAAAAGAAACTAATTTAAAATTAAATTTAGTAAACCGTTAGAGAAAAAAACAATTTAAAAGCTACTAATAAAAATGGCCATTTTGTGTGATTATTTTAGACGAACTTAAATTTGATTTTGAGAAACCGTTAAATTGTCACCATTTTCTATCTTTAAAGGAGAAAATTCAATTTTCTTTCTCTCGTTATAGTGCCATTTGCAACTAAAGCTAAAATTTGTTGTTGTTTCCGCTATTTTATGTGTGGAATACTTAATTTCTTGAAAATTCGTTTGTTTCATCCTTTTTCCACCTATATGCAAATTTAAATAAATTAAATTGTCTGGTTTAAGTTTGATAAATTGTTTATTAAGTGTCACCATTAATATTAAGAAGCTGTTGAAATTTAGAGGTCTTATAAAGTTAAATCGATTTAATGGGAATTATGATTGAATTACAGCGAAGCTTTAAGTTAGTCCTTTGCAAATATCATATTAGTAGCTGCTAATCATAAAGCAGATCCAGTTTATCAATTGATAATGCTATTAGCCAGGTATCTACTAACTCTACAAAGTCCCATAGCGAGTAGTTTCAAAATCGATGTTAACGTGAGTTGAATATTTTATCAACTGATTTGTAGTCCACCGCTTTACAATAACAAACGAGTAGTACCTTTAAATGAAAACTTTATTTACTTACATTTTACATGTTAATTTTATTAAATTTCGTTTCAATAATTAGCTTCGTTTCTTAGCCTACGATGTCCTCACTAGCGTTACAACTATTTTACTCACGTTTTATTGCTTAATCGAGAGACTAACTCAGCTTTGGAATTTGCAACGATGTGGTCCTTTTTCCCGCCCCTCTGTCTGCTAACCTGTTCGTTCATCTCTTGTCTGCTTACATATCTGTCTGTGTATCTGATTGCATTCTTGCTTGTGTATCTCTCTGTTAATCTCCTTACATCTCTCTCTCTCTCTCTCTTTATCTATCTGCTAGCAATCTACTTACTTTCAACCCTGTTGGTCTATAGATCTAAATTGAGGAAGACAAGAAGAGACACAGATTGTACATGCTGCAAAACATGAAGGTTGTGGAGGTTAACATCATAAAGCTCCCGGCAGGATAATTACATTATAATTTATAAATGAACTTCCACAGGTAGTGTCAGTGTCTGAGAGAATTTTAAAGTCATTATTAGGTACTTATTATTCAAGTCATTATTAATATAAATACTTAAACGCGTCGACACTGCAAGTTGCAAAAATTTTGAGTTATCATTATACGTTGAAACGCATCTGCACAGCAATTACAGAAGTTTAAGAGTTATCATTGAACGTTTAAAAATCATCGGCAAGGTCAGTGGCGCGATTTAAGAGTTATCAATATACATTATATGTATATCGAAACGCATCGGCACGGCAATTAGAAAAGTTTTTAGAGTTATTATGACACCTTAAAACTAATCGATACAGCATGCGAAGAGGTTGTAGGGTTATCATCTTATTATTAAACGTTTAAAAGCATCGATACGGCCAGCGTATTATACACTTATTATTAAATGTAGAAACGCATCAGCACTGCAAGTACAAAAGATTTAGAGTTATCATTAAGCCTTAAAACTCATCGGCACAGCAAGTAGTGAGCTTCTAGAGTTATCATTAAACGTTTAAAAGTATCGACACGTAAGTTGGAGAAGTTAAAAACTTATCATTGAACCTTTAACAGTATTTTAGGGTTATCACTTTACATTAAATGTCGAAATGCATCAGCACGGCAAGTAGAAAAGTTTTTATAGTTTTTATTAAACCTTAAAACTCATCCCTACATCAAGTGGAGAGGTTGTAGAAATATCATTAAACAATTCACAGTATCGCCATGACAAGTGCCGAAGATTTAGGTTTATAAATTTATCATTAAATGTCAAAACGCATCGGCACGGCAAGTGAACGGTTTTAGAGTTACCATTAAACCATAAAACGCATCGGCACAGCAATTGGAAAAGTGGTACTTACGTTTAATAGCATCAGCACGGCTAGTGGAGAGGTTATAGAGTTGTCATTAAACGTCGAAATGCATCGGTACGGCCAGTGCCGATGACTTTAGAGTTATCAATTTATCATTAAATGTCAAAGCGCATCGGCTCGGCAAGTGGACAAGTTTTTAGGTTATCAACAAATCAAAGGCTCGTCTGCACCACAAGTGGAGAAATTGTAGAATTATTATTAAAGGGTTAAAAGCATCGACATTGTAATTGGTGAAGATTTAAGATTATAAATTTATCGTTAAATATCGAAACGCATCGGCACGGCAAGTGAACAGTTATAGAGTTATCATTGAACCTTAAAACGCATCAGCACAGCAATTGGAAAAGTTGTACTGTACAGTTATCACTAAACGTTTAATAGGATCAGCACGGCTAGTGGAGAGGTTTGAAAGTTGTCTATAACGTCGAAATGCATCGGTACGGCCAGTGGCAATGACTTTAGAGTTATCAATTTATCATTAAATGTCAAAGCGCATCGGCTCGGCAAGTGGACAAGTTTTTGAGTTATCAATAAATCGAAGGCTCGTGTGCACCACAAGTGGAGAAATTGTAGAATTATCACTAAAGGATTAAAAGCATCGACATTGCAATTGGTGAAGATTTAAGATTATAAATTTATCGTTAAATATGGAAACGCATCGGCACGGCAAGTGAACAGTTTTAGAGTTATCATTGAACCTTAAAACGCATCGGCACAGCAATTGGAAAAGTTGTACTGTACAGTTATCATTAAACGTTCAATAGGATCAGCACGGCTAGTGGAGAGGTTTTAGAGTTGTCATTAAACGTCGAAATGCATCGGTACGGCCAGTGCCGATGACTTTAGAGTTATCAATTTATCATTAAATGTCAAAGCGCATCGGCTCGGCAAGTGGACAAGTTTTTGGGTTATCAACAAATCAAAGGCTCGTCTGCACCACAAGTGGAAAAATTGTAGAATTATCACTAAAGGATTAAAAGCATCGACATTGTAATTGGTGAAGATTTAAGATTATAAATTTATCGTTAAATATCGAAACGCATCGGCACGGCAAGTGAAGAGTTTTAGAGTTATCAATGAACCTTAAAACGCATCAGCACAGCAATTGGAAAAGTTGTACTGTATAGTTATCATTAAACGTTCAATAGGATCAGCACGGCTAGTGGAGAGGTTTTAGAGTTGTCATTAAACGTCGAAATGCATCGGTACGGCCAGTGCCGATGACTTTAGAGTTATCAATTTATCATTAAATGTCAAAGCGCATCGGCTCGGCAAGTGGACAAGTTTTTGAGTTATCAATAAATCGAAGGCTCGTGTGCACCACAAGTGGAGAAATTGCAGAATTATCACTAAAGGATTAAAAGCATCGACATTGCAATTGGTGAAGATTTAAGATTATAAATTTATCGTTAAATATGGAAACGCATCGGCACGGCAAGTGAACAGTTTTAGAGTTATCATTGAACCTTAAAACGCATCGGCACAGCAATTGGAAAAGTTGTACTGTACAGTTATCATTAAACGTTCAATAGGATCAGCACGGCTAGTGGAGAGGTTTTAGAGTTGTCATTAAACGTCGAAATGCATCGGTACGGCCAGTGCCGATGACTTTAGAGTTATCAATTTATCATTAAATGTCTAAGCGCATCGGCTCGGCAAGTGGACAAGTTTTTGGGTTATCAACAAATCAAAGGCTCGTCTGCACCACAAGTGGAGAAATTGTAGAATTATCACTAAAGGATTAAAAGCATCGACATTGTAATTGGTGAAGATTTAAGATTATAAATTTATCGTTAAATATCGAAACGCATCGGCACGGCAAGTGAACAGTTTTAGAGTTATCATTGAACCTTAAAACGCATCGGCACAGCAATTGGAAAAGTTGTACTGTACAGTTATCATTAAACGTTCAATAGGATCAGCACGGCTAGTGGAGAGGTTTTAGAGTTGTCATTAAACGTCGAAATGCATCGGTACGGCCAGTGGCGATTACTTTAGAGTTATCAATTTATCATTAAATGTCAAAGCGCATCGGCTCGGCAAGTGGAGAAGTTTTCGGATTATCAACAAATCAAAGGCTCGTCTGCACCACAAGTGGAGAAATTGTAGAATTATTATTAAAGGATTAAAAGCATCGACTTTGTAATTGGTGAAGATTTAAGATTATAAATTTATCGTTAAACGTCGAAACGCATCAGTGAATGATTTTAGAGTTATCATTAAACTTTAAAACGCATCTGCGCAGCAGTTAGAGAGATTGTACTTTGCAGTTATCATTAAACGTTTAATAACATCGGCACGGCTAGTTGATAGGTTGTAGATATGTCATTAACGTTGAAATGCACCGGCACGGCCAGTGGCGATGACTTAAGAGTTATCAATTTATCATTAAATGTCAAAACGCATCGGCACAGCATGTGAAAATTTTTTAGAATTACCATTAAACCCAAGACTCATCTGCACACCAAGTGGAGAGGTTGTAGAGTTATTATTAAACGTTTAACAGCACCGGCACTACAACTGTAACTCTACAACCTCTCCACTTGCTGTGCAGAAGATTTTAGAGTTATCAATTTATCATTAAATGTCGAAAACGCACGGCAAGTGGAAAAGTTTTTGAGTTATCATTAAACGTGGAAACGCTTCGGCACGAAGAGACTGCTCTTCCTACTAAAACACGAGTAATAGGAGTTAAGTGTTAGCTGCTAGGGTGCGTAAATATATCGTTAAACTGTCCAATCGACATTAAATAGTTTTATAATGAGCCGAACTTCCAAAAACCAAAGCTATCCTCGTATAGTAGTGATCTGGGAATCAGCAACGCGATTCTGTAACAAATCCAATACAGTTTTATTACTGATCCACAAGCTGTAGCACTTTCCTTCTTGCAGGGGTAGTTTTTCTCGAAGAAATAAGAGATCACTGGCGTAGAGCATTATCTCAAAGACGAGGTTTATCCGAATTTATTCAAACTCACAAGTAGGTACAAAAGGTATTTGCAGAAGAGCTGCTTGCGTTCATGTCTGTATGTCTGCCTCTCTGAGAAAAACTTGATATTAAAAAAATACATTTTCTTCATATAGGTAATTACATAATTGCTATTTGTTCTTATTAAAATGCAATCTTCTTAAGGAGGTAAAAATAGTTGATTTTAGAGGTAGTTATGGGGAAGCACTGATAGCAATACTTTACATATTTATTTTATTATTATTCAGTTTCATTAATATTTTCAAAAAAGATTATTCATAATAATTGTTGATAATGTAGAAAATTTTAGAAATAATCCCGTCTTTAATGTATTCGTTTTTTAAAATCCGCTTGGAGATTAAAAATATTTCATTAAGTACTTCCTGATGATTTTTATTCGCGTAGTCATAAAAAAGCTTCCACAATTCTGATTGAAGCTGTAATATCAGCATGAGCTCAAAGCCATATTTTTCATTTTTAAAATACAAAACCACACACGCACATCCCTTTGTTTCCATTTGGAGAGTAGTTTAAGTAAAAAACTGTGCTTGAATTACTTGAAAAATATATGAACGAATAAAAAAGTGTATAGAAGGGCTTGTATATTTTATATAACTTTACTGCTTAAATTCTATAAATGATTTCTAGTAAAGCCGGAAAATTCATGTTACAGCTTAGAATGCTATCTAACTTTGACCATTCACATCAAACAATCCTGTCAGTCTTTTGTAATTGGAAAGCGAATTCGTGTGGAAAAATCCCTTTGACACATACTTGTACGGCACTTTAACTCTATTTGGAAAAATCGACTGTCGGAAAATTTATGGTAGGTAACTTAAATTGGTCGAAAAAGTGCAACAAAAGAAGAAAAAAAAACTTTTTTTCTTACAAAAATTTATTAATCTTACCCCCCTAATAGGTATAAGGAAATAAAAACTTGAAACTTTTCATTTTTGAGCATTATTCAAATTTTGTTTTAAATGATAGTAAAAATGTAACCTAACATAATAGTCTCATAAATAAAATGGCAACAAAAGAAAAAAAAGTTTCGATGCTTTTAGAAAATTTATTGAAGTAGAGCCAATCTTTGATTCGTTTATTATATACCTTTTTAGATTTTAGGATTTCCAACTTTGTTAGAGTTTGCGGAAGTTATGTTTAAGGAATTATGGTAAAATTTAATCGAAAATGTTTTAAACAAATAATATTTTAACATTTAAGCTTTAGGATTTATTTAATCAATTTGTTTTTGTCTTAAAAATATTTTTGTATTATTCTACCCTATTATTACAAGAAGGAGAAATATTGAAAGTTATAAATAATTTTTTCTACCCCCAACCCCCATATTAGAGAGAATCCTCTCAGTTACTGTCTTTTTGTTAAAAAAACTAATAGCCGTTTGCACTAACGCTTATGAGTTGCCTAAATTGTTGATATGTTAATAAATCAAATGGGAGCAACATATTTAGGCGATTCCTAAGTCATTGCTTAGTGTTAGTGCAAATGACGCTATGTCTTTTATACTAGGATTTAAACTAGCTCTTCAGGGTAGTTCAGGGTATAGATCGTAACCCCATTTGCTGCCATTTTCAAAAACATTCAGTCGTGTGCTCAATGCAACCGTTTATAATATAACATCAACGTTGACTCTTTTATCTTTCTTCAACACAATGCAAGAGACACATATCCAGCTTCGTTTAACGACTCAACGTTGATGATATTTATAATCAGTTGCTTACAGCACACGGCTGATTGTTCCCAGTTTTACGAAGTTTCACAGGAGGACGGCTTAATCTCCCACTCACTGTCACTCTTTCTCTAATCAACAAAGATAAAACTAGTTTACCCACTGTAGGCCCCTAAGTAATGCCTAACGACGGTTCCAGGGCATCCCGATCTACGGATACAGAGGAGGGGGTTTTAATCGATAACGAATCCGGCACTATCTAAGTACCTAACAGACAAAAAATTGCCAAGTGTCTTTGAAGTTTCCCTTCCTCAAAAAGAGGTTTAACTAGAAAACTTGCCTTTTCCCGACTTTCACCTACGAGAATAGCAACAAAACAATATCTATCTCTAACCTAACTTAACCTAACCTACCCTAACCTAACCTAACCCAACCTACCCTTTTTTTAGAGGATTATAGGAGAATCTCTTATAAGATGCCTCTTGCTGGATCTACGCAGGCGAATGCGTGAGAGTCGCCAAGGAAGGTGGTCGCTTTAGTCTGGTGTTAGCCACTAACCTCTTTTTCTACAATCTACTCGGGAATCCGCTTTAGCATTTCTTCCGATCTAGGTTTTTCAGGAACTCTTTACTCTTTTCTCGATGTTGCCGTTCCCGTCTTATCCTTAGCGTCGGCGCTGTCTATTCTGGCGTATTCCATCTTATCTTTTTCCTAGAGGTGTTGTTGTTTGGAGCGGGTCTGTAGTTTCTCCGTACGCCCTAGTTTTTAGAACATAGTGCCAAGCGTTTCTGGAGATTGCTTGTATTTGCTGGTCTCTCTCCAGCAGCTCTTTAGTTCCCATTATTAGGAGAACCAACTCTGCTACGGTTCCCCAGCCATCCTCGTCTCGGAGCATGATGTTAAAGAGGTTGGTGGGAGTTTTACCGACTCTCAGCAACGCCGCTCCGTGATCCGCCTCTGTTCGCAGCGGTAACAGTGGAACAGAGTATGTTCTGCGGTATCGTTTTCGTCGCAGTGTTCGCATTTAGGAGACGCCAACTTTTCGAACCGATGCTTGTAAGCGTTGAAGCATCCATGACTTGTTAGGATTTGTATCAGGTGGTACTACAGTTCTCCACGTCTCCTCTCTACTCATTTCTGGAAGTTAACCTAACCTCACCTAAGCTACCCTACCTTAAACTAACCTAACCTAACACGGTAGAAAGCACAAGACCACCAAAATGTTTTCTTAGCTTCTTAGCTTGATATCCGGTTCAGGTATAAAACCGGTTCCGGACGTACCAGTTGCATTTGGTTTGTGGTAGGGATACGGATCCCAAGAGCATCGGTTTCTGACCGTTACCGATCGTTACAGCTTTAAGAAGTTAGCTAATATTTTGGTGCTGCGGGATGGAGCTCCAGACTGGGCATGGATTTAATGTGCCACTCCTATTGGTGCAATTCACGCAGTGGCTCACAGCTTTCTCGCTTAGTAAGTGGGGCATCTTATCACTACGACATACGTCTTTTCATAGAGGCTTCAGTTCACTACCCAATGGCCCTGAAAAGAGGCGCACCATTAGGCTTCAATATCCTAGGTGTCCGGATCCGAAAGCAGAGGACAATCTCTGACACAGCGGGTCGCTTGCGACCCCTGACATGCGGTCTCCAGTAGACCCGTTATTAAACTATTAAGAATTACAGGACTTAACGAGTCACCTGTACCTGCAAAACTGTAAACATTAATTGGCGGTATGGAAGCGGATTATGGAAGCTCTCTTCGAGTAGCAGTTCAGGGCAGATGTGTTGTCAGGTACAATAAATTTGCCAGGTGTTTTTTGAAGATTATCTTTCTTATAAAAAAAGAGGCTAGGAAACCAATAATGTCTTTGGGTATAGTTAGCTCCATAGTATAGCTGCACTAGAGGTGATTTGTCATTGTGTGCACTGTGCAGTTAGTTGTTCTCAGCTACGTACAATCTTTCCACCAATTTAGAGATTTTCTGGGCAAAAAAGGGTAGAAAAAGACATAAAAGAATAGAAGAATCATATTTTCAAATGAGTAAATAATTTTGACTTTCCCAGAGCCTTTACAAGTCATTATTTGTTTAAGCGCATTAAAAATTAATGACATATCACTCGAAATTGATTTTCTGAGTACACGAACTCGAACACATAACACTATTATAATATGTATTAATGATCAATAGACACGTTATAATGTTATAATGTAAAATAAAATTTTGTAATTTTATTAAGCTATTAATATATTATTCTTTTTGGCGTTAAAACAGTATATAGTAAAAGTAAAATGGCCGTTATATCGAAAATTAAAATTGCACCATCTGGCAAATTATGCTATAAAAAGCTACTTTTAAAAGCACTTACAATTCTTTTCTTGGTTGAGTTTATATTTAAAATCACCCCTTAAAACTCATCTTTTATTCCGCGGAGGTAAAATAGAAAATTTACAAATTGCTTAACTTTCAACTCGCTTATTAAAGGTTTACTTTTTATTTTAATTTTTAATACTTTGTATGAAATTATTAACATAAAAAAACAAATATAAAAAAAACGAACCGCCAGCGCGCTTTGAGTTTCATCTTGTCACAAAGGAAAAGATGCACCTTGTTTGTTGTTATAACTATTAGAAATTTAATACGATTATAATATAGCAATAAATTTGCAAGTTAAATGCTCAAGTTTTTAATTAAGAAAACTTTTGTAGTTTACATTTAATTTATAAATAAAATTTTCAATGCACAGATAAATATAGAGACAAGCAAAGGTTTAAAATGAAATTTACACATGGTGTTATTTGATAAGAAATTTTTTTTTAATATGGATAGTCTCATGACCGTTAACACTAACGCTAAGCAACGGCCACGGTGTAAGATTAAAAAGGTGGCTCAACGAGATACGGTCGTAAGAGCGCGAAATGGTTACAGTTTGTCCGCAAAGTGCAACTGCGAGGTCGAGAGTGAGATAGACTACGCTACCCATATTGCTTGGTATATTAGCATTGAGTCGTAAATTTGGATTGCTAGTGAGAGGACTGGCTTTTAGCCAGCTTACACTTAGGCCACTATAAAGCTATGAATATGAAGCTATGACACTTTTATTTTAACAATTTTTAGTTATAAAAATTGATATCACATCTAGCTTTTCAGACACATAAAACCCCTGTGAGGGATGGTTTTCCATAATTTAATTAGTCCAAAATTTTGCAGGGGCCGATATATAAATAAAAGGAAAATATTCACAGAATGAGCCATTTCAAATTCCAAACTGTATAAATAAGGACTACCAATCTCTATCTATGGAGTGATGACAAAGTTTGTACGAAAAAATCTGAAAATTTAGCTCCATAAGGTCTTTCAGTAAGATGCCCGTTTAGGTCAAAAAGTTGCTTAAAACGTGTCATCTTAACACAATCCTAAAATCGGAGATGTGGGTCAGTTATTCCTTAACAAAAGCTACCCTCCTTGAACCATAATCACTTGCGTGTGACGTAAATTATATAATAATATAAAAGAAACTGAATGACGGATACGTTTTTATCCATTGATGATAAATAGTTTCTGTGTTGGGAAAGTCCTTCCTTACACAATTAATTTAACTGAGATATTAAATAAATTAATTACCTGTATAGTACGCTTAATTATTGATAGATTTCAATTAATTTTCCAATTAGTCTAAAATGACTTTAATAGTAATAATAATGCAAGTATTAGCTGATTAAAATCAACCGAGCGTTAAACGTTTGGTACAACAACCTTTCTCGAAAAAAAAAGGTCAATCATTTTAATTTTGGCTTGAGTAAAAAAAAGATAATTAATGTAATTTAAATTTTAAACTATTAGAGTAAGAGGAGTGCAATAAAAGGGAGATTTTGATGTATACAACACATAGTTAAATTTACATAAACGTGCTTTAATTTGAGTGCAAATTGCGAGCTTAATGACTTTTAGTCCAAAATGCTCAACTCTTCTCTCTAAAAAGGAATGTCTTGAAAAGCAAAGCCCAAGAAGTTGTTTGTTATCGTATGACGACAATATAGTAACTAAAGCCGTGGCTCCGTATTGTGCGTGACGAAAATATAGGGTTGGCCAAAAGTTTAAAAGAAAATTCGCATTTTTACTACAATACTAAATAAGAAAAAACAAAATTTAATAAATTTTTGGGTTTTAGGCGGAATATAAGACACTTTTATAAAGCTTTCGATTTACCTTGTTAATAAAACCGCAAAAAGTATCGATACTTATTCGAAGTATCGATGCCTAAGTTGGTATCGAATAACGATATCCAGGTATCGAAGTATCAAAAGTATCGAAAGTATCAAAAGTATCGAAAGTATCGAAAGTATCATAAGTATCAAAAGTATCGAGGTATCAAAAGTACCGAGGTATCGAAAGTATCAATATATCTAAAGCATCTAAAGTATCAAAGTATCGAAAGTATCGAAAGTATCGAAAGTATCGAAAGTATCGAAAGTATCGAAAGTATCGAAAGTATCGAAAGTATCGAAAGTATCGAAAGTATCGAAAGTATCGAAAGTATCGAAAGTATCGAAAGTAGCGAAAGTATCGAAAGTATCGAAAGTATCGAAAGTATCGAAAGTATCGAAAGTATCGAAAGTATCGAAAGTATTGAAAGTATCGAAAGTATATAAAGTATCGAAAGTATCGAAAGTATCGAAAGTATCGAAAGTATAGAAAGTGTAGAAAGTATCGAAAGTATCGAAAGTATAGAAAGTATCGAAAGTATCGAAAGTATCGAAAGTATCGAAAGTATAGAAAGTATCGAAAGTATCGAAAGTATCGAAAGTATCGAAAGCATCAATATATCTAAAGCATCTAAAGTATAAAAGTATCAATATATCAAAAGCATCTAAAGTATCGAAAGTATCGAAAGTATCGAAAGTATCGAAATAATCGAAAGTATCGAAAGTATCGAAAGTATCGAAAGTATCGAAAGTATCGAAAGTATCGAAAGTATCGAAAGTATCGAAAGTATCGAAAGTATCGAAAGTATCGAAAGTATCGAAAGTATCGAAAGTATCGAGTGTATCGAAAGTATGGAGGTATCAAAAATATCGAGGTATCGAAAGTATCGAGGTATCGAAAGTATCGAGATATCCAAAGTATCGAGGTATCGAAAGTATCGAAAGTATCGAAAATATCGAAAGGATCAAAAGTATCGAGGTACCTGGGTGAAAAAAAAATTTTAACAGATAGGGTATTTTTTAGAGAGACTGTTGTATTGCTATTTAATATTGTTGTTCTACGTCCGACTTCTGGTAGGCCAGTGATGTTTTCATTCAGTTCAGTCAAGGTTCCGTTTAATTAACGCGGCAGCAGTGTCCAGTGTGTTATTTCACTTTAATTTTTCTATACTTCGATATTTCAGATACATCGATACTTTCGATATCTCTATATTTTCGATACCTACCTCGATACTTTCGATATTTCGATACTTTCGATACTTCAATGCTTTTGATAGTTTCGATACCTTTGTAACAACGAAAACCAGGTTTTGCATTAATTTCTCCTTTTCGCTTCACTCAAAGCCGGAGGGGGTTCGATGTTAGAAATGAAACACACAATGAATATGTACAAAAATATATATTTATTCCAAAATAAAATGAATGATACCAAAGGTACCAAAATGGTACACATACAAAAAAACCTTGTTTAAGGAAAAAAAATAAAATACTTAATAAAAACCAAATAAAATACAAAGACGGGAGATATGACTCGGTCACTAGATTTCCACCAGACCTCGAGACTTTTCTCTTACGAGATAGACCACAGAGTCCCGGTGGAAGCAGGGAAGTCGTTCACCAGACCTCGAAACCCTTCTCTTACGAGAGAGATCACAGAGTCCCGGTGTACGCAGGGAAGTCGTTCAGCGGACCTCGAAACCCTTCGCTTACGAGAAAGGCCACAAAGTCCCGGTAGACGCAGGAAGCTTGCCAGACCTCGAGACCCTTCTCTTACAAGAAAGACCACTGAGTCCCGGAAACTAAGAGGGTAAGGTAGTTTGTCAGACCTCGAGACCCTTCTCTTGCGAGCAAGACCACTGAGTCCCGGAAACTAAGAGGGTAGTCGTTATTCAGACCTCGAGACCCTTCTCTGATGAGAAAGACCACTGAGTTCCGGAAACGAAGAGGGTTTCGTACACCAGATCCCGAAACCTCTCTATGAAGGGAGAGACCACTGAGTCCTAGTGTACGAGGGAAAATCACGGGCTTGCTGAAAGCAACAGGATAACAAATTAATTAAACCTAATTAAGTTAATTAATAAAGAACGCAAATAAAACAAAAATGACACAAGGGAAATATCACAAAGCGCGCCCGTTCACCTCAAAGGTGAAGCGAGGAATCCCTTATCAAAACTAAGAAGGGGTTTATATTGCAGATCCAACGACCAACCAACCAACGACCAATAGAAACGCTGTAACTTTAATTGAACTCAAGAGAAAATTATCACTTAGTACGTTATAAATTTTACTAATTAAATTAATAACTTTTTAATTAAAGGAAGCTAGAGGATGAAAGTTAACTCAATGGAAGCGCACTAAAATAACGAGCACGTCTGTTTAAATTAAAATTTCAACCATAAAGTATAGTTAATAAAAATTAATTAAGGGCTGTAAAATACTTAGGGGTGCTAATGAATCACGAATACAAAAAGAAAAAATACTAATCAGCTCCAACAACCAATTTTACCACTCCTCGTGGTTCTAAGTGAATTTAAAACTTTTCAATCCTATAATTAAAAACTATTAGATAAAGTAATACTTAAGTAATAGGGATGAAATAATTTTTCAAGGGTTAAAAATGATTTAAGAGGTAAACTAAAAATTACACGGAAGCTCTAGCTCTTCTGGTTGCCGAGTTAAACTAAAGTTGATAGCAAAATAACGAAAATTAACATTAAGTAATTCTGGTCCAATCTTGATGAGATTGGACTCAAATGAAAGTGCTTGAAGAGCTGAACACAGGCATCTAAAAGTTATCTTCATTTCGATCTCACGGGCGGCTCTAGCAAAAAAGATTTAAAAAAATGACAAGTAGCTGCTTTAAACGATACAGAATTTCCCGGATGCTGTAATACTGTACCAGTATTTGGGTCCAGCATCCGGATAGAATTTTGCATTGTTACACCTCGATACTTTTGATACCTCGATACTTTCGATACTTAATATTGCTATTCCGGAAATTTTTTTTCCTACTCTCTCCCTCTCCGAGAATGGGATGGACGCCGTTGGCCTTCCGGTTCTCCCGCTATCCTCAAATTGTGGCTAAAAATGGACACTTTATAAAAATCGCAGCGCCCCCTGTATGGAAGTCGTAGAAATTATCGTGCGGTGGGTCGTAGGAGAAGGTGCGAGGTAACTTTCGTGCCCGGTTCGTAAACCTTCGGTGCCATAGAAAAAGTACCGCGCGTTTCGCCAAGAAGGTCAGTTCAGGTCAGGTCGGTTGCTACCGCCCCTCTTTGTGGGCAGAGTACAGGAGATATAGAGGAACCGATACCGAAATGACGATCTAGACCTCTTAGAGACGCCTTATGCAGAGCTTGAATTTGATACAAAAAAAAATTTTTTTAGTGACGCCGAAATTACAGAAAAATCTAGGGAAAAAGCCGAAGGGATCGGTCGAAAATGTTGAGCTTTTGCGAAGAAAGAGAATAACGAAGAGGTAATTTTTTTAATAAATAGTGTCAATTTTTTGCTATTTACCCCTCTCCCCCTCTCCTTGCGTGTCCTTCTAGCGTCTAATTGAAAATTTGACCTCGAGAAAAAGGCGAGAAAAAGACGATTGGGGTCCGTTTGAACCCCACTCGGTGTGGCGAAGGTTAACTAATGTAGGCGTTAAATTGAATATTAAACTTTTGATTTGTCCTTTGACCGAACGTCAAATTAATAATCAATTCTCATTGGTTAAGAACAGCTGTTGAACAACTTTCAGCTTGTAATAGATCATACAGCTTTTGGACAACCCTAATAGTGCTGAAGTGAGTTTTAGAAGAAATTTTTTTCATTTTTTTAATCTTTATGAAAAATTTATGAACTTTGATAATAATTTTTGTTAAAATTGCAATAATTTAAAAGAATGTTTTTCTTAATAACGTTATGGTTTTAGTTGATGGACTTGTTATTAAACGAGAGCGAGTGGAAGCTATTTGTTAATCCCTGTGTCGTCGAGTTTTCGCTATAACATTTCCTCGTTCTTAGTGCTTTTTCCATAACCATTATTCAAGCAACTTATTAAGTGCTGTAGTTTTCTTTGAAAGAAAAGAGAAGCTCTATATTTACCAAACTTGTGCAACTGTTACACAATTTCTATTCAAGTTTAAATGAGTTTTGAATTTATCATAGTATAGTGACAAAAGGATTAAATTCGCTTAAATCCCCTATATAAATATGTCGCTACATTAGCAATTCTAATATAATCTTAACTTGTCACTTTCTAAATATTCGCTTTACCCTTTAAATTTTCTATATAAATTGAAAATTTTAAACGCTTATTTTAAAATTAAAACTTTATTTTATTGTTTATGACATGATTAATTAAATTTTCTTCCAACAAATGTTGTATTTATGATATTATTCGCATCAATAATTATTAATTTATTATGTCAATAGCACGCTTGTAGTTAAAATAAGCGGATGAAATTTAACATCCGATGTAAGCTTTTTCATCAAATTATTATTTTTCTTCTTATATACTAAGTAATAACAAACATTCTTAGAAAAAATTTTATTTTGCAAAAGAAATACCAACGAGATCGTTCAACAAGTGAACCATGTCATCTTTCTCGAGCAAAAAGAAAAGTTGGCGGAAAAGCGCTTCCGTCCAAAGAATTTCGTCTCCTTACAGCAAAATAGATGAACTGTCTCTTCACAACTTTTAATTGACAATTTTAGATTTGACAGCCAGAGTGTATAAAAAATATTTACTCGTCTTAAAACCTTTTGGAATTTTAATCTTCTCAATATTAAAATATTTTTAAGCCGTGGGGTACACTTCAGTTACTATTTTGTGATTTATTAGTTATTTTTATACAGTTCTACTCAAAAGTAAACTTTTTTTATTGATTTAATCGTTCTACCCTTATCAAGTGGATCGAGGAAACGAAGGGAAAGGAAAAGTTGACGAGGTGATGAAAAGAGTCATCCGCGATACGATACTTGTAACACCGAAAATCAGGGTTACATTAATTCTCTTTTTAGGGCCCTTTGACATGAACTAAAAGTCATACTAAATTGTTAGTACTGAATCGACGCAAGGATCAAAAGCACAAGAATCTAGGCTTCAATGACGAACGTTAAAATTTCGCACTAACTTATTAGTACCTACTGAATTTGCGCAAGGAGCAAAAACACGAGAATGTAAGAAGTCTTAGGGCTGTTTTACATGGACTAAATGTCGTACTAACTTGTTAGTACTGAATCAACCCAATCAGAGCACGGGAATCTAAGATTTAACGTCGTGCGTAGAAATTTTGACTTACTACCGTACACGACGTTAAAGCTTAGATTCCCGTACTCTTCCATTTTGAGTTGTTTCAGTACTAACAAGTTCGTACGACATTTAGTCCATGTAAAACGGCTCTTAGCTTTATTCAGATGGAGATGGGTTGGGTTCGAAGCGACAAATTAAAACACACGTTGTATAGAACAGAAAAATTAAATATTTATTTAAAAAAGATTTAAAAAAATAATGGTATGTACCAGAATGGTATAGGTACAAAAAAACCTTGCTTAACCTTTCAGTACTAACACTCGGTGTCACAGACCGACGAGTTTTATTTTTATTAATATCTTTGAAATACGAACTGCTAGGGTTGGGAGGTTGTCAGTACCTTTAAACTAAATGCTCTCACACATTTTTTTGAAGTTTGCAAGCATAAGTTTGTAATGGTTCAATTATAATAATTGAATTCGGTCTGAGAGACCGACGTTAGTAAAACAGTAACTAAAAATTTTAAATATTTTTTCAAAATTTTTAAAATTTTTTAGTTAAAAATTATTTTTTTCCACTTGTCTTGAATAGAAATAGGATAACAAAAAAACAGAAGAGATTTTTGCATTTACTTCAATTAATAAATAGCTTTTTTTGGTGCATGCGGTAATATGCTCTATATGTTCTAACATGTAAAATGCGACAAATGTTCTATCCAAAATATTTCAGCTATTGTTGAAGATGAAAAAGATATTTTTACCTTTTTAGAAGTGTTGTTTCTAGGTTTTTTTATAATATTACTAGTTATTAAAAAATTTTGTTTAATTCGTTTGATATCGCTTATTTAATTTATGCATCTTTTTATTTTTGTTTATTTTTATAAAAGTGAATTTTGGTTATTAAAATGAATTTTTTTTTGCTAAAATTATAATAAGTATCCAGAAAAATTACTAAATATTTGAAATAATTTCTATTTGCAATAAAAAAGTTGTAAAAAATACGTTAAAAAAAATTAAAACTAAGCGCGGTCTGTGAGACCGGCGTTAGTATGGATGTTATAGGATGGCATGTTAGTACTGGAAGGTTAAGGAAAAAATATATAAATGTAACCAACTAATACAATACAAATCTCATGAGATATGACTCGGCCCTGGTGAATGTTTTCCAGACCACTAGTCTTCCCTTAGATCCGTCCAGCCTTAAGAGGGTGGTCACTAAACCTGGAAAGCTCTGTAAGGCTTCTTCCACTAGATGCATAATCCTCTCTCCCCATAAATATATCACTACGTAGACCTGATTCTAAGAGAATGTTCATCTAGCAGCTCACTATACTTCTTTTTGAAATTCCACCAGTCCTCAAAGGGAGATTACTATATCTTGAACCACGGGTATTTCTCATTAGAACTACATTAGTATTTCAGGCATTAGAACGCGAGTCCTCTCTTCAAGATCCAACCAGTCTTCAAAAAGAGATCTTGATGGGAAAATGAGATAGTAACTTGCCCCCACCAGATCACGAGTCTTTTCTTCGGGATCCAACCGGTCCTCAAAGAGAGATTATTAGTCATGGAAGAAACAAGGGGAACACTTTTTCTCCTATATCTATAGTCCTCTCTTCTAGATACAACAGGTCCTCAAAGAGCGATCAATAGTCCTAATAAGAAAATGATAAAGTAACTTGTCTTCACCAGATCACGAGTCCTTTCTTCGGGATCCAGCCGTTGCTAGTCGTGGAGGGAACAACGGGAAATGTTCTTCTCCTAGATCGATACTCCTCTCTTCTAGATCAAACAAGTCCTCAAAGAGAGACCAATAGTCCAAATGGGAAAATAAAAAAGTATAACATGCCCTCGCCAGATCACGAGTCCTTTCTTCAGGATCCAACCGGTCTTCAAAAAGAGATAACTAATCGTATAAGGAACAAGGGGAAAACTTCTTCTCCTCGAAGAAGAGCGATAGTCTTCTCTTCTAGATCAACCCCTCAAAGAGAGATTATTAGTCCTGGAAAGAAGAAGGGAGAAACTTCTCCTTCTAGATTAATAGTTTTCTTTTCGAGATCCAACAGGTCCTCAAAGAGAGATCAATAGTTGTAATGGGAAAATGAGATCACGATCAGATCACGAATCTTTTCTTCGGGATCCAACCGGTCCGCAAAGAGAGATTATAAGTCGTGGAGGGAAGAAGGGGAAAACTTCTCTTCTTAGATCGATAGTTCTCTCTTCTAGATCAAACATCTCCTGAAAGAGAGATCAATAGTCCTAATGAAGAAATGAGAACGTAACTTGTCTCCACCAGATCACGAGTCTGTTTTTTGGGATCCAACCGGTCCTCAAAAAGAGATAACTAATCGTAGAAGGAACAAGGAAAAACTTCTTCTCCTAGATCGATAGTCTTCTCTTCTAGATCAAACGGGTCTTCGAAGAGAGATTATTAGTCCAGGAAAGAAAAAGGGAAAAACTTCGCCTTCTAGATTGATAGTTCTCTCTTCGAGATCCAACAAGTCCTAAAAGAGAGTTCAATAGTTCTAATGGGAAAATAAGAGAGCAACTTGCCTCCACCAGATCACGAATCCTTTCTTGGGGATCCAACCAGTTCTCAAAGAGAGATTACTACTCGTAGAGGGGAAAACTTTTCCTCTTAGATCGATAGCTTTTTTTTTCGAGATCTAACAGGTTCTCAAAGAGAGAGAGACTTTTGTTTGATATCGTCTGTTATATCAAGGGCTCCCTGTTCGCATACATCGTAGATCACTCGTTCTTGATGGACGTCCGTGCTCTTCGATTTCTTGATCTAATCTCTTCAAAATCAAGCATTTAAGGAACTTTTATGCGGCGATGTCCAGAATGCAGATTTTGTCTATAGGAGCTCGGTTCACCGGTTGATTCGTTGAGTTTCTGAAGAAGAACGAGCCTCGCTATCTTGCAGCAAAATGGATTGGCCTTTCATGGGAAGCTTTTACATACACCAAGTGGGTAACCCCCGTTAGTCTACCGTACTTGAAGTTAACCTAACCTAAAATTTTTATATTTTGCTTACTGTAAATATAATTTCTTTCTCTCCTGGAAATTATTGATATTTCTGGAAGGTCGAAAGGGCACAGGGGTCATATTATAGTTGCTTTTGTAGAGATCAAATGATGCTGGTCTGACTCTCTGTTCTTTATACGCTTTTGGTCTACTTCTGTGTTTCCTTTTTCTTATTCGTGTTTCATAGGCTCACTTTCCCTACTCTTGCGGTTTATATAACCCAACTTTCTTCTGTCACTATCACTCTTGATTTATTCTTTAGGTTTTCTCTGTGCACTGAATTTCTAACTTTGTCCATTATCGTTTTTCCTTCTATTTTTCTCAGATATCTCATTTAAATAGTGCTTATTTTCAATCTCTGTTTCTCTGTGGTTACCCATGATTTAAAACCGTATTGGCACAACTACTCTTTTATACGAAGTCCAACAATAAAGTAATCAAACTATTTTGATTAAAAAAATGTATTTATATTTCTAACCATCGACCTGCACACTTACTGATTCCATTGCTGGTAGCATCTCTGGAACTCATCATGTGAGATGTTGTTTAGGTCTGTGTTACCGTTTTTAGGATGTCTTCTGTTGTATTAAATTGGTATTATGGCATCTTTTTACCACTGATGTGACTTCTGTTAATAAAAGCAGGTAGCATTGGCGAGGTCGAGTGAACAAGGAGGCTGTACGACAGCTTTGAAATGTTTGAGAACGTTGCAGCTTGACATCACTCTATCCAAGTCCTTTGGTGGTTTGGAAATGTTTTGCGACATAGCTCTTCTTACCAGTTCTCATCATATTACCCTGCTTTTTGGTTTTTCCTACGTGTCTTCCCTATTTACTCCGATGTCGAAAGATTTTCACAGATATATGATAGAATCTCACTAAATGTCCTAAAATGATAAACCAGATTTCTAGTTAAGACACTAATATTGCTGTCCTAAGAGCAAAACTTTTTTGACTCGCTCCTGAAAGGAACTATAGAATAAAAACGCAAGTCTAGGTAAATATATTGAGTAACGTACAAAAAATATTGTCTTCTACGTGCATACACGTCTCTATTTTTGCCAGAATCAGCCATAAGCCATAAATAATAAAACTAAAAGCAGGAAACTATAAAACTTTATTAAAATAGCGAAAATAATATATGAGAAAGTCGAGTTGTTATTTTTTATTTTTCCCTACATTTGTGTATTCACCAGCTATTTTATATTAAGTGCATTTAGTTGGTTCAATGCACTTTTAAAACGTCAATAATCTTCGCACATATAAGTAAACGATATTGAACTTAATTTTGCATCAAACGAGGTTAAGTTCATATAAATAATTTAATAAATTTAGACTTAAACGAGCTTGACCTTTTTATCACATAATATTTTAAACTTTAAAACAAATTACCAAGTTCAAGTACTATTAAATAATTAATAATGAAAAATAAATATTAGGACTAAATAGAGAATGATTGATGAATATTTTATTCAATTATTCAACTTTTTGGAGCAATAAAAAAAGTTTGTGTAATAATAATATTAAACCAACTTTAAAATATCTTCTTATAGGACAAGAAATTGGAGTAATTGCATATCATTAAAAGTTTTAGATTATATTTGGATACTATTTTAAGTTTTTAAAATAATTTATAATTAATTTCAAATACACCAAACTAACCCTCGTCTTATAACACCCTAAATTGGATCTAAGCTGGTCTTGATTACTATAGAGGTGCCTATTAGCTTAACCCCTTTCTGAGTGGTGATTAAAAGTGCTGAAAAATCCTCAACTCTTTATATCCCAAACGATGAGTCTAGTTGCTTACTCCTATTTAAAGAGTGTCATCCTGTCCGCGTGTCCATTCTTATTTCTTCTCTTTTTGCATTTACAATTTTCTGGAATTTATTCTTAATGACTGCCTCGTTAAATGTCCTAGATATGAGATTTTTCTCATTTTTATAACATTTATTATTCAATGTCCTATTTTATGTGTGTCAAGGATTTCTACGTTGTAACGTATGTGTCTAGTTTACTCTCAACTCTAGGCATTTTTTATTCTATTTTTATGAGTCACTGCTTAAGAAGACTCAGCAAAGTAAGATTGCATGTCGTAAAAACCCAAAAAGTCTTGAAAAATGCATTAGGCAGCATGAGGTTTTAAATATAAATGGATCTTCTCTGTTACCATGTTACCACAGGAGTAGGTATCAAATAGGCATCAGAAAAGCAACATACCACTATTAACCTCATCAGGGGTGAAGTCGTTCCCTAGAGCAATTATGAAATACCCACTTGCAAGAGGAGCTACCACAGGAGTACTATATACCACAGGGGTGAAGTCGTTCCTTGGAGTAATTATAAGATACACACTTGCAAGGGGAGCTAGAATAGTCCCAACGAAAGAAAAGCCCACCACGTGAATAACATTGAAGTTGAGCAGTAGTCATGTACTGGTCCACTGGGCTCTGAAGCCACGCCTCACGCAGATTTAATCACTTGGTGGACTCTTCTTTCGTTGGAAGTACTCTGCCACGTACATTCGTACAGTCAGCCTCACAATTATTGACCACTGGTGGCTATACGACAGGGTGGTTATTAGCCAACAACTGCAAAGGGATAGAAGGGGAGGTTGTTCATTTACTACTTGTTGGCAAAATAAAGTTACCCCTCAATTTAGGAAGGAGGTTTTATGAAGGTTGCATCTACAATTTGTGCTAGAATTATAGCAGGGTGGCCAATAATTTTGAGGCTGACTGTACATAACTCTTGTCTGAAATGTGGACACACAGAAGCTAAAGCTAACAGTATAAAAACACTTGCTTGGGATTCTTTAAATGTCGCTCCTTAAAGAGCCCTTAACGAAAGAACACAAGAAGAGATCAAAGCTTCTTATCGGACCCGTTCAGATTGAGAACAGTTGAGTTATCATAGCCTGAGTGCCATACTTCTCGAACCGAAAATAGACTAAAATAATGAGCGGCTAGTCAGCTGTTGCCAATTTTTAATGCTGCCATTGTAGGATCAAAAACAAAGGATTTAGATGGACAGGAAGAAATGAAAGATTCTTGAAATTTTGACATTCAAAAAATCATAACACTCGTTCTGCTAGGTAGAAGTTAATAAAATAACAGAGTTCGATAGAAAACAGCGTTGTCTATAACATATTCAAAAATGAAAAAATGAGCCAGACGAAATTTTGATAAAATCCATTTGAAAATTTTGATCTTTTTTGGCCTCTTAAAGTAGGCAATTTTGAAGCAATTTTAGAAATCGATTAAATTAAGGCGAAAGCCCTATATTTTAGCTGTACAATCTCGTTTTGAAATTTTTATAATAATAATTACCAACCAAGTTATAAAGGAAAAACCACAATATGGGACAATCGTTCTATTGGCCGCCATTTTGAATCAAAAACTTTTGTACATTTCTGCTTCCCTAATTATTTTGGGTAAAAACCTTCAAATAACAGTTGTAGGGCATAAAATTCTAGATCGAAATCAACGAACAAAATTTATCGTGTTTTGTAACGACAGGAATTAGATAAGAAAATGTCGGAAATTACCTCAAAATAATTTGAGGTAGTATAAAAAATAAAAAAATCTGACTTGAATTATTTTAAAGTAACAATAAAATTTAATTGAGGTCAAATACCAATAAATCTTTCTACCTATTTCTTATTTCATTTTTTCTTTTGCAATATTGGTTTGTCATTCTCTATCAAGGCCAAATAGTTTCGATGTAGTTAAAAAGTTGAAAGAAATGTTTTCTTCGTGCTCGCAATGACCGATGGAATTATTAACAAATATTTATAACAATAAAAGAAATTTAGCAACAATAATTTATTGGAATTAACAATATTGCAAAACGATGAACTTTTAGAATTGAAATTACATTTTTTTTGTTTGAAATTACATTTTTTTATAGTTGGGTGTTGGAAAGTTGTCCTGTTCGGATGATTGGGGTAAAATTTAAATAGGTGTGACAAAGGTAAGGCGAGGTCAAATCAAAACAATTACAATAGTTTTTCATAATTTTTACTATTGTAAAATAAACCTACGTGACATTAGTGCAATTGAAGGATGAATACGTACGAATAGAAAGGATTAGTTGCAAAAAATGGCATTTTTCATCTTTGAACCTTCTTTAATGAGCATTTTAATATTTAATTGAAAGACATTTTCTATGACTGAAAAAGGAAGTTGTTTCTAGAGCTACCGGGTGGCTACGACATTAGGAAAGTAGTGTCAAGAGATGGCCAATAACCTAACCTAACTTCTTTTTCTCTAGAGTAAGAGAAAAATCTTCTTGAAGAAGTATACCACCAGTGCACCACTATCATACTAATGGTTGGAAGATTTTTACTCCCTAATAACCCCCTTCTTGCAACTGGCTTTTTCTAGCACCGACGACCACTAGATGTTCTAGCATCGCCATGATCTTGGAAGAACTGCACAAGCCTTTTTTACCTTCCTTCGAGATTCTTGGCCGATTGGAACTTTATCGACGTGCCCAGGACAGCGACTGTTATGTGTGGTGTCGACTTTTTACCCACCAACACCATCACCTCAGTCTTCTATGGGGTGAACTGAGGTTTTATAGGAATTAACCATTTTAAAGAAATTAAATTCACTCCCTTAGAGGACCTTTGAGGTCCAAATGACCATATCGGGTGAAGTACTAACAAGAGAGTAAGTCAGAGGCGCATTGCTATCAACCCAGCGTTTTCTGCTTATAGCAATGGCGAGGGCCTATAGGACCCCTTCTACGTCAACGTTGATGCTTCTGACCGGCCCACTATATCTTTCTCTGCGGACTCTTTTTGTCAGGGGGGAGGCGAGACTCCGGACGCCGGCTGCCACTCGGACGTATTGGCGTCCCTTCCAGAAAACTATGCACTCGTGACAGTTGCGGCTTACTCGGGAGACAGCGGAGAGGGATCTTCCTATAATATCTTCGGGAGAAGAGCGGCGGGATCTTAAAAACCGCCGGTTGGATGCAACACGTTTCAGGCGGCGGTAGTGGCGCTGGTGACAGTGTGGTCCTGGCTTTCTAGGAAGTGTCAATTGTGACGGTTGTCTGCGACGCGCAGAGGCCAACTGCGGTCCACAGAGAGGTGTGAGATGGAACGTGGGATTTTATTTGGCTATTCCCCTTCGGGTGATTGTGGGGACGGATGAGGTGCTGGTAGCGAAGGCGAGGTTGGCCGTGCGGTCTGTACAGCCGCATCAGCTTTGTCACCGTCTTACATCTAACACCTAGCACGCCAACTTGAACGGGAGGTTTTTGTGGAGGAGCTGCATGCGTCACCCTCTTCGGCGTCGGCGGATCGCTTCTTCGCCGACTTTTCAGCCAGGAAGCAGCTCAGCCTTGAGGAGGTGGCCTTTATAACTCGGCGTATTTCTTACTTCGTCACGGGTCATGGCCCTTTCATAACATATTTCAACAGGATGGGTCTGGTTCTCATTGATACGTGCCTCTGTGGACAGCGGCATAAGTCCGAGCACCTGCTTCTGTGGTGCCCCGGACGCTAAATCTGAGAGACCAGTATGACGGTTCTAATGAGGCCGGGAGATGGTAGCCGTGGCCACCGGATATGGACAACTTGAAAGCGGTGGCAGCGCTGGAGAGTCTGTGAGCCAGCGTTAGTGAGTTTTCGAGACGAGACATTTTGGCTTTGGTGATTCAGATTCCCACCTCTGACTCACAAAAAAAGAGGTCCAAATTAAGCGTTCTAAGGCTGAGTCTACAAAGCATTTATTTTTAAAGAGCTCTAGCTACGACTCTGTACTTAAGTGAACTTTTAACAATTCAAGAGTTTTTTTACTTTAGCATTACAATTTCACATCCTTGATTTTTTACTGTTAGGTTATAAATAAATAAATAAACAATAATAAATAGTGAGTAATAAAAGTTTATGATTAAATAATTTTTAATTTCTTCTGTTAAATTTTATTACTTAATTCAGGGTTAAAATTTGAAGCTTTCTTTATTAAAAAAAATTCACTTGTTAATTATCTGCCGGATATATTTTTAAACAAATTAAAATTAATTGGTTCATTGAGTAATTATTTATCGATTAAAAAATTTTTTTAAACAAAGACAAAACAATTAAATTTAAGTTTTTGATACTTTGATCACCCTGAGTATTAAAAAGATAGGGTTTGTACGTGTGCCTTTGTAACAGGTAAAGTAAAACATAAAGGGACTTTTAGTATGTTGAACAGGACACTTATTAGTTATTAATTTAAACGTAGAAAAGTTGTGAATTTGTAAAAAAAATCGTATTAAAAGTTTTTAGTTAAAAATTAAGTTTAAATTACTTTTGACTTGAAAATCTAACAGTTGTCGTAGTAAATGAAGAGCTTTTTTCGCCGTTAAAGATTATATTTAGTAGAAAAATCCAATTAATTTAAAAAATCATCAAAGAATTTAAGCAGTTTTGAATTGATCAAAGAATTATACCGACCTCTCTAGTCTCTATACATTAAGATTTTAATTAATAAGCTTAATGATTGACTTTGTAAAATATTAAAAAATTTTCCACCGACGTACTTTGAATTGAAAATTTTATAAGTTTGAACTTTATACGAGAGCTGGAAAAGGTAGGTAAAGAAAACGTTATTTGAAAGTTTGACGTTTAAAAAAAAAGTAAATTTGATTTCGTCTGAAAAGCTTTATTGGAATATTTTGTAAAAAAACGTCAATCAAGACCAGTTTAAATTAATTAAATTGTACGCCGTTTATTAATTTAGTTATCCAGCCATTAAAGTAATAATAAACTCGAAAGCAAAGTCAAAGAAAGTCACTTTAATCTGATGGTATTCGTGCTATTTTTATTTTAGTCTTCTAATTTTACTTTTTAATCCTTCCACTATCTCAACATAATTCTCAAATTGAACGGTGTGAGTTTTTTTTTTTATTTGCTCTTTTCTCTTTTTCTAAGCTCCTCCGTTTAGTATCTTTAGTTGTATCTCTCTCTCTATCAATTCCCCCCCCCCTCTATTTATATTTTCTGAATTTTACTTTTAACCTCAAAAACTATTTTGAAAGATAAAACGTCAAACGTCATTTTATGGCAATCACCATTTCTGCTAATTTTCAAAATGTTTGAATTGAGTTTCTGGCGTTATAAAAGATCCAAAATTAATTTTGTTTATTTATTGTAAAATAAAATTTTATGCTCTAAAACTTTTATTTGAAAACTTTTGTTCTAAAATAAACCAGGAAGCAAGAAATCACTAAAGTATGATTTTACATGTTAAATACCTATGACTGAGACCACCCTGTATCTCCCTCGCAATGTTTTATTTTTGAGTGCAAAATTTGGGTCTCTCATACCCTGTTAGCTCGTAAGTGCACAGTAAATTTAACTAAAAGGACCTCTTAAGCCCGGTTTAACCGTATGAGCTCTCCTACATACCTGCGTTTACAGGAGCGGTTGTTATAGACCTTTTTGTACGATCAGTCATTTCAAGCTATTTACTGCATATGTTTTCACGTAGGTAAGTTGAATTTACTAGTTGCTAGGATATAATGGGCGACGGTAAGTGTTTTTACTGTTCTAGAACGGTAAAACGTTTTGTTGTCGACTTTTTATATAGCAAAGCTACTTAATTTAATAAAAAAATACAAATGTCATTTTTGACATTTGATTTTTTTAGTAAAAAATTTATTTAAAATTGCATAAATCTATTATTTATTTGTCTCTGATCGTACAAAAAACGTTATAAGCATGTCGAACGTTAAGGATTACCGGTCTCAGACAATAATTGGAGGCTTAGATTCTCTCAGCCTCCAAACAATTGTCTTTGACCGGTAAACCAAACTTACCGTTCTTCATACTTAATATACTATTACTTAAAAACCATTCATTCAAACCCTTAATATTCTTGTGTTGACTTACCTTCGGCATTAACCTTTACATTAACCAATTTACATACATTATGTACATTTTCATGGTAAAATACAGCGCTTAAAAAAACCGAAGAAAAAATAACATTTTTATGTCTTAAAGTATGAAAAATTTTGAATTATTATTATTGGAATAAATTATAATATCTAGTGCAAAACGCCTGCGATAAAGTTCAAATACCTATATTTATAAATTTATAATTAATTAACTTTTAGAGGTTAGTTCGCGCGAGGTCACTCAATTAATTATAATAATACCCGTATAATAATAATTGTTAACGAAACTTTAAACTTTACACGATATTACATTAAATTTTTACGTCCTTTATTATCTATTTTTCTTAACGGGGAATTTCTCATTTTTCATAGAAAATTGTTTGCTCTTAAAACTGAAACCAAACATTACTTTATATTGTGAAAGCTATTGTTAAATGATTTACACGTTTTTGCACGCCCTCAGTTACGGTTTTAAAATATATTGTGTTTTGTCGATAGCAAACATTTAACAAGTTGAAAGTTATTGAAGTAACACAAAAAAATTGGTATTACCCTTTTTAAACAAATACAAACCGTACCTAATAATTTAACTCGTATAAGTGAAAATTATTCCAACTAGCTGTTGATTTTTGTGGCGGAGTAATTGAATTTTGCAAAGAGAAAAATAATTCAGTACATTCCTCATTTGTTAAAAGGTTGGAAAATCCACTTTATAAAAATCCAACAATGGGTTAGCTGCGAAAATGCAAACTAATTATTAAGAAAATTGAGTGCATACCCATTTTTGTTGCTCATGGACTCATGGCTCATAACTTAACTTTGTGGAACCATGCGAACCATTTCGGAGTTCTTACCAAAACTATCAAATTCGTCCACAAATTGTGGATAAGAGACCTATCACACCCCCACAGCTTTATACTCCGACTTGGCCTGTGTTCAAACCAGACCATCTGCACATCGTTCAAGCAGCCTGAACTGTTTGACTACAGGTCTAAAACCGCGAGCGCAATATTAACTTTTCGTCGTTTAATTTTCTACTTTTTCTACTTTCATTGAGTTAACGTTTTAGTTAGTAAATACGCGCTCTATTATATAGTACTTCAATGATCCTCACCCAGCCAATTCAACTGTTTGACGGCAGGTCTAAGATCCAGCACGGTTTATAAAATTTTTTTCGTTCAACAGTTTACTTGTCTTAGTTTTCTACTTTAATGAGTCAACTGTATAGTCAGTAAATACACGCACTTTCATAAACTACTAAAATCCTCACCACTCTATCAAACTGACGACTATGACTGCGCGCTATACAATATTTATCGTCAGTGGACAGTTTAATAGTCTTAGTTTTCTACTTTAATTGAGTCAACTGTTTTATCAGTAAATGCGCATACAGTCATACTATCATATACTTCAATGATCCGCACCCAGTCTATTAAACTGTTTGACGACAGGTCTCACATCCAGGGCGCCATATGAAATTTTTCAATACTTTAACGGTTCAACTGTTTAGTCAGTAAGTACTCGCACTCTCATATACTTCAATGATCCTCACCCAGTCGATTAAACTGTTCGTCGACTCTGAAGGCGCGCTATAAAATATTTGGCATGCAGCAGTGTAGTCTTCTTAGTTTTCTACTTTAACTGAGTCAACTGTTTTATCAGTAAATGTGCATACAGTCACACTATCATATACTTCAATGATCCCAACCCAGTCTATTAAACTGTTTGACGACAGGTCTCAAATCCAGGGCGCCATATGAAATTTTTCAATACTTTAACGGTTCAACTGTTTAGTCAGTAAGTACTCGCACTCTAATATACTTCAATGATCTTCACCCAGTTGATTAAACTGTTCGTCGACTCTAAAGGCGCGCTATAAAATATTTGGCATGCAGCAGTGTAGTCTTCTTAGTTTTCTACTTTAACTGAGTCAACTTTTTTATCAGTAAATGTGCATACAGTCATACTATCATATACTTCAATGATCCCAACCCAGTCTATTAAACTGTTTGACGACAGGTCTCAAATCCAGGGCGCCATATGAAATTTTTTTATACTTTAAGGGTTCAACTGTTTAGTCAGTAAGTACTCGCACTCTCATATACTTCAATGATCTTCACCCAGTTGATTAAACTGTTCGTCGACTATAAAGGCGCGCTATAAAATATTTGGCATTCAGCAGTGTAGTCTTCTTAGTTTTCTACTTTAACTGAGTCAACTGTTTTCTCAGTAAATGTGCAAACAGTCATACTATCATATAGGTACTTCAATGATCCCAACCGAGTCTATTATACTGTTTGACGACAGGTCTCAAATCCAGGGCGCCATATGAAATTTTTCAATACTTTAACGGTTCAACTGTTTAGTCAGTAAGTACTCGCACTCTCATATACTTCAATGATCCTCACCCAGTCGATTAAACTGTTCGTCGACTCTGAAGGCGCGCTATAAAATATTTGGCATGCAGCAGTGTAGTCTTCTTAGTTTTCTACTTTAACTGAGTCAACTGTTTTATCAGTAAATGTGCATACAGTCACACTATCATATACTTCAATGATCCCAACCCAGTCTATTAAACTGTTTGACGACAGGTCTCAAATCCAGGGCGCCATATGAAATTTTTCAATACTTTAACGGTTCAACTGTTTAGTCAGTAAGTACTCGCACTCTCATATAGTTCAATGATCTTTACCCAGTTGATTAAACTGTTCGTCGACTCTAAAGGCGCGCTATAAAATATTTGGCATGCAGCAGTGTAGTCATCTTAGTTTTCTACTTTAACTGAGTCAACTTTTTTATCAGTAAATGTGCATACAGTCATATACTTCAATGATCCCAACCCAGTCTATTAAACTAATTGACGACAGGTCTCAAATCCAGGGCGCCATATGAAATTTTTTTATACTTTAATGGTTCAACTGTTTAGTCAGTAAGTACTCGCTCTCTCATATACTTCAATGATCTTCACCCAGTTGATTAAACTGTTCGTCGACTCTAAAGGCGCGCTATAAAATATTTGGCATTCAGCAGTGTAGTCTTCTTAGTTTTCTACTTTAACTGAGTCAACTGTTTTCTCAGTAAATGTGCATACAGTCATACTATCATATAGGTACTTCAATGATCCCAACCGAGTCTATTATACTGTTTGACGACAGGTCTCAAATCCAGGGCGCCATATGAAATTTTTCAATACTTTAACGGTTCAACTGTTTAGTCAGTAAGTACTCGCACTCTCATATACTTCAATGATCCTAACCCAGTCAATTAAACTGTTCGTCGACTCTAAAGGCGCGCTATAAAATATTTGGCATGCAGCAGTGTAGTCTTCTTAGTTTTCTACTTTAACTGAACAACTGTTTTATCAGTAAATGTGCATACAGTCATACTATCATATACTTCAATGATCCCAACCCAGTCTATTAAACTGTTTGACGACAGGTCTCAAATCCAGGGCGCCATATGAAATTTTTTTATACTTTAATGGTTCAACTGTTTAGTCAGTAAGTACTCGCACTCTCATATACTTCAATGATCTTCACCCAGTTGATTAAACTGTTCGTCGACTCTAAAGGCGCGCTATAAAATATTTGGCATTCAGCAGTGTAGTCTTCTTAGTTTTCTACTTTAACTGAGTCAACTGTTTTCTCAGTAAATGTGCATACAGTCATACTATCATATAGGTACTTCAATGATCCCAACCGAGTCTATTATACTGTTTGACGACAGGTCTCAAATCCAGGGCGCCATATGAAATTTTTCAATACTTTAACGGTTCATCTGTTTAGTCAGTAAGTACTCGCACTCTCATATACTTCAATGATCCTAACCCAGTCGATTAAACTGTTCGTCGACTCTAAAGGCGCGCTATAAAATATTTGGCATGCAGCAGTGTAGTCTTCTTAGTTTTCTACTTTAACTGAACAACTGTTTTATCAGTAAATGTGCATACAGTCATACTATCATATACTTCAATGATCCCAACCCAGTCTATTAAACTGTTTGACGACAGGTCTCAAATCCAGGGCGCCATATGAAATTTTTTTATACTTTAATGGTTCAACTGTTTAGTCAGTAAGTACTCGCACTCTCATATACTTCAATGATCTTCACCCAGTTGATTAAACTGTTCGTCGACTCTAAAGGCGCGCTATAAAATATTTGGCATCCAGCAGTGTAAGTAGTCTTCTTAGTTTTCTACTTTAACTGAGTCAACTGTTTTATCAGTAAATGTGCATACAGTCATACTATCATATACTTCAATGATCCCAACCCAGTCTATTAAACTGTTTGACGACAGAACTCAAATCCAGGGCGCCATATGAAATTTTTTTATACTTTAATGGTTCAACTGTTTAGTCAGTAAGTACGCGCACTCTCATGTACCTTAAAGATCCTCACCCAGTCGATTAAACTGTTCGTCGACTCTGAAGGCGCATTATAAAATATTTGACATGCAACAGTGTAATCGTCTTAGTCTTCTACTTTAACTGAGTCAACTGTTTTATTAGTAAATGCGCATACAGTCATACTATCATATACTTCAATGATCCCAACCCAGTCTATTAAACTGTTTGACGACAGAACTCAAATCCAGGGCGCCATATGAAATTTTTTTATACTTTAACGGTTCAACTGTTTAGTCAGTAAGTACTCGCACTCTCATATACTTCAATGATCCTCACCCAGTCGATTAAACTGTTCGTCGACTCTAAAGGCGCGCTATAAAATATTTGGCATGCAGCAGTGTAGTCTTCTTAGTTTTCTACTTTAACTGAGTCAACTGTTTTATCAGTAAATGTGCATACAGTCACACTAAGTACGCGCACTCTCATGTACTTTAAAGATCCTCACCCAGTCGATTAAACTGTTCGTTGACTCTGAAGGCGCGTTATAAAATATTTGGCATGCAACAGTGTAATCGTCTTAGTTTTCTACTTTAACTAAGTCAACTGTTTTATCAGTAAATGCGCATACAGTCATACTATCATATACTTCAATGATCCGCACCCAGTCTATTAAACTGTTTGACGACAGGTCTCAAATCCAGGGCGTTCAATGGAATTTTTTCATTATTTAATGGTTCAACTGTTTGGTCAGTAAGTACGCGCACTCTCATGTACTTCAATGATTCTCACCCAGTCGATTAAACTGTTGGTCGACTCTGAAGGCGCGCTATAAAATATTCGGTATGCAACAGTGTAATCGTCTTAGTTTTCTACTTTAACTGAGTCAACTGTTTTATCAGTAATGTAAAAAACCTCAAATTTGGTAAAAATAAAATTAATCAACTCTTTAGTCTGGTTTCAATTCAATTAATAAATAATTATACAGTCCACTAAGACAACGAAGAAACATTGGTTCAAGAGTCAATTGTTTAGTCAGTAAATATACGCACTATCATTTACTTCAATAATCCTCACCCAGCCGATTACACTGTTTGAAGACAGGTTTAATATCTATCTAAAAATTTTGTCATCCAATAGTTTATACTAAACAGTTGTCTCAACTACAATACAAGACAGAGTCTAAAAATTTTATAAAATATCAATTTATTGTATGAAACGTTTTGCTGCTAACAATATTAGATAAGGGAAGCGAATACAATCAAAGTAAACTGCAATTGAAAGGTATTTTTAGATAACGTCATTATCAGACAATTTTTTAAAATTTGATATTTTTATCAAACTTTATGTCGATTTAAACTACGAAATTGTAGTTTATTCATGCAAAATTATTATTCTAGTTAGTGAAAAACACTAATGGAAGACTCGCATACATTTGTGCAAATGAACGGATTAGCCAGTTGGATGATTTTTCCATTAATATAATATTTAATAGAGAAGGTTTATATATTTGTCAATTGAATTCGAAATTAATAGTTTTGTTATAAAAGGAGCGCTTTCTCCTGTTGAGCACTATTGGAATTACAGGGCAGGGATAAGGCGATCAGTATTGTTTCGTTGAAACATTTTGACGTTTACTGCTCACTCTAAAATTAAATATTCTTTTTAACCACATAGTTTTTTATTCTCTCCAGATTTGATAGAGAATGAGTATTTTTCAATACGCTAAGTGTCAGTTTCACTCGCAACTCAACGGTAGCTACTACTGCAGTCTGCAATACGCACAAAACATGTTAACGTTAAATAACGTTTTTCTCAAAAACTATTCAATTTTTTGAAAAATCGCAAATATGATTTTTTTCGTATAATTGTCTCCTTTTCAATTTTTAGCTCTTTATAATTTTTCGTTTACTACATAGTTTTCGAGATAATCGCAAAAATATGAAAAAAATGTAATTTTAGCGAGGAGAGGTCTCATCTTGTATGTAATCACTCTGTATATTTTAAAATAATTTTAGGTGGTAGATATGAACGTCTTAAAGTATTATTTTGTTTAATTTTTAACTTATCTGGCATACTGTTCATAGCTGGGCACCCTTGTATTATGTTCGATATTTCAGGTATAGCAATATAATTTCATTTTTACTGAAATAGTTTACAACAACTATAACAATGTTCGATGTTGCTAAATACATATTGAATATTCAAATACTTTGAGTAGCTAAGTACATTTAAACTACTATGTTTAAAACTTATAACAAAATGCATAATTCATAAATAACATTTAAGACGTCTTAATGTCGAGCAGACGCCATTTAGGATTATATTGTAAGAGTGACATATTAATAGTTACATAATATGTATATAAATTCAGTTTTATTGCTTAATTAAACTTAATTAATCAAATTAAATCAATAATTTACAAATTAAAAATTTAAAGAGTCTTTGAACGACGCTGCTCGCTGCTGAATGTTGAGGACTTAAAACTACACCCTGTCAAAGGTTAAAAATTATCATTAATTGAACTAATATAAGAAAGTAAAAAAGAATTGGAGAGTCAAGTAGAATATCCCCACCATATTTTGGTGACGCAATAAGCCACGCCCATTTTCTTAACTTCTTGAGAATCCTTTTATTTATTTACCGATCTATCTTTCGTTAAAAGGAGAGTGTTGCAGTATCGTTAAAAAAAGTGTTCTTGCCCCCCCCCTTTTCCGCAATAGTCCACGATTAGAAACAGGAAACTGTCCAATTTTATATTATATGAGGGCGAACCACAATTTGGAGAACCTTATCCAAATTAACCTTCAGCTATTTATATAGGAGACTGTCAACGATCCGTTAGGTCATATTCGGAACTACAATCAATCGTAGCGGATAGTTAAAAGTTTTTTGCAATCCAAAATACACATTTTTCCCAATCCCCAAAACTTCTATTGTCAACCACCTGCTTAAATTATTGTAAAAGATTTTCAAAAATTGATCAATTTCGAGTTCACTTCCCAAGTTATACTTTATCAATGCGTCGGTTAAAAATTTTTGAAATTTTGTTCTAGAAGTAAAATTAATTTCTTTGCAAGTTTCACTCAAGCTTTTAATTTGTTAATTTTCCAAATCTCAAACAGGCAACCCTAAATAATCTCATTTTACGAAGTTATATCAAGCGTTAAGTTACATCCCTTACCTACCTAATACAAGTATTGATTAAAATATATTTAAATTATGCTCAAACGTAAAATGGCAATAATCGCTCCTATTACGTTTATTGCTCATCTAAGCTTTACAACTAAACTTGAATTTTTTTATCTTTACCGACACGTGACCAGTGACCACCTTAATATTAAAATTTAAATCGAGCTTTTTTTTCAAATATTTTTATATGCCGAGATAATTGATTCAATACCTTTTGGACACTCTGTTTGTGTTTGTGTATGTACAGTCAGCCTCACGGTTATTGGCCACCCTGGCTGTACGCTAGGGTCGTTATTAGCCAACAGCGACAAAAGGGCAGAAGGGGAGGTTGTTGGTTTACTACTTGTTGCCAAAATAAAGTTACCCCTCAATTTAAGTAGGGGGTGTTATGATAGTTGCATCCAAAATTCGTGCTAGGCTTATAGCCAGGGTGGCCATTAATTGTGAGGCTGACTGTACAGCTGGATTTTGTAAAAGTTAATTAATTTTATTTTCAAAAATTATCCCAGTGTTAGGTACTATACTACGATTTAAGAATCTTATACAAATGTTTACTTAAAAAAATTTATTTCGGCAAACAAAAAGTAAATTTTAAATTAAACAGAAATTTTTTCTCATTTATACTTCATTAAAAAATTATTATGTATACCTAAAAGTTTAAATTTTAATCTAATATGAATTATTTTTAATTTGAAATATAAATTCTTAAATAACATTTTGCTAAATATTATGTATATCTCTGTGTAGCTGGATTAATTAAAAACGAATATTGTTGAATTTATGCAGTGTTTATTTTAACGATAATTACGCGTACTGGTTTAGTTTAGATATGTTTTGTAAAATCTACGGATTATGCGATTCTAAATGCACCCCCGTTTTTGTTATGTAAATTATAGTTTCTCTAAATTACATATTGTATGTACTACCGTATATGTATAGTTATATGCGAATAATATAAAAGCAGCTTATAACAGGCTTAATTTAACAAAAATTGAGATTTATGTCACTTTTTCATCGATTATTATACCCATACTATTTTTATTTTCATTTGCTTTATGAAATATTTTTATAATACACTGAAACTTACCATTGGCTACGTAGTGCATAGCGTCGATCGCTGAACTAGCGCTTTTCAAAGTACAACTCTGTTTAACCGGATTAATGCTAGCATGGCTTAAGTAACTACCATCACTCTCCTAGACGTGCTAAACCAACATATTTTTTGAACTCTAAGCTGTAGCAACCCCTAAAGTTTAAACGAAATAACCAAAAAATAGGAGTATTTTTGTAACAAAAACATCAATTTTTTATCACATTTTGTGCTTGTTTCATAAGGATTACAAGTTTTTTAAAGTAAAAATTAAGCGTTCAAAAATTTACATATTTTTATTAATTCATTATTTTATTAATCGCATGTATAATTTATTGCTAATTTAAAGGCGGATTTGTAATTTGCATATTAAGTAATTTTAAGTTACGAATATTATAATAAACGTGGAACGATGTATACGCTTTTAAGAGAAAAAGAGAGCTTTGAATAAATAAAAAAAATTCAAAAATAAAAATTTTGTGTCCTAAAGCTAAAAAAGAAGGCAAATTAAATTTTAAATTTAAAACTAACGTAGATTTAAACCAATAATTAAATCGTTTGTTTAAATTTTATTTGTTTTTAAATCTCGTTATCTTTTACATAAGTTGTACTGAAAGCTAAAAGCGATTGAATTTTCATCGTCGAAGACACAATCGGTAATTGAAACGAAACTTAATTTTCCATTTCAATTATTTGCATTTATCGAAAAATCGTCGAACGTACATTTTATTAAAAATTGTTATTTTCAATTATTATTTTGCAACATTTGCACATAAATTGGTAGGACAAATATTATTTCGAATGCGGTACTCATTAGTGAAACGGGGACTTCAATATCCCATCATGAAAGGAGATTCATTAGTCACCTGCTAAAGCAATATTATGTCGAAATTCTACCCAACCGAATAATATAATTTAGATCCACTAAATTTAATTTTATAAAAGCGATTACTTATTTAATTGTGTTTCTACATGTCTCATGTTCAAGAAAGTGGAAGCAAACATTTAACCTATTACAAAAATTTATTTTCTTCAAGATATTAATCTATTTCGTTTCCTCGTTTATACAGAGTGTCCGTCCAGTGCACAAAAATTCTTCGATTAAGGATTTTTTAGGTCATAATTATACTAAGTACAGACTTCTGAAGACATGTAGATGTAGAGTTCCACTGCTACGGTTACAAATCTAAATTCTTTCTCAATCCAAATTTAGGAATGAGGGAGTAACTCTCGCGTTAGCTTTAGCTTGTAACACCGACAATCGGGTGTTGCACTAATTATCCCTTTAGCTAAAATTACAAGAACATCGGTATAAAATTTGTAATTATCAATTAAAATTTTCAAGGGTGGAAATTACTTAGGGATGCTAATTAATTAAGAAAGTAAAAGAAAAAAACACTAATTACATCGTATCACTAATTATGACACTTCACGTGTTTTAAATGGAATTTAAACATTCAATAATTTTTGAAACCTATAATTAAAAAGTTTAGATAACGAATTAATCAACTGATAAGGTTGAATTAAATTATAAAAGGTTAAAAATGACCCCAGAGTCACACTAAAAATTAAATGGAAGCTCTAGGTGGTCTGGTTCGGAAGTTAACCGAAATCAGCTGCGTTATGAATGATAAGACTGATAATAAAAATATAAAAATTTAAATTGAGTAATTCTTATCAAATGAAATCGCTTGAAGAGCTGAACAAGGGAAGGTAAAACTTGTCTCCATTTTAATCTCAGGGGCGGCGCTAGGGGAAAACTAAAAAACAAAATGACAAGTAGCTGCTTTAAATAGTACAAAATTTCCAAGATGCTGTAATACTGTACCAGTATTTTGGTCCAGCATCTGGATAAAATTCTGCATCGTTACAAGCTCAAATTTATTAAGAGTAATTAGTAATTACATTGAAAATGTAATCGAATATAAATTTAATTATAATGTATTTGATTTTGTCACCTACCACGTTTTCTTCCCCTATTTTTGATTCCAAATTTAGGGGTGGGTATAACCCCCCCCCCCTCCGTTATTAGCGATTACGCTGTGATCATCCAGCGGCCACCTTCTAACGCAGCTGCGATCGTCAAAATCGTGATTATAATCTTAATGTAAGGGAATGGGGGTGGAAAAGATGGAAAGGAACACTCTTTCTCGGTAAAGGGACTATTTAACACCGATTATACTATCACCAATGTCTTTAGAGTGACATTTGCACCTCGAAGACATATATAGCACTTACTAGTTACATTGAAACACATTTGTCAAAAAATTGTGCCAAAAAGGCACAATGGGGTTGAAACCCCTCTTTTACGTTATCTTTCTTACTTTTGATAATCGCAAATGTTTTTAGGAGTGAAATACTCTCAGAAACTGGTGTTTTTAAGAAATTATACAATAGCCTACATTAGCAAGCATCTGAAATAGCGCCAGGTTACTAAGCAGGCGAAGTAAAATAAAGAGACAAGAAGGCGAATAAAATGATAAAAAAACAATAGAAGAGAAGAGCAAAACAACATAATACTATGCTAACAAAACGTTGTTTATGAAAATTTATCTTAGAAAAGAAACTTTTAGGGGAATAATATAATACAAATTTTGGGCCAAAGTTTGTACATTTCAAATTAATTCAAAACGTAACAATTATGAGTACATAAAATTTAATTTATGTTACTTAAAGTGTAACTTTATATTTTGCTATATAAAATGTAATTAAATAAGGTTAATAACTTTAATAAACTATTGCAGCTTTTGTTAGAAACATTTAAAAGCTTCAGGCAGAACGAATTACAAAATAAATTATTAAGTAAAATATTTTCCGACATTTTCTCTCTTAATATTATACCATCACATTTGCTTTTAACTAAATTATTTATTTTAAGTTATCATGCAAGTATTATTATAATTGCTACTATGTTAAACACTTAAACAGATCGGCCCTACTAAGATCTTATTATTATTAAAGTAAGTCGTAATTTTTTTACCTATGGTACAATTTAAAAATAAAAAAATTGTTTATCTCATTTCTGGACTTTTCGAGCCCCCGGTTTCCAAAAATGCAAAAAAAATGTGTTTTTTTTATCCAAAATGTCTGTAGGTCTGTCTGTCTGTCTCTCTATCTGTCTGTCAATATCAATTGTGGGGAAAATACTACCTACAAAACCGATTTTGATGAAATTTAATTTTAGCTATACGTGAAAATTGTTTCATCGGCAAACTAAGCTTTCATAAGAAATCTATACATCTACAGGGTGTCCAACAGTAAGGTGGTTATTTTGGGCGTATATTTGCAAGTTTGGGCCAAATTTATTTGTATTTGGGTATAAGAGCCCAAAATTGAAGAACAAATTTAACTGAATATTTACTTAAGTTATGATATTTTTTAATCATTTTGTTTTTTCTATTTTTTACTACTTTCATAATCACGCGAATGCGTATTTCTCATTGTTTAACAGATTTCACTTACTCTGAACGAATAGGTAATGAAACGAGCCTTTATTTTAATTTTAAACAACTTTTATTCTATTAGTTAAATTTAAATGAATCACTGACCAGTGGTCTAAAATATGTGTTTACAGGTGCTGATTTTGAACTCGGGGATATTTCATATCAGTTGGTTTACTAAAATTTGTCTAATACCGAATTCACACTGTAAAAAAAGCACCAAATATTTTGACAAATATTTTGATAAAACTGGTTTTTACAGTGTGCTCGGCTATATTTACGAAGTTTTTATAAAAACTGTGTTTATGAGATTATGCGTCTGCACGTAAATATTTTAAACGATTCTATTTTTTTTTATGAAAAGACGAGTTCCATTGGTTGTTGATGCGAGCGTGCGCCTTGCTCTGTTGTCTGGTAGCAGATTTTTTGTACTTAAATGCATTTCTTGGGCCTTGGAGTTATGCAACCCATTTTACAATTCGTAATTTTTTTTTTACCAAATTATTACAGTGTGGTATACCCAAATAACGACAAATTTTTATAAAAATTTTCATGATTATATTTAAGAAATATTTATGAAATAAATACAATGTGGGACTGGCTTAAGATTTTATGACAATGTGCACGATTTACAATTTCACTACTGTTGTTGACATCCTTGTGATGTGTAGTTATGCATAAACGACCTTCTTATATTTATTAATAATTATGCAGCTGTAGTTGCAAAAATTGTGCCAATGTGTAGATTGGTGCAGATTTTAATTTTTTTTTAAATTTCGCAACACAGTACAGATTGAATATGACGTTCTAACAATCTAAAAAGATTATATAGGTATTAATTTAAAATAACATAATTTTAAAAGATTACAAACCACTATTAACGCTTTTAAATTTAATTCAACTATTCCACCCAAAGCAGTTATACGAATTTCTTGCTGAGCATCATGAATTTTTAGTTGTGTTGTTTTCTTCAATTTGTGAAAATGTTTTCCGTACCAGTTGGAATTATATATCGCGTTTGAAATTTTCAGTGCCTAGCAAAAGAGCATTTAAAGGTTAAAATTGCAAATAATTAGTACATAAAAGTTTCTTACTTCTTCTGTCATAAATGTGACCGGAATACAATACACAGCTAATTCAGAAAGATCGCCAAACAGTAGCACCATCATATAAAGTTTCTTTATGAAGACGGAACTAAAACAAATTAAAATACATAGTGTTTGATTAATGATTAGGGTATGCCCTGTATACTTTCATACCAATGATATAATAATATAACTAGATACACCGTACCCGATGCTGAGTTGAAAGCGGATTGACCAGCATCACTAGAGGGAGATGTAGCCAACGCGCATATTCGCGTATGAGAAAGAAGCAATATTTTGTATCACGTGGGTTATGGACGTCTTTAAGATTTGTCTGTTTGAGAATACGTATTAACGCCGTTAATTCTAAAATAACAATTGTTTTTGAGACTAACAAGACATTTTAAACTAATTATTTTGTTAGAAAACACGCCTGAAAACATCATTGTCACTTTAAAAATTTTTTAAAATTTAATTTAAATTATTTATTAATTATAATTAATTAATTAATTATATTAATTATAATCATTTAAATTGAAGATTTGAATAAAACTAATAATAAAATAAACAAGGGCACGAAACGCTTCCGTTTAAAACAATGCAAGTCGAATGCACATCGTCCACACACCACGTGATACTTGTCAGGCTGTCTCTTTTGCGTGGTCCTGGCGATTGCTCTCACTCGACAGCGTATCTAGTTTAGTATTATTATATCATTGTTTCATACATATTGTGGTACTGAATCTACAGTAGATTCTCACATCCTTATTAAGTAAATAACAAAAATAAATAAATAGCATACCTTTCCATTGCGATATAAATGTATGTACAACATTCAGGGGCTGTTGTTAGATATTGAAACAAATATGCGATAGAAAAACAATCTTTTATGTCTTGTATATAGCTTAAACAAAATAAAAAATTAAATGTGAAGTTAAACTCCTTCTTATCGATCTCTTAGAAATGGTTAGATCGTGAACTTCTAATTCTCTCTAATTCTCTCTAATTCTGCTAATTTTGTGAATTTTCAAATTAAATTTCAGGCGTTATAAATCATCCAAAATTAATTTTGTTTATTCATTTAGATGCAGAATTTTATTCTCTAAAACTTTTATTTGAAGATTTTCTTTCTAAAATACATTGGGAAGCAGGAAATTACCAAAGTATGTTTTTACATGTTAAATCTGTATGACCGAAAGGTCCGGTCGCCACCCTGTATACGATTTAGTTAATTGAATGAAATCTAATAAATGTTTACCTTAACAAGAATTTATGATGTTTGGAGTAAATTTTGAATTTAGTAACAAAATCTTCCAGTTCTTCCTCTGAATTAATATTTTCGACATTCAAGCTTTCAAAATGATCACATAAAATTTTAAACTGCGCTATAACTTCATAACAAAGTCCCATAAAAAGATTGTCAATAGCAACCATAACCCCAATACCTCCAGTTAGTGATATAGTATTAGCAGCCCAAATAATAAAATATAATGGACGACTGACGGGAATATATAGAGCACCAAAGGGTAACGTATTGTTGACAATACCTATGAGATTCATAAGTACTATTAGAGCAACACACTGCCAAAAAAAGATTCTTTGCACATAACTGACAGTATTTAAAATCCACGATACGTTTTTTTTTGCAGCCGTTGAACAATTGTTGGTATCCCAAAAGTCCTTTCGTTTTTCAATGAGATTTAAAAATTGACGTTTATAATAAATGTACCACATTAATTTAGGGAAAACCTGAAAAAATAATTTAAATATTTACATTAAACTCAATTCCCGAATTTGTTCAATTGCCGAAATTAACAGAAAAAACTTAAAATTGAGCAATCGAAGAGTTGTTATTTGAGCAATGAGGAATGGAACACTTTTTTTTTTAATTTTTTTTTATTGCATAAATATTGCACCAATTATTAATGTGTAGTTAGAAAAATAGTACAATAAGGTTACTACATCAGTATTACAATAAAATATGATATTGTAATAAGACTAAATGTAAAATTCGCGAATTTTGTACAATGGGGAATTAGACTGTCTTTTTTTTATTTTATTTTATGAAAATAGAGATAAAAAGAATACTTTTGGCTATTTTAATTTTTCTCGATCTTCAATATTAAGCCTAAAAATAATTCTTAAAAGTGATTGTATGGAAAATCGTCGTTTTTATTCATGTTGCAACTGCGCCTACAAAGCGAGTGAGATATAATACAATCGAAAGTAGTTAGATAGAGATAGGCAATATGGTAGTTTTTTTCAAAAATTAAAAAATTAAAAAAGATGTGTAAAATCGAATTTTGTTATTTTCTTATTCAAGTTGTCAGAAAACTGACGGTAGTGTTACATAGGTTATGATTTTTCCTACACTTTTAATAAAAAATACGGTTTTACATTGTCTCTTTACAATCAAATTCGAAAAAACAGTGGAAAACTGCATTTTTTCTGAAAACTGTCAGAAAAATCATAACCTATGTTATGACTTTCGTCAGTTTTCTGACAACTTGAATAAGAAAATAACAAAATTCGATTTTACATATCTCTTTTAATTACATTTTTAAAGAAAACGACCATATTGCCTATCTCTGTCTAACTACTTTCGATTGTATTATATCTCACTCGCTTTGTAGGCGCAGTTGCAACATGAATAAAAACGACGATTTTCCATACAAGCACTTTTAAAAATTATTTCTGAGCTTAATTTACGAGTTATAGAAAAATTAAAAAAACAGAATTAATCGCTTTTACTTGCTCTATACATTGGTATTGTCAAAAATTAAAAATTCAGATACAGTCTAATTCCCCATTGTCGAAACAACAACTTAATTCGGTGATTTGCCATTATCAATTGCTCAATCATAGAATTGCTCATTTATTTCGACCTATGAGCAAATTCCATCGAACTTCCAACTTCCAACTTACATCGAACCAGGTACTATTAAATAGTAAATTATCAGTAACTTCGTCAATATTGTTTGCGTAAAAATAATTGCAAGTTGAAAAAATTAAATTTAAAGCTACCGATAATTCAATAATAATTTGTATGCTGGTGGTTTTTGTGTTTGGATTTGATACAAAATAGCCCCAAATATTTATACAGTTTAGTGGGAATTCCACTAGGTCTTTCATTTTTAAGAAACTTTTTCTTAGATTTCTGAAACAGTAATAGAATTTGTTATAACAGCAGCGTCGTTGTTTTTTCGCCTTATGTTTATGAGTAGTTGTAAACAAATAACAATTTAATCACTCACAGTGACAAATATGTGATGAACTACTCAACTCATAAGCATAAGGTGAAAAAAGGGCCAAGAAGTTGGCATAAAATTACAATTTTCGAAAAGCTTTAAATTAAAAATAGTTAAATTTTGAAAAGAGTTAAAACCCATTAGGAAATTAAAACCAGGTAAATCGTCACATGGAATATAAAGGATATAGTCCGCGAAACATGAAATAAAAATAAAATTGGTTAAAAAGTTTTTTGGTAAGAGCATCACGACCCCTCGAAGTTAGACGAAAATCTTAAAATTACAAATAGATAATTTTTAAAAAATTTAAAAATTGCTTAATAAAATTAAAACCGGGTATATTTTGCCACGTAAAACTAACAGCACACAGTCCAAGAAACACGAAAATAAGAAAAAATACAAACAATATTTTTTGTACAACTGTAAAAAAACATCCAAAAATAAAAAAATTAATTAAAATCATTCAACTGACAGGAGAATTTAAATTTTCAAAAAAAAACAATTTTTAACGCAAAACCGTGAAAAACGCTTTTTTTACCCAAGGAGGTAAAAGTAAATTCTAACCCTAAATATTTACAACAAATTGTATGGTAAAATGATATTTCTAAGCATTTGTAATAGGTTTGTTCCTACAAACAGTCGAACCAGTTCAGAACGGTTCAGAACTGAACAACGCAAGCGCACATTGAAGTTGGCAATACAAATTTCAATTTGCGCACACTCCGCCCAGTTACGAACTAGTTCGAGCTGTGTGGGAACAAACCTAATGTAAAAAGGTAATGTTTTTATAAATTTTCTGTTATAATTTATTCGTTGCGTTTAAATTAGCTTCAAAGACAACTTCAAGGCAACTTGGCAACACCGCAAAGAAATTTAATATTTTATATATGTTCAATTGATTTTTATAGTTGACCATCGTAATTAGCGGTAAAAATGATGATTCTTTGCTAATTTAACCAGTTTTGTAGCTCCAATAATAAGAAAGATAGTAATGGTGCGCGCACTTCGTTTAAAACAGCCTGTATATGTGCTCTCTTATACTGTTGTATTTTCTTGTCGCAGTAAATAGCTCTAAAAGGCATAATAAATCGTTTTTGAAAATATTTTTCTGAGACAGATTTTAAAGTCGAAATATTTCCACATATTTACGTGAATGTAACAGTCGGTTGTTAAGTACTAGTACATCTGAGTCAGTTGTGGTTTTCATAGACTAAAGTATGGGTTATTATGTTTCATTTGCATAAACGAAAGTTGAAAAAACTTTAGTACTTTAATTGTAGTAGGGATTTTAAGAAAATGTCGTCGATATTTCCACCGCTCAACTGTATTAAATATAAAAAGTAAGCATGAGATTGTAAGTAAATTATTATAAGTGCATCAAAAAGTAGACTTATTTTCCTTCAAAATTAATCATAGGTTTTTTCAACTCGTTAAATATTAACGATTTTATAGAAATTTTTAAATGAAAATATTTAAAAAAATAAAATTTTTTAAAAACCCAGAAGTTTTAAGTCGCTACACTTTTATAAAATAATGTATAATCGATTTTTTATGCTGTAACTTTAAAAAATGATTCGTAAGAAACCATATGCCTTAAGGAAAAATTTCTAAAATAATTCATCCAACAAAATATCTGCAACTATTTAAGAAATGGTACAAAGAAAATTTCATTAGCTGTTTAAATAGTACAAGACGTAACAAAAGTAAACCAAAAATATACAAAAATGAAAGCAAAAATCTTCAGCATCCAATTGAAATTATTTTTGTAATTTTATCATTGTTCATCTAGGAGAAAAACAGTTTATCGTCCATCATCGGCGTGCAATTATTTTGTACGACATTGATTCGCCTGCTTAAAATTATTTTTGAAAGCATATCTTTCTTAAAAGGAATGTTGTAGTTCCACCATATAACGAAAACTTTTTATAGGACATTTGTTTTGTAAAAATGCTTCATCTATAAAATTGTACTCTAGTCATTTTTCGCTGGGTTGCACCCTTTCAGAGAAATTTACGCACAAACATTTTCTTCCTCTTCAAGTCCATTTATTCACGCGCGCGCTTGTCACCCAGCTCGGGACTCGTCGGATTCTTAAAGTATAAGTGCAAATTAACATATTAAGAAAGGTCTTAACCCTTAACTGGTCCTGTGTAGTCTCTGAGACTACGCGATATAAATAATTCTTTGTTATTGTGTAATTAATACGCTTACATACAAGTTCTTTTATCTATTCTTTAAACTACTTTTGTACAATACCTAGCAACCTAGCCATATTTTTAGCAAAGTTGCTACATTTTTTTACAAGTTACAGCGGAAGTTATTTCACATGTAGTCTGTCAGACGACGCCGGACCGTTAATGTAAGTTTTTCCCTTATGGTAACTTTATATGCTGGAGCTTAAAATTATTTTGGATTTTGATTTTTTTTGCATGTTTTGTTTACTTTGATGTTTTAAAAACTTTTAATTGATAAAAACCGAATTTGTTTTGTTTTATTTTTTTTATAATGCGCTTGGTTTAGATATCTGTTTTTTTTCAAATTTTTTGAACATCATATTTTATTTACTTTGATATTTCATTATTTTAATTTTTAATCACTGTTACTTTTGAATATTTAAGTTTAATAATGTTTAAAATAATATTATGTTAAATAAAACATTTCGTTTTCTTAGTGGTTGGTGTTATTTTTGGACTCTCAAAAGAAGTAGTTTGTCAGACTACGCCGGACCATATATGTAACAACTATGGTACCGGACCAGTTAAGGGTTAATACGGACCTAATTTTCTTTTGTATACCATCGAATTTTTACTAATTATGTTGGATTATAATGTTTACCCGTGCTACTATTATTCCGAGGTTAAAATCGCTAATCACTGGACATTTTTTTACTATAAGTGTTTTTCGAAAATAGGTTTCGGTATCAATCTCTGCATGACATAGAATTAACCTTCCAGTGATAACCACATAACATCCATGCTAACCTCGGTCTCACAGACCTTATGCATGGTTTTAATTTATTTAAGGTATTTTTTAGAACTTTCTTATTGCAGATAGAAATTATTTCAAATATTTAGTTATTTTTCTGGATACTATATTATAATTTTAGCGATAAAAAATTCATTTTTCTTAAAACGTCTAAAAAAGTTGACATTTTGTTACTGAACAAGTAAGGTACTACTTTTACTACTCTACTCTACTTTTACATCCTAAAAGTTCACTTTTACCTCCTAGGAGGTAAAAAGTAAATTCTAATCCTAAATATTTACAACAGATTGTAACGTAAAATGATATTTCTAAGCGGTTGTAATTTAAAAAGGTAATGTTTTTATAAATTTTCTGTTATAATTTATTCATTGCGTTTAATAATTAGCTTCTTTTTACAAGTTAAAGTTAATTTTTTTAAATATTTGACAATTGAACTACAAATAATTTTCAAGAGCGACACTTTTGTTTTTGATTCTATGTCATGCAGAGATTTGTGCCGAAAGCTATTTTCGAAACACACTTATAATAATAAAAATCCCATATAGTGCAATGCAAGACTGTTGAATGATTATGAATTAAAAAATAAAATCTTATTTATTTAGAAAAATTTAAAATAATTAATAATATTGGATCGTCACTTACCCTTAATTTCTTGTAAACTACTGTAAATTGTGGACTACATCCGACTTAAATAGACAAGAAGGGGTGCATCCCCTCATCCCTCCTAATAAGCTCCCTAATAAATTTTTTTGTCTAATAATTTATTTAGTAGCTGTTTAATTTTATTTTAAAATATCTTAGTTGTTATATTGATCGATTCATTTCTATATTGGAGAAATCGTTTACAAAATAATTATTTTTATTGGAATTGTAGAAATAAGAAAGCAAAAATATTTTGCTTATGGGAAGTATTGCCCAGTAAAATAAAGATTTTGATAAAGAAAGATTGTTAACAGGGATTTCATTGTTAAAATGTGATGGGGTGACCTCCTGAATATGTGATTAAAAAGCACTACTCCCACCCCTTGAGCTTAACTCAGGGAGTGCTAACGTGTGACCACTTCTAGTTTTTGCAAGTTTTCTCCACAATTAAGCTATTAGAGAAAAATGACTAGAATGCAATTTTATAGATAAAGAATTTTTACAGACAATTAGGGGATAGTGGGGGAATGGTGCGCATCTAAGCAAGATTTGATCTAGTAGGCATCCTCTATTAATGTTAAGAAAAATTTAAAGCTGGAAATAGAAAGTCTAGTTATTCAGCCTATCAACGAGTATTATAAGAATCTATAAACATTTTACTTTTATCACAAAAAAAATCGAAAGTGAAAAATTGCATTTGCGCACATTTTCCCATACCATGGGGTAATGGTACACAGTATATTTATTAAGAATAAATAGATTGATGGGAAAAAATTATTTAACTAAGATTAGTTTAAGTACATTTCTCTTATGGTTTTTCATCCCTCGAAAGAGAACTTAGTTTTGGATTTACGTTTCTCATTATTTTTTTAACCTTTCCATTGCTACCTTTTGATTTCATATCTTTCTTTTCTTTGATTTTCTTCTTCTCTTGAGCTTGCTGCAATTTATTTTTTATAGGGGTGCTGGTCAGAATTTCTGAGTGTTGCTTAAGACGAGAACCTTTTTTTACCGCTTTTTGGAGATTATTCTGGGATGCGCATCATTACCCCATGATGAGTTTAATAAAAAAATCATTTCATATCACAAAAATTATTTATTGAAATTTAACAAAATTGCATGTATACATGCACCAGATCCTACACTTTTAATACATAGTTATGTTATGTTAAGATAATCGGTTTAGAATTAGGGACCTACGGTCTTAATTTCTACACGTGCAAAATAACAGCAAACAGAACAGGTTCACACAAATGCAAATATTATTGACAACTGAGACATGAAGGTAACCGCTCATGGCGTCAATCAATCGTAAAGCACATTCCTCAAAACTGTCCTAAGAGAGATATCTCAAAATTTGACATAATTTAAATATTCAGTGATGCGCACGGTTACCCACTGCGCACCATTCCCCCACTTTCCCCTATGTTCCATAAAAATTTTCTGTCAGAGCAATGGCTTTCTCAAAAATAAGATTTAAAAGACCTACCTATGTTTTCAAAAATAATATTAAGCACTATGTATGGTGCAAAAAAAACATGCACGTCTAAAAATTTAGGAATCTTAAGGGTATGATATAAGCTGGTACCAAATTTGAAGTTCCTAAGATGCCTAGAAGTACTTCATTAAATATTAATAGCCGAATGTAAAATTAATAATCTACAAATACCTATTATTTTTGACCTCGTTACACTTACTTTTCGAATAATTTTTTTATTAAATATCATGTAAATTAATATTTTATTTATATCACAAGTTTTTGTGTTGTTAAGAATCAGCCTTATCAAAAATTCAGCTCAAAAACCAAATGTAATTTAGTGCGTATTTCCGTTCTCAGAAATTCAATCTTACCAGCGAAGCATATAATGTCCCTGAGAAGTTTGCTTTTCCCTTCTTCAGGCCTCAATTGAGAGGGTTAGAAGCCAAACGATCTAAGTAGAAAAATAACACTTCTGAGAAAATTAACTTTAAAGTTTATCATTTTAATGTAAATACATAGAATTTATGTGGTATATTAGCCTTTTATTAAGGCTGGGTATTAAAATCTACACTGCTCCAAAAATTAGCGGAATACTACGAAAAGTATGAGTGTTTCCTTTTAGCTTGAGAAATGAACGTCGAAATTGAAGTAGATTTATGAATAATAAAAACAACTGAACCTGTGTGTATCAGTACTTGTCATTAGAGTGTTTTCTACTAAAGTGAGCCATCTAAGTCAAGCTGAAGTAGCCAGAGCAGTAACATTAATCAAAGGAGACATGATAAAACAATACTATATGTACCAGATAAAACAAGACAATTCCTATAACAACATCAAATTCCAGTTATGAACTGACTAGCTCTTAGCCCAGATCTCAATCCAGTTGAGCAGTTATGGAATGAAGTTGGTCGAAAGATCAGAAACACATCTGTGGCCTCAGAAACTCTTCAAGAGCGTTTTATAACTTTTCAATAAGAATGAGTCGATATACCCCATGAGGACATTCGGAGATCAATATAAACTATGCCGCGAAGGTGTCAGGTCGTTATTCAATTGCGTGGAGGTCATATGCGTTATTAAATTTCATTCATTGTTTAATTTTTTTGTTTATTAAAAAACGCTCATAATTAGATAAGTAACGGCTAAGAAAATTTTCAATTTTCATAAACGGCTGTGTAGACGTGTAGTGAGTTGAAATACCATTGTAAGAAGTGAAACATGACCCTCTTTGTAATTTGAAAATTTTGAGCTTATGACTCAGCGTCACTTTTGAAATTAGAAAAATATTGTATGCCGTCGGGCAGGGAAAAGTATCCGGTATGGCCACATCCGTTGTTTTTCTTATTACAAGTCATATCCGTTTTAAAGTACGGTGGATTACTCCTCCCCTTTTAATACATATTTAGTGGTCCTTTAAATATATGTATTTTAATTACTCGCGTTTTAATTAGTCGAAAAAATGAAAAATTACTAAATCACGTTATGTAAATGTACAATTTAATTATTCTGTAAATAATTTTGTATTTTTTTTTTAATTTCCATACGATTCGACATCATTTTAATTACAATAAAGCAATAGCTTCTTTACACGAGACTCCAACTCACGTGCAATCGATAATTTAATTCAAATAAAAAAAAATACTATCTAGTACTACAAAAGAGACAACTAGTAACTTGAAGATGTTAAGTAACAAAAGGTATGAATTTATAATCACGTGTTCGAATACCTGATCTAGCTCTATTTTATGTTTTGACCTTAAACAACAATCACGTTTTTCATATGGATTACTACTTGTAATCTATGAACTTCTAATAAAATATCTACCTTTCTAAAGAGAGAAATAATTTAATTGTATTATTACACATTTTGATTAATCATGATTGGTGCAAAAAAAAATTTCGAGTGGAGGATTTATGAAGAAATCGGTGGGTTAACTCAGAGCAATCGCGTATGTAGAGATGAAATGGTTTTGAGTTGTCGAAAAAATTGCTGATAACCTATACTCTCGAATGCGTCTTCATTTCGTCTCATTTTCTATCGATAGAATTAAGCTCTGTCCGTGTATTTTGGCTCTGGTTGATCGCCTGTGCGACCATCCGTTTAAACCCGATGCAACTTAACTAATTAGCGCCCTCTAGCGGCTTTTACTAAATTATAACTTGGTACTGATGTTAATAAACTTGATTAAGTCGCATACCAAATCTTATTAAAATCGGTCAAGTAGTTTCTAAAATATTCATAAAACATCGTCTTGGGGCTCCCAAACTCCTTAAAAATCGAAATTTTGGAAAATAGAAAAATACGCATAGCCTAATTTAGATGGATTTGATTCCTAAATTTAATTTAATGTTACATGTTTAAGATTAAGCAATATTTGTTTCCAACAAACTGATTATACATTATTACTGAAACTATTCGTGTATGTAAGCATGAAATTGTTTAAAAAAGTTATAAATTCCAATCAATCAACTATAACTAATTCCATAACGTATGCACATTAAGTCCATAAATTTCTATGCAAAATTGTGGGAAAAATTTTGAAATCTATATAATTTGATAAAATAATTAAATTAAATTTTGCAATCGATTTGTACCTATACGCGATAATTTTGCTCATAAAATCAGAATGTTGGCATATAATTAGTTTTAGTCCAAATCTAATAATCAAAATGCCATTTGGAGAGAATTTGCAAATTATTAACTAACATCAAATCCTCTCTTAATAACCCAAATTAAATATTTTTTGCCAAGTATTATTAATGTTTAATTTAATTATTAAAAGTAAACATTGAAATACGTAATTTTAAGCTCTTGATTTTCAATATATTTTTCATTTATATTTTTGTATGAACTTTTTGTTGATTTTGGATCATTAAATTTACATTATTTCAAATACCTTTTTTTGTTGTAATTTTTATAAATTTGTTTATCTTTTATTAATGTTGCGGTTTACGACTGTTTATATTGAAAAATTGTTAAAAAATGATTTTTTTTTCAAACCTCAAAATAAGTTGTTATTGTTATTAAATGAGTAAATAAGGTTCTACTTTTATATTTTAGGACGTAAAACTAAATTCTAACCTTCATTATTTACAACAAATTGTAACGTAAAATAATATTATAAGCATTTGTAATGTAAAAAAGGTAATGTTTTTAAATCTTGCCTAGAAATAGGATATTGCGTTATTATGATTAAAAGTGGAACTTTATTTGACAAGCAATTTTTGCACTTGCGAGGCGTAGCCGAGCGTATATGAATATGAGCGAAATATGAATGCACTCTTAAGGTTAAACATACATTTAATTACCTTAACAATTATAATTTATTTAAGCTACAGAACAGAGTAAAACAAAAATATCGGTTTTAACAATTTTATTATTAATAACCGTTAAGGGGTGCTGAGATTATCCTAGTTAACTAGTGCCAATATGCTAAATATACTAGTGAACTAGCATGATTTCATACCCGCATTATTAAGGTTATTAATGTCATTACAAGTTACATACTGATCACCATCTCTACAAGAAAATTCACAATATGTGCCGCCTACTGCAGTAGCCCAATATGGTTGACCATGTCCACTACAATCACATACTGGAGCTTGGGACTGACATTCTGGTGCACTAGGACCACAACTTGTATGCACATCATCATTCTCATTCTCATCACCATCTTCATCACAATAAAATGAACAAATACCGTTATCGGAAGTCCAAACTGGCTCACTAGGTTCAGTACAATCACATGGTGCAATTTGAGTGGTACATAGTTGATCTTGGTCTATTATTACTCCAGTTCCTGTTCCACCTGTTCCTGTTCCTCCTGTTCCTGTTCCTCCTGTTCCTGTTCCTCCTGTTCCTGTTCCTCCTCCTTGTTCTCCCTGTGCATTAACGTAGAAAACTACCATACAGATGGCAGTGATAAATAGAAACAACTTCATTTTCCTATCAAAAATATATTTCTACATTTAAAAAAAAAATTATAAAATTACTTACAGTGGTTTTGTGTTGTCAAACTGAAGTAGAAATATAAAAAAACTCCAATCGTGCAAGTTCTTTATATTTACATCGATAACTTTCAATAATCATTTTTATTACCAAAAAAACGATAATTAGGCAAATATTAAGAAATAATTAATGTTAAATAATACGTAAAGTTAAGGCCTAAATTTCACATATCACATACTTGAAACATTATCTTTTAATCATCGTACTATTATGCTTATTTTGCACCAATTTCACTGCCTATTCTCGACTTTACACTGATATCGTTTTTGAGTTATTCAAAAACTTAAGTGATAAGCTAATTTTGTACTAGTTCCTTTCTAATTTTTATAGCAATTTTAAACGTATGTGCTGGCCTAATTTCGGAGATAATGAAAAAACAAATCGTAATGATTTGGTCAAAAATTTGATCAACAATTTTTTCAAGAACACCAACACCTTGATGGCAGCACATAGAACAGAGCCATAGAATGAAATTAATTACATAATCCATATGATATTTTATTTCACTCTTTTTTCGTCAACTTAGTACCTAAGGGTAAATTTTCCTCTCCAGTGCAAACTGCTAAAGACTCACGTTCACATTGTCAACTTTTCCCAAAAAAATGTTGTTATAATCGAGAAACATTCAAAATTTCCTGAACGGATTCGGAATTATGATTTTTTTCTTTTATTTTTTTATTCTTTTATTTTGTAATAGGGAAGGAAGTCTCTTCAATTTAAAAAGTATTTAATTATTGTTCGTCTTGTTTCAAAACGTAGCAGGTTTTTTTTTTTAATTTTTTGTGATAATATTTCGTATTTTAAAAAATATTTAAAGTTTGAGTCACAGATATCGCGTCAAAAACGGTATTTGCGGTTGTGACGTCAGAATATAGTATGACTAGCATAGCAACTTCCGCATACAGGCACGTAACTAAGTTTTAAAAAATCAGGTGGGCACAAAGCGAGCCCAAATTATTTTGTGTGAGCCACGTGCAAATAGGAAATGTTTAAATATTATATACCTAAACAAATCTATGCACAAATAAATTGATGGGCTTTTATACAGGGTGTATCCGAAGTAGGTGGACAAACTTCAAAGATACGTTCCTTACTTAAAATTAAGGTACCCGTATTTTTTTGTTTTGGTCAATTCCAATTTCTGACCGGTGTGGGAGCCCCTAACAGAGGGCCCCCTAAAACACTATTTTGTTAACATTTTAGAAACCCCTTAACCGATTTTAATAAAATTTGGTATGGGAACTAACAAAGTGAATTAACATAAGTACCATATCCGACTTTTGTAAATGTCGCTAGAGGGCGTTAGTTACGGTCAACTGATCTTGGGTTTTCTGCAATAACTTTTTTGGTCAAAACATTTTTCATTTTTTTTATTGCATAATTAAATGTACAATTTCATTCTCTCTCGTTAACAAAATAGTGTTTTAGGGGGCCCTCTGTTAGGGGCTCCCACACCGGTCAAAAATTGGAATTGACTAAAACAAAAAAATACGGGTACCTTATAAGGTACCCGTAAAATTATAATTTTAGGTAAGGAACGTCTCCTTGAAGTTTGTCCACCTACTTCGGATACACCCTGTATATAGTATATTTAGATAAGGCAAATCACCGAAATTAGCTTTCTTGCACCCTTTTACAGCCATAATAAATGCAATTCCAATGAACATGTGAAATGTGACAAGTATGACGGTAGTAGGTGCTGTGTGATGACAATCCAAAGCATGGGTTTTGACGTCACATAATCGTTTTTTTATGCCTACTGTTTTCTTGCTCACGACCAGTTTAGAAAATGCAAAAACTACGCTATAAAATTTTATTTAATTTTAGTGAACCACATAATTGTGAATGGATTAATATTCTCCACCTCAAAATTGGTGTTTGATTGTGATATAAATTTGAAGAGACTTCCCTAGTTTCAAAATTGTCTACCTTTAAGGAGCCAAAATAATTTAAAAAAAAATACAAAATTACAAAATTTAACGCACAGGAAAAAGTTCCTCGTATGTGTTGTTTTTCGTCCTGAATTCAGGACTACAATTAGTGTAGTGGCATATACGGCTCTTATAAGTAATTGTTTTATGTATATTGACGTGCTCGATCAGCACACTGCGGTAAAAGAGCTAAAAATAAATCATTTAACCTTTGGAGTTTGGAGTGCATTGTTGGGGTCACTATGACCCCAAGCTTAGTGTTATTCTAAATACATCTACAAAAACAATTTTAGAGCAAAACTTTTTTATGTATTCTTTTACTAACACAACATGAGTACCCAACAATTTGTACTTTTTTATTTTCCACAAAATAAATTGTACGTGTTAAATTCATATTCCGCGTGCGCGCGCGCTTGATACATCGATATTCTTTGTAAAAAAACAAAAAAAATGTTTTTTCGAAGTATTTTTTATCTTATAAAGGCGATTTATAAAATTTTTTTATTGAGTTCTAAATACCCTAAAGATCAAAGTTTATATTGTTAAAAAGTGTGCATTTGCCTCATCATCTTTTTAAACCACTTCTTGTGAACTCAATTTTCAAAATCATGAAAAAAGAATTTTTATTTCAAAATTTTGGGTGCAAATGCTTACGGGTTTGATCATTAGTAACTAAGCATCAATTTTACGGAAAAAAAATTTCAAAAATGCATGATGAAATTCTTATTAACATTTAATAAACAAGAGCTAGTGAAGCACTTCTAGGCATCTCAGAAACTTCAAATTTGGCACCAATGTATATAATGTCCTCAAGATTAATAAAAAAAGTCTTCAGGTCCTGAAAACCCTCTGGGAGTCGATTGAACGGGGAGGGGGGGCCGCCCCCGTACGTTTTAGAGGAAATCGGACCTTTTTAGGGATCTCTAGAGTGTAATGTACAATGACACCAAATTTCAAGTACTCAGGATCCTTAAAAGTGCTTGTGACTCAAAGTAACAAAATCACAAGAATTAGTTAAAAAGACGATGAGGCAAATGCACACTTTTTCACAGTATAAACTTTGATCATTAGGGTATTTAGAATTTAATAAAAAAGATTTCATTAAAATTCGATCAAGGAGTTGGTTCTTCCCAGTGTTATTATTTTTCAGCAAATTCGTAAGATGACGTTACTTGGAGTTACAAGCACTTTTAAGCATCCTAGGAACTTGTAATTTGGTGTTGTTGTAGAACACACTCTAAAGATCTCTAGATAAGTCTAATTTTTTCTAATAAAAAACGGGGGTGTTGTCCCCCCCCCCCCTTTCAGTCGGCCCCAGAGGGTTTTCAAAACTTGAAGACTTTTTTTTATTAATCTCTAATACATTGGTGCCAAATTTGAAGTTTCTGAGATGCCTCGAGGTGCTTCATTAGTTACTATTAAGTAAATGTTAATAAGAGTTTCATCATGCGTTTTTAAAATTTTTTTTTCCGTAAACTTGTTGCTTAGTTACTAATTATCAAACGCGTAAGCATTTGCACCCAAAATTTTGAAATAAAAATTCTTTTTTCATGATTTTGAAAATTCAGTTCACAAGAAGTGGTTTAAAAAGATGATGAGGCAAATGCATACTTTTTAACAATATAAACTTTGATCTTTAGGGTATTTAGAAATCAATAAAAAAAATTTCACCAAAATTCGTTCAAGGCGTGGGTACTTCGCAGTTTATGCTCTTTTCAGTCTAATATGACTCCATTAATTAACAATTATAATTAATTTAAGCTACAGAACAGAGTAAAACAAAAATATCGGTTTTAACAATTTTATTATTAATAACCGTTAAGGGGTGCTGAGATTATCCTAGTTAACTAGTGCCAATATGCTAAATATACTAGTGAACTAGCATGATTTCATACCCGCATTATTAAGGTTATTAATGTCATTACAAGTTACATACTGATCACCATCTCTACAATAAAATTCACAATATGTGCCGCCTACTGCAGTAGCCCAATATGGTTGACCATGTCCACTACAATCACATACTGGAGCTTGGGACTGACATTCTGGTGCACTAGGACCACAACTTGTATGCACATCATCATTCTCATTCTCATCACCATCTTCATCACAATAAAATGAACAAATACCGTTATCGGAAGTCCAAACTGGCTCACTAGGTTCAGTACAATCACATGGTGCAATTTGAGTGGTACATAGTTGATCTTGGTCTATTATTACTCCAGTTCCTGTTCCACCTGTTCCTGTTCCTCCTGTTCCTGTTCCTCCTGTTCCTGTTTCTCCTGTTTCTGTTCCTCCTCCTTGTTCTCCCTGTGCATTAACGTAGAAAACTACCATACAGATGGCAGTGATAAATAGAAACAACTTCATTTTCCTATCAAAAATATATTTCTACATTTAAAAAAAAATTATAAAATTACTTACAGTGGTTTTGTGTTGTCAAACTGAAGTAGAAATATAAAAAAACTCCAATCGTGCAAGTTCTTTATATTTACATCGATAACTTTCAATAATCATTTTTATTACCAAAAAAACGATAATTAGGCAAATATTAAGAAATAATTAATGTTAAGTAATACGTAAAGTTAAGGCCTAAATTTCACATATCACATACTTGAAACATTATCTTTTAATCATCGTACTATTATGCTTATTTTGCACCAATTTCACTGCCTATTCTCGACTTTACACTGATATCGTTTTTGAGTTATTCAAAAACTTAAGTGATAAGTTAATTTTGTACTAGTTCCTTTCTAATTTTTATAGCAATTTTAAACGTATGTGCTGGCCTACTTTCGGAGATAATGAAAAAACAAATCGTAATGATTTGGTCAAAAATTTGATTAACAATTTTTTCAAGAACACCAACACCTTGATGGCAGCACATAGAACAGAGCCATAGAATGAAATTAATTACATAATCCATATGATATTTTATTTCGCTCTTTTTTCGTCAACTAATAGTACCTAAGGGTAAATTTTCCTCTCCAGTGCAAACTGCTAAAGACTCACGTTCACATTGTCAACTTTTCCCAAAAAAATTTTGTTATAATCGAGAAACATTCAAAATTTCCTGAACGGATTCGGAATTATGATTTTTTTCTTTTATTTTGTAATAGGGAAGGAAGTCTCTTCAATTTCAAAAGTATTTAATTATTGTTCGTCTTGTTTGCCCAAAATCTTCCTGCGTAATAGCAATCCACAACTTTTTCGTTTCGCATTGGACTCCAACCCATGGTTTTTGAAGGAGTTAAATCATTTCTAATTTTTTTAGAGGTTGTTTAATTGTCGTCTTATAAGAAGAGGTGATAGAAAATTAAATGACACAAAGTGAAAGAAGATTAGAGTCTCAGCCATCACTAAGATTGAAGAAAGAAGACGACATGTCAAAATCCATGTCAAAAAATGTTTGAAACGTAAACGGTCTTCCTATAAAAAAAATTTTTAATGCGGGGTTTCTTCAAAGATAGTTATCTACTGACGAATAGATATATATTTCTTAACTGTTACTTTATCGCCAGTTAACTATTGGTACTATATCTATCCATTTTCTCGAGTTATCAAGTGACGTTTATTTATGGGTTATGGGCTCCATGAAGTTAGCTATAGCTAAGCATTGTACAAGAAAATGGCCATAAGAGTAGGTATAGTCCAAACCACTTACGTAGCACCCACGAAACAAAATTAAACATAAAAAAAAATTTGCCATTTTGAAAGTACAGATTGAAATGCCCATTGCTAAATCCATTCTTTTACTACTTACTTAAATATAAGTAATTTTGGTTAAATTTGAACTCGGACAATAGCGTTTTGGAAACACCGCTATCTTAACCTTATGAACGTATATTTTTCCACTGCAAATAGCTCCTGTTGACGTACTGATTAAACTAAGTAAATCTTAAATCTTTACGATAGTAAGGTGACATTTACCTTTCTCGAGTTTAAAATTAATTAAAAATATATGCTCATTCGAGTCGGAATAATTTTTTTTAATTAAAGTATAAAATCTTTTCCTTTCTTTTTTTCAAGTGTTAATAGCATTGGGAAATTTACGTCATTTTCACAATGATAACAATAAATTTATAATAAATCCCTGGCTTAAGTATTTGATACGTAGGTAGGAAAACGTATAATTATTACTATAGATCATTCTGCTACCGAAGAATTTAATATGAGAGCAAAGTTATAAAACTGTCACCGTTCATTATTTCACGTTGTACAACTCGATGACAATATAATTTAAATTTGATGTAATTATACACTCAATGAATAGTAACTTTAGTTATTGTTTGTAATAAATTTTACACTACACCTACGCTTTAACGCTTACCAAAAAAATTCAAACTTTCATAATATTTATAATAACAATAATAGAAATTTGCAAAAGACGTACTAGAATAAAATAAAAATTAATAATTGTCCGTGTTAGGAAAACATTGAACAACACCGATAATTACGATTATTACACAAAATATAATTACTCGACGCATATATTTTATTGGAATTGTTTGCTAAACGTTTTAATTTATACCAAATTAATAACACGTTCGTTGAATTTAACTGTTGGTTAACATATTTTGAATTATTGAAATAATAATCAATACATCTGTTTTAATAAAAGGATGTTGAAAATTCTATTTTTGGATGACCACTGCCTACTTATACAAATCCAAAAAGCTTTTAGTAATGGAAGACCTAAAATATTGCTTCCTCAACAAACAAGGTCGGATCCTTACATGGTTGAATAAAAAAAAATTAAAAATTAAATAAAAAAATAATAAAAAAGTAAAAAAAAATAAGTCAGTATCTGGTATTGAACTAGCGACACGCTCGAGAGTAACCCGTGTGCACTAGGCGACTTGACTATGGCAGTTTGTAAAACCGGAAACCGGGTGGTGCACTAAATTCTCCCTTCAGCTTCACTCAAAGCCGGAGACGGGAGGGGTTTGAAATTAAACACACTTTCAACAAAAAAAACAAATGTTTATTAAAAATAAAAAAAATACTTCTAAGTACCCTTAGGTACCAATACAAATAAATTAACTCTTAAGAAAAATACAATATCTAAGAAACGGCTCTTGTCTTCGTCAACCAGATCCCGAGTCCTTTCACGAAGAGAGGTCACAGTGTTCTGATGAAAGCCCGAGAGGGTGACGGTCACCAGATCCCGAATCCTCTCATGAAGAGGGGTCACAGAATCCTGATGAAACAAGGAGGCTTCGTTCACCAGATCCCGAGTACTTTCACGAAGAGAAGTTACGGGGTCCTGATGAAAGAACGAAGACTTCGTCCACCAGATCCCGAGTCTTCCCACTAAGAGAGATCACAGAGTCCTGAGGAAGGAAGCAAAAAAAAATGAGAATCACCAGATCCCGAGTCCTCTCACGAAGAGAGGTCACAGGGTCCTGATGAAAGCACGAGAGAGTGAAGGTCACCAGATCCTGAGTTCTCTCACGAAGAGAAGTCACGGGGTCCCGATTAAACAAGGGATTTCGTTCACCAAATCATGAGTCCTCTCACGAAGAGACGTCACAAGGTCCTGATGAAACAAGAAGGCTTTGTCCATCAGATCCCGCGTCTTCTCACGAAGAGAGGTCACAAGGTCCTGATCAAGGAACGGGGACTTCGCTCACCTGATCCCGAGTCTTCCCACGAAGAGAGATCGCAGAGTCCTGAGGGAGGAAGCAAAGAAAATGACAATCACCAGATCCCGAGTCTTCTTACGAAGAGAGGTCACAGGGTCTTGATGAAACAAGGAGGCTGCGTCCACCAGATCCCCAGTCCTCTCACGAAGAGAGATCACAAGATCATGATAGAATGAGGGAAACTTACGGATTTGCGGAAAACAACACGAAAGTAAAAATTGAATACAAGAGAAAATGGATTGAAACTCAAATTATTTAATTAGAATAAATTAATTAATTGATCACGGATCATAATTAACTAAGTAAAATCACGTAGGGGAAAACGAAATTCTAGGAAAATTCTGAACAAAATGTGCGCTTCCGCTCACCAAGATGATGAATTCGTTTAAACGAGGAGTCGTTTAAACGAATAAAAATGGAGAAGGGGCTTTTATTGAAGATCCGACGACCAACTCGAATCCACTCGACAACCAATAGAAATGCAGCAAATGGAATTAAACACAAGAGCGACTATCAGTTAATCGCTATAAATTAAATTAATAACTTGTTAATTAGCTCGAGCTCGAAGATAAAAGTTAACACAATAGAATCGCACTAAAATTACGAGCACGTCGGTATAAAATTTGTAATTTTAAATTAAAACTTCATGTTGAACTTAATTAATAAATATTAAAGGATGAGAATGACTTAGGGTCAGTATTATAACTTCAACTCAACCCTCGGTTGACTCAAGCTGAGGTTGAAATGTCATTTTATTTTGACATATAGTTAAATTCAATTTTTTTCGAAGTTGCAATTGTAAAAAATAATTAGTTTCACTATATGTCTAAATAAAATGACATTTCAATTTCAACCTCAGATTGAGTCAACTGAAAATTGAGTTGACGTTATAATACCCTTAAGAGTACTAATTGACCCTAAGTGACTCTTAAGGGTGCTAATTAATTAAGTAGGTAAAAAGAAAAAACAATAATTACGTCTTATCACTAATTATAACCCTTCACATGGATTTCCATTGAATTTAAACATTTAATAATTTTACAAACCTATAATTAAAAAGTTTAGGTTACGAATTAATCAACTGATAAGAGTAAACTAATTTATATAGGAGTAAAAATGACAGCAGGGTCACACTAAAAATAGCACGGGAGCTCTAGTTCTTATGGTTGCCGGCTTACTAAAAATCAGCTGTTGTCACTGATAACACTGATAATGAAAATACCAAAAATTAAATTTGAGTAATTTTAGTCCAATCTCCTCTAGATTGGGTCCAAATGGAAGAGCTTGAAGAGCTGTACACGGGCATGTAAAAATTATCTCCATTTTGATCTCAAGGGCGGCGCTAGGGAAAAACTAAAGAAAAATGACAAGGATGCTATAATACTGTACCAGTATTTTGGTCCAGGATCCGAATAAAATTCTGCATCGTTACAGGTTTGTTTGAATATTTGTTTATAAACTTTAGAAGCCCAAAGTATAATTTTTTTTTATCATCGGAAAGCCAATTCTACGCACTTTAAAAATATTAAAAAACATACAGGGTGTTTCAATTAAATTAAGAAATATGTTTTTCATTTCAGGTTAAACCGGAAGTCAAACTATAAAGTTTTTGGTATCGCGTAACAGTTAATTGTACAAGCATTCAATTACTTAAAAACATACAGGGTGTTTCTAAAAACTTTTGATATTTTTGTAATTTCCGGTTTAACCGGAAGGGTATTGTTAACCAAAAATGGTGTAAAATAATAGATATTCATGAAATTAATACACTAAGGGTCAGTATTATAACGTCAACTCTACCTTCGGTTGACTCAACCCAAGGTTGAAATGTCATTTTATTTTGACATAATATAGTGAAATTAATTATTTTCTACAATTGCAACCTCCGGTTAAGACAGTTAACCGTAGATTAAAATTAAGAAAAAAATTTAATTTCACTGTATGTCAAAATAAAATGACATTTCAATCTCAGCTTGAGTCAACCAAAGGTTGACTTGACGTTATAATACTGACCCTTAGTTGACTACTATCAATAGTCGGCAGTGTAAGCGGAGGTTGAGTCAACCAGAGGTTGCGTTGACGTTATAATACTGACCCTAACTAATTTTCAAATTTTCATTTGTTACAAAAGAAACGACGGATTTTTGAAATTTTGACATTTAAAAAAGCTTGGAAAGTTGGCAAGAATGTTAATTTTTCTTAACGGAATTTGAATTGTCGTGTAATTCTGCCCAACTTTGCTAATTTAAAAGACTATATCGCTTGTAAATTAAGTAGAAAAAGTGAAAATTTTATTAACACTCTGTACATTTTATTAACATTAAATATTAAAAGAAATGTATTTTTCGTAACTTTTAATAATTTTTAAAAATTACATATTAGTTTCGTAAGTAATAGAGACTCACCCTGTATTAGAAATGAAGATAAATTATTATTTTTTACTTCTTACGTAACATTTTTCAAAGTGTTTTTATATATTTTTTTTAAATTTAAGAAAGATGTGACTTGTCAAGTTTCATTTTGAATTAATATCTAACATCCTCCGCAGGAGAAAAAAACCCTCATATAAGAAAATTCTTGAACAAAATAGGAAACTGTACTACTTATAAAAGATGACAGTTTGACACATAAGTTAAAATCTACGAGGTCTACAAAACATGTCAATTAAAAGAGGGAAACAAATTGTTACAAAAATGTCATAGAAGGAGACGAATAATACACGCATTCTTTTCGTTTGTGAATATTTTTCAAAACTGTCTCCCTCATCCAATGTATAAGTGGTTAAAAATTTCGTTACTAGCGCTCACAACTCATTTCATCCGTGTGGAAAGTTTTCTTAATTTAAGCGAAATAAAAATAAAAATTTTCTATTTACACTTTCCTAATTGGAAGTGTAATAAGTACTTACTCCGGGAGTTAAGATCCAAGAAGGCATAGTAATTAAGGCAGTCTACTACTTATAACAATAATGTTTCTGGTGTAAAATTATGGTTGGTAACAACGCCTACCCCCTTCCTTTCATTACAAGAAAATTAGACAGAACGTTGTCTTCTCACTACAGGAATGTAAATTGTAAGACACCCCCCGGACAGAATAAAATAACGACTTTACTCGAGCTTTTCCTTGAAGATAATCCACAAAATACTAACTAAATGAATTTGAAATTCTGCAAAATAATATAGATGTTGAAATAAACTAGCGGTTACGGGCGTCTTTTAACTGTTTTTGTTGTTTTGAGTCTCCTATAGCTCTAAAGCTTGCGAGAATATAAATTGTGACGCCGCCGTTTTAAGCTTCTAATGCAATTAAGTTGAAAACGTTTCTGAACCAAAGCAACTTCTTATTACATCAGCAAAGTGTCACAAAAATTTGCTAGCTTTAAAGTTTTAGTTAAAGTAAAATTCGCAATTTGTATTCTTAGATAATTTTCTCGCGAAATAACATGCACAGATAATAATGACGAAACAAAACTTTTCAAATTTAACCTCCTTTTAGCAATTTTTTTTACAAAATCCACTTTGTACATTTTTTATAATCGATTTTCTTTGCTTCTTTATTTTTTCCCCTCTTAAGTGTTTTGTTTAGAAAAAAATGGACTTTTCTTTTTTAATATCAATTTGGTTTATTAAATGGCATATCTTTGTAAAAAATGAGTGGTTGGGGAATTTTTTTATAAGAAAATATAGAAATTCCATTGCTTTTCCTTATGTTTATTTTTACCTAAATTTACATTCGGGGTCTTAATAAATTTTAGAGAAAAATTAGAAGCGAGAAGGTTTTTCGAATATCTAAAGATATGTTCAATTTCGCTTAAAATGGGTGGCCATAAAATGGCAAGGAGTGGTACAAATTGCTTCTGTAATGCTAAGAGATGGAAACATGCTCGTATGGTCAACTTCTCACGAGTTGAGAGCAATCACACACAAGTTCCTGCTTTCACAAAGAAATGAGGCTCCTAAGAACATGACAAAACAAATGGATGACAGTAAAATATTTAAAGTTAATTGGAGGTACCCACCCTTGAGGTATGATGACATGGTGCTGATAACTGACATGATAGCGAAGCGAATTTTTGTTTTTCAAGGTCTAACAATACTGCACATTAACCTTAATTTTGTTCCAATGGAAGATCTGGGCTAATCCGTTCAGGTCAATCTGCTCCGCTTTCACGTCAAAGGGACCAGAAGAAAAAAATTCCTCGAACGATAAAATTGTAGTGGCTGGGCTGTTTTAGAATTAAACAGCTACTCTATAATGCTAAGAAATGGAAACATACTCGTATGTCTTAAACTTCTCACGAGTTGAGAGCAATCACACATCAGTTTCTGCTTTCATAAAGAAATGAGGCTTCTAAAAACACGACAAAACAAATGCATGACAGTAAAATATTTGAAGCTAATTTCAGGTACCCACCCTTGAGGTATGATGACATGGTGTTGGTAACTGACCTGATAACGAAGCGATTGTTGATCTCCAAGGTCCAACAACACTCCACATTAACCTTAATTTTGTTCCAATGGAAGATCTGAGCTAATCCGTCCAAGTCAATCTGCTCCGCTTTCACGTCAAAGGGACCACAAGAAAAAAATTTCTCGAAAGACAAAATTTTAGTGGCTGGGCTGTTTTAGATTTAACCAGCTACTCTATAATGCTAAGAGATGGAAACATACTGGTATGTCTTAAACTTCTCACGAGTTGAGAGCAATCACACATCAGTTTCTGCTTTCACAAACAAATGAGGCTCCTAAGAACATGACAAAACAAATGTATGACAGTAAAATATTTGAAGCTAATTGCAGGTACCCGCCCTTGGGGTATCATGACATGGTGCTGATAACTGACCTGATAGCGAAGCGATTTTTGTTCTCCAAGGTCCAACAACACTCCACATTGACCTTAATTTTTGTTCCAATGGAAGATCTAGGCTAATCCGTCCAAGTCAATCTGCTCTGCTTTTAGGTCAAAGAGACCACAAGAATAAAATTTCTCGAAAGATAAAATTTTAGTGGCTGGGCTGTTTTAGAATTAACCAGCTACTCTATAATGCTAAGAGATGGAAACATACTCGTATGTCTTAAACTTCTCACCAGTTGAGAGCAATCACACATCAGTTTCTGCTTTCATAAAGAAATGAGGCTTCTAAAAACACGACAAAACAAATGTATGACAGTAAAATATTTGAAGCTAATTGCAGGTACCCGCCCTTGGGGTATCATGACATGGTGCTGATAACTAACCTGATAGCGAAGCGATTTTTGTTCTCCAAGGTCCAACAACACTCCACATTGACCTTAATTTTTGTTCCAATGGAAGATCTAGGCTAATCCGTCCAAGTCAATCTGCTCCGCTTTCAGGTCAAAGAGATCACAAGAATAAAATTTCTCGAAAGATAAAATTTTAGTGGCTGGGCTGTTTTAGAATTAAACAGCTACTCTATAATGCTAAGAGATGGAAACATACTCGTATGTCTTAAACTTCTCACCAGTTGAGAGCAATCACACATCAGTTTCTGCTTTCATAAAGAAATGAGGCTTCTAAAAACACGACAAAACAAATGTATGACAGTAAAATAGTTGAAGTTAATTGCAGGTACCCACCCTTGGGGTATGATGACATGGTGTTGGTAACTGATCTGATAACGAAGCGATTGTTGATCTCCAAGGTCCAATAACACTCCACATTAACCTTAATTTTGTTCCAATGGAAGATCTAGGCTAATCCGTCCAAGTCGATCTACTCTATAATGCTAAGAGATGGAAACACACTCGTATGTCTTAAACTTCTCACGAGTTGAGAGCAATCACACATCAGTTTCTGCTTTCACAAAGAAATGAGGCTCCTAAGAACATGACAAAACAAATGTATGACAGTAAAATATTTGAAGCTAATTGCAGGTACCCGCCCTTGGGGTATCATGACATGGTGCTGATAACTGACCTGATAGCGAAGCGATTTTTGTTCTCCAAGGTCCAACCACACTCCACATTGACCTTAATTTTTGTTCCAATCGAAGATCTAGGCTAATCCGTCCAAGTCGATCTGCTCCGCTTTCACGTCAAAGAGACCACAAGAAAAAAATTTCTCGAAAGATAAAATTTTAGTGGCTGGGCTGTTTTAGAATTAAACAGCTACTCTATAATGCTAAGAGATGGAAACACACTCGTATGTCTTAAACTTCTCACGAGTTGAGAGCAATCACACATCAGTTTCTGCTTTCACAAAGAAATGAGGCTCCTAAGAACATTACAAAACAAATGGATGACAGTAAAATATTTGAAGCTAATTGCAGGTACCCACTCTTTGGGTATGATGACATGGTGCTGATAACTGACCTAATAGCGAAGCGATTTTTGTTCTCCAAGGTCCAACCACACTCCACATTGACCTTAATTTTTGTTCCAATCGAAGATCTAGGCTAATCCGTCCAAGTCGATCTGCTCCGCTTTCACGTCAAAGAGACCACAAGAAAAAAATTTCTCGAAGATAAAATTTTAGTGGCTGGGCTGTTTTAGAATTAAACAGCTACTCTATAATGCTAAGAGATGGAAACATACTCGTATGTTCAACTTCTCACGAGTTGAGAGCAATCACACATCAGTTTCTGCTTACCTAAAGAAATGAGGCTTCTAAAAACATGACAAAACAAATGTATGACAGTAAAATATTTGAAGATAATTGAAGGTACCCACCCACCCTTAGGGTATAATGACATGGTGCTGATAACTGACATGATAGCGAAGCGATTTTTGTTTTCAAAGATCCAACAATACTTCACATTGACCTTAATTTTTGTTATAATCGAAGATCTAGGCTAATCCGTCCAAGTCGATCTGCTTCGCTTTCACGTCAAAGAGACCACAAGAAAAAAATTTCTCGAAAGATAAAATTTTAGTGGCTGGGCTGTTTTAGAATTAAACAGCTACTCTATAATGCTAAGAGATGGAAACATACTCGTATGTCTTAAACTTCTCACGAGTTGAGAGCAATCACACATCAGTTTCTGCTTTCACAAAGAAATGAGGCTCCTAAGAACATTACAAAACAAATGGATGACAGTAAAATATTTGAAGCTAATTGCAGGTACCCACTCTTTGGGTATGATGACATGGTGCTGATAACTGACCTAATAGCGAAGCGATTTTTGTTCTCCAAGGTCCAACCACACTCCACATTGACCTTATTTTTTGCTCCAATGGATGATCTAGGCTAATCCGTCCAAGTCAATCTGCTCCGCTTTCACGTCAAAGGGGCCACAAGAATAAAATTTCTCGAAAGATAACATTTTAGTGGCTGGGCTGTTTTAGAATTAACCAGCTACTCTATAATGCTAAGAGATGAAAACATACTCGTATGTCTTAAACTTCTCACGAGTTGAGAGCAATCACACATCAGTTCCTGCTTACATAAAGAAATGAGGCTTCTAAAAACATGACAAAACAAATGTATGACAGTAAAATATTTGAAGATAATTGAAGGTACCCACCCACCCTTAGGGTATAATGACATGGTGCTGATAACTGACATGATAGCGAAGCGATTTTTGTTTTCAAAGATCCAACAATACTTCACATTGACCTTAATTTTTGTTGCAATCGAAGATCTGGGCTACGTTCAAGTCAACCTGCTCCGCTGTCACGTCAAAAGGGCCACAAAATAAAAAATTTTCGAAGATAAAATTTTTAGTGGCAAGGATATTTTAGAACTACCCAGCTACTCGTAAACAACAAAACGCCTGTTTGGGAAGCATCCTTTCAATTTTTAAATTTATTTTAATACCCCCAAACCCGTTACTTAACCAGGGGAGGGTGTCAGTCGAGTTTTTTGGAATTAAAGTCGAACAGTTTTAATAAGACTTTATCCCAGGATCTCCCCAAGGTAGAAGTGTAGTCGACTATCGCTTCAACCTAATCGACTAGGGTGGGCTTTTCTGGAGAGAGAGATACATTTTTTCTGGATAGCCTTGATGTTGTAGTATGCCGTCTCTAAAAAGTTTTTAGTGGCTGGACTGTTTTAGAGCTACCCAGCTACTCGTAAACAACAAAACACCTTTTTGGGGAGCATCGTTTCAATTTTTAAGATTATTTTACTTCCCCAAACCCGTTACTTAACTGGGAGAGGGTGTCAGGGTGTCAGAATAAAATTAAATTCGGACACCTTTGGTCTAACTTGATTCCAGTATCTCGACATGGTAGAAGTGTAGTCGACTATCGCTTCAGTATCTATGTAGTCGACTAGGGCTGGCTCTTCTGGAGCGATATATTTTTGCGATAGCCCTGGCGTTAGAATATGCCATCTCTATGTAACCTTTAAGGTTGCTAACCTTTAACAGGGAAGAAAAACTAAATATTAGGTAGCAAATGTCACCGTACGTCTCTTCAGCTTTAGTACGTTCACATTCTAAACGTAAGATTTATGGAGTGAAATTAAAGAACAAGAAAAAGATTTGGAAAGCTATGTTAACTCATTCCAGCAACTCACGCTAAACACTCTCCTGGTAAGACTGTTTCTTTTTTTTATGATACTCTCGCTGTTATTTGACATTGCTCCTGATTAACGCATCGTACAGTCAGCCTCACAATTATTGGCCACTCTGGCTATGCACTAGGGTAGTTTTTAGCCAACAACGACAAAAGGACAGAAGGGGAAGTTGTTGATTTACTACCTGTTGGCATAATAAAGTTACCCCTCAATTTAAATATGAGGTGTTATGATGGTTACACCAAAATTCGTGCTAAACGTATAGCCAGGGTGGCCAATAATTGTGAGGCTGACTGTACATCAAAATTATAATCTTTTCTGAATTAAGTGGTAATGAAAGAGCTGATCAGTTGGCGAGAAATGAGGGTTCGACGACTTTGTCTATTGCCCCCGAGCTCTCTATTACTCCCTAAATCAGCACCTTCGACACTCTACTGCAAAGTAACACAGAGCCCTTTCTAGATAGCGACGTTGCAACCAAGAAATATGTAGATGGCGAGGGCTCTAAAATAGTTCGCTATATCGACGAGTTTGATTTACACTACACGAGTGGTAGCCCACATGAAACGTTGGGCTAACTGTACCAGCTGCAAGTTTGCCAAAACAGCTATAAAGGCGCTATCTAAAAAGAACGCTAATTATTACCTACAATTGTCTCTGAACAATTGTCTAAGAACCTACCATAGCTTACGCTCTCGGTGGACACTGTCGACTGGACAAGCACCTATACAGAATAATATGTAGAGGATGCAACAAAGCGGATGAAACAATGGAACACATTAGGAGAATACTGGCGTAACATGGCCACTATCAGCGACACTTCATCCGCAGGTATCCTTGAGTTCTTCCAAAGGTTGATTGATCAAGGACTGAAGGGCCGGAAAGAGTTGCTAAAGGAATGCAGCACAATGGGCCCGATTTAGTGGCCTAAGTGCACGTAAACTTTGGTTTGCCCTCAAACCTAACAATCCTAATCCTAAGTAAACTGCCCATTTTTGCTGGTTGTCGATTTCAACAAAGTTAGTTTCGTACCCCAAATTACCATAAAGGTAAAATATCGCACAACAACCTCTTCGTGGTGGGTTCCGGGAAAACTTCTAAAATCCATAAATACTTATTATATTACCTAGGTTAGTTTCATACCAAGTATTAAATACCAAGTATTACGCAAATCCCATAAAAAATTAGTTCATTCGAGCCGCCATTTTGAATCCACCATTTTGAATTTCTTTTGTTAACACAAAATTCGTGGTCAGTGACCTTGAAAACCCTTAAATATCAAGTTTCGTAAAATTCTGATAAAATCTTGAATTTTGTCCTCTTTGCATGCATCCTATGACTTACTACACTCTGTCCACCAAACAGATGCAGCTAAGCCACTCCCAACAAATTTCTGTCAAATAAAGTTTACTGATGTCAATTTTTGGGTAAGTGTTGTAAACCGGATTTTCAAAATTCGACCAATAGAAAATCGTGTGCTTTTTTGGGAGTGGCTTAATTGCATCTGTTCGATGAACAAAGATTAGTGCTGTGGGCGTGTCTGTGTATAGCAGATGGTGTTCTACTGTATCCATGGAGATTTTTATTTCAGTACGGAAACTGCAATAGATGGTAAAAGTAATATTAATTACGTTAACTGATTGAACTTGTCAAAATTCTTCAAACGCTTAAAGGAAGTGAGATGGCAAAAAGGATAATTTCAGCCATGGAAATACTTTTGAAGCTTTATTAACATCTGTAAATATATCTAAAGAAAAGAAGCGATTTATGTTAATTGGTAGAACGTCTCATGCTTCTAATGCTGAAAGACAGAAAGATTTTGAACGACACCGACTAGCATTAGACCAAATTCAACCGTTAAAAAGATCTCAAGAAGGTTACCAAACCAATATTGAGGAATTGTATGGAAATTCGTGGCAAATTAGATGTAATAATTTGTTTTGTTATAGCCTAGGATCTAAAACAGCACTGTGAAATCCAGAGATGGGCGCTCTAAGTTCTGAACCAATATCTCTCTCTCTCTCACTCTCATTGTAAAAGTATTGCATAATATGACTCGTTGAGCTCAAAAGAGCAAAATAAAAATGATGAGTAAAAAATCGACAACAGAAATAGCCGGATATTTAAATAGATTTTTGTCGAAGAGTTATAAAAAGAAATTTTCCTTTTTGTAGAAGAGTAATAAGTTTTGTATCAGATATAAAACTAATTAGAATTTAAAATTTTCTGAGAAAAAAATCAAAAGTTGGTTTTATTATCGTAATAAAAAAATCAAATTAGTATAATCTTGGTTGGGTTTATATAAAGGATGTAATCTTGTTTCTAACTTTTAAGAAAGTTTAATGTGTAAATTTAGAGCTCTTCTGTAAAATTTTACCCATTTCAGCATAATGTAGTTATTGGCATAAGTTTCAGGACTCATAATAACATTTACCCTCTAATCGCTTGGCCATGTGCTACAGTAAACCAGTACTATATAGGTAACGTACGGCAGTTTGTTTGAGTTTGTAACATAACCGTAAACCTTCGCTTCGGGGCTCTTGGGGAATGTGACGCCTCTCCATCGAGACCAGGAACCGATAACAATAATTATTGCTTTTCTATGACCTTTTGTAAGGTTAACTTACATACACAGTTTTTACCCTTAACAAAACTTAAAAAAAAAACACTTATAATAAAAAAGAAATTTTTTTTAAGAGTAATTGATATGCAAATTCCAGTTTTAGACAGAATTATTAAAAACTTTTTTAAAAAGCTTTTCTTATAGAAGTGAATGGTCTCACTAAGCTCCAAAAGTTTTTAAAACTAATAAATAAGAATTCTTATCTTAATATGACAGGATTCTCAATTCTTGATCGAACTAAAAAGTAATTATAGTAGAGTCATTATCGGTTCTAAAAAAAGAATTAAGTAATTCAAAAAAAATCTGAAAGCTAAAAAGTCGTGATAAGTGTTCAATTCGACTTATTAAACGTCTCCTACGTTCTGACTTAGCACGCCAAATTATTTTTGTTTATTGATTTAAATACAGAATTTTATACTCTAAAACTTTTATTCGAAAGCTTTTTACGCCAAACAATTAGGGAAGCATGAAATTACAAAAGTATAATTTTACGCGTTAAATCTCTATAACCGAGTCTTGTAGTCGCCACCCTGTATATTATATAATGACTGTAAGTACTATTGTTAAGAATTTGTTTTTTAATATTTTAAGGTAAGGTGATTAATTTAAATTGCTTTCGTATACACAAAAATAACTATTAGACATTTTGTCACATTGTGTGTAAATAATTATACAGAGAGCTTTCTTGATTAATGATTAACTTGAAAATTACAATAATTAGTTCTAGAGCAAACAAAATTAAAAAAAAAAGAAAAGCACAAATGCCAAAGTTTTCTCATTATTCTTTTTTAATCTTATGAAAATAAAGCGTATTAGCTTTGTCAGCTAACAAATTTTGAAAATGAATGCATTAAAGTACTTTTTATTTGATAAGACATTCATTACTTTTGTATTAATTGCATTAATTAAGCTTTCAACAAAGTTTTGCCTACTTATTTTAATTCAATAGATTTTTCTGTCTTTTGAAATTTGAAATGTCAAGTTGATTAAAAATAATGGTCAGAAAAAATGAGGATACGCAAAGAGCTTCGCTCCAACACTTGACTACTCTTGTTTCGATTTTTTCGGAAAACTGTTTGCATATATTAATTTATTGTAAATAAATATTATAAATAATTTATTTATTAACAATTTTTGTCAACAAATTTTTTCTCTATCTTCAAAAATTACCGTGCCACAAATTGTAGATACAGGGAGCTTTGCCCCAACAAATGACTTTCATTGTTTCAATTTTTCCTGGAAAACTGTCAAAAATGATCAAATATTATAAACAAATATTATAAATAGTTTATTTATTAACAATTTTTGTTATCAAATTTTTCTTCTATCTTCATAAATAAACGTCCCAAGAATTATGGATACAAGGAGCTTAGCTTCAACACATGACTACCGTTATTTTAATTTTTTTCTCGGAAAACTGTTAAACAATATTAAATTATTGTAAATAAATGTTATAAATAATTTATTAATTACCAATTTTTAATAGCAAACTTTTTCTCTATCTTCAAAAATTGGCGTCCCACAAATTGTAGACACAGCTCAGCTTCGGCCCAACAAATGACTTCCATTGTTTCACTTTTTCCTGGAAAACTGTCAACTATTATAAACAAATATTAAAAATAACTTATTTATTAACAATTTTTGTTAAACATTTTTCTTCTGTCTTCATAAAAAAACATCCGAATAATTATTGATACAAGAGCTTCGCTTCAACACATGACTACCGTTATTTTAATTTTTTACTCGGAAAACTGTTAAACAATATTAAATTATTGTAAATAAATGTTATAAATAATTTATTTATTACCAATTTTTGACAGCAAACTTTTTCTCTATCTTCCAAAATTAACGTCCCACAAATAGTAGACACGGCTCAGCTTCGACCCAACAAATGACTTCCATTGTTTCCATTTTTCCTGGAAAACAGTCAAAAATTATCGAATATTATAAACAACTATTACAAATAACTTATTTATTAACAATTTTTGTTAAACATTTTTCTTCTGTCTTCATAAATAAACGTCCGAATAATTATTGATACAAGGAGCTTAGCTTCAACACATGACTACCGTTATTTTAATTTTTTTCTCGGAAAACTGTTAAACAATATTAAATTATTGTAAATAAATGTTATAAATAATTTATTAATTACCAATTTTTAATAGCAAACTTTTTCTCTATCTTCAAAAATTGGCGTCCCACAAATTGTAGACACAGCTCAGCTTCGGCCCAACAAATGACTTCCATTGTTTCCATTTTTCCTGGAAAACTGTCAAAAATTATCAAATATTATAAACAAATATTACAAATAACTTATTTATTAACAATTTTTGTTAAACATTTTTCTTCTGTCTTCATAAATAAACGTCCGAATAATTATTGATGCAAGAGCTTCGATTCAACACATGACTACCGTTATTTTGATTTTTTCTCGGAAAAATGTTAAACAATATTAAATTACTGTAAATAAATATTATAAAAAATTTATTTATTACCAATTTTGATAGCAAACTTTTTCTCTCTCTTCAAAAATTAACGTCCTACAAATTGTAGACACAGCTCAGCTTCAGCCCAACAAATGACTTCCATTGTTTCCATTTTTCCTGGAAAACTGTCAAAAATTATCAAATATTATAAACAAATATTACAAATAACTTATTTCTTAACAATTTTTGTTAAACATTTTTCTTCTGTCTTCATAAATAAACCTCCGAATAATTATTGATACAAGAGCTTCGCTTCAACACATGACTACCGTTATTTTGATTTTTTCTCGGAAAACTGTTAAACAATATTATATTATTGTAAATAAATGTTATAAATAATTTATTTATTACCAATTTTTAATAGCAAACTTTATCTCTATATTCAAAAATTAGCGTCCTACAAATTGTAGACACAGCTCAGCTTCGGCCCAACAAATGATTTCCATTGTTTCAATTTTTCCTGGAAAACTGCCAAAAATTATCTAATATTATAAACAAATATTACAAATAACTTCTTTATTAACAATTTTTGTTAAACATTTTTCTTCTGTCTTCATAAATAAACGTCCGAATAATTATTGATGCAAGAGCTTCGATTCAACACATGACTACCGTTATTTTGATTTTTTCTCGGAAAACTGTTAAACAATATTATATTATTGTAAATAAATGTTATAAATAATTTATTTATTACCAATTTTTAATAGCAAACTTTATCTCTATATTCAAAAATTAGCGTCCCACAAATTGTAGACACAGCTCAGCTTCGGCCCAACAAATGATTTCCATTGTTTCAATTTTTCCTGGAAAACTGTCAAACATTATCAAATATTATAAACAAATGGTACAAATAACTTCTTTATTAACAATTTTTGTTAAACATTTTTCTTCTGTCTTCATAAATAAACGTCCGAATAATTATTGATACAAGAGCTTCGATTCAACACATGACTACCGTTATTTTAATTTTTTACTCGGAAAACTGTTAAATAATATTAAATAATTGTAAATAAATGTTATAAATAATTTCTTTATTACCAATTTTTGACAGCAAACTTTATCTCTATCTTCAAAAATTAACGTCCCACAAATTATCGACATAGCTCAGCTTCGGCCCAACAAATGACTTCCATTGTTTAAATTTTTCCTGGAAAACTGTCAAAAATTATCAAATATTATAAACAAATATTAAAAATAACTTATTTATTAACAATTTTTGTTAAACATTTTTCTTCTGTTTTCATAAATAAACGTCCGAATAATTATTGATACAAGAGCTTCGCTTCAACACATGACTACCGTTATTATAATTTTCTTCTCGGAAAACTGTTAAACAATATTAAACTATTGTAAATAAATGTTATAAATAATTTATTTATTATCAATTTTTGACAGCAAACTTTATCTCTATCTTCAAAAATTAACGTCCCACAAATTGTCGACACAGCTCAGCTTCGGCCCAACAAATGACTTCCATTGTTTCAATTTTTCCTGGAAAACTGTCTAAAATTATCAAATATTATAAACAAATATTACAATTAACTTATTTATTAACAATTTTAGCTAAACATTTTTCTTCTGTCTTCATAAATAAACGTCCGAATAATTCTTGATACAAGAGCTTCGCTTCAACACATGACTACCGTTATTTTAATTATTTACTCTGTTAAACTGATAAACAATATTAAATTATTGTAAATAAATGTTATAAATAATTTATTTATTACCAATTTTTGACAGCAAACTTTTTCTCTATCTTCAAAAATTAGCGTCCCACAAATTGTAGACCCAAATATTATAAACAAATATTACAAATAACTTATTTATTAACAATTTTTGTTAAACATTTTTCTTCTGTCTTCTTAAATAAACGTCCGAATAATTATTGATACAAGAGCTTCGCTTTAACACATGACTATCAGGACTACGAGTACATGACTATTTTGATTTTTTATCGGAAAGCTGTTAAATAATATTAAATTATTGTAAATAATGTTATAATTAATTTGTTTTTTAACAATCTTTCCCAACAATAGTTTTTATAAACTTTATTTCTATCTGCAAATATTAAGTTTCTACAAATTGTGGATACTCATAAACATGGAGCTTCGCTCCAACATATGACTACTGTTATTTCAAGCTTTCCCGGAAAATTCTTAAAAAATTATGAATATTGTAAATTAATATTATAAATAGTTAATTTATTAACAAACTTTTCTTCTATTTTCAAAAATAAACGTCCGAAGAATTGTGGATACAAAGAGCTTCGCTTCAACACCGTTATTTTGATTTTTACCGGAAAACTGTAAAAAAAAATATTATATTATTGTAAATAATGTTATAAATAATTTGTGTATTAACAATTTTTGTCTACAAACTTTATTTCTATCTGCAAGAAGTAAGGTTCCACAAATAGTGGATACACATGCACAAACACATGGAGCTTCGCTTTGAAACATGACTTCTGTTATTTCGATTTTTTCCAAAAAACTCTCAAAAAACATCAAATATTGTAAATTAATATTATAAATAGTTTATTTATTAACAATTTTTATTAACAAACTATTCTTCTGTCTTCAAAAATAAACTTTCTAAAAATTGGGGATACAAAGAGCTTTCCTCCAACACATGACTACTTTTATTTCGATCTTTCTCGATAAACTGTTACAAAATATTAAATTATTGTAAATATCTATTATAAATAATTTATTTATTAACAAGTTTCCCTTCTATCTTCAAAAATAAAAGTCTGAAAAATTGGGGATACAAAGAGCTTTCCTCCAACACATGACTACTTTTATTTCGATTTTTCTCGATAAACTGTTATAAAATATTAAATTATTGTCAATAATTATTGTAAATAAGTTATTTATTAACAATTATTATTAACAAGTTTCCCTTCTATCTTCAAAAATAAACGTCTGAAAAATTGGGGATACAAAGAGCTTTCCTCCAACACATGACTACTTTTATTTCGATTTTTCTCGATAAACTGTTACAAAATATTAAATTATTGTAAATAATTATTATAAATAATTTATTTATTAAGAATTATTAGTAACAAGTTTCCCTTCTATCTTCAAAATTAACGTCTGAAAAATTGGGGATACAAGGAGCTTTCCTCCAACACATGACTACTTTTATTTCGATTTTTCTCGATAAACTGTTATAAAATATTAAATTATTGTCAATAATTATTGTAAATAAGTTATTTATTAACAATTATTATTAACAAGTTTCCCTTCTATCTTCAAAAATAAACGTCTGAAAAATTGGGGATACAAAGAGCTTTCCTCCAACACATGACTACTTTTATTTCGATTTTTCTCGATAAACTGTTACAAAATATTAAATTATTGTAAATAATTATTATAAATAATTTATTTATTAAGAATTATTAGTAACAAGTTTCCCTTCTATCTTCAAAATTAACGTCTGAAAAATTGGGGATACAAGGAGCTTTCCTCCAACACATGACTACTTTTATTTCGATTTTTCTCGATAAACTGTTATAAAATATTAAATTATTGTCAATAATTATTGTAAATAAGTTATTTATTAACAATTATTATTAACAAGTTTCCCTTCTATCTTCAAAAATAAACGTCTGAAAAATTGGGGATACAAAGAGCTTTCCTCCAACACATGACTACTTTTATTTCGATTTTTCTCGATAAACTGTTACAAAATATTAAATTATTGTAAATAATTATTATAAATAATTTATTTATTAAGAATTATTAGTAACAAGTTTCCCTTCTATCTTCAAAATTAACGTCTGAAAAATTGGGGATACAAGGAGCTTTCCTCCAACACATGACTACTTTTATTTCGATTTTTCTCGATAAACTGTTATAAAATATTAAATTATTGAAAATAATTATTATAAATAAGTTATTTATTAACAATTTTTAAAACAAACTTTTTTTCTATCTTCAGAAATAATCGTCTTAAAAATTGTGAATATAAAGAGCTTCGCTCCAACGAATGACTTCTATTGTTTCCGATTTTTCCCAGAAAACTTAAAATATTAAATTATTATAAATAATAAGTAAATAATTTATTATTTATTAGCAGTTTTTCCAAACTTTTTCTCTAGTCGCTCTTACATGTAAAAAGCACTCGACTTCAAGACTTTGCTAGGCAATTTAAATAACCATAATTATGGGTGTTGCTCTCGAGTTGTCAATATGTCCAAACAAACCATTAGTAAGCAAATATAATAAATAAAATACATTGTATATAATTAATATGTAATCTGTAGGTATATAATTAATGCACTTTTGATATTATCCATTAAAATTATTACTCGAGTCATCTCTTGATTAGAAAACACCAACTACTTTAAAATAAAACGAAAGAAAAAAATTAGAGCGATTCTCTTAAAACCTAAAGTAATTACGGCGTTGTTTAATCATTCTTCACGACATAAAATCAGTCCGTCTTGCTGTCAAGGAAGCCATTTGTGGCTAAAGGCTAAACAAATTATACGATTTCCAACTTCTAATTTTATTCACTTAAATAAATAAAAGAAGGGTAAACATTAATTTTACCATTAACAAATTCTTTAGGGCTTAACAATAATATTTTTTATTAGCTTAATAATTAACTTTACTACTTACTAAATAATATAACTTAGTTTATAGTATTTATCATTATAAGCCAGGTAAAACTGCTTTTACTGGCGCAGAGGGGATTATGACTGGGCGAGGCGTTCAGCGAGCTTGTTACCTCTTTGAGTCTGTAAAAACAGTTACCTGACGTGTAATGTATAATACTTTATTTGTTACTCACGCTGAATTCACTTACTAATTAGGACAAGCGAATAGGTTGTTGCTGGTAGGCAAGTAAAGCCTATACAGGCTTCTAGAAACCTTGGTAAGAGTCGTCCAACTTCAATATCCTCGCCTTAAGTTATCAGGATATTGATAAGATGCTTTATAAATTTTTATGCATATTTTGTGTCTTAAACTTAACTAAAAATCACTGTTTATAAATTAAGCTATAAAATACATCTCTATAGTGGTTTTCTTATCTTTTCACCTTGTTTTTCATTCTCTTTTCCCTGCAAAAGGATACCTATCCCTTCCTCGTGAAAACAGCTTCACTCCGATAAGAACGCGTCTTCCTGTCGGTAACTTAAAATTGAAAAGAAGAGTTAAATTAATTTTAAGTAATAACAAACTGTATTATATGGCGTATTTTAAGCTAATTATCTAGTTAAAATAGTAACGTCATAATAAATTCAACTAATTAAGTTTTAAATTTTATAACTAGATAATTGTTTTGTTTTAACTAAACATTTAATTGCGGCTTTTAATAAGTTTAATTTGTATTTAAATAAGTAAAAGCTCTTTAAAATTTAATTAATTTAATTTTAATTATGTAGACATTGGATGTGCGCTTGTTTGGTTTTAGAATAATACAATACAAGCATTAAAACGCTCGAGCACCTAACAAAAATCTAAATTAATTAAATTTAACTAAAAAATTTGAATAATTTAATTTATTTTCAAAATATTTATAAAATTGTGTGTGGTAATTATAGCTTAGTTTTTGCGCTATAAATCATATTTATAATTTATTGCTAGTTTTACTATGTAGTTAAGCTTAATAATAGTATAATTTTACCCCTGTTAACACTATTAATTTTAAGTTGTGTTACAATTTATATTCAAATAGAAATGATTTATCAAGGGAAGAAGTAATTGCGCACAGAATCGTGGATTTCTTATAACAACATTTACTAAAAAATCTAATTTGGCTATAGCAGGTCGAAATTTTCAAAAATACAGTGGGTTCCCGTATTGAGTTGCCGAGGCGGAAAAAATATTTTTTTGATTTCTCAAAAAATTTCACTCTTTATAAAAAGAGACCACTCTTTTTTGGTCTAAAACTCCCTTAATACAAATTATTTTTGATCTGGGTCTTATAGAAAAAGAGATAAAAATAATTCTTTGATTTTTTCGAACTTTTTGTTTCATTAATTATTATGCTAATTATGTTGTCACTACAGCAAAGGATTTATTTAATGTAGTGTTATGAAACAGGAGACAAGTCCTACCTTTCATTATTAGCCTTTCATGAAAAATTTCAAAGAACATAACAATATAAGAATAAATAAAACAAAATAAAATTTTTATTAAAATACAAAAATAGTAAGAAATCTCTTTCTCTGTAAGACATGGATAAAAAATAATTTGTGTTAAGAGAGTTTTAAAACAAACAGGATTTTTTATAAAGAGTGAAATTTTTTGAGAAATCAAAAATAAAAATTTTTTTCCTCTTGGCAACTCAATCCGGGACACACTGTGTACGGGATCTTTCATACATCTAAGAAATATTTCTCCAAATTGCTAAATTTTTAGGACTAGGGCTTTACGCGAGTCGCAAATCTCTTTCGCATTCTCGCCCTCCCCCAAAAAGTTACGCGATACGAAACGAGACTAAGATTTCCAATGCGAGGCGAGATGCGAGGTGAGAACACGACTTTAGTTTGCGAGGTGGGATTTGTTTTTAGTCTCGCCTCGCAGTTTTGCGAGATCTCGCAATACCTAATAAAAACTAAAAGCGCATACGTTGTAAGATTACTTCGAGTAATAGGAAACAACGTAACAATTCTCAACTATCACAACATTTGAAAATTATGTAAATCAATGTGGCCAATTAGAGCCGCCATAGTAGGTATACCGACAATTTGGACGTGGTAAGTTAGGAATCTACTTTACCGACATGTTACCGACAATTACAGGTTTCTGTTACCGACATTACAGATTCCCGCCATGTTGGTTTGAAACTTTGCTAAGTTAATTCCGTCATTTTGGTTTAAAACTTTGCTAACTTGACCGCCATTACAGAGTAGATCCGGCCATTTTCTGGGGTTTTCCCGCCATTTTGGTGTTGAACTATGCTAATTTGACAGCCATTACAGATTAGATCCGCCATTACAGAGTAGATCGGGCCATTTTAACCTACAGCGCCACCTAGCGGATATGTGTCAAACTACGACATGTGTGGAACTTTGCTATTTTGACAGACAGCGCCACCTAGCGGATAGTTGCCAAACTACGACATATTGTGTAACTTTGCTAATGGCGGTCAAATTAGCAAAGTTTCAAACCAAAATGGCGCGATCAACTTAGCAAAGTTTCAAACCAACATGGCGGGAATCTGTAATGTCGGTAACAGAAACCTGTAATTGTCGGTAACATGTCAGTACAGTAGATTCCTAACTTACCCCGTCCAAATCGTCGGTATACCTACTCGTGTAATTTGACTTGAGCAGTCAAAATCGCTCAGGAGTCATAGTCCTGAACTTTTATAAAGAATAGGGCGTAGCCAATATCTTGCGTAGTAAAGATGGAGGGAGCGAATGCTCTCTCTCTTTCTATACAGGCTGTTTCAAATTCGAGTCTATGCATGGGGATCTCGGAAACCGTAAGAGATACGAAGGTGGTTAAATGGGGGCAAAGTTGTGCGATCAGGAGCCCAATATTATGACGTTAAGAAATCGCAGGTATTTTAATTACTGTAGAAGATATTCACAAAAAACTGAAATGTTGAAATTTTAATTTTACTTTTTCTTGACTTTATGAGAAGGAATATTTAAAAACAAACAACACTTCTTCATAGCCACTTTTTATTCTCTATCATGACCTACTATTAAAATTTGCGAACAACGTTTCGTCTCTCTGTAACCATCATCAACTTCATTTTTTTAAATATGGCAAAAATTATCTATTGACATTTTTTAATAGTGTTTTTAATTCTCTATTCAATGATGCATCAAACTTTAAATCCAAAAATATGTTCATTATTTCGATTAAAACGGTCGTAATTAATGAAGCAAAAATTAAGATTTAAGTTGGCTACTTTTCAAGTAGCCAATTAAAAAGTTATTCCCCGTTAAGGATTTCATTTGTTTTTCTAGCCTACTCGATGTTAAAATTCATTGAATTATTAAATAAGAGTGGAATATCAATAGTACCAATCAACTGAAAAGTTGAAGTGTGGTATGATACATCATTGAATAGAAAATTAAAAATGCTATTCAAAAATGTCAATAGTTAATTTTTTGCATATTTAAAAAAATGAAGTTGATGATGGTTACACAGAGACGAAACGTTGTGCGGAAATTTTAATAGTAGGTCGTGATAGAGAATAAAAAGTGGCTATGAAGAAGTGTTGTTTGTTTTTAAATATTCCTTACAATAAAGTCAAGAAAAAATAAAAATAAAATTTCAACATTTCAGTTTTTTGTGAATATCTTCTAAAGTAATTAAAATACCTGCGATTTCTTAACGTCATAATATTGGGCTCCTGATTGCACAACTTTGCCCCCATTTAACCACCTTTGTATCTCTTACGGTTTCCGAGATCCCCATGCATATACTCGAATTTGAAACACCCTGTATATATCTCTAAAATAAAATATTCTTTGTAAAAGTTCAGGACTAATACTGCTGAGCAATCAACCCTCACTTAGCAGCAGCCAGGGCCGTAGCTAGGAGTACGCCAGAGCAGACTGACCCTGTCCTGGAAAGTTTTAAGCCTGTTCTAGCCAGAGCTTGCTAAGGATTTCGCAATAACAAGAAAACGATAAGTTCCTAATTTATTGGTGCCGAAGAAGAAAACGTTGATTTAGAGAAAGTCAAATCTTTGCAAAATTTGAGCAAAAAACTTCCATCTTTAGAAGAGCTTACAGTGGTCAACAGATTTATACGGACCCAGAAGAAAGAAAACTCGCATGATTTTAACTTTCAGTCTCCATTGAACATTTTTGAGCCTGTCCTGATAACACAGTCTGGCTACGGCCCTGGAGGCAGCATCACATTGAACGTTTCTCGCAATATTTAAATGGCCCTCTTTATTGCAGTTCAATGATATCAAAAATTTTTAAAAATCTGATAGGTCTTCACAATCATCGATCATTTATTGTAATCATAATCATCTATTAATAGGAAAACCTAAAAATCAAAAGTTGCAATAGAGGTCATTGTTCTGTATAAAGTAAAAAAATCTTATGTCCATGTCGAGGACGTGGGTGAAAGTGTATCAAAAATGTTTGCATAAATAAATTAATTATTTTGAGTCGAACAAAAAAATCGATAATTTAAAATTCCAATCGGGCAAGGCGATTGTCCTTAAAATGTAATTTTCCAATTAGATTACAATCAAATGTCATTAAGACTGTTATTTTTTTTTAAATAAGTTACAACTTTAGCAACAATAAAATGTATTAGTTCATAAATAATAATTAAAACAATTTCCGACAACAATAAGTTATTACAAAAGCGCTCGAATAACAAATGGCAAATTTAAACATTTCGCCAAAAAATCAATTAACGAATAATTAAGCACAAGATAAATTGAACTTTTACCTTAGCGCAATATTGTATTTTAATAACGCAATAAAATATAGGACAATCACGTTGCGACCGTGAAAATTTAAGGTCGGGCGTTAAACCGATTTTCTTGTTGTTTAAAAAAATTCGCTTAGGTAAAAGAGGTGTGTCTTTTTTTCTAAATAATAATAAAGTTACATCAATTTAGTAATAAATTGCATTACAATGTAAAAAGATTTAGATTTAGAAACCAAACTCATTGTTATCTTTTTACTTCTTCAAAAGAGGAGGATTACCTTTATAATAAGGTGTGGTTTTAACTCGTAAGTACAAACACAAAGAACGCTTTGGAAATTTCAAAAAAAGCATTTTTTAACAAGTTTACCTATACCTTATTTAAAATAAATTAAAATGTCTCTTTAGAGGTCGTAGGGGTTAGGTTTTCATTAAACAAAGAAAATTATCGCATAAGTTTATTTCTTAATAGGTTAATAGTTTCAAGGAAAACCAATTAAAAATAGGTTAAAGAATTGCTTTAATTGAACAAAATTTAATTTTGTTCTCTTTTTCGATTTAGTGATCTTAGTTAAAGAGGAAAACTGCAAATTAGGATTTTATCTAGAATAGAAAAGGGAGAAAGTGGATATTTTATTAAGTTGTGGTGCGTTTACACTAACTTATAAACGCGAAGAAACTTAATCCACACAATAAAACATACATGAATCATCGGAAATGCGCAGTAAGGTCCGAAAGAAACAGACATAAAAAAAGAGATAGATATAGAGAGTGTGTGAAAAGTATGATATGGATTGCTTTCGAGAAATGGGGAGGAGTCTGTCACCATAGTTACCATGTGTCAAATGTCAATATGTCACAATAGTCATATGTCAATGTCGTCATCTGACACCATATGTCAATGACAGAGGGGGTTTACTTATGTCAATGTCGTCATCTGATATGATATGTCAGTGACAGAGAGGGATTAATGTGTCACCCTCTTTATGTCAATGTCATCTGTCACTATATTTCAATTTTATATTTTAGGTGTAGTTATCTATCTGTCTAACTATTTCAGAGATTGGTTTAGAAAGATGAGAAGTGGGGGTAATCTGGGGAGTAATCTCATTACTCCAGTAATGAGGGGGGTTATTATGTCATTCCATGTCGTTTAATATGTCAAGGTGGGTCATCCCATCTGTCAATCCATCTGTCACTCCATCTGCCATCCCATATGTCATTTCATCTGTCATTCCATATGTTATATCATTTGTCATTTCATAGGTAGAGGTAGATAGGTAGACTGACAGATTGTTGAGATGACAAATGAGATTGATAGATGATATGCATAGACAAAAGAAGCATAAACAGACAGAAACGGACAGAGAAAAAGTACCATTATGTCAATGTCGTCATCTGACACCATATGTCAATGTCAGAGAGAGGTTCAACTGTCATCTTACTTATGTCAATGTCATCTGTCATCCTATGTCAATTTCATAGGTGTTGTTATCTATCAATTTCAGAGATTGGTTTAGAGAGATGAGAAGTGGGAGTAATCTGTCACCATATTTACTATAGCCGCGCTTTCTTTCGTCACGAAAATTGTGATCCAAACGCGTTTGGATCACGGATTCATTGATCATGGGCCAATGGGCGTGGTTATTTTTAAATCATGATTCAAAGTTTTTAGTGAAAGAAAGTGCCTTATATGTAATATTAATCTGCCACCATAGGAAAAGAGGGGAGGGAGTATTATGTCATTCCATGTTTTTTAATATGTCAAGGTGGGTCATCCCAGCTGTCAGTGCATCTGTCAACCCATCTGTCATCCCATATGTCATTTCATATGACATTTCATATGTGATATCATCTTCATTTCATCTGTCATGCGATCTGTCATTAATTACATTTATCATCAAACTGTCATGCTAAATGTAATGTCCTATCACAGATGAGTTTACAGATTTTTGAGATGACAGATGAGCTTGACAGATAATATTCATAGACAAAAGAGGCATAAACAGACAGAAACGGATGGAAAGAAGGTACCATATGTGATGTCGTCATTTGACACCACATGTCACTAGGGGGTTTATCTGTCACCCTACTTATGTCAATGTCATCTGTCATCATATTGTCAATTTCATATGTTAGGTGTAGTTAATCAAAATCAGAGATTAATTTAGAGAGATGAGAAGTGGGGGTAATCTGACACTATATTTACTATAGGCGCTTTCTTTCGTCGCGAAAATTGTGATCCAAACGCGTTTGGATCACGGGTTGTCACGAATTTACTGATCATGAGCGGGAGTGGTTATTTTTTAATCATGATTCAAAGTTTTTAGCGAATGAAAGCGCCTAACATGTAATGTTAATCTGCTACCATAGGGGAATAGGGGGGGTCATAGGTCATCCTATGACGTTTAGTATTTGAGGGTAGATCATCTGTCATCTCATCTGTCAATCAATCTGTCAATCCATCTGTCATTATATATATGTCATATCATCTGTCATAGCATCTGTCATTTGATCTGTCATCCGAACTGTCACTAAACCTGCCATTAAATCAGTCGTGCTATATGTCATGTCATCTCACAGATGAGTTTACAGATAGGATAAGTGACAGATTGTTGAGATAACAGATGATATTGACAGATGCTATTCATAGACAGAAGAGACATAAACAGACAGAGACGGGCAGAGAGAAGGGTGCATTCATGATCTAGTAAATTTTAAGAAAGAAATACAGCTTTAGTAAATGAGGAAAATAGTTCACAATTTTATGGACAACTCTCTGCTACTTTTGACTTTGAATAACATGATAACATCAATAGCCCAGTGGCCATGTCGTGAAAAGGGGGGGGATACCTGACAAAAAGTCATGTACCTAGTTTTGTAGTTTGGATATGTTGTGTGTACGTAGGCCCTTAATAAAAATTCAAGTTTTCTAATTTGGTGCGCCTCAGTACCACCACTTTTTTGTGTTTTTGCTCGATAACTCTTTACTAGTACGTTCTACAAAAAACATTATTCTTATCATTTTTGTAGAGCACAAAATTTGCTACAATTTACGCCAATAATGTGTTTCTATAAACATGTCGACGATATCGTAGCACACGTTTCCACAAAAACGAAGCTTGAAAGTTGTTGAAAAATTTAGCTCTTTAATGCTATGTCTTTCGGTAACTATGAGGTTTAAAAAACATGTTATTGAGGTGAATTGTAGAAAATTTTGTACTCTACAAAACAGGTGAGAATAATGTTTTTTGTATATCGCCTTAGTGAAGAGTTATCGAGCAAAAATCGAAAAATGTGACACAAAAGTGGTCACAGCGTCGCGCGCACAGGCTCGCCAAATAAGAAAACTTAGATTTTTAATAAGAGCCACTCAAAAGAGAAAATTTTTGGAGATTAAACCAAAATTTTGCTTATCTTTAAACTCTTATAATTTCTCAAAAAGTCGTAAGTTGTAACAGGAAGCAAATTTGACCGTGACGTTTGGAGAAAAGGAATTTTTTTTTAATTATTAAAAAAAAAGAAATATTAATACGAGTGCAAGGACTTTTTTATACGTTCAATGTTGAACGGCACCTATGACTTGATTCATTGTTAAACGAATTTACCGTGTATAACCACCACCCTCACATTTTGACGTGAAGGTGAACTACCCATCTAGTGAATTTAATGGAGCAGAAACTATATATTAAAGCTTTGTTATTGCATTTTGTGATGTATTTTAGCAGTAACTGTATTAATAGTGGCCTCTTGTTATTCTAGAAATGTTTATGAACTCGATAATGTGCACCTACATTATATATTAATCATAACCCTTAACATAAAGTTAATCTCTGTATAGTTTATAGTGACCAAGTACACTAATGCCCCTTCATAATAAACCACATTCCACATTAACAATTAAATCCTTTTATTTGCATATAAATTAACATTTATATAACTCCTGCATGGGCTAAAAGAGAGAAAAACGGAGTTTCCAATAAGGGAGTGTCCGAGTGGGTATACTCGTAATATTCACTAGTAAAGTTCAAAAGAAATATTTTTAACGGATTAATTGAAATCTTAAGCAGCTTAAGTATTTATTTAGCCTAGACTAACGGCTTAACATGCCCTTCAAGCGTTAGATGATCATTAAAAGCGACAATTGGAACTATAAGATTTATAATTTTACCTAGAGGTCAAAGTACCCCCCCTCTCTATAAAAAAGAAGGTTTTAAAAGAAGTTCTGCCAAAAATTGAAATCTTGAATACATATTATAATTTTCTCCGTTTTTCTCTTTTATTTTCTTTTTAAATAAATCTGAAACTTTAGATTGCAAAACGTTATTACGAAAGCACTCTTATAAAACAATTGAGTTTACTTATCTTATCCTCTTTACAAATTGATCTATTATAGTTAATACTACATGTTAGTGCCTTCTAGCGGTTTACGTTGTAAATGACCACTTTATATGTAAAATTTACACAGTTAAACTAAACGAAATAAACTATTTTGTTTTGTCTTTATATAAAATGCATTTATTATATCTCTTTTTATTACAATAATATTTTTAACAGTGTAATAGAGCAGAGGGTGTATTCAAACAAATTATAGAAAATTTTTTAAACAATTCTCTTTTTCACGCTAAATGAACTTTGATTAAGATTCTAAAAAAACTTAAAAAGAAAATTGTAGAAAAAAGCGGAAGCAAACTTTGTAGGTTATGGTCTGCTAAATTCTGCACGCTGGCTGGAGAATTTGAGATACGTCAAACAGTGAAACAAATACTTCTGAACCTGACCCCCATGCGAAAACTTGTGAGTTGCTAGGAAGACGTTTTTAGAAAAGCATGAATTTATCAAAAGGTCTTTAATATTTTAAAGGAGGGCAAGATACAAGATGTCGTACCTGGATCGACTCCGACACACCGAGGCTGGAAATACTTTTTCCTAAAGCTGATACTCATGGACAAGACCTAAGTCAGAGGAGGTTCTGGTCGGAAACAACATCAAAAACTGGTGCAGTGTGGTAAACATTGTGCTGACATAGGAAGCCGTTCGTTTGTAGTACCCTTATAACGATTTCATGGTAATGCAGTTCTTGGTAAGGCATTTTATTCTGATTTCATGGTAACGCATGACAGACCAAGGAATATAGCCCGCGCGCGATTCATTGGGCATTATTTAAACCTAAGGGCGAATGGAGGCACGCTTAGACTGGGAGGACTATTAGGGAGGATTCTATGATGATTTCATAATACTGCATTTTATGATTTCCTGGTAACATAAATTCTGATGAATTTCTGATGATTCATGGTAACGCATTTTGTAATTATTTCATGGTAACGCATATTATGATAATTTCATGCTAATCCATTTATAATGATTTTAGAGTAACGTGTTTCGTAATGATTTTATGGTAACTCAATTTATGCTGATTGCATAGTATTGGTAACAAATTTATAATGATTTCATGGTAATACATTTTATAACGATTTCATAGTAATCCATTTTATAATGATTTCATAGTAACGAATTTGATAATGATTTTGTGATGATTTTATGGTAACTCGTTTTATAATGATTTCATAGAAATGGTAACGATTTTTTTATGATTACATGGCAATCCATTTTATGATGCTTTCATTGTAACGCATTCTATAATAATTTAAAGGCGATTACATGGGAACCCATTTTATAATGATTTCATAGTAATGGTAACGAATTTTATGATGCTTTCATGGTATTGTATTTTATGATGCTTTCATAGTAACGCACTTCAACATGATATTTTTAGTAATGTTAAAGCATTTTATGATATCATAGTAACTCATTTTATAATGATTTCATAGTAATGATAACGAATTTCATAATGATTTCTTGTTAATATATTTTATGATGATTTCATGGTATCGCATTTCGTAATTATTTTATAGCAATAGTATAGCATTTTATTGCGATATCATGGCAACGCATTTTATAATGATTGCATAGTCATGGTATGGCATTTTAGATCATTTCATGGTAATCAATTTTATGGCGATTTGATGGAAACGCATTTCATAATGATTTTATAGTTATGGTAATGCATTTTATGATAATTTTAAGGTAATCAATTTTATGATGATTTCATGGTAACGCATTTCATAATGATTTTATAGTAATGGTAATGCATTTTATGATGATTTCATGGTAATTAATTTTATGATAATTTCATGGTAACGCATTTCATTATGATTTTATAGTAATAGTAGCGCATTTTATGATGATTTCATGGTAATTAATTTATAATGATATCATGGTAACGCATTTCATAATGATTTTATCGTAATGGTAATGCATTTTATGATGACTTCATGATAAGCAATTTTATCATAATTTTATGTTAAGTAACGCATTTTATGATAATTTCATGGTAACGCATTCATTATGATTTTATAGTAATGGTAGCGCATTTTATGATGATTTCATGGTAATCAATTTATAATGATATCATGGTAACGCATTTCATAATGATTTTATAGTAATGGTAATGCATTTTATGATAATTTTAAGGTAATCAATTTTATAATAATTTAATGGTAACGCATTTCGTAATGATTTTATAGTAATGGTAATGCATTTTGTGATGACTTCATGAAAATTATTTTCTCATAGTTTTATGGTAAGTAACGCATTTTATGATAATTTCATCGTAATTAATTTTATGTTGATTTCTTGGTAACGCTTTTCATTATGATTTTATAGTAATGGTAGAGCATTTTATGATTTTTTATCATGGTCATTAATTTTATTATGATTTCATTGTAACGCATTTTCTAATCATTTTATAGTAATGGTAATGCATTTTATGATGACCACATGATAATAAATTTTATAATAATTTTATGGGAACGTATTTTATAATGATTTTATAGTAATGATAAAACAAAATTATATCATGGTAATGCATTCTATAATGATTTCATGATAACGCATTTCGTAGAAATGGTAACCTATTTTATGAGGATATCATGAACTCTTTTCTCTAGTTTTTTATACTCTTTCAGTCTGTTATACTTCATGTCTATTCAAAGGAGTTTTTCAGACCATAGAATAGTTTCTACAACTGCTCAGTTTCGTGTTGTTTACATAAAAATTTTATATTGGATAGACCTATCGATTTGATGAGCTATCTTCTGTCCGCTCTCTTCGATCTTTGACCTTTTTTTCTACAATTAGCCTCTCCATTGCATCTTCTTTCTCTGTCATATAACATATGTAAGTGAGGGATTCTAGATTACTATCTATAATGCTTCTTCAGATAGTAAATCTTCTAAACAAAAGAGAAAACTTGACGACATTGTTCCGAGTGTCTTTTAAAGTATGTAGGCAGATTTTCAGATTTTTTAAGGTTTTGTCAAAAAATTGTAAATCTGAAATTGAATTAGTTCCTGCGATACATAACTCGGGCTTCCTAGACCAATAAAGTTAAATCTTTGTTCCAAATAAAGCTCGTAACTAAAACGTAAAATAATATAGAGAAGAAAAGAAGCATTTCTTAGCGATGTAAAGTGCAATGCGTCGTGGGAAGTCAAAAGAACTTACTTACGTCAAGCCTTCTAGCATTTATATTAAATTTATTTCAGTTTGATCTCTTTGTGATAAAGATTCAAATGTAGTAAGGTAATTTCAAGCTGTAGAGATGCTGAAGATGTTATATAAAAATGTAACTGGATCGCATAATGGAGGTGTTATAGTATTATAAATGTAACAAGGCAACGCAGAGCAAATTTAAAAACACTTTCAACTGTGAAATAGCTAAAAGGAATCTTGGAAAATTCTAAAAACGTTTCCTTTATTACACAAAACACAGCTGTGAATCTTTTGTTTTGTTATGTCAAATAATAAGAACCCAATAACAATGAAAGACATTAAAGGTGCAGTTTTACACGAGGAATAACAGAATCGCTAATAAAAGAAGCTCTAAGTTGTCATTTTTATTGTTAGCTCAAATTAGGACGATTGAAAGACACCATATCTGTGATGTTTGAAAAAAAATTAACTTTGAGTCAAAAATTTTATGTATTCGCCGCGTACTCTTGCTATTTTGCTCAATTTCTTATTCATCTCACTAGTGCAATGCATTGCAGCAAAAAAAAACTTTAATTGTGTAACGTTCAAGTTTTAGTTTCTTGAAGGAAATAGAGGTGTGTTTTGTGTGTGTGTGCCATTTTGTAATAATCCATTTACAACATTTACACCAAGTGATGATAAAGATTTCTGACAACTTTATTTTTACTCCATTTCTTAACATCTTTTGTTTCAACTTAATTAGCTGGAGGGTGAGTATTACACCACCGACTGTTTGTTCAACTTAAAACCTTTGCTTCGTGTATTTGTGTCTATTTTACTCTTCAAGTTAATTGTAGCATGTGCTAACAGTGGCGGCTGGTGAGGAAGGTCTCCAGAGAGTCGCCCTTTCGAACAAAGTTGAAACAAAAAGTAATTAAGAGCTACCACGCTTACAAAATCACTGTGGACTATAAGGTTGTTGTGTGAGGTCATAGTCCTAACAGTAATACACTTGTAACTGTTTTTAAAGGACAATTTAGATGTTCCAGGTGGTTAGTTCGGTTGGTTAAAAGTCAGAACCTATGCAGGTAATATGAGTTTAGTTTTCACGTTGTTAACAGCATATTAGGACTGAGCCAATAGCCTAAGTGCCTGTATCACGCTAGTAGGAAATCTAAGGGGGTTATAGAACGGATGTGACGTCACGTCAGAATAAAAATAGCGGGAAATGCAAATATGGAGGCAAGAGGGCGTGTAAATTAAAAATGCAAAATGGCGTCGAAAATAGGTGTGAATTAGGCGTACGACTTTAACAAAGAGGTGGGAAGTACTAATTTAAAAATTCAAAATGGCCCTTGGTGGTAATTTGGAGAGTGAGATGTGGGAATTGGAATAGGGGGATGTCAAATCTGTACGGAAATCACATCACAAATGGGAAGATTTAAACATGGGGGCCCTACTGCCAAGTAAAAATGGGGGGCAACGCTTTAAACTTTCAAAGGAGGCTTCGGTTCTTGCATATGACTGAAGAAGGAGGACTTTGGTGCCTTGCATCCAACAAGGGGCTTCTGAATGGGCAAGCCGTGCAAGCCCATTTTCAGAAATCTAAGCAGTTTTGACTGTAAGCGGGTCAACCGCCTGTAAGAGCTTCTGTAGGAATCAAGAAAAACCTTAAACGGGGTACACACGCTCAGGTTAACTTTATTAAGCGCGCCTGTTCAAGCAAATCTGGCAAGTAGATCTAAGCGCATGTAAATACTGCAACACATATCCCTGATGACAAGCGGTAGGGATAAGTTCGCGCAGATTTGGCCACGCCCTTTTAACAATTGAAATACGTTTACTACTGCGTTGGTGGAGATAAATACTAATTTAAGTATCTGCGCATTCCCACAGCTCGCCAACATAAATCTGTCTTGCAGTAGTAATGCGGATTATCACAGCTGACAGAAATGGCGCGAAATTCAAAAGTGGCGCTAATGGGGCGTGTCAATTTAAAAATTGAAGAGAGCGCTTAAAAATAGCTGGGAAATTTAAATTGTAGGTGTACCAATTTAAAAATTTAAAATGGCACTTATAACTCAAGGGTTTAGAGTAAAAATAAACTACAAAATTTTAAATTTTGAGATAATACTAAGAATAAGTAGTAGTAAGACCAAGGTATGAAGTGTCAAAAACTGTATCTCTACGATTGATATTTTCCAAGTTGACTTGGGCTATAAGTAATGTTCTCATACAGTGGTAATAAATCAACAGGTTACCTTAAAGTTGTATTTTATCAATTCTCGAAAAACTTAGCTTTGTAGTTAACGTTGTTGTAATCTAAACTCTCGAACTGTTGGTAGAAATTTGAATAAGGTCAAAATCGCTGGAAATGAGGCGTGACAATCTGGAACGGAAATGACGCAACAGCTTGGGAGCTCTACATCTAACTGAAGACAGGTCCTTAAAACTTTCAAATGGGGCTTCTTACCTTCCGAATGGTGGCCTGGGGGCCCTACATCTAGCTGGAGAAGAGTGCTTTAATGGAATATTTTAAGTATTTTTACATCAGTCTCTTTAGGAGTTTGTCGGTCTGTCTGTAAGAAAGCCCCATTTGAAAATTGAAAGTTGCCTTCTTCAGTTAGATGTAGGGCCCTAGCTGAGACTTCCGTTGTTCCAGACTGTCACGCCTCATTTCCAGCGATCTTGACATTCCCCTATACAAATTTGAACCAATAGTTATGAGCCGCCAATTTTAAATTCCAGGCTATTTTTATCAGTTGTGACGTCACATCTGGTGGAAAATCCGCATAGTATTACTACTTATGTATTCGCCTTTGGTGACCGAATGGCTGACTTACTGTATCTAGTATAAGGTACAATTAGGTTTGAACATATCTGTCAAGAAACTAACCACCCGCCACTGGTATCTCTTGCTCAGTATATTAACTGTTGAATGCTTGTCATGTTTAAACGGTTTAAGAATGCTCTTCTTTATAAACTGAACAAAAGATGCAAATTATATTTCAAATGATTGCGAGTTAAAAGCAAAAACAAGCAATTCATGACTGTAATTGTATTAAATAACTATCTCGACTACCAATAGCTATATAGAAGAGGTAAAATGGTGTCATTTAAACTTTGTCGACTCATTCGTGTAGTTTTCGCCCTTGACCCATCCACACTCTCACACACACCCGTTTTATGCAAATTGGCGATTCGCTTTCGTATTAAGAAATTGTAAAACGAGGGGTTTGAGCTTTTACCCCCTCAAGGATGATTACTCCTTTCTAACAACGTATGTAAATCCGGCCACGAAGTGGTATGCATACAGTGATATTATGCAAATCTCATAGCTCCCTCGAGTCGAGAATCTGAGATATTCTATATTCTTTGTGTGGGGTATAATAAGTGCGACTGCTCGAGGACCGCCATGACTTCATTAGGGAGGCGCCGTCGACTCTGCTTTTAGATTGCCGTATATGCAACACACATCTACATGTTTTGGGATTTGCAAAGAAGATAAGCCACGAGATAGAAAGTATAATAAAATTTAAGTTTGATGTCGAATTTTTATTCAATACCTCCACTTATTTTCATTTTCTTCCGACTCGATTTAAATTTAAACGTTTTCTTTTTTTCATCTTCAATTAAAATAAACCTTAGCGAAAAAAAATTCGACACAAAGATATCAAACAAAATATCGCATTTTTTTGAATAACATGAGCAATTATGTGTTTTATCTAACGAAAATGTACTCTTCAAACTAAACCGTTCAATATAAGAGGCGAAAATTATTTCCTCTAGATTGAACGTAAAGCGTTTTATCGTTGTGGAAAGTGTAGGGTTGCTTTGCTTTACATCATTTTCTATAGATGAGAAGAAGAACTTTTATTTATAGTGCACGTCTGATCTACATTATAAAATTTTAAACTAAGATAAATTAAATTTCAACTTGTTTTGCTTGTATTAACTCAACCGTTTTATTTTTATTTCAATTTTGAGGTTAAGAAGCTATGTACAGTTAGCCTCACAATTAATGGCCACCCTGGTTATAATTTTAGCACGAATTGTGGATGCAAGCATAATTACCCCCCTTACCTTAATTCAGGGGTAACTTTATTTTGTCAACAAGTAATCAACAATTTCCCCTTTTGTCGTTGTTGGTTGGCGTATAGCCAGGGTGGCCAATAATTGTAAGGCTGACTGTACCTACAGACCCTACAGTGTGATTTGATAACAAAAACATTTTTTTTAAGATCCTAGTAGATTTCTTAATTACGAACTGTTCCTCTCACCACTCCTACAGATGCTGAAGTGGCTTGAACAGTTCAAGTAGACGTTGATTTTTTAGAAATACTTAAACGGAGCTAATGAGCTACGCGACGTAAATTTGACCAATCGCTTAGGATCGCATCAATTTTATGCAATAGACAGAGAGAGTACTCGCTCTCTCCATATGTACTGTTTGTAGCTGTGGTTGTTAAGTTTAAATTTTGCGCTTTTACACCACCGTGGTAGTGCAACCACCACCCTCAGACTACCAGGAGAATTTTTCATAAACAGCGATAGCTCATCAAATCCCAGCGAATTCGTTGAGTTATTAAAAACATTAAATGAGAACCCTTCGTCCAGTGCCGACATCTCATCCTACGAATGAAAAAATTTTCATACATAGCCAACTCAAAAGCTGCACTCATGTTTTACTTCGACAAGACGCTGTTAAAAAGCCAAGAAGCCCACATGAAGTTAACGTTTCGGCTGACAGCCTTAAACCTGCCTATTATCCTGCCGAATATTGGTCTATCGGGACGCCTTTAGTCGTAACTCCTACCATTACGACGTCGACCACTTCAACAGCATCCATCGCGACGTCAACCGTCTTGACGCCTACTACCGCGCGACGCCAAACGTTTTGACACCAACCTTCGTAACTCCAACTACCCCCAAGCCAACCGTCGTAACGTCAGCCACCTCTACAACTTAAGAAGTGGACATAGCCGACCATAATCGCGATTTTTCTTTCTATCTGTTTCAAGTGCAGAAAATCTCTAAGAAGGGGGTACTGTAGCGGTGGTTGTTAAATTCAAATTTCGTGCCTTTACACCACCGTGGTAGTTCAACCCGTACCATCATCTAACATCATCGACACCAGTCAGTTGATCGTGAGTCTACACAAGGTCTTCACGGAGTTCTGTATTGGTCGTGAAACTATATACCGGCGTCCCGTAACACCTCTTTAAAAAAATTGTACAGTCAGCCTCACAATTATTGGCCACCCTGGCGTATAGCTATTTTTATTAGCTAACAACGAAAAAGGACAGAAAGGGAGGTTGTTGGTTTACTACTTGTTGGCAAAATAAATTTACCCCTCAATTTAAGTATGGGGTGTTATGATGGTTACATCTACAATTCGTGCTAAACGTATAGCCAGGGTGGCCACTAATTGTGAGGCTGACTGTACAACCGGTATAATAGTACCATTCTTTAAAAAATCAACGTCTCTAGTGCATAAGGATGCATAATGAATATATGGTATTTCCGTACTTTTGTTTAAGCTTCATTGGACGCGTTTGTATGGCTTCCTCCTTTAACAAACCTTCTGCCTACGCCCATGATTATGCTGCAACTGAAAAAAATAAAATTTCAATAAATATTGTACCTACTTTTAAGATTCTTTCCATAGATTTGAAAAATTACACCCAATTTTTGACATTTGCATAACATAAAGCATAATCAAAATTTTGTGTATTTAATATAGTGGTTGAAAAACATTTGCACCTGTTCTCATAAATCTTTTTTAAAAATTCTTCTTGATATTCGCTTTAAAATTTCCTTATATTAAATAGAGAGCGAGTGGAGTGAATGAAAGAGAGAGAGAAAGAGAGAGAGCTTGAAGAAAATTTACAAAATACAAACTTTTCTCCTTTGAGTTGTGCTCAATATTTTCGGTATAAAAACTAACAATTTCTCCCATACATATACGAATAAGGGAAGTTGAGTTAAAACTTCACGAATCGTAAAGGAGATGTGAAAATGTATATAAAACAGCTAAATATTTTTATATGAAATAACTTATCTTTTGTTGTGTAAATCTGGATGAATTTATATTACTTAATAATAATAAATAAAACGAAATAGGAGGGAAACGGTTTAAAAAATTTTGAATGTTTGGTATAAATTATTACGAGTTTTAAATGGTTTTTGAGGTAAAACTTTTAATACAGATCCAAAAGTTTAGCTTTTCATGTCAAAAATGATTATTAACGTTATTTAATGAGAGTTAAAAGGGATGAAATTTTATGTCACGTAGGTATACAGGGTGATTCGGAACTCGAGGCGAAAAATGAAATGTCGTAATAAGTATGGAATTGTAAGCAGAAAATGTAAAATACTTTTTTTTCTGATTGGATTTTGTTTCCGAGATAATCGATTTCAAAGTTTTCAGAAGAAGTTAATCTATAAATATTAAAAACAAGGCAGGCCTTTAAAAAGGAAAATGGAACGTCATATTCCGAGTCGAATTTTAAGCAGGAAATATATAATAAATGTTTTACCGATTTGACTTCGTTTCCGAGATAACGAGATCAAGTTCAAAAAGTTTCCCAGAAAGATCCAAAATTTTAAGTTTCCAAATTGGAATAATTTTGAAAACAAATAATTCAAATAATATGTGTAAATTAATTTAAAAGTGTTTCAAAAGTTATCCCTAGAGTGTTTTGTTTTTGCAGGGCTTATCTTGTTTATATGCAAAAAATTAACTTCTTCTGGAAACTTTGAAGACGATTATCTGGGAAACGAAATCCGATAAGATTAAAAATTATTTTACATTTTTGACTCTAAATTTGACGCTGAATATGACATTTTCGCCTCGAGTTTTGAATCACCCTGTATATAAAATATAAACTTCAATTTACCTTGTGGTCACAGCTTAAATAGCTCAAATATGAGCAATAATTGATATTATATTAATGTTACGTCTTCTTCAATTAAGAACTTTTCAAAAGTTGTAATTGCACTAATTGCAGACTTTTATTAAAGTTAATGATGAAACGCTCTGATGTGGCCATAACAGGGCTTTTTCACTTATAATGTTAAAGCTTATTTTACAAAGTTTCAAAATATTTAAAATATTATTTTCGCTTTAGTCTTTCAAAATCTTAAAATAAAAATTAATTTATTTTTTAGAAAAAGTAACAAAATTAGATTTCATAAGGCCATTATTAACAAATTTAACGCCTAAAACTTATGCAACCAGTAAATCAAACCTTTGCATAACCTAATTTCTCGACTGCAACGCTTCCAAGCATTTTCTAGGCTCTTTATACTCTTCAAGCGTGTACAACTTCCTTTCCGCTTTGTCGTCAACAAAGTACCTGGTAAATGTATAATCAATGCTGGTAATAATCAAAATAGTAATAACGAACAGCAAAAATCTGTCGGAAAGCAGTAGTTTCTGCTTTATGATTAATAATCAACGCTTCTATTTTTAGTTATTCTCAAATTGAAAATTTTTAATTGAACTTTTTTTTGTCATTTTAGAGCCCATTAAAACTGGTGTTAAAATTTTTAGTAGTGACAAATTTTTGTTTTGCAGTCAAATATTAATGACGCTTGGTAGCGATTTTTCCTAATAATTTATTATGTGTATTTATACAGGATGAGTCTGAGCGATGGGCCTATTAAGTCTAAATCGAGCTCTGTTAGTTTTACAAGAAAATTGTCGAGACAAAAGTTGCTATTGACGACATGATCGATAATCTAAAAATATTTTTGAATTGTACAGGATGTTTCGTTAAAGATGTACTTAACCTAACTTTGTTATTTAAATAGAACACTTTGTATATTTTTGCATTTTCAGATTTTCCGTAATATTTACAATGAAAACTGTTGAGGTTTTATGTAACTATCACTAACTGTTCTGGAGATATTGTCACTTTCATGCCCAAATTTGACAAATAGAGTCAATTTTGGAGTCAATACTAGCGCTGTAATCAAGACTTTTTTAAATTTTTGTACTATCAACCATTGATAATAGTCTACTTACAAAAGACACGGTAAATCTTTCCAAAAAGCCTAATGGTATTCAGAGTGATTACTTTACGCGAAATGTAATTTTTCGCGTATTTTCAAATGGAACACCCTATATATTTTTACAGATTTGCATTTCTTTTAAAAAGTAGGTGCAAAATTTGGAATAATCTACAAGGTGTTCTATTTAAAATAAACGAGAAACATTACATAAACTCTTAGTATATTTTTGCAAATTCACTAAGGGCCGGTATAATAAAGCCTAGTCAACGGAGAAGTTGACTCAACCGCAGGTTGAAATTATAAATAAATCGCAGGTTAAGTTTCAACCTTCGTTTATAATACTGGCCCTAGTTAACCGAAGGTTGACTAACCCGTAGGTTGACTCAACCACGTGTTTCAACCTTTGTTTATAATACTGGCCCTAAGACCCTAAGAGTAGGGCTGAGCGATACCTCAAATCAGGTATCAAGTATCGATACCACGACGGTATCGATACTATTCAAAAGTATCGAATTATCGAAAGTATCGAGGTATCGAAAGTATCGAGGTATCGAAAGTATCGAGGTATCGAAAGTATCGAGGTATCGAAAGTATCGAGGTATCAAAAGTATCGAGGTATCGAAATTATCGAAAGTATCGAGGTATCGAAAGTATTTAGGTATCTAAAGTATCGAAGTAATGAGAACCTACCTACACTTGTTCCAGCGAATCATTGCCGGTACAAAACTCGGCCAAGTACGCAAAAACACGCAATCTGATAAGTAGTGTAGGAACTATCTTTGTAGGCGCTGCGTAATATAACGCTAAATAGTAACGACGTATGTGGTGTTATCGTTACATACAGCAGCAAAGATTCCCCCTGGAACAACTGCACCTGTAAAAACATTTTCTTCAACTCGATACTTTCGATACCTCGATACTTTCGACCCTCGGTATCGTTATACCGAGGGTCAGCCCTATTGTTTGGTATTGGTATTAAACTTTGTAGAAACCTAAAATGTTCTAAAAAAATATGCTAATGTCAGCAACCAACAACTCTCAAGGGAACCCAACCACTAGCCATCGTGAATCATGAAGCAGTCAAATGAGTGACAATTTTCAATTATCTGACTGATATCAATCTGTTAGAGCTGGAATTACAGAGGCAAGATGCACTGTAGAATTGAAAAAAGCACAACCAAATTTGTTAAGAGAAACGATCATTTCTTGCGAGAAATCTCGCAAGTGAAGCTCTAGATGTGAGATTAACGATGAATCCTCAGAATTTCTTGGGTGCAACACGTTACCAGTGAAGAAGCTTTTGAGAGAATTGGGAAAAGACAATGAGATAGGTATTTTGAAATTATGAATGTATTTCAAGGTATTGTTGCTACATTAGGCTACATGTAGCCTAATGAAGTCCAATTTGATTACTCCATATGGAGTAATCAAACGGTAATTTTACCTCTATAATATCAATAACATAATTATGTATTAGCTGCCTCAATTAATCTAGCAAAATAAATAAATCAGAAAAAATATGTATCAAGCCAGTTTTTATAAAATGCGGTGCATGTAGTCTCCCGATTGTAGATCCTCAAGGAGTAATTTAATGGTAATTTTACCTCTAATAAAAATTTTAGAGTGTAAAATTGTATATCCGAGCCAATAACATAATTACGTATTTGCTGCCACAATTAATCCAGAAAAATGAATAAATAAGAAAAAAATATGTATTAAGCCAGTTTTTTAACCTGCGGTCTCTCTCCCGCATGTAACTCCTTAAGGAGTACTCTAATGATAATTTTACCTCTAATAGAAATTGTAGAGTATAAATTGCCTATCCGAACCAATAACATAATAATGTATTAGCTGCCACAATAATTAATCTATCAAAATAAATATATAAGATCAAAATATGTATCAAGCCAGTTTTTACAACATGCGATCTCTCTCCCGACTGTAGCGCAGCTTTCCCAAGAAGTGATGGTAATTTTATTCTATTCAAAAATATAGAGTATAAAATGATTCAGCCGAAGTCGAGTTGTGCTGAAAGAGGGAAGAAAAAGAATAGTTTTTGTTATTATTATTATTAAATAATTTATTAATTAAACAAGTAATTAATCAAAAATCGAGTAAATTTATTGGAACATACATCAGCAAACATCCCACTGAGTCCTAAAACAGTTTCTTTCCTGTATGCTTCAGAATGTGTCTTTGTAATGTTGACTTTCGTGAACATTTAAACTTGCACACATGACACTTAAACGGCTTTTGTCCTGTATGCGTCATTATGTGTCTTTGTAATGTTGATTTTCGTGAACATTTAAATTTGCACACATCACACTGAAACGGCTTTTCTCCTGTATGCGTCATTATGTGTGTTTGTAATTGAAATTTTCGTGAACATTTAAATTTGCACATATGACACTGAAATGGCTTTTCTCCTGTATGCGTCATTATATGTGTTTGTAATTGAAATTTTCGTGAACATTTAAATTTGCACATATGACACTGAAATGGCTTTTCTTCTGTATGCGTCATTATGTGTCTTTGTAATGTTGATTTTCGTGAACATTTCAATTTGCACACATCACACTGAAACGGCTTTTCTCCTGTATGCGTCATTATGTGTGTTTGTAATTGAAATTTTCGTGAACATTTAAATTTGCACATATTACACTGAAATGGCTTTTGTCCTGTATGCGTCATTATGTGTCTTTGTAATGTTGATTTTCGTGAACATTTAAATTTGCACACATCACACTGAAACGGCTTTTCTCCTGTATGCGTCATTATGTGTGTTTGTAATTGTGATTTTTCTAAACATTTAAATTTGCACACATCACACTGAAACGGCTTTTCTCCTGTATGCGTCATTATGTGTCTTTGTAATGTTGATTTTCGTGAACATTTCAATTTGCACACATCACACTGAAACGGCTTTTCTCCTGTGTGCGTCATTATGTGTCTTTGTAATTGAAATTTTCGTGAACATTTAAATTTGCACATATCACACTGAAATGGCTTTTCTCCTGTATGCGTCATTATGTGTATTTGTAATGTTGATTTTCGTGAACATTTAAATTTGCACACATCACACTGAAACGGCTTTTCTCCTGTATGCGTCATTATGTGTGTTTGTAATTGTGATTTTTGTAAACATTTAAATTTGCACACATCACACTGAAACGGCTCTTCTCCTGTATGCGTCATTATGTGTGTTGGTAATTGTGATTTTTGTAAACATTTAAATTTGCACACATCACACTGAAAAGGCTTTTTTGCTGTATGCGTCATAATGTGTATTTGTAATGTTGACTTTCGTGAACATTTAAATTTGCACACATCACACTGAAACGGCTTTTCTCCTGTATGCGTCATTATGTGTGTTTGTAATTGAAATTTTCGTGAACATTTAAATTTGCACATATTACACTGAAATGGCTTTTCTCCTGTATGCGTCATTATGTGTCTTTGTAATGTTGATTTTCGTGAACATTTAAATTTGCACACATCACACTGAAACGGCTTTTCTCCTGTATGCTTCATAATGTGTGTTTGCAATTGTGATTTACTTATACAATTACATTCGCACACAGCACATTTATGTGATACTTGTTTACCTCTATGAATATAATGACGTTTCTTCAAATGTTTCTTTAACGATGAATTAGTTTTACCCCTCCAATCATAAGCATTACTCTCGGAAGGATTCTCACTTCTATTTAATGATAGAGATGGATTTTCAGTTGTATGTGTGTAGATATGTTCGTTTATGCTTGATTTAAACAAAGTTTGATATTTGCACATTGTACAGCGATTCATGTGAGTTTGCATAATATGGACTCTTAAATTTGCTTTTTTAGAACACTTAAAATCACAGTCATAACAGTAGTATACGCGCTTGACATTTAAACTCTCTTCTTCCATTTTCTCAATTTTAACTTTTTGTCGAATTGATTCTTCCACATCGTGCTCTTCTATTTTTATCGAACCTTAAAAATTTTATACACATTTAGTACCACTTTAGCATTAAGGCATTAAAAAAAGCTGTGACTGCAGGGCACGCTAACGTGTCGTCAGGTGGCGAACTAAAGAGAAGCTAAATGCGTCATCGATGCGTTACACGTCACTATTTTAGGTGCCACAGTTGAAGTTTTTACTAGGCCTGGTACTTTTTATCGATATTATCGAAAATATCGATATTATCGATAATATCGAATAACGATATTAGATAAAAGCGATATCGATATATCGTTATTTCGATAATATCGATATTTTCGATAATATCGTTATTTTCGATATTTTCGATATTATTGATATTTTCGATAATACGATATTTTCGATAATATCGATATTTTCGATAATAGCGATATTTTATAAATCATTGAAATTTTTTTAATTACTTCAGGGAGGAGCATTTTCATTTTTTGCAGTATTTTTTGGTACTTTTACATCAATAAAGTTAAATAATATACATATACCGGGTGACACAGGGGCTTAGAACACTGTTATAACTCCGTTATTTATCAATATATCAAAATGAAATTTGTTGTGGATTATATTCACATAAATTGCAATTGTTTTAACTATTTGTGAAAATTATGTCACTTCCGATTACGCCGGAAATGAAGTGAACTTTTGATTTCTAAATGGAACACTATATATATTTTTACTTTTTGAAACCTACATTAAATTTTGAATATAGTAGAATTCAAAAAATTAATTTTATAAGCAAAAAAAATTTTTTTTTTCAAAAAATAATCAGTTGTCTAGAGCAGCGTTTCTCAACCTGGGGATCGCGACCCCGAAGGGGGTCGCGTACTCATTTTTGGGGGTCGCGACCACTAGACAAATCTACAGTAAAATTTGAGCTTTCATTTGAACATTCTGAAAGAACCAGCAACAATAATTTGCATAAAACTTCAGAGAGACAGTCAAAAATAATAACTAGAATTTTAGGGGTCCCGAACCAAAAAGGTTGAGAAACGCTGGTCTACAGTGCTGTGATGTGGTAAAAAATCATCGGTGAGAGCTAATTGTACTATGGAAATTATGTTTGCACCACAGAAGTTAAACGTTGGTGTTGTGGAGCTTTCAGAAAGTAATTTAGTCACATTTCCCTCAATAACTTCATTTTTTCAAATGGCATCATACCGGAACAACTCTATCGTTGTATTTAGAAAAAAATACTCTATCTGAGGTGCTATTGTTCCGATATGTTGCCATTTGAAAAAATAAAGTTATTGAAGGAAATGTGACCAAATTACCTTCTGAAAGCTCCACAACACCATCCTTCAGCTTTTGTGGTGTAAACGTAATTTCCATAGTACCAGTACTTCTCAACAATGATTTTATACCCCATCACAGCACTCTAGAAACCTGCGTATTTTTTGAAACAAAAAATTTGTTTTGCTTATAAAATTAATTTTTTTGATGCTAGTATTCAAAATTTATTGTAGGTTTCAAAAAAGTAAAAATATATATGGTGTTCCATTCAAAAATCAAAAGTTCACTTCATTTCCGGTGTAATTGGAAGTGACAGAATCTTCACAAGTAGTTAAAACAATTGCAATTTATGTGAATATAATCGACACCAAATTTCATTTCGATATGTTGATAAATAATGGAGTTATAAGAGTGTTCCAAACCCCTGTGTCACCCGGTATAAAATTTATTACTGAGCATGAAATCGATAAACAATTCCGATATTTTCCTGATAATATCTAAATTATCAAAAATATCGATATTATCAAAAAAATCTATATCGGAAATATCGAGATTATCGATATTATCAAAAATATCGATATCGGAAATATCGATATTATCGATATTATCAATAATATCGATATTATCGAAAATATCGATATTATCGAAAATATCGATATTATCGGAAATATCGATAATATCGGAAATATCGATAATTTTCTTTTACCGATATTCGATTTTTTTTTTTTTTAAAGTGACAGGCCTAGTTTTTACTATACAGTTAGGGGATTAACAGATAAGAAAGTTTTGTTAAGAAGTTTTTTTCATATCTCTTACTCCATATAATTCTAATGACCCATCTATCAAGACTCCCCCTGTATAAGTGTAAGTCTTATTGGTAACGCTCACTAGAGATATGTTAGAAGGTTAAGTTTGTACTGAAAAGCATGGGATAGCGCTAGCGAGCAGTAAATCTTCATAGACTTAAAGAATTTTATGTTACTATTCCGACACTCCCATTTATTTAAAATTTAAACATCTCGTCTAGTAGTCTGTCAATAAGGGCTTTTAAGCCGTAATGAGAGCTGTTAGTACCGTATTTAATCTTTAGTACCATTACGAGCCGTAGAGGGAGAAATTAGCGCACCATGTAACACGTCAGGTAACTGTTTTTACAGGCTCAAAGAGGTGTAAAGTTTACAAAACTGACTAAAATTTCACAAATCAAAAATTTAATTACAAAAATTATAGTGTAGTAAACGAGGATTTTACTGCTAAGAACCCACGCCTTGAACGAATTTTGATGAAATTTTTTTTATTGATTTCTAAATACCCTAAAGATCAAAGTTTATATTGTTAAAAAGTGTGCATTTGCCTCATCATCTTTTTAAACCACTTCTTGTGAATTCAATTTTGAAAATCATAAAAATGAGCTGAAAAAGAATTTTTATTTCAAAATTTTGGGTGCAAATGCTTACGGGTTTGATAATTAGTAACTAAGCAACAATTTTACGGAAAAAAAATTTCAAAAATGCATGATGAAATTCTTATTAACATTTAATAAACAAGAGCTAGTGAAGCACTTCTAGGCATCTCAGAAACTTCAAATTTGGCACCAATGTATATAATGTCCTCAAGATTAATAAAAAAAGTCTTCAGGTCCTGAAAACCCTGTGGGAGTCGATTGAAAGGGGAGGGGGGGGGGACGCCCCGTACTTTTTAGAGGAAATCGGACCTTTTTAGGGATCTCTAGAGTGTAATGTACAATGACACCTAATTTCAAGTTCTTAGGATGCTTAAAAGTGCTTGTGACTCAAAGTAACAAAATCACAAGAATTGGTTAAAAAGACAATGAGGCAAATGCACACTTTTTCACAGTATAAACTTTGATCATTAGAGTATTTAGAATTTAATAAAAAAGATTTCATTAAAATTTGATCAAGGAGTTGGTTCTTCTCAGTGTTATTATTTTTCAGCAAATTCGTAAGATGATGTTACTTGGAGTTACAAGCACTTTTAAGCATCCTAAGAACTTGTAATTTGGTGTCGTTGTAGAACACACTCTAAAGATCTCTAGATAAGTCTAATTTTTTCTAATAAGAAACGGGGGTGTTGTCCCCCCCCCCTTTCAATCGGCCCCAGAGGGTTTTCAGAACTTGAAGACTTTTTTTTATTAATCTTGAGGACATCATATACATTGGTGCCAAATTTGAAGTTTCTGAGATGCCTTGAAGTGCTTCATTAGTTATTATTAAGTAAATGTTAATAAGAATTTCATCATGCGTTTTTAAAAATTTTTTTCCGTAAACTTGTTGCTTAGTTACTAATTATCAAACGCGTAAGCATTTGCACCCAAAATTTTGAAATAAAAATTCTTTTTTCATGATTTTGAAAATTCAGTTCACAAGAAGTGGTTGAAAAAGATGATGAGGCAAATGCACACTTTTTAACAATATAAACTTTGATCTTTAGAGTATTTAGAAATTAATAAAAAAAATTTCATCAAATCTCGTTCAAGGCGTGGGTACTTCGCAGTTTATGCTCTTTTCAGTCTAATATGACTCCATTATTAAGTGTTTAATAAATAAGATAAAGCGTTGTTAACCAACTACAGGGTTTCAGAAAGTTTCAAACAATGGGATTAGAGTCGATCTATGCAATTTATTCACGAACTTCGCAAAAAGAAAATTTCGATTTCTTTGAAGTCTTTTTGGTCATTAAATATTACATGGAAGTTAACCAACAATACGATAATGAATTATTGTATACTAACATGTTTGAATTTCGCGGGCATTAGCCTGAGTGCTAAACCTCTTGTCCGAGTTTTAAACCTTTAGCCGAGTTTAACTTTTTGATTCAGTAAAATGTCTTTAATTTGTCAAATTCCGGTACATTAGCGTTCCCGTAGTCACAGAGATTAATAGTTATTTACGAACCATGTGCGGGAACACGATTTTCCCGCGTGAACGCTATTTGAAAACACGAGCGACGTAGGAGCGAGTGCTTCTATTATTACGTGAACGCGGGAAAATTGTTCACGCATGAGGATTGTACAATATTTTTTGTAACGAACAAAACCGTTATCATAATTCTTGAATAAAAGTTTTATTTGATTAGTTTTGACAATTTAGGTATACAAAAGCAACCTATGACTTCATAGTCAAACTTCATTCTTACGTCAAAAAAATTCTTACTTTGACAGTTAATTGTTCTAAAAGTTGTTAAAAATTGATATTAGATGTAACGTAATAGTTTAGTTTGCGAATTTAAATGGTCTAAAATATGTTTCCGTACATTAATAAATACACATTACTTTATTTTATTACCATTTATTAGTGTTGTTTTGACAGTTTGCTTCCCGGTGTAGTAGACCGGGAAACACTGTTTCCCAGTCGACCACAGAGTGCGTCAAACGACACTTTCGAAGCAGTGAGTACAAAAAAAATATATTCTTACCAACATCTGAAAGATTATCGTAAAACGGCTCATCTTTAACAGATCCATCTGCAATGTATGGATTATAATAATTAAAAGTAAAATACATAAGGATTAACTGTCACTTACTAAAATTGTCAAAGTTTTCTGAATATTCAGCAGTAGCATCCACTTGTTCTTCTTCTTTATTTATTACCTCCATATCTATTTTACCTCTATAGGAGATTTTAATGTCAATCAAATTCAATCAAATTTAACTAAACACGTGGCGTGCAAAAGGGCGTCGCATAGTAACTCTGGTAACCACAATCACTATACCCCACTATACCTAAACAGAAGAATGCAGCTCGCAATGTTGACTCCTATCAGCGCCATCTAAATCGCAAAATATCAAAATATGTACTATAATGGTTTGCCCGCGAATTTCAAATATACATATAGATATTAAAATAATAGTATATTAGAGCACTAGTTTCATAAGGCATCTTGTTAACGTATACGAGTCCAAGTTTAGAAAAAGAGCCGCTTGCGGCGAGTTTTCTAAAGGACGAGTACGTTAACAAGCCTTATGAAACGTGTTATCTATACTATTTTTTCTATTTCGGCATTTCCTAAAAATTCAGGTATTAAAATTACGTCAAAATAATTTTTTTGGGTTTTTGATGCGCAAATTAATTTATGTTGGCAGTACTTATTCTGACGTTTGACGTTCGTGTTTGAAAGTTAGTCTAATCTGACCAATGAAATTAATTTTATAACTGTCAAATATAATTCCTCTGTCAACATGCAGTGCTGCACATTGAAAAAAATTCCCTAGAAACTACGTCAAAACAGTGTGCTTATAGGTTTCTTAACGTACCGAAATAGAAAAATGGTTTTATTCAAATTTTATTTTTTTGTTTAAAAAAACATGAAATAGCTTAGCGTAGTCAATCTAGCGGCCGTGGTGCAATGAAACATTAGAGGCGTTTTCTAGCGAATGAACCGTTTTAAACTGTATAACATTCGTATTTAAAATTCATGACGTCATTTTGAACCGTTTTGAGTGATGACGTCAGCAACATAACAAGTTTAAAAATCACCAGAATTAAGCTTAATTCTCAGCTATAGGATTATTTTTTTTAAATTGCGTTTTTGAAGTTTTATAATGACAGCGCAGGGTTGCCACATACCAACAAATCAAGCTAAAAAACATTGAATTTCAAACAAATTAAAATGTAATGTGACAACTCTGTACAGGGATGCCAAATTAAAATAGTCCCTAACTGCATTGTATTTTCACATTTCTAACTAACTTTAGGTTTGTTCCGGTAAGTGTCAAAAACGCAATCTTAGAAAAATAATCCATTATCCGAAACCGTCGGTACGACGATACGATGAAAAGTTTTCATCGTATACGTTGAAAGCTGCAATTCACACCTATCCGAATATCGTATACGATCGTCATATTTTTGGTGGTAAATGTAGGGAATTTTAGCTGTAAATTGCAATTTCAGGGCGGTTTATTTAAAATATAACGAACGAGTCTGAGTGACTATTTTAGCTATTTAGCATTAATTTATAAAAATTAGATTACGTTACGTTAACAATTTGGTTCCAAGTTTCAAAAAAAATTTTGAAACATTAAAAATTAAAAAATAATTATTCATTAACAAATTGAATCTTTTACACATAATTTTAAATATTATGATTTAACATTTTGTAGGAATCTCTAAATTATAATAATATTAGGTTTTTTAATCAAAAAAAAATTAAGAAATCCACGTATCAATTTTAATTTGACAAGCGTGTATTAAGTGAGGTTAAGAAACCTCCGATGTCGGAGAAAAGATAAAAATATTTCAACTTCATCCGACGTCGTATGCAAGTTAAAATTTCGTACGATACCTCGATACTTTCGATACCACGATACTTTCGATACCTCGATACTTTCGATACCTCGATACTTTCGATACCTCGATACTTTCGATACCTCGATACTTTCGATACCTCGATACTTTCGATACCTCGATACTTTCGATACCTCGATACTTTCGATACCTCGATACTTTCGATACCTCTATACTTTCGATACTTCGATACTTTCGATACCTCGATACTTTCGATACCTCGATACTTTCGATACCTCGATACTTTCGATACCTCGATACTTTCGATACCTCGATACTTTCGATACCTCGATACTTCGATACTTTCGACCCTCGGTATCGTTATTCGATACCACCTAAGGTATCGATACTTCGAATAAGTATCGATACTTTACCCAGCCCTACCTAAGAGCCAGTATTATAAACTCTAGTTTACCGAAGGTTGACTAAACCGTAGCGTAGCGTAGGGTTGAAATTAAAAATAATCGCCAATTTCACTATTTTGTCCAATTATGTCAGTCTAAAATGACAGCTTACCATAGGTTGAGTTTCAACCGCAGGTTAAGTTTCAACCTTCCTTTATAATACTGGCCTTTTAGTTAACCGAATGTTGACTAACCCGTAGGTTGACTGGCCTTAGGGCCAGAGTACTATAAATCCTAGTTAACCGAAGGTTGACTCAACCGTGTGTTTCAACCTTTGTTTATTACTGACCCTAAGGGCCAGTATTATAAACCCTAGTTTACCGAAGGTTGACTCAAACTATGTCAAACTAACCCGTACGTTGACACAACTTTAGATTGATCAACCTTAGGTTGACTCAACCGTAGGATTGAAATTATGAATAAACGTCAATTTCACTATTTTGTCCTAGTATGTCAAACTAAAATGACAGTTTACATTAGATTGAGTTTCAACCGCAGGTTAAGTTTCAACCTTAGTTTATAATACTGGCCCTTAAGGCCAGTACTATAAACCCTAGTTAACCAAAGGATGACTAACCCGTAGGTTGACTGGCCTTAGGGCCAGTACTATAAATCTTAGTTAACCGAAGGTTGACTCAACCGTGTGTTTCAACCTTTGTTACTACGAACCCTAGTTTACCGAAAGTTGACTCAACCGTCTAGGTAAATTATAAATATACATAAATTTCACTATTTTGTCCAATTATGTCAAACTAAAGTGACAGCTTACCATAGGTTGAGTTTCACACTCCGTTAACCGAAGGTTAACTAACCCATAGGTTGACACAACCTTAGGTTGATCAACCTTAGATTGACTCAACCGTAAGGATTTAAATTAGAAATAAACGGCAATTTCACTATTTTGCCTCATTATGTCAAACTAAAATGACAGCTAAACCTTAGGTTGAGTTTTAACCTTCGTTTATAATACTGGCCCTGACTACTTTTTATTAAGAATCCAAATCTGTAAAAATATAAAACAATGCTCCGTTTGAAAGAAATTGAGAAAAATTATATTTCGCGTAAAGTAATCACTCTGTATAGCAGCATTAGACTTTTGGAAAGGTTTTCCACGTACTTTATGAGTAGACTACTATAAATAGTCGATGGTACAAACAGTTGACTTTATTTCGGTAAATTTTGGCGTGAAAGTGCCAATATCTCCAGAACGGTTAGTGATCGTTACATTAATACATTTTTTATTCTAAATATTACGGGAAATCTGAATATGCAAAAATATACGGGGTGTTATATTTAAAAAAGTTATGTTAAGTACATCTGAAACAAAACACCCTGTAAGTTCCAAAATAATTTTACTTTATAGATCACGACGTCAATAACGACTTATGTCTGAAGAGTTTTCTTCTAAAATTAACACAGCTCGATTTAAACTCGCCCTATGTTTATTAATATTATCTAAAATTTAATTGATAATTCAAAATTGACATATTGAGGTGCTTCGTTATCATATAGAGCTCTTTGTAATTTTGAGCGCATAAATAATTCAAAATGATTTTGGTTAAGCTAGCTAAAAGCTCTTTAACTGGATGCTAATATGAAATAGCTTTTCATGAGTATTAAAATCTAAATTTTCATCCATTTGATAATTTTCATAAAAAAAACGTTAAAATAATAAAATATAAAAATATAAAAATAACAAGAGCCACCATTTGCTTCACAGAGTGTTTTGTCGTGTAATATTATTTTTTATGTCGTCTTTTTATTAGTGTGCTTTATTGACATAGTAAATAGCTCGATATTAAATTTAATTAATGAGGTAATGCAACAGATATGAATTGGTAGATGGGAAAACTAGCGATAAGAGGCAATAAATAACAAAACTGTCAATTTCTATATTTATTGTGGCAAACTTTTAGCTCGCCACAATTTTCTTTTGTGTGTTGAAAACTTTATGTTACGTTTCAATACAACTTTGATGCTCGAAAGATAAATGTATTAATAATTAAAACGTGAATGGTCGCTCTTTCAGTATAAGCACATATTTTCTATACAAAAGGATTTTAATTTAGGATATACAAGGCTACAGCTATATGGAGGCACTTTTAGACCTACCACCCCTTCACCTACAGATGAAGAGTGAGGGACTTCAAACCGCTACAAAAATTGCACAGAGCAAGAAATTCAAACTGGGTGACAGAACAGGTCATCTAAAGATCCTGAACTTTCTACAGCCAGAATTGTTTGAAAACCCCTTGAATGTCATTCCAAGAGTATTTGACTTCCAGACACCGTTCGAGGTGGTCATTCAGGACCGCAACACAGCTAGAAGTCAATCAATACAACTGGAATCAAACTCCTCCATCGTCCATCTGGTATTCAGATGGATCTAAAACTAAACAGGGAACAGGTATAGGCATATATACTATATATAGCCCAAAATATAGGGCATCAATAGCCTTAGGAACCTATCCCACGATTAAGCAAGCTGAAACTGTTGCAATAGATCGATGTGCCCCAGAAAGTCTACGAAGGAATTTAAAAGGCTGGAAAGTCTACAAAATTTCTGATAGCCAAGCTGCAATAAAGGCACTCAAAGCCAATAGCTTTGAGTTCTTATCCACTTGGGCCCGTGTGGTGGACACCCATCGGGCGCGTCTCCAGGTGGCGGATAGGTGGACCCCCAGCGTAAAGCTGGGTAGGTTGGCCATAGACCATCATCACAAGAGGATGAGGACCCAGGACCTGAGCGGCCTAAAAACCGCAACATGGTAGGAGAATGTGTGTTGGATCGAAATCTGACCCGCGGACCACCCCCCGACCCTGCTGTAGTATCGTGGCTAAAGGTCTGCACCGGGGTAACGATGCCGACTGCTGGTTCTCTTCGGAAGCCACAGTCGCCAAACCAGTCTTTCGTGCTGTCAGTGGTCATGTCTCGCGGGAACGGAGGACGGGGTTCTGGCTTAACCACCCGAACCAAGAGGAGACAACCTCAATAAAAACCTAAATCCTACGGTGGGGGACCAGGCCTAAGGGATGCGTGACTGGATAGAAGTCCAGCCACTACTGATTCCAACTTTGGGGCACCAGGCGAACCCCATTGTATTTAGCCTTCTCGTGCGTAGATCGGAGCAGCGCACGGGTGACCACAACAGCCCTGGTACTCGTGGGACCACTACGGAAACTACAAATACTAAAACAACCGAGGACTCTTCGAAGAACTCAAAGGGAACCGGGACATCAAGGACCGGGACCCAAAAACCGCCTACCGGCGCTCAGCGTCGAAGGCTTAAAAATATGAGGGAGCGACAAAGTATACCTCAAAGTACTGGCATGCAGACTGGGACTCCTAAGAGACACCGGTCAGATGACAGTACACCGAAAGAGGGTACAAGAAACCCTACTAAAAAAGCGAAGGGACCTGCTAAGGATACCAAATCGTTTAAGGAGGCCATGACCGAGTTCAAGATTGCAATTAGCCATCAAGAACTGCAAATGGAGCTAACGGAGGAGATCACAGGGAAATCAAGACCTGGATCCTCACAAAAATTGATGAACTTAAGACTGCCATACACCCCAAGTTCACAGGCTGCACCAGTAGAGAGGGGTCTCTGCGGATCAACTGTGCCGACCAGATTACTTGTAACTGGTTGGCCGGGTTACGAGAGAATTGAAGGAAACGAAATAGTAAGTTAGCTAGAAAAGACTCAAAAGCTCTCCCGATTGGACCAAAACCATTCTGTGGACTATCTAGAACACATAGAAGAGCGGAGATCCAAAAATGGGAACTAAGAACAAAAATTCTCACTGGAACAACGCACCAGGACAAAGACAGTCTCGACTCGATCACGAATACTAAAAAGCTTCTTCTATTATCAAAGAACGCAATCAGACTCATCACGGGTCTGTTTACTGGACACTGCCCAGTGAGGTACCACCTTAAGAAACTGGGACTAGAGGATAGTGACATATGCAGACTCTGTGTATCGGAGATCGAATCCGCCGAACACATTCTCTGTAATTGCGAGAAGGTAGTTTCAGAGAAATAAGATTTTGAACTTTTTGCCTCGCTGCCATTTTGAAACTGTGAGAGATGCATCAACGCTGTACAATTACAAGATTTGACAAGCACAAAACAGTTCCCGGTAAGGCCATATCCGTTGTTTTTTATTATTGAAATGCGCTCCCCTATAATATTTGAGTATTGATTGATTCGTATTTTTTTGGAAGGAAATTCGTGATTTAGTTTGTACATAAATATTTTTAAAAAATTTCCAAATTTATCTGCATCCGCAGACCCATATACGAGTAGATTGAGCATTTTTATTTATGATACCATAAGCGCACTTCAAGTACCAAAAAATATTATAATAAAGTCTCATAAACGGCCCCATTTTCTAAAATGGACCGCTTAAATAAGATTTTATCTATTTTTACATAAAAAGAAATCTGTAATAAATAAAATATTTTATGCATTCTTAAATTGTCAATTGAATAGATAAGAAAAAATAATTTTGCCGTCAAAAAAAACGAAGGAAAAAAAATGAAAAATTACATTATTTTGTTATTCATAGACCTTTTCTGTCCATTAAAAGTTAAATCTCGAGGGCGTATTTTGCAAAATAAAAGAGCGCGAGGTTTGCTTGTAGTTGTAACTTTGGTTGCGTCTTTGCATCGTTCGCCTTCTCGTTTAGGGGTCTTTAAATCCCACGAGAAAAAGTAACCATCAACGAATGTCACAGGATATCATAAACGCATGATTTCCACTGGGTATACTCTTCACAACTAAATTGAATAATATTGACGACGTGATAAAATAAATTTACTTTAATATTTTAGTTTATTAAAATTAAATTAGTTATTAGAATAAATATTAAAAAAATTAAATTTGTGTTAAGGCTCATTGATGAGTTGCATGGTTTGTATCGTCCTACGCCAGATTCGCATACACAAAGTTCGACTTCGTATTCGTTAATTATTTGTTTGTAACAACCTTTTGTAACAGGTCCTTCTCCGTTTGCAAAAACTTTGGTACACATATAAGTCACATTTTGAACTAAAAAAATCGAAATTAGTTCGTTTTAAGAAGGTGGTTTTTTCACGAATGGACTGGAAAGTTGATAATTAGACATTCCGCTCGTAACGGTTAGCGACTTTAATATCCGGTTGATATGACTAATAGTCATAATTCCTAATAGAGTGAGGTTCAAAGAAGGCAATGACAATATTTGTATAGGAAATAAGAGCGTAATTAGTGAGAAAAGTTCTACTGAACTTGGTGTGTTTAAAAGACGTTTTTTACTTTTTTAATTCCACCAAGTTCAGTTGAACTTTTCTCACTAATTAGGCTCTAATTTCCTATATAAATATGTCATTTCCTTCTTTGGACCTTACCCTATCAGTAATTATGACTATTAGTGATATCAACCGAATATTAAAGTTGCTAACCGTTACGAGAGAAATGTCTAAATAACAACTTTCCCGCCCATTCGTTAGAAACCGCCGTCTTAAATGCACCTTTGAGCTGAAATACTTACGTTCTCCATTAAACGAATAACTATATTTTGCACAAACTTTACCCCTTGCTTGCTTACAAAGCACTTGCTCTTTATGATTTTGCCACAAATAATCAATATTAGGTGGTGTGCCGTTATCTAGAAAAAAATAATTAAGAAGAATCTTCACAAGTGGCTCAAAAAACTTACTCGAAACCACTAATGGTTGTTGACACGGAATTCCTTTCTCGTCGACAAAATCAAAACACGTTGTGGAATTAAAAGAACTCGAATTGTCGTAATCGGGACCTAACCACGTAAATCTAAAACAATACTTTTGATCTTCGTCAAAAACTGCATCAGTTGACGCATTTGGATAAGTTTGGCACAAAATACCCTGAAACGAAACTAAATTTATTTGAAATTTTTAATTTGAAAATATTTTAAGCGAAATTACCTAGTGTTAATATCAAAAAATATATGGAAGTTGAGGAAGAATTCATTTTGCAAACGAAATAAATACTGCATTAGGTACTTTTTTGTTTAACTTTGTAAAATTTTTTGATAAGATAATTTATTGATAAGTCATTTGATAGATTAAGTTCTTAATTGATAACAGATATTGATTTGTTGACCTTCTAATTGTTTAAAAAAATTGCTTAAGACTGGCATTTATTAGAAAAGAAATTCACTTTTTCTATAGAAAGTGATGAAAAATATAAGCACACCTTGCCACCATGACAATACCGATAGATTATTTGATTTTATTAGAAAAGTGAACGCATACGCCATCTTTACTTTTCTCTCACAACTCAAAGTGGTAAAAATCCACGCTATGACTTTTATCATGGCAGCTCATATTACTCATATTACTGTGCTGATATTATATACAGTTGTTCCAGGGAATCTTTGCCGCTGTATGTCAAGATAAGACGACATACGTCGTTACAATTTAACGTCATATTACAACAAAGATAGATGCTACACTACTTATCAGATTGCGTGTTTTTACGTACTTAGCCGCGTTCTCCACAGGGAAAGATCCGCTGAAACAACTGTACATAGCTTGGGGTCTCTTTTTAGCCAAGTCGCATTTTATATTGAAAAGTCAGCCATCTACAGCAACATTAGTACACTGATTTAAGCCTCGTTTCGAAGCATAATGCCCCAAAAAATTGAAATTTCAAAACCACCAATCCCTAAATTCGACCTTAACCTTTAACATATTTTTTAAGTTTTTCAATAGAGTCCTTAATTTTAAAGATCTTAGGAAATAAAAATGTGTCTGAACCCCATTTATTTCTAATGGTGCCCTTAATGGTTCTAAATGCTGCGCTTAATATCGTTTTTTTTTAGTAAACGTTCATTGCTTGAGTAAAGGGGCGATCCTTTACAGAAGAAAAGAAAATCTAAATTAAACGCTCAAACTATAGCTGATAAAAACAAAACCCGTCAGGTAAAGTAAAGGTGTAGGTTAATTCGGCGAGCGCCTTCAATAATTACGGTTAACTAATTCCAAAACCCAAAAGCTCGATAATTAAAATTTCCACGTCTAAAACTAATGCTATTGTTTTGATAGCGCTAGAGTAGACAAATGGTTATAAGAAATTTGAATACCACTGGCCTTTTGTGGCTTAAACAATTAATAGATGTTTGAAGTTTGAGAAGATGAGAAGATGAGAAGTGACCTGCTAAATCTTAAAACTTAAATGCCACACATGTAACCCATCTTTTAACGTGTTTATCATAGGTCTCGCAATTTAAAATTTTTCTTCTGCTTGAGTAAAACCATATCAGTTGTCCTCTTAGGTAATAAGTAATATCTATTTTTGCGTTTCGGGATCTTGAAATTTGATTTGTAATATTTTTTATTGTTTTTTGCAATTAGGAAGATGCATGGATTTTTAAAATCGTTTATTTTCAATTTTTGTAATGGTAATGGTGGTATAAATATTGGTGGATGGAATGGAGGTGTTAACTAGAGCCGCTGTAAGTTACAATATTGATAAAGGTAATGGTGGTACTATAGTAAGAAACTTTGGCAGTGATAATGAAACCGGTAGTTCGAGCAAAGATAATGAAGTAGAAAATTAGTTAGGTCAATAACTGTTAATTTTTATACAACACAACTATTCTATTACAACTACAATGGTTCAATATATTCAAATAAATACATAATAATCAAATAATTTGTTCTTTAGAATGTCCAATAAAAAAAATCGATTAGAGTAAAATTTTGGTTTACAGCACAATATTACGCCTAATGATCAGGCAACCCTTCGTACACCAAGTAACTAGTCGTGAATAACTTTACAACTTTTAAATGTAAATCATTGCAGCAATATTAAAATATACATAATAATTAAATAAACATTAGTTGTACACATATTAAAACTTATAAACAATTTAAATAATTTTAAATAAATAATAAAATTACAGAGTTCTACATTACCGATTTAATTAGACAGCTCAGCACGTTCAGCGGCTCAGCAGATCAAATGGTGATCAAATGTGACAGGTGAGAGCGTAAATAAGAGAGGTTACCAGTTACGTGTCCCAAACTCCGGTGTGAAACTCAAACAATTACCAAATTATAACTATTGTTCATAATGCATTCTGTAATACAAAGAGGCAACGCTATTTTAGCGTACGCCCTTAGTGTTCTAGCTTTCTTAACTTTTATATGTTTCGCATCGACAGTCTTCTTAGATTATCGTACCAATGCTGCCATGAATACGGTTAAAATTGTAGTGTAAGTAATACGTGTATAATAATCAATGTTTTATTAATAAAATTTCTTACAGGAAAAACGTACCAGATTATAGTGCTTCGAGAGAGAGAAACGATTTGGGTTTTTTAACATTCGACTTAAAAGCCGACTTATCGCACCTATTTAATTGGAACGTTAAGCAATTATTTTTATATTTAACTGCAGAATATGAAACACCAAACAATCATCTCAATCAGGTATTGTTACATCCTTTCATATAATTTTAATTTCAATAACAAAATTTATTTAAGGTCGTGCTGTGGGATAAAATTATATTAAGAGGTGAAAACGCGCTTTTAGATTATAAAAATATGAATACTAAGTATTATTTTTGGGATGATGGTAATGGATTAAAGTAAGTTTATATTTTAATTTTATTACAGAGTTTTTTAATTAATTTAACTTGCAGAGGTAACAAAAATGTAACTTTAACGTTAAGTTGGAATATTGTACCAAATGCTGGCCTTTTACCAAATATTTTCGCACACGGGTCACATTCCTTTAAGTTCCCTGTTGAATATACTACTTCGAGAATGTAATTTTTAACTGTTTGGTTGTGTCACAATAAATAAATTTTGTTAAAAACTGTTCTTAAATTCTACAATTCTGAAGCACTAAGAAAAGACAATTGGGTGAGCTAACGTGTTTATTTTAGCACAAACTATATCGAAACATTAGTGATGATCAGTGATAAGGTGTACAGATGCTTGATCCACTATATTTTCTTAATATTAAAATGATAATTATGTTTATTTTAGCAAAAGTAAATATGTATACAAAATTATTAACATTTCAAATTAAAGTTTCTACCAAACTTCAAGTTGAATATTTTTAGTTTGGAAAATTTAATTTAAACTTTTGGTGCTGCAGATAAAAATGTTTTTTTTTATCTAACTCAATTCAGTCTGAACATCCTTGTCTTCAGTTACAGGTACATTGAGTGTGTTACCAAACTTATATGTAATTTCTAGCAATTCTCTCAAGCCCTAAAACATTTTGAATTAACACGTGAACAAAAATACAAATGAAAACAAACCTTATTTTCAGTAAGTAATCTTGAAGTGATTTCAGCTTCTTTGGTGGTTTCATTTTCATCGATAAAAGCCGCATGATCCATAATAGCAGCCATTTCTTCTATTTTTTCGGCTTGTTTCGAAATTATATCATTAAATTTATTATTTTGTAACGATAAAAAGTTAATACGTGAATTATAAATTTGTTGTGTAGTGTGTTGTCTATATTTAGACATGATGTGCTCTAAAGCGGTTTGGTGTTCCTCTAACGCTGCTCTAAGTTCACGATTTTCTTGTTGTATTTCTCTCAAGTGCCTATTTTCACTTTGGATATTAGCAATTAATTGTGAATGTGGTTTTTGATGTGCAACTTCGTTTAGTTGTTCGACTTCCTCTTGATACTAACAAAACAAATTTAACATCGTAAATAATAAATTGTACGTACTTACTTGTTTCATTGCATCTATTTTTTTGTTAATCGCGTGTGTTTCGTTTAAAAGGCAATTTGTAACAATATCTCTTTCTCTTAAACGCTCTGTTAATCTTTGTGCATCGACAATTATTTGTTGGATAGTAAGTGACATTATGTTGGTAATTAACTGTTACTAATGACTAAATTTTAAGTTATAGTATACAAATTAGAATAAATGTGGAGTAGTACTATTAAACCACTTAGCAAACCAATCGTATCGATGATGGTAAAACAGTTAAAAAATCCAGTTTCGATTAAATATGTCAAGAAACGGTTTTAGGTTAGAATTTACTATCACTTTTGTTTAGTGGGAGTTCTTTAAATTTTTATTACAGGTGATTGAATTAATTGCAGTCACTTCACGTTAATTTTATTAATTATAATTTTGAAGCCATTAATTAAAATAACTGGATATTTAACTTCGTACAAGCCTAAATTGTTCAATGGTTTGAAACTTTACTACGACAGTTATCTTTACATGCTTTACATGTAAATGTTTTTAATACTAATAGATGGCGCTAGCAAGTCAATTTTTTTTTAAATATTTTGATAATGAATTTTTTTTTAATTAAAATTGATAAGAGTTTCAAAGATACAGATAATTGTTTTTCTTATTAATGAAATAAATATTATGATGATGTAATTAATAATTTTTTAATAACTTTATCTATTGAAGATATTTCAGTCCTCATACCGAAACAGCAAGGCAGATTCTCCTCGTACAGGAGCAATTGTAGTACATTTGGTCTCGCTAAAATTTATCACCCAGTATTCTCTTCCATTAATAACTCTTTTGAAACTTTTATATTTTTTCTCCACTTTAACACTAAAGAAAGGCAAGTCTTTTTTATTCTGAATTTTCAACTGAGTTCCAAAGTTGTCTGATTCGCCTTTACGTCCATGTAAATATTTGAGCGATAATTCTGCTAAAAAAGCTACAATTGCAGCTGTAAAACCTAAAGCAAGAATATAGTACGCTTGTAATAAGTCTGAATTTAATAACTGTCTATCTTTGCTTTTTAAATTAATTGGGCAGACCTTTCTTGGCAGTCTCATGCTCTGAGCGTGCCTTACAAAACCTGATTCTACTAAAGTTCTCAATCTGAAATTTTATCATAAAGAACTTAGAAGATTATTTTACTATTCCAAGTATCAGATGAGGTTTGTTACTTACAAGTTATCAAAAAGTGGTCCAAATCTGAAATTTTTGGCGTAAGCAAATGTGCGAGAACATTTAAATATGTGCCATTTGGTGGCAACGTAAGAGCATCTTTCTGATTCCGGAAGCTTCAATAGGGCTTTTTCTAAATAACTCTGATATAAGACAATATCCACGTTAGGTTTTTCAGCAAAAAATAAATAATTTTTCTTATTAACCCATGTTTCTAACATGCTTGGGTTAACTTCTTGCAGAAATTGTCTTTTGGTATTTCCCAAAACTCTGTACAAACCATCAAAACGCTAAAAATTGAAAAGAGTTAAAAGAATGTTTTTCTATGCATTTTTTACGTTATTTGATGCTTCTTCAATAACACTTCCAACAGTTGAAATCCAATTGTAATGTTTAGCTTTGATATCTCCAGGTTCTCTAATTGGGAGAGCTATTTTTGAAACAGTTATAAAAGCAACTAAATTTGCTGTGTAAAAGGATATTAATATTACGACGAACAACCACCAAGCTGTTAAAATTAAACGAGACGAATCTGCAAGAAAAAAAGATGGAATGTCCAAAACAAAAAAAATTAGCTCAAACCTGACGGCAATCCAATTCGTGCTCCTTGTTTAACTAAAGAGCCATAAAAGCACCATAAGCAGTTTGCTAGAGAAACATTACGCACTTCAGGATTAAGCCATATCACCAGATATAAGGTTGGTCCTAATATTAATAAAGAAATTATTGTTAAAAGCCAAACTTGAGAAGCAAATGGTGCTGCAACTCCTCCACTTCGTGCTTTTGGGCGTTTGAGAACGACCACCCATTCGCCGAAATTTAAACTTGTAGCAAATTCGGCGTATTGCCAATAAGTTGAGGTCATTGGAAGAAAAGCTGCAGCCAAATCGACTTCCTGAAAGTAGATGAAAATGAGAGGAGAAAGTGAATAAGTTTGTTTCTCGATCATTTCATCAATCGTTATGGAAACTTGCATTGTTGTTGAGAAGTCCAAAAATTCCACTATTTTGGGATCCCAAAATATTTTCTTTTGGTAAAACAACTGTATAAGTAAAGTTAAGCCTTGTTTGTAACAAGCGAATTATTTCAAAAGCCATTCCTCTTCCAATCCAAGTACCATTTTCATCAATAGCGTAACTTAGAACACCATTCTAATAAAATTAATAAGAATTGAAATTTGGAGTAGGGCCCTTATTTTCAGTATTGTCGAGTTTTAACCCCCCCCCGCAAAAAAGTTTCAAAATAGATAGTAAATAGATAGGTAAGGATCTTACCTAAGGATAGGTACCTCTTACTTTGAAAATTTTTTCTGACCTGCAATTTAATTTTTTTAATTTTTTCGAGGGTCTCAAAACACATTATTGTTGTTAAATGCGTTTTTAAAGCCTCGAAAAAAATTCAAAAAATTAAATTCCAGGTCAGAATATATTTTCAGAGTAAGAGGTATCCTTAGACTACATATTTATAAACTCAAACTAATTTTTTATGCACTTCGACTTTTTCAAAAAATTCAAAACCACAACTTGAAAGTTTCTCATGTTATTTAAAAAAAGAAAAGAAAAAATAGAGGGCTTCTGAGGCACCATTAAACGTGGAGATATCGAGCTGAAAATTGTACCCGATTTTTTCTATCCATTTCGATTTTTTTAGGGGGGGGGGGGGGGGTAAAATTCGACAACACCCAAAATAAGAGCCATATAATAAAACCAGCCAGGACACTTACAATACCACTGGCGTAACTACACCCTCGTCAGCCCTCGTAAAGCGCGGGGGGGGGCCCACCATTTTGCTTTTTACCTGAACAGTAGCGATTTTCAAGTGCTTTCCACTAAGTTCGTCTTCTAATTTTCGCAAACTCAACTTTCTTTCAAAACTAAGTTTTGAGGAAACATCGACCGATTGGATGGGTCCAAAATTTATTAAAAGCGCAAATAAATTAAAAATTAGTAATTTTAAAATACCCATTTTATTAAATCGCCTGTAATATGTAGCGTTTTTACCATATAAAATATAAATTAAATATGAAAGCCAACATTGTTTAAAGAGTAAACATTTTATGCTTATTAAATTTGATAATTTATTCTTAATTAATTAAAAAAAAATTATGTGAAAATGATTTATTATCACAAGAAATTATGTTTTATAATGAATTGGGGTTTTATACAGCGTGTTCCAGATTCGAAACTCACTATTGCTACATAGGGGCTTTATTAAGGGGCAAATTACTATTATAAAAATCACAAAACTGCATTGCATAGCCAAATATAAGGCTTTTGTCGTAATATCATCTATTATTAAAAATGTTTCAAAATTGTCTACCTTTAGGGGGCCAAACAAAGGGCCAAAGTTAATCAAACTTTTTAAATAGCTTTTCTCAAAATCGGTTTTGGCCATTTTTCTCAATTTTGGATATGTTATAGACATCGCAGTTTTCTAACGAACGCCGCATATTCAATTAACTTCTATGAAGCAGGACCGGAGTTATGATTTTTTGAAAGTCAAAATTTATAAAATCGGTGGTTTTGTTTGTAATTAAAATAAAAATTTAACAACTGGTGCATATAGTAATCCCATGAATAACTATTATGGTGACACTATTTTTGGTTAATAAAACGCTTCCAGTTAAACCGGAAATTAGAAAAAGGACAAGTTTGTAGGAATATCATATAGTTTTAAATAGTTTGAAAGCTCGTAAAATTAGCTATTAGAAGATATCAAATAGGATCAACTTTCTTAATTTAAATGGAACTTAATTCTTACACTTAATTCTTAATTCTTTTTCTTTTTTCTTAATTCTTGATTTAATAGGCACATTTTTAATGTTTTGAAAGCAAGCTGCAGGGAAAGATTTTGAATATAATATTTTTTGATATTATTATATTAAAAAATAATTTAGAATACCCTAGAATTTAGTATGTTTTTTGAACATTTTGAAACAGGAAACTTTACAATTACCAATAAAGTGCAAGTCCTGTTATAGCCACATCAGAGTTTTTTTTTAAAGAAAAAGTAATGAATCGAGAAAAATAAAAAAATAAATTTATTGCATTTCTCGACGTTTTGGGTCTCCTTGATTCCAAAAATGCAAAAAAAAGATTTTCGATTTTATTAACTTTTTCCAATCCAAGAAGAAGTTATAATCGAGAAAAAAACAATAATAATATTAAAATAATTATTTGCATTTGTGGACGTTTTGAGTCCAGTCCTTCTGATTCCAAAAATGCAAAAAAAAATTTTTGCATTTTTTTAAACAAAAACGTCTGGATGTATGGAAGCCCCCCCCCCTAGAGCAAAAACTACTGAAGCTATTTTGATGAAATTAAATTTTAACCACTTTAAAATTATTTTATCGGCAAAAATAGCTTTAATAAGAAATATATACAGGGTGTACAAAAATAATTATTTAAACTGGAAATCACAAAAATATCAAATTTTTTAGGAACAATCTGTATATTTTTAAATATTTTAAAAGCTCGTGAAATTAATTATTACACGATACCAAACACTTTATATTTTGACTTCCGGTTTAACCGGAAATGGGATCAACTTGTTTAATTTAAATGGAATACCCTGTATATTTTTCAATATTTTGGAAGCTCGTAAAATTAGCTTTTTGAAGATATCAAATTAAATTTTAATTAATAAAATTACAAGATTTGACGGGCGAGAAAAAGTTCCTCGTATCGCCCGCCACATCCGTTGTTTAATTTTTAAAACAGTAAATCCTATATGTAAAATCCAATGAAAACGTTTCGTCCCCTTTTGCAATTGTTAAAATGCAAACTAATTAAATATTTAACGGTTTTCTGTAATAATAATTCTTGAGATATTATCAGTTCAAAGATGAGTCAACGCATTTAATTAAACTAATTGCAATACTCACACTTAAACATTATTGTTTTTCTTTTAATGTTTCAATAATCAATAGTTTTAACATTAACCTATTTACTTTTAAGATGATATAACACTAACAATAAATAATAATGTTTTAGGTAATACAAAAAAACAACGGATGTGGCTATACGAGGCTATAACTTTTTCCTGTTGTATTTTTTTGTGCGTTTCTTTAAAAGTTTATATGTAGTTTAAAATTTTTAATAAAAAAAAATATAAAATTATAATATTTGACGGACGGTCACATCCGTTGCTTTTATTATTAAATTTATTTTATATTAATATAAATTACATGATATTAAAAAAAATTCAAAAAAAATTTTAAAAAAAAATTTTTTTTAAATTGGTTTTGTCTGAGATCGAACCTAGGACTTCTGCGTGTAAGCAGAATTTTTGGTCTTAAATACTAATTTCATTTTTTTTAAATTTGGCATAAATTGAAGTCCAAAATATGTATTGTTTTATATGTTCAGAAAGCAAATTTTAGAGCTTTCAAAATATTAAAAAATATACAGGGTGTTCCATTTAAATTAAGAAATTTGATTCCATTTCCGGTTACACCAGAAGTCAAAATATAAAGTATTTGGTGTCGTATAATAGCTAATTTTACGATCTTTTAAAATATTAAAAAATATACAGGGTGTTCCTTAAAATTTTGATATTTTTGTAATTTCCGGTTTAACCGGAAGCATTTTGGTTACCGAAAATAATGTCAAATAATAGATATTCATGAGATTGGTACAAATACCCAATTTCAAGTTTTAATTTTTATTACAAAAGAAATTGGTGATTATTGAAATTTTGACATTCAAAAAATCATAACTCCGAATCCGCATCTTAAAAGTCTTTAAAAATTTAAAGTTAGATAGATAATTACCTTGCCTATAACATATCAAGAAATTAAAAAAATGTTCGGACCAGTTTTTGAGATAATCGATATCAAAATTTTGACCTACTTTGGCCCCTTAAAGGTAGGCAATTTTAAAACAATTTTGAAAATCGAATTGTTTAGGACGAAAGCCCTATATTTTGGTTATACAATGCCGTTTTGAAATTTTTATAATAATAATTACCGGCCAAGTTATAAGGGAAAAACCACAAAATGGGACAATCGTTCTATTCCGTCATTTTGAATAAAAAATTTGAAATTTTGTTTTTCACATGGGGCTCAGATGTACTATCTAATAGACAAGTAAAATTGAATTTGGCCCAAATTTGCAAATATGCACCCAAAAAAAACACCTTACTTTTGGACACCCTGTATATATTTCTTATAAAAGCTTAGTTGGCCGACATACACTTGTTCCAGCGGATCTTTGCCTCTCGGGCGGTCGGCAATGTTCATAAAAACACGCAATCTGATACGTAGTACAGCATCTATCTTTGTTGGCTCTGCGAAATATGACGCTAAATTTGTAACGACGTATGTCGTTTTATCTTTACATACAGCGGCAATGATTCCCTGGAATAACTGTACATACATAGATACATACAGTAAAAAAAATTTAACTTGAGGTAAGTTCGCGCAGGTTTGGCCACGCCCCTTTAATAATTTAAATACGTTGACTACTGCGTTGGTGGGGATAAATACGTCAACGTATTTAAATTATTAAAGGGGCGTTGCCAAACCTGCGCGAACTTACCTCAAGTTCAATTTTTTTTACTGTAACATCCAGACATTTTGGTTCAAAAAATCGAAAATTTTTTTTTTGCATTTTTGGAATCAACGTAACTCAAAACGTCGAGAAATGCAAAAAAAAATTTTTATTATCATTACCTATTATTTTTTGTCTCGATTACAACTTTTTCTTGGATTGGAAAAAGTTAAATCAAAACAACAATGAAAGAGAGCAAGGAACTGGAACTTTTTAGTCAAGAGTGCCTACTTGCTACTTAAAGCACTTTACTTCGAAAAGCAAAGCGTCGAAATGTGCGAATATTAAATATAAATTATTAAAATAAAATGTATAGTCTAAAAATAAAAAATAATAATCTCCTTTGTGTACATAGTTAAATAAATTTCAATTTTTAATTAATTTCATTTTAATATTAATTTGTTGTATGATAATTATAAATTACAATATTAATTTGTTTAATTTTTTTTTAATTATGGTAAACAAATTAATAAACTGCTTGTATGTAAACTCTCTATTACTTTTGTTATTTAAAAAATGGCGGTAAAATACAAATACGTTCTGATTGGTCATTAAAGTTTCGGCCGGTAGATGTCCGCAATGGCACCCAGTGTGTTTGTAAACTGGGTTTTTCTTAAATTTCCCAAAAATAATGAAATCTGTTAAGAGATTTCATTAAATAGACTAATTTTTAATAATTGTGCACTCGTTTTGTGATAAAAAGTAGTTAAATATTTACTAATATGTCATATTGTATTAAGTACAAATAGGGGTTAGGTTTCACCCTTGCGGCCGTATGCTCGTATGAAAAAGTTAAGGGTTGAACAATGTACTCTTTTAAGGTAAACATGCAACATGTAGTTAATTTATTGTTTTATCTACATTTTAATAACTCAAGGTAAGTTGAAAAAATGCACGTCAATGTTGTCTTTTTTAATTCCTAAACGTAAATAAGATGTAAATATAACTATTTACCTAATGGTCTCTAATAATTTAACTTTAAAAGTCACTTATACGAGTTTTAAAATAACTAAAACAAATTAAATCACCAAAACAATAATTTAAGTCATGTTCTACTTTTTAACCGTAACCTTAACCGTCGAAATTTTGATTAATTCAATTTATGTTTTGTAGCGATCTGTTAAGGAATCACGAATCGGTCATAAATGAAAGCCGATATGTGGTCAACTGAATGTTGAAATTGAGATACACTAACGATGCAAAGCCTGGAGGCGGCATGTGAGGAGGGTGAAGTAAGTTTTTTACGTTAGTTACGAATCGAAATTAATCAACTGTTGTTTTTAGCGTACATTTAAGAAAGCTAAAATAAGTCGTTCTTCCGCACCTTCACTGCGCCCCCAGGAAATTGAACAAACTGACATTGCCAGTACGTCAAAAAACTCCTATTGCATTTTTACTAAATTGAAAGAATTACGCGAAGAAGAGAAGGATACAAATTACGTTACAGTGGTAAGTTTAATAAAATTGAGGTTAAGTTTATTTGATTTTTGTTGTTTTCTTTAGGGTTTGAGGAAAAATTCTCATTTGTTGGAAAAACTAGTTGCTAGAGATAAGTTAAATACTGTAATTTTAAATCTGTATCCTGGAAACAAGGGTTATTCGTTGGCTTTTCGTGTTGTACCTCGCCAAGATAGTTTAGATTCGTCGTCTGTGTTTGTGGATACTGCCAATATGATTGAAACAAGACAGTGGCCTTATGAAGAAGAAGAGTTGCTTAGATGTATCGATAATGAAGAATTGCCGTCATTTTTTATGGACATCTTCGATTCGCAATTTAATTTTTTATTTTACAGCAGTTGTATAATTGCAGAAGTACGTGATTATCGACAATCGTATCCTCATTTTAAGTGTGATATTCATCATGTTTTATTAAAGCCAACACTACAGGTTTGTACGTCAATTTTAAAACTAATTTAATCTAATTCGAGTAACTTTCAGACAATACTAACTGACATAAATACTTTAACAGAAGATAAAGTAGATTGGGGTACGGAAGAAAAGCAACTGCTAGAAAGCCAAATGTTAATGGCAAATAACCCTACGTTATACTTAAATCCAGACTCTTCGGCAGATTCAATGTTGAAAACTATAAATTACGGTCGCGAACTTTTAAATACCCATCGTTTAAGAAGAACCGCACGTAAATTTTCACAAGTAACTGTAAATCGTAAAAGAAAACTAGATCAGTTTACACATAGACCGGGTTTAGAATTGTACGATAGTATCACACGGTTAAGAAACCGACCAAAGACTGGAATGGTATCGAGTTCCCTTTCGTCCCGTTACTCTAAAAAGATACCTGACGAAATTAAACCTGTACCTGTACCAAACTTAGATGTACCATTTTTAAGTCCGCCTACGCAAGGTGTAGCAATAAAAGAGTTTAAGGCTTACGAACGTCCTAAAGAAACTAGCGATTGTTTACCTCAACTTATAGAAGAGTATGTTTTGGAAACTGACATGCCTTCAAAAGATAAAGGGAAAAATAGAGTTTATCATATCAAATTATCAATTTTGCAAAGGCCGTCAAATTCGGAATATTTGGGTGACTTGTATTTAGATAGGGACCATAAAAAAGGAGAACGAAATGGTGTCGAGTGTAGATTTTCTTTGGGGACCAGAGCGCACGCAAATCGTTACATTCAACAATTTACAGAAATATTTACCGAAGGTGGAAGAAAATCGGTTCGGATTAAATATGGTTTAAGTCAAGGTTACAGAGAACGAATTGCTCAAGCGCAAGCACAGGTGAGTTGTTCAAACTTCAATATATTTATATCCTTACTCAAATTGAATAAACTTTGTTTTTACAAAGCCAGATTTAATATGAAAAGATTAATGCTTCTTTACAGTTTGTATTGGATTGACTTTAATATTGATTTGATTTATGATCAAAAATTACAAAACATGTATTGTAAACAAAAATGATTTGTTATTTTATTGTAATTATTTATAGTACTAATGGATTGAGATGCTGAATGTGATGGTCACAAATGTCCCTTTAGAAATATTTACAGTTTAATTTCTTGCAAAAGAATTGCATCAGTGCTTCTATTGAAAATTAAAAATATTTCATTAATCACTATAACTTGAATTTTCTTTATTTTTTTATTAATAAAAAATGTTAGAGCTCGTGTAATTTAAAAAGGGGCCTGTCAATCATTCTACACTTCTAACTATTTCAGAAAGGAACGGATGTTTTCCAGAAAGCGTCAATTGCAATTCAAATTTGTAAATCAGAAATAGTCATTTGTAATTCAGATTCGTCATGTAATAAATCAGAAAACGTCAATTGTAATTCAGGATTTATAAGAAAATGTAAAAATATGTCGACCAACGAATTTTCGTAGGACAAGCAAAGATTTATGCCTGAACTGTTACAATTAAGTGCAAACTTATTCTTACCAATTAACTTAAGTAATTAATTAAGTATAGCGCAATTTTTTAATAGAGCGGGCGCCCAAGGTATTTGAGTTTGCAAAATATGAGGACCGCATTCTGTCAACGGATTTGAGTTTTGGATGTATCAATCTTCAATATTCTTGATGTTGCCAGATAGTCTTATGGCGCAGTCATTAATGGTTGTCGCTCAAAGTCTTAAGCTTGGTAAAATATTAGAAGGTATAGCGACGAGCTATCTTAACTGTAGTAGCGAACTGAAGCCACTTGTGAACTACTTTGTGAGACAGAGAAAGCATATCAAGGGTAATTGTCGCGTCAATATAAGACAGAGAAAGCATATCAAAGGATACTATTTGCACCAATCAAATGCGCGTATTCGCGTTTAATCAGTCATCTTATGCCCGTATTTATAAAGTTTGTTCCTACAAACAGTCGAACCAGTTCAGAACGGTTCAGAACTGAACAGCGCAAGCGCACATTGAAGTTGGCAATACAAATTTCAATTTGCGCACACTCCGCCCAGTTACGAACTAGTTCGAGCTGTGTGGGAACAAACCTATAGACAGATCTCAAGCACTTGCTCGTACTCAAGACCGAGACGGGGCCGGTTGCTATTGGTTTCTATTATATTATACAATGAAAACTAATAGCAACCGGCCTCGTCTCAGTCTTGAGTACGAGCAAGTGCTTGAGATCTGTCTATAAATACGGGCAAAAAGGTTCAAGTTTGGCTTCAACTTTGAACGTTCGTCGCTATACCTTCTAATATTTTACCAAGGTCTTAAGACATTTTTAATAATCACATTTTAATTTTTTTCTACTTAACGGTTAGGTTGACGAATTTTGCAAGAGAGATAAGTTATGCAGAATTAAAATACGAACGAAATGATGTATTTAAATGTTTAAATAGTAAAAGTGGTGGCAAAGAAGAATAATTTTTCATGATTTTGGGAAGAGGTTGGTAACAGCAATTTTTTTTTCTTAAACGGTCGATAACATAACTGTGCATGTGCTGACAAAATTTCCGAACCCAATTTTGACCAGAAGGCACTTTTAATGGAGTTATTTTAGACCAAAAAGAGCATCAACTGAGAGAAACCCTCTCCTTCTATGAATTTCGATGAAATTTTTTTTATTGAGTTCTCAATACCCTAAAGATCAAAGTTTATACTGTAAAAAATGTGCATTTGCCTCATCATTTTTTTAGTCCACTTCTTGTGAATCTAAGTTTAAAAACCTTAAAAATTAGCTGAATAAAAAATTTTCTTCAAAATTTCAAAACTCAAATACCTTGGGCGCCTGCTCGATAATGAAAAAGGACAATGGAGCGTGTTAGTTGTCATGAAGTTCAATTTTATTCCACAAGGTGCGCACAATCGACGGTCCCAAACGTCAAATTACAGTATTACCAATTACTTTTATTGTATAAAATTCAAACAAAATGCAATAAAAGTAATTGGTAATACTGTAATTTGACGTTTGAGACCGTCGATTGTGCGCACTTTGTGGAATAAAATTGAACTTCATGACAGCTAACACGCTCCATAGCGTTATTTCTCAAGTGACAATGGCAAGGAATTCACTGCTACGGCTACTACTGCTGACGTCTCTCTACTAAACGATGGATCAGATGCTATCTGTCCCATTGGCACAACTATTCTGACTGGAACTGATTCTGTAAAAAGAACACAGTTCAAGAGAAATATTGAGCAAAATCTCAAAAGAATATTAACTTGAGTCAAAACAGGTAATGCCTCAGTAGCGTTGCCTAAAACGTTTGACATTTAGCACAAACTGTGAGAGTGGGAGGGACAAAATGTTGCCCAAAGAGTACATAAAATCAAAACATTCTTTCTGAAGAACAATGTGATGGTCACAGAACACGAACAGAAGAAGATTGTAATGATTCAGTGGTAATCTAGGTCTAGGGTAATCTAGTCTAGGGCGTAGGACCCTACTCTAAAAAATGCTAAATCCCATTGAGACTAATTGAAAGAGACCCTGCGCTTGACCAGCTAAATAGCGGTTAAACATGAAAAGGAACTTCAAGTACCTTGCTTGGACGACTCTCGCAGTAGGAACGCCAAAATACTTAATGCCAGGAAATCAGTGGCGTTTTAGTTTTTACTGCAATATTTTGCAAGGAAGGAATTTGACCTAAACTGCAAATTGAGCCTTTATACAGCTCTACTAACCAATTTTGCGTTACGGAAAATATGTCAACTAAAATAATTTTATTTAAAATATTTTTTGCGGGAAAAGGTTCGTCCAATCATAATCAAGGCTTCAGGTTAGGTACAGAGTAAAAAGTCGCATCTATATACAACTATTTTAGGTTATGATAAAACCTTTCAAAATGACAGTAAATTCAAATTCACTATCCCAATATTAACCTATATTCAATTTGAGTGACAGTTACTTGTCAAATTTAGCGACTGAAATACTTTACACTCGTAGTGTACTTAAAAATTTATGACAGCGCTGGCCACGCCCCCTCAGCTCGCTAATAAAGTTGGTGGGACTGTAGGATGGCTTTCTAGATTACACGAGTTCTAGTATTTTTATATGTACAACGTGTCCCACATGACGTGGGTAACACGACTATTAGTGGATATAAAGCCAAGTTTTTAATTTTACAATTTTATATTTTGTAATTTAGACAAAAGACCACAAAATAAATATTTCATAAATTTTCCGTGATTGTATCAAAACGTGCGTGAACGTTAAAAAATATTAAAACAGCCGATAGTATAAAACTTGAATTTAGACATAAACATTTTATTGTCGGCAATAAACTAATTCGATCTGCTCTCAGTTGTTCTTGACAAATCACAAAAAATTATTAATTTGACTTTTCAAAGGATAAATAAAATTTTTCATATTAAATTTAATGCCGACACGAATTTATCGAGAGCTTTATAGTACCGGCTGTAAGTGCTATAAGATGCCGCTATTTTTTAATTTTCATACTGATAGGTTTTTAAAAGAATGAGGTCAATGTTATTTTTCTCATGAACGCGATATTGGATTTTTACATTTTTTCAATAGGTGAATTTTTAATTGGATATGTCATATCTAAACAATCACGCAGTGGTATGACTATTTCAATCGCGTTTGTCACGAAATTTAATAAAATAGTACTTTGTTTTATTAGGAGAGAAAGTACTGTTTTGTGTGACAAGACTGTGTTTGGCTGATGAACCAGCGTAGCGAGCGAGTCGGGCAATACAGGCGAGTCACACACAAACTACTTTCACTCCTTATAAAACATTTTATTTTTTCTTCAAACGTTTTTCTCTGTCTAGACAGACAAAGTAAATCTTAACGCAACAGAGTGAAAGTAGTTTTGTGTGACTCGCCGGTATTGCAAGACTCGCTCGCTCATCAGCCAAACACAGTCTTGTCACACAAAACAGTACTTTTTCTCCTAATAAAACAAAGTACTATTTTTCAATAGATAAATTTAATAACGGTAGTTGTGTCGTTATTTCGAAACTCCATGGCATACTTTGTTATCTTTATATTTTATATTTGTTTAGATATGTCATTTATGATTATGCTATATCAAATTGATCAGAAAAAATCAAATGATTTCAAAAGCCTTTTATAAATTGTACTACTCGGTACTAATCCTTTTTGAAATTGTAAGTAAACCCCGTGCTTTAGAGTACATGTAAAGCCGTTGGTCCGGTGGTTTTCTTCGGACTATATGCCTCCAAAGGACGTCTTGTTATATGATACGTTATAATTTATTATAACTAAATTCCTTAAATCAAAATTCTCCATTCTTCCCTGTCTGCTGCCAACAATTTTATCTCTCTCGTCGTTTTTATCTCCCGCGCCTGGATCTTAAATTCTCTTAATCCAGTTCTTTTTAATATTTTCCCCGGGTTTTTCTGACTGTATCAACCTAGTTGTTTTATGAGCTCATTCTTTTCTTTCTCCCACTTTGTTTTTTCTGCTTTTGTAATTGATTACCGAAGTTGATCCCCCTTATAACCAGATTTTTCTAGTACTGCGACAGTCGAGGTGACAGACCTTGAGGTTTTTATATATTGCGATAACATACAACAAATTAGGTAAAACTTTGTCATTAGACAACAGCCAAAATGTATTGAAATGTCCATAAGAAGCAAAAGATCGAGTCGCCTTAATCCTCTTATCTTACAAATTGACCTGTAGTGAAAGAACACCAAACTCTTTGTGGCAGAAACCTAACTTAAACATGATTGATTTAAAAATTAGAAAAATTCTTCTTAATCTCAATATTTTTAGGTAAAATTTTGTTAGAAAAAGATCACTAAATAGAGGAAATCACTAAATATAGAGTCACTAAATAGGGGTTCGACTGTATTATGTTTTTATTCCAATTTTTGTCATTTTTACCCATCTGCCATACTGTCCTGTTCCTGCCTGTATATTTCTAGTATACATTCTTTGTCTTTCTATATCCTAAGAATGAAATCACTTCTGGTCTAATCTTAACTATCCTCTCGCTTCGCCTGTCTTTATGTTTATCATCGCTTCTTCCAATTGGTTCATGTCAATTTCATCTTGAATTATTTCTATCACAATATCTTCATCTTCTGGTTCCAGTTGTCAAATACAGCAATTTACAATTATAAAAGTCTTCAAGAGTGAGCAAATCCCATACTCATAGGTATATTTTTTTATCGACGGTTTAATGACAATGTGTATCGTTATTAGGTTCCATTTCACAAATTAAGTTTGTAAATTAATCTACAGATGCAAGCCCAACAGACGACCCAAGTAAATTTAGCTCAACAACAATTAGGACATTTAAGTCAAAGTGTGCCAACACAAACGTGCGTTATGCCCATGGTAAACGGTGCAGTTGGATCTGGTATAGCTTTAGTTCAACAAAATCAACCCATTATACAAAATTCGACAGTTCCGATATTGGTAATTTGTTTAAAATCAATTTTTTAAATTATTATTAATTTTTTTAATTTTTTAGCAATCTCAAGTTCAAAATACTCAACTTAAATTTTCGAATTCGCAAGTTGAAATCAATGCTTTAGCGACAAAATTAGAAAATTCGGCCCAACAATTTTTAACCGAAGGTAAAAAAACAGTATTTATTTGAATTTTTAATAACAATTGTTTTTAATTTAGCAAACGCAAAACAGCAACAACAAAAGTTGGCGTCAGTGAGCAACAACACTGCCATTATAAACCTACTAAATAGTTCTCCTGCAAGTACTATAAATAGTGACGCGAGTGCTGCGGTAGTTAACGCTATAAACAATCCTACCGCCGTTTCGCTTTTACCTCAACAAATGCAGACAATTAATCAAAAATTAATAGGACGTAAAATGACTCTATCAAATATAACTAATGCGCGTGTGCTTAGTAATAGTAATATAATTACGACAAATAGTAATAGAATAAATTTAACGGACTTAAGTGCGCAAGGACAAAACGTGACATTATCGTCTTCAAATTATAATGCGCAAACAAATTATTCTAATGTACCTATAAAACAAGTGACTAATCAAAGATTAATAAGTTCTAGTGTTAACGATAACAAGTCGGCCCTTTCGGCTTTATTAGTTGGTACTCCTGCGGCAGATAGACCCGATATTGTAGGTCCTAATACGAGTTCACTATTATTGGAAAAATTAGTTGGCTCTTCAAATACAACACCTAATCCAACACCTAGTCCAACAAGTTTTATACAAAGTCCTAAAACTGCTTATACCGTGCAATCGCCAAAAAGTGTTATATCACCCCTATCGAGTCCACCGCCACAAAATACGAGTACTATAAATGTGCAAAGTTTAAATTTTACACCCATACAAAATTTATCTGGATTACAAAACGTTCAAGTGCAATTGCCCGGGTTTTCGCAGCCGATATCGTTGTCGTTGAATGTTTCGTCAGCTGGTACTATTCAAGGACATCCGACAAGTATTATCGTTTCGTTACCTGTTACGACGGCTACTGCTACAGCAAGTACAATAACGCAACAAGCTACAACCAGCTTAGTTACGCCGGTTACGAGTCATACTGTCGTATTAGCCAATACTGGAGCAGGCAATTTAGGTACAAACATTTTTTTCATTTTTACTATGGTATCAATTATTTATAAATAACTCAACATCACTTCGGGAATTTTCAGTAGCAGCATATGTAGACCATCGTTCGTACTCTGATAAACTCTCAACACACTATTCAATATCAATTTTTGCATGTATCTCAATAGAACCGCTTCATAGTTGTATAACACTTGTGAATCCATAATGAGTCATTTCTAAGTAACTGATACCGTAGTATACAGGGTGATTTTGTTAAGTAGTACTAGCATTGGGATCTCGGAAACCTTAAGAATTACGAGATTGGATAAATTAGCAAAAAGTTGCATATTTTGATGACCTTTAAGAATCCGTTTAGAAAATTTCAAAATTCAAAGTGATTTCCGAAATAACGCAGAAAAACTAAAAATAGACAATTTCGTTTTTCGACTGTACTTTCAAACTGGCTTACTTTAGTAAAAAAAATTCGGGAAAAATTTTCAGGAGGTCAAGAAAGCTATCAAACGATACCAAACTTGACTTTTTATCACATCGACGCTAGGCGTCGCGGGCTCGCGGCGTTCAACTTTTCATTTTCGTATGGGAGACCTCTCGTTTTTTCGCCAAAATTACTCAGTAAGCCGAATACCAAACGAGAACTTTCTATCTTGTACTTGTCGTAATTTATATAACTTTTCAGGTATGTTATGTTATGTTATTTTTTACGATGAAAAATAACGACTACAACTTAAAGAACAAAAATTCTCGGTAAAAATTTTCAGAAGCTCAAGAAAGGTATCAAACGATACCAAACTCGACTTTTTATCACATCGACGCTAGGCGTCGCGACGTTCAACTCTTCATTTTCTTTTGAGGGATCTATCATTTTTTTGCAAAAAATACTCAGTAGGCTTGTCTAAATTCGGATACCATCCGAGAACTTTATATCTTGTTTTTCTTAATTTATGCAACTTTTCAGGTTATGTTACGTTATGTTGATATGTTATTTTTCACGATGAAAAATAACGACTACAACTTAAAGAACAAAAATTCTCGGTAAAAATTTTCAGAAGCTCAAGAAAGGTATCAAACGATACCAAACTCGACTTTTTATCACATCGACGCTAGGCGTCGCGACGTTCAACTCTTCATTTTCTTTTGAGGGATCTATCATTTTTTTGGAAAAAATACTCAGTAGGCTTGTCTAAATTCGGATACCATCCGAGAACTTTATATCTTGTTTTTCTTAATTTATGCAACTTTTCAGGTTATGTTACGTTATGTTGATATGTTATTTTTCACGATGAAAAATAACGACTACAACTTCAAGAACAAAAATTCTCGGTAAAAATTTTCAGAAGGTCAAGAAAGGTATCAAACGATACCAAACTCGACTTTTTATCACATCGACGCTAGGCGTCGCGACGTTCAACTCTTCATTTTCTTTTGAGGGGTATATCATTTTTTTGGAAAAAATACTCAGTAGGCTTGTCTAAATTCGGATACCATCCGAGAACTTTATATCTTGTTTTTCTTAATTTATGCAACTTTTCAGGTTATGTTACGTTATGTTGCTATGTTATTTTTCACGATGAAAAATAACGACTACAACTTCAAGAACAAAAATTCTCGGTAAAAATTTTCAGAAGGTCAAGAAAGGTATCAAACGATACCAAACTCGACTTTTTATCACATCGACGCTAGGCGTCGCGACGTTCAACTCTTCATTTTCTTTTGAGGGATCTATCATTTTTTTGCAAAAAATACTCAGTAGGCTTGTCTAAATTCGGATACCATCCGAGAACTTTATATCTTGTACTTTTCTTAATTTATGCAACTTATCAGGTTATGTTACGTTATGTTGATATGTTATTTTTCACGATGAAAAATAACGATTTCAACTTAAAGAAAAAAAATTCTCTAAAAACTTTCAGGAGGTCAAGAAAGCTATCAAACGATACCAAACTCGACTGTTTATCACATCGACGCTAGGCGTCGCGATGCTCATCTCTTCATTTTCTTTTGAGGGATCTATCATTTTTTTGGAAAAAATACTCAGTAGGCTTGTCTAAATTCGGATACCATCCGAGAACTTTATATCTTGTTTTTCTTAATTTATGCAACTTTTCAGGTTATGTTACGTTATGTTGATATGTTATTTTTCACGACGAAAAATAACGACTACAACTTCAAGAACAAAAATTCTCGGTAGAAATTTTCAGAAGGTCAAGAAAGGTATCAAACGATACCAAACTCGACTTTTTATCACATCGACGCTAGGCGTCGCGACGTTCAACTCTTCATTTTCTTTTGAGGGATCTATATTTTTTTGCAAAAAATACTCAGTAGGCTTGTCTAAATTCGGATACCAACCGAGAACTTTATATCTTGTACTTTTCTTAATTTATGCAACTTTTCAGGTTATGTTACGTTATGTTGATATGTTATTTTTTACGATGAAAAATAACGACTACAACTTAAAAAAAAATTCTCGGTAAAAATTTTCAGGAGGTCAAGAAAGCTATCAAACGATACCAAACTTGACTTTTTATCACGTCGGCGCTAGGCGTCTCGACGTTCAACTTTTCGTTTTCTTATGACCCATCATTTTTTTGAATAATTATTCAGTAGGCTTGTCTAAATTCGGATACCAAACGAAAACTTTCTATCTTGTACTTTTCTTAATTTAAACAACTTTTCACGTTATACTATGTCACGTTATGTTAATATGTTATTTTTTACGATGAAAAATAACGACTACTACTTAAAAAAAATTCTCGGTATTTTCAGGAGGTCAAGAAAGCTATCAAACGATATCAAACTCGACTTTTTATCACGTCGGCGCTAGGCGTCGCGACGTTTGACTTTTCATTTTCTTATGGGGGACCCGAGGGGTCAACCACTGTTCTGAATTTGTACACTGACTGCAGTTGACTGCCTATGACTGCATATGCTATGGCTGCCATCGACTGCAGATGACTACCAGTGACACCTCAATTTCTGTACATTGACTGCAGAGAGTGGATAACCCCTTGGGGGGACCTATCATTTTTTTTTTAAATTACTCTGTAGGCTTGTCTAAATTCGGATACCAAACGAGAACTTTCTATCTTACACTTTCCTTCATTTGTACAACTATTCAGGTGCTGTTATGTTACGTTATGTTAATATGTTATTTTTTACGATGAAAAATAACGATTACAACTTAGTTTTTCAAGTTTTAGAAAAGTAGGTACGTTTATCAGGAAATAAAATTACAATATATTTAATAAATTAATAATAATTTGATTTATTTGTATTTCTTGATCAACTTACCTTTCTAGAACTCTATCGTTGTTTTTCATCGTAAAAAATTACACAAAACTTAACGTAACATAACATAAATTAAGAAAAGTATAAGACAGCAAGTTCTCGTTTGGTATTCGAAGCCTACTGAGTAATTTTTACAAAAAAAATTATAGGTGCCCCATAAGAAAATGAAAAGTTGAACGTCGCGACGCTTAGCGTCGATGTGATAAAAAGTCGAGTTTGGTATCTTTGGATAGCTTTTTTTTGATCTCCTGAAACTCTTTCCTGAGAATTTTTTTTAAAGTAAGCCATTTTGAAACTACAGTCAAAAAACGAAATTGGAAATTTTCAGTTTTTCTGCATTATCTCGGAAACCATTTTAAATTTTCTAAACGGATTCTTGAAGCTCGTCAAAATATTTATATTTTACAATATTCCAATGTTAGTACCACTTAAAAAAATCACCCTGTAGTTAACTTTAAAATTTAATTCGTTGTTATAAACGCAAAATGTGTTTGTTAATAGCTCAACTAGTCACATCCGGAGTAAAAGGACTGAATCAACAAAATATAAGGGCTACAAGTCCAGGTGGTGTAACGTTATCTCAAGGTGGTCAACAATTCCAATTACTTACACAATTACAAAGGCCAAGAATGCAACAAGCAAACATACAACAAAATATCGCTGCACGTGGATTACAACGAACACCTATAACCATCAAAATGGCAACTCCTAATGCAAGTCAGTTGAATGAGCTTCAATTTCATATTAACAATAAATGAGAATTAAATTTTTTTTTGCTATAACTCAAATTCAAAATTGAAATAATTCTTTTTATCTTTCAAAATGATAATTTTTAAAGTAAATGAAATATTCTTAGCTGCAGCTCAAGTAGCGCTGCCATCAAATCCTACAGTGAGTTCATTATCAAATCAACAACTTCAGTTCACACTACAAAAGCAAGCTCAACTTCAACAGTACCAACAGCTTTGTTTAAATCAACAACAGAAAAATTTAAATCAAAACATCGCCTCGAAAGTAAGACGAAGATCAAACGCATCGGATTCACAGCAATAACAGCATCAGTTAGATTTTTTGTTGTAGGCTTTATTGTTTTATTTTTATTATTTTTAATTATAAACATTCGCACAAGAGTACTCTTAACCTAACAGATAACTGCCCAATATTTTAGTGCTTAAATGTAAGAAAATTGTGTTTGTTAATTAACGTAATTTACAATAAGTTAAGTTGTAGTAACAACAAAGTCGGCTAAATAGAAATTTTTCCCAATTTTCAAATTGCTGCCATTAAAAATTGGGCTTAAGACAACGAGTTAAAATAGTGCAACAAAGACAAATAACTTATTTGTTACGTACAATAAAAATTTTGTAATATAAAAATATACAGGGTGTTCTTTGACAAAATTTTAAAATTTGTTTTTGTTGCTATCACAGTCTGCAACTTTAGTACAAGAAAAATAGAATTTATAAAACAAATTGTTCACATTTTTTATTTTTTAACCTTGATAAGGGTGTCAAAGTTTCAGTTTCTTTAAATATACGTATTGGACAACCTTTAAACCAATCTTCATAAATCTTTTAATAATGTTCTTCCTTTTGAGAATCAAAAACTATTTTTCTTGCACTACTTTTAATAAATTTTTGTATTCAACCATGATACAGGATTGGACAACCTTGTATGTTTTTAAAAAGAGCTACAGCTTAATTTATAAAAGTGTTTTCTTTTTGATCTGTAAATTATTCTTGGGAACACCGTGTGTATGTTAGGATAATGAGATATTTTGATCTCCATTACTGTATTGTCTCGCACAATTGATTAAATTTATTTTGCAATAACTCAGGGTTTAGAATTGTTAAAAAGTATGAAAAATTAAAATATTAGTGCCAAATAATGCTCTTCTATTTTTTTTGTTTTTAAACCTTGTGTCGAAGACGTGCAGTAAAATTTTTAATAATTTAAAATTGTATAAACTTATTTTTAATATGTATTGTTTAATATAATTTTTAAATACAGTTGTAAATAGTGGTGGTTTTAAAAAATATATATATTTTAACTTATTTTGTTGTCAAAACATCACAAAGTGCATTAGGTATAAACTATACAACGTCAAAACACATTAATCGTAAATAGCTTTTGAAGAAATAAAATTGTATTTATCTAATTTATGGTCTAACATTTTCTGCTTTGTAATAGAAGAGGGTGGTTGTTGAATTTTACATGACAAAAGACGTTAGTTTTTAAATATTAGAAATTTTTATTGGAGGCGAGAGCACCCTAACGGATTAAAGCGTTTTTGATCTAAAAAAATTCAGGTTGTGTTTTAATAGAAAGCACTAAAAAAAGGATGTGTAAATATACAGTATTCGATTGAATAATAATGTGTTGTATGTATTTTTTTATTGACTCTTCTTTTCAGTGATAGTTTTGTGACAATGTGAAGATTGTGAGAGAATGTTTAAGACTAAAGAAGAAGAAAAAAAAAGAAATATTTGCTTAGGAGAAAATTTGTATTATAGTACTTGTATAGGTATTTAATTTTACCTTATTATTCATTTTTAATTTTGTATATTAAAAGTGGTGCATTGTAGAATTTTGTAATAATGTATATTGTATGCATTTTCGTTATACCAATTGTAAATAATATTCATGTTTTAATAACTGTTTGGCAATACTATCCTGATTCATACGTATACTCTTAAAAAAACGTTTAAAAATTTTGAATTTATTTAAAAACTGAATTATTAAAAAAAATTATTTGTTAACAAATTTTGTATAAATTATTAATTCGTCAAATTTGTTAAAGTTTATAGTTTTTCAATTCGTTAACTTACATTAAAACATGATTAGCATAAATTAAAGAAACACAAACATATTTTATTTTTAATTACATTTACCCGTCTCTCTAATAAGTTATTCTACAATTACAAATCAACCATTTGGTAACTTTAATCAAAAATACAATAGTTGCCATTTGCGAATTTAAAAATAATTTTTTTCATAAACCTTTTATAATCACAAATTCAGTCATCGACAGCAGTATTTATTAAAGACTTAAGTAAAATCGCATGTTTTACAGTTTCCTGTACTGCTGCGTACATATTTTCACCACCTACAGGACTTCCACCAGGTTTATGAACAGAACAAAGTTGTTCATCTTTAACAACAATTGTAACTAATCCCGTACTTAAATCCTCTTCTTCAGAAGTGGGATCCGTTATTAGATTACTAAAAATCATAAAATAATTACAGAAACAATAATTTAAAAATAGTTACTTTTCAAAAATGGCGTAAGTTGTCGAAACTGCCAAGTGATTTATTTTAAAAGGCTTCTTATCGTCTTCATTCACAACTTTTTTATCTAAAGCAGAATCGTACTCAACTGTAGGTAGCGTAACTAAAAATAAACAAAAAAATTTGGCATAATTTGATGTTCAAAATATACATTATTTTATATGTTCAGAAAGCTAATTTTCCGAGCTTTCAAAATATTGAAAAATATACAGGGTGTTCTATTTAAATTAAGAAATGTGATGCCATTTCCGGTTAAACCGGAAATCGAAATATAAAGTGTTTAGTATCGTGTAATAGCTAATTTAACGAGCTTTCAAAATATTTAAAAATACACAAGATGTTCCTAAAAATTTTGGTATTTTTGTAATTTCCGGTTGGACCGGAAGCGTTTTGTTAACCGAAAATAGTGTCAAATAATAGATATTCATGAGATTGATAAATATATCCATTTTCAAGTTTTCATTTTTATTAGAAACGAAATTAGAGATTTTAGAAGTTTTAACATTCAAAAAATCATTACTCCAAAACGGCTCGAGCGATTTTAATAAAAATTTATATTTCGATAGAGAATTACGTTGTCTGTAACATATTCCAAAAAGAAAAAATTTGGTAGAGGAAATTTTGAGAAAATCCATTTAAAAATTTTGACCTACTTTGGCCCCTTAAAGGTAGGCAATTTTAAAGCAATTTTGAAAATTGACTTGCTTAAGACGAAAGCCCTATATTTTGACTTTACAATGCCGTTTTGAAATTTTTATAATAAAAATTACCGGTCAAGTTATAAGGGAAAAACCACAAAATGGAACAATCGTTCTATTGGCCGCCATTTTGAATAAAAAAGTTTGAAATTTTATTTTTCAATTGAAGCTCACGTTTATTATCTTATAGCCAACTAAAAATGAATTTGGCCCAAATTTGCAAATATGCTCCCAAAATAACTACCTTAATTTTGGACACCCTGTATAGATTTCTTATTAAAGCTATTTTTGCCGATGAAATAATTTTAAAGTAGCTGAAACCAAATTTCGCCAAAATCGCTTCAGTAGTTTTTGCTCTAGGGGGGGAGGAACATCCATAGACATTTCAGTTCAAAAAATCGAAAAAAAAATGTTTGCATTTTTGGTATCAGGGGGAATTTTTGGACAAAGTTAAAAGTCGTAACAATTTAAATAAACCATTAACACATACCTGTTTTTAGTGCAGTCATTAAAGCTAAAAGACTAGCATCAATCAATGAACCGTCATGATCTAAACATATGATATCGGCAAACAAACACCAAACTAGTTTTTCTTTAGCAATGCACAAGTCTTTTAAATCAACACACTCGCAACTATCTATAACGTCGGCAACAAAACGTGTTGTAATTTGTGCAATATCGCTCGGAGGACCTGGTTTAAATTTAGGCGAACAAAGTGGTGATAGATCGACGTTTGGTATTAAATAACCTTCGTTAGGTTTGTCTGGTTTAGGTTGAGCTAATTCCTAGAAATTTACGTAAAAACTTGTTAAACATAGCTTGGAAACTTACCGCTTTAATTCCACATATAACTGTCGTCTTTCCAATTTTAACTAAAGCCGAACCATCAGCTGTTGTTATTGAACCGACATTTATTATTACGGGACGGAAATTTGATAATAAACGACCGTCGGGGCGAACGTTTCGACATATGTAGTCTCGGTAAAATTTCGAAGGATGTAAATTTCTAAAATTTTAAATTTAAATTTAAATCAAAATACGTTTAAAAAACTTACTTAAATTGTTCTGCCATTAAAACTTAAATTTTGAAACATAAAAACACGTTTACTTGCTGGACATAGCCTAACTTTTTGCTCTTGTTTTTGATTAATGCTTAAAAGTAAGGTTAGGTTTGGTTTAAAATATGACGTTTACGCAGCTTTTAGTTTGAAGTTAGGTGGGGATTAAACAAGCACGTTTATTAATTTGAATAATTAAGAATATTTTGTGTAATTTTTTTAGTTTAAATCATTTGTAAAATCAATTGAATGATATTTACAAAATTTTGTATTATTTTGTGTTGTAATTATTGTGTATTTTTAAAAAATTGTTAGGGGTAAAATGTCATGTGACTAAATCAAGCGCTCTGATTGATCCATTTGTTTTATCATTCAGCTGTTAGAGGAAAATGCGCGTTGTTTACTTCACTATCGGTCCTGTAGTCGTTTTTGACGGTTAGTCCGTTAGTGAATTTAAAAAAAAAGTGCTTTAATCCTTACACGTTTTTAACTGTTTCGTCTTTTTTATTTAATATACAATTTTATTAATTAAAATGGCAACATTTCGTATTCACCATGATAAAGAAAACTCCGATATTACAGAAATTCGTCAAAAGCAAATGGCACCTGGTCAACAGAAACGTTCGGCACTTTCGGCCTTGAATCATCAATCTCTACGTGCAGTTAATCCTAAAGGAAAACAAGTAATTTATTTTATTCACATTTATTAATCAAAATTTAATAATATTTAAACAGGCCCTAGGTGTAAGCGTTCAACTAAAGCCAACCATTGTACCAATAGCTCAATTGGAAGCATGTAAAGTTTACGAAGACTCCAAAGAAAATGAACGTGAAGTCTCTCTCGTTCCCATTAAAACAGATAAGGAGAATGTAAAACCAGTACAAATTAAAAAGGAATGGTTTGCACAAGAACCTAAACCTCAACCCCCCAAAGAGGTTGAAAATTCTGAAAGCGAAGATGTAGTTCTCGATACATCCGAAATCCCCATGAGCATTGAAAAACCTGCTCTAACCCCAGAATCGCGTCTTACAAAAATAAAATCCAAAGAAGAACTCTTCTTTGAAAATATTGAATATCGTAACGATATTTATGCTTATTTGAGAAAACTCGAAACAAATAATCGACCTAAAAGTGGATATATGCGTAAACAACCTGATATTACATACAACATGCGTACGATTTTGGTGGACTGGCTAGTTGAAGTGAGCGAAGAGTATAAACTTCAATGCGAAACTTTATTTTTAGCCATTAATTACGTCGATCGCTTTCTCAGCTATATGTCCGTAGTAAGAGGAAAATTGCAACTAGTTGGTACCGCTGCCATGTTTATTGCTGCGTAAGTTGTACGTAATAAAACAAACTTTTTTTTAATGTCAATTAATTTATAGCAAATACGAAGAAATTTATCCACCACAAATTGGTGAATTTGTATACATAACCGATGATACGTATACTAAAAAGCAAGTTATTCGAATGGAACATTTAATTTTGAAGGTTTTATCCTTTGATCTCTCAGTACCGACTCCTTTAACTTTCATTAAAGCCATGTCAATTGCTTCTAATACACCCGAAAAAGCCACATTTTTAGCTATGGTAAGTTATTTCAAATGGAACCTTCGTATTTTTATGTGTTGTTTAGTATCTTAGCGAGTTGTCGATGTTGGAAGCTGATCCGTACATCGAAACTTTACCATCTGTAATGGCAGCAGCTGCGATTGCAATCGCTCGGTATACGTTAAATATGGAGCCATGGACGGCCGACTTAAAACGTAATACAGGCTTCGATCTCAGTGAGTTGAAGAAAACCATGGAATTCTTATTTGTTTTATTTTCGAAAGCGCCAGCTCAAGCCCAACAAGCAGTTCAAGAAAAATACAATTCACTTAAATACTTGCACGTTTCTCAACTTGTTCCAAGGAACGATCGTATCACTATTGACGAATAATTACGAGAACAAAAGACTTAATATTTACAGTAAGATTTTATAAAGAACAGCAACAAAGAAACGAGTTGACTAGAATTGATACAGTAATGCATAAAACATTTTTTGTGTTTGTTTTTTTTATAAAGTCATCCTGTATATAATACAGTATGTGTTTCTGACGTTAAAATGAGATTATGTCAATTTATTACAGCATGCTTGAGACTTACTTTTTATATATTTTTTAAATTTTGTAAAAATTCAAATTAATCTGTTTTAGTCTCTTTATGGCATGAGGAAAATGCATGCAAGTGTTTTTGTACAGTATTTATTTGTAGGTTTATATTTTTAATTTAATACGTAATCCGTTTTTGTCTTGAAATTTTTAGTAAAAAAAGCTGCGTTAGCCTAAGTAAAACATACTGGAAGTTGTGGTTGTTTTAAACTCATTTTAATTTGATAAGGAAATTTCTTAGCTTAATTCGTATGTTGACGAGAAATTTTTGATATTTTTTTAAATATTAGTACAATACTTTGCCATATTTAATACAGTATTTGTTTAATTATTGTTGAAAAAAATTTTTATACCACGAATTTATACGTAAAATACAAAAATATTATAGTAATTGTATTTTATTTTTTCCTCGTTTAAATTTCGTTGTGTTACGTTTATTTCTTGCATGTAATTTTTCTGTTTTTAAGTTACTATTTGCACGTTGGATTTGTTTTTAATCATAAATACATATTTGAAAATAATTTGTAAACTTTAGTTTCGACGTTTGAGTTTTTAAATTCAATAAAAGTTAATTACATTTAATTATTTTAATGTTAAAAGCTACACCAACCAACACCCTGTATATTTTTGAGTACAAAAATGCAAAAGAAAACTGAACACGTCAGTCTGCATGTGTATTGACTGTTGAACAAAAACTACTGAACCGATTTTGAGCAGTTTAGAGCACTTTAGAGAGAAGAATTAAGTTTTAGCCACTTCAACAGCAAAATCAGCTTTTAAATGAAATCTGTACAGGGTGGCCAAAAATAAGGGGGTTTCAAATGGAACACCTTGTATATTTTTGCATATTTGGATTCCCCGTAACATCAAGAATAAAAAATGTTTGAGACTTTATGAACCTATTACTAACTGTTCTGGAGATACTTTCCCTTCAATGGCGAAATAGAGTCACCTTTGAAGTCCATGGTACCAGGACTGAAATCAAAATTTTGCAAATCTATATTACACCTATTATTGATAATAGTCGACTCTTCTAAAATAAGTTTTAAAAATAATATTTAACTGAGAAGTTATGTAAAGAGTTTGGAGTTGTAATCTCCAAATTACTTACGAATCATACTAAAGTAGTTTGTCAAGGATGGATACATTTGTAGTTTGTAAGAACTTTGCTTAAATTAGATTTTAGGTTATCCAATGAGAAACAATTACAAAAAGCTCATTTGAAGTTGCCAGACTCGCTCACGCTCGTACGTCAAACAATGCGCAATGTGCAAATTCACAAGCCAAAAATGCACAATTCACAAAAGCAAAATGTACAAATGCATAAAAGCACTAATGAAAAATATACAAATGCATAATGTAGAAATGTACAAAAGCTCAATATACAAATGCACAATGTATAAATAAGCGTTTGTGCAATGTCAAAATGCACATTACACAAGCCAAAAATACACACAATTAACAAATAAGCATTAAGCGGTACCGTACCGTACCAGCACTGTACTGTACTGTATGTACAAATGCACAATTCACAAAATAAAAATGTACTAATGCACAAAAGCACTAATGAAAAATGTAGAAACTTACATTCCACAAATGGACAATGTACAAATACACAATGTACAAATCCACAATGTACTAATGCACTTTGTACAAATGCGCAAATTACAAATGCATAATGTAGAAATGTACAAATGCGCAATATACAAATGCACAATGTACAAATAAGCATTAATTTGTGCAATGCCAAAATGCACAATGTATAAATGCGTAATGTACACAAATGCACAAGCCAAAAATGCACAATTCACAAAAGCAAAATATACAAATGAACCAATGTACAAATATGTAATATGTACAAATGCACTAATGCACAAAAGAACTAATGAAAAATGCACAATGTATAAATGTACAAATACACAATGTGCAAATACACAATGTACCAATGCGCAAATTACAAATGGATAATGTAGAAATGTACAAATGCGCAATTAGCAAATCCACAAGCCACAAATGCACAATTTACAAATGCACAAAAGTAGTAATGAAAAATGTACAAACGTAGAAATGAACATTTCACAAATGCACAAAAGCACCCTTGAAAAATGTACAAATGCACAATGTACAAATGCACAAATGTACAAATGCACAATGTACAAATGTACAAATGCACAATGTACAAATGCACAAATGCACAATGTACAAATAAGCATTAAGCGGTACCGTACCGTACCAGCACTGTACTGTACTGTATGCACAAATGCATATTGTACAAATGCACAAAGCACAGATGCACAATGTTCAAATGTACAAAAGCACTAATGAAAAATTTACAATCGTACAAATGGACATTCCACAAATGGATAATGTAGAAATGTACAAATGCTCAGTATACAAATGCCCAAGTCACAAATGCGCAACGTACAAATGCACATTGCACAAATGCACAAGCCAAAAATGCACAAAGTACAAATGCACAAAAGGACTAATGAATAGAGTGTGGAATTATATGCAAATGCATATTTTGTTTGCTAGTTCTGACAGTCGTAAAAAATGGTATCTATCCGTTTCAAGAACTCAAAAGCTTAAAACCAAAATTTTATAGTGCATGTTTTATATGCTTTTATTTTTAGTGCATATTGCATATGTTTTTATTATAAGTGCATATAAGTGCATATTTTCCAGACTTTTTAGAAATCGTTTAATAATTAATCTCAGTTTAGTGACAATAAAATTTAATGGAATTTAAAAAGATAACTAAAAGAAACTTCTAAAAAAAAAATCAGTGTTTCATCGCACACTTCGTGCTTCTCACATTGTACACTTGCCGATACTGGGAAACTGTTTGCCATTTTACCATGGACACTACTTTAGACAAATGTGTAATAGTGTGCTGGTTTGCTAATAAATCCCTCTACTAGTTTTTTAAACTCATTAACGCCCAAGCACAATATTTAAAAAATTTAAAAATTCTGTATTTCAAAAAAATGTCAAAATTGCAAATGGTCATAAAATTTTTTTGGCTGATCTCATATGAGATCGCTGGGCGTTAATGGGTTTTAATGAATTTAAAGTTTTCATAAAATTCATTAAAAAATTAAAGTCCTCTGTTTTTAGTGCATAATCTTTTAAATTTAAAGGCATATACGTGCATATATCAGCCATTTATTGGTGCATATGCATGTGCATATATTGGGTAGTTTTAAGTGCATATATTCCACACTTTACTAATGAACAATGTACAAACTTACAAATGCACAATGTACAAATAAGCATTAAGCACTGTAAGTACTGCACTGTATGCATAAATGCATATTGTACAAATGCACAAAGCACAGATGCACAATATACAAATGTACAATTTACAAATGCACAAAAGCACTAATGAAAAATGTACAAACGTACAAATGTGCATTCCACAAATTAACAATGTACAAATACACAAAAGTACAAATATACAATGTACAAATACACAATGTAATAATGTACTATGTACAAATGCACAATGTAGAAATGCACAAATATACAAATGCACAAGCCACAAATGCACAATGTACAAATAAGCATTTGTGCAATGCCAAAATGGACCATGTACAAATGCGCAATGTACAAATACACAAGCCAAAAATTGACAATGTACAAATGCACAATTTACAAATGCACAATGTACAAATGCACAAATGTACAAATGCCCTAATGTCCTATTGAACCACTGAAAATATTTGTCCTAATTGTCCATAATTATTCTATCACAACTAACAAACAGACATCTTAGGTGCCATCTTCAATATCTCGCTTCCGGTTAAGATTTCGCTTGGTAAACGCAATTTTCGTATTCAGCGGGGTCGAAGTATTGAGGAATGAATGGTTACAAAAATGTTATATCAAATGCCGGTTCCATGGTTAAGGAGACGTATTTCTCGAAAACATTTCTTGACTAATATAAAATAAGGTATATTTTTAAAATTACGATGAAATTATAGTATTTTAGACAATTAATACCTAAAAAGTCCCAAGTTCAATGCCTGACGGAAGCAATTTAAAAAAAATTTTACCAATGTAGGTATCTGGGCACCCCCTCAGCTCGTCGTGTTAAAAAATTATACCTGTAATATTGAAAGATCGTAAAATTATCTATCGAAAAGTCCTGTTGTGACCACATCAGCTTTTTTTTCTATATTCTTGCATTTTTTTGACGACGTATATTAGATTAGGTTATCCGTCATCTGCACTGACTTTTCGAACATGACAGTTCTATTAAACTGTTCTAGTTATAGATCTGCAGATGATACGTTAATCGTTTACAAATCAAATGGTTTTATTTAAATGTTTATTGGTTTTTTTAATGATAACGCTGACTAATGGTAAATATTTAATTTTATTTGATATTTTTATTCAGGTAGCACATTTTATTTAAATAGGGTCTGCGGACGATATAATGAGTATAAATCAACATGCTATTTCTGCAGAAGTACCCAACTACCCAAATTATTTAAAAGAAGCAATCGCTAACTTATTTAAAACAGCAAAAACTGAATATTGTGCTCTTTGTGAAGTACTGTCTACAACTGCAATGGATATTCGGAAAGGTGGTTTAACTGAGAAGTTATGTAAAGAGTTTGGAGTTGTAGTCTGCAAATTACTTACAAATCATACTGAAGTAGTGTGTCAAGGATGGATACATTTGTATTTTGTAAGAAATTTGTTTAAATTAGATTTTAGTTTTCACCAATGAGAAATAATTATTACAAAAAGCTCGCTTGTAGTTGTCAGACTCGCTCACGCTCGTCCGTCACACAACAGACTCGCCCCAAAAAGTGACTACTATTTTTACTCATTACCATCACTTTATTTGGTTCCATAATTAAATTACTACTTAAATCCAAATATTTAGCTCGTAGGAGCGCATTTATTTCCACTCTTTCGTCACTTTTCGGTTTTTGCTCGATAACTCTTTACTACTGCGTTCTACAAAAAATATTATTCTCACCTTTTTTAAAATAAAGCACAAAATTTTCTACAATTTACTTCCATAACATGTTTATCTAAACCTCATAGTTACTGAAATACACCTCATACTATTGTTTCAACCGAATAAAAAAAAACATTGCTGTTACTAAACTTTTCTCAAAACCAGAAAAAATTTTGCTTCGTTGACTCTACTATAATACTTAATTTTAGCCAGTCGTTTCATATATTATCGATAACAGACCATATCTTACTGCTAAACGCATTTGTGGCATTATTTTTGATAAAAGGAACTGCATAGATCCTCTTTCCAAACCATGGAGTATCCACATTCCTAAACGAATCTTTCCAGAATTACCACCTGTACGTAACTATTAGCTCTTTTTCTATAAACAAAAACTCATTGCCATTTAACAGATTAATATAACTGCTCGAGTTAAGAAAATTGTTCATATAACTGACATACATTACGATCCTTTATATGAAGAGGGGAGTAATTCCGTATGCGGTAATCCTTTATGTTGTGAATCCGTGAATGGAAATCCCGATCGTGTTGAAGATTCTGCTAGATATTGGGGCGATTACCATTTATGTGATGCTCCTTGGCACGCAATTGAAAATTTATTTCAGCAAATTGAAACGGGACATGTAAGTTGAAAAGGTTTTACTTTCATCATTGTTTTTAAAATTTTTAGCCTCAAATCGATTTAGTTTATTTCACCGGTGATATAGTCAGTCATAAAACTTGGGCAACAAGCAAACAATATAATTCGGACTCCATAACGAAAGTAACAAAACAATTTAAGGACACATTTAAAAATATTCCCGTCTATCCAGTTTTGGGAAATCACGATTCGCATCCTGCAAATTTGTAAATTTAAAAAATGAATATGCCTAACTGTTTTTATTATTTTTAGATTTTAGATTTGCTCCTAATGACGTGCCTAATAAAGAATTATCTACTAAATGGTTGTTCAGTTTAGTAGCTAAAGAATGGAGTCGATGGTTACCTCCAGAAAGTTTGGAAACTGTTGTAAAAGGGGGTTATTATACTGTTTTAGTTGAAAGGGGCTTTAGAATAATTGGATTAAACAGCAATGTTTTTAATACAGGGAACTTGTAAGTAGCTTATGTAATTAGCATTATTCTTAAAAACAAAACCCAAGTTTAATATTTTTAGGTGGTTGATTTATAACGATTATGATCCTTACGATCAACTTCAATGGTTAGCCGAAACATTATTTAAAGCTGAAAATAATCAAGAAACTGTACATATTTTATCGCATATTCCACCTGGAAGTAAAGACTGTTTAAAACAGTGGAATTACGAATATAGAAGAATTGTAGACAGGTAAATACAGGGCGGTTTTTTTAAGTGGTACGAACATTTGAGATCTCAGAGTTTTCTAAACGAATTCTTAAACATCATTCTCTTACCATTTCCGAGATACAGTCCCACCAACTTTATTAGCGAGCCGAGGGGGCGTGGCCAGTGCTGTCATAGATTTTGAAGTACACTACGAGTTAAAAATATTTCAGTCGCTTAATTTGACAAGTAACTGTCACTAAAAAGGAATATAGGTTAATATTAAAACAGTGAATTTGAAAAGTACAACTTACTGTCATTTTATACAGGTTTTATCATAACCAAAAATAGCTGCAGATTACACGCGACTTTTAACTATGCCTGTACCTAACCTAAATTCTTCATTACGATTGGACGAATTTTTTCCCGCAAAAACTATTTTAAATAAAATTATTTTAGTTCACATATTTTCCGTAACACAAAATTAGTTGGTGAAGCTGCATATACCAATTTTCGTACCACTCAATCGCCCTAGTGCTAATTTTGCATCCGGGCACATAATTTTTGTGTGGCGCCCTCAGCATACATTAAAATCCCGGGTATAACTATTTTATCTCTAGAGATATTAATCTGACATTTTAGGAGGTTAAATAAATTGTGATACGCTACAGTAAAATGTTTGTATTACTTCCGGTTTTACTAGAAACGATATCAACTTTGATTTTGCAAATGGGACACACTAAAAATTTTTACTTTTTTAAACTTTCAGCACAGTCTTCTAATTCCTTAAAAAAAGTATAATCGGACATATACTGTCCAAATAATGTTTTTCTCTTAAAATACATTAGCTTTTATATGGCTAAGTTTGTTAATGAGCTAATAAATCACCCTGTATTTTAATCTCATAAATATTTTTATTATTTGACACTATTTTCGGTTAACAGAACGCTTTTGGTTAAACCGGAAAATATAAAAATATCCCAAGTTTTTAGAAACACTCTGTATATTGGCATATTATAGTTTAACGCTCGTAAAATTATCTGTTAGATTATTCATACTTTGACTATATACCGATTAAACCGGAAATGGGACCAACTTTCTTATTTTTAATGGTATATTTGCCAATATTTTGAAAGCTCGTAAAAGTATCTATGAGATGATACCAAACACAACATATACTGACTTCCGGTTTAACAGGAAATGGGACCAACTTACTTATTTTAAATGTAACACCCTCTATATTTGTCCATATTTTAAAACTTCGTAAAAGTATCTATGCGATGATACCAAACACTGCATATACTGACTTCCGGATTTACCGGAAATGGGACCAACTTTCTTATTTTAAATGTAACACCCTCTATATTTGTCCATATTTTGAAACTTCGTAAAAGTATCTATGCGATGATACCAAACACTGCATATACTGACTTCGGGATTTACCGGAAATGGGACCAACTTACTTATTTTAAATGTAACACCCTCTATATTTGTCCATATTTTGAAACTTTGTAAAAGTGTCTATGCGATGATATCAAACATTGCATATACTGACTTCGGGATTTACCGGAAATGGGACCAACTTACTTATTTTAAATGTAACACCCTCTATATTTGTCCATATTTTGAAACTTTGTAAAAGTGTCTATGCGATGATATCAAACATTGCATATACTGACTTCGGGATTTACCGGAAATGGGACCAACTTACTTATTTTAAATGTAACACCCTCTATATTTGTCCATATTTTGAAACTTTGTAAAAGTGTCTATGCGATGATATCAAACATTGCATATACTGACTTCCGGATTTACCGGAAATGGGACCAACTTTCTTATTTTAAATGTAACACCCTCTATATTTGTCCATATTTCGAAACTTCGTAAAAGTATCTTTGCGATGATACCAAACACTGCATATACTGACTTCGGGATTTACCGGAAATGGGACCAACTTTCTTATTTTAAATGTAACACCCTCTATATTTGTCCATATTTTGAAATCTCGTAAAATTATCTATGCGATGATACCAAACACTGCATATACTGACTTCCGGTTTAACCGGAAATGGGACCAACTTACTTATTTTAAATGTAACACCCTCTATATTTGTCCATATTTTGAAAGCTCGTAAAATTATCTATGCGATGATACCAAACACTGCATATACTGACTTCCGGTTTAACCGGAAATGGGACCAACTTTCTTATATTAAATGAAACGCCCTGCATATTTGCTAATATTTTGTAAACCTCGTAAAATTATCTATGCGATGATACCAAACACTGCATATACTGACTTCCGGTTTAACCGGAAATGGGACCAACTTACTTATTTTAAATGTAACACCCTCTATATTTGTCCATATTTTGAAAGCTCGTAAAATTATCTATGCGATGATACCAAACACTGCATATACTGACTTCCGGTTTAACCGGAAATGGGACCAACTTTCTTATTTTAAATGTAACACCCTCTATATTTGTCCATATTTTGAAACTTCGTAAAAGTATCTATGCGATGATACCAAACACTGCATATACTGACTTCGGGATTTACCGGAAATGGGACCAACTTACTTATTTTAAATGTAACACCCTCTATATTTGTCCATATTTTGAAACTTTGTAAAAGTGTCTATGCGATGATATCAAACATTGCATATACCGACTTCCGGATTTACCGGAAATGGGACCAACTTTCTTATTTTAAATGTAACACCCTCTATATTTGTCCATATTTCGAAACTTCGTAAAAGTATCTTTGCGATGATACCAAACACTGCATATACTGACTTCGGGATTTACCGGAAATGGGACCAACTTTCTTATTTTAAATGTAACACCCTCTATATTTGTCCATATTTTGAAAGCTCGTAAAATTATCTATGCGATGATACCTAACACTGCATATACTGACTTCCGGTTTAACCGGAAATGGGACCAACTTACTTATTTTAAATGTAACACCCTCTATATTTGTCCATATTTTGAAAGCTCGTAAAATTATCTATGCGATGATACCAAACACTGCATATACTGACTTCCGGTTTAACCGGAAATGGGACCAACTTTCTTATATTAAATGAAACGCCCTGCATATTTGCTAATATTTTGTAAACCTCGTAAAATTATCTATGCGATGATACTAAACACTGCATATACTGACTTCCGGTTTAACCGGAAATGGGACCAACTTTCTTATTTTAAATGGAATATTTTAAATTTTTATATACTAACGGTTTAACCGTAAATGGGACTAAATTTATTCTAATAGATGATATTTTACATACAGTTTGATTCCAAAAATGCTTCAAATTACGCGTTATAAAACCTCCCAAAAATTTCAGACTGATATACTTTGAAAGGATAAAATAGTTATGGAGGCCATCCTGATTCGATTTAAACTCGGTAGATTTGCTAATACAATAACAGCACAATTTAATGGACACACTCATAATGACGAAATACGAATCTTTTACGGTCTTAACAAGCCCTCCCAGGTCGTTAACGTTGCATTTGTTGGAGGAAGTTTTTCAACATTCGGTGGATTAAATCCGAATTATAGAATCTACGACGTGGAATCAAATTATCACGTAAGTGTTTTGCTTTTGAGATTCAATTAGAAGAATGTTGAATGAAATTAATTTCAGAATGTATTAGATTATCATCAATGGTATTACAATTTATCCGATGCAAATTTACGTCCATTTCCCCAATGGAAAAAACTCTACTCGTTTAAAAATGCTTATAATTTAGACAAGTTGGATGCACAGAATTACCATAGTTTTGTACAAAAAATATCTTCTCATGATTCACCATTAAATCAGTATCGGAAGTAATTAAAATGAAATTAAATGTTTAAATTTTTGATAAGTTTAAATGTTTTAGATATCTTTACCGAAATAGTGAAGTACAATTATCAAAAAGATGTAATCAAAAATGCAGAAAAAGTCTTTATTGCAGCGTCACGGGTGTTGAATATAAAGACTTAGTTCAATGCCAAGGGTGGTTAATGTCACTAAGAGAAGAAACTACTACTCCAAAGCCTGAAGTAGGAACTGAAGAAGGAACTGATGATACTGATGATACTAAAGATGAATCTCAAAATTTTTGGGTTGTGCTAGCCGTTTTTTTACTAATTGTCTTTATAATTTCAGTTGTACTTTATCTTTATTTAGATGTCTAACACTTTTTATTTAATAATTATAATATTTATCACAGTATCTTATTCAACTCAAAATAAATAATAGCTTCATCTTCCACATCAAAGATAACAATCTAGAAATTTGTTGAAACGCTTTACGCAAATGTGGCCATAACTATAACAGGACTTGAAGCATTTACGGCTGCGATAACACCTAAAAGAACAACCATAATGGCCAGTTTCTGGTAGGTTATGGATCCATAACATTCCATAACTTAACTATTTCCATGGTCTGAAACCAGTTTTTCAACATTTAGCAAAAAGATATCTATTCGAGAAGCGATATATCTTTCGAGAGACTTGCAGTAAAAGTAATTGAATTTTTAGAGGTTTAGGACATATTGTCACCGGGTAAGGAAGGGCACAAACTAAAAGCCGAATAGTCTAACCTTCAACCAAGATAATAAGGAAGTTAGTCCTATTTCCACATAGTCCAGTCAAATAAAGGTTTAACCTTGGAATGAAAGTCAGAAAGTTAAATATTTGCATAAACCTATGTTTTGACGTTCAAAAGACTTGCTCAAAAGTCTCATACAATCTCGTGTCAAGATATTCAAGGTCAAATGTCACAAAAATCGTTTCTTTTGCAAATATCTCGCTTCTTATGCATCCTACCTCATTAGAGGTTTTTATAAAACTTGTAGATTATAAAATTATGTACAAATTTGATCTGATTCTTTTTTTGTGCGATCAACCGTTCTCGAAATATAGCGCGGAGAGTGGGAAGCGCGCTAACACTAACTTTTTTATTTTAAATAGAATACTACTACAGTAAAATAACACGGTATTTTGCTCTTAAGGGAAAGCGGAATTTTTGAGGGATCAATTCTTAGATCACATACACTTAGAAACTGCCGAGTCCGTCGGGCCTCACCGCTTGCGTTGTCTGCAATTTGAAATTAAAAATGACGGATTTGACTAAAGTTGATTACGCTGTATCTCCATAAGTAAAAATCTATTGCTATTTTTTTTCAAAAATGTACAAGAAGTAAAGTTAGGAGTCGATTAACCAAAAGTGCAGTGTCATTCTGTCTAACTTCCGTACTAGTAACACTACTTTATAAGCATTTACGGCTGCGATAACACCTAAAAGAACAACCATAATGGCCAGTTTCTGGTAGGTTATGGATCCATAACATTCCATAACTTAACTATTTCCATGGTCTGAAACCAGTTTTTCAACATTTAGCAAAAAAATATCTATTCGAGAAGCGATATATCTTTCGAGAGACTTGCAGTAAAAGTAATTGAATTTTTAGAGGTTTAGGACATATTGTCACCGGGTAAGGAAGGGCACAAACTAAAAGCCGAATAGTCTAACCTAGGGCTGAGCAAAGTATCGATACTTATTCGAAGTATCGATACCTTAGGTGGTATCGAATACCGATACCGAGGGTCGAAAGTATCGAAGTATCGAAAGTATCGAGGTATCGAAAGTATCGAGGTATCGAAAGTATCGAGGTATCGAAAGTATCGAAAGTATCGAGGTATCGAAAGTATCGAGGTATCGAAAGTATCGAAAGTATCGAGGTATCGAAAGTATCGAGGTATCGAAAGTATCGAGGTATCGAAAGTATCGAGGTATCGAAAGTACCGAGGTATCGAAAGTATCGAGGTATCGAAAGTATCGAAAGTATCGAGGTATCGAAAGTATCGAGGTATCGAAAGTATCGAGGTATCGAAAGTATCGAGGTATCGAAAGTATCGAGGTATCAAAAGTAACGAAACATTAAAGTGGAACAACACAGTGCTGTCGCGAGACGCAACATCAACAATATAATTTCTTAAGGTGCGCGTCCTGCCTATACTGAGTATATAGGGAAACATGCGGTCAGTAAAATGAGTTAATCTTCCGTATTTTTTAAACGATCAAGTTGAAAAAATTCTATCATAAATTAGATAAAATTATCTACCTATTGCATGTTTTTTCAAAGTCCTTAAGATTCTCGAAGTACCCAAAAAAAATCACAAACTTCGACATTTTTTAGCATCTAAAATACTGCAAAATAATGATAGTTTTGGTATAGTTAATAAGAAATAGAGAGATATTTCAACTTATAAAATATACGGATTGGGTAACCTGTTATATTAGCTTTCATTTAAAACAAATTTTATCAAAATTGATGGTCGCATTCAAAAGATTCACTCATTTTTGAAAATTACAACATTTAATGCAAATTGTCGTAGAAACGACAATAACTTTCTCAGCTCTCTGTAATATACAATTATTATTATGATCATCACAAAATGGTCCCATAAAGTGTAGCTTCTTAAATGCCTTATACTTATTACTTTCGATACCTCGATACTTTCGATACTTTCGATACCTCGATACTTTCGATACCTCGATACTTTCGATACCTCGATACTTTCGATACCTCGATACTTTCGATACCTCGATACTTTCGATACTTTCGATACTTTCGATACCTCGATACTTTCGATACCTCGATACTTTCGATACTTCGATACTTTCGATACCTCGATACTTTCGATACCTCGATACTTTCGATACATCGATACTTTCGATACTTTCGATACCTCGATACTTTCGATACCTCGATAGTTTCGATACCTCGATACTTTCGATACCTCGATACTTTCGATACCTCGATACTTTCGATACCTCGATACTTTCGATACCTCGATACTTTCGATACCTCGATACTTTCGATACCTCGATACTTTCGATACTTCGATACTTTTGAATAGTATCGATACCGTCGTGGTATCGATACTTGATACCTGATTCGAGGTATCGCCCAGCCCTAGTCTAACCTTCAACCAAGATAATAAGGAAGTTAGTCCTATTTCCACATAGTCCAGTCAAATAAAGGTTTAACCTTGGAATGAAAGTCAGAAAGTTAAATATTTGCATAAACCTATGTTTTGACGTTCAAAAGACTTGCTCAAAAGTCTCATACAATCTCGTGTCAAGATATTCAATGTCAAATGTCACAAAAATCGTTTCTTTTGCAAATATCTCGCTTCTTATGCATCCTACCTCATTAGAGGTTTTTATAAAACTTGTAGATTATAAAATTATGTACAAATTTGATCTGATTCTTTTTTTGTGCGATCAACCGTTCTCGAAATATAGCGCGGAGAGTGGGAAGCGCGCTAACACTAACTTTTTTATTTTAAATAGAATACTACTACAGTAAAATAACACGGTATTTTGCTCTTAAGGGAAAGCGGAATTTTTGAGGGATCAATTCTTAGATCATATACCCTTAGAAACTGCCGAGTCCGTCGGGCCTCACCGCTTGCGTTGTCTGCAATTTGAAATAAAAAATGACGGATTTGACTAAAGTTCATTACGCTGTATCTCCATAAGTAAAAATCTATTTTTTTTCAAAAATGTACAAGAAGTAAAGTTAGGAGTCGATTAACCAAAAGTGCAGTGTCATTCTGTCTAACTTCCGTACTAGTAACACTACTTTATAAGCATTTACGGTTGCCGGGCTGCGATAACACCTAAGATCAAACTTAAAAAAAATTGAATTTTTAGAGGTTCGGGACATACTGTCATCAGGTAAGGAAGGACACAAACTAAAAGCCGAATAGTCCAATGTTCAACCAAGATAATAAGAAAATTAGTCCGATTTCCACAGTTGTTACATACATATCGCCTTGCAAGTGCAAGACTACGCTATTTCCTAAATTAAGGTGTTTGAGAAAATTCGATTCTTTGTTTTTATATACAGGATGTGTCCGAAATAGAGTGACACACGTTGAGGGTACGATCCTTACCTAAAATTAAGATACCCGTATTTTTTTGTTTTGGTAAATTCCAATTTTTGAGCGGTGTGGAAGCCTCTAACAGCGGGCTAGAAGCTGTGTTGAAAAGCAAGCTTAAGAGTGAGTAGGTGAATTAAGCGTGAGTTACAAATAAAGTATTTAACATTTCACGCAAGGTAACTGTTTACAGCTTGAAAAAATGACACTCGGCTGCGGCTCGCCAGTCATAATCCTCTTTGCGCCAGTAAAAACAGTTTTACCTTGCTTGTAATGTTAAATACTATAATTTCGCGCAAATACAAAATTCTGAGTATATTTTCAAGTACCTATATTTTATTTATTTACAATTTTCAGTCACAAAAAATGATATTTTATTCATTGCACGATATAAATTTACCTAAAATTACTAAAAAATGCTCCTCATTATCACAGCAACGTTCATTGATTGTTGCCTATATTTTGGCCTACATGTTTATGTATACAGGGTTCATTAAATGTTCCATTTATTTGCAAGTAGTGAGTCTTTTGTACTGCTTTTTCACCAATTTTCATTGGCAGTTTAACCATTTTTAATTATATTTAATTCTGGTTTTTCCATTTTGAAAACTACCCACAGTTGAGTACACGCTTTAGAAATGAGCCATTGTGGAACATTTTCTGAACCTATCATATGAATAATTTGCTTCACAACTAACACTCAATTGATAGTACCAACAATACTACACTGTACAGTGTACACTTTTGATTCCTACTACAACTTTATTGGGCACACGAGTTGAGCAATCATCAATTGTGCACGAGCCGAATCTACTCTTAACAAGCCACTTTTTTAAGTACAAAAGTTCTTTGAAAGTGTTAAAATATTGCACAAAAATCAAATTAATGTATCACCCTGTGTATCATTTGAACCTAATTATTTTTTGTTTAAAGTTAGGTTTACAAACTTAAATAAAGGCTTCCAGTGGAAGGTTTAAACTTACAAAAAACAGCTTTTTTGCACGTTTTAAAATATCACATCAAAGTTTTTAAAAATTAATTTAATGGCGGTCCTATGGAATCCCAATCGTTTAACATTTTTAAATTAATGCTCTCATATCTCCACTTTTGTGTTTTTGAACTTTCATCACAAGGATTCACAAAAAGTCTTTTTGCACCAGGATCACAATCCAAACACCTGGGGTTACCACCGTGTATCAACCATTGTCTATCCTACAATTACAAAAGTAGATTTTACAAACAAATTATAACGCAAACTTACAACATCGTATTTCCAATACTGATTTCCATGAGATCCGTGACATGGATATAAGACAACATCTGCTTTATTATTTGGATCTGAAACATCCCAACATAATGACCGACCTGCAGGTCTTATATCTTTATGCCACGTTAAAGTAAAATTTTGTTCTCCACGACGCTTAGTTCCTTTAACGCAATCTTTCAACTTAATTACTTGATCTCTTGCTTGATTTGCCGAATCAACACATAATTCAGGTGCAGCAATGTTACGTATCTACAACAACAAATAGTAATAAGCACTAAAACTGTCATAAACAGTAATTAAAATTACCTCTCCAGAACAAAAATCGTCCGGCTCAATTGGTGGATACACTAAAGGTAAATCGAAGGCAATTTCTTTTATAAACCAACTAAACGGTTTACATTTTAATTTATTTCTCAAAGCAATTTGTTTGGATAAGTCACCAGCGTCAATTTTTCTATACTGAGGACGCCTTTTGTATAAATATTCTGCATATTCGTCCATCCAAACTTCAGCTACGCGTTTGTAATTTTTCCCAACAAAGTCTCCACGTCCTGGATTAGGAAACGGAGCGTATTTACGATAAATGTGACCTACTCGAGAGCACGGTGCATCAACCATTTGTCCACCGCACTGCCAAATTTTAAAACTCAATTCATACTGTTCACCACCCCAAATGTCTAAACCTTCATCGTATCCACCTAATTCCCAAAAAAATTTTCTACTAATTGCAAATAAACCACCAGCCATTATAGGACTCCTAAAAACAAATTTCCATCAAATAAAATTATTTTAAAAATTATCTACGAGGGGTTACCACACTTAGTAAATTTGGTGCACAAATTTTTGTAAATGTCTGTAAATGTTCGTAAATGTTTGTAAATATGGTAAATGTCGGTAAATGTTTGTAAATGTTTGTAAATGTTGTAATTTTTGTAAGTATTGTAAAAATGCAGCAAAAGTTTACAAGTGTTAAAGAAATGTAGGAAATGTAACTGTGGTAATTGTTTGTAAATGTAGTAATAATGTTTGTAAATATGTGTAAATGTCTGTACATTTTTGTAAATATTGTAAAATGCAGAAAATTTTTACAAATGTTAAAGAAATGTAGGAAATGTAACTGTGGTAATTGTTTGTAAATATAGTAATAATGTTCGTAAATGTTTGTAAATGTCTGTAAATTTTTGTATATTTTGTAAAAATGCAGGAAATGTTTACAAATGTTAAAGAAATGTAAGAAATGTAACTGTGATAATTGTTTATAAAGTAGTAATAATGTTTGTAAATGTGGAAAATATCGGTAAATGTTTGTAAATTTTTAAAATAATGTAAAAATTCTAAAAATGTTAACAAATGTTAAAGAAAAGTAGGAAATGTAAAAGTGCTAATTTTTTGTAAATGTAGTAATAATATCTTTGAAAACTTGGTTATTGTTTGTAAATGAAGTAAATATCTGTAAATATCTATAATTGTTTGTAAAAGTCAAACAATTAAAAAATGCAGGAAATGTTTACAAATGTTAAAGAAATGTAACTATGGTAATTGTTTGAAAAGTAGTAATAATATTCGTAAATGTTTGTAAATGTCTGTAAATTTGGTAAATATCGGTAAATGTCTGTAAATGTTTGTAAATACATACAGGGTGATTCAGAACTCGAGGCGAAAAATAAAATGTCGTAATCAGGATGAAATTGTAAGCAGAAAATGTAAAATAAATTTTTTTCCGATTGGATTTTGTTTCCGAGATAATCGATTTCAAAGTTTTCAGAAGAAGTTACTCTATAAATATTAAAAACAAGGTAGGCCTTTAAAAAAGGAAAATGAAATGTCATTTTCAGTCGAATTTTAAGCAGGAAATATGTAATAAATGTTTTACCGATTTGGCTTCTTTTCCGAGATAACGAGATTAGTTCGAAAAGTGTCCCATAAAGATCCAAAATTTTAAGTTTCAAAATTGGACTAATTTTGAAAACAAATAATTCAATTAATATGTGTAAATTAATTTAAAAGTGTTTCAAAAGTTATCGACACACACGAATAAAAGTTGGAGAGTGTTTTGTTTTTGCACGACTTATCTCTTGTTTATATGCAAAAAATTTACTTCTTCTTGAAACTTTGAAAACGATTATCTGGGAAACGAAAGCCGATACGAAAAAAATGTATTTTACATTTTTGACTCTAAATTTGACGCTGAATATGACATTTTATTTTTCGCCTCGAGTTTTGAATCATCCTGTATTTGTAAATTTTTTAAATATTGTAAAAATTCAAAAAATGTTTACAAATGTTAAAGAAATGTAAGAAATGTAAAAGTGGTAATTTTTTGTAAATGTGTTAATAATATCTTTGACAATTTGGTAATTGTTTGTAAATGAAGTAAATGTATATAATTGTTTGTAAAAATCTGTAAATTTTCGTAAATATTGTAAAAATGCAGGAAATGTTTACAAATGTTAAAGAAATGTAGGAAATGTAACTGTGGTAATTGTTTGTAAATATAGTAATAATGTTCGTATATGTTTGCAAATGTCTGTAAATTTTTGTACATTTTGTAAAAATGTAGGAAATGTTTACACACGTTAAAGAAATGTAAGAAATGTAACTGTGATAATTGTTTATAAAGTAGTAATAATGTTTGTAAATGTTTGTAAATGTCTGTAAATGTGGAAAATATCGGTAAATGTTTGTAAATCTTTAAAATAATGTAAAAATTCTAAAAATGTTAACAAATGTTAAAGAAAAGTAGGAAATGTAAAAGTGCTAATTTTTTATAAATGTAGTAATAATATCTTTGAAAATTTGGTTATTGTTTGTAAATGAAGTAAATATCTGTAAATATCTATAATTGTTTGTAAAAGTCAAACAATTAAAAAATGCAGGAAATGTTTACAAATGTTAAAGAAATGTAACTATGGTAATTGTTTGAAAAGTAGTAATAATATTCGTAAATGTAAATTTGGTAAATATCGGTAAATGTCTGTAAATGTTTGTAAATACATATTTGTAAATTTTTTAAATATTGTAAAAATTCAAAAAATGTTTACAAATGTTAAAGAAATGTAGGAAATGTAAAAGTGGTAATTTTTTGTAAATGTGTTAATATCTTTGAAAATTTGGTAATTGTTTGTAAATGAAGTAAATGTATACAGGGTGGTTGGTTTTTTACTGTCCAGCAAAAAAGTTAAATTATAAACTTTTCAAACAACACCTCATCTACAAAATAGCGCAAACAATTTTTTTCCATGGCCTACTTGTTTTGCGGGAAAATATGTAACTTTGGTTTTTTAAATAGAACACCCTGTGTATTTTTAGAGAATCGTATTCTAAATCAATTTCTCTTTACAACGATGTATCACAGGTACCATTTTGCTTTCTAATTATTTCCAATATTTAAAAATTTTTTAGGATGAGTGTTGCAGAAAATATAGTCAAAGAGGGCCAAAAATTGTTGAATTCCATGGTGGACAATTTGAACAATCATTATAATACATTACGTGTTCAAGTTTGTTCCGAAATTTCTTAGTTTGTTAAAAAGTAAATAAATTAATGTTAATCAAGAGTCACTACAACCCTCATATTGTTCCTTTTTTTGAAATATTGGGCATAATTATTAGAAAGCAAAATGGTACTTGTGATACATCGTTGTAAAGAGAAATTGATTTAGAATACGATTCTCTAAAAATATACAGGGTGTTCTATTTAAAAAACCAAAGTTACATATTTTCCCGCCAAACAAGTAGGCCATAGAAAAAAATTGTTTGCGCTATTTTGTAGATGAGGTGTTGTTTGAAAAGTTTATAATTTAACTTTTTTAAGTATCTTCAATATTTCAGCAGATATTAGCTGAACAGTAAAAAATCAACCACCCTGTATAATTGTTTGTAAAAATCTGTAAATTTTCGTAAACATTGAAAAAATGCAGGAAATGTTTACAAATGTTTAAGAAATGTAGGAAATGTAACTGTGATAATTGTTTGAAAAGTAGTAATAATATTCGTAAATTTTTGTAAATGTGGTAAATGTCGGTAAATGTCTAAAAATGTTTGTAAATGTCTGTAAATTTTTTAAATATTGTAAAAATTCAAAAAATGTTTACTAATGTTAAAGAAATGTAGGAAATGAAAAAGTGGTAATTTTTTGTAAATGTAGTAACAATGTTCGTAAATGTTTGTAAATGTAAATGTGGTAAATGTTGGTATATGTCTGTAAATATAGTAAAAATGCAGGAAATGTTTACACTTTACAAATGCTTAAAAAATGTAGGAAAGGCAAATGCAGTAATTGTTTGTAAATGTTTGCTAATGTGGTAAATGTTTGTAAATTAGGTAATTGTTTGTAAATGTAGTGAATGTTATAAATGTTGGTTAATCACTGGAAATGCTTGTAAATGTCTATAAATATTTGTAAATATTGTTAAAATGCAAAAAATGTTAAAGAAATGTAGGAAATGTAAATGTGTTCATTGTTTGTAAATGTGGTAAATGTTTGTAAATGTGGTAAATTTTTGTACATGTGATGAATGTTCGTACATATGGTAAATGTAAATATAAGGTGTACAAATTGTTTCGTAGTGGTTAACCCCTCGATTATCTACATACTTAAATGGCTCCGTTGGATGTTGTAAATCTTCGGGTAAAAGTGGAAGTCTTTTGTAATAAAATTCCCAATCGAAAGCACCACGTGCACCTTCATCTTGTGCCCGATATTCAAACGTCTCGTACTGAATTACATCGATAAAAGGACAAACGCAAGTTTTGTAATCTTGAGCTATTGGTTCTAATAAAGGAGGCAACCAATTTACGTTAGCTTCGCTGTGCGAATCGAGAAATATTAATACGTCGGCAGTAGCTACTTTAGCACCAGCTATTCGAGCTCTAATAAGACCCATACGATCCGGTAGGTGAACAACACGAACTTTACTTAAATTCGCTGCCATGTAATCATCTAACGGTTTTTTACTAAAGTCTAAAATCAAATAAGCGTAATGTTGTTAAAGAATATTGTTTTATAGGAAACTTACCTTTAGAACTAAAATCGTCTACGAGTATTATTTCTTTTAATAAATGCGAAGGCGATCTATTTATTACACTATGGGCTGTTCGTAACAACGTTGACCAATGTTCGTTATGAAATGGCACAATTACACTTACTGTAGCTAAATGTTTTAAATACTTTTTGGTAAGACACCTAAAAGGCACTTGTGTGAAATTTTAAATAATTAGTCTAGATTAATTGTTTACCCGTGATGTCTTATATCTGGCAATGAACGATGAACTGAAATTTTATCACTTAAAGCTGCATTAAAACCGTTAACTTTATATAATTTTTCATAATTTGTTAATTCGTTTGTTGATAAATGAGCTCCAACACCTTGTTCGCCAATTCCTACAACAAATCCACTATTACAAAACTCCTCTTAATTACGTTAACTACTAAAGTTACCCTTTCGTTTTCTATCAGTGTTTATTTTCTCGTAATCGTGCCAGTCGATTCTCGTGTTATAATCATCCTAAATTGAGCATAAATATTATTCTTTTAATATAATTTAAAGAACTTACTTCTGGTTGTATGGGAAAGACGGCGTGTTGTTTTTGTGCAACTGGTTCTGATATGTTTGGGTTCGGTGTATGCACAAATCGAAACAAAATAACCGTAACACAGGCAGTAACGCCGGATAAAGTTAAAAATTTAAAGACACGTTTAACGTTTCTTTTCATATTTGTAGATTACTTAATTGTCATTTTCACACGTCAGAACTTAATTTTGATAGGTTTTCGCCACGCATACTTATTATTAAAAATTAAATCTACGTTTGCGAAACCTAACCTCAAAAAATTTTATTGCCAATTTTATTGAAATCATTTACGGTTTACGGCATAACAATTAATTTCTTTAATTAATCTGAAAAATAATGTTCAGTTTTCTCATATTTTACCCAATTTCATTCAATGTGGCCTTGCGTTACGATTTATTGCTGTACGTCGATTTTCAATTACAGCTTAAACTGGTAAAACGAGTTAAATCTTAAATTGATGAGAGGATGTGAGTAACTGAGTACCTACCTAATAAATTAAAGTCAGTGGTTTATTAACTTTTTCTATACCTAATCGAGAAAAAATCAAAAATTTTTTTTGCATTTCTCGACGTTTTGGGACTCCAAAAAAATTCCAAAACTGCAAATAAAAATTTTTTTGATTTTTTGAACTGAAATGTCTAACTCTGGAGCAAAAACTACTGAACCGATTTTGATAAAATTTGATTTTAGCCACTTTAAAATTATTTCATCGGCAAACTATAAGCTTTTTGCTTTTATAAGAAATCTATACAGGGTGTCCAAAAATAAGGTGGTAATTTTAGGCGCATATTTGGGCCAAATACATTTATATTTAGCTACAAGCGTTGATTGAGGGAGTTGAGGGACGCTATAAGATAGTACATCTCTTAAATCTCTATTAAAATATAAATTTTTAGTAAAATCGCTCGAGCCGTTTCGGAGTAATGATTTTTTGAATGTCAAAACTTCAAAAATCTCTAATTTCTTTTGTAATGAAAATAAAAACTTGAAAATGGTTATATGTATCAATCTCATGAATATCTATTATTTGACATTATTTTCGCATAACAAAAACGCTTTCAGTTAAACCGGAAATTAGAGAAATATCAAAATTTATAGGAACACTTTGTATATTTTTCAATATTTTGAAAGCTCGTAAAATTAGGTGTTACACGATACTAAACACTTTATACTTTGACTTCCGGTTTAACCGGAAATAGGATCAAATTTCTTAATTTAAATGGAACTTTATAATATACAGGGCGTCTGGATAACACCGAAAACGCTTACAATGAGTTCCTGGGACCAAAATAGGACTTTTGGACCTCTTGAAATTATGCCCTAGGATGTCTCCTTACCAAGTTATACGCTCTCGAAATTGTGTTAAAAATTTTGAAAAATTGCTTTATCTCCAAAAGTACTGCAAATATTTTAATGATTTGTATACAGTAGGCATATCTTATAAAAGTCATCCTGTGGTAAAAATTGCATAAGAATTGCACCACTAGAACTACCCCTTCTGAGGGTGGTGCTAACTTTAAACCCCTAAAATACTAGTTTTTGCTAATAAAAATATTAAATTTGTTAGAGAAAAAGGTTGTAGTAGGGTGCTTTTTGAGATTTTAAACGACTAAAAATGACTTTAGTGAGGGGCTTGGGGTTACAACCTGAAACCTAAACAGAATTAAAGAATGTATTTTTGTATTTCAAAATCCAAAAGCTGTCCATTTTTGTCCTGTGCAGAAGGGCACTATGGTCAAAAATAGAGTTATGTAGCTGACAGGTAGAAATACACCTGAACTTTATTTTGGCACAAAAATGGAGTTCGTTTTTGTAAAAGTTAATTTTTTATGAATTTTCAAAAAATTCAAATTACACAGACGCTTATGGGAAGAAATAGTTTAAAACGTCGATTTCTCCGTTTTTATAATTGAAAATTTTATTAAATGTCAGAATTTTTTACGTTTGCAGTGCCTTTACTCGAAATCGTGACATCTTATCAAAACATTTTATTCTTTTAAAAAGTTAGCCTCATCTATGTAGAGTTTTTTGGTGCAAGAATTATAACTTTTTATGATTTCATAACAGAGATATAGAATTAAAAGTGAAGACATGTAAAAAATCACGGCACATTATATCTATAGCAACCCAATCTCCCACCATAACTTTTTCTAATACCTATCTCGCTTCTTTACGTTGCGACGAGCCTTGCGTCTCATTCCCACTTACGTATTTATGTTGATGTAGTAATTTTAATTCAATATTGGAGTAAAAGAAACTGAATTTTTCCTAATTTTGCGAACAGCTTTGTAAAAGCAACTTTTTATCTAAATCTGTCGAAACCTTCACAATCCGACTGTGAGTTTGTGGATTACATATCCCACCTCAATTTGGAAGGGAAGGCACTTTTTCTTTGACTTTTGTTCAAAATCTTTGAACTTTTAAATCTTCCGTTTCACTATTCTTTTAATAGCTTCGTTAGTATTAGTCTGATCGGGACCAACAAAATTTCGTTTTGCTCGCAATGAATCTCTCTTCAAGACTAATATAATTTATATTTATTTCCTATCCCAAAAAAATGTTAAAACCGAAGTCATTGGTGAATCGTAGTTTTTTATAAAGAACTTTGGTTTAAATTCAAGTTACAGGATGAAACTTGGAGGAAATTATAGGTTTTATAATGATAAATACATGTTGCAAGTTTGGTTCAAAAATATTGAGGACAACGGCCACACTTTGGATTTTAGTTTAAATTTTCTTGTGCATATTTGCTGTGAGCAACTGATAGTCTTACAAAAAATTTTCTCTTGCAAGGTAGGAAATTTAATGCTCTTTTAGATGAAAAATAAAATAATCATAACAATCCATTTTTTCGGCCACCATTCTTTGAAAACAGAAAATCAATTTTTTAAGAGTTTGGCTACAAACCAATTTTGGTGGTTGAATCTTTTTCATGTATTTTAGATAACTGGAATTTGAAAGAAAAATCCAATTTTTCCAACTTTTTGACTAGAAAACCAGTTTTGGTGTTCCAAAATTATTTTTTATGTTTTTTTGAATCATTATTAATGTTCAAAAATACGTGAAAAATGATTCCACACCCAAAATTAGTTTGTAGCCAAACTCTTAAAAAATTGATTTTCTGTTTTCAAAGAATGGTGGCCGAAAAAATGGATTGTTATGATTATTTTATTTTTCATCTAAAAGAGCATTAAATTTCCTACCTTGCAAGAGAAAATTTTTTGTAAGACTATCAGTTGCTCACAGCAAATATGCACAAGAAAATTTAAACTAAAATCCAAAATGTGGCCGTTGTCCTCAATATTTTTGAACCAAACTTGCAACATGTATTTATCATTATAAAACCTATAATTTCCTCCAAGTTTCATACTGTAACTTGAATTTAAACCAAAGTTCTTTATAAAAAACTACGATTCACCAATGACTTCGTTTTTAACATTTTTTTGGGATAGGAAATAAATATAAATTATATTAGTCTTGAAGAGAGATTCATTACGAGCAAAACGAAATTTTGTTGGTCCCGATCAGACTAATACTAACGAAGCTATTAAAAGAATAGTGAAACGGAAGATTTAAAAGTTCAAAGATTTTGAACAAAAGTCAAAGAAAAAGTGCCTTCCCTTCTAAATTGAGGTGGGATATGTAATCCACAAACTCACAGTCGGATTGTGAAGGTTTCGACAGATTTAGATAAAAAGTTGCTTTTACAAAGCTGTTCGCAAAATTAGGAAAAATTCAGTTTCTTTTACTCCAATATTGAATTAAAATTACTACATCAACATAAATACGTAAGTGGGAATGAGACGCAAGGCTCGTCGCAACGTAAAGAAGCGAGATAGGTATTAGAAAAAGTTATGGTGGGAGATTGGGTTGCTATAGATATAATGTGCCGTGATTTTTTACATGTCTTCACTTTTAATTCTATATCTCTGTTATGAAATCATAAAAAGTTATAATTCTTGCACCAAAAAACTCTACATAGATGAGGCTAACTTTTTAATAGAATAAAATGTTTTGATAAGATGTCACGATTTCGAGTAAAGGCACTGCAAACGTAAAAAATTCTGACATTTAATAAAATTTTCAATTATAAAAACGGAGAAATCGACGTTTTAAACTATTTCTTCCCATAAGCGTCTGTGTAATTTGAATTTTTTGAAAATTCATAAAAAATTAACTTTTACAAAAACGAACTCCATTTTTGTGCCAAAATAAAGTTCAGGTGTATTTCTACCTGTCAGCTACATAACTCTATTTTTGACCATAGTGCCCTTCTGCACAGGACAAAAATGGACAGCTTTTGGATTTTGAAATACAAAAATACATTCTTTAATTCTGTTTAGGTTTCAGGTTGTAACCCCAAGCCCCTCACTAAAGTCATAATTGAGAAGCAAATTCTCCCCACTATTAGGTGCATGTTACATCTATGTCCACTTAAAAAGACTTTTTGCAATTTGAGATTTAAATTGAGACCGTCGCGCACCTTGGTATGAGGAATAAAATTGAAACTTAATGACATATGTGACAGCTCGATTATTAATTTTGAATAAAATCCATTTGAGATTGTTATTTGGTAAAAAAAACTACTTAGGTTAAAATCGAACAACTTGATCCTAATATTTGACAAAATTTTTTACTTTGAAGTGATTTTCTAAACTTATTTTAATTAGTTATAACCATAGGTATACCTACGTAAATAAATCGCAAAGTGAGACAATTTAATTTAAAAAAAATATTTTTAAATAATAATTAATTACATTCCGAACTTAAAAAATGTATTTCAAAAAAATATTTTTCAATTGAGTGATGCAGTTCCTAATTTCCCTTGTTGAAGGTTGAAGCTGTCATTTATTAAATGGAATTTTCCATTTTTCACTTGGTGTTGAAGTAGCAGAAGGAGTTGAAGCAGGAATATTGTTATCCATACTTTAGCTGCAAAAAAATAATATTGATAGATCTTATAATGGAATCATAATAGACTGAAAAGAGCATAAACTGCAAAGAACAAACGCCTTGCACGAATTTTGACGAAATTTTTTTTATTTAGTTCTAAATACCCTGAAGATCAAAGTTTATATTGTTAAAAAGTGTGCATTTGCCTCATCATCTTTTTAAACCACATCTTGTGAATTGAATTTTCAAAACATTAAAAATTAGCTGAAAAAAAATTTTATTTCATAATTTTGGGTGCAAATGCTTACGCGTTTGATAATTAGTAACTAAGCAACAAGTTTACGGAAAAAAAAATTTCAAAAATGCATGATGAAATTCTTATTAACATTTACTTAACTGTAACTCATCTGCATCTCAGAAACTTCAAATTTGGCACCAATGTATATAATGTCCTCAAGATTAATAAAAGTAGTCTTCAAGTTCTGAAAACCCTGTGGGGGCCGATTGAAGGGGGAGGACAACACCCCCGTTTTTTATTAGATGTGATCAGACCTATCTAGAGATCTTTTTAGAGTGTGTTCTACGACGACACCAAATTACAAGCTCCTAGGATGCTTAAAAGTGCTTGTGACTCTAAGTAACTTCATCTTGGGAATTAGCTGAAAAATAATATTACTAACAAGAACCAACTCCTTGACTGAATTTTAATGAAATATTTTTTATTAAATTCTAAGTACCCTAAAGATCAAAGTTTATACTGTAAAAAAAGTGTGCATTTGCCTCATCATCTTTTTAACCAATTATTCTTGTGATTTTGTTACTTTAAGTCACAATCACTTTTAAGCATCCTAAGAACTTGAAATTTGGTATCCTTGTACATTACACTCTAAGGATCCCTAGAAAGGTCTAATTTCTTCTAAAAAGTACGGGGGGGCTTCTCCCCTCCTCCTTCAATCGGGACCCAGAGGGTTTTCACGACTTGAAGACTTTTTTATTAATCTTGAGGACATATTTTTACATGTAGGTAATTTTGAGATACAAAACCAGGGCTCGAAATGGGAGATTTTACGAACCGAAAATTCACTTCAAAATTATTTTGAAATTCAACGGATGTGGCCATACGAGGAACTTTTTTTAAAATTAAAAAATATTTTTTTTTTAAATTGCTTCCGTTAAGGATTGAACCTGGGACGTCTGTGTGTAAGCAGAATTTTTAGGTATTAAACTGTTTCAAAAATTTCATTTTTTTATAGTTTTGGCATAAATGGAAGTTCAAAATATACATTTTTTTTATATCTTCAGAAAGCTAATTTTACGAAGTTTGAAAATATTGAAAAATATACAGGGTGTTTTATTTAGATTAAGAAGTTTAATTCCATTTCCGGTTACACGGGAAGTCAAAATGTAAAGTGCTTGGTTTCATGTAATAGGTAATTTTACGAGCTTTCAAAATATTATAAAATATACAGGGCGTTTTTAAAAATTTTGATATTTTTGTAATTTCCGGTTTAACCAGAAGCGTTTTGTTAACCGAAAATAGTGTCAAATAATAGATATTCATGGGATTGATACATGTATCCATTTTCAAGTTTTCGTTTTTATTACAAAAGAAATTAGAGATTTATGAAGTTTCGACATTCAAAAAATCATTATTCCAAAACCGCTCGAGAGATTTAAAAAAAAATTCATATTTCGCTAGAGAATTACGTTGTCTGTAACATATCAAAAGAAGAAAAAATATGGCAGAGGAAATTTTGAGAAAATCCATTTCATAATTTTGACCTACTTTGACTCCTTAAAGATAGGCAATTTTGAAAATCGACTTGTTAAGGATAAAAGCCCTATATTTTGGCTGTACAACGCCGTTTTGAAATTTTTATAATAATAATTACCGGCCAAGTTATAAGGAAAAAACCACAAAATGGGACGATCGTTCTATTGGCTGCCATTTTGAATTAAAAAATTTGATTTTTTTTTCAATTGGGCCTCAGATGTACTATCTTTAGGTGCTTTCCATTTCCAAAGCACCTATTATAGTCAAGTAAAATTGAATTTCGCCCAAATTTGCAAATATGCGCCCAAAATAACCACCTTATTTTTGGACACCCTGTATAGATTTCTTATTAAGGTTATTTTTCCGATGAAATAATTTTAAAGTGGCTAAAATAAAATTTCATTAAAATCGCTTTAGTAGTTTTTGCTCTGGGGGGGGGGGGGGGGGCATACATACTGACATTTCAGTTCAAAAAAATCGAAAATTTTTTTTTGCATTTTTGTAATCAGGGGGGCTCAAAACGTCGAGAAATGCAATAAAAAAATTTTTTAAATTTATTTTTCTCTATTGGTGTAACACTAACAACTTTTTCCTGGATTGGAAAAAGTTAAAATTAGGCTATAATGTTATTTTACGAAATTTTTTATTTTTCGAGCCCTGTAAGAAACTTCATATCTCTTATAAAACTCCATATAATTCTAATCCATCTATCCAGACTCACCTTGTATATTCACTTATGATAGACACTTTGAAGTTATTCCCTCTGTAATCAATTTCCTCCTTTCCAATTACATCGACGTTAGGTTTTTATTCAGTCATGAATTATTCGTATTTGATAATTTCTAAAAATATTTTAAACTGAATAGACAGATGTAAAATAATTTAAATGAGTAGAATTTTGAGGATATTGTCATTAAGGAATATCTTACCTAAATCGAAAGGACTTTCGTCACAATCAACATTCTCTGTTTTGACTTTTATTCCATTTTTACCGACGCAATCACATTGTACAGCTGTAAATTTCTCTGCAACTGCTACAGTTTGATTCTTTTTCAATTCTTTAATAATCAGTTTTAAAGAATCGACTTTCTGCTTCAACTTTTTGATACTCTTTCTCGCAAGATGTAATTCTTGCCTAGATTTCTTTAGAGTAGTTTTAGTACATTCGTATTTCGTTTTGTACACCAAAGGTGATTTTAAACTACAATTATATTTCGATTAAGCCAAGTAAAGCAAAATTTGATTCAACATACCTATAACTGTGAATCGTTTGAATAAAGTTTACATTTTTTCTTATATTATCCTCTAATGTACTTGCAGATATCGTCTCCGATGTATCCGACTTTCTAAAATACAAATAATTACCCATTGAAATAAAAATGATTACTAAATACGTTAAACATTCTTCCAATATCGAATTAGAAACCTCCTTTTCTTCGGACTGTGTACTTGTTATATGGTTTGTACTGTTTTCTTCGCTATGAAAAGAACTTGTAGCACCATCGGTAGAACTAAAAATTTCATTAGTTTTATGTTCTCATCATATTAAGAACAATTTGAAACTTACTCAGGAGTAGATGCTACTAATAGCCAAGTAGAAACCTTTGAAACCTCCTTTTCTACGGACTGTGTACTTGTTATATCGCTTGTACTGTTTTTGTCACTATGAAAAGAACTTGTAGCACCATCGGTAAGACTACAAATTTCATTAGTTTTATGTTCTCATCATATTAAGAACAATTGGAAACTTACTCAGGAGTAGATGCGACTAATATCCAAGTAGACACCTCGGAAACCTCCTTTTTTACCGACTGTGTACTTGTTATATCATTTGTACTGTTTTTATCAGTATGAAAAGAACTTGTAGCGCCATCGGTAGAACTAAAAATTTCATTAGTTTTATATTCTCGTCATATTAAGAACAATTTGAAACTTACTCATGAGTAGATGCTACCACGTTTTCCTGTGGAAGACCATTGTTTAAATTTAAACTGGGTATAGCGTTAGGCCGTATATAAACTCTTTCACCACCTTTCTTAAATCTATCTGCTTCAGTAAAATGAGCTGAACAAATATATCGATACTGCTTCCACGGAAGATTTTCATTTTTTCCAATAGCCTTAAGCCAAACGCTAAATAAAGCACCCCTTGGAAATCTAATGAGCAAATAATAGTTAAAAGTGAAATGAATACTTTATAAGGAAAAACAGTTTATACTGGAATTTCTAAGTCAAATCCAGAAGTAACAATTAATTTACATACCTATGAAGAGTTATATTTGAATCTTTAGGAAGTAAGCGTTTAGCATTTCTGCAATTCTTAACAAAACAAGACATCGTTTATCGTTTATGAAACAAACTGAACGACAGAAAACAGAATAATAAACCAATAAACAAAACAACAACGATAAGCGGACGAACAAGAACTCAAATGAACTAAACATAACCTCAAATCTCCTAATTTCTACTGCTTACTCACAGCAGATGGCAGATTCGCAAGGATAAAAATGCCCGCCAAAAAAATTAATTTTGACCAGAAAAAATTGCCAACAGCGATTATATTGCTCATCTTGCTGAATAGGCGGAGTGCGGACGATGGGAATTAGCGACTCGTAGTGGTCAAATTTTTAAGTTACGTGGTTGGGCAGTTCAAATAATTTTTTTTTAAATATTGATAAACACAAGGAAATGTTTGATTTTTTTAAATAATTCATATGGAAGAAATTGAGGAATAATCATATCTGTACATTTTACATAATTTTACATTTCCTTATGCTTTGACAAAGTCATATGATCGAAAAAATAAGTTATTTTGTTATTTAATTTTTGGACGTTTTTAGACTCCTCGAGTCCAAAATAGCAACGAAAACCCTAAAACAACTCTTTCTGATTAGTATAGCATATATTTCGTTAGAAAAAAATAGTTTGTAACTCCATATCTTGAGATTTGCTTTTAAGAGTATTTTCGCGCCATTGGTAGTAGTATAGGGTTTTAAGGACTTTGCAATTGCGCCAAGTGATTTTACTTGAAATTTTGTGGTTTTCTATGCTTTATATTTACTAATGTGCTTTTTTAATATGTTAATATTATTTATAACATTATTTTAAATCAAAAGAAAATTCTATAAAATGAAACGTCAAACATAACCTAAAAATTTTAATTGTCAAATTATGAAAATAAATTTTTATTTTAAAAATAACATATTTTGTTGCACACTGTGGCTCTATAAGGCAAAGCCAGGCTCAGTGTTCTTTTTTATGAAGTTTTGAGGGAAAACTGTACAAAGAAATGCTTTTATCCGCATTTTTGGCAGACTAGAGAGGCAATTCACAATTGACCAATTAATATAACTATCACCGCACATTTCTGTAAATTTGCTCTTCGTTTGAGTTCCCTAATCCATGAATGACGGATTTAATATGTCATTTACTTATTACCTGCACAAAATTCGCACTCGTTTATAAAATTACAAATTTGCATGCATGTGTCAAGTGCTATTTCCAACCACGTTACTTACAGAAGTTACCGGTAGTGGCGCTGATGCTAACTTGCACGGGGCCTATTATGATGAAAGTGACCTCTTAAGTATAATGTGATAAAAACACATCACCCGCACTCCCTGAGCTTACGTCAGGAGGGGAGTGGTAGATATCCAGACGTTTCGAAAATTAAACAATCTAGAGAAAAATGGCTAGAATGTCACTTAAAGATAAAGTATTTTTACAAAAAAATGTTCGATAACAATTTTAAAGGTTAAAAACTGCAAAAATACCTAATATACAGGGTTATTCAAATTCGACCGCCAGCATGGGGATCTCGCTTATTTGAAGAGATAGAGAAACGGTTAAATTGGGGCAAAGTTGCGGAATTTTATGCCGACTAATTATCTAAAAAGAAAAGTACCCTAGCTGCTTTTGTTTTTGAACTATTGACAAAAAAAACAAAATATTGACTTTTCGTTTTTTGACTTTATTTTCCTTATTATCAAAAATTTTTAAAATTTGACCGAACTTCTCCTAAGCCATTTTGTATTCTACACTCGATTCCGAAAACACATTTGATGTAAAACGTTTCGGTTTTCTGGAACCATCATCAACTTTAGTTTTTTAAATAGGGCACAATCATTTGTTTTAGCACCATCTCATAGAACCTTTTTTGCTGATTTCAAAAATGTATATCACTTGAGTATTTATTTTTAAATTTTGTACTCAAATAAGCTAATTTGTTAATAAATATTGAGGATCAAGCTGCTCTAGAATAAAAACAAAAGTCGGTATAACAAAACATAAATCCATGCTTCGATTATACGACTAATTTTATTTCTTTATTTGTGTTTATTACAAAAATAACTGAGTAAACAATGATATTAATGTACTTCATAATATAATTTAGGAAATAAAAACGTTTATTTTTTTTGGTTAATTTGTAAAGTAAAATGGAAAATAATTAATTGTTAGTACCGACCCGCATGCAGCCATGTTGTCAAATTTACGGTTAAGTTTTTCTTAATTTATCTGAATTTAGAATTATTTTTTTATAAAAAAAATAATTTTAATTTTTTTTTTTAAATAATTTTTATTTTTTCCCCGTAGTCCCCTAATAGTTCAGGCAAAATACCCTAAAATCAGCGGTTACCTTGCATATGCTACGGTCAAGCTGAAATTTTGTAGACACGTTGTCTTCGGTGTCCTAAACAACATACTAAAAGTCCCCAAGAATCCCCTGTGAGCTTCCTCCAGTATCGTGGATCTTAGCCCCTCAAGTGCAATATTTCGCCATTTACTCCGTCAGGTTGCATTTAATCGTAAAAGTAGCTTAGTAATATTTTATTAAGCATCAAATTATCTATTAAATAAGCTATAGAACACATTTCTACGATCAAAGAGCGTGGAGGAGTACGCTATTAAAGAATAATGTTCAGAAGGATTTTTTACGCGGAATTACTCCGATAGTTACAATTTTTTAATATGTTTTATAAAGTGGTCTCCTAATGTTAAATCCGAGATTTCGACCTTAGCGAGCCTATGCGCGTACCACTATCTTGAAAATAACAGAGGAAACTCTAGTTTTTCTTGTATCTCATTTTCAATCCAAATTATCCTAAAATAGTCTTAACAAATTTTTTAGACCGTAAAATTTTCTACAACTTTTGTATTTACAAAATTCGATGTTAGAGCAATGGTTTTCTCACAAAATGAAATTTAAAAGAGCTGTCTTCAAAAATAATATTAAGCAGGCGATTGCTATGATGGACAAAAAACTGTTTTACTCCGAGATGAACAATGATAAAATTAAAAAAATTATATGAATTTAAAGCCGAAGGATTCAGCCTTTATTTTCATGTCTTTTAAATTTACTTTTGTTACACCTTGTAATATTATTTCAAATAAATACAATGATCGAAATATCTGATGTGACATGATAAATCAAACACTCTGTATATACGTGCTCGTATATGCAATTAACTCTTTTAGAGGCATTATAACATCGCTAAAAAGGATAATAAGTCGTTTTTGAGAACACTTTTATGATAATGTTTAAATATCTCCACAGCATTAGATAATGTCGAAATTTTTAGCAGAATTCAACACCTTCTCCTTTAGTCCCAGTGAATCCGAAGACGTTCTAATTCTCGGATATTAGAGTATAAGCTTTTATGTTTCATTTTCTTAAGCGATTATTGAAAATGTGCAGTACTTTTACCTTAGGAGGAATTTCAAGAAAAAATTGCCTATTTATCCACTTCTTCAATGTATTAAATAGAAAGAGGACACTTGAGCTAATTAGTAAAATCTAACCAGTGCATCAAAAAGTAGACATATTTTCCTTCATAACGAGTTCTTAGTTTCTTCAATCCGTTTAATATTAACCATTTTACAGCAATTTGAGTCAAAATTTTTATTAAAAATAAAATTTGCAAAAAACGACGAAATATGAAATCATTGTGCGTTTTTAAAAGAAATGTACAATCGATTTCTAATCATTTAACTTTGACAAATAACTCATAAGGAACAATATCCTTAGACGAAAAGTTTTTAAAATAATCCTTCCCACAAAATATCTTTTACTGTTTAAAAAATGGTACATGAAATACTGTGAAAAACTTTATTTGTTGTTTAATATTACAAGGTGTAACAAAAGTAAATTTAAAAGACATGAAAATAAAGGCTGAATCCTTCGGCTTTAAATTCATATAATTTTTTTAATTTTATCATTGTTCATCTCGGAGTAAAACAGTTTTTTGTCCATCATAGCAATCGCCTGCTTAATATTATTTTTGAAGACAGCTCTTTTAAATTTCATTTTGTGAGAAAACCATTGCTCTAACATCGAATTTTGTAAATACAAAAGTTGTAGAAAATTTTACGGTCTAAAAAATTTGTTAAGACTATTTTAGGATAATTTGGATTGAAAATGAGATACAAGAAAAACTAGAGTTTCCTCTGTTATTTTCAAGATAGTGGTACGCGCATAGGCTCGCTAAGGTCGAAATCTCGGATTTAACATTAGGAGACCACTTTATAAAACATATTAAAAAATTGTAACTATCGGAGTAATTCCGCGTAAAAAATCCTTCTGAACATTATTCTTTAATAGCGTACTCCTCCACGCTCTTTGATCGTAGAAATGTGTTCTATAGCTTATTTAATAGATAATTTGATGCTTAATAAAATATTACTAAGCTACTTTTACGATTAAATGCAACCTGACGGAGTAAATGGCGAAATATTGCACTTGAGGGGCTAAGATCCACGATACTGGAGGAAGCTCACAGGGGATTCTTGGGGACTTTTAGTATGTTGTTTAGGACACCGAAGACAACGTGTCTACAAAATTTCAGCTTGACCGTAGCATATGCAAGGTAGAATTGGATTTTGCCTGTACTATAATAGTCCCCAACAATCCTCCCAGAGAAATTTCGCCATTTTTGAATCACCCTGTATATTATCAATTTATTTTGTGCTCTTTTAGGTTAACCAAAACCTCTAAAATATGATGCGACCAGATGTTACCAGACACATTTTCGTTATAGGGCATTGGCTCTGCCCTATTCTTTTCGTAAATTTCTAAGTCTACCATAATACTTTTGATACTCCGATACTTTTCCGCGACATCTTCTCCTACCTAGAAATTTTCGGATCTTGGCTAATAACAATAATAATATTATCACGTAACAAGATAACAACACATGACTAATTGCTTGATTCTCATGCATCAGTTATCCAACGATCTAAAAGTCTTGCTATTGGTGGAATTATGCCCTATAGGGTATTTTCCAATTTTTTGAATATCGATTATTACCTACTGCGTTATTGCATAGCAAAGTCGATTATCAATGACTTGGGCACACTAAAAATTAGTTAATCAAAAAAGTTTTATTAAAAAGTGCTTTAATAAAAGCATTAAATGCTACAGGTTCAACGTTCAAAGTGAAAATTAAAAAGGAAGTGACGTCGCGATTCGTATAAATCACGTTTGTCGCTTAGTTACATGTGTTAAATATCAGTTAATGTGTAATCAAGGTTATAATAAATTCGATTCGTGACGTCATGCCGCTTTTATGCGGGAAACTTTATAGTTTGAATTTCAAATAATTTTTTTGGCAAAACCTACAGTCGCAATTTTTCTTTAATGTGGTTTTGAGATTACGTTATCAATAAGGTAACTTTCTAGATACATTTTAAAAAATTGGAAAATACACTAATATTTCGTATACATATAATCATATCCTCGGATTTCGGATACATGAGAATCAAGCGTTTGAAAAAGTATCCTTTTGTACCTTGACTATTTTATACCTAACAATGCAAAACATTAGATAAAAAAATGCCTTTTTCAATTCATTTCAATAGAACAAAACATCAGATCACCTGAAATGATAGTTATCGTTGCAATTACAACATTATCCTCGCATTCAATAAAAAAGGATGTTTTTCATTATTGAGTCAGCAAGTGATTATTGTAGACGTGCTCCTCTCAAGTCCTCACAAAATGAATTTTTCGTTTTTCTTAATTTTCACTTCACTGTTTTGCATTAGAATGAGTGAAGATTTACTGTCTAAGGTAAATAACTTGTTTATACATTTTTCACGTGAAATTAGTTTTGTTTTTTATTTTCGACCAGTTTTCGCAAAATGATTATCGAATGAAGGATTTTTTAGTAGAATCAAAATATTATAATGAAAGATTTGTGCGCAAGTTTAACGTAGTTACTTTCAAATATAACCGTACTATAGCTGCCTATAATTTCACATTCAATTTAAAAATGGATATTAAAGATAAACTAGAGGTAACTAATATATACTCAATGACATAGAAATTGCAACACCAAGAAGGACTATAGAAATTTTTTGATAAAATTTGGAAAAACTGTGCTCACAGGTAATACCTAATTGATTAAAATTAGGATGAGATTCATCAAGTGGTAATGGTATATCTGACACTTGCTGTTGTTTTTTCGCACATTATCGTCACTTGAGCGAATTTGAAAGAGGTCGAATTGTTGGCTTACGTAAGGTGGTTTTTCGTTTAGAGAAATCGCCATTCATCTCAACCGAAACCAATTCACTATCACGTGATGCTACCAAGCATGAACCAGAGAGAGTTAAGAAGAAGATCAGGAGGAGTAAAACGAACCAATAAGGTGCAGGACCGCCATCTTCTGCTTATGGCATTAAGAGACCCATTCCCCAGTACCAGAGCAATTGCTGACTACTTAATTGTTAGGTAATGAAAGTCGTCTTGTAATTCTTCGAACGGTTTAACGTCGAATTAGAACTTTCGGCTTGCAATCTTATCGACCACATCTTGTGTTACCACTCACGGCTAAATACCGGTATTGGTTTGTTTTCGTCCTCCAGACGTTTCGACTCTCTCTGCTTCTTGCTCGGTAACATCGCATAATAGTGGATTGGTTTCGGTTAATACGAATGGCGAATTTTTTCTCTAAACGAAAAACCATTTTACGTAAGCCAACAATTCGACCTCTTTCAAATTCGCTCAGCTGACGATAATTTGCACACTGTCGTATTCTAGGCATAATCAAACTCTCAAAACGAGTGAAACAGAAGAATGACACGCACCACAATAACGAAATTACCGGAAAGTCGCAAGAAAAAACAACACCATGTGTCAGATATACCATTACCACTTGATGAATCTCATCCATTAACCCTTGAGCAGTTTAAACGGTTTTGCCAAATTTTATCAAAAAATTCCTAGTCCTTCTTGGTGTTGCAATTTATATGTCATTGAGTATAAGTTAATACTAAATACCTAATGCCCGTATTTATAGACAGATCTCAAGCACTTGGTCGTACTCAAGACTGAGACGAGGCCGGTTGCTATTGGTTTTCATTGTATAATACAATAGAAACCAATAGCAACCGGCCTCGTCTCAGTCTTGAGTACGATCAAGTGCTTGAGATCTGTCTATAAATACGGGCATAATTGACTTAATAAATATTTAATTTTAAGCTTGCTACGCAAGTCTACAAATTTGCAAGTAACCAATATCATTTGTTTCCTATAAGATTTCAAGTAAATGTGTGTAAAGCGTATGCAGCAAATTTTGCAGGAATGAAACAAATAGGTACATGCGGAAATATTAATGATACTTGCCATTTTTTAAAAGTAAGTTATAACTGTAATATGTTCAAAACTTTTGTGTCCCAGCAGAAATGCATAGACAACAACAGAACAGACTATACCCATACGATAGATCACAGATTCCCGAGATATAAGATAATAAAACGGTCGATTTTCTTAAGAAACCAAAATACTTATTTGAAAATTTTTAAATAGCCACACGATTTAGTGGCAACATTGTTTAAAGTGCTATGATGCTATGAATAAGAATCAAAAAAGAAATCGCGTTGGAATAGTTTTCACTACTCGTGCGCCACTACGGCCTCGCGGTTTTCTCTATTTGTCTTCAACAGTTACAGAGTGCATTTTTTTCTACTAAAAGGATTTCTTAAGCAATTTAGAAAAACTTTGATGTGGCCATAACAGTACTTTTTCGTGCGTATTAAAGCTATTGTTAAGCAAAAACACATCAATATAAGATTTTTGGTCACCCTGTATATCATACAGACTTTATATCATAGTATTTATTTCAGAAATCTGTTAGTCAAACGTTGTTAGTGCATTTTACGGGACACCCTGTATATTTCTTTTTAATAACAATGTATTAACAGGATATAGATTATCAAATATGTAATTTTATTGCCGATGATTCCAAATTTCCACCATTTCTACCTAATGGCAGATACATGGCCACTGCTAATTTTACTTATTTGGATCAACTGCTAGCTATAGGCCATGGATATGCTGAAGTTTATCGTCCACTTGTAGTAAAATATTAACTTAAATATAAAACAACAAAGAACAAAGTTGTTTTCAAAAATTATAAATACAGTTTGGTCAAAATTTGGTGTAAAATTTACCACCAATTGCTTACAACAAATATGAAAAAGAAAATTTGAACCAAAATGCAAATTTTAGCCGTTGTTCTTAATATTTTTGGACCAAACTTGCAATATGGATTTGTTACTATATCAGCTACAACTTCCTAAAGTTTCATACCATAACATTAATTACAACTACAGTTCTCGATAAAAAAAACTATGACTCACCAATGACAACAGTTTTGAATTTTTTTAGGTTAGGAAATTAATATAAATTATTTTATCCCAGACAGTTTTAAAGAGAGATTCGTTACAAACAAAACGAAAATTTTTTGGTCCCGATCCGACCAATACAAGCGAAGTTATTCAAAAAATAATGAAACGGAAACTTGAAAAAGTCAAAATTTTACACTAAAGTCGAAAAACAAGTGCCTTCCGGTCAAAATTAGGTTGAGAAAAAACTCACAGAAATGGTTTCCACCGATTAAGAAAAAAAAATTGCTGTTACAAAAAAAATCAAAAATCAGGATAAATTTTGGTTCTTTGACTACACTTAAGCTTGGGTTTCCTAGAAAAGCGGTGCCGTCTAATAGCGGCCGTAATATGACGGCCAATGACGTCACAAAAAGCGTTTCCATATATGTATTTAAATGTACATGGTTTCCTAGATAGCGGTGCTGTCTCACCGCTTTTAGGGATATTTTCGACTTCACCGCTACGTGACGTCACCACCGTCATATTACGGACGCTATTTGACGGTACCGCTATCCTAGGAAACCAAAGCTTAATTGGCCAAACTGTAGAAAAAAACAGTGTGATTAGTCGGTATATTTTTAAAATGGGTGCACTATTGAATTTGTGTGAATTTTGTCAAGCAATAACAATAATTAAGAATTATTAAATATTGGTGAATAAAGTAACGTCTTTTTATTTGATTTAAACACAATTGATAATATATTTCTTTCTTAGCACACAAACGAAGGACCCTTTTCGCCCCAATAATAAAATTGCTGTAGAGATAATTTGAAAGATATTATCAGATCGTAAATTGAAACTTTTATAGTTTACAATTCTTGATTTTGTCTCTGCAAAACAGAAATTTAAATATTATCAATTAAAAGTATTATGAGATGAGTATTTAATTATGCCATTATTAAACCATGGTGAATCTGATTGATCTAATGTTTATAATTTCCGAAGCTAATGAATATAATTTCCTTCGTGATACAATAAATTTATTTAATAGTTAAATATAGATGGATAGATACGTTTAGTTTGAGTGCAATAAGCATGAAAATAATAACATAGTCAACAGAGTACCACAGAATAATACATAATTGTTACTCTATGGCAAAACATACCTTCCCATTGATAGTATAAATTTCTTAATTAATTTAATTTGGCCTTAAATTTAACATTTGCCTTTTTAATTAATAATCTACTCTTAAAAAATAAATGTTTCAAAAATTGTTCCATATTTTATTAAAATATAAACCACATATTATAAACAATCAACCATACAACTTCCTTCAAAGTCTTTCTAATTTTAACTAATTTTTTATAGAAAAGTTGTTAAATCACTATCTATTTTTTGTAGAGAATCACTTGAAAATTAAACTTTTTTACACAGCTCTATGATCAATTAAAGTCGACGTCTCCAAGTTCAGTTTGATCATTCCTTAGTAGAAGCGTGTTTCAATTGATGTTTTTCTAAATACTGTTTTTTGGTGCATTTATAATCACATAAATTACAATGAAAAGGCCTTTCTCCAGTGTGTTTGTTCATATGAATTTTTAAACCACTTGGTTGAGAAAATTTTACCCAACATATTCTACATTGATATGGCTTCTCACCAGTATGAACTAGCATATGACGTTGCATATTTGCTTTGTTCGTGTTTGTGAAATCACATTTATCACATTCAAATGTCTTAATAGTGGAAGGATCTGCATGTTTTTTTCTATGAAGCATTAAACTACTATAGTATACAGTACTGTACTCGCAAATTTTACACTTAAATGATTTTTCGCCGGTATGTCGGACCTTATGGTATGTTAAGCGACCTTGAGTTGCACAACTAAAATCACAAACGTTGCATTTAAATGGTTTTTCTCCAGTATGTCTTCGCATATGGACTGCTAATATTGCTTTAGTTCTATATTTCTTATTACAAACATCACACTCAAATGGGTTGCCTGTGTGTTGTATCATATGCGATGTTAAGTCAGGTTTAGATGAACCAGAATAATCACAAACGTCGCACTTAAATGGTTTTTCTCCAGTATGTGTTCGCATATGGACTGTTAATTTTGGTCTAGTTCTAAACGTATTGTTACAAACACTACACTCAAATGGATTTACACCTGTATGTTCTGCCTGATGGGATGTTAAGCTAGTTTTAAACGTACAAGAATAATCACAAACGTCGCATTTGAATGGTTTTTCTCCAGAATGAGTCCGCATGTGCATTGCTAAGCTTCTTCGATTTCTAAAAGTATTATTACAAACATTGCACTCAAATGGATTTGCACTTGTATGTTCTACCATATGCTTTTTTAAGCGACTTTTCAATGTACAACAATAATTACAAACAGTGCATTTAAATGGTTTTTCTCCAGTATGTGATAAGAAGTGCTGTTCTAGTAATACTTTTTGACGAAACTTGGCGTTACAAATGGAACAACTAAATTTTTTAGTACCTGTATGAATTTGAAGATGACGCTTTAAACTTGCAATAAATTTAAATGAGACGGAACACACTGAACATTTATACTTTTTTTCTTTCGAATGTGTTTGCATATGTAATATCAGGTACTTTTTACTTGTAGCTCTATACTTACAAAGTTGACAAGGAAATGGTCTCTCACCGGTATGTTTACGATAATGAATTTTTAAGTAAAATGGACAAGTAAAGTTAGTACCACATATTTCACACAAGAATTGTCTTCGCTTCGTACATTGTCTTCTATGAACTACACAACAATTTACACATCTGAAAGATTTATAACAACTATAACATTTGCTCAATTTTTTGTCTTCTGGTTTAGTTGTGTAATCACAAAGCTCACAAGTAGATGGTTTCTGAAGAGTATGTGTTTCACGATGGGTTTTTAAAGATTTTCTGTCGGCAAATAACCTATCACATAATTCACAACAATACTGCTTCGTCTTCGTTACCAGTTTTTTGGGGCTTTTAGGCTTACTAGCAGGAACAGTTTGTTCTACTTTTGTTTTGAATGAATTCTCGTAATTCAACGGTTCACATGTTGAGGGTTCGTTAGAAATTGTAGTATTGGTATACGTACATGACTCTTCACTTTTAGAATACTCCGACTGACTTTTCATAGACTCGATAATACTATCTTTTAGCATATCTGCTTCTAAGCATAATTTTGTTATACTTTTGTAAACACAAACATGGCACTCATATTCCTTCTCCTTGGTGTGTATTAATAAGTGGTTGAAGAGTTCTAAATTACTTTGGCTTTTAAATTCGCAAAAATCACATTTGTAATAATCTGCGAGGTTGTGGGCTTTTATATGAATTTGTAATAGATCATCATTTAAAAAATTTAACCCACATAAAGTACACACTTTTAAGTTTTCGTTTGATTCACAATTATTGTTTGTCGTCTGCTCATGTACTGAAACATCAGTGTCATTTGGGTTATTCTCGCCGTATTCAAGGTATTCAATTTCCACGTTTTGAATTCCATCGACGATATGTTTTTCTTCAATTATCAATTCTTCGTCTTTAACGATTACTAAAATTTAAATTGAATAAACGAAAATTTTTTGGTGTGAAATAAAACTTTTGAGGTTATGGTAAAAAATAATTATGTTATTTTATTAAAACTTGTAGTTTACCTAAATTGGAAGGAGCAGTTTCCCAATCAACATTCTCTGTTTTGGCCATCATTTTATTACAATTTCATCAACAACTACTACCAGATTTTACACTTCAATCGAACGAGTTCATCAGTTTCAATTTCATAGCATTTCATAGATCTGTCACCTACGCGAACGAGTAAACAAAGACCAGTAGCGACGCTACGTGTTCGCACTAGACACTACCACACGATCCACACGTAAAAAACAACGGACATGGCCATACGCGGAACTTTTTCCTGTTGTATTTTTTTGTGCACTTTTAAAAGTTTATAATTTAAAAGTTTTTTTAATATATTTTATTTATAAGAGCTGTATGCCACTATACTAATTTCAGTACTGAATTCAGGACTAAAAAAAATTTAAAAGATGATAAAATAGAGCGCGTCACTTGTCATGAAGTTCAATTTTATTCCACAAGGTTCGCACAATCGACGGTCCCAAATGTCAAATTACAGTATTACCAAATTACTTAATTCAAACAAATTGGAACAAATTCACATAATTTTATACAATAAAAGTAATTTGGTAATACTGTAATTTCACGTTTGAGACCGTCGATTGTGCGAACCTTGTGGAATAGAATTGAACTTCATGACAAGTGACACGCTCTATTATCGCGTTTTATAGAAAAAATGCCTATGGCGGGTAAAATTAAAATCTAAAGAATATTGTGAGATTGAAAAAGAAGAGGCATGCAAAGAACTACAGTTAATTTTTTCTACTCCTATACTGTAATTGATGCAATATACATTTGCTACCTGTACTGTAATGATATTCATTAGTCATTACGATACAAATTTTTCATTACGATACAAGTTTATAACCAATAGAAATGCAGCATTCCACCAATATCACGTATTGCCTTGACTATGACAGATCTAAAAAATTAATTATTTTTTGACAGTTAGTTAGAATAATTATATTTTTTGCAAATAAATTCGCTGATAATGTCTGATAGTGACAGCGAAATTGAGAATTTTACGCCACCAGAGATTGTGGAACAAGCAACAAGAGCCGCCAGCAACTTATTGCCCGTAAAATCAGCAAAGAGATATGAAAAATATTACTCTCAATTTATGGATTGGAGGGACAAAAATAAGATTAGCAGCTTTTCAGAAAACGTCTTACTCGTTTATTTTGTTGAGTTATCAAAGAAATTGAAGTCCACAAGTTTATGGACCCATTATTCAATTTTGAAATCTACGTTAGGTATTAATAGACATAACAAAATATTCCAAACTGCATGCCTTATTAAAAAGAAAATCTGAAGGGTATGTTCCCAAAAAATCTATAACGTTTTCTACAAATGAGATAAAGAAATTTATTGGAGAAGCCCCTGATGTTAAATATTTATTGTCGAAGGTAAGTTCTTTTTCGTTGTCAATCCAGTACAAGAGTAAAAACTGTGTTCTCTTAAAGGTGGCATGCATCTTTGGAATTATGGGAGCTTGCAGAAGGCATGAGCTGCACAAATTAGAATTTAGCGATGTGAATGATTTTACATCAACCCTTTTAGTTACAATTAACCCATTAACCGCCAAAGGTGCGCCAGCGCACCCTTTTTATCTAATTTTTTTGTGGGATCAGGGGCACTAATTTGAAAATTTTTTTTTACAGATATTTTTTTTAACAGTTCATAGAATATATAAAAAATTTTTTTAAATTATAAATCTCACATTTTCACCCCTTTAAAATTTTCTAAAAATCGCATATTTTAACCAATTACGACCACTTCTACAAAAAAATTTTTTTTGAAGTTATTTTGGAATAATAATTATTTATTTTTTGCTAGACTTGAAGAAAATAAGTAAGTTTAAAACACTACTTTGCGTTTTTGTCAATTTTTTTGAAAATAGATGGTCCTACTTGTATGTTTATCTAAAGGGTGCGTATACGCACCTTTGGCGGAAAGTATAGTTAAAAGTTTGAAATTTTATAATATAAATTTTTTTTTATTATTTATTTTTATTTATTTTATTTAGCAAAGTAAGCTATTTTTTCTATGAAAATTTTCTAAATAATCTGTGTGCCCAATAACTTGACATTTTTTACATATTTTTTTAAATATTACCACATAACGAAATCACACCCTGCTACTCAAGAACGATAGATTTAGAAGATTGGCACCCATTTTTTAAATTATAAGTCAAAAATTTAGACAGTTCGGCATTGTTGTAGAAAAGAAACGATGCTCTATTTTGGTCGCCATTCTTGTGAAAACCAATTAAAATCGGTTTTTTAGCTATAGTGTCTTCGTTTGGATAGTCGCCTATTTATTTAGGTCTATTGAATAGGTATATAGCGCAAAAAAACGGAACCTAATGTTAGATTAGGGGCGAGGGTTGTTCTGGTTCATGGTCGAAAATCCACAACAACATACAGTTTTTTTCTTGTTTTATTTGATAACTTTTTCTCATCTTACGCTCTTTTTGATTGTTTAAAAGGAATAGAATTTTTTTGCAACGGACACAGTGAGGGAAAATCGCACTGTTGATTGCCCCGATGAATGACGATAGCAAAACCATGTAAAAAAGAGACGAGAGTATTACAGATGTGAATTTGATCCTAATTTGGAGGTTTTAGTGGAACGGTACAAGGAATGCAAGGGTGTTCTTCTACCGCAGCCTTATGTCATAAATCAGTATAATAAATACATGGGGGAGTGGACTTGCATGATAATGGAATTGTAATCTACGGTTTTGGAATAAGAGGTAAAAAGTGTTAGTGGCCACTGAGTATTTCATGGTATTTCCCAATTAGACTCTCGCTCGCAATTAGTGCTGAGCTTGTTGAAATTTAGTGGAGAAGCAGAAAATCCTGATGTTGCGGAAGACATTATTATAGCATCTAGCAGTTCAACAGATGGCAGGCCTTCTAGAGCCGCTTTACCAAAGGTCATAATATTTTACAATATTCGCCATATTATTATAATAGAAGATGGTAGCGTAAGAAGAAAATGTCCATTATGTAAAAGTAATACTATATGTGTGTAAAAAATACAAGTTATTGGGCACACAGATTATTTAGAAAATTTTCATAGAAAAAATAGCTTACTTTGCTAATAAATAAAATAAATAAAAATAAATAATAAAAAAAAATTTATATTATAAAATTTCAAACTTTTAACTATACTTTCCGCCAAAGGTGCGTATACGCACCCTACCGTTTCTCCTTCCACATAAAAAATTTTGAAATTTTTTTTTTAAATTAGTCTTAATGAATGTATTTTGAATATGTTTCAATAAAAAAATTTTGAAAATTGGGATTATTTATTACCTTGGCCGTTAATGGGTTAAAGATACCAAAACAAAAACGACACGAAAATTCACAGTTACCGGAAAGTATTACGAAATATGCAAGAAGTACATGAATTTGCGACCAAAAAATTGTCTGAGTCCATCTTTCTTTATCAACTACGTTAACGGAAAATGCACTATCCAAAACGTAGGAATAAATAAGTTTGGAAACATGGGAAAAGAAATGGCTACTTATTTAAATCTTCCAAATTCCAGTTTATATACCGGACATTGCTTCCGCCGTAGTTCTGCTACAATATTGGTTGATGCTGGTGGCGACATCATGGAATTAAAACGCCACGGTGGATGGAAGTCCACGGCAGTGGCCGAAACTTACATTGACGAATCAATTCAAAATAAAATCAATGTAGGTACCAAAATTTTGACTTCAATTGAATACAGCCAAACTAATTCTATAAACATTACTCCATCAACATCAACAATAGCATCCTCCAATATTGGTACAGAAATTCCGCAATTACATTTCCAAAATTGTACCATACAAAATGTAATTATAAATAAAAAATAATTTAACTTTCTATCTCATTATCAGTTTACTAAATTTTAAAAATAAAGTTGTCATTTTATATTATTATGATTGGTCGTAGAAAAAATAGTGTACGCAACTCGCATTTAATGGCTATTAAGACACTCGTATTCATTACGATACTCGCCAAGGCTCGTGTCGTAATTCTCATACTTGTGTCTTAATAGCCATCATTACATGCTCGTTGCGTAAAGTACTATTACAAGAGCAAAATCTATCTTCAGCCATAGATGATGTAAAAAATAAAATAAATTCCCGTGAAAACTGACGCGATATCTTTCGTATTTACCTAAATCGTGTGGTGGAGTATCATTTCACATTTGCGCGAATTATGTTTGTTGGTAATAATAAAAATAGTTTCTAATAAATTTTTAATACGAACAATTATTTTATTGCATTAGTTACAACAAACTTAAAAACTAAAGATTATTTTAGGAAGAACATCTATTTGTAAATTTTGTTATCAAAAAACTTTGTAGTTTGGATTTAGGGTGAAGCCACATCACAAAGGTATGTAGATGGTCTTTGGTTTAAGGGAAAAATACAGAATATTACAGATAGATACAGAAAGAGTTAGATGGTGAAACACAATGATTAGATATTAAATGAAACAATTAAAATAACAAATTATTGGATATTTAAATGAACAAGAGTAAATTATATAATTTAAAATAAAAATAAATTTACAAAATACATAATTTTAAAATAAGTAAACTAAAATAAATAATTAAGTGTAATTAAAGGTTTGTTCCTACAAACAATCGAACCAGTTCAGAACGGTTCAGAACTGAACAGAGCATGCGCACATTGAAGTTGGCAATACAAATTTCAATCTGCGCACACTCCGCCCAGTTACGAACTAGTTCGAGCTTTGTAGGAACAAACCTTAAATATAAATAAGGGCGAATAATTATAATGTTTGACTCGCGCACACTTTTGGCCTGCAAGCAGTGGCGGCTGGTGAATTTTATAATAGGGGGTTCAGCAGTGGCGTAGCTGCATTATCACAGACCTGGGTTCCAAAATTTTTCTATGATCCCTCAAGTGCCGCAGACAATTTTTATTTATTTTCAAGGTCAAAAGAGCTTAGATCAACTAGAAATTTTTTAACATATTTTTGTACTGTGAAATTAAGCAATTATTTATTTAACAATTATTGACAAAGTTCTTAGCGATTTAAAAGAGTACGTTTCGGAAAAAGAGTTAAAAGTGGAATACAATTTGTTTCAGGAAATAGTATGTTCAAAGACGTTCAATTATTTTTAACGGTTTTTTTAATACTTGTCTAAAACTAGAAAAGATATTCAGCTAAAATTTGGTGCACTCTAATATCTAATCCAATGCAATTATTCATGTGAGTTTGAGTTCACTGGCGCAATCTGGCTCACTGGCTCAACTGGCTCACTGGCGAAAAATAAGAGTTTTTCAAAAAATTCAGCGGCGTACGAATTTATTATTTAGGTACCTTATTGCATTAAATAATTCTACGCCACTGAATTGCGCCAATGAACTCAAACTCGCATGAATAATTGCATTGGATTAGATATTAGGGTGCACCAAATTTTAGCTGAATATCTTTTCTAGTTTTAGACAAATATTGAAAAAAACATTAAAAATAATTTTTTTAAATGCCCTGTATTCTTTTAAGTGGGCGTTTTCGGAAAAAATTTTATTAGAAGTTTTATCTTATTTTAAATTTCAGAATCTCCAGTTTTCATTTGTCGGTGATTTTAACTTAACTGTATATTATTATATATAATATTCTTATTCTTATAATTTTTTCTTATTTTGATATTGCTTGGGAGGGGCAGGGCCCCAGCGTCCCCCCTCATCAGCCGCCACTGCCTGTAAGCCTGTCTTCAGGCTCGTGCGAAAGTGAGTGGCCCGCATTAGACATGTTTGCTTCATCACGTGTCTCTTTAAATTGGCTTTTACTGCACATTTGTATTCACATTTAGTACATTGATAAGGCTTCTCACCGGTGTGTATCATCTTGTGTTTATTTAATTTTTCTTTTTCTGTACTTTGGTACTCACATATAGTACATTCATACAGCCTTTTATCTGTGTGTTTCATCATGTGCCCCTTTAAAGATCCTTTTACTGTACATTTGTATTCACATATAGTACATTGATAAGGCTTTTCACCTGTGTGCCTCATCATGTGTCTCTTTAAATGAGCTTTTATTGCAAATTTATATTCACATATACTGCATTCATACGGCCTTTCATCTGTGTGTTTCATTATGTGCACCTTTAAATATCCTTTTGCTGTACATTTGTATTCACATATAGTACATTGATACGGCTTTTCATCTGTGTGTCTCATCATGTGGTCCTTTAAAGATCTTTTTACTGTACATTTGTATTCACATATAGTACATTGATACGGCTTTTCATCTGTGTGTTTCATCATGTGCCCCTTTAAAGATCCTTTTTCTGCACATTTGTATTCACATACACTACATTGATAAGGCTTTTCACCTGTGTGTATCATCATGTGTCTCTTTAAATGAGATTTTTCTACAAATTTGTATTCACATATACAACATTGATAAGGCTTTTCACCTGTGTGTATCATCATGTGTCTCTTTAAATGAGATTTTTCTACAAATTTGTATTCACATATACAACATTGATAAGGCTTTTCTCCTGTGTGTCTCATCATGTGCCTCTTTAAATTGCTATTTGTTGTAAATTTGTATTCACAAATACTACAATGATAAGGCTTTTCATCCTTATGTTCACGTATATGATTTATTAAGCTCTGCTTCTTAAATGACTTATAATCACAATCGTCACAAAAATACTCTTGATGCGTTTTTAAAGCGCTTTTCAACCTTATTTCTTCCTTTGCTTTCATTACATCTAACTCTTCATGTTCTTGTTTAATAAATTCCGACAGATCGCATTCTTCTATTTTGATGGAACCTAAAAATTTTTATCTGTATAGTGTGTGCATTTTAACTTTTACTGTTAAGTAAAGCTGTGATTTCAAAAATAATTAAACTACTATTTAGAATTTAGACCGTTGTCATTTTAAAAGCATTGCCGTTGCTACTGCTAGCATTAATGCTATTTAATATTTTTCCTTATGATGTTGTTTTGCAATCGGGTTGTAAGCGAGTCAAGTTTTGTAATACCCTCAATATCTCGAGACCTTCGATACTGCGATGCTTTCGCTACATTCAGTAGGTCAGCACTTATTTCAGAATTAAAAAACAGAGAAACGGGTCATACCCACAGCACGCTACTTATACAGTTAGCAGCAAGTCAGTGATTGGCGATAGAACAGAAATCAAAATAGAACAAAAGACAAAACCCACAGCACGCTAGTTCATAATCTATAAAAAAGGTCTTACCAACATCATAAAGTTCATTTTTCGGCGATTCTTCAATATTTATATCTGTAATTAGTTTGTTATAATAATTTATAAGTATGCACTTAACATTACGCATTTGATAATTACCAAAATTATTGAGGTTATGGTCATTCTCAACAAGAGCATCCTCTTGAATTTCTTCTTTGATTTTTGTTTCCATTACTTATTTTTTTATTTACTATGGGAAAAAATTACATTAAACTGTATTTTTGAAAGAACAAAGTAAATCTAACTTTACGAAGTAACTAACACGTTACCTCGGTGCGAGTATTGATAAAGCGCAGGGCCACGCCATAGGCATGTAAGAGCCAATAAAATGACATAAAAATTGCGGCGAATTTAAATATAATAATAAATAAACTTTAGGTACTCGCAGATTAATTTATATTATTTTAAATAGTTAATTACGAAAATTAATATAATATTAAAAATAAAAATGAAATTATCTATATAAAACATATTATTTTAAACTTTTGATGAATGAAATGAAATGATTTTTTGAAAAAAGGTTGGACTAGCAATAGCAATTTAAGATAAAACCAGGGAAAATTCTATAGGTAGAAAAGTTAAATTCAAAAGACAACTGCGGAAAAAGTGTTATAAATAAAAATATTACCACAGTATACTTATTTGCTACGCATACAGTAGTGACAACCCCATGGTTACCATTGTATTTCTTGTCGCCAAAATCAGTGACCTTGAACACCGTCCGCCATTAATCGGATAGTATGAAGTATATGCGTAGCATATTATTATACTGTGATATTACACCCACTTATTGTTTTAATTCTTTTCCTGTCATGCCATATTTTAAATTTAAATATATTTCGCATGAGACAAATCGTATAATACAGGATACCTGCATACATGTTCAATTAATTTTTCGTCATTAATTTCAATGATGAACGGATGAACCACTATTTAACACCCTACTTGCCAACAATGATTGACGGTGCTTTATAAAAATATCGTCGCCGACGATATCCTATTTGACTGACCGGAGACGGCACGACGTCAAAAGCAAAATCTCGGAACCAAGACTGACGAGTGTGAATAGAGTCATTTAAAAGCACGTCTCCGATAATTTTTATAACATTTTTGACTGACCGGAGACGTGACGTGACGGAACAATCACGGTTTTGTGTGAATACAACTTTACACGTAAGTGACACGTTCAAAATGCAAAATAACTTTTCCAAAATAGATACCTGGAAATACAGGGCGTTAAAAAAGCATTTGTAACTTTAACTCTTCGTTAGTGTGGTGGGGTATGACATACCCCAGTAACTGTATTTATACGAGTAGTTATAAAATTCAAATTAGAAAAGCTAACGACCTATAGTCTTCATCAGTAGCTTCAAATTATGGATGGTTTAAGAAGTTCTCATCATTGCCAGATGTATAGAAATATTCAGTTACACGTGAGTCCTCAGGAAAGTTGGTTGGGGTATGACATACCCCACCACACCAGTAACGTAACTTTTCGTTCTTATGGTAGTTTGTATAGGAATTTTGAACATTTTTTCAAAATTGTTAAATTTTTTCAAAATTATGATTATTAAGCCTTCCTTAAGTGATTTATTTTGAAATTTACATCAAATTAATTGTTTATAAATTTTTATCAATTTTTATGTTTTTTTTTTTTTCGTGTTGTTTTGATTAAATTTTTATGTTTTTTTTATAAATGTTGTTTAGTGGTTTTCTTTGTTTTAGTCGACACACAAATAAGTATAAAAAGTTATTTGTTTTATAAGGAGACAAAGTGACGTTTTGTGTGACAAGACTGTGTTTGCCTGAAGAGCGAGCGTAGCGAGCGAGTCTGGCAATACAAGCGAGTCACACAAAACTGCTTTGACTCCGTATGAAACATTATATTTTTTCTGCAAACGTAAAGCATAAAACTGAAAATTTTGATTTTTGAAAGAGCACCATCTCTTGTCAATTACTTGTAGTTCAATTGTCAAATATTTTTTAAAATTAACTTAAGTTTGTAAAAAAAGTTAATTATTAAACACAACGAACTAATTATAAAGGAAAATTTAAAAAACATTAAATTTTTTACATTACAAATGCTTAAAAAACATTTTTTACGTTAAAAAATAAAAATTATGTGCGGTTAAGATTTTACTTTTCCCTCCAAGGCAGTAGAAAAGTACTTTTCTGACTACTTTTCCTGCCTCGGCGGGAAAGTTAAACTTCACCGTTACCTATTGAGTGACACAAAGGCGACTTTTTCTGACGTTTGAAGAAAAATGAATTTTTAAGATAAAATTATCAAATTCTTAAAATTCTGAAAGCCTGCAGTGAAAATTTATTTGGGGTATGTCATACCCCACCACACCAGTCAGTAGACATTTTTCCACCACACTAACGAAGGGTTAAGAGCGTGTAGTACGCATTAAAATGAGTAAAAAAAGTTAGATTGAGGGGTGTCCAAAAGTTCATACTTTTCGAGTTATAGCCACAACTCGATGATAGAGATCGTGTAAACTTGAAATCAGTCTAATGTTTTTAGATCGATCACGTGTCCAAGCTAGATGTAAAACGTGCTTAAGCGCCAGCTTGAAATAGGCAGCCATAGGTAATCGCTAAGATAACGCGACTACTCTAGTAGGTAGTTTATTTATTTAATTTTATAGATTATCAAACCGACAGCTTAACATGACCTTCGAAGCACGGCCAACTGCACGATGGTCATTTCTATATGGTCACCTATGAAAGTAATAGCTTGGCAAACCGAGGCTATACTGTGAAAAGCGCTGGTTTAGCAATATACACTTGCAGTATCCCAGTCGACTTTTTCGAACAATGGATTTAAAATTAGAGCGCGTCTTTGGGTTGAATGTAGGTAATAACGTGCAAATAAAAAAAAATTGAACCTCGATAACTAATTATAAGTAGGTAAATACAAACTTATAAACATCGAAAGTTCATTGGCTTATTGTGGCCGTGTAATTACCTAACTAAACGTCCTTGCACTACAGCTGAATTTAATTCAAGTTTTTTCTTTTTATTTTTAAACGGCCACAGATCCTGAACCGGTTTTGATGAAATTTGGTTTCATCAATTTTTTGCAAAATCAAACCTATACGAGATGGCCCATAATAAAGAGGGTATTTTAGGCGCATTTGCGCAAATTTAGATCTACATTATTTGCACTTGACTGTAAGCATAGACCATAAGCTATATAAGACTGGCATATTTCATGGGCCGAATGTGACCAAAAATCCCCGCTAAAGAAGATGTCGCTAGTCACCACAAGCATTTCTCAGTGAATAAGATAGCTAGTCGAGACGGGAACGACGAAGAAAGGGATAAAACAAATTTACCTTGGTTTTGTTCGAGGGTTTTTAAGCGATTTTAACCTCAAAAGCTTTTCACATTTTTTAATATGTATTTCGGTAGTCTCTTAATTTTTTTACAGAAATTTTTTAGTTATAACATTAATAGTAATCAAGAACATTATAAAAAAAAGAACAGTTGCAATTGTAACTTTGTATGTATGCAAAAAAAAAACGGTAGACTTTTTTTTCCCTGTTTTTACTCACCAAATGCAAATTTTTAAAAGTGGTCCCGTCCTGTTACTAATTAGTTAGAGGTCCAATTCTAATGTGATTGGACTATTACATCAATTACAATATTTTATTTCCAATGCAAACAATTTTTATTTTACTTTTTTTAATAATTACGAAACAAATTAATACTCATCAAGAGCAATATAATAAAAAGAACAAGTTGCAAATATAACCTTCTACTAAGTTTAAAAATTGGAATGAAATTAAAAAATTGTGTGCGTTGGGAAAAAAACCAATTACGATTGTTGTTTGTTAAAATTCCTTATGTTAAAACGTTTTAAAAACTCTTTTTATTTTACCCTGCGAAACACGTAAGAAGGCTATCTGAACATAACAAGAGAAAAGAACAACAAGATAAGTCGAAAAAAAGCTTCTTTAAAACACAGTCGAGCCCCTATTTAGTGACCCTCTATTTAGTGATTTCCCCTATTTAGTGACGTTTTTTCAAAGATCTTGAATTATCACTTAGTACGTTATAGATTATACTTATTAAATTAATAACCTTTTAATAAAAAGGCCGAACAATGGCAAAACTTAGCTCGTTGGAAGCGCACAAAAATTACAAGCATGTCGGTACAAAATTTATAATTTGAAATTAAAATTTCAACCTTAAAGTACTTAATAAAATATAATTAAGGGCTGTAAAATACTTAGGGGTGCTAATGAATCACAAAGGTAAAAAGAAAAAACACTAATCAGTTTCAACAACAAATTTTACTACTTCATGTGGTTCTAAATGAATTCAAAACTTTTCAATCCTATAATTAAAAAACTGTTAGATAAAGAAACACTTAAGCGATAAGAGTGAAATAATTTTTCTAAGGTTAAAAATAATTTAAAAGGTAAACTAAAAATTACACGAAAGCTCTAGCTCTTCTGGTTGCCGACTTACAGGGAAATACGTAAGTGTCAATTCTCGTTCTCGAAATGTAGGGTTCATTAATCGAAATCTGAAGGTAAGGTATTGACGTAAAAGAACAAAAAATTGGATTTAAAAAAAATTATAAAGATTTTGTTTCGTAATTTCCCATTCCCAAAACATGTTTATTAGCAAACCAGTACCAATTAATTATGGCTTTAACATCACTATGTATGATGGGTGAGATAAGCTTTGTATCTTGGATTATATTGAGCTACATAAGAAATTATTAGTTACCAACCCAGGTAGAAGGTTAAAATTAATAATTACACTAAACAAGTCCATAAACCTCAGTGCAATAGCCCGGGAGGCGACGACAGTAAACCTACGTCATAAGACTACCTATAGCTACTATAAAAGGCAGCTGACTCGTCAGCCATCTTGAGGCTTATGTCGTTATGTCAAAGTGACGTTTAATGTAATAAAAAAACAAACTTAGTAATCAAACAGTGAACTGTTTTATCGGCCTTACCAAGCATTACGCAAATGTCACTTTGACATTAGCAACAAGATGGCTGACGAGTCAGCTACCATTTATCTAGTAGTTGCAGGACAACCGTTACATTTTGGTGACATTCGAAAGAAACAATAAATTGCTGGTCTGCCGAAGCATATCCTGGCAGCAGACCTCTTCAGAAATTGTAAAAAATTTCTCTTCTCATAAGCGCAATTAGCCCAATAAAATTAGGATTTTACTTCGGAATTAATAATATCAAGCTGAATTTTTATATACCTTTATTATACCGTTTTAAGCAACAAGGAAAAGTTCCCATTGATATCATGTGAGCTTCAAAAGCTATTTTCGAGGTCAAAGGTCTGAAAAACGACCTTTTTGTAAATATCTCAATTTCTATTGAATTTTCAGAAAAATGTTTCATAAAAAAATTATAGAGGAGACAATTCTCTATAAAAAAAGATGTTATATTCTTTTTCAAAATATTCAATACTTTTTGAGAAAAATGTTATTGAAAGTTAACCTATTGTACGTCTGCAGTACTTATGGGTTGAGTAACGTAAACGTATTAAAGGGGCGTGGCCAAACCTGCGCGAACTTCTCCCTACCGCTCCTCATCTTAAAAAATTATACCTGTACCAATTTATAACTTTCTACACTAAACCAAAATTATAGACAAAATGAAAAATAGTAAGTTGAAAAACGAAACCAAAAAAACGAGTCGATATTGTTCGAGCGAACAGTCCATGGAGCGGATCGTCGATAGAGCGAAAACCACGCCTACTATAGTACAATTACAATACAATTTACTAGAGAGCGGTTATAAAATAGAGTGCATTCTGCGTCGGGCAGCAGATCATATTTTATGTTGAAAATAATTATAAATAAGATGTAAAAGTTGACCCAAAACACATCTTCACTACATTTTACTTTAATTATTCAAAATTTTAGTTCTTGTACCGAGTCTCATTGTGATCTTATTTTCGGGTACTTTTTATTAGCTTCAGGTGCAGGCGGCAGACAGTGCCCCCTGAGATAAAAATACATTATTATTATTGGTTTTCTAAATTTTTAATGGAACAAATTTAAAACCATAAAACCCGCCCCACTTGAGATAAGCTATAGTAACATTTACATTTTCAATAGAAATTTAAAAACAAAAGAAGATAGGTACCTGCTGAGATTATTAGAGTAAATTCATTCAATTTTTTAAGTTTGCTCTCCAGTATTGCGTGTTTGGAATCAGGAATCAGGGAGACTGAAAACGTCGAGAAATGAAATAAAAAAAATTATTTTTCCCTAGTATAACAACTTTCTCCTTGACGAAAAAATTAAAATTGAGGAATTTTTCCTAAATACTTGGAACTATACTTAAGACATCCTGTATATGTAAATTTCACAAAATATACCTCCGTAATTATTATTGGGTTACAAATCATAAAAAATCTATTACGTTTTTTGGTACTGGTTTCACCTTCTTCCTATAAAATGCTACAACTTTTTTCAAGTCTTCTAGTAGTGCGTGAGATATCTTAACAAGAGAAAAAAGTTTTTGTTTAAATAATGGAGTTTATAGATATTGATATCGGCGAAGATGAACGTGAAACTATTATTGAAAAATATAAGAAGGTATGGGTTTACTTAATAATTTGAATGGATTCCTCGCTTATCTCTTGGTGGAACGTTATTAAATAATTAGTATTAAACTTAAAAAAATAATTTTTTAATAAAAATAAAATATAAAATAAAAATAAAAATAAAAAATAAAAATAAAAATTTTGTAATAATTTTTTTTTAATTTATTACCTATTAGTTAAATTAATAATTAATGTTACTTAAAATACTAATTTTATTAATCTTTAGCTGGTTTGTGAACCATACGATTATCTTGGAGAGATGCCTGGTAAAAACCTGAGAGAGAAATTAATGAAAGTTAGCAATTACTGGACTATGCTGAACGCAGACGATATGAATGTACTGTCGGACATTATGACCAAAATGCATAATTTTTCTTTGCTGTACGTATCCATTAATTTCTAATAATCTAATAGTCGTAAACTTACGAATTTGACCATCGTACAATGAATTTTTTCACTAGTCGAGTTTAATTCATCAGCCTCACTGTGTAAAATTTTTCAAAAACGAATTTTTATAATAAGTAACATTTAAATACTAATTTAATTTATTCTTATAGTCTGGATGACATCCAAGATAATTCATATATGAGAAGAGGTGCTCCTGCAGCTCATATTGTTTACGGTCGTGGAAGAACATTTAGTTCAGCGACATATGTATTCAGCAATCTCATACTTCAAAAAGTACCCCGTCATCAATTAGTATCCGTAAGTTCGTAAAAATTACCTATAAAATACCCCCTACTTTTCTCACTCGAAATAGAGAGGTCTTTTAAATTTTAAAAGTACAGCCCTTTAAAACACAGCCCTAATAACTGCTAAGGAGTAAGGACCCAGTAAATGCCGGGTGTATGTTATAAGGCCAAAATATAAAAAATATTGTATGATATTTGTGTTAAAAGGGATTTTAGTTTGTTCGTGTAGTTACTCCACTCTCTACGCTCTACGCTCGTTTTGTAATTTTCTCCGCTCATAAAAAAAAAGTTCATTTTAACACTTATATCATAAACTACTATTATAGGTTAGAAATTGGGTAGTAATAGCATCTATACGTGGTTTGAAAGGGCAAATAATGGACACCTATTGGCGTGACAACTTCATTTGTCCAAGTGAAGAGGCATACATTGACATGGTTTGTAAAAGTACGTATCTTGGTATCTTACCTAATTTAAAAATTTTTAATATTTATTATTATTATACAAACATTTTATAGAAACTGGAACTATTATGCAACTGCTTTATAACATAGCCAAGGAATTAAATGATAGTAATTTAGATAAAGACTTTTCCAAGTTTTCTAACCTTATAGCAACACATTTTCAAATTCTTGATGACTATTGCAACTTGACGTCGGAAGCGGTAAGTTTATGCAAAGTTTTCTTAAGCGTCTAACTGTGAACAAAAATCGGTGTATTATTTACTCGTAAAAGCAATACTTATTTTGTAAATAAACCTTCGTGATAGCCCAAAATGATGGATGGTTTCGTTTAGAACTTGTATTACAAGAGCCAGTTAGAGAATCCAGATATCTTAACCCTAGAACCCTACCGTGGGGTCGCCGGCGACCCGGCTCTATTTAAAATTCGGCTTAAACATGCACCAATGCCAAAAAGGCATTGGCATGTCTATCTACCTTCACTCTTGAGTATTTAGTATCAGTTTACACACCTGTAGTTTGGTTGCATTAAATATTTATTTATATAATTTGATATTAGTGTCATAGAGTTGCACTGTGGAATTTTTCTTTGTTCTTCTCTAACACCATGTATATATTTTTACTTCGAAATATGCAATTTTGTTTACATTTATAGAGTTTACAATATGATTACAACAAATTTTTATTAATTTACTATATTTTTTTAAAACTTTTACTGAGTACCGAAAAATATTTTTTTTTAGGTTAATTTCTCTATATTTTATTTTATTTTCTAAGGGCCTTTATTTCCAATTTTTGTCTGCAATTTTTTTTTGTTGTATTAGAAAAGGTCACGAAATGTATAAAAAAATTCATAATTGCATTATCGATTATATTGGCCTAAAAATCATTATTTAAACTTGGGGTCGCCGGCGACCCCACGGAGTGATATACGCACAATTTTTTCACGGTGTGGTTCTAGGGTTAAGATTTATTAACGTGCAACATCGATTTCAATAGAATCGTTTTTTGAATTGAGATTCAATCAAGAGTTGTCACCGAGTCACCACAATAAAAAATATGTTGTGTCAACACAAAACTTTCTGATTGAGGTGGTTATTCTAAAGACGGTTAAAAAACAAAACAATACTTAAAATTTTTATACCTACCACTGCACAAAAAAATAAACGTCCAATTTTTTGACAACTGTCAAAAACATCAGCTGTCAAGAGAACACTAAACATTTTTATATCACTGAATAGAGAAAGCATTTCTCTACCGAATGATGATTATATGTTGCTATTTAACGAAAATTAAATATCCTTAATACTATTAAAAATCTCATTTATATGATACTTAATAATATTATGTATACTATATAATTTAGTATTTATAATGGTATTTATTAAATTATTATTAAAGTATTGATGCTGATTATAATATTCATATTGTGTATAATTATATAAAAAAATAAATTGAAAGTTTTGTTATTATTTTTCAGTATTTCGAAAAAAAAGGTTTTTGCGAAGATCTAACTGAGGGAAAGTTCAGCTATCCTATAGTTTGTGCACTTCGTAATCATCCTGAAGACCGTCGAATCTTAGGTGAGCTCTTCTCTAAATTATAAGATAGAAAAGCGCTCTTTAAGGCACTAAGGGTAGTATTATAACGTCAAGTCAACCGTCGGTTAACTCAACCTTGACTGTCTCAACCGGAGGTTGAAATTGTAAAAAAAATATTAATTTCACTATATGTCAAAATATAATGTCAATTCAACCTCAGGTTGAGTTGACGTTATAATACTGACCCTAAGAGCCACTAATGAGGCACTAAAGTTAGGCATAATTTTTTTTCCAAAATATGAAAATTTTTGTGCCAAGTGTGACGTTGGCTCAAAAAAAAATAACTCGAAAACTATACGGGAGATTGAAATTTTTCAGAAGGCACTAAGGGCCAGTATTATAAACCTCAGGTTGAGTTCAACCTGAGGTTGAATAAATGTTGAATAAATAAACATTTAAAATTTCAGAAATCTTAAAAATGCACACTACTGACCACACAATCAAGAGAGAGTGCTTGGAATTGATTAAAAAGTATGGAGGCTTGGAAGATACTGAGAAGAAATTATCAAGTCTTCGTGAAGAAATCTCAGAAGAAATAGATAGGTTAGAAGGACAGCCGATAAAAGATGAAATAATGGAAATATTATTTGCTCAACTAAGTTAAATAATTACTAGATTAACACTTTATGATTTTATTGCAATCCCATGAGTGATATAATCACCCATTTTCCTTAAGTGATGCATACAATAGTTTATCTACTTTTGATTATAAAAGGGAATTTTACATTAAAAATTTTTTACATTTACATGACAGTTATAAATCAAAAACTCAAATTTGTTAAATATCTAAAATACTTAAAGGATAAATGCAACAATTATTGTGTTATTAACATTTAAAATAAAAAATAAGTTTCCTTCCATTTTAGCTCTGTTAATGTTTCAATAAATGCAGTTATATAAATGAAGAGCATCAATTATGTAAATACTTTTGTACAATACAATAATTTTATTTCAAAATTGTTAGTTGAATGATCTATTCGTCCGAGAAATATGGTAATAAAATAAATTAATAATACTAGTTTTTTTTAAGCAAATATAATATTGGGAGATTGGGACTTTGATAACTAATTATAATAAAACTTCAAAACACCGAAAGTTCATTGGCTCATTGGTGCCGTGTAATTACCTTGTACTACAGCTGAATTTAATTCAAGTTCAAGTGTTTCCTTTTTATTTTTAAACAACCACATATCCAGAACCGATTTTGACGAAATTTGGTTTCATCAATTTTTAGCAAAATGAAAGCCATACGAGATAGCTCATAATAAGGAGGGTATTTTAAGCGCATTTGTGCAAATTTAGACCTACATTATTCAAACTTGATTTTAAGTTATTAATAATTATTATTATTATTTTTTGTCTCGATTATAACAACTTTTTCTTGGATTGGAAAAAGTTAAAAAGAACAAGTTGCAATTATAACCTTTTACCAAGGTAAAAATTGGAATGAAATTCAAAAAATTGATTACGATTGTTGTTTGTTAAAATTACTAATCTTAAAACATTTTAAAAACTCTTTTTATTGTACCTTGCGATATCTTTGTAAAAGAACAAAAAACTGTTTACGGATAAATTGATATAAAAAAATAAAAAACATTATATTATGTACCTAATTTCCCATTCCCAAAATATCTACAGAGTGAGTCTAAAATGCGTACCATAACTTATAGGGGTGATTGTACAAGTCAAAACAAGACGATTGAGCTAAACATGCCTGGCCCGAAAGTCTACTCCTGCTGAGATACAGGCCTTTAAAATCTTCATATTTTCTCGATATTTTGCTTTATTTTTCGAACGGCTCAGACTACAAGGATTAAATTTTGGTGACAAGGAGTAATAGTGGAATGAACGAGGGTTTTACTGCTAAGAACCCACGCCTTGAATGAATTTAGATGAAATTTTTTTTATTCAGTTCTAAATATCCTAAAGATCAAAGTTTATATTGTTAAAAAGTGTGCATTTGCCTCATCCTTTTTTTAAACCACTTCTTGTGAATTCAGTTTTGAAAATCATAAAAATTAGCTGAAAAAGAATTTTTATTTCAAAATTTTTGGTGCAAATGCTTACGCGTTTGATAATTAGTAACTAAGCAACAAGTTTACGGAAAAAAATATTCAAAAAAGCATGTTGAAATTCTTATTAACAGTTTGTAATAAATCTATTCATTCTACAACTATTACGGAGTTTTCATTAAGGACCCCTAAAACTCTTAAAAAATTAATTTTCTAAAAATTGTAGAAAAAGACAGGTTTATAAAAATGTATTATTTTTATTAGATATACATATAAACAATCTAACATATAATTAATAGATCACTATGATTTAGAATCAATAGTTTTTTAATGTTAACTAATTTTTTATACAAAGTTTTTAAATGGCTCTATAAAGAATCGCTCGAAAACTAAAAAATTGTTTATTCTATTAACAACTTTATACACTTAGATGAAATAAAAACAGACGTTTCAAAGCCAGAAAACCAACATTACTTAATAAACACAAAGACCCATAATATGATTATTCCTTATTAGAAGAATGCTTCAATAGATGTTTATCTAAATATTGTTTTTTTGTACATTTATAATCACATAAGTTACAATGAAAACGCTTTTCTCCAGTGTGTTTAGTCATATGATTTTTTAAAGTACCTGTCTGAGAAAATTTAACCAAACATATTTTACATTGATGTGGTTTCTCACCAGTATGAACTAGCATATGACGTCGTATAAGCGCTTTGTTCGTGTTCGTATAATCACATTTTTCACATTGGAATTTTTTAATAGTAGAAGGATCTGCATGTTTTTTTCGATGATAGGTTAAAGTACTATAGTATGCAGTACTGAACTCGCAAATATTACACTTAAATGATTTTACACCACTATGTTGTACCTTATGGTATGTTAAGCGAGCTCTAGATGTACTGATGTACAACGAAAATCACAAACGTCGCATTTAAATAGTTTTTCTCCAGTGTGTATTTGCATAATATGGACTGTTAATGATGCTTTAGTTCTAAATGTTTTACTACAAACATCACACAAAAATGGGTTTATACCTGTATGTTGTACCATATGGGATTTTAAGTTAGGTTTAGATATACAAGAATAATCACACAAGGTGCATTTAAATGGTTTTTCTCCAGTATGTAATAAGAAATGGTTTTTTAGAGTACCTTTTTGACGAAACTTAGCATTACAAATAGAACAACTAAATTTTTTACTACCCTTATGAATTTGAAGATGACGCTTTAAACTCGAAATAAATGTAAATGAGAGGGAACAAATTTCACATTTATACTTATTTTCTTTTGAATGTGTTTGCATATGTAGTATCAGATATCTTTTACTTGTAGCTCTATACTTACAAAGTTCACAAGGAAATGGTCTATCACCGGTATGTTTACGATAATGAATTTTTAAGTAAAATGGAGAAGTAAAGTTAGAACCACATATTTCACACAAGAATTGTCTTCGTTTCGTACATTGTCTTCTATGAACCACACAACAATTTACACATCTGAAAGATTTATAACAACTATAACATTTGCTCAATTTTTTGTCTTCTGGTTTAGTTACGTAATCACAAAGCTCACAAGTAGATGGGGTCTGAAGAGTATGTGTTTCACGATGGGTTTTTAAAGATTTTCTGTTGGTAAATAACCCACCACATAATTCACAACAATACTGTTTCGTCTTCGTTATCAGTTTTTTGGGGCTTTTAGGCTTACTAGTAGGAACAGTTTGTTCTACTTTTGTTTTGAAGGAATTCTCGTAATTCAACGGTTCACATGGTGAGGGTTCGTTAGAAATTGTAGTATTGGTATAGGTACATGACTCTTCACTTTTAGAATACTCTAACTGACTTTTCATAGACTCGATAATACTATCTTTTAGCACATCTGCTTCTAAGCATAATTTTGTTATACTTTTGTAAACACAAACATGGCACTCATATTCCTTCTCCTTGGTGTGTATTAATAAGTGGTTGAAGAGTTCTAAATTACTTTGACTTTTATATTCACAAAAATCACATTTGTAATAATCTGAGAGGTCGTGGGTTTTTATATGGATTTGTAATAGATCATCATTTAAAAAATTTAACCCACATATAGTACACACTTTTAAGTTTTCGCCTGATTCACAATTATTGTTTGTCGTCTGCTCAACTATTAAAACGGTATCACTTGGGCTATTCTCGTCATATTCAATTTCCACATATTCAATTCCATCGATGACATGTGTTTCTTCAATTATCAATTCTTCGTCTTTGATAGTTACTAAAAATAATTTCATTCAGTTCATAAACCTCAGTGCAATAGCCCGGGAGGCGACGACAGTAAACCTACGTCATAAGACTACCTATAGAGCTACTATAAAAGGCAGCTGACTCGTCAGCCATCTTGAGGCTTATGTCGTTATGTCAAAGTGACGTTTAATGTAATAAACAAACAAACTTAGTAATCAAACAGTGACCTGTTTTATCGGCCTTACAATGCCTTACGCAAATGTCATTTTTATTTGGAGTCGATTGAGAGGTCAAATAAGAAGCACCCTAATATGGATATACCGGGTGATAACCACCAAACCTGGTCATAGGACCACTTAACATTATGCATATTTCCAAAAATATATGAATTGCCATGAAATATATGTCTTTAAGGCCCGTTTGCACCGGTTCCCCTTATCTACTAACTACAACATAAATTTATTCTCCAGTAGACTTGTTAATGGGCGTATCTTAAGCAACGACTAGTTTAACTACAACTTAAATTTAACTGGAACTGGTGGTTAAAACAGTATTTTCCAATTACCTAATCCAATATATTAAATAACAAATCAGCAAAAATAAATTCTACTTATTTATTTTGTTATAAATAATCCATTTTAAAATTCAATGATAATTTAAAATATAGCACGTGACCAATTCACCATGAACGCAAGCGCCATGGTTTAACGTCACACGGCACGCAACCTGTCAAGTTCAATCGTGCCGTGTGACGTCACAAGCAAATGGCGACTTGCGCGGTCGTTTCCTTCCATTCAAATTGATGGATTTTTAAAAAAATTTTAAATTATTATCAAAACGAAAATAAATTAAATAAATAGTATTAATCGGTACATTAAAGTATTTTTGATCCAACTAAGCCATAAAAAAATTTATGTATCTTCCCCATTGATATATTTTTGGAAATATGCATAATGTTAAATTGCCCTATGGTCAGGTTTGGTGGTTATCACCCGGTATCGATAATTCGCATATTAAATCAGGCAGTGTGTTCCCTATAAGTGCAACAGCATGGGTTGATATTGTTCGAGCGAACAGTCGATGGAGCGGTTCATCGATAGAGCGAAAACCACGCCTGCTATAGTACAATTATTACAATACAATTTACTACAGAGCGGTCATAAAATAGAGTGCATTCTTCGTCGGGCAGCAGGTCATATTTTATGTTGAAAATAATTAGAAATAAGATGTAAAAGTTGACCCAAAATACATCTTCACTACATTTTACTTTAATTATTCAAAATTTTAGTTCTTGTACCGAGTCTCATTGTGATCTTATTTTCGGGTACTTTTTATTAGCTTCAGGTGCAGGCGGCTTCCTGAGATAAAAATACATTATTATAATTCGTTTTTTTAATTTTTAATGGAACAAATTTAAAAACATAAAAGGCGCCCATGACGCCCGCCCCACTTGAGATAAGCTATAGTAACAGTAACTGCTTATTGTTTTTACATTTTCAATAGAAATTTAAAAACAAAAGAAAATAGGTACAGTCACGTGCATATCTTTTGGCCACCCTGGCTATACGCCTAGCACGAATTGTGGGTTCAACCATCAATAACACCCCCTTACTTGAACTGAGGGATAACATTACTTTACCAACAAGTAGTAAATCAAGACACTGTGTTGGTGTTATGATGGTTGCACCCACAATTCGTGCTAACGTATTGCCGATGTGGCCAAAAGATATGCACGTGACTGTACCTGCTGAGATTATTAGAGTAAATTCATTCAATTTTTTAAGTGTGCTCTCCATTATTGCGTGTTTGGAATCAGAGAGACTGAAAACGTCGAGAAATGAAATAAAAAAAATTATTTTTCCTTAGTATATAACAACTTTCTCCTTGACGAAAAAATTAAAATTGAGGAATTTTTCCTAAATACTTGGAACTATACTTAAGACAGCGTATATGTAAATTTTACAAAATATACCTACGTAATTATTATTGGGTTACAAATCATAAAAACTCTATTACGTTTTTCTGGTACTAGTTTAACCTTCTTCTTCTTCCTATAAAATGCTACAACTTTTTTCAAGTCTTCTAGTAGTGCGCGAGATATCTTAACAAGAGAAAAAAGTTTTTGTTTAAATAATGGAGTTTATAGATATTGATATCGGCGAAGATGAACGTGAAACTATTATTGAAAAATATAAGAAGGTATGGGTTTACTTAATAATTTGAATTGATTCTTCGCTTATCCGGCTTATCTCTTGGTGGAACATTATTAAATTTAATAATTAGTATTAAATTTTTTATAAATTTTAGTTTTAGCTGTTTTTTTATATAATTTATAAAATTATATAAATATATAATAAATAATATTGGCGAAACGTCAATATTTATATGTAATAATTTAGCTATAATTCCTCCAATTTTATAAATTAGTATTAAACTTAAAAAAAAAAATTTTTAATTATTTTTTTTTTTATTAGTTAAATTAATAATTAATGTTACTTAAAATACTAATTTTATTAATCTTTAGCTGGTTTGCGAACCATACGATTATCTTGGAGAGATGCCTGGTAAAAACCTGAGAGAGAAATTAATTAAAGTTAGTAATTACTGGACTATGCTGAACGCAGACGATATTATTGTACTGTCGGACATTATTACCAAAATGCATAATTCTTTTTTGCTGTACGTATCCATTAATTTCTAATAATCTAATAGTCGTAAACTTACGAATTTTGAACATCGTTAATGAATTTTTTCACTAGTCGAGTTTAATTCATCAGCATCACTGTGTAAAATTTTTCAAAAACGAATTTTTATAATGTAACATTTAAATACTAATTTAATTTATTCTTATAGTCTGGATGACATCCAAGATAATTCATATATGAGAAGAGGTGCTCCCGCAGCTCATATTGTATACGGTCCTGGAAGAACATTTAGTTCAGCCACATACGTATACTACAATCTGATACTTCAAAAAGTACCCCGTCATAAATTAGTATCCGTAAGTTCGTAAAAATTACCTATAATATACCCCCTACTTTTCTCACTCGAAATAGAGAGGTCTTTTAAATTTTAAAAGTACAGTCAGCCTCACAATTATTGGCCACCCTGGCTAATTAGCCAACAGCGACAAAGGGACAGAAGGGGAGGTTGTTTATTTACTACTTGTTGGCAAAATAAAGTTACCCTTCAATATAATCAGAGGGTTTTATGATGGTTACATCCCCAATTCGTGCTAAACGTATTGCCAGGGTGGCTATTAATTGTGAGATTGACTGTACAGCCCTAATAACTGCTAAGGACCCAGTAAATGCCGGGTGTATGTTATAAGGCCAAAATATAAAAAATATTGTATGATATTTGTGTTAAAAGTGATTTTAGTTTGTTCGTGTAGTTACTCCACTCTCTACGCTCGTTTTGTAATCTTCTCCGCTCACAAAAAAAAGTTCGTTTTAACACTTATATCATAAACTACTATTATAGGTTAGAAATTGGGTAATAATAGCAGCTATACGTGGTTTGAAAGGACAAATAATGGACACCTATTGGCGTGACAACTTCATTTGTCCAAGTGAAGCAGCATACATTGACATGGTTTGTAAAAGTACGTATCTTGGTATCTTACCTAATTTAAAATTTTTTTACACGACCGGGCGTATTTGTCGGTTTCTATGATACATAAATCATAACAGAAATGACGATTTATACCCTCGGTGTATAATATTTAAAAATTTGCCCTAGGGAGTTTTTATTATGAGTCGAAAATAAAGACAGTATTAAGAAATTTTGTGTTTTTTAGGTAAATTTTCAAACTACTATTGCAAACAAAAACAATTTATAGTATAGGTAGTTTAGTATAGTTTTTATTACATAAAAATTAACTGGTAGGTACATTTTCAATATTAGTAAAGTTAGCGGAAAATTTATGAAATTAATAAGTTTTACTTGAAATTAAATTTATTGAATTCTTCACAATCACAGTACTTGAGCCACTTGTATACATTGCAGCCCTTAGTTTTGCAATAGCTGGTTTGCTGTCAATGAAATTCTCAATATTAACGTTCTGCAACAGTTTGTTGTTGAGCGCCATCCTCCGTGATGGTTGTTATGCGCTAGCTGGTCCCAGTTGTTCTTGCGTCAGCTAGAATAGTAACCGAAGACCTCCACAGATTCTTGGTTAATTTATTCTTTATCTTATCGATTATTAGAAAAGGGCCTACGTCTTGAATGTCGTCTATGAATAAATTAGTCAGTTCTACGGTGCGCCATGCGCCAGCGATGCTCAAGTTTGGTCAAACCTAAAAGGATGTAGAAATGTTTATATTAAGTACTATAGATTCAATATAAATTATTTTTTACCTTCATCCCGAGATGTTCGTTGTCATCCGCTTCAGATCAATAGGTGTTTAAACGTTCCCTTGTTAGAACTTCCAATTTCTTGGGCAAATATTCATCTGATTTCTTTTTAAAAAAATAATTCAAGAAACAACCATACATTCTTTTTGCATTAATAATTGTATGCCCATAAATACGAAAATTTTAATGTTTTTGTTCGTTAACTGAAGAAAACAATTTCGACCACAATGTAAAATGTCGACCAAACCCAAATTTGTGTACATAAATTTTCACGGTTGTCAAGTCAACGAATTTTTTTAATTAATCAGGCTATTATTAATTTTATATCAATTAAAATAAGTATTAATAGGTTTGTTTGTGCAGCAGTTGCCAACCGTTGGAAATCGTCCGACGCATGCGCATATTTAATTTCGCGTTCGAAATTAAATATGCGCATGCGTCGTATGATATCAAACGGTTGGCAACTGCTACACAAACAAACCTAGTAAATGACATTTTAAGAAAAAACTTTTTTTCGTTTTAATTTTGCTTGGGTCGTGTAAAAAATAGTATATATATCTCAGGAGAGAATGCCATTATTCCCTCGGTGCTATGTAGGCCTCGGGCTGCGCCCTCTGGCTACAAATTACACCTAAGGAATAATCCTGCATTTCTCTCCCTTTATATATAATATACTATTAATTATTATACAAACATTTTATAGAAACTGGGACTATTATGGCACTGATTTATAACGTAGCCAAGGAATTAAATGATAGTAAGTTAGATAAAGACTTTTCCAAGTTTTCTAACCTTATAGCAACACATTTTCAAATTCTTGATGACTATTGCAACTTGACGTCGGAAGCGGTAAGTTTATGCAAAGTTTTCTTAAGCGCCTAACTGTGAACAAAAATCGGTATATTATTTACACGTAAAAGCAATACTTATTTTGTAAATAAACCTTCGTGATAGCCCAAAATGATGGATGGTTTCGTTTAGAAATTGTATTAGAAGACAAGAGCCAGTTAGAGAACCCAGATATCTTGAGATTTATTAACGTGCAACATCTATTTCAATAGAATCGTTAAAAAATATGTTGTGTCAACACAAAACTTTCTGGTTGAGGTGGTTATTCTAAAGACGGTTAAAAAACAAAACAATACTTAAAATTTTTATACCTACCACTGCATAAAAAAATAAACGTCCAATTCTTTGACAACTGTCAAAAACGTCAGCTGTCAAGAGAATACTAAACATTTTTATATCACTGAATAGAGAAAGAATTTCTCTACCGAATGATGGTTATATGTTGCTATTTAACGAAAATTAAATATCCTTAATACTATTAAAAATCTCATTTATCTGATACTTAATAATATTATGTATATATACTATATAATTTAGTATTTATAATGGTATTTATTAAATTATTATTATTAAAGTATTGATGCTGATTATAATATTCATATTGTGTATTATTATATAAAAAAATAAATTGAAAGTTTTGTTATTATTTTTCAGTATTTCGAAAAAAAAGGTTTTTGCGAAGATCTAACTGAGGGAAAGTTCAGCTATCCTATAGTTTGTGCACTTCGTAATCATCCTGAAGACCGTCGAATCTTAGGTGAGCTCTTCTCTAAATTATAAGATAGAAAAGCGGTCTTTAAGGCACTAAGGGTCAGTATTACAACGTGAAGTCAACCGTCGGTTAACTCAACCTTGACTGTCTCAACCGGAGGTTGAAATTGTAAAAAAAATATTAATGTCACTATATGTCAAAATATAATGTCATTACAACCTTTGAGTTGACGTTATAATATTGACCCTATATAAGAGCCACTAATGAGGCACTAAAGTTAGGCATAATTTTTTTTCCAAAATATGAAAATATTGGTGCCAAGTGTGACGTTGGCTCAAAAAAAATAGTTGTTAATAACTCGAAAACTAAACGGGAGATTGAAATTGAATTTTAAATAAACATTTAAAATTTCAGAAATCTTAAAAATGCAAACAACTGACGACACAATCAAGAGAGAGTGCTTGGAATTGATTAAAAAGTATGGAGGCTTGGAAGATACTCAGAAGAAATTATCAAGTCTTCGTGAAGAAATCTCAGAAGAAATAGATAGGTTAGAAGGACAGCCAATAAAAGATGAAATAATGGAAATATTATTTGCTCAACTAAGTTAAATAATTTCTAGATTAATACTTTATATGATTTTAATTGAATTAGTTCTGAATATTATATGTAGGGTGGAAGAACCTGCCATATGCCAATATACTAATTTCAATCCTGAAATCAGTTATAGAAAATTGAAACTTTTATACATAATGAATTCACCGTTTGACGTTTTTTACGTTTTTTTATTAATGGTTATTTAATCAACTAGTCAACTAGTGTGTTAATAAGGCCGATTAATAATCGAGACATTTTAACGCGCGACAGTAGCGAGCGCGTTAATTGTTGAGATTATTAATCGGCAATTAACACAAGAGTTGATTTATAAATTTTTCTAAAATTTAGCCAATTATTTAACCAATTTTTATCAGTACTGAAAGTAGTATACTGGCATACGACTCTTAGATGTAAATTGATTATAAACAATAAGGCAATAAAAACTATACGTGGATAGGCAATTATTATATTTTCATTTTCAGTTATTTAACTCTTACAGTAAATTACAATCGGTACTACCTACCTACGTACTATAATAGCTATTTATGTAACAAGTAAGGAAATGAGGGCAATTATTTCACAAATGTGAAACTTGCAACACGAGCCGTGTAGCCGAGTATTGCAATCCCATGAGTGAGATAATCACCCATTTTCCTTAACACGTTAAGCGCCGTGGCGATCCTTAGGGACCGCTATGTGTGTTTCCCGTGGGGCCGCGGCGGTCCCCACGGACTGCTCGATCAGAATTTACGTTTTATTAGCTTATGGCCAGTGGACTGCTTGATTAATGCATTTTATCATATAAAAGGGAACCACTTAGCTTTTTGGAGTAGGCTTGATATGAAAGTTACGCAGACACAAATCGTACCTCTAGCAAGCCGCGGCGGTCCTTTAGGACCGCTACATAAAATGCTCAAAATTTTGAAAATTTTAAGTTTCTAATACTTTCTAATGCTTGAAAGGTTGATAGTATTCTACTACTAAGGTCTGTTTTACATGAACTATGGTCGGCCCATTTTGACGTTGACGTTAAAGCTTAGATTCCCGTGTTTTTGCTCCTTGAGTTCATTTAGTAACCATTTAGTAACTAACAGTAACTAACAGTTACTAAATAGTTAGTTCATGTAAAACAGACTTAAGCCAAAACAGAGAAAAAAAATTTTGGCCTGGGAGACAAATTTGCATTTTTCTTGACGGCGCTTAACGTGTTAAGTGTTGCATACAATAGTTTATCTACTATTGATTATAAAAGTGAATTTTACATAAAAAAAAATTTACATTTACATGAAAGTTATACAGTTGAATTTTTAAAAGACTACCGACACGTGACTTTTCGACTACTCAATAAATAACATACGTTTAACATTTTTATATTAGTAAGGGTAAGCATAGAAAGAAACAAAAAATACAAAAGTTGTGTTTCAAACACAAGTAAAAGTATAACACAAACGTTATAAAAATTTTGTAGCATGAGAGTGCGATAGAAAAAGACAGAATATAAAGGGAATTCGCTCATAATATAATTTATGTAAGTTCGTATTTCCGCTTGTGAAGTGTCAAGATTGACGTTCGTAGGTTAATTTTTAATACGACACATAGATGCCGTGGCAGTACTACCAAATGTCATGATATTTTTTATACAAAAGAAATAGAAACAATTTTTAGATTTTTTAACAGTCGTTTTAACATAAAAATGAAATGAGGTAATGTTTTTATACAACTAAACACAGTATTTTTACGACATTTTTTATTCAAAGAATATTATCAAATATTCAATGTAGCGACATCTAGATTGCCAGCTTTTAATTTCTATTTAGGAAATATGAATCTAGACCTGATTTGACGAGTAATTTGCATCTTAATTCATATGCATTGGGTTGGTCACGTGTCGGTAGTCTTTTAAAAATTCAACTGTACTTAAAATACTTAAAGGATAAATGCAACAATTATTGTGTTATTAACATTTACCAGCGGTCCGATCGGGCGGAATCCCCGATTGCATCCGCTTTGAATAAATGTTAAGAGCTATATTATATAAATTAATTTGAGTTATAAAAACATTTATAACGTAGATTTCGTACATTTCTGATTCCAAAACATAAAAAAATTACTTAAAAAAAACTTGAACCTATAACCTGTATAAATATTAGGTGCTTTCCATTTGTTGAAAAGTGCAGCTCCGAACTAAACATAAATATACATAAATATAAAACAAATTTTTTTTAAGTAATTTTTTTAATGTTTTGGAATCAGAAATGTACAAAATCTACGTTATAAATGTTTTTATAACTCAAATTATTTTATATAATATAGCTCTTAACATTTATTCAAAGCGGATGCAATCGGGGATTCCGCCCGATCGGACCGCTGGTTAATAATACTATGTAAAATTAAATTTATGAAAATTTTAAGATAAAAAATAATTTCTTGCGCCCCCCCTATAAATTTTTTGAGGTTGTCTTTGAGCGATATCGAAAGGGGAGAGTTGGAACGACCTTCCCGCGTCAAAATAGTGCCACCTTTTTGACTTTCGTGTTCGCGGCAAAGGTCTAAATTTAAAAATTTTAATATTTTTACCTTAATTGGTGCCTAGCGCCCAAACGGCACGTGGGTCAAAAAATGTCTCCCAATAAAAAAGTTATAGAACCTCGACCCAAACAAAATGGCGTAAAAATTTTGACGATCGGATTCGAAAAATTTCGGAGCCCCCAAAAGGGGTGTCGAATTTTTGTTATCGAAAATTTTTTGACGGAATCGTCAATCGGACCACAGAAACTACATCCGTGCCAAATTTCAACATCACCATGCTATAAATAAAAATTTTAGAAATTTAGAAATTCGATGTTCAAAGAAGACCATTTCTTTTGTTTTTGAACTTTTAGATTTTTAATAAACGAAAATGTGGTCTGGGGCACTCATACCTAATTGAAAATTTGATCTCATAAGCTTGTAAGCCATAAAAAGACGATTATAAAATAAAGTAAGTTTGTACACGTGTAGGTTAAATAGCTCAAACATTAAACGTCAAAATAATGTAAAACCTTGTCCGCAAATAGTTTCTATTGTAGTTTATTTGCACTGTAGTTCATTCGCCTTGTAGTTTCGTTGCACCATCAATTGAAAGAATAACAAATGTCAAAGTGGCGTTTTCCTAACCTTCATAAATTGAAAGGTAGTGACTAATGTCCCAATAAAAATAGAGGTAAAATTATTGGGCGATGCAAGTTTTAGTATAAATTCAAAATAACTCTATACTTCAATCTCACAATTCGAGATAGTGACTCATCCTAATATGTGTTCACAAAATTTAGCTAGCTATAGCGCGGCTTCTATTGAGATAGATGCAGAAAACACGTGCCGCTTTAATAGAATAACGTACTTTACTATAATTTGACAGAAGCTGACAGAAGCTTAGTAGTAGAAGTGGATCCGAGTACGAACGATTGTTCATAATGCTGTACCGAAAAATCTCGATGTAATCTCGTCTTTATTCTATAAATGACATAACTGTCTACATTTGTGAAACTCAACTATAGCTAGTTATTACTTAGAAGCATTAATAATGTATTCATTATTTAATAATAATTTGATATTACTATAATTCTAATAATTTATAAAGAATTTTTTAGCAGTATGATAAAAAATTTTTATAAGTATTGTCCAGAGTGGCTCCCTTTTATCGACGCCACTGTCACTTGTCAGATTTAAAGTTTGACGTACCCTCAATATTTTTATTAATATTTAATATAAAATAAAAATTTTATATATTTTAGCTAAAACTATAAGATGTACATAAAAAAGTCTTTAAACTATGAATGTATAACAGAATTTTAAAAAAATTAAAAATCGAAAATTAAACTTTTTTGCAAAACTTCCAAACAACGTACCACGGGTAGGTAGATAAAAAATATTAGTATGCAAATTTGTTATTAATTTATAAAGAATTTTTCGGAAGTATGATAAACATTTTTTATAAGTAGTGCCCAGAGTGGCTCCTTTTTATCGACGCCACTGCAAACCTGTCAGATTTGAAAGTTGACATAACCTCAAATATTCATGTAAAAAGAAATTTTGTTATATTTTATAACTAATTATATTTTAAAATTTTATAACATTATAACAAATAACGTTTTAACTAAAACTATATAAGTTATTGTAAAAGAATTTTTCAACCATATATAGGTATAGCAGTTTGAAGAATTGAAAAAAATTCAAAATGGAAAATTTTACTATAAAAAACCTTCTCAAAGTCCCACGTACCCCATAGTAGCAAGTGTAATTAACATAACACTCTTTAAGAGTATACAATTCACCCCTAAAAGCTCGAGAAAAATATTAAATTAAAAAAAATTCAAAATTTTTAAATTACAAAAACAAATAAATAAATACTTAAAAAAATTAAATGTAGGCAAAATGCATTTAAGACACACGACACATGGTACACAGTTAGAGAAAGACGAAATTTAAAATAATTTGCAGATAAGAAATTTTGTAAAAATCTTACGACTCTTCAAATTTTAAGTACCTAACTGTTTAAAATGGTAGGCAACTCTTGCAAAAGCAAATTGGTAAATGAATATGAATATAGAGGACACACTTCGAAAAATACAAAATTTAAAAACTATTGACAAAAAAGTTCATTGTAGGGTCCATTACGACCTCTCGAAGTTAGAACGGAAACCTTAAAATTAAAAAACTACAAATTTTGAAAAATCATAAAAAACGCTTAGAAAAATTAAAACTGCATAAATTGGCACATCGAACGTATAGGTCACAGTCCGACCTACCCTAGGTTAAAAAAAAATTTAAAAACAAAATTCTTATAAGGGTAAATTATTACCCTTCAAAATTAGACAAAAATCTTATAATGAGATATGGTCAATTTTTGAAAAATCATAAAAACGTTCTAAAAAAATTGTAAATGGATAAATTGCCACATAGACCTAATAGCACACAGTTCGAGAAACACGAAAATTAAAAAATTTTGTTCAAAAATGATTTTTATAAGGACTTTATGACCCTTCCAAATTTGCCAATATTCGCACAATTTCGTATGTGCTATTGAAACGCAAAGTTAAAATTTAGACAAACACGACCTTAAAAAATAATTTTTTGCGGCACCCCTATGGGAACGGTAGGTGTTTAGATGGACACAATCGAAAGAGGAGAATTAGAACTTCCTCCTCGAGGCAAAATAAATCATCTTTTTAGACTTTTGTGTTCGCGGCACTATCCTAAATTTGAAAAATTAGTCATTTTTAGTTTCGTCGAAGCCTAGCGCCCTAACGGCAAGTTTGAGGAAAAATTTTCCCTCGTCGAAAAGTTAGAGGACCGACGGCCAAACATAACGGCAAAAAATTTTTTGAAATTAGAGTCGAAAATTTTGGGCACCTATTAAAGGGGGGCCCGAAATTTTTTATCCGAAATTTTTCGACGGAATCGTCAATCGGACCACAGAAAGTACCCCCTTGCCAAATTTCGGCCGAATCGTGCGGTAAATAAAAATTTTAGAAATTTTCATCTTCAAAACGCTAGGCTCATACGTTCTCTTGTTTTAAAACTTTCGGATTTTTAATAAACGAAAATGTCGTCCGAGGCACCTCCCTCGCCCTCGTACCAAATTTCGAATCGATTTTTTAAAATTGAATTTTTTTCCGTTTTTTTCGACTTTGAGCGACCTTAAAAAATAGAGGGGGCGCCCCGATCGATTCGAAATTTGGCACGGATGTTGCCCCAAGGATGGTTAAAAAAACGGTCGCTCGGCATCGCTACCGTTTGCAGAGTCTCGTAATGAGAATTTTTGAAAGACATGTCGGAAAATCCAAAAAAATGTGATAAATTCATAACTCGGGTCCCTTCGGCCCTAGCTCATTTTTGACGTCGGATTCGTCAATTTTGACCTCGAATTATGTGTGTCACGTACCCTATAAGAATCTTTTTGGTCCAATAGACGAACTTGGTTCCTCGACTATGTGACTTTTTTATTAAGGCCCTTTTGACCCCTCCACCTGGGGTAGACGACGGAGACTCGGCCCGATATCGATATTCCGAAGAAAAAATTTCAACTTTCCTACCCCATTTTAAGTAGGATTTTTTTGAACTTTTCGCCTTTTCCGACTGCGCCAATCCAAATTTGAGGCGCCCTAAGGATGCCCCGAAAAATTCCCGGCGGCTCACCGAACCGAATCGACTTGTCCTCCTCCGAGAACGGAAGGGACGCCGCGCGCCTCCCGGTTCTCTCGCAATCGCCAAATACTCGCTAAAAATAGACCCTTTTTTGAAAAATCGTAGCGCCCTCTGTATGGAAGTCGTAGAAATTATCTTTCGGTAGATCGTAGGGGAAAGTAGGACGTAACTTTGGAGCCCGGTCGGAAAGTCTCGGATGCCGTAGGAAAGGTGCTAGAGGTCTAGCCGCGAGGGTCATTTATCGTCCCCCCCTCCGTGAAGCGGGTAGGGGAGGTGTCGAGGAACCGATACCGGTCCGACAATCTAGACCCCCCAGAGACGCCAGAACCGGAATTTTAATTTGATCGGGAAAAAAAATTTTTTGGCCTAGTCCGAATTTCCGAGGCGCGCTAATTTGGGAAAACTGCCGAAGAGATCGGTCTAAATTTTATGCGAGACGATAGCCAAACGACGTCTAACGTTCAAGCAGGAAGAAAATTTCAAACTTTTTGCTTACTTTTTGCCGTGCGATATTTCAAATTCGGAGTAAGATTTTCGTAAATTTTGGGTCGGTCCCCGCTAGGCCATCTATCGAAATTTTTGAAAACCGAGACGGGGGCGTTTACGGATCGACCCTAGCGTACCCGAATCCAAATTTTTGTGTCGATCGACAAATTTAAATTTTTCGTCCAATAGAGACCTATAAAAAAATTTCCGTCTCTCCGATTGGTTCGAAATTTGAGGAGGGGATACCTCAAAGCTCACATTTAACGACCGTAAATTTTGAACTCTAGCATTTAAAGGGTAACCGAGATTTTAATTCCTACTCGAAAGGTGTCATTTATCATTCGTTAAAACCCCCCCCCCGCGTCTCCCCCCGACGATAAATGACAACTCTAATGACTAATATTTATAATATATCGGCACGTTGTGCCTCCCCGATAGATAAGTCGGCACTTCGTGACTCCACGTTGGACGAGTCGGCACTTCGTGCCTCCGCGTCCGTTAACCCCCCCCCCCGGCGATAAATTACAACTGTAATGACATGTATTTATGATATATCGGCACTTTGTGCCTCCCCGATCGTCAAGTCGGCACTTTGTGCCTCCGCGTTAGTCGAGTCGGCACTTCGTGCCTCCACGCCCCCCCTCCCCTTTCGAAAATTACAAAATCCGACCACGCATACGTACTTATCGGCACTTCGTGCCTCCACGTTCGACTACTCGGCACTTCGTGCCTCGTTATTTTAGCAACTTCGTTGCTAAAATATTGAGTTTTAATAATGAAAAAATAAAAAATAAGTTTCCTTCCATTTTAGCTCTGTTGATGTTTCAATAAATGCAGTTATATTTGCCTACGTTCAATTTAAAAAAAAAGTAAAATAATGAAAAACAATGAAATAAAGTAATAGTATATTATCCAACGAGCGGGTAATGAAGCTCATTACTCACAAGAATGAATTTGCGACACGAGCCGTATGGTGAGTGTCGTAATCATTAGAGTGAGTAATGAGCATTACCCGCGAGTAGGATACTATACTTTATCCACGACTGCAAATATTATAAACCAAATATACATTGAATACGCGAGTATTTTTTGAAAAAAAAAAATTTTATTTATTTTAAAAAATTAATTTTTTATGGAATTGTATTCAAAATTTAAGGTAGAATTCAAAAATGTAAAAATATATATGGTGTTGTATTTAAAAATCTAAAGTTTACCTCATTTCCGGCGAAATCGGAAGTGGAAAAATTTTCAAAAGTAGTCAAATAAATTGCAATTTATATGACTATAACTCACAACAAATTTCATTTTGATACGTTGACAAATAACGGAGCTATAAAAGTTTTCCAATCCCCTGTGTCGCCCAGTAAACCATTGAGTAATAGGTTTGTTTGTGCAGCAGTTGCTAACCGTTGGAAACCGCCCGACGCATGCGCATATTTAATTTCGCGTTCGAAATTGAATATGCGCATGCGTCGGACAGTTTCCAACGGTTGGCAACTGCTGCACAAACAAACCTATTGTAATAGTCATTGAGTAATATGTATATTATTCAATGATTTGCAACTAGTGAGGAATGACATACATTTACTGGTCAAAAATCATAGAGTAATGAACGTATTATTGGACGGTCGTGGATAAAGTTCATTACCTACCCTCAACATATTGAGGGGTGTCCAATTGTTAATACTTTTCGAGTTGTGGCCGTAGCAAATAGAATTTGGGTGCGTCTTATGGGTATAATGTAAGTAATAACGATAATAATTGAAAATGAAAAGCATTAATTAAGTAAATACTTTTGTACAATAATTTTATTTCAGAATTGTTAGTTGAATGATCTATTCGTCCGAGAAATATGGTAATTAAATAAATTAATAATACTAGTTTTTTTTAAGCAAATATAATATTGGGACTTTGATAACTAATTATAAGTAAATACAAAAACTTCAAAACACCGAAAGTTCATTGGCTCATAAGTGCCGTGTAACCTTGTACTACAGCTGAATTTAATTCAAGTTCAAGTGTTTCCTTTTTATTTTCAAACAACCACATATCCAGAACCGATTTTGACGAAATTTGGTTTCATCAATTTTTAGCAAAATGAAAGCCATACGAGATAGCTCATAATAAGGAGGGTATTTTAAGCGCATTTGTGCAAATTTAGACCTACATTATTCAAACTTGATTTTAAGTTATTAATTATTATTATTTTTTGTCTCGATTATAACAACTTTTTCTTGGATTGGAAAAAGTTAAAAAGAACAAGTTGCAATTATAACCTTTTACCAAGGTAAAAATTGGAATGAAATTCAAAAAATGGATTACGATTGTTGTTTGTTAAAATTACTATAATCTTAAAACATTTTAAAAACTCTTTTTATTGTACCTTACGATATCTTTGTAAAAGAACGAACAAAATAGTATATTAAAATACATGTGTCACAAGATAGCATTTTGACGCACGAAGGCAAATTTTGCCAGACCGACTGAAAGGAGGTCTGCAAATGCCTGAGTGCGTCAAAAGCTCTTGTGACACAAGTGTTTTATACTATTTTTTCTATTTTGCAGATTTATTTTAAAAATTGATTCTAAAATAATCGTGTTAGAGAATTTTATTGCTTAAATTCTTAAGTTGGTCCTACTGACAGTTGACGTTTATTTAAACTTCTAAGATTTTACCAAGAGATGGCGGTAAAGTGTGTTTGATTTTATAATTTTTAACTTTAATACTAATCAATTTACGTAAAAATTACATTATTCCTTTGGTATTTATTACTTAATAAGCATTTTTTGTAATTATTTTTTTAAATTAAGAATAATTTTTACATAATCGATTTGTATCATATGTCAAAATAATTATTTTAATTACCAATGTCAACCAATCTCAAACTATAAAGAACTAGAAACAGTACTTAAAAGTAGAACATTACAACCTCGTTTTGGACGGTTTTCGATGCTGTAATGAGTATATTGTAAACGCAAAATAGAAAAAATGTTTACGGATAAATTGATATAAAAAACATTATATTATGTACCTAATTTCCCATTCTCAAAATATCTACAGGGTGAGTCTAAAATACGTCTTTTTCATTTTTCATCATCTTTTTAAACCACTTTTTTATTTCAAAATTTTTGGTGCAAATGCTTACGCGTTTGATAATTAGGAACTAAGTAACAAGTTTACGGAAAAAAATTTCAAAAATGCATGTTGAAATTCTTATTAACATTTATTTAACAAGAGCTAGTGGACACTGTGGTTAATGAAAACGTCGTAACCAACAATTTGGAATTTTTGCTTTACGGCAGTTTATAATAAATCTATTCATTATACAACTATTAATCGATAGCGAAAAAGTCGTATCTTAAGATACGGGTAAGATAAGATAAGGTTAAAAGTTGTAGAATAAATGAAGTTTATACAAACTGCCCTAAAAGAAAAATTCAAAATTGTTGGTTACGGAGTTTTCATTAACCACGGCAGAATGGTATCGCCCAGCCCTAATTAAGGGGTCGTTTATGCTGGCCGTTAACTTAAGCTTTAACCCTGAGTTGACTATAGGGAAACCAATGCTACGGTTCAAGGTTATAGCTTAAGTTAACGACCCCTAAAACTCTTAAAAAATTAATTTTCTAAAAATTGTAGAAAAAGACAGGTTTATAAAAATGTATTCTTTTTATTAGATATTAACATATAATTAATAGATCACTATGATTTAGAATCAATAGTTTTTTAATGTTAACTAATTTTTTATACAAAGTTCTTAAATGGCTCTATAAAGAATCGCTCGAAAACTAAAAAATTGTTTATTCTATTAACAACTTTATACACTTAGATGAAATAAAAACAGACGTTTCAAAGTCAGAAAACCAACATTACTTAATACACACAAAGATCCATATGATTATTCCTTATTAGAAGAATGCCTCAATAGATGTTTATCTAAATATAGTTTTTTTGTACATTTATAATCACATAAGTTACAATGAAAACGCTTTTCTCCAGTGTGTGTAGTCATATGATTTTTTAAAGTACCTGTCTGAGAAAATTTAACCAAACATATTTTACATTGATGTGGTTTCTCACCAGTATGAACTAGCATATGACGTCGTATATGCGCTTTGCTCGTGTTCGTATTATCACATTTTTCACATTGCAATTTTTTAATTGTAGAAGGATCTGCATGTTTTTTTCGATGATAGGTTAAAGTCATGTTAAAGTACTATAGTATGCAGTACTGAACTCGCAAATATTACACTTAAATGATTTTACACCACTATGTTGTACCGTATGGTATGTTGCGAGCTCTAGATGTACAACGAAAATCACAAACGTCGCATTTAAATGGCTTTTCTCCAGTGTGTATCCGCATATGGACTGTTAGTTAATGTTCCCCTAGTTGTAAATTTATTCTTACAAATATCACACTCAAATGGATTCACACCTGTATGGTCTGACATATGGGATGTTAAACCAGGTTTAGAATAAGAACAATAATCACAAAAGTCGCATTTAAATGGTTTTTCTCCAGTGTGCATTCGCGTATGGTCTGTTAACGATGATTTAGTTTTAAATGTTTTACTACAAACATCACACAAAAGTCCACCTGTATGTTGTACCATATGGGATTTTAAGTTAGGTTTAGATGTACCAGAATAATCACAAAGGGTGCATTTAAATGGTTTTTCTCCAGTATGTAATAAGAAATGGCTGTTTAGAGTACCTTTTTGACGAAACTTGGCATTACAAATAGAACAACTAAATTTTTTAGTACCTGTATGAATTTGAAGATGACGCTTTAAACTTGCAATATATTTAAATGAGACGGAACAAACTGAACATTTGTACTTTTTTTCTTTTGAATGTGTTTGCATATGTAGTATCAGATATTTTTTACTTGTAGCTCTATACTTACAAAGTTCACAAGGAAATGGTCTCTCACCGGTATGTTTACGATAATGAATTTTTAAGTAAAATGGAGAAGTAAAGTTAGAACCACATATTTCACACAAGAATTGTCTTCGTTTCGTACATTGTCTTCTATGAACTACACAACAATTTACACATCTGAAAGATTTATAACAACTATAACATTTGCACAATTTTTCGTCTTCTGGTTTAGTTGTGTAATCACAAAGCTCACAAGTAGATGGTTTCTGAAGAGTATGTGTTTCACGATGAGTTTTTAAAGATTTTCTGTTGGCAAATAACCCACCACATAATTCACAACAATACTGTTTCGTCTTCGTTACCAGTTTTTTGGGCCTTTTAGGCTTACTAGCAGGAACAGTTTGTTCTACTTTTGTTTTGAAGGAATTCTCGTAATTCAACGGTTCACATGTTGAGGGTTCGTTAAAAATTGTAGTATTGATATACGTACATGACTCTTCACTTTTAGAATACTCGGACTGACTTTACATAGACTCGATAATACTATCTTTTAGCATATCTGCTTCTAAGCATAATTTTGTTATACTTTTGTAAACACAAACATGGCACTCATATTCCTTCTCCTTGGTGTGTATTAATAAGTGATTGAAGAGTTCTAAATTACTTGGACTTTTATATTCGCAAAAATCACATTTGTAATATTCTGCGAGGTTGTGGGCTTTTATATGAATTTGTAATAGATCATCATTTAAAAAATTTAGCCCACATATAGTACACACTTTTAAGTTTTCGTTTGATTCACAATTATTGTTTGTCGTCTGCTCATGTACTGAAACAGTGTCATTTGGGTTATGCTCGTCGTATTCAAGGTATTCAATTTCCACGTTTTGAGTTCCATCGACGATATGTTTTTCTTCAATTATCAATTCTTCGTCTTTAACAATTACTAAAAATAATTTAAATTGAATAAACGAAAATTTTTTGGTGTGAAATAAAACTTTTGAGGTTATGGTAAAATATAATTATGTTACTTATTTTATTAAAACTTGTAGTTTACCTAAATTGGAAGGAGCAGTTTCCCAATAAAAATTCTCTGTTTTGGCCATCATTTTATTACAATTTCATCAACAACTACTACCAGATTTTACACTTCAATAGAACGAGTTTCATCAGTTTCATAGCATTTCATAGATGTCATAGATCTGTCACCGACGCAAACAAGTAAACAAAGACCAGTAGCGACGCTACGTGTTCGCACTAGACACTACCACACGATCGCACGTAAAAAACAACGGACGTGTCCATACGCGGAACTTTTTCCTGTTGTATTTTTTTGTGCAATTTTAAAAGTTTATAATTTAAATTTAAAAGTTTTTTTAATATATTTTATTTATAAGAGCTGTATGCCACTATACTAATTTCAGTACTGAATTCAAGACTAAAAAAACAACGGATGTGGCCATTAGAGATGGGTAGTTCGTGACCGAATAGTTCAAACGAACTATTCACGTGTACTGAACTAGATGAACTGTCACTTTCTCTAAACGAACTAGTTCGTTTTGAACTATAGTTCGTTTTGAACTAGAAACATAGAAAAATGAACTAGTAAATTTTGAACTAATACTTTGTTATTCTTCGCTTCGCTCGTTTTCGGAATTTCTTATAAAAACAAACTTATTTGAAATTGATATTGTTGAAAGAATAGCTCCTAGAGCGAATACAAAATACAATATAGCTCATTCTTTGCGCTTTGTCGCTGTGTTTCATAAACACCAATCACGAATAACACGAACTATGTCACTTGCTCTAAAGGAACTAGTTCGTTTTGAACTATGTATAGGTTACTATTAGCTTTGTTTATTAAATTACGTTAAATTATTTGAAGGTGGTACCTGTTAGTTAGGGTAATGCGTACACCCTCTGTCCTTCATTACGATGCTCATAAACACAGCGGGGTGATAGCACTTGAAAGAATCAAACAAACGTTGAATGTCCAGAGCGGCTTGTTCCATTTAAAATAAGCAAGTTGGTGCCGTTTCCGGTTAAACCGGAAGGTGTCAAAACAAAAATATTCCCATCGTATGAGCCACGTAGAGTTACCCTCATATCCAAAATTTCATTACACTTCAGCCTTTTTGTTTCAAAGATATTTCCATAGATCCATACTTTCTCCTAACCCTGTATAATTCGAATGGTATCTATAGTGTCACCAAAGAGTAATTATAAATTTAAAAGATGGTAAATTCAAAATTAAAAGTGCTTAAAACTTTTATCGCGTTTCATAGAAAAACAACGGATGTGGCCATACGAGGAACTTTTTCCTGTTGTATTTTTTTGTGTACTTCTTTAAAAGTTTATAGTTTAAAACTTTCATTTAGAAGATATCAAATGAAATTTTAATAAAAAAAAATATAAAATTATAATATTTTACGGACAGGGAAAAGTACTTTGTATGGCCACATCCTTAGTTTTTGTTATTAAATTTATTTTTATGTTATGTAAATTACATGATATTAAAAAAAATTTTTTTTTAATTTAAAAAAGTTTTTTTTTTTAAATTGCTTCAGTCCGGAATTGAACCTGCGACTTGTATGTGATCAAAATTTTTAGGTATAAAGTATAAACTGTTTCAAAAATTTCACTTTTTTGTAAAATTTGGCATAAATTGAAGTTCAAAATATACATTATTTTATATCTTAAGAAAGCTAATTTTACAAGCTTTCAAAATATTGAAAAATATACAGGGTGTTCCTAAAAATTTTAATATTTTTGTAATTTCCGGTTTAACCAGAAGCGTTTTGTTAAACGAAAATAGTGTCAAATAATAGATATTCATGAGATTGATACATATATCCATTTTCAAGTTTTCATTTTCATCACAAAAAAAATTTTGAAGTTTTGAAGAGTTTTGACATTCCAAAAATCATTACTCCAAAACGGCTCGAGCGATTTTGATAAAAATTTATACTTCGATAGAGAATTACGTTGTCTGTAACATATCCAAAAAAGAGAAAATTAGGCAGAGGGAATTTTGAGAAAATCCATTTCAAAAGTTTGACCTACTTTGACCCCTTAAAGGTAGGCAATTTTAAAACAATTTTGAAAATCGACTAAATTAGGACGAAAGCCCTATATTTTGGCTGTACAATGCCATTTTGAAATTTTTATAATAATAATTAATGGCCAAGTTATAAGGGAAAAATCACAAAATGGGACAATCGTTCTATTGGTCGTCATTTTGAATAAAAAAATTTGAAATTCTTTTTTCACTTGGAGGTCACATGTACTATCTTATAGCCAAGTAAAATTGAATTTAGACCAAATTTTCAAATATGCGCCCAAAATAACCACCTTATTTTTGGACACCCTGTATAGATTTCTTATAAAAGCTTAGTTTGCAGATGAAATAATTTTAAAGTGACTAAAATCAAATTTCATCAAAATCAGTTCAGTAGTTTTTGCTCCACAGAGTTACAGACATACATACATACAACCAGACAATTTGGTTCAAAAAATTGAAAAATTTTTTTTTAGATTTTTGGAATTAGGGTGACTCAAAACGTCGAGAACTTAAATAAAACATTTTTTTTTTATTATTATTTTTTTTTCTTGATTATAACAACTTTTTCTTGGATTGGAAAAAGTTAAAATGTCTATGGCAGGTAAAATCTGAAGAATATTGTGAGATTGAAAAAGAAGATGCATGCAAAGAACTACAGTTAATTTTACAAGAGCAAAATCTATCTTCAGCCATAGATGATGTAAAAAATAAAATAAATTCCCTTGAAAACTGACGCGATATCTTTCTATTTACCTACATTTACCTAAATTGTGTGGTGGAGTATAATTTTACATTTGCGCGAATTATGTTTGTTGGTAATAATAAAAATAGTTTCCAATAAATTTTTATTACGAACAATGATTTTATTGCATTAGTTACAAAAAGAACTTAAAAACTAAAGATTATTTTAGGAAGAACATCTATTTCTAAATTTTGTTATCAAAAAACTTTGTAGTTTGGATTTAAGGTGAAGCCACATCACAAAGGTATGTAGATGGTCTTTGGTTTAAGAGAAAAATACAGAATATTACAGATAGATACAGAAAGAGTTAGATGGTGAAACACAATGATTAGATATTAAATGAAACAATTAAAATAACAAATTATTGGATATTTAAATGAACAAAAGAGTAAATTATATAATTTAAAATAAAAATAAATTTAAAAAATAATTTTAAAATAAGTAAACAACTAAAATAAATAATTTTAGTGTAATAAAATATAAATATAAATCTCAGAAATGGAGTGCCTAATCGAAAAATTCCAAATTATTATTTTCTTTTCAAAACCAAATGGGGAATTAGAAAAATAATAATTTTTCAAAAAATTCAGCGGCGTACGAATTTATTCTTTAGGTACCTTATTGCATTAAATAATTCTACGCCACTGGATTGCGCCAGTGAACTCAAACTCACATGAATAATTGCATTGGATTAGATATTAGAGTGCACCAAATTTTAGCTGAATATCTTTTCTAGTTTTAGACAAATATTGAAAAAAACGTTAAAATTTATAAGTTATAATTAAGTTAAGTTATAATTTTTTTAAATGTCCTGTATTCTTTTAAGGGAGCGTTTTCGGAAAAAATTTTATTAGAAGTTTTATCTTATTTTAAATCACAGAATCTCCAGTTTTCATTTGTCGGTGATTTTAGTTTAACTGTATATTATTATATATAATATTCCTATTTTTAATTCTTATAATTTTTTCTTATTTTGATATTGCTTGGGGGGGGCGGCGCCCCAGCGTCCCCCCTGATCAGCCGCCACTGCCTGCAAGCCTGTCTTCAGACTCGTGCGAACGTGAGTGGCCCGCATTAGACATGTTTGCTTCATCACGTGTCTCTTTAAACTTGCTTTTACTGCAAATTTATATTTACATATACTACATTGATAAGGCATGTCACGAGTGTGTATCATCGTGTGTTTATTTAATTCTTCTTTTTCTGCACTTTTGTACTCACATATAGTACATTGATACAGCCTTTTATCTGTGTGTTTCATCATGTGCTTCTTTAAAGCTTCTTTTACTGCACATTTGTATTCACATAGAATACATTGATAAGGCTTTTCACCTGTGTGTATCATCATGTGTCTCCTTAAATTAGCTTTTTCTGCAGATTTGTGTTCACATACAGTACATTGATAAGGCTTGTCACCAGTGTGTATCATCGTGTGTTTATTTAATTTTTCTTTTTCTGCACTTTTGTACTCACATATAGTACATTGATAAGGCTTTTCACCTGTGTGTTTCAACATGTGCTTCTTTAAAGCTTCTTTTACTGTACATTTGTATTCACATATAGTACATTGATAAGGCTTTTCACCTGTGTGTATCATCATGTGTCTCTTTAAACGAGCTTTTTCTGCAGATTTGTATTCACATATACTACATTGATACGGCCTTTCATCTGTGTGTTTCATCATGTGCCTCTTTAAAGATTCTTTTACTGTACATTTGTATTCACATATAGTACATTGATAAGGCTTTTCACCTGTGTGTATCATCATGTGTCTCTTTAAATGAGTTTTGTCTGCAGATTTGTATTCACATACAGTACATTGATAAGGTTTGTCACCAGTGTGTATCATCGTGTGTTTATTTAATTTTTCTTTTTCTGCACTTTTGTACTCACATATAGTACCTTGATACAGCCTTTTATCTGTGTGTTTCATCATGTGCTTCTTTAAAGCTTTTTTTACTGTACATTTGTATTCACATATATTACATTGATAAGGCTTTTCACCTGTGTGCATCATCATGTGTCTCTTTAAACGAGCTTTTTCTGCAAATTTGTATTCACATATACTACATTGATACGGCCTTTCATCTGTGTGTTTCATCATGTGCCTCTTTAAAGATTCTTTTACTGTACATTTGTATTCACATATACTACATTGATACGGCCTTTCATCTGTGTGTTTCATCATGTGCCTCTTTAAAGATTCTTTGACTGTACATTTGTATTCACATATAGTACATTGATAAGGCTTTTCACCAGTGTGTATCATCATGTGTCTCTTTAATAATCCTTTTACTGCACATTTGTATTCACATACAGTACATTGATAAGGCTTTTCACCAGTGTGTATCATCATGTGTCTCTTTAATAATCCTTTTACTGCACATTTGTATTCACATACAGTACATTGATAAGGCTTTTCACCTGTGTGTATCATCATGTGTCTCTTTAAATGATCTTTTTTTGCAAATTTGTATTCACATATAGTACATTGATAAGGCTTTTCTCCTGTGTGTCTCATCATGTGCCTGTTTAAATTGCTATTTGTTGTAAATTTGTATTCACAAATACTACAATGATAAGGCTTTTCATCCTTATGTTCACGTATATTATTTATTAAGCTCTGCTTGTTAAATGACTTATAATCAAAATCGTCACAAAAATACTGTTCACGTGTTTTTAAAGCGTTTTTCAACATTATTTCTTCCTTTGTTTTCATTGTATCTAACTCTTCATGTTCTTGTTTAATAAATTCAGACAGATCGCATTCTTCTATTTTGATGGAACCTAAAAATTTTTATCTGTATAGTGTGTGCATTTTAACTTTTACAGCTCGGAGATCTCGAAAAACCGGCCGATTTTTTAATCATCATTAACCAAGTTTAGGCTCATGCACTGTAACTCGTTTACATTACAGTTAAGTTTCATTGCAAGATAATGATCTTAATTAAGATGGAACTTAATTTACTAGTTCAGTTACTACAGACGAAAACGCACTACAGCCTCGGAAAAATAGTAGAACGGCCAAACTTCGGTGTATGGTCTATTTGAAAGCCTATTCTTTAAAAACCAAAAATGTTTACATTTTTATAGTGGCCAAATTGAGTGGAAAATTCTGAATAATTTTGAAACTGTTTAAAATCACAAATTTCAAAGTGCTCTCTTTTAAAATTAATAAACCAAGTGGTTTTCACTATTCACTATTATTATGAATTGAGTTATGCAATAAGGAACCAACCCTCATATTTGCCAAACCGAGATAATCACGTTTTAAAAGTTCTGTTTGCATGAGAGTAGGTTGGTTTTAGTTTTTTTCAAGCTTTGTATTATTATTTATATATAGGTATATATTTATAATCGAAATTCCCTTATACCGTTAGGTGTCGGGATTTTTCCGTATTCTAAATTATTCCAAAGTAAGTGCAGTAGGTGGCCCTACATGTCACAGATACGAAATACATTATATCTCAATTTTTTTGATTTTGAGGGTTGGTTCCTTGTGGGGTAACGCGATTCATTTAATGATAATGTATAGTATTAAGATTCTAACCCCACAAAAATTAATCATATTGATCTATTTTTAAGGATAAAGCAACATTTTAAGTAAAAATGTGATTTTTCCAGCGGAACAATATCTTTAAACTGATATTACAGCATTCTGGAGTGATGTCTACAAATGATGAATTAGTGAATCTTAAAGCTTGCGCTTTCTTCTTTAAGATGACTTTTTAGTTTCCTTCTTACGTTTATTTTTGAGAGAGCTTGGACACTTTTTACGAAAAAGCGTTTGACATTTTTAAATATTGAAGCTTCACGCGCACGTGTTGATTCCTAAAATCAGAGCGCAGTTTCATTCCGTTTTCTACAAAAACTACTCATCCTACGAAAAAAAGTCATAATACCTTTTCTTCTCTAAATATCCTCTTCTATAAAAAAGAATTACACTTTTTTGTTGTTCGATCAATATTTCCCGAGATGTTTAGAAAAAGCAAACTTTAAAATCTTCAAACTTAATTTTTTAAATCTAATTTTAAAAATCTTTAAAAAATTTTTTTTCATAGTTGATTACCCCCCCCCAGACTTTTTATTTAGAACCGCCCTTGACTGAAGTTCTACTATTTCTTCGAGGTTAAATCGCTAATAACTGAACTATACATGATGATTGAAAAACTGGCTCTAAGAGATATGTGATCGATTACATTTAGCAAAATGGTTCTACTTCGAGCTTTATTCAAAAACACAATTTTAAAACTTTTGTGAACAACTATGTGAATATTTTACATTAATGGGTAAATAGGGAAAATCCCAGTTGGGCACTTTATACTAGACACACTGTATGAAAGTAGTACCTGCTAGGGCAGGATAAAGCATCGATACTTATTTAGTCGGTATTTAGTAATGATACCAACAGTCAAAAGTATCATGGTATTGTGGAATACACACACACAGTGATGAGATATGGAAAGTACTGAGGTATCAAAAGAATCGAGTTACTGGAGTAATGCTGGATTTATGCAGACTCATGTAACATGTAATGTAATGTAATGTAAGAATTTTTATGTAAGAAGTTAAATGACAGATATAGCCTTGGTGCATTCATGCAGAAAAATTAAGAACTAAGAATTAACATGTAACATGTAAGAGATAACCAACTTTTAACTTTCTTACATTACATTAATTTTACACTTTTAAGTGTTTTGCGCATAAATTTACGCATTTCTAGAATTTTACATTACAGGGTAATCGTAAATATAAACAGGCGGTAAAAGCGATCAGCTGTTGCCATTGAATTAACGTTTCTATTGGTCATTTCTTACTTCTTAGGGCTGTTTTACATTTACTAACTATCTTGCTAACTAGTTAGTCACTTAATCGGCGCGCGGTTATTCAGTCGAAAGTTAGTACTGAATGCAAATTTCCTGTATGACATGATACTAAAATTTTAGTTACTAGTTAGTTTAGACCAGTTGTTCGTGAGCAACTTTGAGCTCCCGAAAAGAAACGGTGTTGGAACGATCACGCCGAAGCTGGATTCTGCATCTCTGTCTCTCTAGTGGATTGTAGTAAATTTAAAATTTGTTTTGTAACTTGTCGTAGGTATTATTATTTATACACTACTAGGTAGATAGGCAACAATCATTACAGGTAAAAATATCAATTGTGTAGGAACACAAAGAATTTAAATAACGAAAAGGTTTGGTTTTGAAGTAAAAATTTATATTACATCCTGCTTAACTTTCAAATACAATAGCTAACTTGGAAAATCCGAAAGTAATTAGGGGTAAGAATTTTAAATAAAAATCTATCAACTTTTTTGTAATCAAAAAATTACATTTAAAAAACTAAAATCGTCACTGCGCAGTTTTAGTAAATACCCTAGAAACAAATTAGAACAATTTTACATCCAAGTTTACTAAATGGGCGGAGAAATTTTGACGTTGACGTTAAAGCTTAGATTCCCGTGTTTTTGCTCCTTCAGTTCATTTAGTAACCAAATTAGTAACTAACAGTTACTAAATAGTTAGTTCATGTAATACGGCCCTTACATTTCTGCATAAATGCTACTTTTATCCTTACTTCTTACATGAAAATTCTTACATTACATTACATGTTACATGAGTCTGCATAAATCCAGCATAAAACAAAATCTGTCCAAAGGTTGGTTAGATGTTGACTATTGGGATTCATTATTAGGGCCGAATTACATGAACTAACTATTTAGTAACTGTTAGTTACTAACTTGGTTACTAAATGAACTCAAGGAGCAAAAACACGGGAATCTAAGCTTTAACGTCAACGTCAAAATTTATCCGCCCATTTTGACGTTGACGTTAAAGCTTAGATTCCCGTGTTTTTGCTCCTTGAGTTCATTTAGTAACCAAATTAGTAACTAACAGTTACTAAATAGTTAGTTCATGTAATACAGCCCTTAGAAAAAGTTGTGATACTATTTATTTGCGCTATAGTTCGCCATGAACTTTTATTTTTTGGTTTGCCAAAACAAGAAGTCCCTATTAAGTTAAATGACAGCTCCCTTAACATGGCCAACTATAGCGCAAATAAATAGTGAACGGATAATATTTAGAGTTTAGACCGTTGTCATTTTGAAAGCATTGCCGTTGCTCTTGCTAGCATTAATGCTATTTAATATTTTTCCTTATGATGTTGTTTTGCATTGGGTTTTGTAATACCTTAAATATCTCGATACCTTCGATACTGCGATGCTTTCGCTACCACTATTTAACACCCTACTTGCCAACAACGACTGACGGTGTTTTATAAAAATATCGTCGCCGACGATATCCTATGTGACTGAGCGGAGACGGTACGACGTCGAAAGCAAAATCACGGAACCAACACTGCCGAGTGTGAATAGTCATTTAAAAGCACGTCTCCGATAATTTTTATGGCATTTTTGACGGCACGTTACGGAAGCATCACGGTTGTGTGTGAATACAACTTTATACAGTTAGCAGCAAGTCAGTGATTGGTGATAGAATAGAAATCAAAATAGAACAAAAGACAGAACCCACAGCACGCTACTTTATAATCTATAAAAAAGGTCTTACCAACATCATAAAGTTCATTTTTCGGCGATTCTTCAATATTTATATCTGTAATTAGTTTGTCATAATAATTTATAGTATATAGCATGTACTTATTTAACATTACGCATTTGATAATTACCAAAATTATTGAGGTTATGGTCATTCTCAACAAGAGCATCCTCTTGAATTTCTTCTTTGATTTTTGTTTCCATTACTTATATTTTTATTTACTATTGGAAAAATTACATTAAACTGTATTTTTGAAAAAACAAAGTAAATCTAACTTTACCAAGTAACTAACACGTTACCTCTCGGTTCTCGGACGAAAAAATTGAGTGAGTGGAGTTTAGTATGCCATTGCGCAGCTTGTGTGGTGGGAGACTGACGTCAGCCGGTGGCACCATTGAGCTATTAATAAAAATAGAATGCCAAAAATGAAATATAAAAAAATAGAATTCCAAATAAATAAAATTCGAAAACACCAAAATTAATATAATTATTTATGTAGTGTTGGTGAGTGTTTGGTAAAGATTAGTAAGTGCGTATATTTATGTCAAAATATTTCATGCGTGTATTTTTAACTTTTTCCAATCCAAGAAAAAGTTGTAATCGAGAGAAAAATAATTTAATAAAAATTTTTTTTATTGAAGTTCTCGACGTTTTAAGTCACCCTGATTCCAAAAATCGAAAAAAAATTTTTTCAATTTTTTTAACCAAAATGTCCGTATGTGTGTGTGGTGTGTGTGTCTGTAACTCTGTAGAGCAAAAACTACCGATTTTGATGAAATTTGATTTTAGTCACTTTAAAATTATTTCATCGGCAAACTAAGCTTTTATAAGAAATTTATATAGGGTGTCCAAAAATAAGGTGGTTATTTTGGGCGCATATTTGCAAATTTGGCCCAAATTCAATTTTACTTGGCTATAAGATAGTACATGTGAGCCCTAATTAAAAAAAATTATTCGAAATGGCGACCCAGAGAACGATTGTCCCATTTTGTGGTTTTTCCCTTATAACTTGGCCATTAATTATTATTATAAAAATTTCAAAATGGCACTGTACAGCCAAAATATACGGCTTTCGTCCTAATCTAGTCGATTTTCAAAATTCTTTTAAAATTGCCTACCTTTAAGGGGTCAAAGTAGGTCACAATTTTGAAATGGATTTTCTCAAAATTTCCTCTGCCATATTTTTTCTTTTTTGGATATGTTACAGACAACGTAATTCTCTATCGAAATATAAATTTTTATCAAAATCGCCCGAGCCGTTTTAGAGTAATGATTTTTGGAATGTCAAAACTTCAAAAATCTCTAATTTTTTTTGTAATGAAAATGGATATATGTGTCAATCCCATGAATATCTATTATTTGACACTATTTTCGGTTAACAAAACGCTTCCGGTTAAATCGGAAATTAGAACAATATCAAAATTTTTTGAAACACCCTGTATGTTTTTAAATATTTTGAAGGCTCGTAAAATTAACTTCGACACGATACCAAACACTTTATATTTTGATTTCCGGTTTAACCGGAAATGGAACAAAATTTCTTAATTTAAATGGAACACCCTGTATATTTCTTAATATTTTGAAAGCTCGTAAAATTATCTTTCTGAACATATAAAATAATGTATATTTTGAATTTCTATTTATGCCACATTTAAAAAAATAACACAACGGATGTGGCCATACGAGGAACTTTTTCCTGTAGTATTTCTTTGTGCATTTTTTTTAAAGTTTATAATTTAACATTTTGTTTAATGTATGTATTTCATATAAGATATCAAATTGAATTTTAATCACTATATTTTTTTTTATTAAAATTTAATAAACTTTTATGCCCGTTTTCACCGACTGTTCCTAAGCAATTGCCTACGTAAGAACTGCCTAACGCTAAGACAACTTCTAACCCGAGGCACAAAAATTAATAACCATTACGATATCGCTATATGAATACCTTTGTTTATCTTATTTAGGAACCCTGGTGCGCGTGGTGAAACGTGGTGAAGAGCAATTTCAACTTAAAAAATGCTAATGTCAGATTAAGCAATGCCTAACTTTAAGAATCGTCGGTGAAAACGGGCATTAAAGAAATGCACAAAAAAATGACAACAGGAAAAAGTTCCTCGTATGGCCACATCCGTTGTTTTTTAAGGTTATTTGGAGTTCATAAGTTGTTTATAAAGTTGATTATTTTATAACGAATTCTTATAAAAGATTTGTAAATAAATACTACCGAAAATAATTCTATACAGTACTACAGTCTCACAAATGCGAACACACTTTAATCCGAGCATCCACCACTAATAAATGTAAACCCAAAAAGGAAAAATCCTCATCTGAACAAAACCAATAAAATATTCGAATTGTAGAATTTTTTGATCCATTTACAACACTTCCTTTTTTATGATTTCCATCTTTATAAATTTACAATAAGAGGTTGAATGACTCAAAATTTATAATAACACTGAAGTTCAAAACAGGCAATAAAGTTTTTACTCTTTTCTAACGGCCAACAACACCATCATTGCCCAACTTTTATCAAAATATCTTATCACAAAACATGTTTGCTCTGTTAATAACATTGCCCTTTAGTGTGATTAAAATCAGTACCTGTAATGCAAACGTTTTGGTTGTCCGAACACATCTGTGTCCTTTCATCTGTATTAGATCGGATTAGTGAAACTATACTAATACTTAAGACAGAACGAAATGAATCCTACTCACATGTGCAAACATAATTAACAAAATAATCAAGTAATAAAATACGCAATACTTTCAAAAAAATTTATTAACAGCACCAAATAACAAAATTGTTCTTCTTTCTTAACGTACATTAAATTTTAACAATCTGGATACTCTTCGAGAGCAGCCTGGACTACATCGATTGCCTAACTACGCTGTCAATTAGTAGATAATAATATAGCTAAGTAGTGTGAGTTATTGAACTTTGAAACCTAATACAACTTTAACATGTTGTGAAGCTGTCCTTATTTTCCCCAATTCAGCTAAATGTAAATCCAACTAATAAAGACTCCAATGGTCATTCGGTTCGTAACTTACAGCACTGTAAAAAATGTTCATTAAACTTCACACTTCAATAATAATAACTGTTTATACCGTAATAAAGTTATGGACAACTTTAATTTAAGAACTATAGAATTATAGTTTAAACAAGCTTTTAATTTGCTCGGTTGCTCACTTCGTTAAAAGTAGAAGTTAGCTCGAAAGAGTTTACTTTTTGACAAACGTTGCATCCTGATATGCGTAAACTCTTGTTTCTTTAAAACTGACCGATTGTAATGGCACAGTATAACGTTTAGCCATATAGAACCAAAATATTTTCTTCACACTCGTGAGGTGTAAACTAAAACAAAATTGAATAACTTATTAACTGTTTTGCGAGGTAATTGGCTTAGCTGCCTCTCGCTAATTAACAATAATAATTAAGTTAACATACCTGATTTAAATCAGCATACAATTTTAGTTTTCACAGAGTGTCCCGTAGGTATAGGTGTCCCTTAGTACCAGTAGTTGAATTATACCACTGCTTTGTGGTTTCTCTATTTGTTAAATATTTTATTTTATTTTATTTTATTTTATTCCTCTTATTGAGGTTATAGACTTACCAAACAGGCGTACGGCCTAATTACATGGTAGCCTGGACCGACAGCTTAACGTGCCCTCCGAAGCACGGCCAACTGCATGATATTAATTTTTAGAGATGGTCACCCATCCAACCACTATCCCGGCGGACCGAGCCTTTACTGTGGAGAGCGCTTGGTTCAGCGATACACGCTCGCGCTATGCAGTCAACTATGCAGTCATAGACTAAACTATGATCCAAAGTAATTTCAAAACAATATTTCATTTCTTTCTCCCTCCCGTGTTCATGTCAGTTCTTTTATAGTCAAAAGTGGATTACGATTAGCAAACATTTAAAAACAATTTCTTTCAGCAAATAGGAGGTTCAAAGACGAATGTTTAAAAAAAAAGAATTTCGTTTTTATAACGATCGCATTAAATGGGAATCCTTACAAATTCTGACTTCCTGTGCACTTTTTGGCTGTTTGGTTGCACTTGAGGATCTCAACTTTGGCAGGTCCATTCTACTCATGAAGTAGTATCTTTTCCATGAGCAAAACAGTTTTTATTACTTCTTCGCAATGCACTGAATATAACAATTTTTGGTCGGTATGTGCTTAAGAATTTTTTTCGCGGAATATACAAAACCAAACTACACGTTTTTGATCTAAAATTGATCGTCAGTCTATTTCGCATAATCCTATATTTTTTTTATTACGATCCGATGTTTACAAGTTGAGAAATTAAATAAAACGTCACGGAAAACGCATCAATGTACTACCAAAGACATAGATGATATGACGGATATTATGTTGGTAGACCAAAGACACTTTTCCGAAGAAAGCACCAGGAGTTGGAAGTCCGAAATTTACTAGATTGACTAGATTATTCCTGACGCTGTCCTGAACATTATTCAATCACAATATTTCTATTAGCAAAAGTTTTCTTTCAGATTACATTTTCCCGTAATTCGACGCCGCGCCGCTATAAAGAAAATTTCAAATTATAAACTTTTAAAGAAGTCCACAAAAAAATACAACAGGAAAAAGTTCCTCGTATGGCCACATCCGTTGTTTTTTCTTACAATTTGTTTAATTTTGACGTTTAAGTTTCATAGGTTAGAATTTCTTTCTAGGGACCCTAGATTCATATATCTAGTAACATTTTCGATTTTTGTGTTTGTAACGATAGTTTTCTTGTTTTCTTAACGGTTAACTACTTTGTTAATGTTGGTGCTATTCGTTCAATTTAAATTTAAGAATAATTTTATTAAATCGTAAAAATACGTAAATTTAAATTAGTTTGTGCTTGTGTTAATTACTAATAGTTATAGAAATATATCAGCTTGTTACTGCCATAAGTTTTAAAAGCTTAAATTTAAAAATTCGTCGATTAGCAATTTGCCCCCAACTTTTGCAAAACTTTTATTTAAACGAAACTAAAACTACCTTAAGCGCAAAATGTTTTATTGTTTAAATCTTTTAATCCGTCAGCATGGAGGTAAATTTTGTGATCCTTGGCTGGCAGCTACTAGAGGTATCCATTACCTACCAAAAAATAAAATTATCGCAGCTAATATAGTTCAAATTTGGTAAGAAAAAAACTGTTTATACTAATTTTAATTAACAATAAGAATAATTATTTAGTGCCGATATTGTGCTAATGATCGAAACCTCATCCACAAAGCCTTCTTTGAGGCTCTCGTTAAGTTTGTCGTCTCGTCTTCTAAATGGAACTGTTAAAATTCATCGTCGACAAGTAGAAATAGTGCTGGGTATGAACTTTCACAAACTGATATTTTAATATTTACACACACATTTTAATTTTAGAGGAAATTGTTAAGTTTTTGGCTACCGTACAAAAACCGCCAACTATTGCAGAAATAACTGAAAGTCGTAAGTTTTGTAATTAAATGTAATTTTTTAAATTCTAAGTCAATATTAGAACAAGGTACTCCCGATTCTCCTATTCCAAGAGTACAACGTAAGCGTAAGCGCCAAGCAGTGAGACTCACACAAGAGAACGAACTTGAAGTTTTAGCTCTTACCGACGTATTAAATATGGAATCTGTGTTAGAAGTGAGCGTTCGTAATCAAGCAGACGTGGACCTTATCACACTGAGGGAGGATTTGGTAACCAATACTGGTCGTTTCGATGTACGTTTCTTTTTGATTTCGGCTTTTAACAAATATATACATAATGTAAATTTTATTTAGCACTTTTTAATTTTTCTAGATTGCTTGTTCGGAATTCGGTGTATTTCCAGATATTGAACCTATAATACAAGATGTCCCTCTTTCCTCTGTGTTGGTGTTTTAACTATGTTTTTAACTTTTTTTTAATCTCTGCTTTCTCCTGATCCTTTAATTTGCATGTTTGTACTAATCAAATGTATAGAAATGATTTGATTTGTTTTCTTACTTCATCGACTTTATAGATTTATGAAAACTAACATTAAAAGTGCACGAAATTATACTTTACTAATGCTTGTCTTGTGTTTGCTATTTAGAAAAATTCTTTAAGTAATACTTTTTTAATCAATACAGACAACCTACTCAAGATAAAACATCAAAACGTATAGCCGAGGTAGGTCAACCTCAAACACCCTCAAAGCGGATAAGGACATCAACTCGTATTTCAAAAAAAACAGTAACTGCACCAGAAATTCAACTATTGCCGCCAGATGTTGAACAAGAAAATTTAATCCAAGTTTTAAATGATGATGAACAAGAAAATTATCTCCAAGTAGAAATTCCAACAGTACAACAACAGATTCTTCCTGAAGTTGTTCCTGAAGCCGAAAATATCGAACCTAGACGAGTCCGTAGACCTAAAGTTAACAAAATAAATATCACTATTCAAAATGCACCAAGATTTCTTAATATTAATAGAAAAGATCAGGTAGCTGCTTTATTTAGTTTTTACACTTTTAACTTTTATAATCAAGAAAAAAAAAAAAATAATAAAATATTTTTTTTGCATTTCTCGACGTTTTGAGTCCTCCTGATTCCAAAAATGCAAAAAAAAAATTTTCGGTTTTTTTGAACCAAAAATGTCTGGATGTATGTATGTCCCCCCCCCCCCTAGAGCAAAAACTACTGAAGCGATTTTGATGAAATTAAATTTTAACCACTTTAAAATTATTTTATCGGCAAAAATAGCTTTAATAAGAAATATATACAGGGTGTCCAAAAATAATGTAGTTATTTTGGGCGCATATTTGCAAATTTGGGTCAAATTCACTTCTACTTGGCTATAAAATAGTAGCCCCAATTGAAAAAAAGAATTTCATATTTTTTAATTCAAAATGGCGGCCAATAGAACAATTGTCCCATTTTGTGGTTCTTCCCTTGTAACTTGGCCGGTAATTATTATTATAAAAATTTCAAAACGGCATTGTACAGCCAAAATATAGGGCTTTCGTCCTAAAAAGTCGATTTTCAAAATTGTTTCAAAAGTGCCTACCTTTAAGGGGCCAAAGTAGGTCAAAATTTTGAAATGGATTTTCTCAAAACTCCCTCTGCCATATTTTTTCTTTTTTGAATATGTTACAGAAAACGTAATTCTCTATCGAAATATAAATTTTTATCAAAATCGCTCGAGCCGTTTTGGAGTAATGATTTTTTGAATGTCAAAACTTCAAAAATCGCTAATTTCTTTTGTAATAGAAATGAAAACTTGAAAATGGATATATATGTTAATCCCATGAATATCTATTATTTGACACTATATTCGGTTAACAAAACGCTTTCGGTTAAACCGGAAATTACAAAAATATCAAAATTTTTAGGAACACCCTGTATATTTTTAAATATTTTGAAAACTTGTAAAATTAGCTATTACACGATACCAATCACTTTATATTTTGACTTCCGGTTTAACCGGAAATGGAATCAAAATTCTTAATTTAAATGGAACACCCTGTATATTTTTTAATATTTTGAAAGCTCATAAAATTAGCTTTCTGAACATACGAAACAGAGTATTTGCAAGTAGAGGGCGCCACGATAAATGTTAGTAAAAATATTAGGCCATTGCATGCTTTTACATACAAAATTTTTTTTTTTTAATTATTTATAAGAATAGAAAATTGCAAGATTTTTTTAAGTATTTGATTTGGATGTAGTTCAAAAACAACGGATGTGGCCATGCGAGGAACTTTTGCCTGTTGTATTTGTTTTGTACATTTCTTTAAAAGTTTATAATTTAAAATTTTCTTTTATGTTTATTTCTAATTTTTATGTTTAGTGCGATTTCCCCTCCATAACCGACAATCAACAGCACTTAGAAAAGTTTATACCTCTCCAAGAGGTAGACATTGCTTCGCTAGTGGTAGATTTCATGGAAGGGACTCACGAGATTGAAGAAATATTAGCAACTTCGCCTAGGTGATAAAAATTATTACGTAAATTAATCAGTTTGTTATAACAGTTTTTTTTATAGAGGAAGAAGTAGTTTGGTTCCTTCTTTAAATTTAAGTCATAGGCGACTATCTAAAGGATCGAGAAGTAGAAGCATACTTCAAGAAGTAACTCGTATGCCTTCATTAGTAGAAAGTGAAGGTGTTGCTGAAATTGGTGGACAAATATTAGTTCCTGTAGAGGTACACGCTCCACATACGCCTGTAGTAACAGCACCGATACAGCAAAGCATTAGGTAACATTTGAGTTGCTCGTTAATTTTGTATAGGTATAAGAAAGAATATTTTATAGAGAACAATCCAAAGAAATTTTAACCCCGCTAACCGAAAGTACTGCAATCGGTTTTCATGTATTAGAGAATGTAATCGAACCTTGCACTGTAGAAGAAGTTACTGCTCCTCCAGCTGCTGAAAGAGATTTAGCACGTGCAAGGAAAGTGTAAGTATAATTTGCAAAAATAATTCTAATACTTAATTAAAATAATATTGTTCTGTGTAGGTTACCATTTACAAGTAATGCTGACGACAATTCCAGAAATCGTAAAGATAGGTAAATCAAATTTTGTATTAGAGGTATAATTAATGTTATTAATACATTTTAATTTTTTTAGACAAAAACGAATTAGAAGAATAGTTTATACGTGGACTGAAGGTGATATTACGATTGAGGATGTATGTTATAAGCCTATAAATCGTTATAGTTTAGCTGCTACTTTTGGCGATTTGCTAAGTAAGTGACTAGATTTTAAACAACGTATTCAGAAATTTATTTCTACTAATTACTGCTTCAATTTTTTCACAGGTCTCCAAGCAATGGGTTACGTTAAGTTAAACAATAAACCAAACTCTTTAGAATTAGGAAGTATAGAAAAGGGGCCGAAATTAATTCGTTAAGTTAAACTTTTCTAATATGTTACAAAATTTAAATTACTACGTTTACTGTGCCCGAGATTTATTTTGTTGTGTTCTGTTTTTATAATCCGGGTATCTGTTAATCGTAACTTATTATTAATTTATTTCCAACGTTTTGGTTTAGTTTTACTATGTATATTGTTTTCCAGTAATGCTAAATTTGTATTTTTGAGTTTCTTAATGTATAAATAAGTTTGTCATGTGAAAAAGTTTTAATTAGACGAATTAATTAAAAATTGCTATAGAAAATGTTCGAGTTGATGAAAATAATTAAAACTACAATATGTAATTAAATTTAAAGAATTTTTTAACTGCAATAAAATTTATTTATTTATCTCTTAATTATTAGTAACATAATAGAAATTAAATTGAAATTGTAACGATTTTACTTTCCGGTACCTTAAGGTATTAAAGGAAAGTATTGTAATGGGGTAAAAAAAATTTTTTGAGAACACCGGATATATGTGTTTTGAGGTCCCCCGAGTTGCTCTCTCTAGACCATTTTCAGAAAAAAGTCTGTGTGTGTATGCCCGACACTCGGTGGAGCAAAAACTACTGAACCGAATTTGATAAAATTTGATTTTAGTCACTTTAAAAGCTCCAATTGAAAAAAAAAATTCAAATTTTTTTATTCAAAATGGCGACCCAGAGAACGATTGTCCCATTTTGTGATTTTTCCCTTATAACTTTGCCGGTAAATATTATTATAAAAATTTCAAAATGACATTGTACAGCCAAAATATAGGGCTTTCGTCCTAAACAAGTCGATTTTCAAAATTGTTTTAAAAGTGCCTACCTTTAAGGGGCCAAAGTAGGTCAAAATTTTGAAATGGATTTTCTCAAAACTCCCTCTGCCATATTTTTTCTTTTTTGAATATGTTACAGAAAACGTAATTCTCTATCGAAATATAAATTTTTATCAAAATCGCTCGAGCCGTTTTGGAGTAATAATTTTTTGAATGTCAAAACTTCAAAAATCGCTAATTTCTTTTGTAATAGAAATGAAAACTTGAAAATGGATATATATGTTAATCCCATGAATATCTATTATTTGACACAATTTTCGTTTAACAAAACACTTCCAGTTAAACCGGAAATTACAAAAATATTAAAATTTTTAGGAACACTCTGTATATTTTTAAATATTTTGAAAGCTCGTAAAATTAGCTGTTCCACGATACTAAACACTTTATATTTTGACTTCCGGTTTAACCGGAAATGGAATCAAAATTCTTAATTTAAATGGAACACCCTGTATATTTTTCAATATTTTGAAAGCTTGTAAAATTAGCTTTCTTAAGATATAAAATAATGTATATTTTGAACTTCAATTTAAGCCAAATTTTACAAAAAAGTGAAATTTTTGAAACAGTTTATACCTAAAAATTTTATTCACATACAATAAAAGTCCCAGGTTCAATTCCGGACTTAAGCAGTTTTAAAAAAAAACTTTTTTTTTAATATCATGTAATTTACATTAACATAAATAGTATATTGTATTATTAGGATTAAAAGTGGAACTTTGTTTGGCTAGCAATTTTTGCATTTGCAAGGCGAAGCGAAGCGTAGCCGAGCGGATGCAAAACTAGCGCGCCAAACAAAGACACTTTTAATCCGAATGAGACATACTATTTTTTCTGCAACCGAAAGAATCGAATTTAAAATAATGAAAATTAAGATGAGAGAAATCAGAAAACGCTACTAAAATCGACTCTTCTTGATTTTTGTTTGCAATTTTAGTATTAAAATTTACTTTTCCTACTTTTGCGTCTAAAATCGTACTTTACGCTTCATGAATGCACGTCTAAAGTTAGTCATTTCGATCGAACGAAAGTACATAACCAGAAAAAATTGTACATAGGAAAGTATATAAACAAAAAAATTATACATAGAAACAATATATAATCAAAAAAGAAGTAAGACATATTTAAAAAGAGGTGTGTCTTCAACAACTGTCATACATAACCTAAAAACTCCAAGTAAAATTTATTTAATTTTGTAAAAGGAGGAAAAATTTTGTATGTATCACGAGCTATAGTATTTTTCAGATATCTTGACATGTACGTCATCATATCGCTAGATTCAAGTAATGCGCAACATACAGTAGTTCTCAATAGTTTGGTACTCACGTCATTCACGATTATTTTATAGGTTAGCTTGTCAAGTTCCAAAATAGATATAGATATAAATAGATATCTCAGTGAATAATAGTGGGTTTCCATTGAGCGTTGCGCGTTATGGTGGGTTTCCATTGCGCGTTATGCGGTACGCGTTATGGCTGCGCGACATTCTATTGGTCGATTTTAAATTTATTTTTTTTTGCGGGAATATAATTGCAGCACCGCAGAAGTTGAACATTTTTCTAGCTGTGAGTAGAGAGAGAAAGCACGATTTTAAAGTGAGATAGACTACTGTCAGAAGCATTCAAGGGTGTTAAATAAATATTAATTATTTCTTATTTATGTGTTTTTTTAATATTTATTTATTATTTATATATTTAGCAATCAAAATGTATTTAATTTTATAACCAAATTGCAATTAAAAAAAAATTTTTTGAAAAAAAAAATTGCCGAATATAAAAAAATATAAATTCCCTTGACATTTGCTATTTGGGGGAAAGTGATAGCGGTGTTTTTCAAACTTGAACCGTGTTGAACTTTTTGTTGTGAAAAGAGAGAGAAGGCGCTATTAAAAACGAAGATGGACTACTGTCAGAATCGAATATAAAATTCTATTGGTCGATTTTAAATATTGGATGTTTGCGGGAATATTGACTAAAGAGAGAAAGCACGAGTGAAAGTGAAATACTTCAAACGAATACAAACGGACATTTTAAAAAAAATGCCGTATATTCAAACGAAATACCACATTATTCACCTTTCAATTAAATTTTCCAAAACAATTAAATTATTAATAAAAAGCTATTAATAATTTCTTATTATTTATATATTTAACAACTACAATGTTTTTCATCATTGGCTAAATGTAAATATGATATGAAATAATAAAAAATTATTTAAAAAAAAACAATAAATAAACAAACGAGAACACACTTTTTAGGCGTCAACAATTTTTCATTAAATTATGTCAGATGATGCTCCCAAAATTGAGTTGAAAGCTTTTATTTAATAATGATTTGTTGGTCGGCTGACAAAATTGAACACCGCCATTTATTTGAATTGTTTCAAAACGCAGCGGCACCATCCGTCGTAGTCAAGAACTATCTAAATTTCACTGCAAAACGCTCGAATTACGACGCGATTATGGTTTCCATTAGAGCGGTGAAAATATAGGATAGGGGCGGGGCGTCGCCCGACGTCTACGCGTAATGGAAACCCACCATTAGAGCGGTGAAAATATAAAAAACGCACGACGTCGACGCACAATGGAAACCCACCTAAGATAGCTAGTCGAGCCAGGAACGACGAAGAAAGGGATAAAACAAGTTTACCTTGGTTTTTTTCGAGGGTTTTTAAGCGATTTTGACTTCAAAAGCTTTTGAAATTTTTTAATATGTATTTCGGTAGTCTCTAAAATTTTTTACTTATAAAATTAATAGTCATCAAGAACATTATAACAAAAAGAACAAGTTGCAAATATAACCTTCTACTAAGGTAAAAAATTGTAAATGAAATTACGAAAACTGTTTGTTAAATCATTTTAAAAACTCTTTTTATTTTACCCTGCGATAATAAACACACGTAAGAAGGCTATCTGAACATAACACGAGAAAAGAACAACAAAGATAAGTCGAAAAAAAGCTTCTTAAAAACACAGTCGAGCCCCTATTTAGTGACCCTCTATTTAGTGACGTTTTTTCAAAGATCTATTAGTACGTTATAGATTATACTTATTAAATCAATAACCTTTTAATTAAAGGGCGAGCAATGGCAAAACTTAGCTCATTGGAAGCGCATAAAAATTACAAGCACGTCGGTACAAAATTTATAATTTTAAATTAAAATTTCAACCTTAAAGTACTTAATACAATACAATACAATACAATACAATAATATTTATTTAAGAATCATTACATAATAACATTCGGTTGGTAAAAGAAACACTCAAATAAATAAAAATACTCCACTAAACCAACATGGTTGTGTGTGGGATAACATTTTCCATTATTCGAACCAAACTAAAGTATTATATCGCAAGACAAAAACACAGAGAGAAAAAAAATATATATATAATACACAGAAAACACAGCTTAACCAATCAGTTGCACAGTAACCCCTCAAACTAGGCCGAAAACACCGACAACAACTCGCTCAACTGCATTTCACTTAATGATTTGACATATTGCCTACTTATCTCTTGAAGTTATATGAGCTGGTGTCAGGTCTCAGCCCAGCCAAATACCCCTGAAATCCGTTGAAAGCACGAGGCATGAATAAACTATAATTAAGGGCTGTAAAATACTTAGGGGTGCTAATGTTATAACCTAGCATTAATTGTAATAATAATTGTATTGTACTATTTCACTTTTGCATGTTATAATTTCACATAACTTTATTTAACTTTAAAATATTTTACTCTCCAAGGTAATAACACTTGAGGATTTTGGGTGCCAAGTTAATTTCTTTAAAGTAAACAAATAGCTACTTATTGCTTCTCTATTTAGCCTACAACCAAAAATCTCAAGCTACTTATTACAAAACGGGGCTACTTAAAGCACTTGAACGCATTAACGCGTATCAAGAAATCGCACATTGCGTTACTAATAGAACGCAATCGTCTTTAAGTGCATTATAATATAAACAAATGCCACCCTCAATAACTTTTGGGTGCATCTTGTAAATTCAGTCTAATTCCGAACGTGACTGTAACCAGTCCAATTTAACTCAATATTTGTAACTTATATTTTATTAATAAACTTATTTCAATACAACAAACTTCTTAATTTACATCAACTTGGTGTTGTGGTGATAAATCCCCTGTACGAACCCTCGACCAACAAGTCGTCTAAATTCGACGGTCACTTGTTTCCATAACAAGAAAATTTAGTGGTGTCAGAAGAGCTGATGTTCAACGACGGGAACAATTAATAAGACTTAAAGTTTACGAGTGAATTGCCAACAAAGGCGGATCTCAAACCTTCAAGTTTTCATACGGAAAAATCAAAGAGTGAATTGCCATCAAGGGCGGATCTCGAATCTTCCGACTTCACCGAACGAGTTAGGAGTGAATTGCCATCAAAGGGCGGATCTCAAATCTCCGGCGAAGAAGTTCCTACGTCAAACTTATCTACGCAAATCCTTTGGATCACTGGCCAAGATCGACAAAGAATTTTTGCGGATAAGAAAATTTCAAGACCAACGTCATCCACAACCAACCATCATCCAACAAGATGCTCATTTTAATGTAAGTCGATAAAATATTTTTCTGTGCGTGTCAAAAGCTTACTTAGTAATTTTTCTCCTACGATTTTCCCAATTTTTCTAATTTTCCTAAATTTTCCTAATTTACTAATTTTTACAAATATCTATTTCTAAATTTTGTCGTATCAATTTTTACGTAAGAGAAAAATTTCATCAACATGTCACTGAACGAATTAGATTCACCAAAATTAACAAACTCAACTTACGATAGTTCAAATTCTAACTCAAATTTAGCTTCAAATACAAATTTTTATAAATTAAGCTTTACGGATTTATCCAAATTTATACCCCAGTTTGATGGAGGTAGTGACCAATTATCAACATTTATTTTAGGTGTAAATAATGCTATAAATTCAATGAAACCAGAGCAGTACGAAATTTTATTGAGATACATATTACTTCAGATGTTAAATCTCCCTACAAATTCTAGACTTTCTAATAATTTTAAAGTAAAACCCCATCAAAATCGCTCTTGTCACATTTGTAAGACATCAACGCACGATACAACTAATTGTTTTAGAAATAAACCACAAACTTCTAGAATTATTCACCAAACACAATTTGCTAACAAAAATTTCAACAAACATAATTTAATTCCTAATTCACCTAGTTTCTGCAGATATTGTAAAAACAAAGGTCACGATATTAAAGACTGTAGAAAAAGAGCGTATAGGGAAATTTCTAGAATTATTCACCAAAAACAATTTGTTAATAAAAATTTTAACAAACATAATTTTACTCCTAATTCTTCTAATTTCTGCAGATATTGTAAAAACAAAGGTCACGATATTAAAGACTGCAGAAAAAAAGCGTATAACGAAACTCGTAAAGCGCAATCAAATCAAAATTCAAATCCTCAAACTAAAGAAATCAATTTTTCAAAAAACGATCAAGATTCTCCCACAACAGTCAGTGTGGAAGAATTGCAACTTTTAAATCTGGCTTAATTAACCATTATGAAGCATTTTTATCAAATTATAATCCAAATATTCTTACTTTAAAACTTAAAACTATCGATAAATTTAATAAGAACAAAGAATTCAAATTTTTATTAGATACTAGTGCACAAGTATCTATTATCCAAATCGCTGTTCTAAATTTTTTTTCAAACATCAATTATGATGATCAAATCAATTTAATGGGAATAAATCCCGAAACTTTTAATATTTCTACTTTGACGTCAAATTCTAATTTTATTAAATATTTCAAATTTAACAAGTTACCGAAAATAAATCGGATAACAATTTATAGAAGAAAAGATTCTTCAAATTCTAATTTTATTAAATATTAATATTAAAAAATTTAACAAGTTACCGAAAATAAAATCGGATAACAATTTATTGAAGACAAAGATTCTTCAAATTCTAATTTTATTGACTATTTCCCTCGGAAAATTTCAACCAATCATGTTAATGCATATTATAGAAATCACCTAGTAACGAACGAATGTCACTGAGTAGTCGATGCACCATGAAAATACCCGGGTATTTGCACTAGTGCATTGGGTGAATATTTTTTGACATTTTAAAACAATAAAAACATTCGGGCTATTAATTAATGAATTATTTCTTTTTCTACTATTATTAAAAATGAATTTATTGATTTAAGTTACAATTAGTATTTGAACAATAATAGTTATAGTTTTGATTGAAAGTACAATTACTGTATGAATTACTCGCTGCACTGGAAGCAGCGTTTGTAGAAACATCGTTAACATTTTCTTTTTTGGATTCTCCTCGTAGTTTTGCAATTAAGTTCTCGTGGTGACTTCCATCGACTTTCAAATAAGGGTTTATGGAATAGACATTTGAATGGCCTGTTATTTTAATAATTTCATGTTCTCCTACACCACGTTTCGCAAGATTAGTTACAGCTGTTGATCGGTTAGAATGGTTTGTTATTTTAATACGTTTTACATTTATCCCAATCCTTTTAGCGGCAGCTGTAGTCCACTTGGAAATCACGTTTCTTCCGATGGGCGAATTCTTAAAAAAACCAACAGAACTCTTTTGTTTCCACCCTGGATTCGGTGTTAAGAAAAACCGGTTTGTAGTAACGTGGGAGCCTCTTTTTTCCATAATTTTATGGAACAATCTAAAAAGTTATTTTCTGTCACAAAAGTATTAGATGATTGTATAAAAAGTACCTAACTGGACATCGATCCGGGTTGATTTTATTTTGAACCAACCATTTATTTTGTGTCAGCGGGTTTCCCCCTCCTTGGCAGGTTTTACTAAATATTGGGTTATAAATAATTCGGCCTGTATGTGCGCCAAAACTATCTTTCTCTATTTCAAAAAAAGTTAGCAGACACTCTGCCGCTTCACCACCCCGCCAAGCCAGTTCCAATGCCACTATGTGGTAAAACTTCCTTTGTAATCCTTCGGGAGTATCTTCATCCCATAAAGCTATGATTTGGTTCTGTTCGTCTTCGTTTAAAATTGAAGCACTACATTTTCGTTTCTCGCCAAAGACTTGCAGTTGTCTTCGTTTTGCATCTCGTGCACTTCTCGCGTCTTTAAATACCACATCTTTAAATGGATCGAGAGTTATTCCAAATTCCTTGTAAAATTTTTCCTGTAACAATTTGGCTATTCTGTTCCACTGAGTCTTTACTACACCTTCTTTATAATCGGACCCATCTTGCCTTTTCATATTAAAGGCAAAATCCTTAAGGATTTCTGCTACCTGTGGTATAGAAGTATCTCCATTAAATGAGTAAGCTCGTTCCTTGCAGAATGCTTCAAACTGATTCCATATACAAGTATTCGCTTTCATTGTATTTACAGGCGTTAATGTGCTAATTTTTTCATCTATTTGACTCGAACTTGATTGACCAAAACGAATAGAAGACATTTTTAAAATGAAAATGTTTCCACAATTGACATTAGCGACTTTTTATGTGGCGCGTCTTTCAATTTATTTGTTTCTTTACGTTTGAAATGTCATAGTTACGGTACTTTTACAATCTCGATTTTTTTATCGTAATTCATCCAAAAGTAATAATTTTTAGTTTTCCATTATTTCAAAAATACTATCAAAATTGCGTGAAATTTTATTCGGGAAATAGTCCTCCATATATCCCTCTTGCATGCCATCCTCTAATATTTTTACTCGTGCACTTCGTGCACTCGTAAAAATATTCGCGTATTTGGCATGCACTCGGGATATAACTACTGAATATTTCGAAATTTAACAAATTACCGAAAATAAAATCGGATAACAATTTATCGAAGACAAAGATTCTTCAAATTCTAATTTTAATAAATATTTCAAAATTTAACAAGTTACCGAAAATAAAATCGGATAACAAATTTATTGAAGACAAAGATTCTTCAAATTCTAATTTTATTGAATATTTCGAAATTTAACAAATTACCGAAAATAAAATCGGATAACAATTTATTGAAGACAAAGATTCTTCAAATTCTAATTTTATTAAATATTTTAAAATCTAAGTACTTAGTTACCGAAAATAAACTCGGATAAAAATTTATAGAAGACAAAAGTTCTTCAAATTCTTTTTTTTTTAATATTTTGAAATCCAACAAGTTTCCAAAAATAAGCTTATTAAATCAAAATCATTTACAATTTATTGAAGGCAAAGATTCTTCATATTCTAATTATTCTTATTAGATCAAAATCATTTACAATTTATTGAAGGGAAAGATTCTTCATATTCTAATTATTTTTTTATTAAATCTTAAATTATTTACAATTTATTGAAGGCAAAGATTCTTCATTCTAATTTTATTAATTTTTTTCGAAATTCAACAAGTTCCCGTAAATAAATACGGAAATTCAAATTAAAATTATTCTAATTCAAATTCTATTTTTCCAAAGAATCAAATCTTAAATAAAATTCTAATTATGATATTCATCATATTTCCGTAAATAAATGCGGAAATCGAATTTCTCAATTTTTTTTTCAACGAAATCTCATCTACTAGCCAACTTCAAGATAGGCTAAAAATTTAATAAAAGAAAACTAACACTAATTCTAGCATCCCTATAGCTGCCAAAACTTATCGGTACCCCGAGGTACACAAAAAAAAAGAAGTAAATTCTCAAATTTCTAAAATGCTAGAACAAAAAAAAAATTATTCAACCTTCGATTTCTCCATGGTCAGCTCCACTCTGGGTCGTGTCAAAGAAAGCCGACACCAGCGGTCAAAAGAAATGGCGATTAGTAGTAGATTATTGTAAACTTAATGAAATTACTGTAGGAGACAAATTTCCATAAAACCAAACACAAATTAAATCTTTTCTCGGATCAGCCGGTTATTACCGAAAATTTATTAAAGATTTTTCACTTATTACTAAACCATTGACCTTATTGTTACATAAAAACAAACCATTTGAGTGGAGATCAGAACAACAATCTTCATTTGATGACCTAAAGGAAATTTTAACAAACGACTTATTATTACATTATCCACAGATTTTTCGAAGGAATTTATTTTAACGACTGATGCTAGTAACATATCGTTAGGCGCAGTCCTTTCGCAAGGCGAAATCAACAAAGATTTACCAATTTCATATGCCTCTAGAGCATTAAACAATTGCGAACAAAATTATAATACCACGGAAAAGGAACTTTTAGCAATAATTTGGTCCATTAAACATTTCCGACCTTTTCTGTATATGGTACTAAATTCAAAACAGTAACGGATCACAGACCTCTGGTCTGGTTAAAAAAAAATTGTAAAGATCCTTCTTCAAAGTTAGTTAGATGGAGACTTAGTTTAGAAGAATACGATTACGAAATTATTTACAAACCCGGAAAAATTAATTCTAATGCGGACGCCTTGTCACGCATAGACCATTCTCAAATTGATAAAAATTGTACAAACGTTCAAGTAAACGTTATTTCAAAGGCTTCATTATTTCAAGATTTCTTAAAAGCCAGAAATACCGATTCAATTATTCTAAAACAAGTCCCAGAGACGAATTTTTCAATTTTAAAATCTAAGGAACTTAAATTATTGTTTCAATCTTTAGATAATGACGAAAGTACTTTTACGTCTCAAATTTTATTTTCCGAAAATCTTACTACCAATACTAACGCTGAATTATACGAATGTGAAAGATTTAATGAAAAAAATTTAATTTCGTATCATAAAATTAATCATTTCGAATCTTCGACTTATGAAAATTTATATCACTCATTATACAATGTTAAACTATATTATAAACAAAACAAAATAATCAATTTAGACATATCTTACCCCAAAGATAACTTTTCAACTTTAAAACAATCCTATTTTAATGAACTTATTAATTACTTATTACCAATATTAAGGTAACATTATTTTTAAACAAAGTAACAGAAGTTACTCCAGACCAAATTTCCAAAATTTTAAAAGAAAATCACGATTCCCCTGTAGCAGGACGATTTAACTAAATTTTTATACGCTGTACCCTTATCGGAACACAAAGCGGAGACAATATCGACAGAATTTATAAAATTTATTTCCTTATATGGAACTCCCAGATTTGACCGATCAAGGTAGCGAATTTATGTCCGAAACATTTAAAAATTTAATGACACTTTTAAAGATTGACAAATCAAACAGTTCAAGTTATAGACTCGAAACAAACGGAAGCTTAGAACGAAGTCATGCAGTCATAAAAGAATACTTACGACATTACATTCATAACAACCAAACTCGTTGGGACGAATACTTACCTACCGCAATTTTAGCTTATAATTCTAACACGTATTCAGCTACCAAATTTGCTCCCTACGAATTATTATTTGGACATAAAATGTCATTGCCTCAAACTTTGCAAAAACAAAAAGAATTCAAATATACTTATGATGACTATTTAGATAATTTAAAACTTAATTTACAAAATTCTCATACCTTAGCTAGAACTAGATTGATGCAGGCAAAACAAAATTCAAAAATTTATTACGATACAAAACTTAATGTCTCAGTGTGAGTTTGATTTGTCTCAGAATTTAATATAGGAGACGAAGTGCTACTCAAAAACGAGCAAGCAAAGTTAAATACTTCTAAAAAGCTAAATCAATCTTATACGTTATACCGGACCTTATAAAATTGAAAATTTAACAAAAACTAACGCAACGCTTAAACTAAAAACGCTTAAACTAAATAATCGTAAATTAGTTAAAGTAAGTACATATACAGGGTGTATTTTAATTCTTGGTATTATGTAACAGAAAAAAGTACCTTCCACACCTTTTTTCGGACGAGTCTAAGTAACATATGATCGAAATAACAAAAATACAGTTACCGATTTTATCGACCTGTTTGTACCGACTTTGTTATTGTGATTTTAAGCATGATTCGTATGATTTTTAAGTTTGTTTTGCATTGTAGGTTTATAAGAAAGAAAGAATTTGACAGAAAAAAGTAAAAAACAAAGAATAGCTGTGATTTATTTGTTTCATTCATTTATAGGTTAGAATTTAGTTCAGTTCAGCATTTCAGTTAGACGGCAAATAAACTTTTGGTTGATTACATAATCCCAAGAATTTCCGTACACCCTGTAAATAGATTAAAACCTTTTCAGGCTAACGTTGCTACCAATCTTTTGCTGTTACCAAATCCAACCAATCACTGATGGTTCAGGACTTTATTTTAAGAAAATGGGAATCGCCCAAACAACTGATTCCAATTGGAACTTTGTCACATTTATAAACGTTACTGCCGTAGAAAATGAAATAAAAAACTTTTTGACGCTAAAACAAACGCTCAATCAAATATGTCTCATTCCACATGTCCATATGCAGACACAATTCTGCGAATTTTCCATGAGACAATATGATTATAAACTTTCCCAAATTCAAAAACGATTTCATGAAATTTCGGAACTATTAAATCATCAACCTTCTTTAATCAACTTGGACAAAATTCAAAACTCCAAGTATAAACGATCTCTAGACTTCCTTGGAACAGTCTGGAAATTTATCGCTGGTTCACCCGACGCTAATGACGCCGAGTATTTTAATAAAGCCATTTTGGAAAATCAAAATGATCAAATGAAACTTGAAACTCTTATTAAAGAATAAGTACAAATTGTTAGTAACACCATTTCAAACTTTAATTCAACTTTACACCATTTGAAAAATTATACTTTAAAACTTAATAATAATATCAAAAAATTAAACGAACTAGCTTTACAAGCCTCTGATACACAGATGGACTTGCAAAAAGCAACTTTAGTTCATAACACCGTGTCTCAATTAAGTTTCGTCACTGAAACACTCGATAATCAATTAGAAATAATAATTAATAGCATTCTTTTCGCTAAACAAAATGTATTATCTCCTTCAATTTTAAGTCCTTCTCAATTAGTCGTTGAATTACGTAAAATTCAAAATTATTTACCTAAAGGACGAAAATTCCCAACTCCTTTAGAGTTGCAATTTGGACACAATTTATTGGAAATTTCAAAATTAAACGTTTACTATCATAAGAACATACTCGTATTTATCATTGAAATTCCCTTAACTGATTTATACACATATGATTTATTTAAAATTTACTCATTGCCTATTCCTAATTCCAACAAAAATGAATTTGCTATGATAAAACCTTATTATCCTTTCCTACTTATTACTGAGGACAGGCGCCGACACATAAATCTAAGAAATATTAATGAGTGCCGAAAATTAAAGAGCTCAGAATATGTATGCTCAAATCAGCAAACTCAGTACCAAAGTGACACAGAATCATGTGAAGTCAAACTTTTCAAGAAAACGAATTATCAAATACCAGGCAACTGCGAAATTACACATCTAACAGGACAGGTTTTAGCGTGGACTTTAACCAATGATAACGAATGGATAATTACTACATCAAATGAAAAAAATATTGATATTGTTTGTCCCAATTTCCAAGAAAATAAAAGAGTTTATCAAACATTTTTGTTAAAACTAGACAATCAATGTCAAGCTTTCATAGGTTCGTTACAACTAATTGCCTAAACAGAAGGTAATTCCAACATAACATATTTCATTCCGGAAACACCTATTTTTAACGATTGTTGCGAAAAAGAACAACCGAACGTACAAACGATTCATTTTAATCAATTAGAACCTCTACCGATCAATTTGGACGAATTAGATCATGCTAAACTAAAACTCAAACATTTAGACGAACACTTAGATTCCCTAATATTTCATCGCCACCTACACTGAGAGAAAAAATTAGGGTAATAATAAATAAATGTTGGTTTGGGCAAGATTTGTTTGTCCTAAATATTACACCAGGCAAAATCCAATTTTACCTTGCATATGCTAGGGTCAAGCTGAAATTTTGCATACACGTTGTCTTCGGTGTCCTAAACAACATACTAAAAGTCCTGAAGAATCCCCTGTGAGCTTCCTCCAGTATCGTGGATCTTAGCCCCTCAAGTGCAGTTTTTCGCCATTTACTCCGTCAGGTTGCATTTAATCGTAAAAGTAGCTTAGTAATATTTTATTAAGTATCAAATTATCTATTAAATAAGCTATAGAACACATTTCTACGATCAAAGGGCGTGGAGGAGTACGCTATTAAAGAATAGTGGTTCAGAAGGATTTTTTACGCGGAATTACTCCGATAGTTCCAATTTTTTAATATGTTTTATAAAGTGGTCTCCTAATGTTAAATCCGAGATTTCGACCTTAGCGAGCCTATGCGCGTACCACTATCTTGAAAATAACAGAGAAAGCTCTAGTTTCTCTTGTATCTCATTGTCAATGAAAATTATCATAAAATAGTCTTAACAAATTTATTACGTCATAAAATTTCCTACAACTTTTGTGTTTACAAAATACGATGTTAGAGCAATGGTTTTCTCACAAAATGAGATTTAAAAGAGCTGTCTTCAAAAATAATATTAAGCAGGCGATTGCTATGATGGACAAAAAACTGTTTTACTCCAAGACGAACAATGATAAAATTAAAAAAATTATATGAATTTAAAGCCGAAGGATTCGGCCTTAATTTTCATGTCTTTTAAATTTACTTTTGTTACACCTTGTAATATTAAACAACAAATAAAGTTTTTCACAGTTTTTCATGTACCATTTTTTAAACAGTAAAAGATATTTTGTGGGAAGGATTATTTTAAAAACTTTTCGTCCAAGGATATTGTTCCTTATGAGTTATTTGTCAAAGTTAAATGATTAGAAATCGATTGTACATTTATTTTAAAAAAGCACAATGATTTCATATTTCGTCGTTTTTTGCAAATTTTATTTTTAATAAAAATTTTGACTCAAATTGCTGTAAAATGGTTAATAATAAACGGATTGAAGAAACTAAGAACTCGTTATGAAGGAAAATATGTCTACTTTTTGATCCACTGGTTAGATTTTACTAATTAGCTCAAGTTTCCTCTTTCTATTCAATACATTGAAGAAGTGGATAAATAGGCAATTTTTTCTTAAAATTCCTCCTAAGGTAAAAGTACTGCACATTTTCAATAATCGCTTAAGAAAATGAAACATAAAAGCTTATACTCTAATATCAGAGAATTAGAATGTCTTCGGATTCACTGGGACTAAAGGAGAAGGTGTTGAATTCTGCTAAAAATTTCGACATTATCTAAAATGCTGTGGAGATATTTAAACATTATCATAAAAGTGTTCTCAAAAACGACTTATTATGCTTTTTAGAGATGTTATAATGCCTCTAATCTTTTAGAGGCATAAATAATTAATTAATTGCATATACGAGCACGTATATACAGGGTGTTTGATTTATCGTGTCACATCAAATATTCCGATTATTGTATTTATTTGAAATAAATATTATAAAAGGTTGTTTAATGCTTATTATATTCAGTATTAAAATTATAATCAAAAAGCAAAGTGATTATTATTTTTGATTGAAAAAAGTTGATGTTAAATTTTTCTATATTTTGCCGGGCATTTTTCGATATTTAAAATTGTAGGGAATTGTATAATGTTTGCCAGTATTTAAAAAGAATTTTCAAATTTTTCGGATATCAAAAATTAAAAAAAAAATTTCCGATTTTCGCCAATCGATTGGAATAATTATGAAACGGAAAAGTTAGTGGTGTAAAAAAAAACATCCGGCCGGAAAACATTCGAAAGAATTCTTTTCCGGTAGAAAATTTGGATTGTTTAATTTCCATGTCACAACCCCGCTTGTGACTTTCATTCCTCTGGCTCATCTAACTACTCTACATCTTTTGATCGTAAAAATGTGTTCTATAGTTCATTTAGTAGGTAATTTGATGCTTTATAAGATATTGCTAAACTAATTTAATGATTAAATTCAGCCTGACGGAGTAAATAGCGAAAAACTGCACTTGGGGGCCTTAGATCCAAATATTGAGGGAAACTCACACGGGATTTGCGGGGACTTTTAGTATGTTGTTTAGTACACCGATGTGTACACGTGTATATTATCGAAATATCTGATGTGACACGATAAATCAAACACCCTGTATATACGTGCTCGTATATGCAATTAATTAATTATTTATGCCTCTAAAAGATTAGAGGCATTATAACATCTCTAAAAAGCATAATAAGTCGTTTTTGAGAACACTTTTATGATAATGTTTAAATATCTCCACAGCATTTTAGATAATGTCGAAATTTTTAGCAGAATTCAACACCTTCTCCTTTAGTCCCAGTGAATCCGAAGACATTCTAATTCTCTGATATTAGAGTATAAGCTTTTATGTGCAGTACTTTTACCTTAGGAGGAATTTTAAGAAAAAATTGCCTATTTATCCACTTCTTCAATGTATTGAATAGAAAGAGGAAACTTGAGCTAATTAGTAAAATCTAACCAGTGGATCAAAAAGTAGACATATTTTCCTTCATAACGAGTTCTTAGTTTCTTCAATCCGTTTATTATTAACCATTTTACAGCAATTTGAGTCAAAATTTTTATTAAAAATAAAATTTGCAAAAAACGACGAAATATGAAATCATTGTGCTCAGGGGGGGATTTACCACTAGGCTAACCTAGGCTGTAGCCTAGGGCCGCAAGCCCGAAGAGGCCGCACTAAAATGAGCTGTTACAATAGTACAAATAACAAATACTGTAATCGAGGACTCATGTATTTTAATTGTTTTATTATTTATACATGAGCGATAACTTCATAAAAAAACCAAGAGGCCCAAAACTGGAGTTAGCCTAGGGGCCCAAATTTTACAAATCCCCCCCTGATTGTGCTTTTTTAAAATAAATGTACAATCGATTTCTAATCATTTAACTTTGACAAATAACTCATAAGGAACAATATCCTTGGACGAAAAGTTTTTAAAATAATCCTTCCCACAAAATATCTTTTACTGTTTAAAAAATGGTACATGAAAAACTGTGAAAAACTTTATTTGTTGTTTAATATTACAAGGTGTAACAAAAGTAAATTTAAAAGACATGAAAATTAAGGCCGAATCCTTCGGCTTTAAATTCATATAATTTTTTTAATTTTATCATTGTTCGTCTTGGAGTAAAACAGTTTTTTGTCCATCATAGCAATCGCCTGCTTAATATTATTTTTGAAGACAGCTCTTTTAAATCTCATTTTGTGAGAAAACCATTGCTCTAACATCGTATTTTGTAAACACAAAAGTTGTAGGAAATTTTATGACGTAATAAATTTGTTAAGACTATTTTATGATAATTTTCATTGACAATGAGATACAAGAGAAACTAGAGCTTTCTCTGTTATTTTCAAGATAGTGGTACGCGCATAGGCTCGCTAAGGTCGAAATCTCGGATTTAACATTAGGAGACCACTTTATAAAACATATTAAAAAATTGGAACTATCGGAGTAATTCCGCGTAAAAAATCCTTCTGAACCACTATTCTTTAATAGCGTACTCCTCCACGCCCTTTGATCGTAGAAATGTGTTCTATAGCTTATTTAATAGATAATTTGATGCTTAATAAAATATTACTAAGCTACTTTTACGATTAAATGCAACCTGACGGAGTAAATGGCGAAAAACTGCACTTGAGGGGCTAAGATCCACGATACTGGAGGAAGCTCACAGGGGATTCTTCAGGACTTTTAGTATGTTGTTTAGGACACCGAAGACAACGTGTATGCAAAATTTCAGCTTGACCCTAGCATATGCAAGGTAACAGCTGATTTTAGGGTATTTTGCCTGTACTATATGGCTCGTTTCACATAAATTAATTTAATTTATATAAATTTAAAATAAGAAACTGATCTATTTATAAAAAGAATTGGATTTGTTTCCAAAATTAAGCATACATTTCTTACTATTTAATAATTCTTGCTTTTAACAAATAAATATTTATTTAATTGCTGAGGAGAACACACTTTTTATTAAAAAACAAATGCTTGTTAATAGTTAACAAATTTTTATTATTTATACGTTAAATTTCGATGTGGTCTACGTGATTTTTAATGCAATGTCTGCATATTTCGCATACGTTTATTAACAGTTGTTTACCGTTTACGCATGGTGAAAGAGAAAAGTATGATCGAATTGTTGCTTTCGGTTGCCTTGTAGTTAGCCCGATAGATGTAAATTAATGTTAACTGAGTTTTAAATTCTTAAAGGTAAGTTCATTACATTAATATGAATTATTTAAAATAAAACATTAGATTATTACTTACAGTTGTTCCCAAAAAAAGGACTATCATTGGGATAAGGAAGCATTTTTTCGTATAGTGGAAGTAAAGGTATAGTAAAACTTTTTATAGTTAACGATTTACTTATTTTTCTTTACTTATTCTTACAGATAGCTTCGAAAATACAGAGGAAAATACCTATTATCCATAAAAAAACAAGAAATTAACTGTGGTATCAATTTAGATCTGATGACTCCATTTATAATTGAAGCGGCAAGTGAATGAAGGTGTTAAGTATAACATTTTTGAAAATTTTGAGGTTTTCCTTGGATATGATAGAAAAGGTTCGTAGCACCTTTCACGGAAAATCTCAAAATTTTCAAAAATGTTACTTAACACCTTCATCTACTTGCTCATTCAATTGTTGAAATTGTTATTATTATTATATTATTATAAGAAAATATATGTTTATTATTAATAAAGCATTAATAGGTAACAATAAATATTTTTTTGGAATAAGAAAAATTTTAGTTCTTATAAATAAATCTTCATTACTTATTAGGGGAACTTGGTATTAAATAATAAATATTTGATAATATTAAAAGAACGTCGTAAGAATATCAATAAATATTTGTTAACTATAAACAAATGTTTGACTTTTTTAAACAAATGATTTATTTCAGTGAAATAAATATTCGTTTGTGCGCCAGTTAAGATAGACGATTTCTTCTTAACAATTATTTATTTTATTTTATAAATTACACTTTTAAAACATTTATTAATTATTATTCATTTTATTATTAACATTAACTTTTCACTTATAACTAATTTGAATCTCAAATCTTTAAACTACATTTTGTGACTGACGAATTAAGATTAAGATTAAAAATGAATTTCTTCCCTATTTATACAAGTTGCATATTTACGGAAAATTACTATTAAAAATATGTGATCAAAATCTAATTTTAGGTTTAGAAAAATATCCAGGTGTGGACATATTATTTATAAGTACTTAGAAAAATATCCAAGTGTGGACATATATTTAATAATTACTAAAAGCACTTAATATTTGTTATTATTAATTAGAAATGTTTGGTTATTTAAGTTATTGAAATCTAAATTTAAAGTTAAATACTTCGTAGTTAAAAAATAAGGATTTCGCAATTTTATGCAATTAATATAAAATTTAAATGTTAGTACGCAATAATTGGAATATAATAATATAAGGGTTAATAAGATAAGAATAAGAATACATAACATCATAGCAGATGTGGATAACGTAACTCCTCCCAACGTAGATGAAGATTTAGGGTGAAGTTTTCGGAACTCGAATATCTTCAAGATGAAATTGAATTGAAGGTGTTGAAGTTTTAGTTTTCTTCCTGAGGAAGAACGCATGGATGCGTTTTCTGAAAATGTAAATTACTACACAAGAGATTAGAATTATTAAAATGATAAGTGTTGGAGTCCATATAGACATTTTCTGTAATGGATGTCCAGTTGGTAATTCTTCTGGTAATTTCATGAGTTGTTGCTTGAGGGATGACAAATCTTCCAGATGAATTTGTTCTAAATGTATCGGATTGATTTGAATTTGTTGAGTTTGTTCTTGGGCTGGCCAATACACATTAGGCAATTGGATCATGGAAATGTCATTAATCGGTTGCCTGTTATTCGTTAAGCGAATTTTATTATTTAACTGTAATACACAATTTATTGGTAGGGAAATAATGTAAGTTCCATCTAGAGGAATTTTTGAGTTGTCGTTTTCGCACTTTTGAGTCGCGATTACTTCGTTTGGAGTTACTAACAACCAAAGATTGTTTTTAATGGTCACCACTTGAGGTTGGTTAATTGAAACCGTTTTTGTTTGTTCGGCACAAGTGTTATTTTTCACGTATTTTATTAGGGTGCTTTCACAATTTAAATTGTCCGTTTGAATTGTCATTAGATCTTTGCACAGATATTGATCATCGATAATGTTTTCACACTTAACGTTGGTAGAAATATGCGATTGCTCGGACGTTAGGATAAACATGTGTGTAGGTACGGTTATTTGGAAGTGATTGTTGTTCATAATAGGTATTGGAAATAATTTATAATAATCATAAATTTGGTTACTAACGGTTGGTATTTCAAAAATATAAGTTATTCTGGTGTCGATTTGATAAGCTTTTACAGTAATAATTCTTTCAAAGATAGGTAAATTATGTTTGGATATTGTTAATGGCAATAGAATATCAGCTTGGCTGGTGATTGTTCTCAGCTCGTGTATTAATTGATCAGGTTCGATTATAGAAGGGTGTATCACTTCTAATTTAGCGAATGTTATTGCTTCTTCTATATTATTTGTTAAATGCAAAATTAAGTTTAATATAGAAATTACTTGTAGATAAATTGAATGCAATCGAAGTTCTTCTTGTATTTTTATTGATTTTATGTCATTATCCTTCATTTGTTGTTCAATTTGCATTATTCTTGATTTTAGTAATTCTTGATTTAAGGCCATGTTTTGTATGGTTGAGTTAAATGTATCCATGATTCTAGTAGTTAAGCTAATTTGTTCTTTTATTACATGATTAGTTTGTTTCTGATTGTTTTGAAGTTCTATTATTGCATTTTCGAATTTGGCTCCATCTTCTGCATTTAAATTACCTGTGATGAATTTAATGACTGATCCAAGTCCATCTATTACTCCTCGTTGTTTTCGAGTATTTTGTTCAGGAAATATATGTTGAAGTTTCCTATCAATTTCTGAGGTTAAGCCTTTTAATAAGGTAATGTAGTTACTTAGTTCTTGTTGAAATGTAGCTGATTTGTTTGAAACAAAGAGAGTTGAATTTAAGAAATTGACTTGTGATTTTGCTTCCTCAAAATGATTTATTAAACGTTGTGCATCGGTGTTTTTTATTAAGATCCAATTATTTATTGAATTTTGGGCTTTTCCTAATTTATACGGGAATATGCCGGGTTGATTTTGCAATTTTGTTATTGCTGATTGGTTGATGTTGATGTACCAGGTACAGGTGAGGATAAGTCTGAAACAATGACTTTACTTAATTCATCTGTGTGTACCTTTTTGGTTCTGTCTTTAGCAATTCTAACAGTATAAGTGTCGTGATCGTGAATTGCGATAATAGTGTAAGGTCCATTGAATTTTGGTGATTTTTTTTTTTCTTCTATTGTTTTTGATAAAGACTTGTTCATTAATTTGATATTTCGTTGTTAGCTTTACATATTTATTTCGCATGTTTTTTGTTGTAGTTTTTCTTCGATCTTGGTATAGAGGATAGTCATTTTTTGTTTATGATCAATGATCATTAAATTTTACAAAAGTTACTAACTTTTGGTTGTAGAAAATGTTTTATAATTTGTTCAATAATTTAGTAAGATGATTTGTTTTAATATTTGTATGTTTTAGTTATGATTTTTATTCTTTTTTTCTGTGAATCACAAAGTTTTTAGATAAGGAGTTAGTTGTAGTTATATGAATTTGATTATATTTTGATATTTGGATTAGATTTGATTTTCGCAAGTAAGTATTGCGTTAGTCGATTCTTCTTTTGAATGGATTGTATTATCATAATATGAAGTCTTTATAATTTTGTTCTCATTGAATATTTCGTTTGGAAAAACTTCTTTAGTTTGTGAAGATGTTGAGGTAGGTGTGATGTTTAAAATTTCGTCTAAATTTTTCTTGTTTGAATTATCATTGTTGGTTCCTTGTATCGATTGAGTATGGATTGGGTGTATCTTAAGTCTAGATAATACTTCAGCATTGAGATTTAGTTTTCGATCTTTATGAATTATTTCGTAATCGTATTCCTTTTCGTTTGCATGATCGATTTTTAAATTATTGAAATTTTGTAACTGTAAGTCGTTTAATTGTTGTTGCTGTTGGTAATCATTATTCCTCGCATTGATTTCTATTAAGTTGTCAATTTTTAGTGGTTTGCATAGTAATAATTCTTGATCTTCGTTGTTTTTGTTGATTGTAGTTGTCTGAACGAAATTATTTTCTATTATTACTGGCATTTCTAAATGGTCAGTGATTGGTAAACGGATTCTTTGCTTGGTTGAACTTGAATTTTTAATTTTATAATTTTTCGTTTGCAAAGAAGGTTTATTCATGTAGTGTAATGGAATTACAGTATTTGTCGTTATAAGTTGATTATTTTTTATATCCACTTCAGCTTCGAGGTATTTCAATAAATCTATACCTATCAGGCCATCATAAGTATTTTTGAAATCAAAGATGTAAAATTTGTGATTGCTAGGTGAACGAAAAGTTGGTGGTACAGGTATGATTGCTGTTCCACGATGCTCCGTCATCTTATGTGCGGTTTGTATAGCAAATGCTTCATTGGTAATTAAAGGTTGGTAATATTTTTTAGCCATTGAAGGATTGATTAAAGTTCTTGCTGAACCTGTGTCAATTAGAAATTTTCCATTGTCAAGTTCTGGTAAGATTATGTAAGGTAATTTAGAACTGACTATGTTATTGAGATGTAATGGTACAGTTTCTATGTTTGATTGTATAATTTCGGAACCAGATGAAATTTCTCGTTCCTTGTCATCTTGGAATATTATTGGTTCGTAGTCTTCGTAATACTGTTCTTTTTCGAATTCGTTAGTTATTTCTAACGTTTGATCTTCATAGTTAAATTCTTGTGTTGGTTCAACATTTTTGATGTCTTGGTAATATAATTCTTCTGAAATCCAATCTTGTTGTTGTTCAGCTTGTGCTGGAGGTTGTTGAAATGGTTTTTGAATATACGATTGTGGTCTTTTCTGAACCGTAAAGTTATTGGATCTATTAATTTGACTTGTCGATATTGACATTGGTGTTTGGACTGAAGGTTGTTTAAAATTTCGTTGTGAACTTTGAGGTTTTTGCCATGGTTGATTTAGCATTGGTTGTTGAAATTGATTTTGTTGAATTTGAGGTCTTTGCCATGATTGATTTAACGTTGATGGTTGTTGAAATTGATTTCGTTGTTGAAATTGAGGACTTTGCCATGGTTGATTAAACATTGATTGTTGAAATTGATTTTGTTGTTGAAATTGAGGGCTCTGCCTTGGTTGATTAAACATTGATTGTTGAAAGCGATTTTGTTGTTGAATTTGTGGTCTTTGCCATAATTGATCATTAAAAGTTGGTTGATAAAATTGTTGAGGTGCTGGTTGATATGTTTGAAAAGTTGGAAATGATTTTTGTGTTTGGGGATAGTTATCAATTTTTTGAATTTTATTTAGTGGAGTTGGTAATTGTTTTGTAGGAGGATTGTAATTTCCATGTTGTAATGATTGAACGTTTTCTTCTGAAATTATGTGTCTAATCGCTTCGTCTAACGATTGCGGTTGGCGAGATCTTATATTTGAACCAAGTGGTTCTCTTAATCCACTTAAGAATGTAGCTAAGCACATTTCTTCATACATGTTGGTCTTAACTCTTTTTATTGTGGCATTACCTTCGTTTAGTCCTACCCAAGAGTATAACGCACTTTTTAATTCCTCCACCTTTTGTAAGAATTCATGAGGTGACAATTGATTTTGTTTTAAGTATAATAAGTCCCTCAAAAGAACTTGTTCACTTCTTGTATCGCCAAATTTTGTTTGTAGTATATCTTTTAGTTGTTGCCATGTTGTGATATCGCGACCTGCAGTTATTAATGCTGCTTGTCCAACTAACTTTGTTCTGATGGATGCAAGAATAAAATGATTCAGATATAAATCGGGTTGATTTGGATCAATAAAGGTATTTACTACCACATCCGCCGATCTAAGAAACTCTACGAGATTGCTGTATCCATCGAAGTTTGGTATCGATTTTAAATAAACGGCTGAAAATTGATTTTGAGCCATTGTGTTATCTTCTTGTTGTTCGGGAATTATTTGAAGATTTTCTAATTGATTTACCAAGTCGTCGATTGACATAAAATTTGTTTTCTTCGTAAATTAAATTTTTATGTTAGTTTATTTATTTAAAGATCGCAATTTTTTATTTGTTTGTTTAATTATGGAACGTCTTGATTTAAATTTGGTTTTAATTAATTTTTTTTTTTATAAAAAAAAAAGCTTGGTTTTAGTTAGGAAAAAATTTTTTTTTTCAGGATTTAGGAAAAAGCAATGCAAAATTTGTCTTACATAAATACTGATGTTTTCATTTTTCAAAGCAGTAAGGCTTAATGGATAAATTTTCTTTTTTCTTAACGATTGATTTTCTTTTTTTCTTATTCACTAATATTTCACTTTTTCGTTATTAATAATTTTATTTCGTATTTAATTTTATTTCGTATTTTATTTTATTTCTTCGTATTTAATTTTCTTTTTAATTAATAATTTTTCTTTTATTCTTACTTATTAAATTTTCTTGTTTCCTTTTTCTTAATTAACCACCAGGAAAGGGACCGCTGGAGGTGTGCTTGGTTCTTGAGAATTGGAGATGAGCTGTTGAAACAGTTACAGGATGCCTTCTCTGGAAAGGTGCCGCAGGAAGAAAATCTTGTTCCCCAATCCTACCGACTGCGCCAGTTAAGATAGACGATTTCTTCTTAACAATTATTTATTTTATTTTATAAATTACACTTTTAAAACATTTATTAATTATTATTCATTTTATTATTAACATTAACTTTTCACTTATAACTAATTTGAATCTCAAATCTTTAAACTACATTTTGTGACTGACGAATTAAGATTAAGATTAAAAATGAATTTCTTCCCTATTTATACAAGTTGCATATTTACGGAAAATTACCATTAAAAATATGTGATCAAAATCTAATTTTAGGTTTAGAAAAATATCCAGGTGTGGACATATTATTTATAAGTACTTAGAAAAATATCCAAGTGTGGACATATATTTAATAATTACTAAAAGCACTTAATATTTGTTATTATTAATTAGAAATGTTTGGTTATTTAAGTTATTGAAATCTAAATTTAAAGTTAAATACTTCGTAGTTAAAAAATAAGGATTTCGCAATTTTATGCAATTAATATAAAATTTAAATGTTAGTACGCAATAATTGGAATATAATAATATAAGGGTTAATAAGATAAGAATAAGAATACATAACATCATAGCAGATGTGGATAACGTAACTCGCCTCCTCAGCATATATTTTGTTTGTCACAAACGAAATTTATTTATTATAAACAAACTGTTCTCTCAGTGTACAAAGAAATTATAGATGGTACACCTTTTCGACAATTTTTATTATTCTTATAATGTTATAATTTCACTTTGCGTTTGCCAATATTTCTGCAAGTGCAACATTTTAAAACTCATTTGGAATCAATTAAAGAGAATAAGCTGCAATAAAGATTGCTTGCATTCCTTAACGATCTATAATCAAGTTGGATCTCGTCACCAGGGCAGAACCGACATCCGAATGTCTTCCATTCAGGATAGTTTAAATGAAAATTCGGATGAAGAACCCGATAATAATTATCAATCTAATCCAGTTAGATCCAGTCAACTAAATTTGTCAAGACCAAAGGTCAGAGGCTGGAAAACTGAAAGTGCATAAAATAAAAATTTCCAAGTTCTACGTGTTTAAAATTGAAATCAAAATTTTCCAAGTTCGACGTTTAAAATTAAAATCAAAATTTCCAAGTTCGACGTTTAAAATTAAAATAAAAATTTCCAAGTTCTACGTTAAATAAAACAATTTTAGTGTTTAAGAAATTTTACAAGTTCTATCTTTTAGGAAAATTTTAGTGTTTAAAAAGAAACTCGACAAGTTCTACGTTTTAAGAAAATTTTAGTGTTTAAAAGAAACTTTACAGGTTCTATATTTTTTTAAAGGAACAATTTTAGTGTTTAGAAACTACAAGTTCTATGTGTTAAGAATAAACTAATCTTTTCATTAATTATTATTAATAACAAATTATTGGTCATAAAGGTATTGTTATTTATGACTTATTTTACTAATTAAGTAAACCATTATTTTACTTATTTTAATCAATTTATTATTAATTTTTCACATAGGTATAACTCATAATTATTAATATTTTTGTATTGATTCACACATCCAATGGTAATTGGATCTTTTTCGCTGGGAGGTGTTATAACCTAGCATTAATTCTAATAATAATTGTATTGTATAGTTTATCTGATTTACAAGCGTGAAGTTGGCTTCTTGATTTTTATGTTCTCATTAGCACCCTACTGTGTTGGGTACTAATAAAATATGAGTAAAATCTTCGAAAAAAAGATAAAAATGAACTTCTATGGCAAAAGCAGGTATATAAACCGAGAAACCCATTTAATGCTTCCTGTAAAAGAAATTTAAAAAGATAAGAAATTTAAATATTTTGAGATATTTTGCACATTAAAAAGGGTTTATACCTGCAATTACCATACAAAGTTCATTTTTACCTTTCTCTGGAAGCTTTTACTCATCTTTTATTGCTACCCAGCACAGTAGGGTACTAATGAGATAATAAGGATCAAGAAGGCACCTTCACGTTAAAAAATCGGACAAACTATACTATTTCACTTTTGCATGTTATAATTTCACATAACTTTATTTAACTTTAAAATATTTTACTCTCCAAGGTAATAACACTTGAGGATTTTGGGTGCCAAGTTAATTTCTTTAAAGTAAACAAATAGCTACTTATTGCTTCTCTATTTAGCCTACAACCAAAAATCTCAAGCTACTTATTACAAAACGGGGCTACTTAAAGCACAAAAACTGCCATGTTCAAACGAAATACCACATTTCACCTTTTAACAAAATTTTCCAAAACAATTAAATTATTAATAAAAGGCTATTAATAATTTCTGATTATTTATTTATTATTTATATATTTAGCAATTACAATGTTTTTCATCATTGACTAAATGTAAATATGATGTAAAATAATAAAAAATTATTTAATAATAATATTCGATATAAATCGGGAATTTATCCGAGGTCAAATCGTAGTTTGATTAGACTATTAGTGTAATTATTAATTTTAAGAGAAAACATTTTGTTTACGAAGGACACAAAAAAACAAATGTTGTTTGACGTAAGAATAATGATGAACGAATTAGACTGTTTTTTTTTTATTTTTTTTTTATGAAAATAGAGATATAAAGAATACTTTTGTTTATTTTAATTTCTCTCTAACTTCAATATTAAGCCCAAAAATAATTTTTAAAAGTGCTTATAGCAAAAAAAAATAAATTCGACCGAGCAGGACCATATAATAAACATTTTTTGAATGTCAAAAGTTAAACTATATGAATATAATTATATTAATTATATCATTGTTAAAATATGGAAATTTAAAATATGCGTTGTATAAGCAAAATAAAGAGATTTCATTTTAATCTAATCAATTTTTTTCAAAATTGACTACTTTTAAGGGGCCCAAAATTTTAAAATGAATTTTCTCAAAATTTTCCGATGCAATTTTTTTTATTTTTCGATATGTTACAGACAACGCAATTAATATCTATCGAACGTCGCTTTTTTGTATAAATTCGCCCAAGCAGGACCGGAGTTACGATTTTTTTAATGTCAAAAGTTTATTACGAAATAGCCAAAATAAAGAGATTTCGTTCTAACATTATCGATTTTTAAATTTTTTTAAAAATTCCCCTTCCTTTTAAGGGCCCAAAAGAAATTAAATAAAATTATTTTTGTCGTCAGTTTGTACTTTAATATCCAAACAACTGTCGTAGTCTAGTGGCTTAAGCCGTGGCTTGTAGTTGGCTTGAGGTTAGGTTGAAAACTGCTACCAACTACATTTTTTATTATTTATGTTTCTGTCTGTTTTTATTTATTTTATAATTTGTTAATTATCGTTGCATTCTTTATTTTTTATAATTTATTAAATTAAATTTTAATAAAAAAAATACAAAATATAAGATTTATCGGGTAGGAAAAAGTTCCTCGTATGGCCACATCCGTTGTTTTTTAATAAGCACCTTCTACACCTGGGTTGGTAACTAATAATTTCTTATGTAGCTCAATATAATCCAAGATACAAAGCTTATCTCACCCATCATACCTACATAGTGATGTTAAAGCCATAATTAATTGGTACCTACTGGTTTGCTAATATAAGTAAATGTTTTGGGAATGGGAAATTACGAAACAAAATCTTTATAATTTTTTTTAAATCCAATTTTTTGTTCTTTTACGTCAATACCTTACCTTCAGATTTCGATTGAACCCTACATTTCGAGAACGAGAATTGACACTTACGTATTTAGTTAATTATTACCTTACAGAAATTAATTTATTAAAAAAAATTAAGTAATGTAAATAATCCATCGCCAATAGCTTTTTATAGTTTACGCACCGACATAATATTATCTTAATTAGGCATGTGGAACTGGTACGGCTAGAGACTAGTAGAATTGTCGATTAATTGGCCTAAATTATGGGAGGGGTTGACTTCGAAAAATGGTTATTATATTGTTACCATATTAATTTTCTAGATAATTGCATCCTAATCTATTCTAAACGTAAAACAACGGATGTGGCCATACCGGGAACTTTTTCATGCGTACTAATCCCATTTCCGGTTAAACCAGAATTCAAAATATAAATTCTTTGGTATCGTTTAATAGCTGATTACACGAGATTTCAAAATATTTTAAAGTACATTGAAAGTCGGATATAACGACGGAGAAGGGGCCAGCTAAAAAGGGTCATTATACCCGCGGTCGTCTTTATATCAAACATAGTCAAGAGACAAAATAAATACGAACAAAATGCATTAGGGCTTTTCCCGTCCGCCGCCGGGTGATTTCCGAGAAATATTTGCAGCCATAGTTTGCAAACATCGCCTAGCCGAAAACCACGTGCTAGTCTTTAAAATATCGGGTCGCGTCGTTATATCCGGTCTGCCAAACCAAAAATTTGCTTTTTTGCGACGTTAAAAGCGACTTCGTCGCCATAGCCAAATTTTTTTGCATTGACTAGATTGACTAGAATAAAAATCCAACCAAACGCGACTTGTTGTTATAATAATAATGCGACGTCGTTATTCGCGACTTTCACTGTACTTATACAAGGTGTTTATAAGAAATCTTTGATACTTTTGTAATTTACGGTTTAACCTGTAACGATGCAAAATTCTATCCGGTTGCTGGACCCCAATACTGCTACAGTATTGCAGCATCCTAGAAATTTTCAGCTTCTTATCATTTTTTCTGTTTGCTAGCGCCGCCCCTGAGAACAAAATGGAGATAAATTTTAGATGCTCGTGTTCAGTTTTTCAAGCTCCGTCATTTGAGTCCAATCTCATCAAGATTGGACCAGAATTACGTATTTTTAATTTTCTCTATTCTGCTATCAGCGTTATCAGCGGTAACAGCTGATTTTCCTGTAAGTCGGCAGCCAGAAGAGCCAGAGCTTCCGTGTAATTTTTAGTTTACCTTTTAAATTATTTTTAACCTTTAAAAATTATTTCACTCTTATCGCTTAAGTACGTGAATAATAATAATAATAATTTATTTATGTCAGACGTGCAGGGCACTTACATTCGTCAAATTGTCAAATAATTTTTACATAAGTATTTAAATTCTACAAAATAAACAGATCAAACAACAAAGTCAGAGTCGAAAAAATCATCAATTGAATAAAAAGCATTTTTTAACAAGAAAAGCTTGATCACTTTTTTAAACTTATTAAAATCTAATTCTCTCACATGAGTCGGAAGTTTGTTGAAAAACTTTGGAGCAAAGTAGTTAACAGAGCTACGAGCTCTATATATTCTACAATATGACAGTTTCAACTTATTACCTCTAGTATCATAATCATGATGATCAGACTGACATGCATAGCTACTTAAATTTTCCCTAACATGTAACAAACATGATAATATATATAAAGAAGGAACAGTTAATATACTATGAAACACATATGAGTTCCTACAATCGTCTCTGTAACCGAGACCACAAACAATCCTAACAGCTCTTCTCTGTAATGAAAACACCCTATCTATATGTTTTGTATGACCCCACACCAATATACCGTAAGACAGCCGTGATTGAATGCACCCATGAAAAATCAATTTCGCGGTTTCAACTGATACACTCTTACGCATTCTTCTTAAACAATATATATTACAGGTCAAAGATCCCACTAAATACTCGACGTGGCTATCCCAGGTTAACTTTGCATCAAGGACCACACCCAAAAATCTCACAGAAGACCTCGCAGCACATGTGTTAAAAGTAACTGTTCTTGTCTTTTTTTCGTTTAAAAACAGCTCATTTCTTGCAAACCATTTACCTGCAATCTCTCTAGTAGTGGACAAGTTCATCTCCAACTCCACGACGTCTTTTGATGATGATGCAAAAGTCGTGTCGTCAGCATAAAGTACCAAGTTCCGCCCATCAAGATTAACGGGTAGGTCATTTATAAATATTAAGAACAACAAAGGTCCCATAACAGAACCTTGAGGGACTCCTCTCGCCATCTCAACAGTATCAGAGAAAGAACCGTCAAAATACACACACTGCTTCCTGTCTTCAAGATACGAAGAGATGAATGAAACACTCGACTCTTCAAAACCATAGTGCTTAAGTTTTGCAATTAATAGCTCGTGCGATACACAATCAAAGGCTTTGCTTAGGTCGCAGAAGGTAACACTAGTTAATAAGTTTGAGTTGTAACCCTCATATATAATTTCACACAACTGATTTATAGCCGCTACAGTAGACATTCCCTTACGAAAGCCAAATTGATTGTTACTGAATAAACTGTTTATTTCAAAATAGTGTGTTATTTGTTGAGATAATAACTTTTCAAAAATTTTTGCTATTATTGGTATTAGGGATATCGGTCTATAATTACTGACATCCTCAGCGTTTCCCTTCTTGTATACGGATATAACCTTAGATAACTTGAGACAGGTAGGAAAGACCATTTGACGAATACACAAATTAAATAGTTTAGCTAGTGGAGCAGATACAATGTTCATAACATTCTTCATCATTTTTGAATTTATACCATAAATGTCGCGGCTAGAACTATTTTTTAAAGCAGCTATTGCGTCTCTTACATTTATAATTGTTACCTCCTCAAAGTCAAAACTCACACCTCCACGAATCTGAGGCATAACGATATTAATATCTGGCACTACATCGAGCTCCCGCACAACATCTTCAATGCTACCAACAAAATATTCACCAAACTCCTCAGCAGACAAATTTTCGGGTGAAAGGTGTGGCTTCTTCATATACTGATTTACAATTTGCCAAGCGGCTCTGTTTCTATTCGATGAATTTCTAATAAAACGATCATTTGACAAACGCTTTGCCAACTGTATGGCTTTTTTATAGTTGCTTTTATAGGTTTTATAAACCGTCGTATTACACATACTGAGATCAGCCATACCCTTCAGCATTGCAAGGGTTTCCCTCATGTTTCTTAATTCAGCAGTAAACCATTCATTTTTTATCAAGTTCTCACTGACATGCCTTTGATCAACCCTGATCTGCTTTTCAGGAAAGCAATTGTCAGCCATTACTTTCAGCTGTTCTACAAACACATTAAAAATACAGTCAATATCACAGATGTCATTCTCACCATAGGTTTCCCCATTCATGTCACAGCCTCCGATCCAATCGGCACCATCAACACAATCATAAAACTTACGCAGTCCAGACTCCGTAATAGGTCTACATTTAATTCTTTTTTTCGGTGTAGGTTGATTAGGAACTTGGAGTTCTATCAATACCATACGATGATCAGACAAACACGGATCAACTACAGACACCGTGAAATGTTCACCATCCAAATCGGTCAAGATGTTATCTATGCAGGAGTCGCACCTAGTGTTTTCCGTAATGGTGACCCCAAGATTATAACTCCCGATCAAATCAGATAACCGCCGCACTCTACCATTATTTTCATTGAAATCAATATTGAAGTCACCATTGATGACAACACAATAAACTTTTTTTTTTGACAACACATCTAAAATTTCGTTAAAACTGTTCAAAAAATTATCAAAATTACCCAGCGGCGATCGATAGATAGTTACCACATACATGTCATAGTTTTTCAAGTACACCGCCGAGACCTCACAATCCACTTCCACCGACAGAGAGTCAACAGTAGTAACACTCTCCCAAGCAATATCATTACGGCACAGAATCATCGCGCCACCATGTTTTTTTAAGTTTTCTGCAATAAGTAGCTGCAACACTATATCCCCTGATATTCACCATCTCGATATCACAAGACGCACACCATGTCTCTGTAAAACACAAAATGTCAATTTTCTTGTCAACATTGTAACACTCAATTTCATCAACTTTATTTTTAATACTCTGAATGTTCAATTGTGCAATACACAGTTCATACGTTTCCCGTATATCCCGATTAACAACCCCAAACTTCTTACCCTCAAGTTGCAAATCTGGCAGGCGTTCTCCGAAAAAAAATATATTGCTTAACAGTAGCTCCTCTAGGCCATAATTCCTCATTGTAAAGATCTTTTTCAAGTGACGCATCAGCACCAATTCGAAAACTTTTATAAATACCTTTGCTGTTGAGGTCTTCACATGTGAAAGATTTCTCTGGAAATTTACCATTTAGATACTCAATTACGTCATTCTCATTGGTGCTCTTGTCACATCTACCCAAAAACAGCCACAATCTACTATCTGCAGTTTTAATCAAATCACTCTGAGGTCCATTACCCTTAACAATTCTACGTTTTTTATATTTAACCTCCTTATATTCAGCGCCGACATCCGTATTTGAATCCTCAGTTGATTGTACACTTATTAAATTTACATTGTTTATGGAACGCTTGTCAACGTTATCGACTATCTGCTTGACCTCGTCATTTACCCTACCAGCCTGGTTAGAATTTATAATTTTACGTTGCTTCCCCTTATCTACTTTTACATTCGATGCATGTGTCTTCGTCAGATTATGATCAGCAACCACATGTTTTCCTTCTCCAGAGAGCAGGCGCATTAATTCAAGATTCTCTTGTCGTAGAGATCGCAAATCATCACGTAATTCACGAAGTTCAGTTTTCAGTAATAATGTTTCATCACTCACTACACTCATTATCAACTGCTTGAACTCAGGGCTCCTCAAAAATGCCACAACATCCTCACTTTTACCGGATCTCGTACCAGCAGCCATTGCACGTCAATCATACACCACGGTTCGACTAAAAAGAATACTACATGAAGTAGTAAAATTTGTTGTTGAAACTGATTAGTGTTTTTTATTTTTACCTTTATGATTCATTAGCACCCCTAAGTATTTTACAGCCCTTAATTATATTTTATTACCTAAGTACTTTAAGGTTGAAATTTTAATTTGAAATTATAAATTTTGTACCGACGTGCTTGTAATTTTTGTGCGCTTCCAATTTTGCCATTGCTCGCCCTTCAATTAAAAGGTTATTAATTTAATAAGTATAATCTATAACGTACTAATAGATCTTTGAAAAAACGTAACTAAATAGGGTAAATCACTAAATAGAGGGTCACTAAATAGGGGCTCGACTGTGTCTTAAAGAAGCTTTTTTTCGACTTATCTTGTTGTTCTTTTCTCGTGTTATGTTCAGATAGCCTTCTTACGTGTGTTTATTATCGCAGGGTAAAATAAAAAGAGTTTTTAAAATGATTTAACAAACAACAATCGTCATCGGTTTTTTCCAAACGCTTTTAAGTTTTCATAATTTCATTTCAATTTTTTTACCTTAGTAGAAGTTTATATTATTTGCAACTCGTTCTTTTTGTTATAATGTTCTTGATGACTATTAATTTTATAAGTAAAAAATTTTTGTAAAAAATTTAAGAGACGACCGAAATATATATTAAAAAATGTGAAAAGCTTTTGAGGTCAAAATCGCTTAAAAACCCTCGAAAAAGCCAAGGTAAACTTGTTTTATCCCTTTCTTCGTCGTTCCTGGCTCGACTAGCTATCTTATTCACTGAGAAATGCTTGTGGTGACTAGCGACATCTTCTTTAGCGGGGATTTTTGGTCACATTCGGCCCATGAAATATGCCAGTCTTATAGCTTATGGTCTTTGTTTACAGTCAAGTGCAAATAATGTAAATTTGCGCAAATGCGCCTAAAATACCCTCTTTATTATGGGCCATCTCGTATAGGTTTCATTTTGCAAAAAATTGATGAAACCAAATTTCATCAAAATCGGTTCAGGATCTGTGGCCGTTTAAAAATAAAAAGAAAAAACTTGAATTAAATTCAGCAGTAGTGCAAGGACGTTTAGTTAGGTAATTACACGCAGGCCCCCCACTTCAAACTTTGGGCCCCGGTACCAAAAAATCTCACGGGTCCCCAGTAGGTAGCTACATTATCACAGGGCTGGACTTGAAAGATTTATCACGGCCCCCAAGCGCCGCAGGCAATTTTTTTAAAAATTTTCAAGGTCAAATAGGCTTAGATCAGCTTTAGGAATTTTTTAACATATTTTTGTACTGTGAAATTAAGTAATTTTTTATACTGAAAAAAACTTTATTTGATAATAGTTTTTTTATTTGACCATTTGATAATTATTGTTTTAGGCGTTTACTGTTCAGAAAATCATAAAAATAAAATATTTGTCATCTTTGCATGTCCATGTCCACCTTATAAAAAAGATAACGAAAAAGAAAAATGTTGCTTACAAATAAGTGTGTAGCACAAAAAGTGGGAAAAAACTTGTTTGTAACCAAAAAAAATTGTATTCGTAAATCACAAGTTCAGTGTAATGATAATCTTTTTTTCTTATTACGTCAAAAGAAGTTGAGATTTTGTTACTGAATAAGTTACGTTAAAGTTCTGCTTTTACATCCTAGATAGAAACTTTTCTTCGAGCTATTGTGTTGCTCTTCTCGCAGAAATACCCAGATAGCCTTTAAGCTTGCCTTTAAGTATAATTTTCAACCACTTAACGTAACGTAACTTAACGTAAGAACGTATAATTAAGAAAAATTAAAATGCATGGAGTATACAGTGTGTATAGATGGACAAATTTCGAGGGTACGTTTAATACCTAAAATTAAGGTACCCGTATTTTTTTGTCTTGGTCAATTCCAATTTTTGAGCGGTGTGGGAACCCCTAACAGCGGCCCCCCTAAAACCCATTTAACTTTTTCCAATCCAAGAAAAAGTTGTTATAATCGAGAAAAAAAATAAAAATTTTTGTTTATTGAAGTTCTTGACGTTTTGAGTTACCCTGATTTTTTTTGACCTAAATTTTTTCAATTGTTTGAACCAAAATGTATGTGTGGGTGTGTATGTGTGTATGTCCGACACTCGGTGGAGGAAAAACTACTGAACCGATTTTGATGAAATTTGATTTTAACCACTTTAAAATTATTTCATCTGCAAAAATAGCTTTAATAAGAAATCTATACAGGGTGTCCAAAAATAAATAATTCTACTGAATAGTGTGGTGGGGTATCACATACCCCAAATTAATTTTCACTCCAGGCTTTCAGAATTTTAAGAACTTGGTAATTTTATCTTAAAAATTCATTTTGTACTTATTTGTGTGTCGACTAAAACAAAGAAAACCACTAAACAACATTTATAAAAAGAGATATAAATATTTATTCAAAACAACACGAAAAAAAGAACAGAAAACAACGGATGTGGCCATACGTTCCTAACCCAAAAAAAATTCAAAACTGTCGTCATTGGTCGGTTGTAGTTTTTTCTAGAGAACTTGAGTTTTAATTCATGTTATGGTATGAAACTTTAGGAAGTTGCAGCTGATATAGTAACAAATCCATATTACAAGTTGGGTCCAAAAATATTAAGAACAACGGCTACAATTTGCATTTTGGTTCAAATTTTCTTCTTCAAATTTGTTGTGAGCAATTGGTGGTATCCCAATAATTCTTCTCTTGAAATGTAGGAAATTTAATGCCCTTTCAGATGAAAACAAAAACAATCACATCAAACCAGTTTTTCTTCCGATTTCTTTGAAGATGTAAAGAAAATCATTTAACTGTTTGTCTACAAAACCAAATTTAGTGGTCGAAATTTAATTCTTCTTTTACGTATTTTTGAAAATTAATCATAAAGAACCCCTATAAATTATTTTTGAACATTAAAACTGGTTTTAAAGTCAACCATTTCGACCACTAAAATTGGTTTTGTGGGTAAATAGTTTAAAAATTTTATTTTTCTTTTCAACGAAATCGGAAGAAAACGTGGTCTAATGTGATTGTCTTTGGTTTCATCTAAAAGAGCATTAAATTTCCAACATTTCAAAGGAACAATTATTACGATACCACCAACTGCTCACAACAAATATGAATTATAAAATTTGAACCAAAATGCAAATTTTAGTCTTTGTTCCCAATATTTTTGGACCAAATTTGCAATATGGATTTGTTACTATATAAGCTACAACTTCCTAAAGTTTCATACCGTAATATTAATTATTACTTGAGTTCTCTATAAAAACTACTACTCACTAATGACGGCAGTTTTGAATTTTTTTTGGGTTAGGAAATTAATATAAATAATTTTAACCCAGGCAGTTTTAAAGAGAGATTTATTACAAACAAAAGGAAATTTTTTTTGTCCCGATCCGACCAATACAAGCGAAGTTATTAAAAAAATAGTGAAACGGAAACTTGAAAAAGTCAAACTTTTACACTAAAGTCGAAGAATAAGGGCCTTCCGGTCAAAATTGAGTTGAGACATTTTATACACAAACTCACAGGAATGGTTTCGACCGATTAAGGAAAAAAACTCGCTGTTACAAAAAAAGTCCGAAAATCAGTATAAATTTTGGTTCGTTGACTACACTACAAGTAGTTTAGTCGCAATTAACAAAATGATAATTTTGAATTTTGGATTTTTGAATTTTGTCGAATTTTTTTTTAATACGACCTGTTATCAACCAATTAGTCACAGGAGATGAATCTTGGGTTCACTTTTATGATTTTAATCGAATCAGGGGTCTATGGAGTGACATTTTAAGGGTGGTCCATCATACAAAAAAAATGAATTTGAAGAAAGTTTCGTCTTCTGCTAGAAAAGTGATGACAACAATTTTTTGGGATTTTGAGGGAATTCTTTTAATTGATTGCAAAAATAAAGGTACCACCATAACAGGCGCATACTACGCTGATAGTTTACATCGATTAATAGAAAAAATTAAATCAAAAAGGGGAGGAAAATTGGCCAAATTTAAAAGTTAATGAAAAACAATACACCTGTTCACAAGGTAAACGTTGAAATGAGTGCCGTGACGTCATGCAGTTTCGAAGAAATTGTTCATCCACCCTAAAGTACAGATTTGGCACCAAATTATTATTACCCATTTCCAAATTTGAAATAAAAACTTCATGGAAGGCATTTCGACATCGATGAATCGCATTTAACAAGCATTTTACAAGCAAAAATAAAATAATTTTTTTGAAGGTTTACAAAAATTAATTCACAGAAGTAATAAATGAATTCATATTCGAGAAGATTTTATTGTACAATAAAATTATAAAGAAAAAATATTTACGTTTCTTTCTATCCCATTCCGCGAACTTAAAAATCTCCCCTCGTATGTATTAAGTATAATATTTAAATCAAGTACCTATTTTATTGGTTTAATTACTATTCAAAAAATTTCCCACAAGTAATACATAAGTGTCAATTCTCGTTCTCGAAATGTAGGGTTCATTAATCGAAATCTGGTCAAGGTAAAGGTATTGACGTAAAAGAACAAAAAATTGGATTTAAAAAAATTATAAAGATTTTGTTTCGTAATTTCCCATTCATAAAATATGTATATTTGCAAACCAGTACTAATTAATTATGGCCTTAACATCACTATATGTATGATGGGTGAGGTAAACTTTGTATCTTGGATTCTATTGAGCTACATAAGAAATTATTAGTTACCCAGGTAAGGTGCTTATTAAAAACAACGGATGTGGCCATACGAGGAACTTTTTCCTGTTGTATTTTTTTGTGTACTTCTTTAAAAGTTTATAGTTTAAAACTTTCATTTAGAAGATAAGATATCAAATTAAATTTTAATAAAAAAAAATATAAAATTATAATATTTTACGGACAAGAAAAAGTAGGTACTTTGTATGGCCACATCCTTTGTTTTTATTATTAAATTTATTTTTATGTTAATGTAAATTACATGATATAAAAAAAATTTTTTTTTCCTACTTTTGCGTCTAAAATCGTACTTTACGCTTCATGAATGCACGTCTAAAGTTAGTCATTTCGATCGAACGAAAGTACATAACCAGAAAAAATTGTATATAGGAAAGTATATAAACAAAAAAATTATACATAGAAACAATATAATCAAAAAAGAAGTACGACATATTTAAAACGAGGCGTGTCTTCAACAACTGTCATACATAACCTAAAAACTCCAAGTAAAATTTATTTAATTTTGCAAAAGGAGGAAAAATTTTGTATGTATCAGGAGCTAAAAGCGTTTTTAGACTCTAGATACATAAATAACTATTTTAAATTAAAAAAAAAGTTTTTTTTTAAAACTGCTTCAGTCCGGAATTGAGCCTGGGACTTGTAGGTATGTGATCAAAATTTTTAGGTATAAACTGTTTCAAAAATTTCACTTTTTTGTAAAATTTGGCATAAATTGAAGTTCAAAATATACATTATTGTATATCTTGAGAAAGCTAATTTTACAAGCTTTCAAAATATTGAAAAATATACAGGGTGTTCCATTTAAATTAAGAATTTTGATTACATTTCCGGTTAAACCGGAAGTAAAAATATAAAGTGTTTAGTATCGTGTAACAGCTAATTTTACGAGCTTTCAAAATATTTAAAAATATACAGGGTGTTCCTAAAAATTTTAATATTTTTGTGATTTTCGGTTTAACCGGAAGCGTTTTGTTAAACAAAAATAGTGTCAAATAATAGATATTCATGGGATTGATACATATATCCATTTTCAAGTTTCCATTTTCATTACAAAAAAAATTAAAGATTTAAGGCAATTTTAAAACAATTTTGAAAATCGACTAGATTAGGACGAAAGTCATATATTTTGGCTGTACAATGCCATTTTGAAATTTTTATAATAATAATTAATGGCCAAGTAATAAGGGAAAAACCATAAAATGGGACAATCGTTCTCTGGGTCGCCATTTTGAATAAAAAAATTTGAAATTTTTTTTTCAATTAGGGCTCACATGTACTATCTTATAGCCAAGTAAAATTGAATTTGGCCCAAATTTGCAAATATGCGCCCAAAACCTTATTTTTGGACACCCTGTATAGATTTCTTATTAAAGCTATTTTTGCAGATGAAATAATTTTAAAGTGGTTAAAATCAAATTTCATCAAAATCGGTTCAGTAGTTTTTCCTCCACCGAGTGTCGGACATACACACATACATACAAACTTTTAGATACTTGTGAGGACGCTAGCAAAATGCTGAAATGTGGGGACATTAAAACTGGAAACATGGCGACATTAAACATCCGATTCTGATCACTGTAATATGCAAAATTTTACGATACCCTCCGATATATGTGCAGATTCAATGCAAAAATGATTTATGGGAGAGTCCCCTTAATTAATGTAAGATCGTCAAATCTTCAGAATTTCGTTTTACAAGTATCAAGAATCGCCAAAAAAGGTTGGGTGAGCGAAAACAAGATAGCCTTAAACGCCTCCCCAGCAAACACCCCCCCCTGCTGGCTTTCGCCCCCCCCCTCCAACAACTTTATTCTCCTCCGGCGCGTTTTTCAAGGTCATTTGATAATTTTTCAAGGTCAAGGCCGTTCTGTCAAGGTCGTTCGGTCAATGGTCAAGGTCGCGCGATTCTTGGAGGCCGCTGGGTCCAGGTCACGGCTAGGTCGGTGGTTGGGCGATGTTGGGTTTTTGTCGAGTGCCAAAGTTAGTTATTGACATAATAACACAGGACATTTTATTATTATACCTCATTGAGCCTGCGTAGGTTGCCTAATCAGGACTATAAACAAAACCTCTTTGAGGCTTAAAATCGGACCTAACCTAACCTAACCTAGCCTAACCTAAACTGACAAAACGCCTTCCCAGCAAACGCCCTTCCCCTTCCTCCCCTCTGATTTACTTTATCAAGGTCAAGGCCGTGGGTCAAGGTCACGCAATTCTTGGAAGCGGTGTGATCAAGGTCAAGAGCAGGTCTGTGTTCCCTGTTATGTCGACCGCCAAAGTTAGTTATTGACATAAGGGACATAATATATTATTAGCCTAACGTGACGTAACGCAACCGAGCCTAACCTAACCTAATTTTGCCTAGCCAAACCTAGCCTAGCCTAACCTAACCTAATCTAAACTGACACAACTTGACCTTTAACAACCTAACCTAATGTAACCGATAAAAATAAGAACTAGCCTAATCTCTGATCTAAACATTTGACGACCTTGAAGAGTTTCTTGGCCGGGTCTTCGAGGCAGATTATTTGCTTCCCATCTCGGAGCTGATTTCTCGTAAGATCAGCTTATCTTTCAACGTACGACCGACTCGCCGGCGTTATTTGAAAATATGTTTTATACCTTTCCTATCGGCTTCTCACTATAATTAATGAATAATACACCGATGAGCGTGTAATTTAGTGCCCACAGTTTGACGGTTGCCCCGAAGTCGCCTTTTTAGTACCTCCTTAATACAAAAATATGAACACAAATTAATGGTATTTTTTCATCAGTGGGAATTTTCTGCGGTTATCTACGCCGCTGTGTTTACCACCTGTTAAAGAATATGCTTAAATATGTTATTTTAACAAGGCAAATAAAGAAGAAGAAATAGCCCAAAGCCGTTTGAAGTGGACATCGATATAACATACACCTAACCTCAAAATCCAAATTTAAATTCAAACTCGAATGAGTTAGTAATATATTAATGAATTTTTCTAATTTCGCACTGTCGAGTTGCTTTTAATAGGTATTTATCTCATTTATGACTACATAAAAGATATTTCGGAAAAAACTCTTCAAAAACTGTTGTAGATGGCGCTTTAATCAGTACGTTTTTGGGAAACCCACAATTAATCAGACATCGACTTATTGAATTGTACATTAAAAGTGGGGACCTTAAATATTTCAATATCTTGTAGCCATTTGATGAGCGACGCTAATTATAACTGGACAACTAAATATAAAACACGAATGGAATATAAATCTACTAACATTCACGATTCAAACTGTGAAACTATAGTCGTGAGACAAAAAATACTTGTGGGGTCGCGTTCTAGTCCCCACAATTGCAAATGTGCCCATAGGTCTGGTCCCTTGCACATGCAAGACCTCATAGTTAATTTAGAACAAACACACACAGACATTTTGGTTCAAACTATTGAAAAAATTTTTTTCGATTTTTGGAATCAGGGTAACTCAAAACGTCAAGAACTTCAATAAACAAAAATTTTTATTTTTTTTCTCGATTATAACAACTTTTTCTTGGATTGGAAAAAGTTAAATGGGTTTTAGGGGGGCCGCTGTTAGGGGTTCCCACACCGCTCAAAAATTGGAATTGACCAAGACAAAAAAATACGGGTACCTTAATTTTAGGTATTAAACGTACCCTCGAAATTTGTCCACCTATACACACTGTATACTCCATGCATTTTAATTTTTCTTAATTATACGTTCTTACGTTAAGTTACGTTACGTTAAGTGGTTGAAAATTATACTTAAAGGCAAGCTTAAAGGCTATCTGGGTATTTCTGCGAGAAGAGCAACACAATAGCTCGAAGAAAAGTTTCTATCTAGGATGTAAAAGCAGAACTTTAACGTAACTTATTCAGTAACAAAATCTCAACTTCTTTTGACGTAATAAGAAAAAAAGATTATCATTACACTGAACTTGTTATTTACGAATACGATTTTTTTTGGTTACAAACAAGTTTTTTTCCCACTTTTTGTGCTACACACTTATTTGTAAGCAACATTTTTCTGCCTATAAAATCACGCATACTTCTAAATATATCTAGTACCTAATAGTGTGTGACATCTAGTAACAAGTACTTAGGTAAAAAGAAAAAAGTTAATAATGGAATTTATAGAAATTGATACAGATGAAAGAGAATTGCAAAATTTCTACGAAAAGTATAACAAGGTTTGATTTACTAAATAACTAATCTTTTTTTAAAATATTAATATTATTTCAAAATTCATAGTTGATATCTGAACCATACGATTACATAGCACTTATTCCTGGTAAAAGAATAAGAGAGCGAATGATCACTATTTCCAATTATTGGGCAGACATTACTAAGGAAGAATTGCAGATAGTCGAAGATATTATTTGGAAACTTCACAACATAAGTCTACTGTATGTATAAATTTCTTACATTGTTAATCAGAAAATTACGGCTTGGCTTGAACTTTATAATGCGTGCTTATACAGGGCGGTAAAATCTCAACTTTGAGCTTAACCACTCACTGTATATTTCAATTTTGCATCGCTTGAATTAAGTATATAAACCCTTTTAATGCTTTAAATGCTTTTCACTTTACAAAAAATGTGCAAAATATCACATAAGTATTTAAATTAAATCTTTTTAAATTTCTTTTACATGAAGCATTAGAAGGGTTTATATACCTTCTTTTGGCATAGAAATTCATTTTTACCTTTTTCTGGAAGATTTTACGCATCTTTTATTGGTATCCAACACAGTAGGGTGCTAATGAGATAATAAGGATTAAGGAGGCAATTTCTCGTTCCAAAAATGGATAAACTATACTACAGTGCATTTAGCATTAGACCGGAGCCTAAATCGCCTAAAGCTGAAACCTTCGCTATTGTGTAGTGCTTATTATCGTACTAAAACTCCCCCCCCACCACCTAGGGGGAAACACCCTCAAAATTGGGTTTGAATTTATAAAATTACACTTTTCATCACATTTTTGCAATTATCTTGAAAACTAGGTAGTAAATGAAAAATTTTACAAAACATTTGTAGTCTTAGATCTCTTCTTTATTAATTGAGAGTATTTTAAAGATTGCAAAATTCCTAACAACCTTTAAATTATGAATTTCAAAGTTTCATTTTTTTTATCAAAATAAAACTGGATAAGAATTTTGCATATTAGGACGTTAAAGTAGACATCACGAAAATAGTAATCTAATTGCAAAAATGTGTTAAAAAGATATTAAGGGTGTTCATACTGTTATTATCAGTATGATAATCACGGCTATAACTACTATACAACAGAGAATGTTTCCACGTTAGGCGAATTTGTCCCGAGTTCACTATGTGAACCGGACTACTTACTAGGGCTCATGATTAACATTGTTGACGGCATTTATAACCTAACTTTTAATGCTAATTTAGTGATATCGTTATAGTCTCGACGACATCCAAGACAATTCATATATTAGAAGAGGTGCACCCGCTGCTCACATCGTGTATGGACGCGCACGAACAATAGCTTCTGTGAAACTAGCAGAACGTACACTGACAACAAATGTACCAAATCGTCTAAAAAAAACAGTAAGTGCAGTCAAGCAAAACCCCGTTTCCTTATAGATAGGGCTTCACGCGAGAGTCTCACATGCCTATCTCCCACTTGCAACTTTGTGCGAGAGTTAAGGTTTCTTATTGGATGCGAGACTCTCGACTCTCGCGTGAAGCCCTGCTTATAGAAAGTGAGTTGGCCCCGTATAAAACTCAAATGCCCGTATTTATAGAGAGATCTCAAGCACTTTAGCGGCGATTGATAAAAACCCTAATTTGTTTTATCAAAAATCGTTAATTCAAAACTGTTCTAGAGCCGCTGCTTTGAGTCTCGGTTGAGCTAATTTATTACTAGTTAAAATTAAATTCGGTAACCGCGGGGTTGTTAGTTAAACAGGTTTTTAATCGAGACTCAAAATACCTACTCCTAAAAATTAAAATTTCATATTTTCATATTTTTGAGGTAAAATAAATATAAGAACGATAATACCTGGGGGTCAATTCTTGACATCCTTCGACTTATCACGAAATGTGAGTTAAAACGAGTGTTTTGTTTTATCTCGAATGAAGTTTGACAACGTTGCAAATCCTTTTGTAAACGCCACACAGATGACGTCAGTAACGAAGAAATTTAAGTGACATGGTATGCTTGAGAAAACGTTAACCTTCGAGATAACACGAGTACACTTTGGCGAGTGAGAACTAAACGTATGCTAAACTGGCTAAAAGTATGAAAGATAGAACCGTTTTCGCTTATCCATTACAGTCACAGTAGGATGTATTTACTGTTTGTCGCTTTTGTTACCTCGCACCGACCGGAGTCCTAGGGGTCGGTCATAAATAGACAATTAGCTTAAAAGATAGTTTATAGAGAAAGTATCAAAAAATAGGAAATATTAACATAAATTGGCATAAATTATATAGAAAATAAATGGAACACCCACAAATATAAAAATAATGCCCTATAGTATATTAAGTATGAAGAACGGTAAGGTTGGTTTACCGGTCAAAGACAATTGTTTGGAGGCTGAGAGAATCGAAGCCTCCAATTATTGTCTGAGACCGGTAATCCTTAACGTTCGACATGCTTATAACGTTTTTTGTACGATCAGAGACAAAGAAATAATTGATCTATTTTATTTTAAATAATTTTTTTACTAAAAAAATCAAATGTCAAAAATGACATTTGTATTTTTTTATGAAATTAAGTAGCTTTGATATATGAAAAGTCGACAACAAAACGTTTTACCGTTCTAGAACAGTAAAAACACTTACCGTCGCGCATTACATCCTAGCAACTGGTAAATTCAACTTAACTACGTGAAAACATATGCAGTAAATAGCTTCAAATGACTGATCGTACAAAAAATGTATTAATACAAAATTAATTTTAATTATTTCGAAAATTTTGAAACGTCAGTACTGTCATTATATTATAAACAGAAGTCCCAACCAACAAAAAATAACCTCAATTTTGAAATTTTAAATTTGTTACAATTTTTAATTTTAAAGGCCGAAATATAAAAAATATTGTATGATATTTGTGTTAAAAGTGATTTTATTTTGTTCGTTGAGTTACTCAACTCGTTACACTCGTTTCGTAATCTTTTCAAACTTACAAAAGGTTTGTTCCCACACAGCTCGAACTAGTTCGTAACTGGGCGGAGTGTGCGCAAATTGAAATTTGTATTGCCAACTTCAATGTGCGCTTGCGCTGTTCAGTTCTGAACCGTTCTGGGCCCCAATTCTCGACCCTTCGTGATAAAACGAATATTCGTTTATGACGTCAATAGCGATGGAAACACTTAGAAACACATTGTGATTCCATTGTTACTGACGTCATAAACGAATATTCGTTTTATCACGAAGTGTCGAGAATTGGGGCCCTGAACTGGTTCCACTGTTTGTAGGAACAAACCTAAAATAAACCGTCCCTTTTATACGCATATCATAAACTACTATAACTAAATTAAATAATTAAACTCACGAAATAAGTCGTTTTCATCTTTATTTATACATATAAAGGTGGTCACGTGTCGGTAGTCTTTCAAAAATTTGACTATACAACAAATATTTTTTAGATTGGGAATTGGCTAAAAATAACATATTCGCGCGGTTTTAAAGGACAAATAATGGATACCTATTGGCGTGACAAGTTCATTTGTCCAAGTGAAGAAGCATACGTCGATATGATTTGTAAAAGTATGCTCTAATATTTATACTTAAATTTTTTTTAAATGTGTAATATTTCACAGAAACTGGTTCTATTTTCCAATTAATGTATTCCCTGACATCGGAATTCAGTAGTAAGAAAAAAAAAAACTTTGAAACCTTCTGTAATACCATGGCAATACATTTTCAAATTGCCGACGACTATTGCAACTTGAAGTCAAAAGCGGTAAGTTTTTGCAAATTTTTGTAAATCAGTATCTTCTCAATTTCCTTTCCCATTTAAATAAAACTTTTCTACGACGTCACTGCCTTAACACTTTTTCAAATCTTCACTTTTGAGTTATTTTGTGGGCATTAGTTGTGATCACCAACTACTATAAAGCTCTTGATTTATTTAGTTTGGTGTTACATTTAACAAGACACTTTTGTACTTGTAACTAATAATCAATAAATTCTGATTGGTTCTCTCTTTAGATACAACTCCTGGGCGTAGCCAATATCTTGTGAAGTACAGATGGAGGGAGCGAGTACTCTCTTTCTCTCTGTACCTCACTAAAATTGATGCTACCAGATGTTACCGGACACATTTTCGTGTGCTTGGTTCTGCCCAGGAGTTCTCTAAAATTACAAAGTTTACAAATAAGTTTTGTATTCATTATCATTCCTCAATTCATAATAAGGCGAGAAAATAGTATATTAGACACTTAGATTAAGAAATATACTATTATAACCCCAGTGCAAGTATTATAACCTGAGGCGCGCAGCGCCGAAGTATATACAGAGCAGGTTACAATAGTATTCTCAACCGTAGCTTATTTAGTAGATATTTTTTTACTACTTATAATGTCAATAGGGTATTTTCCAATTTTTAAAATATCGATTATTCCTGCGTTATTGCATAGCAAAGTCGATTATCAATGACTTGGGCACACTAAAAATGTTAATCAAAAAAGTTTCATCAAAAACTGCTTTAGAAAAAGTATTACATGGTACAGTTTCAGAGTGAAAATTAAAACGGAAGTGACGTCACGAGTCATACACATCACGTTTGTTGCTTAGTTACATGTATTAAATGTCAGTTAATGTGTAATCAAGGTTATAATAAGTTGGAGCTCATTAGTTGAATATTGACGAATATGACTCGTGACGTCATGCCGCTTTTATGCGGGAAACTTTATAGTTTGAATTTCAAATAATTTTTTTGGCAAAACCTACAGTCGCAATTTTTCTTTAATGTGGTTTTGAGATTACGTTATCAATAAGGTAACTTTCTAGATACATTTTAAAAAATTGGAAAATACCCTATTTCCATAAAATAGTATTTTTTACAACATGAGATGAAACATCAGTTTTTTTCGTGAGATAGAATTTAATTTAAGAGCCCCGTAAGGGGCGACTAATTAGTACATTTTAAAATAATTCTTTTTACTAAAATTTGAACTGACATTTCAATAGAGATTTTTTAAAAAGCCGCTAGATGACACCAAGTGACAGCAATGTCACTTTTCAAATAAAATTGGAATTTATTTAAATTTAAATTATAAAATACTTATTAAGTTGTAAGTTTAATTTCAAATTTATCAATTAAAACAATTAATTAACTAAAATCGCAAACTTCAAGCTCGTCTTACTGCGGACATTTTACGCCATCTATCAACATCCGCTTGTACTAAAACTTTCTCTCACTAGAAACGAAAATGCTATTTTCGTAACGAGTAAGTGATGACGAAATGCTTAGTTTCACATATGAGAGTAGAAAAATATTGTTTATCATTTATTTAGAGCGGCTTACTTCTATCACCTATCACCACGAGCAGTTTATTCAAGTACTCGGCCACTATTAACACCTTTATTAATTTTTAGTATTTCCAAAAAAAAGGATTTTGTGAAGACCTAACTGAGGGAAAGTTCAGCTATCCTATAATTTGTGCACTTCGTAATCACCCTGAAGATCGTCGAATCGTAGGTGAGTTCTATTAATGCTTTATAAATAAATAAATAAATAATGAATTCCACTAATAAAAATAATCAGTTTCAAAAATATACTATGACCACGGATTTAGTTATCTAAGACCAGTTTCTTCTTTATTGTACTTTACTAAATAATTTAAATTTTAGAAATTCTAAAAATGCACACAACTGACGATGCAATCAAAAAAGAATGCTTGGAATTGATTGAAAAGTATGGAGGCTTTGAAGATACAAGAAATAAATTATCAAATCTTCGTGAAAAACTCACTGAAGAAATAGATAAGTTAGAAGGACAGCCAATAAAGGAGGAAATAATGGAATTATTATTTATTCATGCCCAGATGTGAAAAGCGATTAGCTAGTAAATTCCTATAACCAACTGTTAGATAACCGAAACCATTTTGTAAAAATTTTGATTCTGGCGGGTGAAAGGGGTCACTATACCATCTCTTATTTAGGTCTTAAGGTTCGTCTACATTAATAAAAATTTGCGTTGTATGTTGTATTTTGTATTCAACAAAAATATTTGCGGCGCAAATTAAAAATTGGTCAAATATTTTACCACGTAAATATTTATTTTGTATCCAATTTTGTCCACACCAACAAAAATTATGCAAAAAATACTCTATTAAATAAAGCCATAGCCGCCTATGATTCGTATTTAAAATATACGGGGTGTTTCATTTAAATTAATAAATTTTATTCTATTTCCGGTTAAACCGGAAGTCAAAATATAAATTTTTTGGTATCTTGTAATAGCTAATTTTACTAGCTTTCAAAATATTAAAAAATATACAGGGTGTTCCATTTAAATTAATAAATTTGATTCCATTTCCGGTTAAACCGGAAGTCAAAATGTAAAGTGTTTGGTATCATTTAATAGCTAATTTTACGAGCTTTAAAAATATTTAAAAATATACAGGGTTTTCCGAAAATTTTTAATATTTTTTTTAATTTCCGGTTTAACCGGAAGCGTTTTGTTAATCGAAAATATTGTCAAATAATAAATACTCATGGGATTGATATAAATATCTCATTTTGATTTTTACCAAAAATTTACCAAAAATAGAAACAAACATTTTCACACTTTTATAGTATAACCGTTGATTGAAGGAGTTTTACAAGATACGCAAGCTTATGGAACAAAATGTGCCGTACGATGGGGCGACCTTGTGGCGATGGTGCTCTGCCATTGGCGCATCTCGACCCAAACTGCTAGTTTGTAGGCAGCGGGGAGTAAAAACTTTTAAATATTGGTAGGAAAACAGGCACACATTTTAACTAAGCGATGCGTATCTTCATAAAACTCCTTCAATCAACGGTATAACTATAATTACATAATATATTTTTGATTTTATAAAAACCATAGGTATAAAAAAAATCTTTACCTTTTATAGTATAACTATAATTACATAATAATATCATTTTGATTTTATATAAAAAATCATTAATTAACATTGAGAAATACAAAAAAAAAATTAATTTATGATTGACATGTAGACAATACGCTTTTAGCAAATTTTGTTGGGTCCTCTACCAACGGTCTATTATAGAATTTATTAAACATATTTGACTTTTGGGTCCAACCTGCGGTTTTTCGAATACAGTCTATGTTAATTCCTGTTCTGTACGCCGCCGAAGTGGACGCATGTCTGGTACTATAGCCCTTAAACATTGTAGTGTCTAGACCACTATTAGATAATACGAGTTTAATTCAACGACTTAAAGTTTGTGATGTCGCAGGTCTGTAAGGTTTTTTGAATGTGAGAAAAAATTTTTCCACATTCGGAGGTCTAAAGGTTTTTGTAACATTTAGATAATATTGAATATGTGTATAAACACAAAGTTGGGGTTTTACCTTAAATGAAGGAAAACGTAATATCGGGTTGTTTGAGTTTGGCCCCGATGTTTTTAACCTATCTACGATTTTGACCTGAATCAAATCCTTTGAAACTGTAAGGTGTTGAACTTTTATTAAAGATAAAGTTTGTAGGCGGTGGCCCGATCTTAGTGCTAATAAAAGAGCAAGTTTTAAAGTTAATTCTTTTAAGGATAAGTCCTCTAAAGAATATTGCGTTTGTAGGTAGTCCAAAACTACGCTAGGATCCCAAGTTGTCGCATATTTTGGAGTCGGTGGATTTATTTTGAAAATTCCCTTTGATAAACGCCTTAATGCTTCGTACAGACTACGAGCTGCAACGTGTATCATGCAACGTGTAACATGCAACCTGCAACGTGGACGCCTAAACGCGCATATCCGGCGCGCTCTAGATTTGATCTCGAACCGCAGTTGTTTGGTGCGCTTACCCCATAGTGCACTTAAATTTTTGTAGTCTTCTATCTATATGTTTTTAAATAATTTAAAGGTATAAATTAGATGCAAATGGAGTCATACCAACATTTAAACGTCGCATGTGGTGCTTTTCTTTTAATTGACGAAATTTTAACTACGGAAAGAAAACCGCGAAGATGGTGGAGGAGCAATTTATACAAAAAGCATACTGGCCATAATCTTATTTTAGATTTAAAGTCACAAGAGTTAAGTGGCCAGTACAAAAATTTTATTCGAATGTCCAGTACGGATTTTGAATATTTTATTCAATTAATTGGGCCTAAAATTGCGAAAATGGACACGCATTTGCGACCAGCTATATCTGTACAAGACCGACTAGCTGTACTTTTCGGTTTTGAAATAGAATGTCAAATGATAGCGTGTTGGACAGCATTTTTTGTCCTTTCAGATTTTTGAAATATGGTTTCAATGCAATCGTACTGCTCAACTATGGAGAAGGGCAGTATCTGCAAAATTGTAAATTCTTGGAAAATTAACAAAAACTTTTTCGCTTTAATAATATTAATTATTAATTTTTAATATTACATTGGATTGAAACTTTGATGTACAATCAAGAACCCCTATAAATAAATATTTTTTAATTATTTACAACACAAAAGCAGATACTGCCTTTTTCCGTTCATCTTTTGTCATAGACCAGGTAGCTAAAAAGACGTAAGTGCGGTAGTTACTGCCTTCTTACGTAGTATTGTCAAGTTATTGCCTATTTCTATGGAAAGAGTCAATGAAAAAGTGAGACGAAACAGAATAGTTTTATTTTTTATAAATACCAATAACCTCTTTTTGAAAAAATTTCAATTTTTCAAAATACAGCAAAAACTCTACAAAACAAATTTACAATTTACGTATTTAAACTACTATACGAAAACGTTCGATTTTTAAAAATTTTTACCCTCACTTTGAGTTGTTGTCAATAATTTATGATGATGGTAATAAAAATTACAATAATTTCTGAACTGCATTTTAGAGCTGGGTAGCTTGATCTATAGATTTTATTGCTTTTTTTAATAACAGAAGTCACTTTCGATTTTTTGTGTAGTTATTTCATAGGCAGCATACACTACTCTTTTCAACTTTAAATAATTTTATTTTTATTCAATTTACTATAAATAAGTAATGTTAATACTTTAGCTTAGAAATTGAGGAATTTTAATGTAAATATTTTTAATTTTAACAAGTACTTTGCTAATTAAATTGTCTTTATTTGAAAGATTTTTGAAATATTGCTTTAAAAGCGTATATACCCACCCACATTGCTCTTTTCAACTTTCACACCGTCCATACTGCAACAGCGCGCCCCTTTGTGTTCGCTCTAAAAACCGACAATCGACGGATCGTCTGCGCGCAAAGTCTGCAACAAACTTTGCAACGTGTAACGCGCGTCCACACTGGTTGCACGTTACATGTTACACGTTGCATGTAATGCTTCGTACAGACTACGATTTGCAACGTGTAACATGCAACGTGTAACATGTAACGTGCAACCAGTGTGGACGCGCGTTACACGTTGCAAAGTTTGTTGCAGACTTTGCGCGCAGACGATCCGTCGATTGTCGGTTTTTAGAGCGAACACAAAGGGGCGCGCTGTTGCAGTATGGACGGTTTGAAAGTTGAAAAGAGCAATGTGGGTGGGTATATACGCTTTTAAAGCAATATTTCAAAAATCTTTCAAATAAAGACAATTTAATTAGCAAAGTACTTGTTAAAATTAAAAATATTTACATTAAAATTCCTCAATTTCTAAGCTAAAGTATTAGTATTTTCAACTCGTTAAATATTAACGATTTTACAGAAATTTTTAAATGAAAATATTTAAAAAAATAAAAATTTTTTAAAATCCAGAAGTTTTAAGTCACTACACTTTTATAAAATAATGTATAATCGATTTTTTATGCTGTAACTTTGAAAAATGATTCATAAGGAACGATATGCCTTAAGGAAAAATTTCTAAAATAATTCATCCAACAAAATATCTGCAACTATTTAATAAATGGTACAAAGAAAATTTCATTAGCTGTTTAATAGTACAAGATGTAACAAAAGTAAATCAAAAATATACAAAAATGAAAGCCAAAATCTTCAGCTTCAAATTGAAATTATTTTTGTAATTTTATCATTGTTCGTCTAGGAGTAAAACAGTTTTTCGTCCATCAGCGTGCAATTATTTTGTACGACATTGATTCGCCTGCTTAAAATTATTTTGGAAAACATATCTTTCTTAAAAGGAATTTTGTGGTTACACCATTGCTCTAACGAAAACTTTTTATAGAACATTTGTTTTGTAAAAATGCTTCATCTATAAAATTGTACTCTAGTCATTTTTCGCTGAGTTGCACCCTTTCCGAGAAATTTACGCACAAACATTTTTTTCCTCTTCAAGTCCATTTATTCACGCGCGCGCCTGTGACCCAGCTCGGGACTCATCGGATTCTTAAAGTATAGGTACAAATTAACATATTAAGAAAGGTCTCAATACGGAGCTAATTTTGTTAGGCAAAATATCTAATTCTGTTGGACTACAGTACGATTGCATTGAAACCATATTTCAAAAATCTGAAAGGACAAAAAATGCTGTCCAACACGCTATCATTTGACATTCTATTTCAAAACCGAAAAGTACAGCTAGTCGGTCTTGTACAGATATAGCTGGTCGCAAATGCGTGTCCATTTTCGCAATTTTAGGCCCAATTAATTGAATAAAATATTCAAAATCCGTACTGGACATTCGAATAAAATTTTTGTACTGGCCACTTAACTCTTGTGACTTTAAATCTAAAATAAGATTATGGCCAGTATGCTTTTTGTATAAATTGCTCCTCCACCATCTTCGCGGTTTTCTTTCCGTAGTTAAAATTTCGTCAATTAAAAGAAAAGCACCACATGCGACGTTTAAATGTTGGTATGACTCCATTTGCATCTAATTTATACCTTTAAATTATTTAAAAACATATAGATAGAAGACTACAAAAATTTAAGTGCACTATGGGGTAAGCGCACCAAACAACTGCGGTTCGAGATCAAATCTAGAGCGCGCCGGATATGCGCGTTTAGGCGTCCACGTTGCAGGTTGCATGTTACACGTTGCATGATACACGTTGCAGCTCGTAGTCTGTACGAAGCATTACACGTTGCAAATCGTAGTCTGTACGAAGCATAAGAGTGGTATTCACCGAAGCAAGTAGCCCAGGACAGATATAACGGTACACGTGGGTGTAGGCTCAAAGGCGGGTTTGAATTTATCTCTTACTGCAAGAAAAATAAAGATAGAATATTTTAGGACCACCCTTTTTTTGCATTTTGGGTTAAGTTTACCTGCTTAGAGGGTGAAACATGTGGTAATTTGAAAGTACAAAGACTATTTTAAATAAAATTATACTTGGAAGGAAATCTTTTTAAACGATTATCGTATGAGACATAAATATTAATTTCTCCTTTAATTAAGACTGTTGGAAATTTATTTATAAAAGAATTTCTTGTCATTTGAAATTTGAATTCGATTATTTAATAATTATTAAGTTTGAAACACGTAGATTTTATTTTTTTTAATACACATTTGTATATTTAAATTATATTCTGATAAGCATTTATTTTTAAGTAATGCGTTATCAATATTTTTTGAAAATATAGCAACGTACTTTTTTTTCGCGATTTTGTGGGTACGTTATTCAACTGTCTAAATGACAGAATAGCAATGTTGATTCCCATGGTTGGTTCCTTACGTAAGAAAATTTTTGAGAAATTAGTAGAGATGTAGGTATACTGTAAATTGCAAAATGATGAATGAAACTGCAGACCTACACGAATTGTCGCAAAATTTATCCATGATAATTAATTAATCCATTGATAATTTATCCAAATGCACTTTCAGAATGAATGATAAAGTGCTCCTTATTATTATTACGAGTAGGTATTGATTATTGATAACGTATACAAAAATTTTCATTCCCTACTAGATCACTTTAAAAAAATTATAAGCTGAAAGAATCGGAAAATCCAAATATTTCAACGTCTGGTCAGAAGAAACATGTTGTCTGAGACAATAGGTTTCTTGGTTTCGTCATACCGACAAAGGATACGTACCTACAAGTACATCTGGTACCTGAAAATAATTTTTTTACGGTTCTAAAGAATGTCTTAGAAAAATTTACATTTTGGACTAAGTTGAATGTTTGAATTCACTTGTCTCACAGCAGTCAGCTACTGTTGAGGTGCGATCTTTCGTTTAATTTGTGTGTGTTTTGTGATTTTGTGATTATTACGACTTTGGCTTTGACTTGGATTTGATTATGGATTGTGGTATGAACATGGATAATGACAATTTTTTGATGACGACTAGTGCTATGGAAACGGAAAACGATATGGATATGGATGTGAACTTGACAAGAAATGAAACTAACACGACTTTGGCTACGAATAAGGATTACGATTACAGAAAAGGTAAAAAAACAAGATATTATCAATCAAAAAAATGTAATAAATACAGAGGATGTATTAAAAAAAAGCGAGTAATCAAAAGTAATTGTCAACTGAAGAAAATCGCAGTAAAAGAAGAAACGGTAGAAGAATTTGAGCAAGAAAAAGAAAAAAGAGAAAACGAGATTATAATTGATGGACGACGAATAGTAGATTTACAAGATTTTGTGGCTCAAATTAAATTATTTGGAGATCATGCTCCAGCATTCGGTTGCAGTTTGAATAATATGATCATTGAAAATGAAGAAAGACATGGACTGGAGTCCAAAATTTTCTGCAAGTGTAATATGTGCGGGTTTAAAAAAACGATTCACACAAATGAAGGTGCCAATAAAGCGTTTGTAATAGGTGTAATTAATGTTGGCTCAGGATATAGCCACTTGTGTCAAATTGCGTCGTCACTAAACATGCCATGCATGTCTCCTGCGACTTTTCAAAATATCCAAAACGAGGTGTGCGATGCTTGGGAAGCGGCAGCACTCGATGGTATGATAGAAGCAGGAATAGAAGAAAAGAATTTAGCTATAGAAAACGGTGATGTTACTGAAAACGGAACAGCTTTAATCACGGTAGTATGTGATGGTTCATGGGCTAAACGATCATATCGCAAGAACTATAATTCATTGTCTGGAGCAGCAGTTATAGTTGGTTACCGAACTAAAAAAATTCTATATCTTGGAGTGAAAAACAAATTTTGCATTCAGTGTAAAAAACACGAGTCTGATGATGCGGTGCCAGACCATAAGTGCTACAAAAATTGGGAAGGATCTTCCACTGCCATGGAAGCAGCTATAGTGGCGGAAGGGTTTCAGAACAGCATCGAAATGCACAACCTCATATATAGACGTATGGTGGCTGATGGGGATAGTAGCTGTTATAAAAAAATAACTGAATTAAATCCATATGAAAAATTCGGCATTTTTGTGGAAAAACTCGAATGTAAAAATCATTTACTTAGGAATTATCAGACTAAATTAGGGGATGCATTAAAAGATACTGAAGTGCCTCTAATTTTAAGGAGGAAATTGAAGGTAATTATACAATATTTTCATGTGAAGATATCTAATTCACCGGTGTATTTAATTGCAGGGACGCGAACAAATTTTTAGAGGTGCTATTAATAAAGCTATAGAATTTAGAAGATCAGAAAATATTTCACTGGAAGAAAAAATTGAGAAACTGAGATCTGACATTTTAAATAGTCCGAGTCATATTTTAGGAGAACATAAGAAATGTATAGAGTTAGGCTATTTTTGTATTCAACCACACAATACGGACAATACTTTAATGTCGGACATCAAATTGACTCGTAAGTACTTACTTCAAAAGATTAACTATTTAGGCACTGTACGGTATATTTTATTAGGTGTCAAAATTCATAATTAATAAAAAAAATGTTTGTATTAATTTGAGAGAAATTCTTTTATTATCATTTCCATGTCATTTTATTTTTCTTTACGCGTTTCGACGTTTATGCCATTTTCAAGACGTTTTTTCCCTTACATGAATTTTAATTTTAATCTACAATCTTTTAATTAAAACTAAAATTAATATGCATGTGAAGATGGAAGGGAAAAAAATATTTTAAAATCATATAAACGTTATCGTAAAGAAAAAACAAGACATTCATGAAATTTCAAATTTCGACACCTAATCAAAATATACCTGTGAGCGCAAGTAAACAAATTAACTTTTGTATTATTAATGTATTTTTTTTATTATGTAGCTCTTCACGAAAACATGATGAACTATGTACGGAATATCGCCAAACACTCCAAAAGCTTAATCCACAATGTTCACACGAACTCAGTAGAACAAGCAAATTCCATAATTGCTAAGTACATAGGTGGCAAACGGATCAATTATTGCACGAAGCGTTCCTATCAATCGCGTGTTGCTGCAGCGGCTTTATCAGTCAATTCTAAACAGTCGATGTTGCTGGTACACAAGAAATTGTACAATAAAAGCCCAGGAACATTTACCAAAAAATATGCAATAAGTCAGAAGAGTAAGATTCTGCGACAAAGACTAAAAGCGACGGCTAGAAAAAATTGCAGTAGAAAAAAAATAACCTTCACCGATAAATATTATGGGGAAAACTGCAGCAAACCAGATCTAACTCCTACGGAGTATGCAATTGCTAAAAAAATTTACCTTAATTCCAGTGTAATAACCAAAGATGAAATCCAAAGAATAGAAGAAAGCACAAAACTGCAAAGTGAAAGTGCGCTTTGGAAAAATGAGAGAAAAAAAAGACTCACCGCCTCGAAATTTTATGACATTTGTTCAAAAAAAGATGGTACAAGTAGAATAACGGTAGTTAAATCAATCGTGTGTCCAAAAAAAATCAATTCGGAATCTGTAAAACATGGACTACTGTATGAAAAAGTAGCCCTACTACAATTGGAAGGCGAACTTGGGGTAAAAATCCATGCATGTGGGTTACACATTGACCATGAAGAGCAGTATTTGGCTGCTACTCCCGACGGGGTCATTGATAATGAGACTATTGTGGAAATAAAATGCCCTTATTCTGCTAAAGATATGACGCCAGAAGAGGGCATTTTAAAAAGAAAAATAACGTTTTGGAAGAAAAACATGGAAATTAATAAAAATGATAAATGGTATTATCAAATTCAAGGGCAGTTGAAAATTACAAAGAGTACAAAATGTATATTTGCGGTTTGGACGAAGTTTGGTATAAAATACGAAACCATTGCATATGATAAGGCTTTCTTCGAAAAAAAAATGAAAACGCAATTACAAAAATTTTATGAGGATTGCTTATTACCGGAACTTGTAGATAGCAGATTAGAAAGAAATGGTCAAATTCGCGATCCAGACTATGTCATACAAGCCATTAAAGAAGTAGAGGAAGCAAAAAGAAAAAAGTTGGAAAAAATATATAAAATATTTCGCTACGGGAAAAGCTACAAATAAAAAAGAAAACGCTTTGTTTTATATGGAGAAGAAAAACCAGCAAGCTAATCCAATAATTAATAATAAAATGTCATTCAAACTGAAACGTAAATTTATTTATTCTAATGTAATTATCAAATTATTAATCAAATTATTAAATTTGATTACAACAATAAAATTGTAAAAATGAAAAAATAAAAAAAATGATTGTAAAAATAAAATTAATAAATTTTTTATTAATTTAGGTATTAATTTTTTTTGTTTCTAGATTAAGTACCTGTGTTTATTACGATGTGTTTCTTATTTGTGATTTCAATAAAGATTCTAAAGTTTATCTTCGAACATTTTTCCTTTTGAGCAATAAAACCTTCCAATATACCTGTTTTGAAATTTCTCAAAATATCCGTATTCAAATATTACGCTCCGCCTCCGAATTTGGTAAAATCCCTCTTTCACTATTCAACTAACGCAAGCCCCATCTAGGGTACTCCAGAGAACTAAAATTTTTGCATATCGCTCTGACAAAATTGTGAAGTTATTATAAATAATTTGAAAGTCAAATTTGGGATTTATATATGTTTATTTGTGATCTACGCTCTGACGTTTTTAGTTTTTTTAATTAGTCATTTTTTAATCTTCTCTTATTAATTACTCTTTAATTAATGAGGTTATAAAAAAAATAAATCGAACAAGCCTAGATAATACTGCCTTAAATACGTATGCCAAATTTGAAAACGATATCTCTACAAACAACGTGGCAATTTAGTCAGGCTTCTGAGCATTGGTGAATCTTGCTGGTGACGAAAAAATCGAATATTAAGAACAGTGCGGATTTATATGTATTAATGGAATTATAAGATAGTTTTTTATCTACCATATTCTTAATAAAATTAATAAGGTTGTTTAAATTATATGTGTAAGGATCTAATTCATTTTCAGCACAGAAGTTCCACCATTTTTGATATGCGCCATTATACTGTTTTATTGTTCCTTTTGATAAAGACGCAACAAGTAGAGGAATGCCGGTTTCATTGACGCCTTTTTTTTATGTACGCATTCCTGATAATATCCCTGCAACCAGGATAAGGTGTCGGTGGCCTGGATGAGGCTCTCTAATGGGAGAAAATAAAAGATCCTTAGAAGGTTTAAATAATAATGGTTTGTAAACAAGTAATCTCATAAATACAGGGTACCAGGGTTGATTAGGCCAATCTGGGACGACTACGATACCACATGCTTTGTCCGTACTAATTTTTTGTAATGGAAAAGCGTAAAAATTTTTACCGTTCCTATCTATTGTAAATGCATCTACTACGAAAGAATTGGGATCTGGTCTCCAAGATACGAATTTTTTGCATTTTTTATTTAATGTTGAAGCAAACAAATCTATGTTCGGAGTTCCAAATTTTTTAATGATCATTTTAAAATATTTATTATTTAACTCGTATTCGGTATCTATTATGCTAGTTCTGGATTCGGAATCAGCAATATTTTTGCTAGAACTAATATACGAAGCAAACACGTGTATGTTTCTGTGCTCGCACCACTGCCAAAGGGATCTACTAATTCGATTTAGATTTTTATGTTGAACACTACCCATTCTGTTTATACAAGCAATAGCAGTAGTGTTGTCGATTCTAAGGAGCAAACTGCAAACTGTAAGATCTTTGGCAAAGGATTTTAGACCGTAAAGAGCGGCTAGCAATTCTAAACAATTAATATGTAAGTCCTTCTGATCGTTATCCCAAAAACCATGGGTCCTTGCGCCCCTACAGCATGCTCCCCACCCAGTTGATGACGCATCTGAGAAAATCTCTAGACTATAATGCATGGGTTTTATGTTTTCACTGCATTCTTGTATATTAGTTAACCACCATTTAAATTCGCTATTTAAATAAGACGGAATGACCATAGGTGAATTATAATTTTGTGAATATTTTCGTAATGCTAGGAATTTCTCCTTTTCGAACGCCTTTGTGTATAACCGACCATACTTAATAGCTGTACAAGCTGCTACTAATTGACCTATTAAACTGGCAAAATCTCTAATTTTGCAGTTCTTTTTTAATTGAAATTTAGTTAAACTTTTATAGATTATATCCTTCTTAACCCCTGGCAATGATATGAGCATATTCGATGTATCGAACTGATATCCTAAAAAATCTATTATTTGTGTGGGCTCTAACTGGCTTTTATCAAAATTTATGATGAAACCAAGTGATGTAAGAGCACTTATAGTGGTACTAACATTAGTTACACACTGCTCTCGATCTCGAGTTGACCCCTAAATAAGCTACCGATAAAAAACCCTTTGAGCGCAAATAATTTAAAACCGGTTTCATTAATTTGGTAAAAATGTATGGAGCTGTATTTAATCCAAAAGGTAGAACATTAAATTTGTATACTTTGTTATTAAAATTGAATCTTAAGTAGTTTCTATGTTTTAAAATAATTGGTAAAGCAAAATAAGCATCTTTTAAGTCTACCTTGGCAAGGTAGCAGTCCTTTGTAACTAAAGTTAGAACAGATCTATAATCTTCCATTTTAAAATGTGAGGTAGTAATAAAAGTATTTAATCTTTTTAGATTTAAAATAAATCTATAAGTGCCATTAGGTTTTTTAACCAAAAAGTAAGGAGATAGAAACTCTCCTTGAATCGACTTACATAAAGTAATTGGTCCTTTTTGGACAAGTTCGTTTATAGATTGTTCATATAATAAAAGGTAAGTCCTTTTTACAAATAATTAAATTAGGTACACAGCCTTGAATAGGACTTCTGGAAAAAGGTATCATATAACCATCAGTGACACAATTTAAAATCATTTTCTTGTTAGTGATAGTTCTCCAGTTGTTACTGAACTTTTTTAATTGTCCTGCATATTTAAAATTATTTATTACCTCTATTTGTAGAAATGTGTCTTCTGATTGTGGTATTTTTTCTGTTGTGGTGTAACATTCACGATTTTTAATCGTTTTGTTAATGTACTAATATAAAATGTATTAGCGTAATTTCTTATTATTTTATTCACACGAGATTGGACTCCTAAAAGACCCTTGTTGTCTAGCTATATATCAGTAAAGAGTAAAACAAATGAATGCACCATTCAGTACTTTATATCGCTTCTTTCAAAATATAATTGTGTAATTGTTTATTATTTATGTTCACACCGGATGAGATAAAATAATTGTTGTAAAATTGTCAAGTTTACAGTCTGAGTTAGATAGATCTTCCATGGGAATTGTCTATTCAGATAAAGCCCAATGGAAGGAGGAGAGGAGATTTAAAAAAAAACATAGGTAGTTGGCTCCAAGCCACGACACGGGGCGGTTGGTCTCCACCAGCGGAAAAACGAGTTATAAAGAGAGTTGGCTCCAAGCCACGACACGGGGCGGTTGGACGCAACCTGCGGACAAGCGAAAGAGAGTTGGCTCCAGGCCACGGCAAGGGTCGCTTGGTAGCAACCAGCGGGAAACGCGGTTTAGTAGTTGGCTCCAGGCCACGGCAAGGGTCGCTTGGTAGCAACCAGCGGGAAACGCGGTTTAGGAGTTGGCTCCAGGCCACGGCAAGGGTCGCTTGGTAGCAACCAGCGGGAAACGCGGTTTAGGAGTTGGCTCCAGGCCACGGCAAGGGTCGCTTGGTAGCAACCTGCGGAAAAGTGAATTAGAGTTGGTTCCAGACAACGACAAGGGTCGGTTTGTCGCAACCTGCGGAAAAGTGAATTAGAGTTGGTTCCAGACAACGACAAGGGTCGGTTTGTCGCAACCTGCGGAAAAGTGAATTAGAGTTGGTTCCAGACAACGACAAGGGTCGGTTTGTCGCAACCTGCGGAAAAGTGAATTAGAGTTGGTTCCAGACAACGACAAGGGTCGGTTTGTCGCAACCTGCGGAAAAGTGAATTAGAGTTGGTTCCAGACAACGACAAGGGTCGGTTTGTCGCAACCTGCGGAAAAGTGAATTAGAGTTGGTTCCAGACAACGACAAGGGTCGGTTTGTCGCAACCTGCGGAAAAGTGAATTAGAGTTGGTTCCAGACAACGACAAGGGTCGGTTTGTCGCAACCTGCGGAAAAGTGAATTAGAGTTGGTTCCAGACAACGACAAGGGTCGGTTTGTCGCAACCTGCGGAAAAGTGAATTAGAGTTGGTTCCAGACAACGACAAGGGTCGGTTTGTCGCAACCTGCGGAAAAGTGAATTAGAGTTGGTTCCAGACAACGACAAGGGTCGGTTTGTCGCAACCTGCGGAAAAGTGAATTAGAGTTGGTTCCAGACAACGACAAGGGTCGGTTTGTCGCAACCTGCGGAAAAGTGAATTAGAGTTGGTTCCAGACAACGACAAGGGTCGGTTTGTCGCAACCTGCGGAAAAGTGAATTAGAGTTGGTTCCAGACAACGACAAGGGTCGGTTTGTCGCAACCTGCGGAAAAGTGAATTAGAGTTGTTGGTCTTCACCAACATAAAATTAAAGAGAGTTTTGTGTTGATCGAAATTGCTATAATTCAATTCAAGTGAAGTGATTGTGGGTTTATAAGTTTATAAGATTCTATTTAGGAATCAAAGTTTCTGAATCAATAGGATTACGAGAAAAAAAAACACAATCTTCAATCAACAAGTTCTGAAGGTAGGACAATTTACAAAGAAAAACTGTATAGACTGTTATAATATTTGTGTTGCCGTTAATGCTGTTTAGGGATTTTAATTTGAAAACAAATAAATCTAGATAGGTTTGTGGTTTTGATTATAAGAAAAACCAATATTAGAAATTGGAGAGTCCAATCTTAGGTGTGAGATCGTTAAGTTGATTTGTTTAGGAAGATTTTCGTTTTTGTAATAATTTTTATATAGTTTTACATTATTGTAATGTCGACAATTATCTTTGGTAAATATAAAGTAGAAGTTCTAAAAGTGTTTTAAAACGTTCAACCCTACCGAACAAATTTTTACTCGCAATTTCTATAAGCCGAGCGGCACCACGTTTAAGAAGAGATCTGGGCAAAAATCAGACGTTACCAAAATTTATCCTTCTGCTCAGAAAACATCAGTCTGTCGTATGGAAGTTCTCTCTCCTTAATAACAAAAGATTACAAAGTGGTGGCAGCGAAACAAAAATTAAAATTCTTTGTGATAAGCTTATTCAGGGGAGTTTTGTGGGATCCAAAGTTGGAGGCAGTACAAAGTTGAGCAGAGTTCACCGTAAGTGAAAAAAAAACCCGAATTATCGAGTTTTACAGTGGTCCCTGATAGTATGTCTCTCCTCGCTGTCTCTCCCCTTTCGATTGGCCCTGACAAGGGCCTGTTTGTTTTAAACGAGACTTGTGTTGCGGGCGCTTGAAGTTTAAAGAATTTCTAGGGGCGTAGTTCTGGGTCGCATTCTGGTTTTTTGGTTTTGCCGTGAAAGGTATGGCTTTGACCTGTTTGCTTGCTGACCTAGATGCCTGCATTTCTTTTATTTTTCCTAATAAGTTTTCCCCGTATAACAGTTTATCAATCTCATTCTTATCGGTTAGCTTTTTAACCTCCGAGTTTAAATTAGGGTCTATTAAGTACTTCCTATGCAAAGATAGGGAGTGAAAAACATCTGCAAAAAATTTTGCTGCATCCCCGATCTCCTAAAAATTATCGGTATGGGACTTATTCGAAAGCGAGTCAGACACCACCTTATTGATCGGAACACCTAATGCCGTTAGGCCGGTTGCGATTTGTTCCTGAAGCTTCAAAATATGGTTATCCTCTCGTATTTTTACGTCTTTAAGAACAGCTTTTACTTCATTGTTTAACACAGGTGGTTTTAAAAACAAACAATTCTCTGGAACTGGGTATGTTGTTCTCAGGTTAGTTATATCCTCTTTACCGAGACCACGCTTTATTATATGGTCCCAACGAGTGGCTACTCCCTCGTGTAAAGGTTTACCGTAAATTGTATTAGTACCTGGATCCTGGATCCACTCCCAAAATGTTTAAAAGATTTGTGGGTGGTGCGTGAACTTCTGCAACCACCTGTTCTCTTAAAATGAGTTGCTCGTCGTCTCCATTAATGGGAGATTCCGGAGATTGTGCCGGTGAATTTTCCGCACCTTGTATAATAATTTCTTCGTCACTTAAAACAGTACGATCCCCTGATAAATTTAAATAAACATTTTGTTTGAATTTTAAAATTTTTTAAATTTTATCATGATAGATAATTGACCTTCAATTTATTTTTATGGATATTCAAAAGAATACCAAATGTTTAACAATAAAAATTTATCTGCATAAACTTGTTGTGCAAATTATGACGTATGATTCTTAATGAGTAATTGATACTCAGTGGTCATTCAAAGAATGCCTAAAGATCGTGAAAAAACTTTTCAAGAACTTTTCAAAAAACTTTTCTTTCCAACAAGTAGGAAAGAAAAACAAATTTCTGTATTCTTATTGTACAGATTATGACCTACGATCATCAATGAGTAATTAATACTCGGGTGGCCATTCAAAAGAATGCCTAAAAGATCGTAAAATAAAAAAAAAAATTAGAAAAGAACACGCATGTGTCTACAAAGCTAGGTACTGACTCGAAGACGAGTAGTCGTAGGAAGGCAGATTCTTAAGTTTTTTTCGAGGGGTTATCCACTCTCTGCAGTCACTGTACAAAAATTGAGCTGTCAATGGTAGTCATCTGCAGTCAATGGCAGCCATAGCATATGCAGTCATGGGCAGTCAACTGCAGTCAGTGTACAAATTCAGAACAGTGGTTGACCCCCCGGTTTTTTTTCCAACTTTTTTATCTTCTTTGCATATTTCTTTAGTTTTTTGGAGTGTTCCATTAAAGCACTAGATGGGTTGCTGCGTTTCGGCATTGTTTAAAACCCAAGTAATAATAAATTATACGCAAAAGTATAATTTAAAACGAATATAATTTACACTAAAATTAACACGTCTGAACTGTACGGCACAAGACAATATAATGATTAGGAATAGCGAAGCGACCTTGCGGGTTTTATCTTTAAAACTCTAAAAACTGTGGCACAAAACGATATTACTACCTGGTGAGTAGGTATTCTGGCGATTTAGACGGGGCATGTTAAGGTAGGAATCTACTTTACCGACATGGTTTGAAACTTTGCTAAGTTACAGGTTTCTGTTACCGACATGGTTTGAAACTTGGCTAGTAGTTGTGGCCGCCGCCGACAGATGGCGCCACGGGTGTGAAACTTTGCTAAGTTGTCAATTACAGGTTTCTGTACCGGCATCCGCCATTGTGGTGAGGGACTTTGCTAATTTGACAGCTGCCATTGTGGTGAGTGACTTGGCTAATTTGACAGCTGCTATTGTCGACAGATGGCGCCACTAGTGCCCAATTGACGTGGTTTATAGGCGGCCATCGTGGATTTTGTGGGGCCCAGCTTGCTTCGAACTCGGGCTTCGTCTAGCCCCCTTCGTGGTGGTTGTAGCGGCGGCCATATTGTTTTCGTTGTTGAGCGCCAGATTTGAAAGTATGTCACTTCGAACTCGGGCTTCGTTATCTTCGAGAGAGACTTAGCCCCCGTCGAGGTGGTTGTAGTGGCGGCCATCTTGGTTTTCGAAGCGCGGCAAATTCAAATCGGCCATCTTTGTTTTCGAAGCGCGTCAAACGCGCCAAATTTTAAATTGGAAATTATTTAGCTTTTTCAAACACTTGGAAATAAATTTGACCGGAGGAAGATTCGAACTCCCGACTCCGGCATTGCCTGTGTCCAAACACGAGGGTTGTGACCAATAGACCACCCTCCCAACTTGATATGGTATGAGATTGGGTGCTTGTAAAAGAACACACAAGGGTAGAAATTTTAACATACAAACCCAGCATTCGATACATACCTGAGGGGCAGGTAAAATAAAGGAACAACCGCATTCCATCACGACTTGAGGCGCCCATATGTCTACGATTGCGTAAATAGTACTAGAAAACCGGTCTGCCCAGGTAATAAAAGAATTTCGTAAGGGACACCGAGCTTTTTTGTTGTAAAAGGGATGAATAAAAGTATGTCATTAAAACGTCATTTCCTTAATGAACACATAGCCGTGTCTCTCTCGCTCGTAAGGTAGGAAATGAGAAAGGAAAGAGAACGAACATAAATTTTCAAGTTTGAACCTGTCGAAAATGCGTGCATGTGTTTAACCATCATTAAGGGTGAGGTGGAGATGGAAAAGGGGTAGTCGAGTAGACGTATCGTTTCATTTACATTCAGATTGTGAGAGTCTGTTCGTAGTTACATACGTATTGTTTAGTTTTGTGCGTTTAATATTGCAAGCAAAAGTGCTCGAGCCGCATCTCCAGCTTTGAGAAGAAAGAAAAAAGGTACGTGTTTACTCGAATAAAAATGGTTCTGTTTTTAATTAGGGGATTTTGTTAATAATTAGGTAAAAGCAAAAGCAAAAGAATCGAAACAGTATGGATGCTTCTTCGTCACTGAGCTCCCAATGCGAACCCGCTTGTTGTTCACAATTAGATTATGAGAAAGCGTTTAACGAAATGGATCGTCGGTTCAAGGAGGCAATACGTGTCGAAAATAGATTGTTACTCGGCGTAACCTGTCAGTTGAAAGGGTTCACGATTACAGTGGGACTTAGCGAGGCACGAAATTGTCTCCCAGCCGTGAATTTGGTTAAAAACGTCTTGAATGAAGAGCGACGCATATCTTTTAGTAGAGACGAGTGGTCTGAGTTGTTCAAGAAACTAGAGTTGGCAGTGGAGGTGTACTTTAGCAAAACAGATGTCATCGTCGAAAATACCAAAGAGAATGGCAGCGTAGTTTTAGAAACGTGGCCGTTGGACGGCGAAAATGTAACACTCGGAATTTCCATGTATGGCCAGACAAAAACTATAACGTTACGTAATATATACGGAGTCGAAATAATTCTCGAAGAGGAGGAAGCAATTAACATACTCAAGCTGAATTCGAGTCTAAAAAAGGTATTGGTTAGGCTGTCGAGCGTAACTTTTCTACAGCGCTATGATCAGCTTCTGGTGGAAGTGGACAACGAATTAAGGGAAAGTTATCTTCTCCCGTTATCCGGAACGTGTCTCCAGGATGACGAATTAGTCATAGAGTTAATTAAGCGATGGTGTTCCAGTAACGACGATTTTGATAGATTTGTAATCGAAATTATCCAAAATAATCGAGAGTTGGCATTACGCCAGTATAATATGCTGTACAAAAATTGTAGCGAGGTTTTTCAATAAATAAATACATTTTAATAAACACGGAGTTTTTATTTGGGGGTGTGTGAGAGAGAAAGGAAAAACACAAAATAGTCATTTCTTATTATTAGTCTAAAGGCACAAGCACAAACAAAATACTAAGTTCCTATGCTATATTTATGTACAGGCGGGTACAAACGTTAAAATAGTAGGTTATCGCAAACGCAAAACCAGCTGGTTTAAACGACGGAGCTTGGCTTGCTCGTGCCCCTTGAAACCACGATCGAAACAATTTGCTGTAAAATACAGAGCTCGATGTTTGTATAGAGAGAGAGAGAGAGAGAGAGAGATGCGGTATTGTTTTGAATTTGAAAGAAGTGGAGTAATATAAAAGAACGTGGGGGAGGAGACGATGTGTGGAGGTAAGTCGTCTATATAAGACATCATTAAAAGATTTCACTGGAGTATACTGTCCTCAGCGAACTTCTCCGTATGTAAGTATATTCCCCATTATGACGGGCACTAACAATAATAAACACTGTTTATTATTTTAGCTAAATCATGGTGCGTACTTACAAGAAAACAACCAACAGGGGAGAGTGGTCAAAGGATGCTATGAAAACGGCTATAGATAAAGTTTTAAACAAGGAGATGGGTTACAAAAAAGCTTCTTCGATATACACAGTGCCCCAGACTACTTTAGAGCGATATGTGAGGAAAATGAAGGAGGGTGGTGATGCTGGAGTTATTATGATATATACACCCGAGAAACAATGCCCTAAACCACAAAAGGCACTACATAAAATTAGTGAATCTGTAGTCAAAACGAAAAAGGCAACGCATGTAAGTATATCACCCCCCTGCTTTCCTTTCTAATTAATTGTGATTTTACAAATTGACAGGAGACGGATTTTTTAAACGCAATCAACTCTGCAGCCGGTACGGATGGTGGAACAAAGCCCATTAGAAGACTTCAGGATCTGCCCATAGATAAACCGTTTGAAATTGAAAATATAAAGATAGTAAATACAGCGTATGGCAGATGTCCCCTGGTGGAAGCGCGAGAATTTTCAGTATTTCTAGCAACACGATACACCAAGGTTATCGAGGACAATCTATCAAAATTCCAGCAGGGCGTTTATAAGCTGATTTTTACAGGGCTACAAGAGTATGTAGATACCAACTATAACCCGCGGGCTACTTTTAAGATTGTATGAGGAAAATGTAAAAATAAATACCTTATTTAAAATTATATTGTCGTCTTATTGCGTAACGTAAACCCACCACCACAATTCAACGAGTAACAGAGAAGCATAGCGCTTGTACGCATTATCGCAAGACGCCTGAGGCTGGGTGTGAAACGCATCTGCCGATCTATGCAGACAAGCTGGAACCTGCCTGCCGCTCCATGTTGTTAAGATGCCTAGACGTGTTCTCTCTCTCTTATAACGGACACTATCTAGGACAGACATCACCTGTTTACGTTTGGCTTTTGACACATTTGTGTGCAAAAGGGTGTATCCCCCTCCGATGAAACGTCTAGGGTTGTAGTAGACAACACCTGTTTTCGTTTACCTGAGAAATGCTAGCGAGCGAACTCGATGCTTTCGAGTTCTGTTATGTCACTATGATTGAAACTTCTAGATGTCGCTGTCTGTAATTTCTAGCGTCAATGTAAATTTTTTTTAAAATGTGTAAGTATTGAAAATGGCAGCCTACATCGTTCTCAGGTACTCAGGTAAAAACTGTATTCAATTCGCCCAAAGTAATGTGATAAAATCACGTTATGCAACCCTCGACACACACACATCTCGTTTACATATTTGATGTCCTAATTGATATTAGTTTTATTAAGTTGAGTTTGAATACTCATTGTACACCTTTCGAATGATGGATTTACGCGTGCGAGAACACATAAAATTACGATAGAAGATTAGGGGTATATAAGTAATTCTTGTCTATTCGCCTACATAGGGATGCGATATAATACTTTTCAAGTCGTACTGTAGTAATACGTTGTCAGTTTTCGTCTACTACTACTACTACTAGCGATCTCTGTCTCTACTTCTCTCTCTCCTCTTACAAGATGATGATGGATTAAAAACAAAGGGAGACACCACGATCTGTCTACTGCGCATGTGCGCTGGGAACGAACTCTGGCGAATTTCTTATGGGATTTAACATGGGAAAATATCGTTGCCTATACGATGGCAGTTTTCGTTTACTAGCTGTCCTTCTCTCTCTCTCTCATCTTAAACGATAATGGATATTAACGTCTAACAAGAGGGCTTTCAAGTTCTGTTATGTCACTTCTAGATGGCGCTATCTGTAATTTCTAGAGTCAATTTAAATGTGCAAGTATTGAAAATGGAAGCCTACTTCGCCCGGAGGTACTCTGTATTCATTCGCCCAAAGTAATGTGGTAAATTTACGTTAGGCTGCCCCTGACACACATCTCGTTTACAAAATGTTGACATATTTGATGTCCAGATTGATATTGCTAACGTAGTATACAAACTCTGATGAGACGATGATTGTCGAGATTCCTCTCGGGTATTTACGTTATTCCCATGTATAAAGATTACCGTCTTTATCGCCGACAATTACACTAATGAATCTACTCTACTTTGGTATAGGATTATCGTTTGCTTCCATTATTCTAAGCTTGCACACACCTGCGATGTTACTACCTGTCTGTTGTAGAGAGAGAGACACTTATGTCTCGCTTTTAATTCACGCATTTTTTTTTAAATTTAGATTCACGATTTTAACGAAATACCTTTGTAAAGCGGTCGCAGGTAAATACTATAATACCTGTCTTGTAACGTAAACAACCGCCCCGCCCGCCCGTCCATTGATGGTCCCCATAAGTTGTGTGTATTCAAGTGGCATATTTCACTCGCTTAACTTATTTGAAATTTAGCCTACGATAATGATGATGACGAGAAGCTCTAATATTTTCGCTGAACAAAACCACACACACACACTTGAAACGAAAACAAGATGAATCAAGTACTTTTGCTTAAATCGGGGGTTACATTTGCATGATGATTGTGTGTGAAACACCCTTCTCGCTCTTTCCCTAGCTAGTTTTACACGCCCTACTAAATCCAAACGTCTAACAACTCCACGCACCCTCCCCGCGAACAGCTGGCGTGTCGTAGTATTCTACCTTTGCCCATTCATCGAACCATCTCTCTCTCTTACCCACGAAGATTGAAGAGACACATGACAAGACGCATTCCATTTCAAAGCAGGTACTTGTTTGAGACAAGCTCTAAACACCGTAATCTGTCATAAATCTTACCCTAATTATTCTTATAGTGAATAAGGTATAAACGAAATTTGTGTTGATGTATCTTTTATTTTACACGATCTGCCCGCATCCCTTAAGTCTAAGACCATCGTCGGAATTTTACGTAGACCTGCTAAATTCCACAACCCTACGATAAAATCGTACGCTTTAACCCCCATTAAATGCGTTCCCACACGCATGCTTTAGACTATGACTATTTTCCTTTCTCTCTCTCACACAAATAAAAACTCTGTGCTTTCTTAAATGTATTTTATTTATTGAAAATCCTATTTTTTGTACAGCATATTAAACTGGCGTAATGCCCACTCTCGATTTTTTTCGATAAATTCGATTACCAGTCTATCAAAATTATCGTAACTGGAATACCCTCGTTTCGTTAAGTCTACGACTAATTCCTTATCATGGAGACCCGTTTCGGATATTGGTGACATATAGCTTCCATTTAACTCGCGGTCTCCTTTCACCAGAAGTTGATCGTAGCGCTGCAGAAAATTTACGTTTGACAGCCTGGTCAGTATCTTTTTTAGACTCGAATTCAGCTTGAGTATGCTAATTACTTCATCCTCTTCTAGTATTATTTCGATACCATACATATTACGTAACGTGATGGTTTTTATCGGCCCATCCATGGTCATTCCGACTGTTAGATTTTCGTCCTTGCCAAAGGGCCTTGTATCGAACACAGTGCTACCCCTCTCTTTGGTAATCCTTATTGTGGAGATGGTCGTTTTTCTGCTAAAGTAGAACTCTGCCGCCCACCTTAGTCTCGAGATCAACTTGGCCCATTTGCGCAAACTAAATGATATGCGTCGCTTTTCGTCCTCGACGTTTTTAACCAAATGCACGCCAGGAATACCGTTTCGGGCTTGACTAAGTCCAGCCGTTATCGTGAACCCTTTCAACTGACAGGTTACGCCGAGTAACAATCTATTTTCGACACGTATTGCCTCCTTGAACCGACGATCCATTTCGTTAAACGCTTTCTCATAATCTAATTGTGAACAACAAGCGGGTTCGCATTGGGAGCTCAGTGACGAAGAAGCATCCATACTGTTTCGATTCTTTTGCTTTTGCTTTTACCTAATTATTAACAAAATCCCCTAATTAAAAACAGAACCATTTTTATTCGAGTAAACACGTACCTTTTTTCTTTCTTCTCAAAGCTGGAGATGCGGCTCGAGCACTTTTGCTTGCAATATTAAACGCACAAAACTAAACAATACGTATGTAACTACGAACAGACTCTCACAATCTGAATGTAAATGAAACGATACGTCTACTCGACTACCCCTTTTCCATCTCCACCTCACCCTTAATGATGGTTAAACACATGCACGCATTTTCGACAGGTTCAAACTTGAAAATTTATGTTCGTTCTCTTTCCTTTCTCATTTCCTACCTTACGAGCGAGAGAGACACGGCTATGTGTTCATTAAGGAAATGACGTTTTAATGACATACTTTTATTCATCCCTTTTACAACAAAAAAGCTCGGTGTCCCTTACGAAATTCTTTTATTACCTGGGCAGACCGGTTTTCTAGTACTATTTACGCAATCGTAGACATATGGGCGCCTCAAGTCGTGATGGAATGCGGTTGTTCCTTTATTTTACCTGCCCCTCAGGTATGTATCGAATGCTGGGTTTGTATGTTAAAATTTCTACCCTTGTGTGTTCTTTTACAAGCACCCAATCTCATACCATATCAAGTTGGGAGGGTGGTCTATTGGTCACAACCCTCGTGTTTGGACACAGGCAATGCCGGAGTCGGGAGTTCGAATCTTCCTCCGGTCAAATTTATTTCCAAGTGTTTGAAAAAGCTAAATAATTTCCAATTTAAAATTTGGCGCGTTTGACGCGCTTCGAAAACAAAGATGGCCGATTTGAATTTGCCGCGCTTCGAAAACCAAGATGGCCGCCACTACAACCACCTCGACGGGGGCTAAGTCTCTCTCGAAGATAACGAAGCCCGAGTTCGAAGTGACATACTTTCAAATCTGGCGCTCAACAACGAAAACAATATGGCCGCCGCTACAACCACCACGAAGGGGGCTAGACGAAGCCCGAGTTCGAAGCAAGCTGGGCCCCACAAAATCCACGATGGCCGCCTATAAACCACGTCAATTGGGCACTAGTGGCGCCATCTGTCGACAATAGCAGCTGTCAAATTAGCCAAGTCACTCACCACAATGGCAGCTGTCAAATTAGCAAAGTCCCTCACCACAATGGCGGATGCCGGTACAGAAACCTGTAATTGACAACTTAGCAAAGTTTCACACCCGTGGCGCCATCGTCGGCGGCGGCGGCCACAACTACTAGCCAAGTTTCAAACCATGTCGGTAACAGAAACCTGTAACTTAGCAAAGTTTCAAACCATGTCGGTAAAGTAGATTCCTACCTTAACATGCCCCGTCTAAATCGCCGGAATACCTACTCTGGTGAATTGTCGAGGAATACGATTGAAGAATAATTTCCATATTTTAGCAATGATATACAGTGTGTCCAGTATAACGTGCACAGCATGGGGATTTCGGACACCGTAAGAGATACGAAGTCGGTTAAATGGAGAAAATTGTGCATGATTTTATGGCCACTTCGATGCTGCTTTTGTTTTTTGAAAAAATTTATTATCACTCTAGATATTGAGGAAAAACTGAAAAATTGCATTTTCTTTAAATGCTTATAACTTTTTTATTAATGAAAATAATTTCAATTTTCAAAAAAGAGAAAATAGGCACTACTAAAACGCAAATAATTAATTCATAAAATAATTTTTTTAGTGCGCCATTTTGGAGATATGATGCAAACTTATGTTTTTTTAAATAAAACCTAACCTCATTTTTATGTTTTTAAAAAGCTAATTTTTTTCTCTTTTCAAAAATATAAGGGTTGATTTTTTTAATTCCTTTACGGTAACTAAAATAGAATATTTTGTTATTTGTCGGTTTCTATGATACATAAATCGTAACAGAAATGACGATTTATACCCTCGGTATATAATATTTAAAAATTTGCCCTAGGGAGTTTTTATTATGAGTCGAAAATAAAGACAGTATTAAGAAATTTTGTGTTTTTTAGGTAAATTTTCAAACTACTATTGCAAACAAAAACCTAGAAAAACGTTGCATTTTATCAATTTAGTAGTTTTTATTAACATAAAAATTAACTGGTACATTTTCAATATTAGGAAAGTTAGCGGAAAATTCATAAAATTAATAAGTTTTACTAGAAATTAAATTTATTGAATTCTTCACAATCACAGTATACTTGAGCCACTTGTATACATTGCAGCCCTTAGTTCTGCAATAGCTGCTGGTTTGCTGTCAATGAAATTCTCAATAATAACGTTCTGCAACAGTTTGTTGTTGAGCGCCATCCTTCGTGATGGTTGTTATGCGCTAGCTGGTCCCAGTTGTTTTTGCGTCAGCTAGAATAGTAACCGAAGACCTCCACAGATTCTTGGTTAATTTATTCTTTATCTTATCGATTATTAGAAAAGGGCCTACGTCTTGATTGTCGTCTATGAATAAATTAGTCAGTTCTACGGTGCGCCATGCGCCAGCGATGCTCAAGTTTGATCAAACCTAAAAGGATGTAGAAATGTTTATATTAAGTACTATATATTCAATATAAATGATTTTTTACCTTCATCTGGAGATGTTCGTTGTCATCCGCTTCAGATCAATAGGTGTTCAAACGTTCCCTTGTTAGAACTTCCAATTTCTTGGGCAAATATTCATCTGATTTCTTTTTAAAAAAATAATTCAAGAAACAACCATACATTCTTTTTGCATTAATAATTGTATGCCCATAAATACGAAAATCTTAATTTTTTTGCTCGTTAACTGAAGAAAACAATTTGGACCACAATGTAAAATGTTTTCGTTTTAATTTTGCTTGGGTCGTGTAAAAAATAGTATACAGTGAATACCATTAACAACGCAACATAGCCAACATAACGTCGATTGTAAGATATTGTTACAGTTCGTTTATATGACAACCTCTGACAGCAATGCTAAATCGCGTTCCATTTAATTTGCAACACCAACATGCAGTTCATTAATTTCAGATAATAATTATTATAAAGATCGAAATTAGACGATCGCAAAAGTTGGTGTCAAAGTTTTCTCGTAGGTTTAATTTAAAAAAAGCTTTATACGCATCATTAGGCCAATTTTTTTAGGAGGATTGAAAGAAATGAAAAACATTAAAAATACGAGGCTTATCGTTTTCAAAACCACCAGAAACTTACACAAAGAGAGGAGGAAACGCGTACGGACTTTTGCTTTCCGACGTTCGATTTTTAAACATATTATTTACGGATCAAGCAACAACTTTCAATTTACGTGAAGAGGTAAAATCACCAAAATACCCTAAAAAGTGAATGTTTGGGCAGGTTAATAGAAAATGATATAATAGGACCATTCTTTATTAAAGGCAATTTAAACGAACAAAAATATTTTTCTGAATAATAGAATTATTTCTAGTGAGAATTACATTTGAATATGGATGAAATCTAGTTTCAGCACTACGGGTCTCCACCTCACTACACAATGGCAGTACGAAATTACCAAATTTTTCTACGTCGTTGGATAGGACGAGGGGGTAAAATAAATTGCCGGCGAGATCTCGCTTCATCGATAAATAATATTTTATTTAAAAATCCTGTGGGCTATTGTTGATCCTTTTGACCGCAGAAAGCAGACCACAAGTCGGAAAGCAGAAGTCCATAAGCGTTTCCTCATCTCCTTGTATAAGTTGTGGTGGTTTCAATAACGATACCTAAGACTTGTATTTTTCACGTTTTTCATTTCTTTCAATCTTATAAAAAAATATTTTGGTCTAAGAAGAGGTGCAAAACGTGAAGTTTCTCAAAGAACACCTACGAGAAAACTTTGACACCAACTTTTGCGATCGTCTAATTTCGATCTTTATAATAATTATTATCTGAAATTAATGAACTGCATGTTGGTGTTGCAAATTAAATGGAACGCGATTTAGCATTGCTGTCAGAGGTTGTCATATAAACGAACTGTGACAATATCTTACAATCGACGTTATGTTGGCTATGTTGCGTTGTTAATGGTATTCACTGTATATATCTCAGGAGAGAATGCCATTATTGCCTCGGTGCTATGTAGCCCTCGGGCTGCGCCCTCTGGCTACAAATTACACCTAATAAGGAATAATCCTGCATTTCTCTCCCTTCATATATAATATACTATTAATTATTATACAAACATTTTATAGAAACTGGAACTATTATGGCACTGATTTATAACGTAGCCAAGGAATTAAAAGATAGTAAGTTAGATAAAGACTTTTCCAAGTTTTCTAACCTTATAGCAACACATTTTCAAATTCTTGATGACTATTGCAACTTGACGTCGGAAGCGGTAAGTTTATGCAAAGTTTTCTTAAGCGCCTAACTGTGAACAAAAATCGGTATATTATTTACTCGTAAAAGCAATACTTATTTTGTAAATAAACCTTCGTGATAGCCCAAAATGATGGATGGTTTCGTTTAGAACTTGTATTACAAGAGCCAGTTAGAGAACCCAGATATCTTGAGATTTATTAACGTGCAACATCTATTTCAATAGAATCGTTAAAAAATATGTTGTGTCAACACAAAACTTTCTGGTTGAGGTGGTTATTCTAAAGACGGTTAAAAAACAAAACAATACTTAAAATTTTTATACCTACCACTGCATAAAAAAATAAACGTCCAATTTTTTGACAACTGTCAAAAACGTCAGCTGTCAAGAGAATACTAAACATTTTTATATCACTGAATAGAGAAAGAATTTCTCTACCGAATGATGGTTATATGTTGCTATTTAACGAAAATTAAATATCCTTAATACTATTAAAAATCTCATTTATATGATACTTAATAATATTATGTATTTATACTATATAATTTAGTATTTATAATGGTATTTATTAAATTATTATTATTAAAGTATTGATGCTGATTATAATATTCATATTGTGTATAATTATATAAAAAAATAAATTGAAAGTTTTGTTATTATTTTTCAGTATTTCGAAAAAAAAGGTTTTTGCGAAGATCTAACTGAGGGAAAGTTCAGCTATCCTATAGTTTGTGCACTTCGTAATCATCCTGAAGACCGTCGAATCTTAGGTGAGCTCTTCTCTAAATTATAAGATAGAAAAGCGGCCTTTAAGGCACTAAGGGTCAGTATTATAACGTCAAGTCAACCGTCGGTTAACTCAACCTTGACTGTCTCAACCGGAGGTTGAAATTGTAAAAAAAATATTAATTTCACTATAGGTCAAAATATAATGTCAATTCAACCTCAGGTTGAGTCAACCGAAGGTTGAGTTGACGTTATAATACTGACCCTAAGAGCCACTAATGGGGCACTAAAGTTAGGCATAATTTTTTTTCCAAAATATGAAAATTTTTGTACCAAGTGTGACGTTGGCTCAAAAAAAAATAACTCGAAAACTATACGGGAGATTGAAATTTTTCAAAAGGCACTAAGGGCCAGTATTATAAACCTCAGGTTGAGTTTCAACCTGAGGTTGAATAAATGTTGAATAAATAAACATTTAAAATTTCAGAAATCTTAAAAATGCACACTACTGACCACACAATCAAGAGAGAGTGCTTGGAATTGATTAAAAAGTATGGAGGCTTGGAAGATACTGAGAAGAAATTATCAAGTCTTCGTGAAGAAATCTCAGAAGAAATAGATAGGTTAGAAGGACAGCCGATAAAAGATGAAATAATGGAAATATTATTTGCTCAACTAAGTCAAATAATTACTAGATTAACACTTTATGATTTTATTGCAATCCCATGAGTGATATAATCACCCATTTTCCTTAAGTGATGCATACAATAGTTTATCTACTTTTGATTATAAAAGTGAATTTTACATTAAAAATTTTTTACATTTACATGACAGTTATAAATCAAAAACTCAAATTTGTTAAATATCTAAAATACTTAAAGGATAAATGCAACAATTATTGTGTTATTAACATTTAAAATAAAAAATAAGTTTCCTTCCATTTTAGCTCTGTTGATGTTTCAATACATGCAGTTATATAAATGAAGAGCATCAATTATGTAAATACTTTTTTCTATTTCGGTACGTTAAGAAGCTTATAAGAATACTGTTTTGACGTCATAATAGTACGCTTATAGAGTCTATAACAGCACTGTTTCTAGGGAACTTTTTCAATGGGCAGCACTGCATGTTGACAGATGAATTTTATTTGACAGTTATAAAATTTATTTCATTGGACAGATTAGACTAACTTTCAAACACGAACGTCAAACTTTAGAATAAGTACTGCCAACATAAATTAATTTGCGCATCAAAATCCCAAAAACTATATATTTTGACGTAATTTTAATACATTTTTATAAAATAATGCAGCGAAATAGAAAAAATAGTATAAAAAACACGTTTCATTAGGCCCTTAACGCATTCGTCCCATTAGAAAACGCGCGCTGCGCGCTTGTTTTCTAAACTTTGGACTCATACGTTAAGAAGGTGCCTAATGATACTTGCTTTTTAATATACTATTTTATTATACTTGCATTATAATCTGCCAATTTCACACTAAAAGGCGTTCATAAAATCGTCTTTATAGCACAAGTGCTCTATAAAGTCGTCTAGGTAACAACAATAATATTAACTGTTGTGCGACTGTTGTTCTGGTATGTAAACACAAAGCATCTCTGTGGCAACAAATATATCCAAAATCGGCATGCTTAATTTTCAAATTTTAAATACACTTTTTTTTCTCTTTTATAGAGGTTTTAGTTGCAATTATAATAAAAAATAGCGTATAATACTCGTGTATAAGTAGACTTTATCGCATACGCGCTGTTACAAGCACTCGCAAGCTCGTGCTTGTAATTTTCCTCGCTAATGCGATAAAGTCTTTCTTATACACATGTATTATAATATACTATTGTACAATACAATAATTTTATTTCAAAGTTGTTAGTTGAATGATCTATTCGTCCGAGAAATATGGTAATTAAATAAATTAGTAATACTAGTTTTTTTTAAGCAAATATAATATTGGGACTTTGATAACTAATTATAATAATACTTCAAAACACCGAAAGTTCATTGGCTCATTGGTGCCGTGTAATTACCTTGTCCTACAGCTGAATTTAATTCAAGTTCAAGTGTTTCCTTTTTATTTTCAAACAACCACATATCCAGAACCGATTTTGACGAAATTTGGTTTCATCAATTTTTAGCAAAATGAAAGCCATACGAGATAGCTCATAATAAGGAGGGTATTTTAAGCGCATTTGTGCAAATTTAGACCTACATTATTCAAACTTGATTTTAAGTTATTAATTATTATTATTTTTTGTCTCGATTATAACAACTTTTTCTTGGATTGGAAAAAGTTAAAAAGAACAAGTTGCAATTATAACCTTTTTTACTAAGGTAAAAATTGGAATGAAATTCAAAATATTGATTACGATTGTTGTTTGTTAAAATTACTAATCTTAAAACATTTTGAAAACTCTTTTTATTGTACCTTGCGATATCTTTGTAAAAGAACAAAAAACTGTTTACGGATAAATTGATATAAAAAAATAAAAAACATTATATTATGTACCTAATTTCCCATTCCCAAAATATCTACAGGGTGAGTCTAAAATGCGTACCATAACTTATAGGGGTGATTGTACAATGTACAAGTCAAAACAAGACGATTGAGCTAAACATGCCTGGCCCGAAAGTCTACTCCTGCTGAGATACAGGCCTTTAAAATCTTCATATTTTCTCGATATTTTGCTTTATTTTTCGAACGGCTCAGACTACAAGGATTAAATTTCGGTGACAAGGAGTAATAGTGGAGTGAACGAGGGTTTTACTGCTAAGAACCCACGCCTTGAATGAATTTAGATGAAATTTTTTTTATTCAGTTCTAAATATCCTAAAGATCAAAGTTTATATTGTTAAAAAGTGTGCATTTGCCTCATCCTTTTTTTAAACCACTTCTTGTGAATTCAGTTTTGAAAATCATAAAAATTAGCTGAAAAAGAATTTTTATTTCATAATTTTTGGTGCAAATGCTTACGCGTTTGATAATTAGTAACTAAGCAACAAGTTTACGGAAAAAAATATTCAAAAAAGCATGTTGAAATTCTTATTAACAGTTTGTAATAAATCTATTCATTCTACAACTATTACGGAGTTTTCATTAAGGACCCCTAAAACTCTTAAAAAATTAATTTTCTAAAAATTGTAGAAAAAGACAGGTTTATAAAAATGTATTCTTTTTATTAGATATACATATAAACAATCTAACATACAATTAATAGATCCCTATGATTTAGAATCAAAAGTTTTTTAATGTTAACTAATTTTTTATACAAAGTTCCTAAATTGCTCTATAAAGAATCGCTCGAAAACAAAAAAATTGTTTATTGTATTAACTTTATACACTTAGATGAAATAAAAACAGACGTTTCAAAGTCAGAAAACGAACATTACTTAATAAACACAAAGACCCATAATATGATTATTCCTTATTAGAAGAATGCCTCAATAGATGTTTATCTAAATATTGTTTTTTTGTACATTTATAATCACATAAGTTACAATGAAAACGCTTTTCTCCAGTGTGTTTAGTCATATGATTTTTTAAAGTACCTGTTTGAGAAAATTTAACCAAACATATTTTACATTGATGTGGTTTCTCACCAGTATGAACTAGCATATGACGTCGCATAAGCGCTTTGTTCGTGTTCGTATAATCACATTTTTCACATTGCAATTTTTTAATAGTAGAAGGATCTGCATGTTTTTTTCGATGATAGGTTAAAGTACTATAGTATGCAGTACTGAACTCGCAAATATTACACTTAAATGATTTTACACCACTATGTTGTACCTTATGGTATGTTAAGCGAGCTCTAGATGTACAACGAAAATCACAAACGTCGCATTTAAATAGTTTTTCTCCAGTGTGTATTTGCATAATATGGACTGTTAATGATGCTTTAGTTCTAAATGTTTTACTACAAACATCACACAAAAATGGGTTTATACCTGTATGTTGTACCATATGGGATTTTAAGTTAGGTTTAGATATACAAGAATAATCACACAAGGTGCATTTAAATGGTTTTTCTCCAGTATGTAATAAGAAATGGTTTTTTAGAGTACCTTTTTGACGAAACTTAGCATTACAAATAGAACAACTAAATTTTTTACTACCCTTATGAATTTGAAGATGACGCTTTAAACTCGAAATAAATGTAAATGAGAGGGAACAAATTTCACATTTATACTTATTTTCTTTTGAATGTGTTTGCATATGTAGTATCAGATATCTTTTACTTGTAGCTCTATACTTACAAAGTTCACAAGGAAATGGTCTATCACCGGTATGTTTACGATAATGAATTTTTAAGTAAAATGGAGAAGTAAAGTTAGAACCACATATTTCACACAAGAATTGTCTTCGCTTCGTACATTGTCTTCTATGAACCACACAACAATTTACACATCTGAAAGATTTATAACAACTATAACATTTGCTCAATTTTTTGTCTTCTGGTTTAGTTACGTAATCACAAAGCTCACAAGTAGATGGGGTCTGAAGAGTATGTGTTTCACGATGGGTTTTTAAAGATTTTCTGTTGGTAAATAACCCACCACATAATTCACAACAATACTGTTTCGTCTTCGTTATCAGTTTTTTGGGGCTTTTAGGCTTACTAGTAGGAACAGTTTGTTCTACTTTTGTTTTGAAGGAATTCTCGTAATTCAACGGTTCACATGGTGAGGGTTCGTTAGAAATTGTAGTATTGGTATAGGTACATGACTCTTCACTTTTAGAATACTCTAACTGACTTTTCATAGACTCGATAATACTATCTTTTAGCACATCTGCTTCTAAGCATAATTTTGTTATACTTTTGTAAACACAAACATGGCACTCATATTCCTTCTCCTTGGTGTGTATTAATAAGTGGTTGAAGAGTTCTAAATTACTTTGACTTTTATATTCACAAAAATCACATTTGTAATAATCTGAGAGGTCGTGGGTTTTTATATGGATTTGTAATAGATCATCATTTAAAAAATTTAACCCACATATAGTACACACTTTTAAGTTTTCGCCTGATTCACAATTATTGTTTGTCGTCTGCTCAACTATTAAAACGGTATCACTTGGGCTATTCTCGTCATATTCAATTTCCACATATTCAATTCCATCGATGACATGTGTTTCTTCAATTATCAATTCTTCGTCTTTGATAGTTACTAAAAATAATTTATAGAGGTAATTTATGTAAAATAAAGCAAATTTAGGAAATAAAGGAATTTTGAGGTTATAGTGTTATACTGTGTGATATTTAAACAATTAAAATTAATTATGTTATTTTCTTAGAACTGGTAGTTTACCTAAATTGTAAGGAGTAGTTTCCCAATCAAAATTATCTGTTTCAGCCATTACTTTATTACAATTTTATCGACTATCACTAGATTTTACACTTCAACCACAGTATACATAATAGAACCTTACCTGTTTGTAGGTCTAGTTGCAAAGATTTTTCAACCTCGGGTTCAAGTTCTGAACTAGCCTTACGTTTCCGGAATTCTGTTTCTTCTAAAGTAGGGCAAGCGTGGGCATGCAGACGATTTCTTAAAGCGTTTAAAAACATGTTACTAGCAAAATGAAGTGAACAAACTCTATAAAATGAATTTAAAGTTTCCACTTTTTTCAATTGTAAGTCGGGTCTGCTGCACCTCTCGACCCATAACTTGGACCTAAAAGAATTCAAATATTTGCTTATTGTATAATTAAACTTAAAAGTTACAATTACCTTTCTGGATCTTTTGGGAAACTGAAAAAACTTATGTATGGTTCTTTAAATTTCTGTGCCGATTTGCAATCTTTGTATGCACAAACGTAGCCCCCGGCTTTAGGCATTTTAACGGTTTACGAATTTAAAAAACAACTACACTACGAAATTTACAACACGTGAAATAAATTACGATTTATTTCCGAAACTGTTTATAAGTAATAAACACTTTAAAATAGTACACACTTAAAGAAAACGTGGTAAGCACCAAAGCACGTGGTAAGTAACAACAAACGCAACAAATCACACCTTCACAGCAAAACACGAGACAGCTGATTGACTACGGCCATGTTCTCTGCGGTAAATTTTGGAACATGCGCATAAAAATCACAAATCCTGAGATACGTTACTGGTTCTATTCGGGTGCGGCGTTGAATGTAGATGGCGCTGTTTTAGCTTAAGGCCGCGCTGAAAAAGCGGCGAAAGTTGGAGTTAAAAATAAGCCTTTAGTTTTTGTTGCAGGATTTAAAAACTAAACGTTATATGAACTTAATTTTTTTGAAATTTTAATAAGGAAAGATCAATGAAGGAGATGGACAATTGTCATTGCTTTATATTATGAATAAATAGGTTAAATTAATTTTTGAAAACAAGAAACTTTCAAATTTTGAAGCAACCAATATTGATGAAATTCCGTTATCTCCTAGTGGAGATCGTTATAAGAACAATACCTAATTTTTAAGTGATTCCATCGCTAATTAAACGAAATACCCAACAAAATACTGAATCAAAATATATGTCCTTAGCGGTCTTTCCTACCAAATCTTTCGACAATAGTTCAGGCATTGCCTTTTAGATGGCGCAAGCAAAATTTTAAAGTTCCAGGTATAAGGGGTCGTTTATGCTGGGCCGTTAACTTAACTTTAAGCTTTAACCTTGAGTTAACTATAGGGAAACCAATGCTACGTTTCAAGGTTAAAGCTTAAATCTTAAGTTAACGGCCAGCATAAACCAGCCCTAAATTTTGAACTTTTACTGTTCTTTTTTTTTTTTTTTATTTTGTACATATGTCACGCATCGACTTTCGCCATTAGCAGTGATAGTGTGATTAATGATTACAGTATAACAATTAAATATTAAATAAGTTGAAGTAAACTGTTCTTTTGTAACCCTGTAATTTGTAATCCCCATTATTTCGTCGGGTTGCTCAAATGGTCACAACAAAGACCTTTTCTAAACATTTTAAACTCCATATCTTAAAACAAATTCTCTCTCTTTTCACAACAAACCATTTCTCTAGTGTAGACAGTATGTTGGCACCATCTATAGTTTTTTCCTTCAACTTAAAGTGGTAAAAATACACGTTATGGCAAAAATGTCTCCCCTCCACTTTTGCAGCGCGCCCTTAATATGTCGGCTCGAGACGGGATTATTTGACAATTGACAGTTGTTATTGGTTATTGTTGAGAGTAAACGCCTACACTCATTCAAATATACGTCAACAACCGAGCCCGTCTTGTTTAATTCCAGAGTTAACCGCAAAGTGCATAGCGATCGCTGTTTCATCCGAAACATCAGAGAACGAGTAAACAAAGACCACTAGCGACGCTACGTTACGGCACTGCACTGGCCCTGACTATAGCCCACGTTAGAAACAACGGATGTGGCCATACGAGGAATTTTTTACCACCCGTCAAATCTTGTAATTTTGTATTTTTATTAAGAAAATTTTAATTTCATATCTTCAGAAAGTTCGTTTTACGAGCTTTCAAAGTATTGAAAAACATACAGGGTGTTCCATTTAAATTAAGAAATTGTATCATATTTCCGGTTAAACCGGAAGTCAAAATATAAAGTGTTTTGTATCGTGTAATAGCTGATTTGACGAGCATTCAAAATATTTAAAAATATACAGGGTTTCCTAAAAATTTTGATATTTTAGTAATGTCCGGTTTAACCGGAAGCGCTTTGTTAACCGAAAATAGTGTCAAATAATAGATATTCATGGGATTGATACATATATCCATTTTCAAGTTTTCATTTTAAATACAAAAGAAATTAGGGATTTTTAAAGTTTTAACATTCAAAAAATCATTACTCAGAAACGGCTCGGGCGATTTTGCTAAAAATTTAGATTTAGATAGAGAATTACGTTATCTATAACATATCCGAATGTGTATAATTCGGCTAGGACAGTTTTCAAGAAAATCCATTTCAAAATTTTGACCTACTTTGACCCCATAAAGGTAGGCAATTTTTAAACAATTTTAAAAATCGACTTAGTTAGGACGAAACCCCTATATTTTGGCTGTACAATAGCGTTTTGAAATTTTTATAATAATAATTAGCGGCCAAGTTATAAGAGAAAAACTACAAAATGAGACAACCGTTCTATTGGCCGCCATTTTAAATTTAAAAAAATTGAAATTTTGTTTTCAATTAGGACTCAGATGGGATTCAATTAATTCCTTTCAATTGGGTCTCTTATAGCCAAGTAAAAATGAATTTGGCGTAACTTTGCAAACATGCACCCAAAATAACCACCTTTTCTTTGGAGACCCTGTATAGATTTCTTATAAAAGCTTAGTTTACCGACGAAATAATTTTAAAGTGGCTAAAATCAAATTTCATCAAAATCTAAGGCGATGTCTATACCTCAGCACATAATGTTATAAGGCTTTTATTATTATGCTGGGAAGGGATGCAGTATTTGAGTCCCTTATTTAAAATAGTGTTTTCTTTTTGGGAGAATGTCACTGATGTTTTGTTGATGACGTGTAGATAGAACTGAACTGTGTGATTTTTCTTCGTTGTTGCATTCGTTTTTTAAACACAATAGGGCTACAATAATCCTGGACTTGGTCTACGAATGTGTCGAACTCCAATGGGTGTAGTTTATGTAGCAGCTCAGTGTGTACTGCTTTTAGATGAATAGCGATGTTGTCTCTGGCTCTGAAACAGTGTCGAATTTCTTCTTGCAACCAAATTCGCTCTGACTGAGCAATGGTCTTTTTGGTAAGAGGATTATTAACAGTTTATTTTAATGTATTGGGGTATTATTTTGTGTCGTTTGCATTCTTGGTTGAACCACAGATTTAAACTGGCTGTTTTTTGTTGTAACTTCAGTTTCTTAAAAGTTTGGAGTAGGTAGTTGCGCTGTACCAGCGTTGTGATATCACAATTTAGATATCACATCAGATATACACCTGATGATGCTTATCAAGCGAAACCGGTAGTGTATTCAAGAAGAATACACAAGCTACAAGCTTATCGTAGCCAATCCAGCGGCCGTGGCGCAATGAAACATTAGATTTGAGTGAAAAAGCTTACACAGTTAGCTACACAATAAACTGACTAGCAATCAGGTGCCCCGGGTTCGATTCCCGGTCTGGTAGTGCTTTTTTCTCTGGTCGAAAAAGCAGTTGATTTATATCAATTAAAATATTTAAAGCTCGTCACATTTATTTAAATGTGATTACATTCCTTAATGTTTTCTATATTTAAAAAATTAAAAAACCAATTAAAAAGGTTTTCTTATAGCTCCTGTAAAACTTTGTAAAGTGCTAATACGAGGTTTTGCACAATCACCGACGATGTCATATCTTACGTTTTTCTCCTCCAACAATTTCATTGAAGGATCTAAGGCTCTAAGCCACTGCCCGATGCAGCCAACCAGATTTTCGTATTCAGTGCCACTCAAATAGCTTATCCTCAAAAGACTTTAAATCTTTAAATGTGCAAGAAACTTTTTGGGGCCCTGTTGCGTTAGGTCTTGGAGCAGATTAGATTTGTATCACGTGACTTTGGAGGAAATCGAGCTATCTCGGAAGTATCTTATTTGTAATACTCGAACGATTCAGATGTTATCTGGATATATTCCATGTATTTGATGTAATATCAGAACGCAGCAATTGTATAGCCCAGCCATAGTTAAAACTCTTAAAAAATTAAATTTCTAAAAATTGTAGGAAAAGACAGGTTTTTTAAAATGTATTATTTTTATTAGAAATCAATCAAACGTACATACAATAGATCCCTAGTAATTAAATTGCTCTACAAAGAATCACTCGAAAATTAAAAAAATTGTTTATTGTATTAAAAACTTTGTACACTTACAAGAAATTAAAGCAGACGTCTCAAAGTCAGAAAACCAACATTACACACAAAGATCAATATGATTATTCCTTATCAGAAGAATGTTTCAAAAGATGTTTATCTAAATATAGTTTTTTGGTGCACTTATAATCACATAAATTACAATGAAAAGGCCTTTCTCCAGTGTGTTTGTTCATATGGCTTTTTAAAGCACTTCCTACAGCAAATTTAGCCCAACATATTCTACATTGAAATGGTTTGTCACCAGTATGAATTCGCAAATGCCGTTTCATATTTTCTTTGTTTGTGCTTGTATAATCACACATTTCACATTTATATCTCTTAATAGTAGATGGATCTGCATGTTTTTTGTTATGGACGTATAACCTTTGATAGTGTGTAGTACTGTACTCACATATCTTACACTTAAATAATTTTGCACCAGTATGTCGTGCCATGTGGTATGTTAAGTAAGCATTAGATCTACAAGAATAATCACAAACGCTGCATTTAAATGGTTTTTCATGTGTTAGTATATGAACTGCTAATTTTTTTTTATCTTCAAAAGTTTTATTACAAACGTTACACTCAAGGACGTCAACACCTGTATGTTCTCCCATATCTGATGTTAAGCTAGATTTAGATACACAAGAATAATCACCAACGTCGCTTTTAAATGGTTTTTCACTATGTCTTCGCATATGGAGTTTTAATCCTTTTTTATCTGCAAATGTTTTATTACAAACATTACACTCAAATGCTTTAACACCTGTATGTCGTATCATATGTGATGTTAAGCGAGAATTAGTTATACAAGAAAAATTACAAACGTCGCATTTAAATGGCTTTTCTCCAGTGTGTATCCGCATATGGACTGTTAATGTTCCCCTAGTTGTAAATTTATTCTTACAAACATCACACTCAAATGGATTCACACCTGTATGGTCTGCCATATGGGATGTTAAACCAGGTTTAGAATAAGAACAATAATCACAAAAGTCGCATTTAAATGGTTTTTCTCCAGTGTGCATTCGCATATGGACTGTTAATGATGATTTAGTTTTAAATGTTTTACTACAAACATCACACAAATATGGGTTTACACCTGTATGTTGTACCATATGGGATTTTAAGTAAGGTTTAGATATACAAGAATAATCACACAAGGTACATTTAAATGGTTTTTCTCCAGTATGTAATAAGAAGTGGCTTTTTAGGGTATCTTTTTGACGAAACTTAACTTTACAAATAGAACAACTAAATCTTTTAATACCCGTGTGAACTAGATGATGACGATTTAAATTCTCAACAAATGAAAATGAAAGGGAACAAATTTCACATTTAAATTTTTTTTCTGTCGCATGTGTTTGCATATGTTTTCGCAGATAGCCCTTAGTTTTAGCTTTATACTTACAAAGTTGACAAGGATATGGTCTCTCACCGGTATGTTTACGATAATGAATTTTTAAGTAATATGGACTACGACAGTTAGTACCACATATTTCACACAAGAATGTTCTTTGCTTGGTACATTGCTGTCTATGAACTGTTAAACAATTTACACATCTAAAAGTTTTAAAACAGTTATAACATCTGCTCAGTTGTTTTTCTCCTGGTTGTGATTTGTAATCACAACGCTTGCAAGTCAATGGTTTCTGAAGAGGATGTGTTCCGCGATGAGCATTCAATGTTTTTCTGTTGGTGAATAACCGACCACATAATTCACAACAATGCTGTTTCGTCTCCGTTACCTGCTTTTTTGGACTTTTAGGCTCATTAGCATAAACATTTTGCTCCTCTAGGTTCGTTTGGTAGGAATTCTCATAATTCAACTGTTCACATATTGGGTCTTCGTTAGAAATTGTAGTAGTGGAATAAGTACATGGCTCTTCACTTTTAGAATATTCCTGTAGCTGACTATTTATAAACTCGATAATATTATCTTTTAGCATATCTGCTTCTAAGCATAATTTTGTTATACTTTTGTAAACACAAACATGGCATTCAAACTTTGTCTCCTTGGTGTGTACAAATAAGTGGCTTAAGAGTTCTAATTTCAACAGACTTTTATATTCGCAAATATCACATTCATAATACTTTGAGACGTCGTTTGGGCCGTTCTCGTCGTATTCAATCTCCACATTATCAATTCCATCGATGACATGTTTTTCTTCAAATATCAATTCTTCGTCTTTGATAGTTACTAAAAATAATTTAATCTAATTAGGGGCAATTGATGGAAAATAAAATAGTGAAATTTTGAGGTTATGGTAAAATGTAACTGATGTTGTCTGATGTAAAAATTGCTAGCCTACCTAAATTGAAAGGAGTGGTTTCCCAATCAAAATTCTCCTCTGTTTCAGCCATCATTTTTTTTATAATTTCATCAACAATCACCCGTTTTTACACTTCAATCACAGGAACGAGTATACAAGACACAAAACGCACGATAAAAAGAAAGAGAATGTACAAGAGAGGACGAGCGGAAGCGGAAAGCGGCACATAAAGCTGGGTTCACATCGCTCTCCGTTGATACTTTTCCGTTGGTACGTTAACCAATCAGAGCAGAGTATTTTTCAAATTCATCCGTCGCGCGAAAACGACGGAAAAGTTGGTTGATGTTGAACTTTTAAGATTAAATTCTTATGCATCTGAAATCCGACGGTCCGACGCTGTCGTATGAAAGTTAAAATTTCGTACCGAATTTTACCGCCGAAATATTTTTAAAAAAACCCTGCCATAGGAAAACTTTCCGATGGCGATATCGTATCTTCAGATTTCGGATGCATGAGAATCATGCTTTCCGTCAAGTTCATCCATTGAATAAATAGCCGCTACTCTAAAGCTAGGTTCATAGCTCTCCGTTGATACTTTTCCGTTGGTACGTTGACCAATCAGAGCAGAGTATTTTTCAAATTCATCCGTCGCGCGAAAACGACGGAAAAGTTGGTTGATGTTGAACTTTTAAGATTAAATTCTTATGCATCTGAAATCCGACGGTCCGACGCTGTCGTATGAAAGTTAAAATTTCGTACCGAATTTTACCGCCGAAATATTTTTAAAAAAACCCTGCCATAGGAAAACTTTCCGATGGCGATATCGTATCTTCAGATTTCGGATGCATGAGAATCATGCTTTCCGTCAAGTTCATCCATTGATTAAATAGCCGCTACTCTAAAGCTAGGTTCATAGCTCTCCGTTGATACTTTTCCGTTGGTACGTTAACCAATCAGAGCAGAGTATTTTTCAAATTCATCCGTCGCGCGAAAACGACGGAAAAGTTGGTTGATGTTGAACTTTTAAGATTAAATTCTTATGCATCTGAAATCCGACGGTCCGACGCTGTCGTATGAAAGTTAAAATTTCGTACGGAATTTTACCGCCGAAATATTTTTTAAAAAACCCTGCCATAGGAAAACTTTCGGATATCGTATCTTCAGATTTCGGATGCATGAAAATCATGCTTTCCGTCAAGTTCATCCATTGAATAAATAGCCGCTACTCTAAAGCTAGGTTCATAGCTCTCCGTTGATACTTTTCCGTTGGTACGTTGACCAATCAGAGCAGAGTATTTTTGAAAGACGGAAAAGTTGGTTGATGTTAAACTTCATCTGTCAAGTTCATCCATTGTAGTGGTCAATGGTCAAAAGTTCAGGTTATACATGTTTTATTATTATTATTAACGGATAACTGGGAACTGTGTCCTGTGTCACCTGCCACTTCAAAATATACGTCAACGTGCCAACAGAAACGTATCAACGGAGAGGTATGAACGTAGCTTAATTATAGTCCATTTGGATTCGGTAGGGGGAAGACAAATAATTGACTCTACATCCTTATTAAGCAGGAACGAGCCTTAGCAACCGTTGTCTATAGGAGTAAATGCGACAAAAAATCATTTTCGAATTACAAGGATGATTTATTCATTCCGTCGAGTTTACTTTATCATTGGCTGTCATCATCTGATTATACAGAGAGGTCTAAAAGTGTGGAACGGCCTTAATAACTTCTAAACGAATTTACCAAATGATTGAAAATTACGTAATTTTTTGACTATGTTTAAATAATTTTATCATTCAAATCTTCAGAGTACCTAATGGCGGGGGGGGGGGTAATTTTTTTTTAATAGCGAGGGGGTCATTTTTTGGTATTCTCTGAAAGAGTATTTTATTCCAATTTCAGACAGAAACCAATAAAGGTTTCTTTTAAAAAAAGTTAAAAATAATTTAATTGTTTACGTTACTTGTTACCTATTTCAATGCTAGAATAGTAAAATCATTAATTTTATCGGAGTAACATTCCATTATTTCTCCTTCATTAATCATCACTAACAGTTTTTTCTTCTTAGAAGAGCATTTTGAAAACTTTTCGTAAAAATTCCCTTATAGTGTTAGACTAGTACTGTTATCGGAAAAAAACGTATCCTTAACCATACAAGCGACATTTCATATAACATTTTGGTAACCGATGTTTTCCCAGTATTTCAACCCTGCTGAATACGAAAATTGCGGTTACCAAAGCGAAATCTTAACCGGAAGCGTGATATTCAAGATGACACCCAAGATGTCAGCTTTGTTATTTTTGATGAAATCATTATGGACAATTATGACAAATATTTTTATTGGTTCGGATAGATAATTTTATACTCTACAATTTTTATTAGAGGTATAACTATCTTCAGATCACTCCTTAAGGAGCTACAGTCGGAAGAAGCACCGTGAAATTGGAACAAAATCCCAGTATCGAAATGCTAGAGGAATTTCATATAACATTTTGGTAACCGATGTTTTCCCAATATTTCGACCCCCCTGAATCCAAAAATTGCGGTTACCCACAGTAAAATTTAAACCGGAAGCGCGATATTCAAGATGGCGACTAGGTTGTCTGCTTTATTAATTAAGATTTATTTGGATGGAAGAATTATTATTGAAACTTGGACAACTGTTTTGATTGAATTAGATATACAAGGTTCTCTACAATTATTATTAAATGTAAAAGTACCGTAAAATTGCTTATTAAGGAGCGAAAGCCAGCTAAAGACATCGTGTGCGTAAAAATCGTCGTAATATACATGTTTGCTCTTTTTATTTATTTTGATGGATTAATTATTATGGCAATTAAGACAAATATTTTTGTTAGCTCAGATAGATAATTTTATGGTCTACAAAAAATTACAGTAAAATCACTCTTTAAGGGTCTAGAGAGTCGGGAGAAGCACCGTGTGTTGTCAAAACAGAAGACGCAATATCCTCTTTATGATCGACTTTTATGGACTTGATTTGCTCTGATCATGTTTTAACAGATACATCCTAGCTGGATACTGGAAAAGCTACCTCGCTGAACTCACCAACATGCTTCCATATACTGCTTTATGTATTAAGACGGTTTATACAACACTGGTGCTTTTATCGACTCTAGCTCTTTTAGGAGTGATCTGAAGATAATTTTACTTCTAATAAAAATTGTAGGGTATAAAATTATCTATCCCAACCAATGACAATATTTGTCCTAATTGTTCATAATTATTTTATCAAAAATAACAAAGCAGACATCTTGGGCGTCATCTTGAATATCACGATCCCGATTAAGATTTTGCTTTGGTAACCGCAATTTACGTATTCAGTAGGATTGAAATATTGGGAAAATATCGGTTACCAAAATGTTATATGAAATGCCGCTTGCATAAAATACTTTAACTTTTGCGCCTAGTCTATGTAGTCAGTCAACAAACCAAAATTTATCCTGATTTTTGGACTTTTTTGTAACAGCAATTTTTTTTTCTTAATCGGTCGAAACCATTCCTGTCATCCTGTGAGTTTGTGTATAAAATGTCTCAACCAAATTTTGACCGGAAGGCACTTATTCTTCGACTTTAGTGTAAAATTTTGACTTTTTAAAGTTTCCGTTTCACTATTTTTTGAATAACTTCGCTTGGATTGGTCGGATCGGGACCAAAAAATTTTCGTTTTGTTTGTAATGAATCTCCGAGGTCCATAAGACATTATATTATAGGTTTGTTCCCATCCCACACAGCTCGAACTAGTTCGTAACTGGGCGGAGTGTGCGCAAATTGAAATTTGTATTGCCAACTTCAATGTACGCTTGCGCTGTTCAGTTCTGAACCGTTCTGAACTGGTTCGACTGTTTGTAGGAACCGTCGTCTGCGTTGATCAACGCAGACGACGGTAGGAACAAACCTGATATTACCAGGTTACCTCGGTGAACAAAAGCGCGTCAATTGCCATGACACTCGGTTGGTCGTGTGCAAAAATGTGACGTCACATGGGACCATGTTTTCGAATTTAATTCAATTACTGCCTTATGGTAGAATTTTAAAAAAATTTAAGAGACCAAAATTTGTTCTAAACTACAGGGGCATATTACAGTGAAAAGAAATAAAATTATTTTATTGGACGGTTTCCGAGATATATCGTAAACTTCCGTTTTCTTAAATGAAACTTAAGTTTTTGTAATAGCAAAATATTTCTAAAAATTATATTTATTAGAATAGCAAAAGTTGTCGTCTTTTGTCTTTACTAAAATTAAAAATTATTAAAAATTTTTGAATCCTATTCAAAAACATGTGATGTTTAAGAATCCGACGAGTCCCGAGTTCTAAAGAGTGAGCTAAAGAAGTTCATGGGGTAAAATGGCCATCTTCAAATTATCTTTCTGAACATATAAAATAATGTGTATTTTGAACTTCTATTTATGTCAAATTAAAAAAAAAAATTAAATTAATATTTTAGTACAGGCATAATCCAATTTTACCTTGCATATGTTACGGTCAAACTGAAATTTTGTAGACACCTTGTCTGCGGTGTCCTTAACAACATACTAAATGTCCCCGCAAATCCCGTATGAGCTTCCCTCAATATTGTGGATCTTAGCCCCTCAAGTGCAGTTTTTCGCCAGTTACTCCGTCAGGTTGCACTTAATCGTAAAAGTAGCTTTAATATTTTATTAAGCATCAAATTATCTATTAAATAAGCTATTAAACACACAAAGAAAGGGCGTGGAGTAGTACGTTATTAAAGAATAGTAATATAATATAATAGCTTTAATACGCAGGAAGAAGTCCTGTTTTGGCCACATCAAAGTTTTTTTTAATTAAAGTAAAATAAATTCCAGTTTAAATTAAATAATATACATTATACAGTCCTACCAACTTTATTTGCGAGCTGAAGGGGCGTGGCCAGCAGAATTTTTTACAGCAAAAAATATTTTAAATAAAATTTATTAGTTGACTTATTTTCCGTAACGCAAAATTGGTCGGTAGAGCTGTAAATAATATTTTATACAAAGTAATGTGCGTGTATTTTGGACAATCTAAAAAGGTCGATATTTTAAAAAAATGATTTATTGAAAAGAGCCCGGAGACCTTTATATCAAATTGAAGAAAATAAACATTCTAACAGTTTCAGAAATATACTCAGGAACGGATTCTGCCAAACCCAAATATCATTGACTTTTGTCGACGATTTTTTTACAAAATTTACATAATAATAATAACTAGGAGTCAAAAATTAAAAAAAAAATGCTTTTATAGAGTTTTAACGATTGAGAGCGAAATTGAAATATTGAAATTAGCTAGAGATTAAATTTTTTCCAATTTGTGTTCAGAGCTCTCAGTTCTAAAAAGTTCGTACTGCTCGGTGATGGAAATTTGAAATGATTTTTTCATAATATACGAAGTGAACTATAGCCCTTGTCTGCATCTCGGTGAAGTGTGTGGTGATCAACAAAGTTAGAAGAATGCCAATATGTACATTTTATTGCAAGTTTTAATTTTCTTTTAACTTTTTCAAGTTTTGTAATACAGTGCAGACTGAAAATGAAGTTCTAACAATCTAAAAAGATTATATTAATTAAAAATAATACATTTAAATAACCTACAAACCGTTATCAACGTTTTCGAATTTATATCAACCATTCCACCCAAACAAGTCATTCGAATACCTTGCCGAGCCTTTTGAATTTGGAGTTGGGTAGATTTCTTCAAGTGGCTGAAATGTTTACCATACCAGTTGGAATTGAAAATGGAATGCGCAATTTTCGGTGTCTAACAAAAAAAGATTTTAGTTATAGCAATTAAAAATTAATAGTTTTATACTTCGTCTGTCATGTAAGTTGGCGGAATACAGTAAAGAGCAAACTCAAACATAATGTTGAAACATGTTACGTTATTGGGGATGTTAGATACATCGGCCTAAAATATATACGGTTATATTATTTTAAGGATTGGAGTGAGTTACTTACTTTTAAGTTGAAAAATGTTATGTATATTTTTGAAAATTTAAAGAAGTGAAGCGACCAAGCGACCGAGGAACTATATATGTATACAGGGTGTCCAAAAATAATGTGGTTATTTTGGGCGCATATTTGGGCAAAATTCATTTTTAATTGGCTATAAGATAATACACGTGAGCTTCAATTGAAAAAAAAAATTTCAAACTTTTTTATTCAAAATGGCGGCCAATAGAAAGATTGTCCCATTTTGTGGTTTTTCCCTTATAACTTAACCGGTAATTATTATTATAAAAATTTCAAAACAGCATTGTATAACGAAAATATAGGGCTTTGGTCCTAAGCAAGTTAATTTTCAAAATTGTTTTAAAATTGCCTACCTTTGAGGGGCCAAAGTAAGTCAATATTTTGAAATGGATTTTCTCAAAATTTCCTCTGCCATATTTTTTCTTTTTGGGATATGTTACAGACAACGTAATTCTCTATCGAAATATAAATTTTTATTAAAATCGTTCGATCCGTTTTGGAGTAATAATTTTTTGAATGCCAAAACTTTTAAAATCTCTAATTTCTTTTGTAATAAAAATGAAAACTTGAAAATGGACATATTTATCAATCAAGTGAATATCTATTATTTGACACTATTTTCGGTTAACAAAATGCTTCCGGTTCAACCAGAAATTACAAAAATATCAAAATTTTTAGAAACACCCTGTATATTGTTAAATATTTTAAAAGCTCGTAAAATTAGCTATTACAAGATATCAAACACTTTATATTTCAATTTCCGGTTTAACCGGAAATGGCACTCAAATTTCTTAATTTAAATAGAACACCCTGTATATTTTCAATATTTTAAAGGCTCGGAAAATTAGTTTTCTGAACATATAAAATAATGTATATTTTGAACTTCAATTTATTTTGTTTTTAAATTGCTTTTAAAGCAATTTACAAAGTCTAATTCTGATGGTTGTATTCAAAATATTTGTTAACATCCCGTCAAATCAAATCTCAATTAATTAATATTTTAAAAAGCACATATTTTATATTACAAATAAGCAATTTTATACATTTATGTATGTTATATCTACTATAATTATAAAAGTGAACATAAAAATAATAAGTCCTCAATTCTTATAAACATTCAGTCTTAACACTAAGCATTAATACAATAATAAAAAAATTACACTAACACCCTAATTAACTTTTTTTTTGTTCAAGCTTATCCATGGATGTACCATAACTCCTTCTAGGGTAATTCTATTTTCACATGTACGTCTGAGAAGCTGAAAAAATACTAAATTAGTTCAAGTTGCATCAAAAATTCTAGCTCACCTTTGAAATTAAATCTTTAGCTCCTGCCGACATAGTATGAGGATACTTAATATCAACATTGCAAATACGGGTGTACGTTTCATCATTAGTCTTTCCTTCAAAAGGTGGATTTCCTACTAAAAACTCATAACACAAAATTCCTACAAGAAAACCTTAAGTTTTGTACCAATTACATTAAACTTAAATTACCTAAACACCAGTTATCTACAAATTTTCCATAAACTTTTCCATTAATCATTTCTGGTGGTAAATAATCTAAAGTCCCGCACATTGTTTTTCGACGTAATGATGGCGCATGTACAGACCAACCGAAGTCTGCTAACTTAATGTCATCGTTTATCGACAATAGTAAATTTTCGGGTTTTATATCTCGATGAATAACCTTCTTGTTGTGACAGTAAGTTAAAGCATCGGCAACTTGATAAATATATTTTGCTGATCTAAATCGAAAACAGTTAGTAAAATAACACAAAATTGTAAAAGTAACATACATGTGCTCGGTAAAGTGTCCTCCTGGGCTATCTTTTAAGTGTTTGTATAATTCTCCCTTGGCAGCAAATTCTAGAGCTAAATAGATACGATAGTCATCATGAAACCAAACTAATAATTCAAGAATATTTGGATGCCTACAAACATAAACTAATTTAAAGGTTTAAAAGAAGTTTATCAACTTACTTTAAGTGCGATTGTATTTCAATTTCTCGCAATACTTGATGTTCAACTCTTCCTTGAACTATTTCTCGTTTGGATAAAGTTTTTAAAGCTACTAAGTAACCAGTTTTTTTCTCACGAGCAACAAAAACACGTCCGAACTTACCACGACCCAATCTGGTACCTAATTCAAAGTCGTCCAAGGACCACTGATAACTAAAGAAGATGTTATAAATGATAAATAATTACTATTTTTTTACTAAACGTACTCAGGATTTTCAAAAGCGTCATGGTTATACATGGAGGTTAACATTGTTTCAACCTCATTCTTATATACGTTTGGTATGTCTTGACTTTCCATTATTTTTTGTACTTCCTTCTTGGTGGACTCTTTCGGTTTCTTAATTTTATTACTCATTTTTAATTAATCTTATCAAGAACTAACAAAAGTTAACGTTTTATAAAACTAAATTCGAATTTAAACCGAGAGTAGCCGTTAGCGACACCAAATGTCAACCGCTTAGTGACTTTTGTTTTATAACTAAAATTATTATACAGTGTACGTGTAAAATTTAGTTGCAATAACTTTTAATTTTATTTTAAAATTAATGAAATTGACTACAATTAAAATTATTAATATCGATTTTTAATGCAAAGAATTTGATTCATGCATTTCTGTATTTAAGTTTTTTTTATCTTATCGAAGAAGTTGATTCTAGTGTTTCTTCTCTTATGCTCTTTTGCTCTAATGAATGTGATTCTTGTATTTCTTTTTTTTAAATTTTTTAATACATTTATTTCTACCATTTTAATTCTATTTCTATTGCTCGCTTTTTGACATAGCTGAGTTGTTTTTTTCTCCTCTCCAGCTTAAAAATTAAAAAAAATAATATTAATCCAAAGAAAGTATGCCAAAATACAAATTATGTAAATATAACGGTTAATAATGAATTTATAAGGAAAAAACATATTGTTTATGGCGATATTCATACTACTTTACCTTTTGTTGCGTAGATAATCCAATATCGGGTCCATGTTTTAGAATAAGTACTATTACCTATAATCTAGTGGTCACATTTTAGGATGTTCGCGTTATCGAGACTCTACTTAAGTAGGAAAAATCAGGTTTTTAAAAACAATATTTTTATTAAAAATATAAACTGGAGACCTATTATAAACAATTAAAAATTCAATAAATTTTTTTTATAAAAATGTTATTAAATTACTTTCTGAGAATCACTCAAAAATTAAAGATTTTTTAAACTGAAAACTTTTTGAATCAAGTCGAGGTCTCCAAGTCAGAAGACAAACATTATTTAATATAGGTACCCAAGTTCAATATGATCATTCTTTATTAGAAGAGTGTTGTAATTGATGTTTAACTAAATATTGTTTCTTAGTGCATTTATAATCGCAGAAGTTACAATGAAAAGGCTTTTCTCCAGCGTGTTTGTTCATATGAGTTCTAAAAGTACCTTTTTGAGAAAATTTAGCCCAACATATTTTACATTGATGTGGTTTCTCACCAGTATGAACAAGCATATGACTTTTCATAACTGGCTTGTACAACGTGGTTTTATAATCACATTTTTGCGCATTCGAATGTCTTAACGGTGGAAGAATCTGCATGTTTTTTTCTATGAAGGGTTAATCTAGTATAGTATGCAGTACTGTACTCGCAAATATTACACTTAAATGATTTTTCACCCATATGTCGGACCATCAGAGCATTAGCACTTCAAGCACTAGTAGTACTTCTTTCTTTTATAATATTCTTCTAGCTGCGTGTTTATAATTGCACTTTTATGTTTAAACATGTGTGTTTTTAAGCATTCTTGTGTTTTACATTTGTAAGCACATTCATCGCACTCAAACGTCTGCTTTTTAAATTTTATTAGTTGCATTCTTATAATTGCATTTTTATGTTTTAAAATGTGTGTTTTTAAGGATACTTGTGTTTTACATTTACAACCACATAAATCGCACTCAAATGTCTGCTCTTTGGGTTTTGTTAATAAGGGAACCCTATTTAATAATTTAAATCCAATTATGGAAGACGATTTTACGTTGTCGACTGATGGCGAATCACTGCTTGTTATCTTCGTAACAACTGAAACTGTATCTTTTGGGCTGTTCTCATCATAACCAATTGCCTCCTTTACATGTACATCGACAATATGCTTTTCTTCAATTATTAATTCTTCTTCTTTGATGGTTCCTAAAAATATTTTTGAATAGTTTTGAGGTTATGGTTTAAACTGTTCAGCTACGATTGTTATTTTATTGGTATTGGTGGCTTACCTAAACCAAATGGAGTTGTATCACAATCAAAATTTTCTGTTTCATTTTTGATTTTCTTTTCTTGGGTGCTATCACTGGTGTCCACTGAGTCCATCTTAAAATAGAAGATTATCACAAAATTAGTAATGGCTAAAATAATTTAAGTCTACTATCACACTAGTGCTATTACCTTAGTCACGAAATCCACCCTTTGGGAATTACAACGCCTCAAAGAAGGGAAGGAATTTAAAAAGGAAAAAAAATAACAGCCATAACTTTCACACTGTTCACGCTAGCTACCGCGCAATAACTTCTGAGTCCTGAGCATTCTTTCTTGAACATCTGAGAAAAGTAAGGTAAGTTGTAATAATAACAAAGTAGTAATTTTATGTGACAATTATTTAACCGATAATACTTACAAATACAGATAATCATGTACAAATGTTGTGTTCTTGGCTGCATATCTGATTGTAACCGTAATGAGGCAAAAGTTTCAAAATTTTCGGTTCCTCGTGATGCACAATTACGTCTAAAATGGGCAAAAGTTATTCCTCGAAGAAAATATGAACTTAAGGATTCGGATTGTGTTTGTGAAAAACATTTTGATCCGAGTGATATAATTCGATACTGGGAATCTGGTTCTGAGTTAACAATGGTTGTTAAGGTAAATAATATGTTATAAAAAAACTAGTTAACAATTAGTAGTAAGTTCATAAATTATTAAGGTTGAAGTTGTACAAAAATGTAAATTCTAACCTTACTTTTTCGTAACAAATTGTTGACATAAAATGACATTTCTAAGCGTTTGTAATGAAAAAAGTTAATGTTTATTTAAAATTTATTTGTTACGTTTAATGGTTTAATAATTAGCTTGTTCTTACAATTTAAAGTGAATTTATAAAAATATTAATTTGATAACTGAAGTACAAGTAATTGGCTAGAGATGTCGCTAACGCGTTTTAAAAATCAAAAAATCATAAATATACAAGATTTTAGGGGTGATTCATCACGCCAAAATAAGAGAGAACGTCCACAACAAAAAAACAACAGGAAAAAGTTTCTAGGGATCGAACCTAGGACTTCTGCGTGTAAGCAGAATTTTTAGACATAAACTGTCTTAAATACTAATTTCCTTTTTTTTAATTTGGCATAAATTGAAGTTCAAAATATACATTATTTTATATGTTCAGAAAGCTAATTTTACGAGCTTTCAAAATATTGAAAAATATACAGGGTGTTTCGTTTAAATTAAGAAGTTTGATCCCATTTCCGGTTAAACTGGAAGTCAAAACATAAAGTGTTTGGTATTGTATAATAGCTAATTTTACGAGCTTTCAAAATATATAAAAATATACAGGGTGTTCCAAAAAAAATTGATGTTTTTGAGATTTCCGGTTTAACCGGAAGCGTTTTGTTAACTGAAAATAGTGTCAAATAATAGATATTCATGGGATTAATACATATATGCATTTTAAAGTTTTCATTTTTACTGCAAAAGAAATTAGAAATGTTTGAAATTTTGACATTCAAAAAATGATTACTCCAAAATGGCTGGAGCGATTTTGATAAAAATTTATATTTCGATAGAGAACTACGTTGTCTATAACATACTCAAATTGGTTGAAATCGGCCGCACCAGTTTTTGAGAAAATCCATTTCAAAATTTTGACCTACTTTGGCCCGTTAAAATTAGGCAATTTGAAGCACTTTTGAAAATAGACTTGTTTAGGACGAAAGCCTTATATTTTGGCTGTACAGTGCCGTTTTTATATTTTTATAATAATAATTACCAACCAAGTTATAATGGAAAAAGCACAAAATGGGACAATCGTTCTATTGGCCGCCATTTCAAAATTAAAAAATTTGAAATTCTTTATTTAAATTGGAGCGCAGATGTTTTATCTTATAGCCAAGTAAAATTGAAAGTCATACAACCCCTCAAAGCTTTGACGACCCCAGTACTCTTACAAATCACTTAAGGAAAAGGTTTTTTCCTTACTTTGGTGAAGAGAATCACGAATCACCCCTTAAAGTTTGCGTGTCATCTATGTTTTCATTAATATTTCAAGTTTTAAGAAAAAATAAAATGTTTCATGAGGGTAAAAACTACACTTTTTTCAAGTGTCACTACTGACGAGCCAAAAAATGTATTTTGATTTAGTACGATTTGTAAAAAAAATTTCTCCTAATCCATTGAATTTTGTTTTCTTCTTCTAAATATTGTTATTCATTTTTGAGTATTTTTTGTTATTGACAAAATATTATTAACAGTGTTATTGAATTTTAGGTTCCATATAAAAAACCTAAGTTACGAGTGAATGCGGTTCCCTCAATATTTCCTAAACCACCATACCTTTCTAGGAGGGAAGTAGAAAGAATCAACTCTCTTAGTTTGCGACAAAATTTAACAAATACAAAGAGAACAGAAATTGAAAATCAGGAATTTAATGATTATCCACTCCAAACCACAAAGAGAATTAAAATTGAAAATGAAGAATTTAATGATAATCCGCTCCAAACCACAAACACACAAATGATTAAAAATGAAAATGAAGAATTTAATGATAATCGGCTCCAAACCACAAACACACAAATGATTAAAATTGAAAATGAAGAATGTAATGATAATTCGCTCCAAACCACAAGCTCACAGATGATTAAAATTGAAAATGAAGAATGTAATGATAATCCGCTCCAAACCACAAACACACAGATCATTAAAATTGAATATGAAGAATTTAATGATAATCCGCTCCAAACCACAAACACACAAATGATTAAAAATGAAAACGAGGAATTTAATGATAATCCGCTCCAAACCACAAACACACAGATGATTAAAATTGAAAATGAAGAATTTAATGATAATCCTCTCTAAACCACAAACACACACACAGATGATTAAAATTGAAAATGAGGAATTTAATGATAATCCACCACAAACACACAGATGATTAAAACTGAAAATGAGCTATGTAATGATAATCCGCTCCAAACCACAAACACAAAGACGCCTGAAATTGAAAATCAGGAATAGATAAATAAAATATTTATTTGAAACCTTTTATTTAATTTTACGTTTTTACCTGCTTTCTCAATTTTAGTAGATAAGATAACCGTGGTTAATCCCATATCAGGAGAAAAATCTTAGGAAATTAGTGTGTAGAGAAATAAAAAAATTCAGATTAAGCCCTTAACTTTTAAAAAATTAATATTTTAATTAAAAATATAAACTACATATATTGCTATAAACAATTAAACATACTCCTTAAAACTTAGTTTCTTTAGTTCAACTAATTTTTTATTGAAAAGTTCCTGAAAGGAAACTAATATTAAAATTTTTTTAACTGAAAAATTTGGACACATTAATTAAAATCGACGTCTCCAAGTCGAAAGAAAAACCTTATTTAATAAATCCAAAGTTCATTATGATCATTCCTTGTTAGAAGAATGTTTCAATTGATGTTTAGCTAAATATTGTTTTTTAGTGCATTTATAATCACATAAATTACAATGAAAAGGTTTTTCTCCAGTGTGTTTGTTCATATGAATTTTTAAACCACTTGGCTGAGAAAATTTAGCCCAACATATTCTACATTGATAGGGTTTCTCACCAGTATGGACAAGCACATGCCTTTTCAAAATTGCTTTGTACGGGGTTTTATAATCACATTTTTCACATTCGAATGTCTTAACAGTGGAAAGATCTGCATGTTTTTTTTTATGATTGTATAAACGACTAGGGTATGCAGTACTGTAATCGCAGATGTGACACTTAAATGATTTTACATCACTATTATGTTGTACCTTATGGTATGTTAAGCGAGTTCTAGATGTAAAAGAGTAATCACAAACATCGCATTTGAATGGTGTTTCTCCAGTGTGTGTAGGCATATGGGCTGCTAATGTTTGTTTATACATAAAGGATTTATTACAAACATTACACGTAAAGCGTTTTTCACCAGGACGTTTAAGTTTTACACCGGTATGTCGTACCATATGGACTGTTAAGAGCGCTTTAGTTCTACAGCAATAATCACAATCATTGCATTTAAATGGTTTTTCTCCAGTATGTACTAATAAGTGCTGTGTTAGGAATGTTTTTTGACGAAATTTGACATTACAAATAGAACAACTAAATCTTTTAGTACCCGTATGGATTTCACGATGACGTTTTAAACTCATAAGGCATGAAAGTGAAAGAGAACAAATTTCACATTTATACTTTTTTTCTTTTTTATGTCTTAGGATATGTAATCGAAGAGTATTTTTACTTATAGCCTTAAATTTACAAAGTTCACAAGAAAATGGTCTCTCACCAGTATGTTTCCGATAATGAACTTTTAAGACAAAGGAAGTTTCACACTTAAAACCACATATTTCACACAAGCATTTTTTCTTCTTCAAGTATTGTCTCTTCCGAGTACATTGATTTCTATGAACTGTACAACAATTTTGACATTTAAAACATTTACTACATTTATTACATCTCCAAATTGTTTTTTCTTCAGGGTTTGTTATGTAATCACAAACTTTACAAGTAAACGGTTTCTCAGCAGTATGTGTTTTGATATGGGCGTTAAAAGCCAATTTTCCGATTAATGTAAGACCACATATTTCACAATAGTGTTCTCTCCCCCGAGTACACTGACTCTTATGAACCATGCAACAATTTTTACATTTAAAATGTTTATAACATTTATGACATTTGCCTCGGTAATCTTCAGGTATTAATTTGAAATCACAAACGTTACAAGTAACTGGTTTTACGAGAAAATGGTTTTTGAAATGGGTACTGAAACTTCTTCTTGTGGTGAATAACAGACCACATGTTTCACAAAAATACGTCTCAATTTCTACTTTTTTCGAGCTATTATCACTTTCTTCATTTTTTCTTTTATTACAATTAGAGCACATAAATAATTTATCTTCAGGTTTTGGCTTATAATCACTAAGCTGGCAATAAACACATTTTCCATGCGCATTGTAATGAATAAGGAAAAAATCTATTGTGGTGAATAACAGTCCACATACATCACAACAATAAGGTTTCGTCTCCGTTATCTTTATTTTACAGTTTTTATGTCTATTAACAGAAACATTACGTTTTCCTAGATTTGCATTAGGCAAATTCTTGTAATTTAATTGTTTACATGTCGTTTCTTCAACTACTGAAACAGTATCGTTTGGGCTTTTCTTATCCTTACCAATTCTTTTATTTTCAATTACAACAATTTGCTTTCCTGTAGGTTTTGAATTATAATTACAACGCTTGTAAGAAACAGATCTTTCATGTGTACTGTAATGCGTATCGAAAGGAGGTTTTGTGGTGAATAACAGACCACATATTTCACAAAAGTACTGTCTTTTCTCCGTTTCCTGTAAAATTTGCCCACATGGGTACGACTCCTTTTTTTTTAAATATTCCTCTAACTGCGTGTTTATAATAGCATTTTTATGTTTTAACATGTGTGTTTCGAAGATTAATTCTATTTTATTTTTATAACCACATACATTACACTCAAATGTCTTCGCTTCGGGTTTTGTTAATAAACGAACTCCATTTAATAATTGACATGCACTTACTGTAGATGCCTGTAAGTTATCGATTGATTGAGAATTATTGCCTGTTGTCTTCTTAACGATTGAAACTACATCACTTGTGTTATTCTCACCGTAATCAATTTCCTCATTTCCAATTACATCGATGATATGCTTTTCTTCAGCTATTAATTCTTCGTCTTTGATAGGTCCTAAAATATTTTAAATTGAATAATAATAAAGGTAGGGTAATTTAATATCTATAGATGTAAAAGATTAGGATTTTTGAGGTTATGTAAAACATAATTATTAAACTGTTGTGTTACAATATATTTATTTTATTGGAATTGAAAACTTACCTAAATCAAAAGGAGCTGTCTCCCAATTAAAATTATCTGTTTCAGTTTTCAATTTATTTTCATTGGTGTTATCACTACTTTCCACAGAATCCATTTCATCCATTTTAAAATAAAATATATACAAATGGCCGTTTGCACCGTTTAAAAATTAACTGACAGATAGTTTATCTGGCGGATAAGTTGTAAAAATATAGTTTTTCTTCAAACGTCAGAAAAAGTCGCCTTTGTGTCACTCAATAGGTAACGGTGAAGTTTAACTTTCCCGCCGAGGCAGGAAAAATTGTCAGAAAAGTAATTTTTGTCTGTCTAGGAGGGAAAAGTAAAATCTTAACCGCACATTATTTTTATTTTTAACGTAAAAAATGTTTTTAGAGCATTTGTAATGTAAACAATTTAATGTTTTTTAAATTTTCCTTTATAATTAGTTCGTTGCTTTTAATAATTAGCTTTTTTTACAAATTTAAGTTAATTTTAAAAAATATTTGACAATTGAACTACAAGTAATTGACAAGAGATGGTGCTCTTTCAAAAATCAAAATTTTCAGTTTTACGCTTTACGTTTTCAGAAAAAATTTAATGTTTTATACGGAGTCAAAGTAGTTTTGTGTGACTCGCCTGTATTGCCTGACTCGCTCGCTACGCGCTCGCTCTTCAGCCAAACACAGTCTTGTCACACAAAACGTCACTTTGTCTCCTTATAAAACAAATAACTATTATTTGCCACATAAACTAAAATCGGTCAATCGGTGCAAAATACCATAAAGTAGCAGCAGCGGTAAAGAAAAAGTACCCTAACAAAGAAGAAACGCAACGGCTCAAAATTTCACGCTAATTTTTTTAATAGATTTCAATGCGCATGTCGCTGAATATGTCAGAAATTGCTCCTAAACCAATCATATCACCTAAAACAGGCGCCATTTTTTAAATATTTAAATAAAACGAAGTTTTGCTTCAAACGTTTGTACCATAGAATGTAAATCGACGATATATTCTATACCTGATGATGCTTATTAGCAAAACCGGTAGTATAATTATTTAGAAGAATATTGTGATATTTTACTAAGTTATTTTTTAATTCTTTTTAAAGCTTTCGTTCGCGTACCCAGTGGCGTAACTAAGAGTTTAGGGGCCCTCCCGCAAATTCCACAGTGGGGCCCCTACCCATTCCCGTTAATGCATTTCATACTAAACGATGTTTCTGAGGCCCTCCCGCAATGCGGACCCTGCTGGCCCTTTATTTACGCAACTGAATTTAGAGTTCATTTGTGACTATTTCTAAAACTTTTACAACCGACCGACTTTTAGTTGCTTATTGTTGAAACATCTGTGTAACTTTACAAGGGAAGAATAGTATTTACCTAATTCTTTTTTAAATTCTCAAATTCATAATTACAAAAAGAGCATTTTTAAAGTGCATTTAAAAATTTTTTTTAACCTTGCACCACAGCTTCTTTTTCTAAGCCAATAGAAACCTTGCATTTCTTGCGTCAAACGCTAAAACATAGGTCAAGTTTATCTTCTATTGTTTGAAAAAAGGAAACGGGATTCTAGAAGTTGTGATGAAAGGCTAGCTTTATGGTACAAACTACGGAATTTTTCGCGGGCCTTCCCGCAACGTGGGCCCTTCAGGCTCGTTATTTACGCTACTGCGCGTACCGTTCCCGACAACCCTAGTTATACATATACATACTGCTTATGGCTGTACTGCATGCCACGAATATTACTACAATAAATAAAAATAAACTACTACGGAGTACGGTCGGACGTACGGAGTTACGGACTGCCAATAATTTTTGAGTATTAAAACAGTAACAGATGCTTCTAACAAATTTCACACGCCGCGCTGTGTTCAATAACGGCTCGGCAGTGCACAGGGTCGGACTGGCAGATCGGGAATTGCCTTTCTTGTCTGGAAGAATTCTGGTTTAAAAAATTCTTCGAGACAAGAAAAAAAAATTTTCTTCTTTTGCTAAACAAGTCAAGGCAAGAAACTATGTATACTATTTGTTCACAAAAGTAGACAGTTATGTCATTTATAGATGAAGACTAGATTACATCGAGATTTTTCGGTACAGCATTATGAACAATCGTTCGTACTCGGATCCACTTTTCCTACTAAGCTTCTGTCATTGCTTCTGTCAAATTATAGTAAAGTACGTTATTCTATTAAAGCGGCACGTGTTTTCTGCATCTATCTCAATAGAAGCCGATCTATAGCTAACTAAAGATTGTGAACACTTATATTAGAAATGAGTCACTCTCTATAATTTTGAGACTAAACTATAGTCGAGACGAGATTTCTTGTCTCGATGCAACCTTATTTGGTCTCCAAAAGCATTTGGCCCTGTCAGCAATTGTTCATTTGCCGTCCTGCCAGTCCGACATTCGCAGTGCACAATTTAAAATGTCCACTATGCATGCCCACAGCATGCGTCCAAAATTTAGTTATTTATCATTAAACTCATCCTCATTAAATGAGGAATTTAATGAAAATCCATTTATAATCGCATAGGTTGCAATGAAAAGGTTTTTCTCCCGTGTGTTTGTTCATATGACCTTGTAAAACACTGTTTTGAGAAAATTTAGCCCAACATATTCTACATTGATAGGGTTTCTCACCAGTATGAACTCGTCTATGCCGTTTCAAGTTATCTTTCAACGTGCTTCTATAATCACATTTGAATATTTTAACAGTGGCAGGATCAAAATGCTTTTTTTTATGATTGTATAAACCCCTATAGTATGCAGTACTGTAATCGCAGAAGTGACACTTAATTGGTAATTGGTAAACACATAAACAGTTACAATATATTTATTTTATTGCAATTGGTGACTTACCTAAATCAAAAGGAGTTGTCTCCCAATTAAAATTATCTGTTCCAGTTTTAAATTTAATTTCATTAGTGCTATCACTACTTTCGACAGAATCCATTTTAATGTGATTTTAATATTTAAAATAAAATATACAAATGGCCGTTTGCACCGTTTACAGATTAACTGACAGATAGTTTATCTGGCGGATAAGTTGTAAAAATATAGTTTATTTGCCACAAACTAAAATCGGTGCAAAAGACCATAAGTAGCAGCAAAGAAAAGGTACCCTAACGAAGAAGAATACGAGTTCAAAATCCCAAGTTAATTTTTTGCATAATTTTTAATGCGCATGTGCGTTGGATATGTCAGAAACTGCTCCTAAACCAATCATATCATCTAAAACACGCGCCATTTTTTAAATATTTTAATTGATATAAGTGCCTACGCATACACACTCAACGAAAAAAGGAGATATCAATCCAGAACTACAAAAGTTGAGCCGCCCCTTAAATGCAGAGTTTACATCACAGCTAATATACAGGCTTTACGTCCTCCCAACAGATGCGTTGGCTTCTTCGAATTTGAGGCAATCATCCCCTGACGTGCAAGCGTCTTCGTCATTATCAGGTATTGACCTTTCTTTTTTTCTATATAGGAATCTTAATTTTTTTTCCACCTACACTTAAGACTCGCTCTTCTTTAGCACTGCATTCAGCAATCTTATATTTTTACCACTCTGCTTTTTCCAATTCCGGGGATTGGATGCTAATTCACGTACAATTTTTCTATAGTGAAAGGAGCTATGGTGGAGCGACTTAAGTGGGGCTTTTTCAATAGGAAAATTTTTGGAACTTTGTTTGTGGGAACTATGTGGAACCGTGGAACTAACATGTTTGAAAAGATAAGAAAAAATATTATTTGAGAGATCGTTCCTGTTTAAACATCTGTTCGATAGTTCGTTCACATTTAAATTAACTATCTATAGGAATATCATGACAAGCGACACGACATCTGTCGGATTTTTTTGTACTATCTTCTTGCACAACGTTTGACGCCTGATTGTGTAGTTAAAAAAATAATAGTTTTTGTTCAGTGCAGGGCCGTGCCTAGCTAATTTTGCGCCCGGGGCAAAGTTCGTGTAGCGCCCTCAGCTTATTAAAATGTTAATTGAATAAATTATTAATTAATTAATTAAATTATTTTCATCATTAATTAATTAAGATTGATTAATTAAATTATTATATCATTAATTAATTATAGTGTAGTCAACGAACCAAAATTTATCCTGATTTTCGGACTTTTTTTGTAACAGCGAGTTTTTTTCCTTAATGAGTCGAAACCATTCCTGTGAGTTTGTGTATAAAATGTCTCAATTTTGACCGGAAGGTCCTTATTCTTCGACTTTAGTGTAAAAGTTTGACTTTTTCAAGTTTCCGTTTCACTATTTTTTGAATAACTTCGCTTGTATAGGTCGGATCGGGACCAAAAAATTTTCCTTTTCTTTGTAATGAATCTCTCTTTAAAACTGCCTGGGTTAAAATTATTTATATTTATTTCCTAACCCAAATAAAAAATTCAAAACTGTCGTGATTGGTGGGTTGTAGTTTTTTCTAGAGAACTTGAGTTTTAATTAATGTTATGGTATGAAACTTTAGGAAGTTGCAGCTGATATAGTAACAAATCCATATTACAAGTTGGGTCCAAAAATATTAAGAACAACGGTTCATATTTGTTGTGAGCAATTCTTCTCTTCTCTTCTCTTGAAATGTAGGAAATTTAATGCTCTTTCAGATGAAAGCAAAAACAATCACAACCGACCATTTTTTCTTCCGCTTTGCGTTTTTAAATTTAAATCAAGCAGGTCAAAAAAGATTTGGTGGTCTTTTACTACCGGTACATTTTTTTTTGTAAGATAAGAGGATTAAGAAATTTGACTAATGATGGGGTATTGAAATAAAAACTTTCATTTTCAAACCGTTATGTTGGGTTTTTTCGCAAAAAGGGTTTGGTATTTTTTTCACTGCAGGTAAATTTTTAAGATAATAGAATTAAGATTTGTGCTCCTTTCTAATGACAAAATTTTACCTAATTTGTTCTATTTAGCGATTTTTGTGGGAGAATCTTGATCTTCAAGATAAATTGCATGTAAAAATATGCCTCGAAATTACGATGTTCAAGTTCTACATTGTAAGTTTTTCTAAAAATTTTGTGAAATTAAAAATAAAAATATTTTAATTTAAATCAAGCACATCAAAAAGGATTTGGTAGTATATAGGCCATCTCTAGAACATTTACAAAATAGGGAATTCTAACTTTACTTGTTCTAGTACAAACAATAGGCAGTAGACGCAACGAATACAAAAAAGGTCTGCGTAGCATCCTGCTTAACATAAACCATTAAAAAATACTTAAATACAATTTCTAAATTTTACGTAAAAGTAAATAGGTTGTATGAACAATATAGGATTATTTTTCTAAGATTGCGATTTTGAAGTTTCATAATGACAGGACAGCGTTGCCACATATCAACAAATCAAGCTAAAAAACATTGAATTTCAAACAAATTAAATTGTAATGTGACAACTCTGTACAGGGATGCCAAATTAAAATAGTCCCTAACTGCATTGTCTCTTCACATTTCTAACTAACTTTAGGTTTGTTCCGGTAAGTGTCAAAATCGCAATCTTAGAAAAATAATCCTATACCTACTTATTTTTTTTGAAATTCTAATGGAAGTTTAGAACTAAAAAGGGCGCCGATGGCGCCCCATTTGAAATAATATATAGTAACAGTAACTGCTTATTTTTTTTACATTTTCAATAGAAATCTAAAAATAAAAGGATGTATTTGCTGAGATTATTAGAGTAATTGTGCATTTTTTACATTGGTGCATTAATTTAAAAAAAAATTAAATACGTTGTACTTTGATTTGCGCCCCTACCAAGTTTGCGCCCAGGGCAGGAGCCCCTTTTGCCCCCCCCCCTTGGCACGGCCCTCGTTCAGTGTCTCATTGTAAATCATGGATTAAAAGAAATCCAAACTTAAATGTGTCACTTGTTGTGCAAGAAGATAGTTCACGGTTTTATTTTAAGGGCGCTGAGATCTTAAATCTGAGATCCCTATAGATATAAAAATGATGAATTTAATGATTATAATAATACGTTTATCAGCCCCAAACCACAAACACAAAAAGGATCGAAATTGAAAATCAGGAATATAGATACTTAAATAAAATATTTATTTAAAACTTTTGATTTAATTTTACGTTTTTACCTACTTTCCCAACCTCAGTAGATAAGATAACCGTGGTTATCCCATATCATGAAAACAATCTGATGAAATCGGTGGGAATTCAAAAATTGAGATGAAGTCCTTCACTTTTAAAAAATTAATATTTTTATTAAAAATATAAACTACGTATTAATTATAAACAATTAAAAATACTACAATAAACTCCATAAAACTTAGTCTCTTTATTTCTAAAAAAATATTAACCTCTAATATAAAAATTTTTTTAAACTGAAAAATTTGGACTTGAACCTTATTTAACAAATCAGCTCTATGATCAATTAAAGTCGACGTCTCCAAGTTCCATATGATCATTCCTTATTAACAGTGTTTCAATTGATGTTTAGCTAAATATTGTTTTTTAGTGCATTTATAATCGCATAGGTTGCAATGAAAAGGTTTTTCTCCAGTGTGTTTGTTCATATGACCTTTTAAAACACTGTTTTGAGAAAATTTAGCCCAACATATTCTACATTGATAGGGTTTCTCACCAGTATGAACTCGCCTATGCCGATTCAAGTTCTCCTTGAACGTGCTTCTATAATCACATTTATCACATTCGAATTTTTTAACAGTGACAGGATCCAAATGCTTTTTTCTATGATGGTATAAACGACTATAGTATGCAGTACTGAAATCGCAGAAGTGACACTTAAATGATTTTACACCACTATGTTGAACCTTATGGTATGTTAAGCGAGTTCTAGATGTAAATGAGTAATCACAAACATTGCATTTGAATGGTTTTTCTCCAGTATGTGTAGGCATATGGGCTGCTAATGTTTGTTTACTCATAAAGGTTTTATTACAAACATTACACGTAAAGGGTTTTTCACCATGACGTTTATGTTTTTCACCATAACGTTTAAGTTTTACACCGGTATGTCGTGCCATGTGGATTTTTAAGCGACCTTTAGTTGTACAGCAATAATCACAAACATTGCATTTAAATGGTTTTTCTCCAGTATGTAATAATAAGTGCTGCGTTAGTGATCCTTTTTGATGAAACCTGGCTTTACAAACAGAACAACTAAATCTTTTAGTACCCGTGTGAATTAGATGATGACGATTTAAATTCTCAACAAATGAGAATGAGAGGGAACAAATTTCACATTTATAATTTTTTTCTTTTGTATGTGTTTGCATATGTCTTAGCAGATAGCTTTTAGCTTTAGCTTTAAAGTTACATAGTTCACAAGGAAATGGTCTTTCACCGGTATGTTTTCGATAATGAGCGTTTAAGAAAAAGGGACTACTACACTTAGCACCACATATTTCACACAAGTATTGTCTTTTCACTCTCTTCCGAGTACATTGCCTTTTATGAACGGTATAACAATTTTCACATCTAAAACATTTATTACATTTACCACAATGTCTGCTAAATCGTTTTTCTTCAAGGTTTGTTATGTAATTACAAACTTTACAAGTAAATGGTTTTTCCACAGTATGTGTTTTGTAATGGGCGTTAAAACCTGTTTTTGTGGTGAATAACAGACCACATATTTCACAGAAGTATTTTCTCCCCCGAGTACACTGACTCTTATGAACCGTGCAACAATTTAGACATCTAAAACGTTTATCACATTTGTTACATCTGCCTTGTTTTTCTTCAGGGTTTGTTATGTAATCACAAATTTTACAAGTAAATGGTTTCATGGAATGTTTTCTGTAATGGTCATTGAAACTTCTTTTTTTGGTGTATAACAGACCACATATTTCACAAAAATAAGTCTCAGTTTCCAGTTTTTTAGAGCTATTATCAGTTTCTTCACAACAATAAGGTTTCGTCTCCGTTATTTTTGTTTTACAGCTTTTAGGGCTATTAACACAAACATTATGTTTTTCTAGATTTGATGTGCAGGAATTCTTGTAATTTAATTGGTTGCATATCGTTTCTTCAACTACTGAAACGGTATCATTTGGGCTTTTCTTATCCTTATCAATGCTCTCATTTCCAATTACGACAATTTGCTTTTCTGTAGGTGTAGCATTTTTATGTTTCATGTGTGTGTCGATGAGAAATTGTATTTTAGTTTTGAAACCACGTAGATCCAGATCACACTTAAATGTATTCGCTTTGGGTTTTGTTAATAAGCCAACTCCATTTAATAATTTACATGCACTTACTGTAGATGCTTGTAAGTTATCGTTTGATTGAGAATTATTGTCTGTTTTCTTCTTAACGATTGAAACTACATCACTTGTGTTATTTTTGCCGTAATCAATTTCCTCATTTCCAATTACATCGATGATATGCTTTTCTTCAGCTATTAATTCTTCGTCTTTGATAGGTCCTAAAAATATTTCAAATTGAATAACAATAAGGGTAGGGTAACTTATTAATATCTAGATGTAAAAGTTGTGGATTTTTGAGGTTATGTAAAACCTTTGTAAAACTTAATTTTTAAACAGTTACAATATATTTATTTTATTGCAATTGGTGACTTACCTAAATCAAAAGGAGTTGTCTCCCAATTAAAATTATCTGTTTCAGTTTTAAATTTAATTTCATTAGTGCTATCACTACTTTCGACAGAATCCATTTTAATATTTAAAATAAAATATACAAATGGCCGTTTGCACCGTTTACAGATTAACTGACAGATAGTTTATCTGGCGGATAAGTTGTAAAAATATAGTTTATTTGCCACATAAACTAAAATCGGTGCAAAAGACCATAAGTAGCAGCAAAGAAAAGGTACCCTTATTGAGGTTTTTATTTTAATAAGAATTAATACGCAGTTTTTATTAACACATTTATTGGAGACAGAACTTTGATGAAGACAATTTTGTGACAATTTTTTAGAACATGTACAAGTTATTATTATTTACTAGTTAGTAACATAGTTACCATTTTACACACCCTCTAGATTTTAGCATTGATCTCTAACAACCCTAATGTAACGAAGAAGAAACGGAACAAGTTCAAAATCCCTTGTTAATTTTTTGCATAGATTTTTAATGCGCATGTGCGTTGGATATGTCAGAAATTGCTCCTAAACCAATCATATCATCTAAAACACGCGCCATTTTTAAAATATTTTAATTGATATAAGTGCCTACGCATACACACTCAACGAAAAAAGGAGATATCAATCGAAAACTACAAAAGTTGAGCCGCCCCTTAAATGCAGAGTTTACGTCACAGCTAATATACAGGCTTTACGTCCACCCAACAGATGCGTTGGCTTCTTCGAATTTGAGGCACTCATCCCCTGAGGTGCAAGCGTCTTCGTCATTATCAGGTATTAACCTTTCTTTTTTTCTATATAGGAACCTAAATTTTTTTTCCACCGACACTTAACTCGCTCTTCTTTAGCACTGCATTCAGCAATCTTATATTTTTACCACTCTGCTTTATCCAATTTTCCAACTCCCGGGGATTAGATGCTAATTCACGTACAATTTTTCTATAGTGAAAGGAGCTATGGTGGAGCAACTTATGTGGGGCTTTTTGAATAGGAAAATTTTAGGAACTTTGTTTGTGGGAACTATGTGGGTGGAACTAACATGTTTGAAAAGATAAGAAAAAATATTATTTGAGAGATCGTTGCTGTTTAAACATCTGTTCGATAGTTCGTTCACATTTAAATTAACTATTTATAGGAATATCATGACAAGCGACACGACGTCTGTCGGATTTTTTTGTACTATCTTCTTGCACAACGTTCGACGCCTGATTGTGTAGTTTTTTCAGGGTTTTTTTTTAAAGCAATAAATTTTTCGATATGAATTCTAGTAAAAATAATAGTTTTTGTTCAGTGTCTCATTGTAAATCATGAATTAAAAGAAATCCAAACTTAAATGTGTCACTTGTTGTGCAAGAAGGAAGTTCACGGTATAATTTTGAGGGCGCTGCGATCTTAAATCTGAGACCCCTATAGGTAAAATATTTTAAGATGAGGAGCGGAGGAATATGTTCGCGCAGGTTAGGCCACGCCCCTTTAATAATTTAATACGTTGACTACGGCGTTGGAGGGGAAAAACACCAATTTATGTATCTGCGCATCCACTCATCTCGTCAGCTTAAAATATTTTACCTCTACTATCCATAAAAAATTAACTTCACTGAATTTGAAAACTAGGATTACAACACAGTGAAAATTATCCTAAAATAGCCCTAAAACACAGATGATTAAAACTGAAGATTAAGAATGTAATGATAATCCGTTCTAAACCACAAACACACAGATGATTAAATTTGAAAATGATGAATTTAATGATTATCGGCCCCAAACCACAAACACAAAGAGGATCGAAATTGAAAATCAGGAATAGATAACTAAAATATTTATTTAAAACTTTTGATTTAATTTTACGTTTTTACCTACTTTCCCAACCTCAGTAGATAAGATAACCGTGGTTATCCCATATCATGAAAACAATCTGATGAAATCGGTGGGAATTCGAAAATTGACATTAAGTCCTTAACTTTTAAAAAATTAATATTTTTATTAAAAATATAAACTACATATTAATTATAAACAATTAAAAATACTACAATAAACTCCTTAAAACTTAGTCTCTTTATTTCTAAAAAAATATTAAACTCTAATAAAAAATTTTTGTAAATTGAAAAATTTGGACTTGAACTTTATTTAACAAATCCAAAATTCTATATGATCATTCCTTATTAGAAGTGTTTTAATTGATGTTTAGCTAAATATTGTTTTTTAGTGCATTTATAATCGCATAGGTTGCAATGAAAAGGTTTTTCTCCCGTGTGTTTGATCATATGACCTTGTAAAACACTGTTTTGAGAAAATTTAGCCCAACATATTCTACATTGATAGGGTTTCTCACCAGTATGAACTCGTCTATGCCGTTTCAAGTTATCTTTCAACGTGCTTCTATAATCACATTTATCACATTCGAATTTTTTAACAGTGGCAGGATCCGCATGTTTTCTTTTATGATTGTATAAACGACTATAGTATGCAGTACTGTAATCGCAGAAGTGACACTTAAATGATTTTACACCACTATGTTGTACCTTATGGTATGTTAAGCGAGCTCTAGATGTACAAGAGTAATCACAAACATTGCATTTGAATGGTGTTTCTCCAGTGTGTGTAGGCATATGGGCTGATAATGTTTGTTTTCTCATAAAGGTTTTATTACAAACATTACACATAAAGCGTTTTTCACCATGACGTTTAAGTTTTACACCGGTATGTCGTACCATATGGGCTGTTAAGTAAGCTTTATTTCTACAGCAATAATCACAATCATTGCATTTAAATGGTTTTTCTCCAGTATGTACTAATAAGTGCTGCGTTAGTGTCACTTTTTGACGAAACCTGGCTTTACAAACAGAACAACTAAATCTTTTAGTACTGGTATGAATTTCAAGATGACGATTAAAACTCATAGCAAATGTAAATGAGAGGGAACAAATTTCACATTTATAATTTTTTTCTTTTGTATGTGTTTGCATATGTTTTAGCAGATAGCTTTTAGTTTTAGCTCTAAAGTTACAATGCTCACAAGGAAATGGTCTTTCACCAGTATGTTTTCGATAATGAGCGTTTAAGAAAAAGGGACTACTACACTTAGCACCACATATTTCACACAAGCATTGTCTTTTCACTCTCTTCCGAGTACATTGCCTTTTATGAACTGTATAACAATTTTCACATCTAAAACATTTATTACATTTACCACAACGTCTGCTAAATCGTTTTTCTTCAGGGTTTGTTATGTAATCACAAACTTTACAAGCAAATGGTTTTTCCACAGTATGTGTTTTGTAATGGGCGTTAAAATCTGTTTTTGTAGTGAATAACAGACCACATATTTCACAGAAGTATTTTCTCCCCCGAGTACACTGACTCTTATGAACCGTGCAACAATTTAGACATCTAAAACGTTTATCACATTTGTTACATCTGCCTTGTTTTTCTTCAGCGTTTGTTATGTAATCACAAATTTTACAAGTAAATGGTTTCGTGGAATGTTTTCTGGAATAATGGTTCTCGAAACTTCTTTTTTTGGTGTATAACAGACCACATATTTCACAAAAATACGTCTCAGTTTCCAGTTTTTTAGAGCTATTATCAGTTTCTTCATTTCTTCTTTTATTACAATTAGAGCACATAAATAATTTATCTTCAGGTTTTGGCTTATAATCACTAAGCTGGCAATAAACACATTTTCCATGCGCATTGTAATGAATAAGGAAAAAATCTGTTGTGGTGAATAACAGACCACATATATCACAACAATAAGGTTTCGTCTCCGTTATTTTTATTTGGCAGCTTTTAGGGCTATTAACACAAACATTATCTTTTCCTAGATTTGATTTGCACGAATTCTTGTAATTTAATTGTTTACATGTCGTTTCTTCAACTACTGAAACAGTATCGTTTTGGCTTTTCTTATCCTTATCAATTCTCTTATTTTCAATTACAACAATTTGCTTTCCTGTATGTTTTAAATTATAATCACAATGCTTGTAAGAAACAGATTTTTCATGTGTATCGTAATGCGTATTGAAAGAGCCTCTTGAGGTGAGCAACATACCACATATGTCACAAAAGTAGTGTCTTATCTCTGTTTTTAGAGTTTTTGAAGCTTCCTGTAAAATAGTTCCATAAGATGTATACGTGTACGACTCCTTTCTTTTATAATATTCCTCTAGCTGCGTGTTTATAATTGCACTTTTATGTTTAACCATGCGTATTTTTCTTTTACATTCTTGTGCTTTACATTTTTTGTAACCACATTCAATGCACTCAAACGTCTGCTTTTTAGATTTTTTTTTCTCCGTTGCCTGTAAAGTTTTTCCATTTGGGTGCGACTTCTTTTTTTTATATTCTTCTAACTGCGACTTTATAATTGCATTTTTATGTTCTAACATGTGTGTTTCGATGATCAATTGTATTTTAGTTTTGAAACCACATAGACCACACTTAAATGTCTTCGCTTTAGGTTTTGTTAATAAGCCAACTCCATTTAATAATGTACATGCACTTACTGTGGATGCTTGTAAGTTATCTTTTGATTGAGAATTATTGCCTGTTGTCTTCTTAACGATTGAAACTACATCACTTGTGTTATTCTCACCGTAATCTATTTCCTCATTTCCAATTACATCGATGATATGCTTTTCTTCAGCTATTAATTCTTCGTCTTTGATAGGTCCTAAAATATTTTAAAATGATTAATAATAAAGGTAGGGTAATTTATTAATATCTATAGATGTAAAAGATGTGGATTTTTGAGGTTATGTAAAGCATAATTATTAAACTGTTCAGTTAGAATATATTTATTTTAATGGAATTGGTGACTTACCTAAATCAAAAGAAGCTGTCTCCAAATTAAAATTATCTGTTTCAGTTTTCAATTTATTTTCTTTGGTGCTATCTCTAGTTTCCTCTGAATCCATTTTTAAATTTAAGATATACAAGGTGTTTCAAAAACTGACTGTTGCGCAGATGACAAATTTATAGTGTGTCCGCAGATGGACTAAGTTCACACTGCGTTTTTTGAACTACAAGTTCAAAAATTTTGAAAAAAATATATGTTATGTAATACCTACCGTTAAACAACATTTTTTATATAATTTTCATCAAACTCTAACCTGTGGTTTTTTTCAAAAAAGAGTTTTTCTTCAAACGTCAAAAAAAGTTGACATTTTGTTACTGAATAAGTAAGGTTAAAGTTCTACTTTTACATCCTAGGAGGCAAAAGTGAACTTTTACCTCCTAGGAGGTAAAAGTAAATTCTAACCCAAAATATTAACAACAAATTGTAACGTAAAATGATATTTCTAAGCATTTGTAATGAAAAAAGGTAATGTTTTTATAAATTTTCTGTTATAATTTATTCGTTGCATTTAATAATTAGCTTCTTTACAAGTTAAAGTTAATTTTTATAAATATTTGACAATTGAACTACACATAATTTTCAAGAGATGGCGACACTTCAAAAAATTTTTTTTTCGTTTTTCTAAGTTTTACGTTTGAAGAAAAAATTAAATGTTTAATACGGAGTAAAAATACTTTTTTACTCCTAAACATACATGCATAGTAATGCATAACAATGCATAGTGTGCATTTCATCCGCAAAATTTATATATATTTTAATGTGGTGGCGCTGATGACAGCTCTGTCAAATACTTATAAATTTGAATATTTCTCTTTCGTAAATTTAATTTTTTTTCGAAAATTCAAATAATTGGTCGTTTTTGTGCATAATACGCTACTATAGACCAATGTCCATCATTTTCTACATTGATGTGTATTAAAGTCTAAAGAATAATCAAATTGTGTGCATTTTTATAACTTCTTCGGCCGTATTAAGAAAACCACAAGTTCAAAAATTTTCAAAAAATTACAGTATTGCTAGAAACTCGGTTACATTTTGTAGAAATAAATTAAGGAAATTCTGTCCTTTACTTTAGAAATAAATTGCAAAAAACCTCTTTTTTACCGTTTTCTTCCTGTTATCCAAAAACCACAGGTTAGAGTGTGATGAAAATTATGTATGTTGTTTAACAGTAGGTATTACATAACATATATTTTTTTCAAAATGTTTGAACTTGTAGATCAAAAAACGCAGTGTGAACTTAAACCTTAAAGAATTTTCGACTTTTTAGTTTATCTGTCTATTTCTAATATGGAGCGATTTCTATAATTGGCATACATGTAAAAATCGTGTGCAGCTTTAAAACTGTATACTAACTAGTTAAAACTCTTGGAAGACAGGTTTTTAAAAACCTATTATATTTATTAAAAATATAAAATCAAACATGGATCTTCATTCCTTCGAACTTAAAGTGTTTCTAATATAAACTATTTTTTTATATAAATAAATTTGGTACACTTTTATGAATTAAAGTTGAAGTCTCCAAGTCAGATCACAAACACTATTAAATACACCCCAAGTTCAATATGATCACTCCTTACTAGAAGAATGTTTCAATTGATGTTTAGCTAAATATTGTTTTCTAGTGCATTTATAATCGCAGAAGTTACACTTAAATTTTACATTATGTCGTACCATATGCATTCTTAAGCGCCTGTTAGATACACAACAATAATCACAAACGTTGCATTTAATTGGTTTTTCGCCAGTATGTAATAATAAGTGCTGTTTTAGTGTACCTTTTCGACGAAACCTCGCATTACAAACAGCACAATTGAACCTTTTAGAACCCGTATGAATTTCAAGATGACTATTTAAAGTCGCTCGAACAGAAAATGAAAGGGAACAAATATCGCATTTATACTTTTTTTCTTTTGTATGTGTTCGCATATGTATTACCAGGTATCTTTTACTTTTAGCTTTAAAGTTACAAAGTTCACAAGGAAATGGTCTCTCGCCAGTATGTTTGCGATAATGAACGTCTAAGAAAATGGAATTGGTACACTGAATACCACATATTTCACACAAGAATTGTTTTCCTTGAGTACACTGGCTCTTATGAACTGCCAAACAATTTTTACATCTAAAACCCTTTTCACAATTATAGCACTTTTTTCGTTTTTCTGCAGGTGTTACTTTGTTATCACAAAGCTTGCAAGTGAATTGTTGCTTGGTAGTATGTTTTTTGAGATGGGTATCTAACGATTTTCTTGTGGAGAATAGCAAACCACATTTTTCACAACAATATTCTTTCGTCTCCATTTTTTGCTTTTTAGAGCTTTCAGGCCCAATAGTACAAGTTTTAGGTTCTTCTAAAATTGTTTCGTACGAATTCTCATCAACTGTCCCTTGACATAGCTCAGCAATTGCATTATTATAGTAAATACTTGATTCTTTTCTTTTATAATACTCCTCCAGTTGAATATTTATAGTCTTGTTATTATGTTTTAATATGTGCGCTTCTAAGAATAATTTTATTATACTTTTATAACCACAAATGGGGCATTCAAACTTCTTCTCATTGGGGTGTGTTAATACGTGGCTGTAGAATTCCAATTTGAACATACTTTTATAGTTGCAAAAATCACATTCGTAATACTTTAAGGTGTTATGCGTTTTTATATGAATTTGTAATATATCATCGTTTAAACAATGTAACCCACATACGGTACACATTCTTAAGTTATCGGTGGACTTAGAATTAAGGATTGTTGGCTTCGTGATTATTGAAACTGTATCATTCTTGTGGTTACCAATTTCATCGCGATTATGCTTTTCTTCAATTGGAAATTCTTCGTCTTTTATAGTTCCTAAAAATATTTTAAACTAAATTTGGGTAATAAAAACTTTAAAATAAATGTCAAAATTTTTGAGGTTATGGTAAATATTTACATCGGTAATTATTATGCGATTTAATTGAAATTGATGGCTTACCTAAATCGAAAGGAGTTTTTTCCCATTCTAAATTTTCTAGTTTAATTTTATCTTCATCGATGGAATTACTGGCTCGAGCAGTTGTGTTATAACTCATCGTAAAATCTATCGGGTTGGAATCCGGCTACCTAATTGTAATTTACAGTTTAGTTTAATATTCTATAGTTGATTTCTAATTCATTGTTTTAATAAAAAATAAAACGGCTTGAACTAAATTAAAAAATAGCTTATCACTTATCACTAAAATTACTGTTGGGTGGGAGTATACTTTGGAAAACTCTGATGTGGCCATAACAGGACTTCGTGCGTATTAAAACTATTTTTAAGCAGGGCCGGATCAACAAACGTTGATTCGTCATTTGATTCTTTTTCTTCCAGCTCCCTTTGAGCCATAAAATAGCGTCGAGAGATCGACTTCTTCTTCGTTGTTTCATTGTCACAGGAAATGAGAGGGTTAAGTCGTATGACATGCCAAAAGTGTCATTAGAGCAAGGCCGGAACCAAGAACTTTGGGACCTGAGGCGTTAATTATTTTCGCGGTAAAGCTCCCGAAAATTTCCGTAGTTTGTACCTACCATAAAGCTAGTCTTTCATAACTTCTAGAATCCAGCTTCTTTTTTTCCAAACCAATAGAAGATAAACTTGACCCATGTTTTATCGTGTGACAGTAGAAATGCAAGGTTTATATTGGCATAGAAAAAGAAGCTAGCTTCTAGAAGCTGTGGTGCAAGGGTAGCTTAAAGAGGCACTTTAAAAATGTCTGTTTTTGTAATTATGTATTTGGGAATTTTAAAAAGAAATAGGTAAATACTTTTCTTCCCTTGTAAAGTTACAGATGTTCCGACAATAAGCAACTAAAAGGCGGTCGGTTGTAAAAGTTTTAGAAATAGTCACAAATGAACTCTAAATTTGGTGGATTAAATAAAGGGCACGCGTTGCGGTAAGGCCCCAGGATAGAATTGTGGTTAATCAAAATGATTATTAACGGGAATTGGTAAGAGCCCCACTCTGGATTTAACGGGAGCGCCCCAAAACGCTTAGTTACGCCACTGATCAGAGAGCTATTTTCACAAACTTTCAAAATATTGAAAAATATACAGGTTGTTCCTGTTAAGATCACATCAGAGTTTCTGTTTTAAAATCTATTACTTCTTCCAAACCCAAATCTTATTGTGCATACTTAAAAATTTAAAATTTGTAGCCATTTTCTAAATATCTATTGTAAACACTGAAAATAAAAAAAAAACAACGGATGTGGCCATATGAGGAACATTGTCGTCCGTCAAATCTTGTAATTTTATATTAAATTTATTGTTATGTTAAATTTTTTTTTTTAAATTGCTTCCGTCAAGGATTGAACCTGGGACTTCTGTGTGAGGCAGAACTTTTAGGTATAAACTGTTTCAAATGTTTCAGTTTTTAATAATTTTGGCATAAATTGAAGTTCAAAATATACATTATTTTTTATCTTCAGAAAGCTAATTTTACGAGCTTTGAAAATATAGAAAAATATACAGGGTGTTCTATTTAAATTATGAAATTTGATCCCATTTCCGGTTAAACCGGAAGTCAGAATATAAAGTGTTTGCTATGGTGTAATAGCTAATTTTACGAGCTTTCAAAATATTTAAAAACATATAAGGTGTTCCTAAAAATTTTGATATTTTTGTAATTTCCGGTTTAACCGGAAGCGTTTTGTTAACCGAAAATAGTGTCAATTAATAGATATTCATGGGATTGATACATTATATCAATTTTCAAGTTTTCATTTCTATTATAAAGGAAATTAGAGATATTTGAAGTTTTGACATTCAAAAAATCATTATTCCAAAACGGTTCTAGAGATTTTTATAAAAATTCATATTTCGATGGAGAATCACGTTGTTTGTAACATATCCAAAAAAGAAAAAATATGTCAGAGGAAATTTTGAGATAATCCATTTCAAAATTTTGACCTACTTTGGCCCCTTAAAAACAGGCAATTTTAAAACAATTTTGAAAATCGACTTATTTAGGACGAAAGCCCTATATTTTGACTGTAAAAAGCCGTTTTGAAATTTTTAGTATAATAATTACCGGCCAAGTTATAAGGGAAAAACCACAAAATGGGACAATCGTTCTATTGGCCGCCATTTTGAAAAAAAAAGTTTTTTAATTTTTGTTTTCAATTGGGGCTCACATGTACTATCTTATAGCCAAGTAGAAATGAATTTGGCCCAAATTTGCAAATATGCGCTCAAAATGACCACCATATTTTTGGACACCCTGTATCTTCTAAAAGCTTAGTTTGCCGATGAAATAATTTTAAAGTGACTAAAATCAATTTCATCAAAATCAGTTCAGTAGGTTTTGCTCTAGTAGTGCGGACATCATTTTTTTTGCATTTGTGGAATCAGGGGGACTCGAAAGGTCGAGAAATGCAAAAAAAAATTTTACTATTTTTCTTTTCTCGATTACAACTTTTTCTTGGATTGGAAAAAGTTACCATAAAAGTAAAACCTGATTAAATTACAATAAATATCTGAATTTAATTAAGATTTCTATAGGAGCAAAGTCTTCTTTTTACTGGGGGTTGCAAAATACCAATCGAGGCTTAAATACAATACAGCTCTTAATTCGAATGAATAAAATTATTTATTTATTACGTACATACACACACAGAGTACCTCTCTCTCTACAACAAAGTAATTATTATTATTTAATACATATTTATAATCGTATAGTAAAAATGAAGTATAGTTTTACTCCAGCACGTTTCTTGACATAAATTGTTAATATCAGTTTGGTAATAGCACTTCTATTGACATACTGGAATTTGTGCATAATTTTTCATGACGTGTTAAGCCGCCTTGAGCACCAAAATCTTTATTACAAATGTTGCATTTAAAGGGACTTTCTGCAGTGTGTCTTCTCATGTGAGATTTTAACAACTTGTGGTATTTGAATACAGCACCACAAACATCACACTTATATGTTTTTCTTACTTTATGTTCTGTGTGGCAATGAGTTACTAAATGTCTAAGATTTGTAAAGACATTATCACAAAGGTCGCATTTAACCGTCTTACCTTCATGCGCTCTGATGTGATCTCCTAAACTATATTTAGTTAAAAACTTATCGCCACAAATGGTACATTCAAATTTCCTTTCTTCTTCATGAACTTCCATGTGAGTCATAAAGTTTGAGTTGCCTATACAAGTGAAATCACACAACTTACACTTGTAGCGTTTATCGGTACTATGTTGATTCATGTGAACCGAGAAAGTTCTTTTGGTTGTATAAGAAGTTTTACAAATGGTGCATTTAAATGGAGCTTTTTTAGGACGATGTTCTGTCATGTTGTGATTTCTATAAGCATTTTGGTTTTCAAACTTTATATTACAAATATCACATTTATGATCCTTGTTGTCGTTATGTTTTTGCATATTATGTACTGCTAAATGACTGCGACCTACACAAACAAAATTGCATACATCGCATTTCATAAGCTTCTGTTTAGAATGTCTCTTCATATGAGCTCTGAAACGATTGCGAGTAGTCATTTTCATATCGCACAGACTACAACTGAATTTAGTTCGATCTGCATGTACTTTTTTAATATGAGCTTTTAATAACGAGCGGCCTGAAAAAAAATTATCACACATTTGGCATTTACGCCACTTTTGTCTAGGATTATGTCTCGTAGGAACTGTGCTTTCATTTTCAGTCGATTGATCAAAAATGTTATAATTCAATTCATTTTTAAACACTTTTAAAATATTAAACCTATTCTGTTCAGTATGTCTTTCCAAATGAACTGTGTAATCATTTTCAGTTGAAAACTTAACATCACACATGTTACACTGAAATTTTTTATGTTCTTCTGTAATATGCAAATTTAAGCAGGCGTTATCTATACAAGTGTAATCACAAGTAGTGCACTTAAAAGGCTTTTCTTCAGTGTGGTTACTTATATGAACTGTGTAATCAATTTTGTTTGAAAACTTATCGTTACAAACGTTACATTTAAATTCCTTTTCATGTACTTCCATAATATGCAGCTTCAAGTAGGAGAGGCCTACACAAACGTAATCACATTCGTTACATGTAAACGGCCTTTCTTCAATATGTGTATTTATGTGAACTATGTAATCATTTGTAGTTGAAAATTTTTCGTTACAAAGGTTACATTTAAATTCTTTTTTATGTACTTTCATAATATGCAGCTTTAAATAAGAGAGGCCGACACAAGTGTAATCACATCCATAGCATTTAAAATGCGATTCTTCAGTATTAACTGTACGCCAATAGTTTTGATTGCTATTTGTACTTTCTACTGCTAATAAAGAATTTCCATTTGTATTACAACTGTTTTCAAAAGGTTTTTCTACAATAATATCGTCACAATTGTTCTCTTGAGTTGCTTGAGTATCCGCAATACCAACTTCCAAGCTTCCATCTTCTTTCAACTCACTTATTACGTTACAATCAGGAACTTGATCTACCGCTCTAAATGAAGTAACTTCATGACTCATTACCACATGTGCCTGTAAAGATAATTCTATTTTACTTTTAAATCCGCATATGTTACACTCGTATTCTTTCTCGTTTGGGTGTTTTAATATGTGATCGAAAAAGTCTCCTTTTATTGAACTCTTGTAATCGCACAATTCACATTCGTACCATTCGTATAACGATAATGGATCAAAAACGTCCCTATCAGTTTGTAATAAATCATCGTGTAAACCTGTCGGCTCCAATCCGTTACAATCGTTTAAATTTTTAATTAATGCCTCGTTGTTAATGGTGGTTGTGTTGTCTACAAGAAGAACTGTGTTTTCATTTTCCATTACAGCTACATTATGCTTTTCTTCACATACGATTGCTTCGTTATTGATACATCCTTAAAACGATTTAAAAATAGTAAATTTTAAGATTTTAACTATTTGAGGTTATGTTACCAAAAGTTTTATTTAAAAAGTAATGATTTTATAAATTTTTACCTAAGTTATCTGTGGATGTTGGAATTTCAGTTTTTATAGGAATTTTAATTGCATTTTCAAAAGTTGAATCTGTGTTCGTCGTCATGTTTTCAAAAATAGAGCCGCTACCGTATGCACCTGTGTACTTCAATGAGCATGCTATCAGATCAGTATCGTACGCATCCGCAAGAATCGTACGCGGATACCATCCCAACATTGTATTTTAACATTTTGCATTATGGAAAACGTTTAGACATTACTTTAATTGGGTTTATCCAATATTATAAGGAATTATACAGGGTGATTCATGAGGAAGTGCAAATATTTTGGGAGGTTGTAGTATGGATTTGCACTTCCTCATGAATCACCCTGTATAATCTTAAAATAGTTATTTACGTAACAAGTACTGAAAGTGATTCTTTACAGGATAAGTAGGCAAAATTCAGGACAAGCCGCCAGCCGAGTCCTGAAAGCCTGCGAGTACTGTAAAGACACTTTCAGTACGTGCTGCGTACAATATTTTTTGTTAAATCGTGACGAAATACCCAATTTTGATTTAAATTATTTAAAAATAATATTTTTGTAAGTAATTATTATAAATTTACCAAATAAACAGTAGATTTTATCAAATTTTATTTATTGACAACGAAATACAATTTTGAAGTGTTGTAAATTTTGTAGAAAAGCTAAAAAATGATGGAAATAATTAATTATGAGTTATGACAGTGATTTTGGTGATGAGTTTGGTGCTCCGCCAGAAATTACAGAGGCTGCCGAAAAATTCGTGCAATTCAGATGGATGTAAAGCCAAGAAATCGAAAGTATTTTCCAAAGAGGAGGTCAATAAATTCATGGTAGAAGCATCTGACAGAGATTATTTATTGATGAAATTCACAAATTAAAAGTATGTTCAGAAACTCTCTCTAAAACAAATTAATATTCAATAATCACAGAGTAACAATAAAGTCAAGAGTAAAAGTAAACAGTAAAAGAGTTGACAACGTAATTTAATTAACACAAATTAAAAGTATGTTCAGAAACTCTCTCTAAAAACAAATTAATAATGAATAGTCACAGAGTAACAATAAAGTCAAGAGTAAAAGTAAACAGTAAAAGAGTTGACAACGTAATTTAATTAACACAAATTAAAAGCATGTTTAGAAACTCTCTCTAAAAACAAATTAATATTCAATAATCACAGAGTAACAATAAAGTCAAGAGTAAAAGTAAACAGTAAAAGAGTTGACAATATAATTTAAATAACACAAATTAAAAGGATGTTCAGAAACTCTCTCTAAAAACAAATTAATATTCAATAATCACAGAGTAACAATAAAGTCAAGAGTAAAAGTAAACAGTAAAAGAGTTGACAACGTAATTTAATTAACACAAATTAAAAGTATGTTCAGAAACTCTCTTTAAAAACAAATTGATATTCAATAATCACAGAGTAACAATAAAGTCAAGAGTAAAAGTAAACAGTAAAAGAGTTGACAACGTAATTTAATTAACACAAATTATAAGTATGTTCAGAAACTCTCTCTAAAAACAAATTAATATTCAATAATCACAGAGTAACAATAAAGTCAAGAGTAAAAGTAAACAGTAAAAGAGTTGACAACGTAATTTAATTAACACAAATTAAAAGCATGTTTAGAAACTCTCTCTAAAAACAAATTAATATTCAATAATCACAGAGTAACAATAAAGTCAAGAGTAAAAGTAAACAGTAAAAGAGTTGACAACGTAATTTAATTAACACAAATTAAAAGTATGTTCAGAAACTCTCTTTAAAAACAAATTAATATTCAATAATCACAGAGTAACAATAAAGTCAAGAGTAAAAGTAAACAGTAAAAGAGTTGACAACGTAATTTAATTAACACAAATTATAAGTATGTTCAGAAACTCTCTCTAAAAACAAATTAATATTCAATAATCACAGAGTAACAATAAAGTCAAGAGTAAAAGTAAACAGTAAAAGAGTTGACAACGTAATTTAATTAACACAAATTAAAAGTATGTTCAGAAACTCTCTCTAAAAACAAATTAATATTGAATAATCACAGAGTAACAATAAAGTCAAGAGTAAAAGTAAACAGTAAAAGAGTTGACAACATAATTTAATTAGTACAAATTAAAAGGGTGTTCAGAAACTCTCTATAAAAACAAATTAATAATCAATAGTCACAGAGTCACAATAAAGTCAAGAGTAAAAGTAAACAGTAAAAGAGTTGACAACCTAATTTAATTAACACAAATTAAAAGCATGTTTAGAAACTCTCTCTAAAAACAAATTAATATTCAATAATCACAGAGTAACAATAAAGTCAAGAGTAAAAGTAAACAGTAAAAGAGTTGACAACGTAATTTAATTAACACAAATTAAAAGTATGTTCAGAAACTCTCTCTGAAAACAAATTAATATTCAATAATCACAGAGTAACAATAAAGTCAAGAGTAAAAGTAAAGAGTAAAAGAGTTGACAACGTAATTTAATTAACACAAATTAAAAGTATGTTCAGAAACTCTCTCTGAAAACAAATTAATATTCAATAATCACAGAGTAACAATAAAGTCAAGAGTAAAAGTAAACAGTAAAAGAGTTGACAACGTAATTTAATTAACACAAATTAAAAGTATGTTCAGAAACTCTCTCTGAAAACAAATTAATATTCAATAATCACAGAGTAACAATAAAGTCAAGAGTAAAAGTAAACAGTAAAAGAGTTGACAACGTAATTTAATTAACACAAATTAAAAGCATGTTTAGAAACTCTCTCTAAAAACAAATTAATATTCAATAATCACAGAGTAACAATAAAGTCAAGAGTAAAAGTAAACAGTAAAAGAGTTGACAACATAATTTAATTAATACAAATTAAAAGGGTGTTCAGAAACTCTCTTTAAAAACAAATTAATATTCAATAATCACAGAGTAACAATAAAGTCAAGAGTAAAAGTAAACAGTAAAAGAGTTGACAACATAATTTAATTAACACAAATTAAAAGTATATTCAGAGACTCTCTTTAAAAACAAATTAATATTCAATAATCACAGAGTAACAATAAAGTCAAGAGTAATAGTAAACAGTAAAAGAGTTGACAATATAATTTAATTAACACAAATTAAAAGGATGTTCAGAAACTCTCTATAAAAACAAATTAATAATCAATAGTCACAGAGTCACAATAAAGTCAAGAGTAAAAGTAAACAGTAAAAGAGTTGACAACGTAATTTAATTAACACAAATTAAAAGTATGTTCAGAAACTCTCTTTAAAAACAAATTAATATTCAATAATCACAGAGTAACAATAAAGTCAAGAGTAAAAGTAAACAGTAAAAGAGTTGACAACATAATTTAATTAATACAAATTAAAAGTATATTCAGAGACTCTCTTTAAAAACAAATTAATATTCAATAATCACAGAGTAACAATAAAGTCAAGAGTAAAAGTAAACAGTAAAAGAGTTGACAACATAATTTAATTAACACAAATTAAAAGTATATTCAGAGACTCTCTTTAAAAACAAATTAATATTCAATAATCACAGAGTAACAATAAAGTCAAGAGTAATAGTAAACAGTAAAAGAGTTGACAATATAATTTAATTAACACAAATTAAAAGGATGTTCAGAAACTCTCTATAAAAACAAATTAATAATCAATAGTCACAGAGTTACAATAAAGTCAAGAGTAAAAGTAAACAGTAAAAGAGTTGACAACGTAATTTAATTAACACAAATTAAAAGTATGTTCAGAAACTCTCTTTAAAAACAAATTAATATTCAATAATCACAGAGTAACAATAAAGTCAAGAGTAAAAGTAAACAGTAAAAGAGTTGACAACATAATTTAATTAACACAAATTAAAAGTATATTCAGAGACTCTCTTTAAAAACAAATTAATATTCAATAATCACAGAGTAACAATAAAGTCAAGAGTAAAAGTAAACAGTAAAAGAGTTGACAACATAATTTAATTAACACAAATTAAAAGTATATTCAGAGACTCTCTTTAAAAACAAATTAATATTCAATAATCACAGAGTAACAATAAAGTCAAGAGTAAAAGTAAACAGTAAAAGAGTTGACAACATAATTTAATTAACACAAATTAAAAGTATATTCAGAGACTCTCTTTAAAAACAAATTAATATTCAATAATCACAGAGTAACAATAAAGTCAAGAGTAATAGTAAACAGTAAAAGAGTTGACAATATAATTTAATTAACACAAATTAAAAGGATGTTCAGAAACTCTCTATAAAAACAAATTAATAATCAATAGTCACAGAGTCACAATAAAGTCAAGAGTAAAAGTAAACAGTAAAAGAGTTGACAACGTAATTTAATTAACACAAATTAAAAGTATGTTCAGAAACTCTCTTTAAAAACAAATTAATATTCAATAATCACAGAGTAACAATAAAGTCAAGAGTAAAAGTAAACAGTAAAAGAGTTGACAACATAATTTAATTAACAGAAATTAAAAGTATATTCAGAGACTCTCTTTAAAAACAAATTAATATTCAATAATCACAGAGTAACAATAAAGTCAAGAGTAAAAGTAAACAGTAAAAGAGTTGACAACATAATTTAATTAACACAAATTAAAAGTATATTCAGAGACTCTCTTTAAAAACAAATTAATATTCAATAATCACAGAGTAACAATAAAGTCAAGAGTAATAGTAAACAGTAAAAGAGTTGACAATATAATTTAATTAACACAAATTAAAAGGATGTTCAGAAACTCTCTATAAAAACAAATTAATAATCAATAGTCACAGAGTCACAATAAAGTCATGAGTAAAAGTAAACAGTAAAAGAGTTGACAACATAATTTAATTAACACAATTTAAAAGTATGTTCAGAAACTCTCTCTAAAAACAAATTAATATTCAATAATCACAGAGTAACAATAAAGTCAAGAGTAAAAGTAAACAGTAAAAGAGTTGACAACATAATTTAATTAACACAAATTAAAAGTATATTCAGAGACTCTCTTTAAAAACAAATTAATATTCAATAATCACAGAGTAACAATAAAGTCAAGAGTAATAGTAAACAGTAAAAGAGTTGACAATATAATTTAATTAACACAAATTAAAAGGATGTTCAGAAACTCTCTATAAAAACAAATTAATAATCAATAGTCACAGAGTCACAATAAAGTCAAGAGTAAAAGTAAACAGTAAAAGAGTTGACAACGTAATTTAATTAACACAAATTAAAAGTATGTTCAGAAACTCTCTTTAAAAACAAATTAATATTCAATAATCACAGAGTAACAATAAAGTCAAGAGTAAAAGTAAACAGTAAAAGAGTTGACAACATAATTTAATTAACTCAAATTAAAAGTATATTCAGAGACTCTCTTTAAAAACAAATTAATATTCAATAATCACAGAGTAACAATAAAGTCAAGAGTAAAAGTAAACAGTAAAAGAGTTGACAACATAATTTAATTAACACAAATTAAAAGTATATTCAGAGACTCTCTTTAAAAACAAATTAATATTCAATAATCACAGAGTAACAATAAAGTCAAGAGTAATAGTAAACAGTAAAAGAGTTGACAATATAATTTAATTAACACAAATTAAAAGGATGTTCAGAAACTCTCTATAAAAACAAATTAATAATCAATAGTCACAGAGTCACAATAAAGTCATGAGTAAAAGTAAACAGTAAAAGAGTTGACAACATAATTTAATTAACACAATTTAAAAGTATGTTCAGAAACTCTCTCTAAAAACAAATTAATATTCAATAATCACAGAGTAACAATAAAGTCAAGAGTAAAAGTAAACAGTAAAAGAGTTGACAACGTAATTTAATTAACACAAATTAAAAGCATGTTTAGAAACTCTCTCTAAAAACAAATTAATATTCAATAATCACAGAGTAACAATAAAGTCAAGAGTAAAAGTAAACAGTAAAAGAGTTGACAACATAATTTAATTAATACAAATTAAAAGGGTGTTCAGAAACTCTCTTTAAAAACAAATTAATATTCAATAATCACAGAGTAACAATAAAGTCAAGAGTAAAAGTAAACAGTAAAAGAGTTGACAACATAATTTAATTAACACAAATTAAAAGTATATTCAGAGACTCTCTTTAAAAACAAATTAATATTCAATAATCACAGAGTAACAATAAAGTCAAGAGTAATAGTAAACAGTAAAAGAGTTGACAATATAATTTAATTAACACAAATTAAAAGGATGTTCAGCAACTCTCTATAAAAACAAATTAATAATCAATAGTCACAGAGTCACAATAAAGTCAAGAGTAAAAGTAAACAGTAAAAGAGTTGACAACGTAATTTAATTAACACAAATTAAAAGTATGTTCAGAAACTCTCTTTAAAAACAAATTAATATTCAATAATCACAGAGTAACAATAAAGTCAAGAGTAAAAGTAAACAGTAAAAGAGTTGACAACATAATTTAATTAATACAAATTAAAAGTATATTCAGAGACTCTCTTTAAAAACAAATTAATATTCAATAATCACAGAGTAACAATAAAGTCAAGAGTAAAAGTAAACAGTAAAAGAGTTGACAACATAATTTAATTAACACAAATTAAAAGTATATTCAGAGACTCTCTTTAAAAACAAATTAATATTCAATAATCACAGAGTAACAATAAAGTCAAGAGTAATAGTAAACAGTAAAAGAGTTGACAATATAATTTAATTAACACAAATTAAAAGGATGTTCAGAAACTCTCTATAAAAACAAATTAATAATCAATAGTCACAGAGTTACAATAAAGTCAAGAGTAAAAGTAAACAGTAAAAGAGTTGACAACGTAATTTAATTAACACAAATTAAAAGTATGTTCAGAAACTCTCTTTAAAAACAAATTAATATTCAATAATCACAGAGTAACAATAAAGTCAAGAGTAAAAGTAAACAGTAAAAGAGTTGACAACATAATTTAATTAACACAAATTAAAAGTATATTCAGAGACTCTCTTTAAAAACAAATTAATATTCAATAATCACAGAGTAACAATAAAGTCAAGAGTAAAAGTAAACAGTAAAAGAGTTGACAACATAATTTAATTAACACAAATTAAAAGTATATTCAGAGACTCTCTTTAAAAACAAATTAATATTCAATAATCACAGAGTAACAATAAAGTCAAGAGTAAAAGTAAACAGTAAAAGAGTTGACAACATAATTTAATTAACACAAATTAAAAGTATATTCAGAGACTCTCTTTAAAAACAAATTAATATTCAATAATCACAGAGTAACAATAAAGTCAAGAGTAATAGTAAACAGTAAAAGAGTTGACAATATAATTTAATTAACACAAATTAAAAGGATGTTCAGAAACTCTCTATAAAAACAAATTAATAATCAATAGTCACAGAGTCACAATAAAGTCAAGAGTAAAAGTAAACAGTAAAAGAGTTGACAACGTAATTTAATTAACACAAATTAAAAGTATGTTCAGAAACTCTCTTTAAAAACAAATTAATATTCAATAATCACAGAGTAACAATAAAGTCAAGAGTAAAAGTAAACAGTAAAAGAGTTGACAACATAATTTAATTAACAGAAATTAAAAGTATATTCAGAGACTCTCTTTAAAAACAAATTAATATTCAATAATCACAGAGTAACAATAAAGTCAAGAGTAAAAGTAAACAGTAAAAGAGTTGACAACATAATTTAATTAACACAAATTAAAAGTATATTCAGAGACTCTCTTTAAAAACAAATTAATATTCAATAATCACAGAGTAACAATAAAGTCAAGAGTAATAGTAAACAGTAAAAGAGTTGACAATATAATTTAATTAACACAAATTAAAAGGATGTTCAGAAACTCTCTATAAAAACAAATTAATAATCAATAGTCACAGAGTCACAATAAAGTCATGAGTAAAAGTAAACAGTAAAAGAGTTGACAACATAATTTAATTAACACAATTTAAAAGTATGTTCAGAAACTCTCTCTAAAAACAAATTAATATTCAATAATCACAGAGTAACAATAAAGTCAAGAGTAAAAGTAAACAGTAAAAGAGTTGACAACATAATTTAATTAACACAAATTAAAAGTATATTCAGAGACTCTCTTTAAAAACAAATTAATATTCAATAATCACAGAGTAACAATAAAGTCAAGAGTAATAGTAAACAGTAAAAGAGTTGACAATATAATTTAATTAACACAAATTAAAAGGATGTTCAGAAACTCTCTATAAAAACAAATTAATAATCAATAGTCACAGAGTCACAATAAAGTCAAGAGTAAAAGTAAACAGTAAAAGAGTTGACAACGTAATTTAATTAACACAAATTAAAAGTATGTTCAGAAACTCTCTTTAAAAACAAATTAATATTCAATAATCACAGAGTAACAATAAAGTCAAGAGTAAAAGTAAACAGTAAAAGAGTTGACAACATAATTTAATTAACTCAAATTAAAAGTATATTCAGAGACTCTCTTTAAAAACAAATTAATATTCAATAATCACAGAGTAACAATAAAGTCAAGAGTAAAAGTAAACAGTAAAAGAGTTGACAACATAATTTAATTAACACAAATTAAAAGTATATTCAGAGACTCTCTTTAAAAACAAATTAATATTCAATAATCACAGAGTAACAATAAAGTCAAGAGTAATAGTAAACAGTAAAAGAGTTGACAATATAATTTAATTAACACAAATTAAAAGGATGTTCAGAAACTCTCTATAAAAACAAATTAATAATCAATAGTCACAGAGTCACAATAAAGTCATGAGTAAAAGTAAACAGTAAAAGAGTTGACAACATAATTTAATTAACACAATTTAAAAGTATGTTCAGAAACTCTCTCTAAAAACAAATTAATATTCAATAATCACAGAGTAACAATAAAGTCAAGAGTAAAAGTAAACAGTAAAAGAGTTGACAACGTAATTTAATTAACACAAATTAAAAGTATGTTCAGAAACTCTCTCTGAAAACAAATTAATATTCAATAATCACAGAGTAACAATAAAGTCAAGAGTAAACAGCAAAATAGTTGACAACATAATTTAATTAACACAAATTAAAAGTATGTTCAGAATCTCTCTCGAAAAACAAATTAATGTTCAATACTCACAGAGTAACAATAAAGTCAAATTTATTATTATTATTATTTTTTTTCTCGATTATAACAACTTTTTTTTGGTTTAGTCCATTCAAATTAGGCAAACATTTCGAAATTCGTGCCCGAAGCATCGACAGTTTTTTAGCCCTCAGTTTTTTAGGGGTGCACTTTTTGATATAATTTCAAGAGGGAAAAATGTCTTATTTTAATACCAAGAATGCACTGTAGCAGTTTTCCGGTGATTTGCGATGATGATTTGCGGAAAGTTAAACTTCACCGTTACCTATTGGGTGACATAAGGCGATTTTTTCTGACCTTTGAAGAAAAAAAAAAATTTTACATTTTTGGTTCAAAAATTATTGACGCTGCATATAACATTTTATTTTTCGTCTCGAGTTTTTGTATTATACAGTATAATACACCTAAGAATGTAAATTTACAGGTTGCAATAATAAATATTAATTATAGTTGAGAAGTATGCGTATAGATGGCGCCACGGATTTTAAACAAAAGTTTTTCAATGTTAAAATTATAAGAAATTAATTTCGCAAAAGACAGTAAATAACATTATTGATGTTATAAATAAATATTGAAATAAACTAATACTAAATTATTGATAAGTTTATTTATTTAATTTGTAATAATAATCGAACTGTGTATTAAATATTAATAAGTGCGTGTTTGCCGTGTTTTACTCTTCAGTGTGCTACTAGAAAATTATTTTAAAGTGTAGGTGAATTGTGAAACGTAATTTGTTATTTTAGTAACGCGTAATAAATTTTAATTAACCATCAATGCTTTATTTCATGTTTTGATAGTTCGGAGAGTTTGAATTTAATCCGTTTTACAACGCTCGTGTTCCGTTAATAAACAGTTGAGATTGTGAATTACATTGATACGTAACCGAACATTGCCGATCAATTTTGTTGGGTACGTCAATGTCATGTTAACACAGATACAAACAATTGCATGTAACTTTATAAATAGGCTAAAGATAAATCAGTCTAATAAAAACTTGTTGGGTTTCGGTAGATTTATATCTATTTCTTGTGCCTTATTGAATAGACATAATAGTGCTATGGATGAGTTGAGTTTCGCATTTGCATCAAAACAAATAGCGCCATCTCTTACCAACGATAAACATAAAGGTCAAGCTGGAAGAATAGGCGTTTTTGGTGGTTCGCTCGAATATACAGGTGCACCTTATTTTGCAGCAATAAGTTCGTTAAGGGTTGGTGCTGATTTAGTTCACGTATTTTGCACTAAAGATGCCAGCACCGTAATTAAATCTTATAGTCCGGAATTAATTGTACATCCGTTGTTGGATTCATGCGATGCTGTTGCAAAAATTGAACCTTGGTTGGAAAGACTTCACGTTATTTTAATTGGACCTGGATTGGGACGCGAATTGGAAACTTTTGGAGTAATTACTCAAGTTATTAATTTATGTCGCGCGAAAAATAAACCGTTGGTTATTGATGCGGATGGTTTATTTTTGATTTCTCAAAATCCTGACTTAATTAAAGATTATCCATCGCCCGGAGTTATATTAACGCCAAACGTTGCCGAATACGGTCGTTTTGTAAAAAGCGAATCTGAAGATTGTTCGAGTACGTGCGAAAATTTCAAAAATTTACCATTTGGGAAAAATGTTACCATTTTGAAAAAAGGAGCCGAAGATGAAATTATGGATTGTACGAAAAAAATTAAAGTTAGCGGCGGTGGCTCTGGAAGAAGATGCGGTGGACAAGGTGACTTATTATCGGGTTCTTTAGCCACTTTTTATACTTGGACGTTGTTGTATAAAATGGAAGAAGACGTCGTACACGACGATCGTCCGATGATAGCTTGTTACGCAGCGTGCAAACTTACGAGGGAATGCAACGCAAGAGCTTTTGGTAAATTAGGAAGAGGGATGGTTTGCTCCGATATGATTAAAGAAATTCCGTTTGTTTTTAAAGATAATTTTGAACCTCATTAAAATTGACTTTTATGATACCAACTTTTGCTAATTTTTGTGAATCGAATATGAAAAATAATAAAAAATAAATGAAGTAACAGCATAAATTATTGTTTTTATTTATCTATACATTTGTTTAGAATATAAATTTACAGTAAATATCGTGGTTAACCAACCCGGTGAGTGAAAATAAAAAATTGGCGGTTTTCCTGTTTTTAATTAAAAAACTCTGACGTAAACAGGACCTAAACTTGTGAGGTTTTCAAATAAGTATAAAAACCATACAGGGTATCCCAAAAATAATTTTTAATATTTCACATTTAACCTATAAGTCGAAGTATTTGATATCATCTAACAGCTAATTCTTTAAGGGTACTTTCAAAAATTCATAACTCCGGTCCTGTAAATTTCTAACTAATAAAACGCATGGCATTCGATAGAAAACTGCAACATCTATAACATATCAAAAAATGAAAAGAACGGCCTTATCAGATTTTGAGAAAATGCGTTTTAAAATTTTGACCAACGTTTCTCATAATACTTTTTTCTAAAGTGACATCTACGAAAAAGTAAAATTCTAAATTTAACTATAATTAGAAAAATAAATCAATTAATGAGCCTTGAAGTTACATTTCAAATTCACGAGTGGTTCATATAATTTATTAATGATAATGAACTTGTCCTTAAAATGCACCAAAAGAGTTTTGGGCGAAAGGTCGAGGTTTTTAATTGAACTTTTGTGGTATTGATCCTGATTATAAATTTAAGCTCTATCAAATGTGAGAAATAAAATTAACAATAATTGTCACAAAAAAAGAAGAATTTTTTATCTTATTCTTATTTATTCTTTACAAAAAAAGAAGAATTTTTTTCAAATGAATGTGATGAAAAATTTAATAGTGCTCAACCATTGCTGCAGACGTTAAAACAAATAATTAAATAACTTGCATTTTATAGTTCAACAAGAAGTTTCGTAATGAAATATGGAAAATTTTCTATTTTTGTACGTAAAGCCGTAACGAGAATAATTTTTGAGCTCCCCTGAGCCCATAAATGCAAAAACCCTAGAGTGTGCCTGTCCGGCTGTCTGTATGCCAGTGTGTAGGTAACACTCGTTGATCAAAAGCTATACTGAACCGATTATTAAGTTGGCTTAAGTCAATACATTTTGTTTCTATTTAAAGTGATACTTTTTCAAATTTTCAAATTCTAAATGGCGGCCAAAATAATGATTGTTCCATTTAGTTGTTTTTCTCTTATAACTTGCCCGATAATTATTATTATAAAATTTCCAAAAAGGCATTATACAGCCAAAATATAGTTCTTTCGTCCTAACCAAGTCGATTTTTAAAATTGTTTCAAAACGTCAAAGTATAGGTCAAAATTTTGAAGTAGATTTTCTCAAAATTTCCTTTGCTTATTTTTCTCATTTTTGGATATGTTACAGACAACGTAATTCTCTCTCAAAATATAAATTTTTATCAAAATCGCTCAATCCGTTTGGGAGCAACGATTTTTTGAATGTCAAAACTTCACAAATCTCTAATTTCTTTTTTAATAAAAATGAAAACTTGAAAATGGGTATGTTTATCAATCCTATAAATATCTATTATTTGTCACTATTTTCGGTAAACGAAACGCTTCCGGTTAAACCGGAAATTACAAAATTATCAAATTTTTTTGAAACACCCTGTATATTTTTCAATACTTTGAAAGCTCGTATAATTAGCTGTTACACGATACTAAACACTGTATATTTTGCCTTCCGGTTTAACCGGAAATGGAATCAAATACATATTTGGTCAATAATTTCAATATTTTGAAAGCTCGTAAAATTAGCTTTCTGAAGATATTAAATTAAATTTTAATTAACAAAAATACAAAATTACAAGATTTGGCGGGCGGGAAAAAGTTTCAATTTTGTACTTTTAAGCGATTTCAAAGTTGATATCTCAGAATCGGCGTTGACCTTTTCTTTTATTTTTAGACGTGCTATAGACATCGCTGTTCTCTATCAAATGTTTCATTAGTTATAAATTTTCAGGACCGGACTTAAAATTTTTTGAAAGGTACAATTTCAAAAATCTAACATTACTCTTGTAATAAAAATGAAAATTTGAAAATTGGTTCATAATTAATCTCTATTTTCGCTTATCAAAACGCTTCCCGTTAAACCGGAAAATAGAAAAATATTAAAAGTTTTTAGGAACTTTTTTTTTAAGTAGGCTGAAAACTTGTAAAATTAGCTTTCCGATGATATCAAACATTTTATAGTATGTCTAGTTACTTCCGATTTAACCGGAAATGGGACTTACTTTCTTAATTTACACGTTTATCCTTAAAAATAACTTTATTACTCACGAAAAAGTCTTTTTATGGCCACACCAGAGTTTTTTGAAATTGTTTGAAAATTTCCCAATTTATGGGCCAAAAAGCTGTTTAATATTTTGAAATGGAAAATCTCGAAATGGGCTTAGACCTTTATTTTCAGTTTTGGGTTTGGTATGGACAACGTAGTTTTTAATCCAACGACGCATATTTTATATTCTACTACGGAGCAGGACCGGAGTTATGATTTTGTAAAAGTCAATATTTTACAAATCGACCATTTTTTTGCAATAAAAATTTGAAAGGCTATTTGACACTATTTTTGTTAATAAAACGCTTTTGGTTAAACCGGAAATTAGAGAACTATTATAAAGAACACCCAGTATATTTTTAAACTCAGAGCTATAGTTTAATAGTAATTATAAAAAATCTGCATTTACATTGTACAATCAATACATGAAACCTTAAAAGGACGACTGGGAGTTTAATCCATAAAACTTGTAAAATAATTTCAATGCCATTTAGAGGCAAATTTTTTTTGGAATAAGTAAGTAAAAATACAAAATGCTGTGCTTTTTGCAGTTCGTCTGGCTAACCCTTGCTAGAATATTAAACAGGGTCAAAACTACCACTATGTGGGTTTTAAACTTAAAAAGTATTCTCTTAATCCATGAAGTATACATTTAAAAGATTTTGTCTATTCCATCTGATCAGGATTGTCCTTGCGTTGTTATTTTAGGATACCTACACAACATGTTGAAATCCTTAAAAGGTAGGTTTAAACTTTTTTTGTCGTTTCAAAGATATAAATAATTATTTTTCGAACTGTTTTATTCGAATCGAAATTGGCTAAAAATAATTGGATGATAAAATGGGCATTTACAAAGATGAGTGATGTTATGAGCCAATTATACAATTGAGTGGTGTAATGAGTCCTTTACACAACCCGATTAATATTAACTGACGAAAAAGTGAACATTTTCAATTTAGTCCAAGTTAGCATTTTATTTTATAGTTTACGTGTTGGTGTGTCTGTATTTGTGTTTGAAATTGCTGTTGATGGCCATTTTATTTTATGTAATTTGATATTTTTAATTATAATAAAAGCTAATTAATAAACTTTATTGCGCCGCAATAAAAATATTACTTTATAATTATTATCTTTTTTCATTTACTTTAATTAAAAATTTTATTTTATAGAAATGTTTCTTACGTAAAAAAATTATAAAGAACTTCTTGTAATAATTTAAGGGTTGTGGAAATACAAAAGTCAATAAAATTAGGTACTTAATAGGATTCATTAATTTTTTTCATAACGACTTCTTAATAACATTTAATTAGAGACACTTAAAGGAAGCCTCAATAAGTCTCCGTTTTCAAACAGAAAAATATTGCGTAGGTGGGAAATCAATATTTAAAAATATACAGGGTGAGTCTGGATAGATGGGCCATTAGAATTCCATAGAGTTCTGAGAGATGTATGAAAAAATTTTTTAAACGAAACTTTCTTATCTCGAAAGGACCTACATCATTAAAATATTTTAGAATATTGTCACGACTGGGGGTTAGTCATGACCTCTGGAGTCCAGAATCTCCAGAGTGTACCGAGATAAATAACAACACCACAATGCTGGAATACAATTTATTTATTTTATAATTAGCTCTTACCCTACTTATTACATCTCTTACATACTCTTACATACATGGGGACAAACGAGGTTCATGCCCTATTTCACTTAGGTAACTGTTTTTTTAGTTTTTCCAAATTTTAAAGTCCAGGGTCGGACTTTTTAAAACCCGGGGCATATGTTACGCGTAGAAATATTACGCAAATTATTTAATGCAATTATTAAGTAGTACAAGAATTTAATGTACACGAGTTTACAATACGTGGCTATTGTCAGGTATTGGAAGAATGTGAGATAAAGCATAAATCGCCAGTTTTAGCAATTTTAGTTGGCGCGTGTGCCAAGTTAATAAAAGGCCCCAAAGTAGGTTTTGAAGGCAGTTTATAATTGGCAGTTGATAATTGCCAGTCTGACATTCGGGAACGCGAAACGTTTGTCGGTTTCGTACTTTCTAATAATTAAGGAGCGATTATAATCATCATGTGTTGTGATTGGATTATAATGCTAATATTTGAGTAAGAGAACGTTTTTAAATAAATTAATAATTTCAGCATTGTTTATTATCTTAATCTTGGTACACTTTGGAGAGTCTGGGCTCCAGAGGTCATGACTAACCCCCAGTCGTGACAATATACAGGGTTTTTTTTAAAGAGATTCTTAAACTAACTTTGTTATTTTAAATAGAACACCCTGTATACTTGAATTTTTTTTAAATCGACAATAGTGTTGATTAATGCGATTAATTAAAATAATTAAATAATACAATTTTTTGTCGCAGTTGAGGGATAATATGGGCATTAAGGGTGATGTTCGTCCAACATTAACGTCCGTGTGTTGGTCCAAAAACGCTTCGAACATGTACGCGCGTACATGTTGTAAGATATGTTCGATCGTGTGTGCCCACCTATTATTGAAATTCAAGTTATCCATAAACTATAATTTAATAGGTATTACAAATAATCAATGTACTTACTACTTCAACTGATTACATTTTCGAATTTTAAAAATAACTCAATGCGAGTATAAATTATTCATTTATTCTATCATTTTGACCTAGATCCTTGTTAATTTTAAGTGATGCGTACATATGATTAAGTATATTCATTAAATAATATTTGATCTTTTGACATTATATGGGTATTGTAACCAAAATTTAAGCCGATGCAAATTCGAATTAATTTAAAGCCTGACGTACACTGATCTTGATTACGTGACAATAAGAAACTTTTCTTTTTGCAAAAAAGTCAATATATTTTATTGTTTATCCCGATAAGTGGTTGTAAATTAAATTATTAAATCAAAAATAAATAACAGAAATTGGAAAAGTTCTTATTAGAAAAAAAAAATACTATCCAATCTTGAGAAATATTACACATTTGATTCGATTTTACAATTGGCTTTTTTTATATCATGTTTTAGAAAATAAAATTTTTAAAATAAACCCGAGTTATTTTCAGTTTCAATTCTCATATTGATGTGCACATGAAAATTTTAAATGAGATTTTGTTTATGCGAGAAAGTAATTTTTATATTTTATTAAAAGTTTGTCGCTTTAATATTTTTTTAATATACAGGGTAAGTCATTAAGGCGTTTGAAATATGACATATAAGTACAAAAAGTTTTCAGTAATACTCGTAATACCCCTACGCTTTTTGTTTAGATTGAAGGAAGTGTTTTTTTGAGAAATATTGACAGAAAATGCCAGGTTGGAGGCGATAAGCCTGCAGTTAAGCAGTGCTTGTGGCTTATAAAGAATGAAGACATGAAGAGAATCGGCTGGGAGTCCAGTTTAGAAGTTGCAGGCGTCGCAAGTGAATGAGAATTGAGACAGTCAGATAGTGAGTTTGGACATGTAGATGAGGTGTACAGACAGACAGTTTCGAATAAACAAACGATTAAGACAGCCAGGACGTTGTTACAGTTGTATTAGATAGTTAACATAGGCATAGAGTTAGGATAGAGAGATATAAAGGTAGAAAGACAGCTCTGACAAACAGACATACAGGTCGACGATTATAACATTATGTTTATTCGACTATATCAAAAAACGACACTTTAGGTTTAGAATAACTGTCTAGAGACCGTAAAGTGCTACTTTACGATCCTTAATTCTGCTTAGACGGATGCTCTATCTATTGACGTTTATGTAAAGTTCATATTTTAAATAAGGTAGGTACCAATTTTATCTGACTTTTACAAATTTTTACTCGTACTATTATGCAAAAAATTTGAGGTTATGTACAATTCATTTATACATAGGGTCAAACCGGGAGAGATGGCTCACTTTTTTTATTTTGGTGATAAAATATTAAATAGTCAAAATCAAAAGTCTTGAATCGTTAAAGCATTTTACAGAAAACCAAATGTAAGAAATAAAGTAAAAAAATCGTGTTTTTTTGAGTTTCAAAAAAATGATTAAAAAACCATCTCACCCTAACAGCATGGGAGAGATGGCGCACTAAATAAAACTTTTTTTAAATATTTTTTCTTTCTTGTCACATTGAAGACAACGAGTAGTAAACGGTGTACAACCCTGGTGAAGCTATCTGAGACATTTAATTCATTGTAGCCAGTCGTAGTGTAGTACGGGGTACCCCAAACTGTCTTGATGCTTCATGAACTCGAGTAGTTCCACTTCTTACAGCTTGTACTGCTAAAGTTAATTATTCTTCACTCTACGAGTCCACGAAGCTCTAGAGCAGCTTCCATTTCGTTTGTAATCATTAAATCAAAAAATCATTAAATCAGATGCGTTATTCACTTAACAAAACTGCTATTTTACGTTGGGTGAGATGGCGCACGCATTCCCCCCCCTCGTACTGGCATGCTTTAATAAAATTATAAGTTAGAACAATTCTTCAAACATTTCTTTACTTATACGAGTAGATAGCAACAGAACTTCAAATATTCTTTAATTTAAATGTGTAAACGTTACAATTTGTAAACTAGTGTAGAAGTTTGGAGATGTATAAAATATAATATTAATTATTTAAGTGCCTTAAAGGATAGCATAATCAACGGGGCACTACTCAATAATAACTAGGCAACATCACTAACACTTCAACTATGTTTTTAGTCAGCTAAACAGCCAATATCGATAAAATATTTCACTGCGCCATCTCACCCGCTGCACCATCTCTCCCGGTTTTACCCTATATTGAAAAATCATGTACTTATTCTAAAATTTGTTTAAATTATTTATTTATTGCTTACAGTTTAACAAATGCCTTATGAGACACGAACGTAAAATTGTTTGGTCTCAGGCAGTTGCGAATCTTGGCTTACGACTCGATTCACAAGGCTCCGTCTTCGCTCACTAAACATCATTTTACGTCATTGTATCATAATATACTATTATTTCAATTTCTCAAGTTCAAGAGGTTATACAAGTAGTGCAATAGTGAGTGCAGGAATGGCCAACAAGTCGATCGCGATCGAAGCCATTTTTGGTAGATCATAACCGACAGGAGACGATTTCAACACGCAAACGCAACTTAGGCTGAATTCTACATTACACATTTATCCCCAGGATTTAATTTTAGTCCCAGTATATAAAGAGGTTTTAACAACAGCGTGAACCGGTTTATACTGAGACTAAAATTAAATCCCGGAGATAAACGTGTAATGTAGAATTCAGCCTTAGTAGTGACTCATAGAAACAAATGGTCGTGGCTCCTTTAGTATCATGTTATACAACTAACGCTCGATTGCATAAAGGCGAATTATATTTTAATCTGAGAATTAGATTTATAATCCTTTTAGATATGGCAACGTTACACAATAAAATAATGAATAGGTTAGGTACAGGCATAGTTAAAAGTCGCATGCATCTACAACTGTTTTAGGTTATGATAAAACCTTTCAAATTCACTGTCTTAAAATTAACATATTTTCAATTTTGGTGACAGTTACTTGTCAAATTTAGCGACTGAAATACTTTTAACTCGTAGTGTACTTCAAAATCTATGACAGCGCTGGCCACGATCCCTCAGCTCGCTAATAAAGTTGGTGGGACTGTAGATCGCGATACATTTTTAAGAAAAATAGTCGATCATAATTATGGTTGGTTAGTGAAGTTGGCCACCCCTGCAATAGTGGGTGTTACAAACTTTAAAATTGTATCTTTTCAACTATTTAATAGTGAAGAGCTATGTGAAAACTTTATTTGTATTGGTCGATATCTTTTATTGTTAGTTTTTTAAATTAAAATTTTAGTGTTATTGCTTGTGCTAAACTTTTTATACTCTTTCATTAAAATTAGATTTAATTTAAAAAAGCTGGAAATTGTAGACCTTTTTTAATTAGAATGAAATAAAAATAAAAATTTTATTGAGCAAGGGTTTAAATGTCACAATTAATATTTTAAAGAAAACTAAATTTTTTCAAAGTCATTTTCTTTAATTTTTTAATTTATTTTGTAATGTTTGTAACAAGCCAAGTGTTGGAGAATTTAAAATTTTTGTCAGTCACAAATTTCATTTTGAATTAAATTTAATTCGTTTTTAAATTTGGATTTTATTAAAATTTCTTCGCTTCGTTGAAACTTGACTTGAAGCGAATGCCAATAATGTTCCATCAAAATAAGGCCGTATCGAGAAGGCTTAGAAATGATTTAATACGAAAACGCAGTGTTGTCATTTAATCGTCATTCTATTCATCTTGAATAAGTACTAGTTTTAAAAAAAAAATTCAGTAATAGAGTCATAAGTGTGTGTTATATCATTAATCATTACATCCATATTCGCCATTTTCTAAAATATTTTGTAAAATTTGGCAACACTGCAAAAAAATTATAGGACTCAATACTACAATAAAGAAAATATAAAAGGAATTTAATTATTTAAAATACATATATACAGAGTGGTCTTTTTGAAATTGCCAATATCTCGTTCATTTTTACTGGAACACTCTGTAGATTTTAAATTAATTTTAAAACGAGCTCTGTTCAGCCTTCTAAAACTTTTTTATTTTTGTTTTTGTTTTGCACCAAAAAAGGATGTATTCAACTTTATCGCACTATGTGGGCCACCACGATATACTTTTCAAGGTCGTGGGAACGCGAACAACATGGCGAGTTCAAGTTCAAAAGTAAACTATATTGATATTGATAGCTTCGCAGGATGCAATGCATGGTAATAACATTGTAAGTTTTTATAAATTAAAGTGTCAAAGTCGAGAAATGGTTTACACAACTTTTCAAGTTGGGAAAAATCGAGATGAGTTTTCTCAGGAAATAAAACTTTAGACGAATTCAAAAGAAAAGTTATAGAAGGCATGACACATTTTTATATTTTTATTATTTTTAGGTACATAGAGGATAACAAATGAAAGATGCAGGATGTGTAAGGCAAGATAATGTGTTAAACAGGACATAATTATAGTTGTTGAAAATTAACTGAGCTTATCTATCATTCTACCCAAATTATGGAAGTCTAGAAAGAGCAATACTAATCACTTTTGCTCTCGGTGGTTTGCCATTAGCTTCCGAGAGATAGTGCCGTATATTTGATTTAATTACTAATATTTAATTTACCTTTTAGATCTTGAAGATTGAGTCCGAGGATTATAAGTTAGAAGCTGACAATTTTGACTCTTACACTAGCTACGGAAATAAATATTTTAGAGCGACCTTTTCAAGAAAAAATGATAATGGATCTGTAATAAAATTTAAATAAAATGTACTACAGGGTAATATTAATTCAAAACAGCTAAGGAAGTGTTTGGAATTTACAAGGGTTAAACATAAACATTAAGATATTATAAATTACGAGAGGTTGAATCCATGGAGATTTGAAAATGTCTCCCAAAAGAGATATTTGACATCAATCTTTCGAAAACATAATTTTAGCCTAATAAATGATAAAATAAAACAACCTTTTACGGCCTTTACGGTGTGCAATAGTGGCGCCCGTCTAGTGGAGAAATGCAGATGACGCTGTAAGTACTAAATTGAGAAATATTGTTAATTTTTCATAATCTAAAAAGTAATAAAAATAAATAATTTTTTAAATTATTATCTAGACGCTAACGCTAACGCTAACGCTAACGCTAACGCTAACGCTAACGCTAACGCTAACGCTAACGCTAACGCTAACGCTAACGCTAACGCTAACGCTAACGCTAACGCTAACGCTAACGCTAACGCTAACGCTAACGCTAACGCTAACGCTAACGCTAACGCTAACGCTAACGCTAACGCTAACGCTAACGCTAACGCTAACGCTAACGCTAACGCTAACGCTAACGCTAACGCTAACGCTAACGCTAACGCTAACGCTAACGCTAACGCTAACGCTAACGCTAACGCTAACGCTAACGCTAACGCTAACGCTAACGCTAACGCTAACGCTAACGCTAACGCTAACGCTAACGCTAACGCTAACGCTAACGCTAACGCTAACGCTAACGCTAACGCTAACGCTAACGCTAACGCTAACGCTAACGCTAACGCTAACGCTAACGCTAACGCTAACGCTAACGCTAACGCTAACGCTAACGCTAACGCTAACGCTAACGCTAACGCTAACGCTAACGCTAACGCTAACGCTAACGCTAACGCTAACGCTAACGCTAACGCTAACGCTAACGCTAACGCTAACGCTAACGCTAACGCTAACGCTAACGCTAACGCTAACGCTAAGCTAACGCTAAGCTAACGCTAACGCTAACGCTAACGCTAACCCTAACCCTAACCCTAACCCTAACGCTAACGCTAACGCTAAGAACGAACTTAAAAACTCAATAAAATTTGGTTACAGTTACTTTAGAAAATTTCATTAACGAAATAAGTTTTTATAGAAATATATACAGAGTGGCTCAAAACTTAAAATAAGAGGGTTATTTTGGACGCAACTCAGCAATTTTAGACCTATAAATATTCTTTAAACTTAGCTACAAATTATTTCAATCATAGCTGTTAGCCTCGATTAAATGGATATTGTTGTCAGTTTTTAAATTCAAAATGGCAGCCTTATAACCTAACCCCTAATAATTTAATAATGAAAATCTAGAAACTCCTTTTAAGGGGCTTTAGTTGTTGTTTTATTCAAATTTATATCTACACTATTTAAACTTGGCTACACGTTTTTACATTTCGGGCCTAATTAAATAGATACTTTTTAAATTATGCTGTTCGAAAGGGCGCCCTCATAACTATCTTGAAATAGATTTTCTCAAAATCGGTTTCAATCGCTTTCTTTAAGTTTACACCTACTGTATTTAAAGTTGGCTACAAGTTAGTATATCTTGGACTTAATTAAGTAGACATTTTTAAAATTTATAAATTCAAAATGGCGGCTCACGTAACCATTTAGAAATAGATTTTCTCAAAATCGGTGCCAGTCGTTTTCTTCTTTTCTTAAGTTTAAACCTAAAGTATTTAAACTTTGTTGTAAGTCAGTACATCTTGAGCCTCATTAAATAGATATACCTTCAAATTTTTTTATTCAAAATGGCGACTCACATAACTATTTTGAAATAGATTTTCTCAAAATCGGTTCCAGTCGTTTTCTTTAAGGTTAAACCTACACTACAGTATTTAAACTTGGTTGCAAGTCAGTACATCTTGGGCCTAATTAAATAGATAAAGCTTCAAATTTTTAAATTAAAAATGGCGGCACACATAACTATTTTGAAATAGATTTTCTCAAAATCGGTTTCAGTCGTTTGTTTTAAGTTTAAACCTACAGTATTTAAACTTGGCTGTAAGCCAGTACATTTTGGGCCTAATTAAATACATAGTATATAGCTTCAAATTTTTAAATTCAAAATGGCGGCTCACATAACTATTTTGAAATAGATTTTCTGAAAATCGGTTGCAGTTGTTTTCTTTAAGTTTAAACTACAGTATTAAAACTTGGCTGTAAGTCAGTACATCTTGGGTCTAATAGGGTATTTTTCAATTTTTTAAAATGTATCTAGAAAGTTACCTTACTGATAGCGTAATCCCAAAACCACATTTGAAAAAATTGCGACTGTAGGTTTTGCCAACAAAATTATTTGAAATTCAAACTATAAAGTTTCCCGCATAAACGCGTCGTGACGTCATGGGTCGTTCCTGTCAATATTGAACTTCATGAGCTCCAACTTATTCTAACCTGGATTACACATTAACTGACATTTAACACACGTAACTAAGCAACAAACGTGATTTATACGACCAGGTACGTCACTTCCGTTTAACTTTTCACTTTGAAACTGTAGCATTTAATGCTTTTTCTAAAGCACTTTTTAGTGCGCCCAAATCATTGATAATCGACTTTGCTATGCATTTATGCAATAACGCAGTAATAATCGATATTTAAAAAATTGTTAAATACCCTTCCAAAATGGCGGCTAACATAACTATTTTCAAATAGATTTTCACAAAATCGGTTCCAGTCGTTTTCTTTAAGTTTAAACTTGCAGTACTTAAACTTGGTTGTCAGTCATTACATCTTTGGTCTAATTAAATAGATATAGCTTCAAATTTTTAAATTTAAAATGGCGGCTCACATAACTATTCTGAAATAGATTTTCTCAAAATCGGTTCCACTCGCCACTCGTTTTCTTTAAGTTTCGACCTTCAATATTTAAACTTGACTGAAGGTTAGTACATCTTGGGCCCAATTAAATTTTTAAATTTAAAATGGCGGCCCACGTTTTATTTTTTGGTTTTTCTATTATAACTTAGTCATTAGAAAAAGCTGTAGATAATAAAGTTGTATATTAAATATCTATACACGACTTTCATATATCTATTATCCAACTAAAAGCTCTACCTAGGCAAAAAAACCACTCGTTAGTTTTGCCTTGCTATTGCCTCTCTTATACGTGGACCAAGTGGTAATTTATGACGTGGGACACTCTGTATAGCTGCTGTTTTAGAATGTGACGCCGGTCATGGCACTTTTACAAGACTGGTTATAGTTTTAACCAAAAAGTTGAAACATGGAATTAGGAGAAAAACTGTTTGCGATACAAGAAAGTTGAAGAAAGACAAACGAATAGGGGTTTGTTTAAGACAGCTGCTTTATATTTACTCGCATATAAGAAAATGGTGTTGAAAACTGTATAAACGAACAAGTTTTTTTCGATATAAAAACAGTGATAAGGGTAATATCTCTTTTGCTTTTTTTAGGTTAAATACTAATAAAGATCCTTCAAGTAAAAGAAATCCTGAGAAGGCTCCATGAGATGAGATAAGGATTTGGGAAGGTTGTGAAGGACAAGCTAATCCGTTATAAAGCTTGAGGCAGTTTGAAACTTTTTTTTAAAAACTATTTTTGAATATTTTTACATAACGTTGTAAATATTTCAAAATTTATCGCTTTTTCAAATAAGCTGCAGTAAGCTTTGTGTTTTTTTTTGATAATTTTGAGATTAATCGTAATTTTTTGCACAAAAAAAAATTAATCGAATAATATTTTCATTAACAAACATAAAGGGAGAAAATCTTGTTTTTTTTTGTTTGCGTCAAAACCAAATCAAACACTTAAAAAGAACAAAAGTGACAAAAACACAAAAAGCTTTTGTGTTCTTCTGATAAGTAAAGTACTTTTTGAATTACTATCATTGGTAAAAAATCGTAGATTTTTCATTATATACATCTTTCGTCTGCGCAAGGAAAAGCGTTTGTAGGAAAAGCTGGAAGGGACTCTCATCTTCTGGTTGGTAGGGTTTTCCACGTTGTTGTTGTCGACAGTTTTCAGTAACTGTTGACGCGCGTTTTAATAAAGTTCCTATTACGGTACCACAAAATTGCCAATATTTATTTAAATTTTTACGTAATATTTAAAAGGAACTCAATTTTATTTTTCACGCTTTAGATACGCTCTTATGTAATTGTGTCAAGATCAATCTTATTGTTTTACGTAAGTTTCTTGTTTGTTTACATTTTTTAACTTTTTTACGAAACTTTAAACTCATGCACGATGACGTTTAAAAAAATTATTACCAAAACCCCAATATTTTTATTATCATAAATATTATCTGTCTTGAGTGTACTTTAGATAAAATTTTAAATGTGATACAAATCGATAATACATTACATATTCAATAACCATGCTCTATCTCCCTATAGGTTAAAAATAAAACTTAAACGTCTCCACGCTTCATTAAGTCTTCTAATGATAGGGTTCGAAGTTTTCAACCCTAAAAAAATATATAACTAAAGGTAACTTTAACGCTTCAAAGTGTTAATTCGAGTGCATGCAAGTGGAAAGGGTTCGAGAGAGCTAAGTTTAAACCGCAGTTTTTTTTTGTGGTCACATCTTAAAATATATTGCTATCTAGGCGTCCCTTTGATAATTTTATTTGCATCGAAAAATTCAACCTACTACTCTCTAGACTAGACCCTAGAGAGTAGTTTGTTGCTCTAGGGTCTGTCTAGAGCAACAAAAAATATTTTTTTACTGGGTGTATTGAAAATATAATTAAAAGTATACAATTATGACTTGGCTCGCACTTTTGTAACAGAAAATTTATTTCTAAAGCTCAGGTTATGATTGAAAAAATTCAATTTCCTTCAAAAAGTATCGGAATTATATTTGGAACAACTTACGAAAAATACATTTATGGGCTCATTTGGTATTATCCAAACCCAACGTTTCTCCACCACTTCATCGCTGCTACCACTCAAATATAAAAGAATTAACCATTTGAACTTCCTTATAAACCTTAATCTCGTGTTGATTTATAATAAGTGCGGTTAATTAAATATTTAAGCACATTTTGGTGTTCACTACGTATAGAAGCCCTCCGACGAACTTATCGCTCTCAGCCTTCCAACTTTAAACGTGCTGCAAATGCGATGAAATGACATCCAGGTTAAGAAACCTGATCAAAAATATTGCTTAACAAACAAAGACCCCATTTTAATAACCAGCACGAAAAAATAAACCCTTCTCAAAGCCTTACATTTAAAAAAAAATAATTTTCAGTAGAAGCATTGAAAGTTTAAAAATATTTTTGTGGTTGTTATTTTAGGCTTTGTGCTAACATACTTATTTTACAAGGAGATTAAAAATACGTGTACCTCAAGGGTTGCTATTTTATATTTTGAAATCTTTTTTTAACCCACGCCAAGCCTTGGTTGAAGTCAAGCAAGTACAGTCAATGACAAAAACGTGGTCACAATTTGATATTTTTTGTTTAAAGCCCCTAAAATTTGTATCTCTGACTGTGATTTTAAGAGTTTACACCTCACTGCTGCTTTGACATTCAGATTAAAACAGTCGAGAACAACAATTGATTGTTCTTAGATATATATTCCGTTTTTAAGGAGCTAAAGCCGGGAAAGACATCGTAATATGTTTTACCAACCGGATAAAGACACATTTTTAAATTTTTGATTTGTTTTGAAGATAAATTTTGTCCATTAAAACAGATGCTTGATTCAAATAGACAATTTTATGCTCTACAACTTCTATTAGAAGTAAAAGCTTCAGCTATAGCTTCAGATCACTCATTAAAGAGCTAGAGTCAAGAGAGGTATTGATTGTTGTATCGACCGGCATAAAACATATTTTTCTAACTTTAATTTACGTTTATAGATTATAATTAAGTCAACTAAAACGCATTTTTTAATTGATTCGGATAGACAATTTTATGGTCTACAACTTCGCCTCAAATTACTCCTTAAGGAGCTAGTATCGAGAGAGATATCGATTGTTATATCAACTGGCTTAAAACATAATTTTTAATCCTTGATTTATTTTTATAGATTATATTTATGTCAACTAAGACAGATGCTTTAATTGATTCGGATATGTAATTTTATTCTCTGTAACTTCTATTAGAGGTAAAATTAGCCTCAGATGACTAAAGAAGCTAGAGTCGGCAGAGACTACGCTTGTTGAATCAACCGATTTAATACATAATTTTCTTATATTATCCATCCATTTCATGGATTAATTATGACAATTCAAGCAGACCCTTTGATTGTTTCTGATAGATAATTTTCTACTACAAGATTTTTAATAAAGGTAAAATTGTTCTAAAATCACTCCTTAAGAAGCTACAGTTGGGAGAGACACCCCAAGTTGTAAAAACCGACTTAATACATAACTTGCTTTTATTTTATGTATTTTCACGGATTAATTATAACAATTAAAGCAGACCCTTTGGTTGTTTCTGATAGATAATTTTCTACTCCAAGATTTTTAATAAAGGTAAAAGTGTCCTAAAATCACTCCTTAAGAAGCTACAGTTGGGAGAGACACCGCAAGTTGTAAAAACCGACTTAATACATAACTGGCTTTTATTTTATGTATTTTAATGGATTAATTATAACAATTAAAACAGGCGCTTTGATTGTTTCTGATAGATAATTTTCTATTCCAAGATTATTAATAAAGGTAAAATTGTCCTAAAATCACTCCTTAAGAAGCTACAGTTGGGAGAGACACCGCAAGCTGTAAAAACCGACTTAATACATAACTTTTGCTTCTATTTTATGTATTTTCATGGATTAATAAATTATAACAATTAAAGCAGACGCTTTGGTTGTTTCTGATAGATAATTTTCTACTCCAAGATTTTTAATAAAGGTAAAATTGTCCTAAAATCACTCCTTGAGAAGCTACAGTTGGGAGAGACACCGCAAGTTGTAAAAATCGACTTAATACATAACTTGCTTTTATTTTATGTATTTTAATGGATTAATTATAACAATTAAAGCAGACGCTTTGATTGTTTCTGATAGATAATTTTCTACTCCAAGATTTAAAATAAAGGTAAAATTGTCCTAAAATCACTCCTTGAGAAGCTACAGTTGGAAGAGACACCGCAAGTTGTAAAAACCGGCTTAATACACAACTGGCTTTTATTTTATGTATTTTAATGGATTAATTATAACAATTAAAACAGGCGCTTTGATTTATTCTGATAGATAATTTTCTATTCCAAGATTTTTAATAAAGGTAAAATTGTCCTAAAATCACTCCTTAAGAAGCTACAGTTGGGAGAGACACCGCAAGCTGTAAAAACCGACTTTATACATAACTTGCTTTTATTTTATGTATTTTCACGGATTAATTATAACAATTAAAGCAGACGCTTTGATTGTTTCTGATAGATAATTTTCTACTCCAAGATTTTTAATAAAGGTAAAATTGTCCTAAAATCACTCCTTAAGAAGCTACAGTTGGGAGAGACACCGCAAGTTGTAAAAACCGACTTAATACATAACTTGCTTTTATTTTATGTATTTTCACGGATTAATTATAACAATTAAAGCAAACGCTTTGATTGTTTCTGATAGATAATTTTCTACTCTAAGATTTTTAATAAAGGTAAAAGTGTCCTAAAATCACTCCTTAAGAAGCTACAGTTGGGAGAGACACCGCAAGTTGTAAAAACCGACTTAATACATAACTGGCTTTTATTTTATGCATTTTCATGGATTAATTATAACAATTAAAGCAGACGCTTTGATTGTTTCTTATAGATAATTTACTACTCCAAGATTTTTAATAAAGGTAAAATTGTCCTAAAATCACTCCTTAAGAAGCTACAGTTGGGAGAGACACCGCAAGTTGTAAAAACCGACTTAATACATAACTTTTGCTTCTATTTTATGTATTTTCATGGATTAATTATAACAATTAAAGCAGACGCTTTGATTGTTTCTGATAGATAATTTTCTACTCAAAGATTTTTAATAAAGGTAAAATTGTCCTAAAATCACTCCTTAAGTAGCTACAGTTGGGAGAGACACCGCAGTTGTAAAAACCGTTTTAATTCATATTTTTTCAATTTGGTTCATTTTTGTGGAATAACTATAGCAACTAAAGCAAATATTTTTATTGGTTAGAATAGAAAATTTTATGCTCTACAAGTTTTATTAGAAGTAAAATTACCTCCAGAGCACACCTTAAAGAGCTAGAGTCCGGAGAAACATTGTATCTGTCCCTTGTGGTTGTGCCTGTCTACCTCTCGTCGCTGTCGTCTGTTACAAAAAGTTACCTGCTTTTTTATCAGAATTTAATAGACGGGATGGCTCTCCACCCATACTAGATTTTATGATAAAATGTGAGGAAAATGTTTGCAACTCATTCAGTATTACAAGCAACATCTTTAGTTTATTATGAGAACGACACCAATTTGAAACTTAAATTGCTTTTTCTTAGTTGAAGATTTGAAATTTTGTTGACGAAAAAGCTTGTGAATTATGTAGCTCATTGTCAGCTGGCGAAATTAAAATTAAAATAATGTAATACAAAGTAATAAAAGGAAAGCTTTAAGAGTATTTAGTTCAAGAGAAATTTTACTTTTATAACAATTTACAAGAATTTTAAACTTTAACAAGAATTTAAATCCCTCGAATACAACCAAAAAAAAATAAAAGTTTTATTACAAAAAAAATATGTGAAATATTATTTTTCATCGTCAAATTCAAACGATTGGGTTGATTGTTTGTCATTTTCTTTAAAATAATCCGTAGCTTTATCATAATATGAATTTTCACCCTCTTCCGCCTTATGTTTTTTATCGTTTTTATCATAAGAGCCATTATCATAAGAACCACTTTTACCTTGTTTGTTTTCATGAAAACCCACATCCGCGTGTCCGCCCTTCTCTAAAGCACCGTTCGCAGACGAATGATGAGAATTACCATTACCATATTTTTCAAAATGTCCTCGTTTGTCCGACTCGTCATAAAACGTATGATCCTTTTTATATTCATCCTTGTGTAACACTTTATGATAGCCTGTAGTTTTTGAACCCTTTTTATGTCCCTTAGATTTGCTGTAACTTCCGCCCTTAACTCCACTATCTTCTACATTTTCAGATCCGTAATGTTTTTCAACTTCATATTCGCTTTTATTTTTACCGCCCTTTTCATCGTAATAACCTTTATCTTTCTCTTTATTATAATCCCCTTGTAAGTGCTCATTAAATTCCTGTTGTTTCTTATAACCATTTTCACCTTTTTCCCCTTTAATGGCGTAATTTTCATTATTTTCTTCTTGACCATTTTCAATTTCCACTTTATCGCCATTTAATCCTTCTTGTAATTCCGACGGCGTGTTTAAGTGGCTCAAGTAATGCTTAGGATAATGGGGATAAATATAAGGTAGATTTTGGTTAATTAATAATGGATTATAATCGGAATTGCTTAAAAAATTTAGGTATCTCGTAGGCGAATTTGAATTATAAACGTAACCAGACGAAGCCGAAGATTGATCTTCCATTCTCGTTTTTCTTATATACATTTTTGTTTCGGGAAAACTATACACTGATAAACAACACAATAGTAGTAGTAATGGCAACATTTTTAGAAAACTAAATTTTTGTTAAAAAGTTTGTTCGTTTATATTTATTCAAAGATGCTTTTTTTCTACTAATTGGAGGTTACTAATTTCACTTCCACTGTAAATCGATGTTGGCCGTGAAAATTTGCGGTTATTGAATAACTATGCTTTCTTCTATAAGGCAACATGTATTATGAATTTTTCAGGGTGATTCGTTTTGTAATATTTTTTTAGTGTCGCAACAGGTGTGTTAAAAGAACAAATAAAAATTATTAGATTTGGGTTTGAATGTTGGAGGTAATAGAAAGTTTTATTATTGGCGTCTTTTGTAAAATACATTTTGATATTTTTAAATTTATTATACTTGCAAGGGCGGTGGCAGTTTTATTAAATTAAAATAATGTCAGACTACAACTCCATATTTTAGATAAGTATCGAGACATCTTTATTAATTTCGGCGACCTTAAACTTTATAGGGTCGTGTACTTTAAATGGAAAATGCCTCTTGAAAATATTAATTTTAACCCTCTTTTCCTTTATCTTTGAAATTTTTATGTTCATCCATTCCATACTTAGAGATTTAGATTTACCATTTACAACCCTCTTATACGTTATCCAAGTCAAATGTTAGTCATGATTTGTTAGTGCACAGATAGAAAAAGACAGTAAGGATATTAGATATAAATAAATGCATATAAAGGCATCTAGTTAAAGGTGACTTGTTGGTTTACAGACAGGGCCGGACGGCTATTGGTTGGCCTCACTGTCTTCAAAATAAATTGGTCCCAAATGCAGTGGCGTAGCTAGTAGCGACACTATCACGGGTTTGGGTTTCATAGATTTCCCACAGGTCCCATAACGCCGTAGGCAATTTTTTTTTTGGAATTCTCTAGGTCAACGAGCTTAGACGAACTTTAGAAATTTTTAAATTTCCGGCTGACCGGCAAACGCCGGTCAAACGGCCGGGTCAGTCCGGCGATCGCCGGTCAGCCGGCCGGGCCAGTCCGGGCTTGTTTACAGATTGAGAGAGGCAGATAGTTTTGCAGGTGAAAAGCTAACATCGGAGACATAGGCAGGCAACTACTAAAGAGACATAGGCAGGTAACTAAGAAGATATTGAAATGGAGACAGTCATGTGAGCATCTTTTTCATTGCTCTGACGTTTTAAAGTTTCTCGTACTTCTTTCTCTGTCTAGTTGTCTGGTTTTAATCCCAAACTCTTAATAATAAAGCTGAGTGTCTCACTGTAAGAACTGGGATCACGAAGACTGACCATTTTGGAAGAAAATTGAAAGATTTCTGATTTATATCGAACTAAAATCTGAAAACAAAATTTGCCTCCTCTCACCGCTTTCTCATGAACCCTCAAACCCCTCTCATGAATACGGTGCCCATGAATTCTTTGAGCAACACCAACTTTCCAATTTTTTATGGGCGCAATTTTGAATATTCATATTATCGGATAGAGAAAAAAATCCTGATTTCTAAAACGTATAATAAGTGCCCAAAATCGACTATTCTCAATAGGTAGTTGTGCAAACAGGTTCAGAAAAATCTTGATTAGAGCCCTGATATTATGGCTTCAAAATTGACTCTAAACGACTCGATTTAGGCATTAAAGTGACAATATCTCTAAAACGGTCAGTGATGGTACATCTTACCTTTCACGTTTTTAATTTTATATTATACCGTAAAAAATGCAAAAATATATAGGGTGTCCTAATTAAAATAACAAAGTCAGGTTAATTACTTTTTAAACTAAACACTTTGTATATTTACGATATACATTTTTACATATTTTTACGATGTAGATCACTTAGAGATAATAAAGCTTTGTTAATAATTTTTTTTATATTTCTTACAGAACTCTATATAATTCCAATGGCTCATATATTCAGATTCACCCTGTATAGAATTCACTTTTTACTGTGTTAAGGAAGGAAATAAAAATCTCATCGAGACATATTTTGAAGATTTATGATACATGAAAATTAGTATATTCTAGTCGCCATTTTGGATACATCATTTTGAATTTCTTATTTTTTATATCAAATTCGAGATCAGTCACCACGAAAACACTTGATTACTAAGTGTAATGCAAATCCTATAGAAATTAGTACATTTTAACAGCCATCTTGGATCTACCATTTTGAACTTCTTACATTTTATATCAAAATCGTGATTAGAGACCTCGAAAACACTTATTTACTAAGTGTCACGAAAATCCCATGAAAATTAGTATATTCTAACCGCCATCTTGGATCCACCATTTTGAATTACTTATATTTTATAGCAAAATCGTGATAAATGACCTCTAAAACACTTAAATACCAAGTATCACAAAAATCCCATAACAATTAGTATGCTCTAGCCGCCAGCTTGTATCCACTATTTTGAATTTCTTATATTTTATAGCAAAATCGTAATCAGTAACCTCTAAAACACTTAAATAACAAGTCTCACGATAATTCCATAAAAATTAGTACATTCTAGCTGCCATCATGGATCCACTATTTTGAACTTCTTACATTTTATATCAAAATCGTGATAAGTGACCTCGAAAACACTTATATACTAAGTTTCACGAAAATCCCTTGAAAATTAGTATATTCTAGCCGCCATCTTGTATGCACCATTTTGAATTACTTATATTTTATAGCAAAATCGTGATAAGTGACCTCTAAAACACTTAAATACCAAGTGTCACAAAAATCCCATAAAAACTAGTATGTTCTAGCCGCCATCTTGTATCCACTATTTTGAATTTCTTATATTTTATAGCAAAATCGTAATCAGTAACCCCTAAAACACTTAAATATCAAGTCTCACGAAAATTCCATGAAAATTAGTATATTCTAGCTGCCATCTTGGATTAACCATTTTGAACTTCTTATATTTTTTATCAAAATCATGATTAGTGACCTCTAAAACACTTAAATAGCAAGTGTCACAAAAATCCCATAAATATTAGTATGTTCTAGCCGCCATCTTGTATCCACTATTTTGAATTTCTTATATTTTATATCAAAATCGTGATCAGCGACCTGGAAAACACTTAAATACCAAGTGTTATGTAAATCCCATGAAAATTAGTTCTAGCCGCCGTTTTGGATCCACCATTTGGAATTGCTTATTTTGTATAACAAATTTGAGATCAGTGACTTCGAAAACTTTAATTACTACGTGTCATGCAAATCCTATAAAAATTAGTATATTTTAGCCGCCATCTTGGATCCACCTTTTTGATTTTTTGATATTTTACAACAAATTTGTAATTAGTGACCTCAAAAACACTTAAATATTTACAAGCATTTTTTTAAATTATTAATTTTCCCAATAATTGTGGTATTTTCTTAACCTAACAAAATATTGCTCTAAGCGTCTCAGCCACTTTAAGTTCTGTAGGTTACGTTTCGACGTTAACTTTAAATTTGAAAATTTCCCTCCTTTGACAAAAAACCTTCAATTGAATTTGGAGTATTCAATTATTCTCTTTGATTATCAATTTCCCAATTCCCGTAACTTAACAAAATATAACCCTTGGCAGTAATCCTCCTTAGTCCTTATATTAAAGAAATTGCGAAATAAGATAATTTTTTTCTTGAAAATTTAAATATTTAAACTTAAATATTTTATTCGGCCAATTTTATATTCATAAAAGCTTCATCATTTTAATTTTATTGCCAAGTTTCGAGTTATAAACTTGACTAATTTTAAATGTATTAATTGAATATAAAAGAGCAACTTTTCTCTCCAAGACGACTCTTCTCTCTTTTAGTTAAAATTTCAAATGCTCAACTTATTATTAATCCAACTTAATCAAATAAAGACGAGAAAATTATTATTATTTCAAGTTTTTTCTTTTGTTTTACTTTATTGACTTTTCGGCACGACGCAATTTAGTAACAAGGAACTGAAATGTTAAAAATGTGCCTTGTAAGCGCTTAAGAGAAGTCTCTACTTTTTTAAGTACGTCAATTATTAACATTGGTAAGGAAGTCTCGGAAATACATACAGAACGCTTGATCACAATAAGACGATCTAACCCTAACCGAACTTGCTTATACAGGGTGTTCGTCAAACAACTGACCAACTTCTCTAGCGATTCTATAGAATTTCGATTAAATTGTCTAATTTTCATCTCAGAGGACTTTGTGGTCACGCATTGTCTTTTGTCTGTGGATTTCAGAAACACCCTGTATATATGTAGGAATTGAAATTAATTTTATAGACGGAAAATTATAGAATATTTTGACTACTTAAAATTTAATAAACTTTCAAACATTTCCACTCGTAGAAATTTGATTTCATTAATTTAGCAAAAACTTTCTTAATTACGTTTCCTCTTTTTTTCATTCTCAAAAGTCATAAATATTAAAAAAAAAATTTTTTGTAATAATTATTGTCAAGTTTTATTTTACAAAAATTAAGTTTAAAAAAAAAAAAGTGTTAACTTAATTCAACAAAACAAAAAGCGTGTAAATTTTCACTTTGTGAAAGTTTTTGATTCTATAAAAAAGAAATTTTTACCTCAAGGAGAAAAAAATTGTGTTAGGGAAAAATAAAATTTAAATTGAATTACTCTTAAGTGTTTAGTGTGAAATTGGAGTGGACAAGAAAATTTTAACTTTAAGAGGGTGCTAAAATGGATTTTTATACTATCGACCAGGGTCGAACTGGCTAGGTGGCTAGGTTGGCAACTATCGATGGGGCCAAACGTTTTTTATGAATAAATAATTTCAAATTTATCAAAACAATAAGGTTATAACATGTCAAAGTGTTGGGTTTTTTTGTTTTGTGTGTTTACATTTATTTGGGGAGAAGTAAACAACTTGCCCCAGCTACGATTTTTGGCGACAAAGTCTAAAACCCAAAAAATTCCACAACTCGGGTCCTATTGGCCGTAGCTCATTTTTGACCTCGGATTCGTCAATTTTGACCCTGAATGGTATATATGAGATATACTATAGAGATCGGTTTAGCCCAATAAGCGAACTTGCTTACTGGACTATGTCAAATTTTGTTTAAGGACCTTTTGGCCCGCCGCCGGCGGCAAACAGCGGAGACTCGACCCAATAAAGATAATTAAGCAGAAAAGTCGGCAATTTCCTTCCCGATCGTTCTCAGGAATTTTTCGAGTTTTTCGTCTTTTCTGACTGCGCCATTTTAAATTGGAGGCGCCCTATGGATGGTCCGAAAAATTCCCGGCGACTTACTTTACGAAATTGGGCCTTCCCTCTCTGAGAGAAGGCGGGACGCTGTAGACCTCGGCGTTCTCCCGCTATCCCCAAATTGTGGCTAAAAATCAACACTTTTTGTGAAAATTGCAGCACCCTCTGTATGGGAATCGTAGAAATTATCTTATGGTCATTTTTAGTAGAAGGTCCGAACTAACTTTCAAAACCGATCTGAAAGCCGCAGGTGCAATAGGTAGAGCCCTGGGCTTCTTGGCGCAAGGGTCATTTCTTGTCCCCCCCTCCGTGGGGCGGGTGTGAGAGCTCTCGAGGAACCAATACCGGAACGATGATCTAGACCCCCTAGAAACGTCAGACCCGAAATTAAAATCCGCTAAAAAAAATTTTTTTGTTACGCCGAAATTCCGAGATTTTCTTACGTTCGGTAACCGCTGAAGGGATCGGTTCAAATCGTGTCGGAGGCGATAGCCAGATGACGTTTAACGTTCAACCATGAACTACATTTTTAAATTTTGTCCTAGATTTCTTTTTACAGCTTTTCAAAGTTGTACGACGATTTTTCATAATTTTATGTCGGCCGCTGGGCGGCCATCTCGTGCAATTTTCGGAAACTAATATCGGGGAATTTATAGGGACTCGCTAGAGTATCCGAATCTAGATTTTTGCATCGATTCGGCCGTTTTCATTTTTTGGCCAATCTATGTACCTACTATACCTCTAAAAACTTGGATAGCTCGGATTCGTTCGAAATTTGGAGAGGGGATAGCGGTGGGTGTATCTTACGTTCCTCCCAAATTTGAACTCTTACAATCCAAGGACGGCTTAGTTGCTAATTTTTAAATAAAATTTTGCGTTTTTCTCACTTTCAAAGTCCCCCACGCCTCCCCCTTTAACCCAATTGAAAATTTGATCACATAATCTCGTAAGCCATAAAAATACGATTATAAAAACAGTATCAAGTCGGCACTCCGTGCCTCCTTAGAACAACTTCGTTGTTCGCTTTTATTGAGTTTAATAACGATTAAACAGTATTTGGTGGAGTAAAGACATAACAAAAAATAGAAAAATAAATATATACAACACTATAGTAAAAACAGTAGCCACTTATGGATGCGAGGTGTGGAGGATGACTGAAACAAATAAAAGAAAAATAACAGCAATGGAAATGGATGCCTTTAGAAGATCGTGTAGAGTACCGAGAAGAGAACACATACCAAATGATCGAATAAAAGAAATGATACAAGCGAAAGAAACAATAACTCAAGAAATCGAGAAAGGGCAATTGATTTGGTTCGGACACGTTAAGCGAATGGGAGAACATCGACTACCAAAGATCACACTGAATTGGATCCCAGTCGAAAGACTAAAGAGAGGAAGACCTAGAAATACCTGGACACAGGGAATTAAAAAATCGCTTAGTGATCGCAATATACACGAAGACGATTGCTATAACCGAGAAAAGTGGAAAAAAATAATAGTCACCGGACAGCGTCGATAGACGCTCTAAAATCGGAAAAAATAAATAAAATGAAGTACAGATGTTTGCATTTGACACTTTCGATTACCTTCGACTTCACGATTGCTTACGATTATGACGTATTTGTTTGGTACAAGCGGCCATGACACTTACGGCGTTTTTAGCGGGAGTTTTATTAATTTGAAATTGTAGCATCAAAAATATATAGAAAAAATTATTAAGCTATTGTTGTTAGGTAGGTTGTGTTTATTAAAATAATGCAATGAAAATTTTGTGCAAGTACCCAATTGGTACTAAAATAAGAAACAAAATTTCCTCTTTTAAATACTAGGTTGTAGAAAAGTGTATTTGTATAGAATTTATGGAAAAACGTTAATTAGGAAGAAAATTCTCGAAAGTACGTAGGTAACGTACATTCAATAAAAAACAAGAATTCTTTAGTAAAATATTAAGAGCAACCATCTTGTATAGGTATTAATTAAAAGTTCTAAAAGCTTCGTGTAATGTCGAAATTATGAAATTGAAAATTAATTGGGTATTGTGTTCGTAATTTAGAGAATAATGGTAAGCCTTTCCTTTTTGAAAGTTTACTAAACCCCTAAGTCAGTAAAAATTTATTCTGCTAAATTTTGGGTCTATTGGAAAATTCTTTATTTATTAAATTATAAATATTAAAAGGGATCTTTTTGACTTCATTTTTTAGAAAAAAGCTGTAATTTTAGGTTATAAAACTGTTGCAAAAATAATGATTTTTCGTGTTTTGTGTATCTTTTAAAACTAAAATAGAAAATTATGAGTAATAATAATTAATATTTCGTACTAAAGTAATAAGTAAGTAATCTTAACGAAACAATTTTATTATTATAATTACTGTTAAGTAAACTTCAACAGAGCTTCAGACTAATGGAAAATTAAAGTTGTAGAGAATTATGAGAAAATGAAAAAATCAAATAGTTCAACTTGAAGAAAAATTGAATAATTTCCATCTAATATTTTCATTAAGAATACTTCAAAAATATTTCAATAAATCATACAACTCTTAAAAGCTAAAGTTTGTTTTCCATAGAAAATAGGGAAATCTATGATTTAGAATTTCTTTTATAGAGGAAACATCGGTTTTCGAACTTTTAAAATTTAATGCCAGACATGTTAAATGTAGAAAAACTTTCTCGTCTGCGTGTCCGTCTGCCTCTCTGCCTGTTTATCAAAGAGAAAACCATAATTTAAAATTTTGTAAATTTTTTTTTCATTTCCTAGACACAATTTCTCATCTTCTGCTTGTCTATCTGCTTACCGGTAGATTCTTCCGACTAATAGTCGGTTCAAACTACGGAGAACTATGATTTACGTTTTTTATATTTATGGAGGAAATATTCCTTAGCAGATTTTAAGTCCGTAGGTACGTTCCATCAGGACTCAAGATCTCTAAGACGATCTCTCGTCATTAGGGGTTCACGCGATACTCTCGCATCGCATGAGAAATCTTAACTCTCGCTTCGCCTCGCTTCGCACAAAGTTACAAGTGAGAGATAGGCATGCGAGACTCTCGCGTGAACCCTTACTCGTCATAGAGAGAACTTGGGATCTGGTGTACGAAGTCCTTCATTCTGTTAGGACTCAGTGATCTCTCGTAACAGAGAGAACTCGGGATCTAGTTGTCGAAGCTTTCCCTATTCATCCATTAGGATTCAGTAATCTCCCTTTATAGATAAAACTCAGGATTTGGTGTACGAAGTCCTTCGTTCCGTTAGGACTCAGTGATCTCTCATAAGAGAGAGAACTCGAGATCTGGTGGACAAAACCTTCCCTATTCATCCGTCAGGATTCAGTGATCTCTTTTTATAGAAAGGACTCGGAATCTAGTGTACAAAGTCCTTCGTTCCGTTAGGACTCAGTGATCTTTAGTAACAGTGAGAAATCGGGATCTGGTGGACAAAGCCATCGCTATTCATCAGTCAGGATTCAGTGATCTCTTCATAGAAAGAACGCGGGATCTGGTGTACGAAATCCTTCGTTCCGTTAGAAGTCAGTGATCTCTCGTAAGAGAGAGAACTCGGGTTCTGGTGGACAAAGCCCTCCCTATTCATCCATCAGGATTCAGTGATCTCTCTTTATAGAAAGGACCCGGGTTCTGGTGTACGAAGTCTTTTGTTGCATTAGGACTCAGTGATCTCTCGTAACAGGGAGAACTTGGGATCTGGTGGCCAAAGCCCTCCCTATTCATCCATCAGGATTCAGTGATCTCTCTTCATAGAAAAGATACGGGATCTGGTGGACGAAGTTACCCTGTTTATTCATCAGGATTCAGGGGCCACTCTCTTCATAGATAGGACTCGTCATCTGGTGGACCGAGCACTCCTGTTTCATCAGAACTCAGTGATCTCTCTCATCTGAGTGATGCGAAAGAGAGAATTTATAGTCCTCGTCTATATCTTTTTCTCCATCAGCGGCTAACAGTTTTCCTAAAATCATGCAGTAATCACAGATTTTTCCTATGTTCGATGATCCAAATATAGACTTGTTGGTCACAAGTTTATTGAAAGTATAATAGAACAGTTGAACTGTAATATAAGGTACAATTTTAGAAATTGAACAAGTTGCAGTTTATTTGAGCGAGCTTTTTGATTAAATTTATTTTAAATCCCGTAAGATTTATTTAGTAAATGGCACACAAAAATTTGTAGTCTGTGTTTGCTTTGGACGATTTGTGTTTAAATATCAAAAAGTTAACTCTTTCTAAAATTTAAATAAAAAAAAAACGGTTGATTTTAGTAGGATAAACTTGCAACTACTGGTGTTATAAAAGGAAGCTAATTTCGAGCTTTTAATTAATTCCATAATAATATGCATAGCGTTACTTTTATCTTCATGAATATTCAAACACTTGAATGTAACCATTCAAGGTTAAACTACAAGAGGTTAACCCCTTATTTTATTTGCATTCAAGTAATGTAAATTCGCACAGGTACCCCGCCATTACATCTTATGTTATGGAGATGGAGATTCACAAATTTTGCATTTAAAACGACTAGTTCGCTTATCTTGACCGTCCTAAGTCTTTTTTAATCCGAGAAAATCTACAACCCCTTCTCAAATCCTCTCTCGCTAATAAATCTTAAAGGGTACACTTTATAACGTTTTTTTGTGCATTTTTAGCAGTTATAATAAATTAAGAGAAGTTTCATGTTTAAATTGATGTTTTAATGAGTTTTCCTACTGGATAATTTGTCTTTAGATTCTATATTTCCAAGTTTTCGTTCGAATGTATATAGTACAATAAGTCGATGTAGTGTAGATCTGTAGATAGATTTATATTATTGCAAACTTTCTTTTCGGTTAGTAACAATTTGCTAAATTATAATTTATTTAAAACAAGTTAATTTGATTGAGTCAAGCTATTAAAACAAGAAGTTTGGATTTTAATTGTTATATTAATTAAATTTTACTTCAATGATGAATAACTAATTTAGCTTAATAAACTTAAATATGCGTACAAATTGTATATACAGCATGTTAGTTGTAATAATAATCTATTGACTTAGGCTCCAAATGTTTGCTTTTGTATTTAACATAAATACGAAATTTAAGATTTTTGAAACTAAATATTTTGTAACAACAATACAGGCAGAAAGAGAATACGATAGGCAGGCAGATAGATGACGGTACATCAAATAGTTATGCAGGTAAACAGTTAAAAGGTATGTAGATTTATAGGCAGAGATAGGTAAAAATATAGATAAACTTACGGTCTGACGACATTTCAGGTAGATACAGAGGCTGATAAGCAAGCAGATAGATAGACCAACGGTTTAAAAGCAGATGAGCAGGCAGATAGTTTTATGTCATGCAGATAGATAGAGAGGTTGATAAACCTACTGTCAATACAGGTAGAAATAGAATACGATAATCAGGCAGATACATGACTTTATAGCAAACAATTATGCAGGCACACAGTTAGAAGGTATGTAGATTTACAGGCAGAGATAGGTAAAAATATAGATAAAGCTACGGTCTGACGATATTTCAGGTAGATACAGAGGCTGATAAGCAAGCACATAGATAGACCAACGGTTTAGAAGCAGATGAGCAGGCAGATAGTTATATGTCAGGCAGATAGATAAAAAGGTTGATAAACCTACGGTCTAACAACAATACAGGTAAAAGAGAATACGATAGGCAGGCAGATAGATGACGGTACATCAAATAGTTATGCAGGCAGACAGTTAAAAGGTATGTAGATTTATAGGCAGAGTTAGGTAAAAATATAGATAAACCTACGGTCTGACGACATTTCAGGTATATACAGAGTCTGATAAGCAAGCAGATAGATAGACTAACGATTTCAAAACAGAAGAGCAGGCAGATAGTTATATGTCAGGCAGATAGAAAGCTTGATAGACCTACGGTCTAACAACAATACAGGCAGAAAGAGAGTCTGATAGGCAGGCAGATATAGACCGACGGTTTATCAAACAGATGGGCTGACAAAAATTTAGTAGGAGGGCAGATAGATAGGCAGCGATAAGTAAAAAGATAGTTAAAACTACGGTCTGAGACATCACAGGTAGTTACAGAGTCTGATAGGTATGCAGATAGATAGACTCACGGTTTATCAAATAGATTAATGAGCACATATTTAAATGTCAGGCAGGTAGATAGAAAGATAGATAAACCTACGGTCTAACAATAATACAGGCAGACATAGAGCCTGATAGGCAGGCAGATAGATAAGTCAACGAGCTATCAAACAGATAAGCAGGCAGAGGCAGATAGATAGATAAATAGACAAACTTACAGTATAACAACAATACAGGCAGATAGAGAGTCTTATAGGCAGGCAGATAGATAGATCAAAGGTTTATAGAAACATATGAGCTGGCGGGCAGTTAATAGACAGGCAAATAGATAGATAAATAGAAAGATAGATAAACTTACGGTCTAACAACAATACAGGCAGATAGAGAGATAGGCAGGCAGAGAGATCGACCGACGATCTATAAAAACAGATGAGCTGGCAGACAGTTAAAAGGCAGGCAAATAGATAGATAAATAGAGAAATAGATAAACTTACGGTCTAACAACAATACAGGCAGATAGAGTCTAATAGGCAGGCAGAGAGAACGACCGACGATCTATAAAAACAGATGAGCTGACAGACAGTTAGAAGGTAGGCAATAGATATGCAGAGATAGGTAGAAAAATAGATAAACCTATGGTCTGACGACAATACAAGCAAAAAGAAAGTCTAATAGGCAAGCAGATAGATATATCGACGGTCTATCAAACAGATTAGCTGGCAGACAGTTAGAAGGTAGGCAAATAGATAGATAAATAGAGAAATAGATAAACTTACGGTCTAACAACAATACAGGCAGATAGAGTCTAATAGGCAGGCAGAGAGAACGACCGACGATCTATAAAAACAGATGAGCTGACAGACAGTTAGAAGGCAGGCAATAGATATGCAGAGATAGGTAGAAAAATAGATAAACCTATGGTCTGACGACAATACAAGCAAACAGAGAGTCTAATAGGCTAGCAGATAGATAGATCGACGGTCTATCAAACAGATGAGCTGGCAGACAGTTAGAAGGCAGGCAAATAGATAGATAAATAGAGAAATAGATAAACTTACGGTCTAACAACAATACAGGCAGATAGAGTCTAATAGGCAGGCAGAGAGATCGACCGACGATCTATAAAAACAGATGAGCTGACAGACAGTTAGAAGGCAGGCAATAGATATGCAGAGATAGGTAGAAAAATAGATAAACCTATGGTCTGACGACAATACAAGCAAACAGAGAGTCTAATAGGCAAGCAGATAGATAGATCGACGGTCTATCAAACAGATGAGCTGGCAGACAGTTAGAAGGCAGGCAAATAGGTAGAAAAATAGATAAACCTATGGTCTGACGACAATACAAGCAAACAGAAAGTCTAATAGGCAAGCAGATAGATATATCGACGGTCTATCAAACAGATTAGCTGGCAGACAGTTAGAAGGCAGGCAAATAGATAGATAAATAGAGAAATAGATAAACTTACGGTCTAACAACAATACCGGCAGATAGAGTCTAATAGGCAGGCAGAGAGATCGACCGACGATCTATAAAAACAGATGAGCTGACAGACAGTTAGAAGGCAGGCAATAGATATGCAGAGATAGGTAGAAAAATAGATAAACCTATGGTCTGACGACAATACAGGCAGATACAGAGTCAACAGATACAGATACAGAGATATAGTAGACAGATAGATAGACCGACTTTCTATCAATTTGAGAATGAGACTGACAAACAGTATGAAAGACAAACGGACAAAAGATGGTGGGACGAGAAAACGGAAAATGATTTTCCATCAGAATGTAATACTTTGAAAGATTAATAAATTTTCTATTCCTTTTTGTTTACCGGGGAAGCAGAAGATCTTTTTGAAAAATGCCATTTTCTTTACAGCTGCAGAAGACTTAGCAACGTATAATAGAAATGAAAATACAAGACATTTCAATTACTTAATAAAGAAAAATGCGAAACGTAGGAACTACATTTGACGATTTGATGATAAAAGCTTCTATTTATTCAGGTCGCGATGGTACCATAAATAATAAAAATTATTTAAAGTAAATTTAAGCTCAAAAAACGCGTAACAAAACGTATTTTTGTGTTAATGCAAAAATAAAATTTAAGAAAACATCTCGAGCTGCGGTTTGTTAAATTGCCATGTCGAAATCTTAATTTAACAAAAATAATTGTTTTTGGGAGGGTAGCTTGGAACCACAGGTGTTAAGTGAAAAAATTGCATTACAAGAAGTTTCTGCAACACTTAAAAATTAATTGTATTTTGAAATATGGGAAAATTTCAATGTTTAATGAACAAGACTCAATTAAAAAGTTTACGTTAATTTATTTTGACGTTGATTTATCGAAATTTAGTAAATTTGCATTTATTAAAAAAAAACTTTCTTACTATTTGGTTAAAATTTAACACAATTCCTTTGTATCAATTTATTGTACAAACATAAAAAAAATAATTCAATGTCCCGAAATCAATAATTATACAGCTTCATTAGACGTCATTATATTAAATCGTTTGAACTCACCTAAAAATTCTTTTAAAAAGGCGTATTTACTCGAGCGTTGCTAACAGAATCTTCTGCCAAAATGAATGTAGGCTACGAAATGAAAAAAAAGATGTGCTTTACATGTAAAAAGTAGAGGTGCACGAGAAATTTTTAAATTTAAATGTGCTTTCAATTTAAACAAATTAATTTTTTTAAAGTAAAATTATTAGAGCGCACATTGAGCAATCTTGGATTCTTAATTTCGGCACTTTTATTCCCACAAAATTTCAAAATTAAAAATAGTCTTTAAATTTCCATTTATGAAGACGATTATTTGGGCAGTTACGGTTTGACGTAGGTAATCACTAATCGAGCTAATCGGTTCAATTCTTTTTGGATTTTTCGTCTAAACGGAAAACGAATACGATAAATTTTCGTTTAGTGGAAAATATCTTTCGCTGACTGCACAGACTATCACATAAATAATCGTCTCTACACCAACCAATATATAGGATTCATAAAATCAGTCAGATCTAGAGTGCTATTACAATAAGTAATAATTTGTTGCAAAACGTTTGGGATCCTGTTTTGGAAATTTTCTTGGAATATCCCTGATTTGAGAACCACTCTCGCCCAGACACATCTTTACAAACATTTGTTTCTGAATCTGTAAAATACTACCTCGTGAATCAGTCGCGCAGGTATGGATAGGTTAGGTTCTCAGGCCGGTATGCAGGAAGATAGATAGACAGACAAAGATAGGTAGCGAGAGTGACTGCCAGGCAGGCATATTTAGACAAAAGGTTGGCAGTTAGACTGCCAGGCAAGCAAATAGCCTACACAGACATAGATAGGTAGGTAGTAGAGGGCCAGACAGGCAGATAGATAGACGCAGACCGTCAGACAGAGGGTCATGCAGATAGGTCGCTAGGCAGATAGATAGATGTCTAACCGAGACATAGCTAGGTAGGCAGTCGGGCCGTCAGGCCGGTAGTTAGACAGTTACAGCCACATAGGCGGTTAGGAAGGAAGATTGTCTGACACAGCCATAGATAGATAGGCAGTCTTGCCGCAAGGCAGGCAGATATGTGTGACAATAATTTGGTAGTCAGTACGTTAGGCAGACAGATAAACCGCATAGCCACATAGGTCGTCAGGCAAGCAAATAGTCTGACTAGACATACATAAGTAGGCAGTCAGGTCGCCAGGCAGGCAGATAGTCTGATACAGGCAGAGAGTGGTAAGAAACTAGATCGATCGTCAAGAAGAACAACCGATACAGCTAAGTAGGCAGACGGCCTGTCAGGCAGGCTAATAAGTAGTCAAAAATGGATTGGTAGCATGATATAAAGAAAAAGAAGATATGATACGTAACGGTTCAAACTTCGTTCGGCGCCGCGCATGACGTCAGCGTGTGAGCAAGTCTTGCATTGAATATAAGCGTATACGAGTGTTTTCATGGGTTCCAATATAAATCGCATTAATTTAGTTAAAAACTTTTTTATTTCTATTGTTAATAATCAGCGTGAATTGCAGTAGTAATTTAAGAATGGCTATTTAAGTATTAAATTCTTGAGAATAGCTTAGAAATGTATAAAACCAGTGTTTAAACTAATGATTATTTAATGAAAAAATTTCTATTTGAAAATATTTAATATTTGATTAAAGAGCTACATTATCTTTATCAACTGTATTTTACTGAATAGGAACAATATTATAAAACATTATAATAGTTATTTACCTAACCAGTTATGAAAAGACAAATTTTATTTTGACGGACGTAATATTTGCTAAAAAGAGCGAACGAAGTGAGCGAGTTTTGTAAATTACGTGAGTTAAATAAAATTAGTCTCTTCATAACGTGTTAGGTACCAAATTTTATCTGACTTCGCTATGAAATGAAAAATAATTATTATTGCGGAGGTCCGAATAATATATGAAAGCTTGCTGCAAACAAACAAATACATTAGAATTCTACCCTCAGTTATGTAATATTTCATAGCATCACTAGTTATGTAAAATTGGACGTTTCAAAACGTCAAAAATGAATTTAAAATTTGACATTTCATAGCGGGGTTAGATAAAACAACTTGTTGTAGTTTTGTTACAGATTGCATTGCTTTATTCTAATTAATTATTTTAGACATTTTTCTTTTCCTAGAAAGAGCGACATTTTGTAAATCTTTATTTAACTGTTTTATACGGAAGTACATCCTAGATCGAAAAAATAGTATTTTTGTTTTATCTGAACACGGAATAGAAATAAATTTTTCATGTCAAATAAATTTTTCAAATAATTTTTAGAAATAAACAGACCATCAGAATTAACGTTTTTAAATATATTTTCGAGCTTTTCAATGTTTACCATAAACTCTGAAGAGGGTTTTGATAAGCCCCCTCGCTAAGATGGGAAACCCAGGTATATTGTTCTGGTGTAGTTTCATTGGGCACTTTCAGCTTATGACAAATATAACCTGCCAAATTTTCTAATCCGTCATATTCTACGTCAGTTAAGTCACTTTCAACTATGTCTTGAGGTTCCTCATCAGGTTCGCTATTTTGTTGTATGGCGCCGAAATATTTCCCAATCAAATTTACCTCGTCAATAGGCAAATCAGGCGTACTATCCTCTTCCACGTTTCCCAAAGTTGATAGGGAGCCCTCGTTTCTACCAAGAATATAAGATCGTAACCGATATTTAAATTCAAGTGCATCTGGGTGGTCATGAAGCCCTCCTTTGGCGCGTATAGCACCAAAAAAATTCTCCAACACATCTTGGTTTAATCGGTATGTCAAGATGTATTTTGTGGAATATCTTGTCTTCAGATCTTCAAACAATAACCGCAATGATGTATTTGTCATTATAATACCTAAAACCAATAACAACTTAATAGGAGTATTTGATAATTACCAACATACATCTTTTTTGTTATTAGTTATTAGGTATACCTTTCTGAAATGGAAGTAAACTCTTTCTGCCTTTAATTCGTAAGTTTTCTGTGGTACTAGACATTTTATTAATTATACTTTCTTGAAGTTCCAGGGATAGCCCATAAGCTTTTGTTCTATCTCTGCTATCAGTTTTAGGAATTCTCACGTTCAGTACATCAAACCAGTCGTTTACCTAAATACCAAAACGTGATTTATTATATATAGGTAGTTTAATAAAAATGAGTTATACACATTTACACATACCAGCTTAAAAAACTCAGCACATTCTAACCAATTGGCTTGCTTTAAAGCTCCCATACTTCCACACCGAGTAATACCCATCGAGATGGTATGGGAAAATAGTTTTGTGGCTAGTTTAACCTTTTGTCGTGAAGCTCCTTTGACATTAAGACTCTCTTTTGATATTTTATGACTTATTTTTAAATCAGATGTGCTTGTAACATCCAAAAACTCTTCAATTATTAATTTATTTATTTCTTTGCCATTAATTATAAATCCTTGATCAACGAAATGATTTCGAATTAATTTAATTAGATGAGGACCATCGGAAAACACAAAAATTTTCTGATTGTTTACAGGATTGTTAAACCAGGTGTGATTATGAGTTACATTTAACTCATTATAGAGCGATCTGTTACCACCGCCCAAATCACTCACCATAGCAACAACTTGGAATCCTGTAATGAAAAGAAAATTAAATAAAAATAATGGTTTCTAGAACTTTTCCTAACCTGAAGATTCCGAAAACTTTATTATTTCGAATAACTTGTCCTTAGTCAGCTTGAAATCAAAATCGTAGAAGACGGGCTGCTTCCAGCTTTTAAACAACCCCCTTAGCATTACCACTTGAGCGTAACTGTATGGTTTCATGGTTTCATCGTTTACCTTGTTGTATAAGTAAGCCTTGCGGATCTTCATTTCGTCAAATGAGATAACGCGTACTTTATCTAAGGAACTCATGTCTGATAGGTTCATAATTTTGAAAACATTTTTCATTATTCCAGGTGCAATTTGGATTTTTTTTAACCACGATCTAAGCGTTGAAATAGCAGGGAATGGGTACCCTTTCTTAAGAAGCAACCTATACGCTCTTGGACCAGCTGAATAAATGACTATAGATTTTGATATGTCTTCAACAGACCATCGTAGACGACTTTTTGACCTTTCCAATTTTTTCAGTTGCTCACTGCTAAATAACTTTTCGATAATATCTTGCCTCTTTTCTAAAAATTCAATTCTTTTCTGAAGACTAGCTATTAACTCGTTTTGATCGCCTACTTCTGTTTCAGTATTGACTCTAATAAAGGTATGACAGAAAAGTTTTACAACGTATTATAGATGATCATTGATCATCATTTATAACTACAACTAGGTATAGGGTGGTTCCATGTATGCATTTTTAAAACAGAAAAGCTGTAAATTCGAAAATTTATAGCTGGATGTCAAAATATATGGAACAACCCTGTATTTATATTTGAAACTACTATAATTAATAATGTACCCTATGTGTCGAATCGAAGCACCCACATCCAGTGGACCAACATTACAGATTGTACCATTATCAAAGGAACCATCACCAAAACCACCAGCACCAGAAAAATCAAATCTACAAAAATATTGAACTAACAGAGGGAATTCAGCAAGTAAAAAGTACAATAATACCTATTAGTTAAGCGTTACAGTACAATTTTTTTGAATTACAACAACATTTAAGCATGCTATACAAATAAGTTACTTACCCCTTTAAAATATCATTCACAAGTTGGTTATTTTGCCTTTTTTCATAGCGTTGTTTCCTACCAGAATCGTCATTTTTCTCTTCTCGAGGTAGATTTTTTGATGGAATAGCTTCCTCTTTCAGCGGTCGGTACCCTTTTGGTGAATATCCAAGCAATTCGTGTTTGAGATTGCGTTTATAGTCACTCTCAATAAAATGTTTGGAACAAATACGAGCATTTGTAATATTAAACGCATCTTTACGTTTACAAAGGTTCTTCCATTTAGTCTGCATTTCGTAATCTTTAGGAAAACTGAAAAATTTGATGTCCGGAGTAAATTTTTTTGACCGATTATCAACATTGCAACTGTACACAGCACACCTCATTTTAAATAACTTATAACAATTAAAAACTAACTGTAAAAAAAACGAAAAAACCGCGAATCTTTAGTTACAACAATACAAACAGCACGTTGAAACTACTTTTATGCTCACACACTGACGTCACGCAACCACGGACACCTGCGCGATATCCTATCTTCTTTTTCTTTATATCATGGATTGGTAGCCAGGTCGATTGGCTGGTGGAAAGACCATCACAGACAGATAGGTCGCCAGGCAGGCAGATTGTCTAACACAAAAATAAATAAATAGGCAGTTTAGGGGCCAGGCAGGTATATAGGTAGACAAAGATAGGTTCGTAGTTACCCCGTTAGGTAGGCAGATAGACAGACAGTTAGATAGATAGATAGTTAGATAGATTAGATAGACAGTTAGGTCAGCAGACAGGCAACTGGCAATGGAAAGATAGACAGATAAACAAACAAACCTCGATTTTATGCGAAACTGTGTGTGTGTATGCCATCCTATAAAAATTTTCTTAATTTAACCACTAAAATTTGTACTTTTTTTTAATAATTATTTTAACGTTTTAAATCAAAAGCTTTTAGGCGAGAAAATTCCTCTTAGGCATACAACCCTGTCAAAAGAAATTAAATATTTAAATTGAATTTTTTTTTGACAGATAAATCAAAATTATTTTATATTTAAAATTATTAATCGAAAATTGATAGGGTAAACATTTATTTTAAGATAATACTCTTCCAAAAAGGTAAACTTTTCTAATTTTAAATTTAAATTTAACTTTTTTTCTCTCTTTCATTATTTTGCGAAAAAAGCAGTTAATTTTCCATTTTAATCTGTCGAATTTGCTACTTTTTTTAATGTTTTCTTTACGGTTTCGTTAATTAATCAAGTAGGAAAAGGTATAAAATGTAAATGTATTTCTTGTGACACCATCATGCAGTTTCATTAAGGGTTGTGTAAACGTGTATTTTAAAGTTAGAATGTGCCCTATGTTTGTGTAAAGGGTGTTTTGGCTATACTTCAAAGTTAACCACTCTTCTTTTTTGTTGAAAAAAAATATTTTTAATTAAACCGAAACAAATCAAAATTTACATAAACTTGAAAAAAAGTTTTGTTTATCTTTGTAGTAAAAAAGGCTTTGTAACAAGTAACAACCCTTTATTAATGAATAATAAAGAACAAAACAAGCAAATTACAAAAAAAATGTTTAACGTACTGGAAATAATTTTATAAAAAATAAATAAATGTACAACCATACAAATGCATTATGTGATATGACATAATATAACATTAATATTATAGGGTCGACAGGATAATTCGTGTTCATTAATTAATACGCTACTAAATAAATTAGCTTTTATATGTCATACCAGCAGAAATAGAGTTGGGTTGAAAAAAAGGAGTTATCCCGAAAACATTATTAATTGGAAAGATAAACAATTTGAAATAAATTTATAGCATTATCCCTTAAATTGATAGGTTAGTTCCCTATATGCGCTTACTATTTCCATATAACTCCCCCCGACCCTCACCAGTCCTAAAAAGCTTATAATTAATCGAGAAGCTTCTACAAACATTTAAGTTATATATCAAAGTAGATATGGCGAAATTAGTCATGGTCAAATGTTAGGTATTTCGAGTTGTTATTAAAACGCTGTAAGGGACATTTCGGGACTTGGTGTAAATTAATTTGATGCTACTGCAGCAGACTTGTAATTATTTAAATGGATCTAAAAGGTCTCGAGAGCACGAATCATTTAATTTGTGAAATGTTCCTGTAAGCGCCTTACTAATTGAAAAATAACAGGTATGACAATGTAAGCTTCTGAAAGAATCGAAATAATCGCACCTCTTCACTCTTCCATACATTTTTAATCGTATTAATTTCCATTTTCGTTCGCTTGTCACTTGAGCATTTTCTATCTCTGTCTATTTTAGCACGTAGTAAGAGATATAGATGAACAATCACCCAGATAGAGAATGAACAATCATTCAGTTCGATGGGGAAATGATGCCATTAGAAGAATTCCGCCGATAGAACAGCTGAGTGATCATGAATTGAATGTCATAGTTTTTTCATCGAGCTTACCGATTGATCATTCTCTATCTCTGTCTATTTTATGACGTAGACAGAGAGAGAGAACGAACATCCACCCAGATTGAGAAAGAACAATCATTTAGCTCGATGAGCAAAGTATACTATTAGAAGAATTCAGCCAATAAAACAGCTGAGTGATCATTGGTTGAATGTCGTACTTTTTTCATCGAGCTGTGTGATTGATCTTTGTGATTTTAGCACGTAGACAGAGATAGAAACGAACAATCACCCACAGAGAGAATGAACAATCATTCAGCTCATGGACAAGGTATGCCATTAGAAGAATTCAACCGATGGAACAGCTGAGTGATCATGAACTGAATGTCATACTCTTTTCATCGAGCTAACTGATTGATCTTCCCCTATCTTGTCTATTTTAGCACGTAGACAGAGAAAGAGATGAACAATCACCCATATAGATAATGAACAATCCTTTAGCTCGATGGGCAGAGTAAGTCATTAGAAGAATTCAAGCGATAGAACAGCTGAGTGATAGTGGATTGAGTGTCATAGTTTCTTCATTGAGCTGAGAGATTGATCTTCACCTATCTCTATCTATTTTAGCACGTAGACAGAGAAAGAGATGAACAATCACCCATATAGACAATGAACAATCATTCAGCCGGATGGGTAAATATGGCATTAGAATAATTCAGCTGATAGAACAGCCGAGTGATCATGAATTGAATGTCGTACTCTTTTCATCGAGCTGTCTTATTGATTGTCCCCTATCTCTGTCTATTTTAGCACGTAGACATAGAAAGAGATGAACAATCACCAATATAGATAATAAACAATCCTTTAGCTCGATGGGCAGAGTATGTCATTAGAAGAATTCAAGCGATAGAACAGCTGAGTGATAATGGATTGAGTGTCATAGTTTTCTTCATTGAGCTGAGTGATTGATCTTCTCCTATCTCTGTCTATTTTAGCACGTAGACAGAGAAAGAGATGAACAATCACCCATATAGACAATGAACAATCATTCAGCCGGATGGGTAAATATGCCATTAGAAGAATTCAGCTTATAGAACAGCTGAGTGATCATGGATTGAATGTCATAGTTTTTTCATCGAGCTTACCGATTGATCATTCTCTATCTCTGTCTATTTTATGACGTAGACAGAGAGAGAGAATGAACACCACCCAGATTGAGAAAGAATAATCATTTAGCTCGATGAGCAAAGTATACTATTAGAAGAATTCAGCCAATAAAACAGCTGAGTGATCATAGGTGGTTGAATGTCGTACTTTTTTCATCGAGCTGTGTGATTGATCTTTGTGATTCTAGCACGTAGACAGAGATAGAAATGAACAATCACCCATATAGACAATGAACAATCATTCAGCCGGATGGGTAAATATGCCATTAGAAGAATTCAGCTGATAGAACAGCCGAGTGATCATGAATTGAATGTCGTACTCTTTTCATCGAGCTGTCTTATTAATTGTCCCCTATCTCTGTCTATTTTAGCACGTAGACAGAGAAAGAGATGAACAATCGCCCATATAGATAATGAACAATCATTTAGCTCGATGAGCAAAGTATGCCATTAGATGAATTCAAGCGATAGAACAGCTGAGTGATCATGAATTGAATGCTTAATTTTTTTCATCTAGCTGACTGATTGATCTTTCCCTATCTCTGTCTGTTTTAGCACGTAGACAGTGAAAGAGTTGAACAATCACCCATATAGATAATGAACAATCATTCAGGTCTACGGGTAAAAGTGCCATTAGAAGAATTCAGCTGATAGAATAGCTTAGTGATTATGGATTGAGTGTCATACTTTTTTCATCGAGCTGAGTGATTGATATTTCTTTATCTCTGCCTATTTTAGCATGTAGATAGAGATAGAGAATGAACGATCACCCATCATATAGATAATGAACAATCATTTAGCTCGATGAGCAAAGTATGCCATTAGATGAATTCAAGCAATAGAACAGCTGAGTGATCATGAATTGAATGCTAAATTTTTTTCATCTAGCTGACTGATTGATCTTTCCCTATCTCTGTCTATTTTAGCACGTAGACAGAGAAGGAGATGAACAATCATTCAAGTCGATGGGTAAAAGTGCCATTAGAAGAATTCAGCTGACAGAACAGCTGAGTGATCATGGATTGAATGTCATACTTTTTTCATCGAGCTAACTGATTGATATTTCTTTATCTCTGCCTAGTTTAGCATGTAGACAGAGATAGAGAATGAACAATCACCCATCATATAGATAATGAACAATCATTTAGCTCGATGAGAAAAGTATGCCATTAGATGAATTCAAGCAATAGAACAGCTGAGTGAACATGAATTGAAAGTTAAACTTTTTTTATCGAGCTGACTGATTGATCTTTCTCTATCGCTGTCTATTTTAGTACGTAGACAGAGATAAAAAATAAAAAATCATCAGATAGAGAATGAACACTAGAACAATCATTAAGCTCGATTGGCAAAGAATGCAAAAATTGGCACTTCGGAGTACTTAAAGCGCATGAAAGAATGACTGTAGTTGTTCCGAGTTGATGGGCATTATATGCATAAGTGTCATGGGTGTCATTCATGTCAACTTGATCTTTTTCTTAAGGAGTACCTCTAGAAAAGCCCTAGAAGTTGCGCATTCCTTGATGGAAGAGTGGCGATAGACTCTTTATCAGTCGTTCGGATTACACTGTAAGCTAGCTTTTTAGATGTCATTTGCATCAGCAGCCCAATTCTGGGCATTGCAATTCTTAACAACTCGATTTAAATAACGATGGTCTTTTTTTCGGAAAGGCACTAGAGAACCTCATGAAATTTTGCATTCCTTGATGCAAAATTTGACACTTTGTCGAGCTTAAAGCTTATGGAGTAATAGATTCTTCATCAGTTGTCAAGATTAGATGAACAACAAATTCTGTAAGTACTCCCCATTCCATTTTTGTCATCATCGGGAGAAGTGAGGTGTTCGTTACCTTTACCTCCAAGGTTAATGTTCACATTTAGTTGTACAGTAGGTACTAACATTATCTCCTGGCTAACTTACTCAGAAAAGTACGAGACCCTTAATCTCAGGGTTGTGATTTTGGAGCCCACGTTGAACGCTAGGTAGGTACGCCACTGTAAAATAGAATAACAATTTAAAAAATAAATGTAAATTTATGTGTAAAATGTATGAAAACTAAAATGTCTTGTATAATAGCTTAGAGACTCTCACAGCTCCTGCGATATTAGTGAATGATTTATAACATTTCAGCCAGATTAAAATTTCACCCCATAAATATACTGCGTAATGATATAAAAATTCACAAAATTTTCCTGCATACTTTATCAGGACCAAAAAGTGTCATATGTGGTAAAATTAGTTATGTTTGTGTTGCGTTTATGCGACTATCTCATATTTTTAAAACGTAACAAAATTATTATTTTTTTGCGCTCGTGTAAATTATTTATCGCCTCTGTCTTCTGTTAATTAATTAAGAGCATGTTATAGTAAGACAAACAAAAATAATTAATTAATAATTAGAATTTTGATATCGTTAAAATTATATTTAAACCGTACGTTGCTACGTCGTTTTAGCTTACGAAAAGACAGCGTTATTGGTTATACATCATTATTATTTGTCTCTTTTGCTTTTGTAAATGAGAAAATTACAAGCTTCCCTTGTTACATATAAGACACAATTGCTTATAATAATTTGTAGTGTCTTATTTACATTTAGATTGATCAAATAACTGCCGTACTTGGTATTGTAGAAAATAATGGTGCACGCATTAACAAAAGAGGATTTCACATTTACACAGGAAAGCACTAAAGTACTCCAGATATTGAACTAACGTCTAACCTACTTAAATTTTTAAGGCTCTTTTCTTACATGTACATTTTATATCGAATACTACATTTTGTCATTTTTTATGTAATATTTGAAATGCACTTATCGGTGGTCATATTTACATTTCAAAATGTCAAACTTTTTTTTACTAAAATCATCAACGTTAAAAAAATTTGAAATATTGAAAAAATGATGTAGTGAAATCAGACCGCACAGGACCGTGCAGTAACAGACTTAATCTAGGGAAGAATCCTGCAGTGTGGGCTTCTAATAAAAAATAAGCAAGACGAGTGCTGTAGGGGAAGACATTCTAGAAAGTGGGGTTCAAAAAAACAAGATGAGTATTGTGGAAGACTAGGAAATGCATTCTGAAGGGAGTGGAATTCAAATAAAAGAGGAAATTACTAAAGGCACTCTGAAGATTATAGCCCCAATGAGCAAGACGTGTGCTGAGAAGTTTGGGAAGGACATCCTGGACTGTGGGGTTCAAAGAAACGAGACGAATACTGCGGAAGACTAAGAAATGCACCCTGAAAACGCAGAGTTCAAGTAATAAAGAGTGTACTAAAGGCATTCTGAAGAGAGCAGCCCCAATGAGCAAGACTGGTGTTGAGAAATTTGAGAAAGACATCCTGGACTGCGGGGTTTTAGAAAACAAGATTAGTATTGCGGAAGTAGAAAAATAAGCAAGACGAGTGCTAAGACGTTTGGGGAAGACATTCTGGACTGTGGGGTTCAAAAAAACAAGATGAGTATTGTGGAAGACTAGGAAATGCATTCTGAAGGGAGTGGAATTCAAATAAAAGAGGAAATTACTAGAGGCACTCTGAAGATTATAGCCCCAATGAGCAAGAGACGTGTGCTGAGAAGTTTGGGAAGGACATCCTGGACTGTGGGGTTCAAAAAAACGAGACGATTACTGTGGAAGACTAAGAAATGCACCCTGAAAACGCAGAGTTCAAGTAATAAAGAGTGTACTAAAGGCATTCTGAAGAGAACAGTCCCAATGAGCAAGACTAGTGTTGAGAAGTTTGAGAAAGACATCCTGGACTGCGGGGTTTTAAAAAACAAGATTAGTATTGCGGAAGTAGAAAAATAAGCAAGACGAGTGCTAAGACGTTTGGTGAAGACATTCTGGACTGTGGGGTTCAAAAAAACAAGATGAGTATTGTGGAAGACTAGGAAATGCATTCTGAAGGGAGTGGAATTCAAATAAAAGAGGAAATTACTAAAGGCACTCTGAAGATTATAGCCCCAATGAGCAAGACGTGTGCTGAGAAGTTTGGGAAGGACATCCTGGACTGTGGGGTTCAAAGAAACGAGACGAATACTGCGGAAGACTAAGAAATGCACCCTGAAAACGCAGAGTTCAAGTAATAAAGAGTGTACTAAAGGCATTCTGAAGAGAGCAGCCCCAATGAGCAAGACTGGTGTTGAGAAATTTGAGAAAGACATCCTGGACTGCGGGGTTTTAGAAAACAAGATTAGTATTGCGGAAGTAGAAAAATAAGCAAGACGAGTGCTAAGACGTTTGGGGAAGACATTCTGGACTGTGGGGTTCAAAAAAACAAGATGAGTATTGTGGAAGACTAGGAAATGCATTCTGAAGGGAGTGGAATTCAAATAAAAGAGGAAATTACTAGAGGCACTCTGAAGATTATAGCCCCAATGAGCAAGAGACGTGTGCTGAGAAGTTTGGGAAGGACATCCTGGACTGTGGGGTTCAAAAAAACGAGACGATTACTGTGGAAGACTAAGAAATGCACCCTGAAAACGCAGAGTTCAAGTAATAAAGAGTGTACTAAAGGCATTCTGAAGAGAGCAGCCCCAATGAGCAAGACTGGTGTTGAGAAGTTTGAGAAAGACATCCTGGACTGCGGGGTTTTAAAAAACAAGATTAGTATTGCGGAAGTAGAAAAATAAGCAAGACGAGTGCTAAGACGTTTGGGGAAGACATTCTGGACTGTGGGGTTCAAAAAAACAAGATGAGTATTGTGGAAGACTAGGAAATGCATTCTGAAGGGAGTGGAATTCAAATAAAAGAGGAAATTACTAGAGGCACTCTGAAGATTATAGCCCCAATGAGCAAGAGACGTGTGCTGAGAAGTTTGGGAAGGACATCCTGGACTGTGGGGTTCAAAAAAACGAGACGATTACTGTGGAAGACTAAGAAATGCACCCTGAAAACGCAGAGTTCAAGTAATAAAGAGTGTACTAAAGGCATTCTGAAGAGAGCAGCCCCAATGAGCAAGACTGGTGTTGAGAAGTTTGAGAAAGACATCCTGGACTGCGGGGTTTTAAAAAACAAGATTAGTATTGCGGAAGTAGAAAAATAAGCAAGACGAGTGCTAAGACGTTTGGGGAAGACATTCTGGACTGTGGGGTTCAAAAAAACAAGATGAGTATTGTGGAAGACTAGGAAATGCATTCTGAAGGGAGTGGAATTCAAATAAAAGAGGAAATTACTAGAGGCACTCTGAAGATTATAGCCCCAATGAGCAAGAGACGTGTGCTGAGAAGTTTGGGAAGGACATCCTGGACTGTGGGGTTCAAAAAAACGAGACGATTACTGTGGAAGACTAAGAAATGCACCCTGAAAACGCAGAGTTCAAGTAATAAAGAGTGTACTAAAGGCATTCTGAAGAGAGCAGCCCCAATGAGCAAGACTGGTGTTGAGAAGTTTGAGAAAGACATCCTGGACTGCGGGGTTTTAAAAAACAAGATTAGTATTGCGGAAGTAGAAAAATAAGCAAGACGAGTGCTAAGACGTTTGGGGAAGACATTCTGGACTGTGGGGTTCAAAAAAACAAGATGAGTATTGTGGAAGACTAGGAAATGCATTCTGAAGGGAGTGGAATTCAAATAAAAGAGGAAATTACTAGAGGCACTCTGAAGATTATAGCCCCAATGAGCAAGAGACGTGTGCTGAGAAGTTTGGGAAGGACATACTGGACTGTGGGATTCAAAAAAACGAGACGAATACTGTGGAAGACTAAGAAATGCACCCTGAAAACGCAGAGTTCAAGTAATAAAGAGTATACTAAAGGCATTCTGAAGAGAGCAGCCCCAATGAGCAAGACTAGTGTTGAGAAGTTTGAGAAGGACATCCTGGACTGTGGGGTTTTAAAAAACAAGATTAGTATTGCGGAAATTTCTAAAAGCATTCTGAAGATTATAGCCCCAATGAGCAAGACGTGTGCTGAAAAGTTTGGGAAGGACATACTGGACTGTGGGATTCAAAAAAACGAGACGAATACTGTGGAAGACTAAGAAATGCACCCTGAAAACGCAGAGTTCAAGTAATAAAGAGTATACTAAAGGCATTCTGAAGAGAGCAGCCCCAATGAGCAAGACTAGTGTTGAGAAGTTTGGGAAAGACATCCTGGACTGTGGGGTTTTAAAAAATAAGATTAGTATTGAGGAAGTAGAAAAATAAGCAAGACGAGTACTAAGACGTTTGGGGAAGACATTCTGGACTGTGGGGTTCAAAAAAACAAGATGAGTATTGTGGAAGACTAGGAAATGCATTCTGAAGAGAGTGAAATTCAAAGAAAAAAGGAAATTTCTAAAGGCATTCTGAAGATTATAGCCCCAATGAGCAAGACGTGTGCTGAGAAGTTTGGGAAGGACATTCTGGACGGTGGGATTAAAGAAAACGAGACGAATACTGTGGAAGACTAAGAAATGCACCCGGATAACGCAGAGTTCAAGTAATAAAGAGTATACTACAGGCATTCTGAAGAGAGCAGTCCCAATGAGCAAGACTAGTGTTGACAAGTTTGGGAAAGACATCCTGGACGGTAGAGTACTATTAAGATTAGGCAAGCCGTTATGATCTGTGAGATTCAAATGAACTAGATTAGTGTTATGGAAATTTAGGAAATGCACCCTGAAGAGAGTAGGATTTTCAAATTTAGGCTTTTCAATTAAAAAGACGTAACCATGGCGCTCAGCACGTCCAGCATGTCATTTTTTGGACTGCTTCCATAGCTCACATTTTCGTAATAAAATTCTTGGCTTATGATAAAACCATAATTTTTACTTTGTGACACAATAAACCCCCATTATACTGTACTTTTTACTTAGTCATGATAAAGGAATCCCCCTATTGAAGCTCCAGAAAGTGTAGCATTTCTTGCAAAGAGCAACTCAACCATCCAACTTTTTTAGGTGGTTTAAACAGAAGCCAGAGTGGGTAGCTCTTGCTGATAGATCCTTACAGACAATGTCTGATTTCGAAACCATTCATAAAAGGTAGAAGCTGCTGTTTCTGGAACCATTTATGAAAAGTAGGATAATGCTATGGCCAAAAGGAACTTTGTAAGACTGGCATGGTTTTTAAGAAATTCTAAAATCAAAAATTTCTTTAGAAAAGACTTTAAGATTGTGGAAAAAATGAAAATGTTTGGCTAGGAACTTGGCAAAGAGAAGTAAGCTTTAAGAGGCATTAAATGGATGGAGGGTAGAGATTTAATTCAAAATCCAAAGTCCAAAAGTAAGGAGTTTATTTTGAGCGCATTATTAAAAATTTGGGCCAAGGTTATTTTTACTTGCCTATAAGAACGTACATCTGAGTTCAAATTTAAAAAAAATTCAAATTATTAAATTCAAAATAGAACGATTGTCTGATTTTGTGGTTTTTTCCTTATAACTTCCTTAAAAATTTCAAAAATCTCTCATTTCTTTTTTAATAAAAATGGAAACTTGAGAATTGAATTGACATGGGAGTCAATCTCATGAATATCTATTATTTGACACTATTTTCGGTTAACAAAACGATTCCGGTTAAACCGGAAAATTACGAATATTTCAAATTTTTTTAGGAACACCCTGTATATTTTTCAAGTTAAAGGGAGAGAGGAAGTATTTAGTTATTCCATGTTGCTATTTTATGAATAAAACTTATAGTACGCCATCCGTCTAAGGCTGTATTTGTGGAATTTTTGAATCATAACGCCTTGTCCACAATAGGGCGATTAAACCCTTTAGCCTATCTTAATAAGAATATTTCTAAAACAGGAAGTAAAACTGGTACTTACTTTACTTATACTAAAAAATCGAAATATAATTGTAAAACGTAATACTCAAAATTTGCATAACGACAACCATTAATGTAATTGGAACTCTTTTAATTGAACTTTTTACGACTTTTAGGGAATTAAAAAAAATTAAATCTTTTACAATTAAGTTCAAAACGATATAATTTATTAATGAAATGGTAAATAGATATTAACCTAAATTTTCATTTGGTAGTATAGTATGCCTCTTGAATTTCCAAATTAAGATAGGATTTTGAAAAGTTATCCATGTTCAGTTAGTTATTTCCTTCCGTACTTCAACGGTTCGTTATAGAGAGCATTATTATCTTTCCTTATACATCCCTTTCTTAATCTCCACAGACTTAATCAAAGATTGAACTTCTTTAATTACCCAACCGAATGTATTTTTATTTATTTTTCCTCCTCTCTTATCTAAAATAGCTAAAAAAGATTTATCTCTTTAATACTAAAAAGTTGAACAAATAATGTACGGCTCCAGTTTTTTAAAAAGTTTCGCTAATAATTTATTAAAATGTTGGGAAATTGGCCGCACTTAGGTCCACGGTTCGGTCCCGTGGGCATCAGTTGTAGAAATCAACATCTTCTTTCGACGTTTCTTTTTCACAGAAGTGCCTCAGATGGGCTGTTAAATCGTCAGTTCCGCTTGCGTGAAAAACAACCTTTTGAGGTTGGACTAAATTAGTCCCTTGACTGACTAATTCCTAACACGACTCCTAGCACTCAATCACACATCCCATGGGTGATAGTTGAGTAAGGAAGAGGCCTACTTATTAATAAGACCATAAAGTTTTATTTTAATGCTTGTTTTGTTAGTTATCTAGGGAAAATTAACGTGAAATTAGGTTAAATAAATAAATATCTATAGACGTGTGTGCACATGTGTAGATACCCTTCAGATAAGGGAGGAATCGCAACTTATTTATTTCTTTTCGCTTCCCCTATAAATGAGACTTCTTGTAAATACTTAAAAGTTTAAACGCTGATATTTAAACGGTTTGACAAATTGAATTTTACGGTTTATTTCCAATAAAGGTCGAATCAATTTTATTTAACCTTATTTTGATCTCTCCATTTAAGTTGTGTGTGATTCGTGATTTCTCTTTTAATATTTAAGTGTTAATATATTATTTATAGCTAGCTTTAAGATAACTTTTCGTTTGGACTTCTTACAAGATTCATTGTCACTAAAATTACTAAAAATAAGTACTTTATCCGAAGAAAATAGTATATTGTTTTATAAGTACTTAAGTGACACTTTTTTCGGCGAGTCAACTAGTGACGAGCCCAAAAAAGTACTTTAATTCTGGATGAAACGTTTTATTTTTTCTTCAAACGTAAAAATTAATTAAAACTAAAAATAGAATATATTGAAAAAGCGCCATCTCTTGTCAATTACTTGTAGTTCAATTATGACTGAATGATTTGAGACTAAGCAGAATCTCCTTGGACACGCTGTACACTTGAGTTATTTCCATCATAATAAAACCTAAACCTAAAGTTATTGAATATTATTGATTTGATATTAGTTTTCTCAACCGCATATGTACCGAACAATCCAAATTCTCGTCATAATGTAAAACGAGAATTATAGTCTTTGATATTATTAGAGAAATTTATATGGATGAGTTCGTGAGAAGTTATTTGCGAGTTGCAAATCTGAAAGTAGCTTTCATTCCGTTGTTCCAAGTTTATGAGCTTTATAAGAGATTCTCTCCTTCAATGTTTGAACTTACTTCAATGAGCATCGTACCTTATACAGTTGATTTTAAATTTATGTAAAAGTCTCCACTCACATTCATACATCAATCTATATGCTTGAGGCGACAAAACGAATGTTTGTACTTTGCAGCCGTTGTATAATTTGCGCCATAACTGAGAAAAGTTACAAAAATATAAAACGTAAAAAGACAAAGGTTGGAAAGGGAAAAAAAAAGTTTTTTTGCAAATAACTCAAAAAGTATTCAGTTACACGAAATTTTTATTTAATTATTTTTTGTACGTTATAAAATTTTCTTTAACAGTATTTGTTTGTTGCCCTTCTACTACAAATATTAAGCGAGTTATAGCGTTTTGAAAATTGAACGTATTTTCAGCGCTATTCAAAACCATGATTAATCACTCGAATTTTTGAAAATAACTTTACAAATATCGAATGTAGCGAAAAATTTATAATATTATTGTTTGAAGCTTATAAAATTACCTTTAATTTGGTTTAAATCCGATATCTCTATGAAAAATATTAACTGAGTTGTAGCTTCTTGAAAATTAAAACTGTTGAATATAGAAAAAAGAAGAAAACTGCCATGAGTGTCATGATCATTCAAGGTGTAATTTTGTTGAATAAAAATAAAATAATAATAAATTTAATATTTCAGAAAAGAAAATTTTTATAAACTGACACTTTGACGAGCAACCTGTAGCTGATGTAAATCTTTTCTTTTGTCAGTTAGTCAATATAATGCAGAGAAAAGGAGCAAAATGTTATTTTAAACAAATTAAGCTATATTAAGAAATTTTTCCAACAATAGAAAATAACGTTATTAAAATAAGAGAATATTGAATGGAGGAAAAATTTTCCTGAATAAAAAGAGAGCGGTTCAACAATCTCAGTACGTTAAAAGCATTATTATAGCAAAGTAAAAAGCTTGTTCGTTTCACTTATCGTTAAAACCATTTCAATATTTCTATAATTTGAATTGCGTATTTATAAAATACCTTTCGTAGGTCCTTTAATGGCTTTATAATATAATTAATTAGCACTTGGTTTAAGTGGTGAGAGAGAAAGAAATTATTCAGTTTTTTACTGTAGAAAGGAATTCGTTACAGTAAAAACCTTAACTGAATCATTTCGTATTAATATTAAAGCTGAATTTTGGTACAGATGTCGCCACTTCTTAGAAGTGTTTGTCGTCAGCCATCTTGAAAAAATGGCCGCCAAAATTATACTTTTTCATTGACTACGAATAATTTCGTAGTAATATTATCAATGTCATATTAAACTGAATTTTGGTACAGATGTCCTCACGTCTTAGAAGTTTCGTGTGTTCGTCGTCCGCCATCTTGAAAAAATGGCTACCAAATTATTCTTTTTTGTTGACGACGAATAATTTTGTATTAATATTAGATATCAATGTCATGTTAAGCTGAACTATGGTACAGATGTCCCCACCTCTTAGAGGTGTTCGTCGTCTGCCATTTTGAAAAAATGGCCGCCAAATTATACTGTTTCGTTGATGAAGTCTACAAAAAACTATTTTTTGGCTCTTCTTTTGTGAATGCTATATGTATGGACATTTTCGTATATCTTTGGCCGAGTGTGTTTGCCTAGTAAGAGATTTTTCTGTTGTGAAATGGAGCTTTCTAGAACATCAGATACTATGTAGTTCAAGTATGTAAATGAAATTACCGTCTTTTCTTTTGCTAGACAATCTGTAGTCTGAATGCCTTCAATGCCTTTGGCATCCACATAACGTAACTTTATAATTAGTAGCCATATTGCTAGAGGCCATTTAAAACAATACCAAGCGAGTTTTGACACAAATTAACACAATTTTGGAGCTTTTAGTGCTGCTTGACTGGCTGACTGATATAAAATTTTTCTTTCGAGAACTTTAAGGGCCGTGATTATAAACGACAAATAAAGTTTATCTCTAGAATAAAATTTATCTTTTTTAGACATGACAAATGTCAAAGTTTGACGTTTGAATATAAACACAACACAAAAAGAATTTAACCTCAAATTTTAATATTTATATTCAAACGTCAAATTTTTACATTGTAACGTTGCTACGTTGCCATGTCTAAAAAAAATAATTTTATTTGTTGTTTATAATCAGGGCTCTCAATGATGTTTTTTTCCCTTTTAGGCACAATAAAAAGCTTAAATAGGTTTGTTTTTGCACACAAAAGGTTTTTCCAATCAATCACTCCTTATGTCTATAGTTATAAATTTATTGTATCGACAGCGGTTTTGTTAAACGATACCAATTAGAACAATTTAATAAAAAAAAAAATAAGTTGTACGCTTTTGTATCTGTATTTTTAACATTTTTAAGATTTTTTTTAGAAAAAAGAGTGCTAAGTTAACTCGGAAAAACGTATGGGATTTTCGTGTATTATGCGAACCACACGACTGGCTTTCCTAAGCTATTAATTTACATACATCGTACTTTGTTAAACATTTATGCACGCTCTCCTCTTTTTTTTGTAAATAAAATAAATTTAGAAAATGTAAGCGTGACTAACATTTTTGATCGTTGTTAAAGCGTAAACAAGCTCAATAGTTTACAACGTAACGCCCTTAAGGCAATAAATCAAAATGAGTAAAATACAAATTTTGCTATACTTTTCATTCCTATTCCACAAGTTTATTTCCAATTTTATTTCTCAATAAATCACAGAATTTGTTTTATGTACCAACTAAAAACCAATTTTTAAGGTAAAGATACAAATAACTTTGCAAAATTTAAAAATAGCGCGTTTTTTTTTATCTATCGACAATTGGACTGGATGCTAACAAGCTGTAAATTAGAAGTTGGAAGTAGAATAAATTTCTATTTCAATAAAACTTAAGTAAAGACGCCAGTAATGGCTTAAATAATTGAATAAAAGATCTGAGGACACTAAGGAAAATGTGAGCACTGCAGCGTCTTAGCCCATTGAAAATATACGGTCTTTGCTGTTTGGTCTTCCATAGTAGAGCAATGCTGGCCTAAAGATGGCCAGCGGTATCCTTCAGTTAATCCAAAGGTTGGAATGGATTCACTATTGAAGGGATAGAAAGATTTGTTATTAGGAAGTAGCACAATGGGCTCGACTTATTCTTTTAGTGATTAATTATGAGAAATAAATCAGATAGTGATTGGTTCTGATAGATTATTTTATGCTCTACAATTTTCATTAGATGTGAAATTACCGTCAAATCACTCCTTAAGGAGCTACAGTTGGTAGAGATACCGCAAGTTGTCAAAACCGATTTAAGACTTAATTTTCTTCTCTTTTATTTATTTTCATGGATTAATTAAGACAAATAAAGCAAATACTTTTATTGATTCTGATAGATTATGTTATGTCCTACAATTTTCATTAGATGTAAAATTACCGTCAAATCACTCCTTAAGAAGCTACATGCTACAGTTAGGAGAGATACCGCAACTTGTAAAAACCGATTTATGAAAATTTTTTATTCTTTTATGTTTATTTTCAGTGATTAATTATGACAAATAAATCAGATAGTGATTGGTACTGATAGATTATTTTATGCTCTACAATTTTCATTAGATATGAAATTACCGTCAAATCACTCCTTAAGGAGCTACAGTTGTTAGAGATACCGCAAGTTGTCAAAACCGATTTAAGACATAATTTTCTTCCCTTTTATTTATTTTCATGGATTAATTAAGACAAATAAAGCAATTACTTTTATTGATTCTGATAGATTATGTTATGCTCTACAATTTTCATTAGATGTAAAATTACCGTCAAATCACTTCTTAAGAAGCTACAGTTAGGAGAGATATTGCAACTTGTAAAAACCGATTTAAGATAAAATTTTATTCTTTTATATTTATTTTCAGTGAGTAATTATGACAAATAAAGCAGATAGTGATTGGTTCTGATAGATTATTTTATGCTCTACAATTTTCATTAGATATAAAATTACCGTCAAATCACTTCTTAAGGAGCTACTAGCTACAACAGTTGGTAGAGATACCGCAAGTTGTCTAAACCGATTTAAGACAATTTTCTTCTCTTTTATTTATTTTCAGTGATTAATTATGACAAATAAAGCATATAGTGATTGGTTCTGATAGATTATTTTATATTCTATAATTTTTATTAGAAGTAAAATTACCGTCAGGCTACTCTTTAAGAAGCCAAAGCCTCGAGAGGCACAGTGAGTTGTAGAATTCAATTTATTACAATTTTTCAACTTGGATTAATATTTGTTATAAATTAATTACGACAGCTAGAACAAATATGTTTAAGTGTTTCGATATAGAATTTTCTTATCTACAATTTTCATTAGAGGTAAAATTACCGTCAGACTACTCCTTAAGTCAGTGTTTCTCAAAGTGTGGTCCCGGAGAATCTCCACCTGAAATTGTAGGAATAGCTCTTCAGTTTTCATTTTTTAGAAGTTTATTTTTCAATGCGCGCCGCCGAATGTTTTTGTCGGAAAATGTGACGCGAAAGTAAAAAAATTGAGAAGCACTGGTTTAAGCTCTAAGTCAAAATGTGCGAAAGATGATGACCTTAGGAGCTCGAGTTTAAACCGGTGCTGTAAAACTCGGCCTTAATTTTTAGCATGTATCAGAGTCTAGTACTGTTCTGGCCTTTTCTTCTTCTTGTTTCATATTATGTTTCCAGTGTTAAAGCAATTTTGAGGAAGACAAACATCAATTAGGTCAGGTTTATTACAAAACTTCTTGCATTGAGGAATTATGAAGTTTCCAGTCTAGTTGTTTAGTTCTAAAAACGGCAAGTAGTTGGAAAGACCTTGACTTAAAATAAAGCCAAGTTTTAAAAGAAAAACTAAACTTGCGTGAGTGAACGATAGCAACTCTGTAAACGTTTAGAAAGTCGTGAAAATCTCATTAACATTTTCTATCGAGCGAATCCGTCGACTTTGGTGGAAATAAATCGATAAGTTGAGCTTGTAATAATTTAAAGCCATCTTGTTTTTCTTTACTTTTGGTGTAATGAAATAAAACCTTTGATGAAGTTGTAAGTGGTTGTGAAAACTGAAAGTGAGGCGCGTTTTGATGACTTAAACATGACGTTAATTAAACGTTAAATAAATAATAAAAGTAAAATGAGAGGAAATTAATTTTCTTCTCTTATCTTTGTAAATTTTAAGCTCCGTGTAAAAGTTGACAATTTGGGGATTTTCTTATACTTTACATGACCAACTTGTGAAACAAAAGATAAATTTTACGTATTATTTTGGTATTTACTTTTCATTTGCTTACTTAAATAATGTCCTAAAACGTTCCTAATAATCACATAACGCGTACATTTCTCAGCAGATGAAATTGGATCAGAGAGAGATTTAATCTTGTTGGTGCACATCACTTCGTTTCCCGCATCGTCTACTTCACACGATTATCGGTTTATTCATTGAGAATTCTATTGAGGTATATTTGACTATCAATTTCAATTTATAGCCATTTATAACTTTCAAAGAGAATTTATGCGTGCAATGCATTGTAAAAGCGTTCCAAATAGATTAAATTATTTGTAAATGACGTTTGAGCAAATTCAAAAAAAATATTTTTCAGACACGAACAAAATCATACTTTATTCTTTTATAAATTGACCACTTGTCAGAAAGGCCAAAGAGAGCACAACTTTTTTTTTTTGAAAGTTGAAAGCATTCCATTAATATTTTAAAGGGGTTGGTGTTCAAAAATTAAATTTCGTTTGCTTTTATTACTTGGTTTTGGAATTGACTTTTTGACGTACTTTTTCTCTACATATTAGATCAAAGTCAAGGGAATTAAAATTTTGAGCATTAATTATAAACAAAGAACTACAAAGTACACAAAAGGGAAAAAGTGTATATTTTATAGATCGATGGCGATTGTCTAAAACAGTGCTCCACAACATTTTTTCATAATTCTTTGGAACACCCAGTGGTGCAGTGCTAAATCAAAAAGTGAGGAGGTCGTCCCCACTTAGAAAAGACGGATTAAGGTAGTTTTTCGCCTGGGCCATATCAAGAGCGAAGCGGGGTGTACTCAAGGATTGGGGGGAGGGCATCCTCTCAATCTAGGGAGTCCTTCGACAAATTTTTTGAAAATTTGGTGCAACATGGTGATTTCTGGGGCTTACTTTCAGCTTTCCAGCGGTGAGGGGGGGGACTGCGCACCATCTAGTAAACGTTCGTTTTTTTAATACTTAAAGTATACTGGGGAACCACTTCGCCTCCAATAAAAAGTGAGGGCTAGCCGACCTCTTGTGCTTTGGTTCCACTACACCACTCGACACACCACAAAAATAGCCTAATCACCATCGATTTTTATTCTTCTTCTTCTAAGTCCCCCCTCTTTCTCATTTTTTCAGCTATATTGTCACTACATGAGTCTCAGAAATGTCAGAATGTTATTTTGACCGGTCGATGGTCTTATTTTATATACTTGTTACGGATACTTATTTTGGTCAGTATTTTTAGCCTTAATTTGAGTTCGAAGTATATATTGTTTTATATCATAGGATAGCTTATTTAACGAGCTTGCAAAATATTGAAAAATATACAGGGTGTTCTATTTAAATTTAGAAAGTTATTAGCATTTCCTACTAAACCGGAAGACGACGTACAAAGTGTTTGGTACCACGTAAGAGCTAATTGTACGACCTTTTAAAATACTTAAAAATATACAGGGTGTAATTAAGAACTTTTGATATTTTGGTAATTTCTAGTTTAACCGGAAACTTTTTGTTAACCGAAAACAGTGTAAAATAATAGATCTTCATAGGATTGATACTATTACCAATTTTCAAGTTTTCATTTTGATTACACAAGGAACGACAAATTTTTGAATTTTTCACATTCAAAAAATCGTAACTCCGGTCCTGCTACATAGAAGTACATAAAATAAGCAGCGTTCTATAGAGAACAATAGTGTCTATAACATGTCCAAAAATGAAAATATCGGCCATTAGAAATTTTGATGAAATCTATTTTAAAATTATTTTGAAAATTCGGTGCAAAATGATGATTTTTGTAGGTTACTTTCAGTTTCCAGGGGGGGGGGGGACTGCGCATCATCTAGTAAACGTTAGATTTTTTAAATACTTGGAGTATTTCGGGGGCCCCTTCGTTTCAAATAAAAACTGCGGGCTAGCCGACCCCTTGCGCTCCCGTCCGACTACCCCACTGGGCACACCACAAAAATAACCTAATCGCCATCGATTTTTCTTCTTTTTCTTCTTCCAAGTCCCTTTTATTTCTCATTTTTCCGCTACATTGTCCCTACGTGATTCTCTGGAATGTCAGAATTTTCTTTTGACCGGTATGTGGTCTTATTGGTATACTTATTTTGGTTAGCAGTTTTTAGCCTTAATTGGAGTTCAAAATATATATTTTGCAAACTTTCAAAATATTGAAAAATATACAGGGTGTTACATTTACCTTTAAAAAGTCTTTTGCATTTCTGGCTAAACCGGAAGTCAAAGTATAAAGTATTTAGTACCATGTAACAGCTAATTATACGACCTTTTCAAATACTTAAAAATATACTTAGTGTGCCTAAAAAATATTAATATTTTGGTAATTTCCGGTTAAATTGGAAGTCAAAGTAAAAAGTGTTTGATACCAAGTAACTGTTTATTATACGACCTTTTAAAATATTTTAAAAAATACAGGAAGTTCCTACAAATTTTTAATATTTTGGCAATTTCCGGTTTAGCCGGAAGCGTTACGTTAACCAAAAATAGTGTGAAATAATAGATATTTACAGGATTGATACTTATACCAATTTTCAAGTTTTCAGTTTGATTACACAAGAAATGATAAATTATTGAAATTTTCACATTAAAAAAATCAAACTCCGGTCCTGCTCTATAGAAGTAAATAAAATAAGCGGTGTTCTATAGAGAACAATGGTGTCTCTAACACGTCCAAAAATGAAAATATCGACCTTAAAATTTTTTTAGAAAATCCACTTTAAAAATTTTTGAAAAGAGGAAAAATTAGCTTTTCAACGACATAAAATTGAGGTTAGGTTTGTATTTAAAAAAACATGAGTTTGTATGATAGCTGCAAAACTATAAAAAATAGTAGATTGTTTGATTTAATTTTTTCTTCAAACGTAAACTTAAAAAAACCAAAAATAAAAATTTTTGAAGTGTCGCCATCTCTTGAAAATTATTTGTAGTTCAATTGTCAAATATTTTTAAAAATTAACTTTAACTTGTAAAAAGAAGCTAATTATTAAACGCAACGAATAAATTATAACAGAAAATTTATAAAAACATTACCTTTTTACATTACCAATGCTTAGAAATATCATTTTACGTTACAATTTGTTGTAAATATTTAGGGTTAGAATTTACCTCCTAGGATGTAAAAGTAGAACTTTAACCTTACTTGTTCTGTAACAAAATGTCAACTTTTTTTGACGTTTGAAGAGAAAATAGTTTATTTAGTTTTTAGTAGCGCTATTTTTTGAAACTTGAGATTATCTGTATTAATAAAAAAGTTATAAATAAGCATTTAAAGTAAATTTTTTTAGCATTTTTAAAATAAAAATAAATAAAATTTTTTTTTAGTTCTTTTCAAGTAACTTGGAAAGTTTGGTAACAATGTTAGTGTAATTCTGCCCAACTTTGTTAATTTAACCGACTCTGTATCTCTTTTAATAACAAAGTTACCCATATGCAACGAGGTGAGATTATTGCCACCCTGTGTAACTTTCAAAGCACGAAAAATTTAAAAAACAGGAAAGATTATCATAAGGAATTTCATTCTGAAAACGTAAATAATTCTCAAGCTGTACAGTTTTTTATCAAAAGCGATGCACAAGTGTTTTTTTTTGCAATGACATACTTCTGAGTTTAGTAAAAATGCTAGAAGAAAAATAACGTATTCTTTATGAAATAACCGATACTTTCAAGGTTAGTTTATAATAAATACATCAAATGGAAGCAATGTGAATTATACATGATTGTGCCACAACGTAAAACTGGGTAAATTTCATATTGTATAAATTATTGTCGTCTGGTAAAAAGACAGACATTTTTCTACCAGTTCACCAATGAAATACGTATATTAAAGTACCTAACAGACTACGAATATTTTTATAAATATATTCATTAAATTTTTTATAAAAATATGTCATTATATCCGCTGTCATAATTTGCTATTATTATTTTTACGGTTTGTGGAATGTGTTGCATAAGCTGCAAAACTTCCAAAGTCCAAGAAAAGCATTTAAAAATATTTATAAAAATTTTTTACAATACGCTAGCGGTTTAAGACATTTCAATTGGCTCAATAAGTCAATAAGTAGGCCCTGTAGTAAATTAAATTTTCTCACACAAATTATGCATGAATAAAAACTCAAAAGCTTCATCATAATCAACTTACCTTCCTAATTTCTCGGCATAGGGTGGAAAACAATGGATGTAATATACAATAATTCATTGTTTATTTTCAAGGGATGTTCAGGATGGCAAATAATTCCGTATACCGTCGTTCTGCTTTATATCAATAATAGGTTCCTTTATTTTTACACTTTCTATTCGATAATAAATTGATAGAGCTGTTCAGTTTCAAAAATAAGCATCAGAAACAACTCGGAAAGATTAAAAATTTTTCTCTATACGATTTATCTATTCTTTTGTTACATTAAGGAAATTGGGATTGTGTGCTCGTTTTCTTCTTTTTCAGCAACATTTGCTCGATAACTTAATTTTGGAAATTAATTACAGCAAAACTTGCGCTACCATTTTCTGCATGCTAAACTGGAATTTACTTAGTTTAATAATGCTTAAGTTTTATTTTATCATAAACAAATTGTTTTAAAAAAAGAGAACAAAAAAAGACTTTATATATTCCTTCGCTGTAGTTGTTATTCCTTTGGAATGCTCCTAATTTATCTCAGGGCAAACATAACATAGCGTCGCCGACATTCTTTTTTGCTGAATGAATTTAATTTATTTCGAATATGAGAATATTGTGGCGACTATACAATAAAATAAAATTATAAAAAAAATTGTGTAGGTCAAAGGGTGATCCTTATTTATACAATATACTCTCTGAATACTTTTTTTTAATCCATATAAGGCCTAGCAAAATCTTAGACAATTTAAATGATAGGAAACCTTGCCTCGCAGAAGTTGAAATCTTCCCCTATATCTAAAAATCAGATTGAAATATCGGGATGTGCCTTTGTGACATCTCAGAATAATCTATTTACAATAGTTTGCCAAAGTGGCATTGCGATAAGTGTTGCAGTTTATTAGTAAATGACGAGTAAAAAGCTGACAAAAGTTATTGGAGAACAACCTAGACCAACTGCTCGTAACTAGCGCCCTTTAGCGACTTTTACAAAATTATTATTTGGAACTTATGTTAATGCACTTGATCAAGTCGCACACCAAATCTTATTAAAATCGGTTAAAAAGTTTCTAAAATATTTCCAAAAAAAGTATTTTGGGACTCCTTTCAGAAGCTCATTATGAAGAATACGCTCATGAAGTTTGTATAACGATGCAAAATTTTATCCGGAAGCTAGACCAAAATCTGGTACAGTATTACAGCATCCTGGAAATTTTGTATCAGCTACTTATTCAATTATGTATGTATTCTATTATTGCATTATGTATTAGCTATTTTTTTCTCTACTTTTCCCCTAGCGCCGCCCCTGAGATCAAGATGGAGATAATTTTTACATACCCGTGTACAGCTCTTCAAGCTTTTCCATTTGAGACTAATCTCTAAAAGATTGGACTAAAATTACCCAACTTTAATAACAAAAGCTGATTTCTTTGTAACTCGGCAACCATAACAGCTAGAGCTCCCGTTTTATTTTTAGTGTGACTCTAGTGTCATTTTTACCCATTTATAAATTAAGTAGTTAATTAATTACTTATCTAAACTTTTTAATTATAGATTTGTAAAATTACTAAACGTTTAAATTCAATTGAAAACCACGTAGAGGGTTATTATTGGTGACAGGAATTACCCGTGTGCCACGTGTCTTCCAGGTCAGGTGGTCTGTCCCTAAAGGTCTGGTGAGGTCTTAAGAACAGGTCTGGTGGTCTGGGGATTCGACTAACCCCCTCATGTCTTCCAGGTCAGGGCCCCAATTCTCGACACTTCGTGATAAAACGAATATTCGTTTATGACGTCAGTTACAATGGAATCACAATGTGTTTCTAAGTGTTTCCATCGCTATTGACGTCATAAACGAATATTCGTTTTATCACGAAGTGTCGAGAATTGGGGCCCAGGTGATGGTCTGGGGATACGCTCGTCCCTCCCGTGTCTTCCAGGTCAGGGTTAAAGGTCTCATAGATCTTGAAGACAGGTCTGGTGGTCTGGGGACACGCTCGTCAATCACGTGTCTTTCAGGTCAGGTGGCCTCTCCATAAAAGTCTGATATATTTTGAAGACAGGTCTGGTGGTCTGAGGATACGCTCGTCCCTCCAGTGTTGACCAGGTCAGGTGGTCTGTTCATAACGGTCTGGTTAGGTCTTAAGGACAGGTCTGTTGGTCTAGGCATACGCTCGTCCCTCCCGTATTTTCCAGGTCAGGTTGTCTCTCCTTAAAGGTCTGATAGGTCTTAAAAACAGGTCTGGTGGTCTGGGGATACGCTCGTCCCTCCCTTGTCTTCCAGATCAGGTGGTCTCTCCTTGAAGGTCTGATAGGTCTAGAAGACAGGTCTGGTGATCTGGGGATACTCTCGTCAATCCCGTGTCTGCCAGGTCAGGTGGCCTCTCCTTAAAAGTCTGATAGATTTTGAAGACAGGTCTGGTGGTCTCAGGATACGCTCGTCCTTCCCGTGTCGTCCAGGTCAGGTGGTCTGTTCATAACGGTCTGGTTAGGTCTGAAGGATAGGTCTGTTGGTCTAGGGATACGCTCGTCCTTCCCGTGTCTTCCAGGTCAGGTTGTCTCTCCTTAAAAGTCTGATAGATGGTCCCTCCCTCCCATGTCTTCCAGGTCAGGTGGTCTCTTCTTAAAAGTCTGATAGATTTTGAAGACAGGTCTGTTGGTCTAAGGATACGCTCGTCCTTCCCGTGTCTTCCAGGTCAGGTTGTCTCTCCTTAAAAGTCTGATGGATGGTCCCCAGACCACCAGACATGTCTGGGGGTCTGGGGATACGCTCGGCCCTCCCGTGTCTTCCAGGTCAGGTGGTCTCTTCTTAAAAGTCTGATAGATTTTGAAGACAGGTCTTGTGGTCTCAGGATACGCTCGTCCCTCCCGTGTCGTCCAGGTCAGGTGGTCTCTTCTTAAAAGTCTGATAGATTTTGAAGACAGGTCTGTTTGTCTAGGGATACGCTCGTCCTTCCCGTGTCTTCCAGGTCAGGTTGTCTCTCTTTAAAAGTCTGATGGATGGTCCCCAGACCACCAGACATGTCTGGTGGTCTGGGGATACGCTCGTCCCTCCCGTGTCTTCCAGGTCAGGTGGTCTCTTCTTAAAAGTCTGATAGATTTTGAAGACAGGTCTGGTGGTCTCAGGATACGCTCGTCCCTCCCGTGTCGTCCAGGTCTGGTGGTCTGTTCATAACGGTCTGGTTAGGTCTTAAGGACAGGTCTGTTGGTCTAGGGATACGCTCGTCCTTCCTGTGCCTTCCAGGTTAGGTGATCTGCTCCCCCCTCCCCCCGGGGTCTCCAACTGAGCGACGCTTAATGGAAATTTAATTCAACACTCGGTTTCTGGTGTTACATTTGTTTAAACATTATATTAACCCTGTATTTTTGAAAATTTTAATAAATAAACATCCATCAGTCAAGACCGAAAAATGCTAGTTCTGTGGTCGGCGTTAGGATTTTCCGGTCAGGTTAAAATTTTAGTAGGATTCTTATCTTTCAATTAGGAAAAATTTTGATGGTTGAGACTGTTCATATTAAAATTTTTTTTTATACAAACAAGGACCATTCTCTATTAGGATACATTTTAATGTATAATTACAGGTCTTGTTGATTGGTCTATAAATTAAATAAATAAACAAAAACTAATAATGATAAGTTAAACGTACGTATGAAAATCATTCTTTTTTGAAATACATACGTTATCTCTTTGAAAACACTGACGTAAATTTTATTTGCTTTCACTTTATGAAACGGCGCCCACAGGAAAAAGCCAAGTAAAAGTCATTTAAAATTAAACGAATTTTTTTCCTAACATAATAAAAGCAACAGTGGTTAGACTTAAAATTAATTAATCTAAAATAACAGGAGTTTAACGTCCACTTTGTTACAAATTTAGCTTACACTTTTTAAAGGGTCTGAAAATGAAAAATGTAAAATCACAACCAAATTCAACGAGTTTAATTTGAATAATATTTTTTCTCTTTAAAATAATATAAAAGATGAGTTTTGAGTTGTACAGGGTGTCCCAACGGTGCTTAGTCAGATGGCTGTGCTTCTGATAGAATGAATGTTTTTGAAATGTGGGGAGTTTTTTTTTAATTTTAATAATATTAGATATACGATCTAACCAAGTGAATTAACACAAGTACTTCAATTTTGTTAAAACCGCTAGAGGACGCCAGTTGCGTGCAATTGGTCTGCGATTACTCTTATCAGGATGCGCGGTGTAATTAAAAATTTAATTTACAGCGTGTATACATACAATCTTTTATGGAAATACTTTCCAGTTTCCAGTATGTAGCGAATCATACATTTAAAACCAAAACTGTTTTAATAATCTCAAATCGTACATTTTTTGCATATTATTTGAAATAATACGTGTTAATATTCGAATAAAGTTTTGTACATTGTATAAATGCATATTAAAATAATAAGTGAATCTCTTTCATTTCGAGTAACATAATATTATGTCGGACAAGAATAATAAATGAAGGTTGGTAAATTAAGGTCCATGTTTAATAAAAGGTACAAGTTTTGATTTAATGTACTGTTTTGTAACTACATATTGTTAAACAAATTTTCCCTAATTAAATTGATAAAGTTGTATTTTGTATTAAACTCTTGGGTTTAATTGAAATTTATTGGGTTCTCTATCTCTCTTTTTTATGACAGAATAATTCAAGTAAATTTAATTAATTTTAAAACTACCCACAACAGCTTATTTCTTAATATAAGGAAGGATGCTATAGTAAACAAAATAAGCGATAGTTTGCACAACTTTATTAGTTTGTTCAAAAAGTTACTTTAGGAATTTATTAAAAAAATATTTTTTCTCTTTCACTTAGAGTGTGGCGTAGACGTAGTTGGTAGTTGACTTTAATTATAAGTTTTCTCGATAATGCTTTTGTCCAACATTATTCCATTATTTTACTTAATAGGGGTGCTTGCTATAGTAACAGAAAGAACCTTCGATAATTCGATGTATGAGAAAGTAATTTATTTGTCGTTTACAGTTTAACCAACTTTGTCCTAAATACGTCCCCTTACAGTGCTTACGAGCTGAATTTTTCCATTTCCATTATGGTTAGAGATTTTGTACAAAAACTAAATTAAATTAAAGACCAATCAGCCTCTTAGATATACTCGTACGAGCCCATTTATTAATTACTTTCCTTGCAATGAATTTTAAATAAAATTTACCTGCGATGAATTTTTCGTTTAATGAATTTTCCATGTGATGAATTTTTTGCCATGATTTTCTGGGTGTGAAAGTCCGTGCTATTTTTACATTGCATTTTGCATTTTTACTGTGATGAATTTAATTCAATTAATTTTTTTTACGAAGAAATTTCTTACTAAAAAATATCATGCATAAGTTTTTACTGCGATGAATTTCGTTTAATGAATTTTCCAGATGAGGAATTTTTTGCTACGACTTTTCAGTGTGTTGAATTTTCTCTGCTAAAAAATATCAGGCGATAAAATTTGCATGCGATTAATATTTTCTGCGTTAATTTTTTCTGCTATGAATTTATCATGCAAAAAATTTTCTCTGCGATGAATTTTCTAAGATAAATTTTCCTGGGCTGCATTTTTACTGTGACGAATTTACCTCAATTAGTTTTCGTTACGTTGAAATTTCCTAATAAGAAATATCTTGAATAAATTTTTAACGCGATGAATTTTTCCTGGTATAAATTATTCTTTTAATGAATTTTTTTTACGAATAATTTTTCTGTTAAGAAATTATTTTGAGATGATCCTTCTGTTGAATTTTCCCTGCTATGTAATTTTCTGCGATAAAGTTTCCATGCGATAATTTTTTTCTGCGATAAATTTTCTCTGCGATGAATTTTTTAAGATTAACTTTTCTGCGTTGCATTTTCACTTTGATGAATTTACTCTAATTCATTTTTCTAACGTTGTAATTTTCTGATAAGAAATATCTTGTATAAATTTTTATTGCGATGATTTTTTCCTGATATGAATTTTTCTTTAATGAACTTTTTTGCTAAGAAATTCTTTTCGATGATTTTTATGCGTTGAATTTTCTGCTGAATTTTCCTTGCTATGCAATTTTCTGCGATAAAATTTCCATGCGATATTTTATTTTGCGATAAATTTTCTCTGCGATGAATTTTCTAAGATAAACTTTTTAGCGTTGCATTTTCACTGTGATGAATTTACTTCAATTAATTTTACTAAAGTTGTAATTTTCTGATAAGGAACTTTCATTGCGATGAATTTTTCCTGACACGAATTTTTATTTTAATGAATTTTTTTGCTAAGAAATTTTTTGCGATGATTTTTGTGTTGAATTTTCCTTGCTACGAGGGATCTTGCCCTAAAATATCTATGCGATAAATTTTTTCTGCAATATATTTCTTCCGCGATGAACTTTTTCTGCGATGAATTTTTCTTGCGATAAATTTTCAAAGACAAACTATTTGCTTTATTTTGAAGTTCCATCTAAACTTAAAGTAACATTTATTTATAAAGTCCTCGATTTGAAAAAGTCTCCACAATACCAAAAAAACTCGAATTTTTCCCACAGCGAATTCAACAAAGGAAAAGCAAATTTTATACCCCTAATAAAACTTGTATACAACGTAGTACTTGAGCACTTGTTTAAGCGAAACTTGACAACTTTGTTCACTTGTAAAACTTTTACTTGCTCCGATTGGAATGAAAAACGTAAAAGAATTTTTAACAGTCCGTCTAACACAATTAATTGATTTTGTTTATTGTTAAAAGTTAATTGTTGTTAGGAGTGTTTTATCTGCGAAGAAGGTGTAGATATCTTAACACAAAGAGTAAAGATTCTCTTTAATTGATTAATTGAGATTTCGCCATTGAAAGTAAATTTAGTTTTCTTCGTTTACAACAAAAGGCCTCAACCAAACAATTCCGCATTTAACATTTAGCATTATAGGCATTTTGTTTTAAAATGTTTTAATTAAATTTTCCAAATTTAAACATCAAAAACACATTATTTTGTTCATTTAAAACGTAATGATATTTTTTATTAGAAATACATACAACTTTTCGGTAAAAGGAACGGAATTACTTTGATGTAGAAATGCAAGTTTATCCCGAAAAATTTTTTAAGCCAAAGAAGTTTTTAAAATTATCTCTTTTTCTAAATGTTTCGCTTTAAAAAGAATTTTAATATACCTTAAAAGTATTATCTACTAACAATGTAGGTACTTTTCTTATAAACTTTTCCGAGGGGTACAAATTAGAAAACTTTCGACTTTTATTATTAAGAAAGTAAAAAAAAAAGTAAAAGTGCACATAATAAAAGATTATTAGAACAAAAGAGGTGCTCGTTATAAGAAAATGATTATAGAACAACACCAAAGATGTAAGCATTTGTTACCATCTTGCTCTCTTCTTGTTAAAAACAGAAACAATTTATCAAGATTTCCGCGTAATTTACTTCGAATTTTATAGCTTACCTTCACCTAGGACAATATAAACAAGACGTAAATAAATAAGGAAAAAACCCTCAAGTTTACACTTGCAATAAATTAGTCATTTGTAAACTTTTCTAATTTAATTTGTTGAAGATGGCGCTGCTATTCGCAAAACAATTAAATAAAGTTCAAATTTCCTTTGAAAGTTGCCCCCCCCCACTTGACGTAAATTCATGGCGTTCATGGACGAAGAGGATCCATACTATTTACCTGAGACTTCAATGCTAATTACCTTGAGTTGAAGGATCTAAAACGAATTAATCTCACGTTGACATAATGGAATAAACCGCAGAATGGCGAAACTGGGCCTAGATAAGTTAATTTGAGGTTAGAATAAACATTAGGGTAGTCCTTATTTATACAATTTGAATTGTCTCCTTTTCTACATAACTCAAAATTTTTGAAAAATTAAATAATTAAAAAACTTGCCTCACAAGGAATTGAAATACTGCCCGAGTGTATAAAAGTGAATTATATTTTAATCCGAGAATTAAAATATTCTTTTGAAATGGCAACGTTACATAAACGTCCAAGTTGGGCGTTTTTATTTATTTATTGTGTGACATTGTCATATCTAAAGATTATAAATCTTAAGCTCGGATTAAAATATAACTGTCTTTTATGCAACCGGGTATAATATGCCTAAAATTCGTTGTGTTCTTAGAAACGTCTTAAAATGTGGTTCTCTTTAATTCAGAATATTAGAATAAGTATCGCTTTAACTGCAAGGGAAGAAAAAGTAATACTTTTACTCTCCATAGGCGCGCCTTGCCCCCCTGGGTCAATGCGAGTGTATTTTGGTAATATTTCTAAGTAAGATTGAAATATCTGGACGTGCCTTTGTGATATCTCAGAATTATCTATTTACAATAATTTGCCAAAGTTGTATCTCGATAACTGCCATGGTTCGTTAGTAATTGACGTGTAAATGGGACGAGACAGCCCTGAAGTAGAGCGCTGAGGCCACTTTTGAACCCATCGAACATTTTTTAGTTCATAATTTACGACCAGGGAGGTCACCTCTTTCTCGTACAAATCTTAATACTTAATACCAAATCTTATTAAAATCGGTGTATACGTTTTAAAAATATTGTCAAAAAATTGTTTAAGGGGCCCTTTTCTGAGGCCCTCACGACCCTTAAAAATCACAATTGAGAAAAATAAAAAAATACGGGTACCCTAATTATAAGTAAGGAAGTTTATTCAAACAGTTAACCTATTATTTTTGATTTTAATAAAAAATTTTCTATTCAAGGCTGTTCATGCAACGCTTAATTCAGACTACGAATATTTTCATAAACATATTTATAATTTTTTTTATAAAACTGGTTTTGATAGTGTGTTCGGCTATATTTACGAAGTTTTTATAAAAACTGTATTTATGAAATTATGCGACTTGTCGTAAATATTTTGTCGTGACAGCAATAAATACAAACGCTTTTATTTTTGTTGATGAAAGGACGAGTTCTATTGGTTTTTGATAGACTTTGAAGGTTTTTCAGCTTATGCAACACATTCTACAATACGTAAAAATAATTATAGCAAATTATGACTGTGTGGTATACCCACATAATGACATATTTTTATAAAAAGTTTTATAAATATATTTGTGAAATATTCGTAGTCTGCTAGGTACTTTAAGGTTTTACAATGAGGAAATTCTTCTCTCTGTTACGAAAAATTTTCAGGGTGAAATTTTTCATATTTAAAAAACATAATAAATCTTTACAAGTAAGGACTACCCCTAATAAACAGCCGGACACAAAATTAGAGAAATACGTCTCTGTTCAGACGAATCTTACCAAAAAAACTGATTTATACTTTTTAGTGACATAATTTGAACTTGTTAAACAACGCCATCTTTCTTATGTTAATTACTTGTGTGTAAAAGTGATAATTAATCCTGGTAAAAGTTAGAAGAGAAAAACCAAGTTGGGTAGAAAAAAATTAATGCCACAACAAATTACGACGTGCAAAACAAGTTGTTCGAATTTAATTCCTAAACTTTTTCTAAGACAAACAAAAAATAATAAAATAACGAACTCGAATTAAAAGTAGGTGCTGAGAAAAATAAAAATAATTTTTTTGTTTAGGAAAAATAAGAAAAAAGTTTTTAAAACGTCTCTTACATTTTTAAGTCGAAGAGAAATAAGTGAAAAGGTAGCTTTTACTTTATCTTACATTATTTACCTACAAATTGTGTATTTTTCTCAAAGATAAAAAATTGTTTATTTTGAAAATAATTGAAATGGTAATTTTTAGTTTGTTTTGTAAGATCAATGAAGCGTATTTTTTAAAGGTTAAAATTTAATACGAAGTACAAACCTGATAAGCAGGGCTGAGAATTATATAGAATTAGACTGTTTTTTTATGAAAATAGAGCTGAAAAAATAATTTTGGCTATGTTAATTCCTATAATTGCTAAAAAAAGTGCTAAAACCGAAAAAGGTTGTTTTTATTCATGTTGCAACAGCGCCTACAAAGCGAGTGAAATGTAATACAATCGAAAGTAGTTAGACAGAGATAGATGTGGATGTTTTTTCAAAAGTAATGAAAGCTTGTATCATGAGAGTGCCGTCGTCCTGTGTATATTTTCCTTTTAAGTGCATATATCGGCATATTTTGACAAAAAATATGTTTCGAGAGAAACTTAAGTCTGGTTTACACGATAATAGTAAATTGCGATAGTTGCTGTAATGAAAGCTACTATCATGAGAGTGTCGACGTCCTGTGCATATTTTCCTTTTAAGTGCATATATCGACATATTTTGACAAAAAATATGTTTCGAGAGAAACTTAAGTCTGGTTTACACGATAATAGTAAATTCCGATAGTTGCTGTAATGAAAGCTACTATCATGAGAGTCTCGTCGTCCTGTGCATATTTTCCTTTTAAGTGCATATATCGACATATTTTGACAAAAAATATGTTTCGAGAGAAACTTAAGTCTGGTTTACACGATAATAGTAAATTCCGATAGTTGCTGTAATGAAAGCTACTATCATGAGAGTCTCGTCGTCCTGTGCATATTTTCCTTTTAAGTGCATATATCGGCATATTTTGACAAAAAATATGTTTCGCGAGAAACTTAAGTCTGGTTTACACGATAATAGTAAATTGCGATAGTTGCTGTAATGAAAGCTACTATCATGAGAGTGTCGACGTCCTGTGCATATTTTCCTTTTAAGTGCATATATCGACATATTTTGACAAAAAATATGTTTCGAGAGAAACTTAAGTCTGGTTTACACGATAATAGTAAATTGCGATAGTTGCTGTAATGAAAGCTACTATCATGAGAGTCTCGTCGTCCTGTGCATATTTTCCTTTTAAGTGCATATATCGGCATATTTTGACAAAAAATATGTTTCGAGAGAAACTTAAGTCTGGTTTACACGATAATAGTAAATTGCGATAGTTGCTGTAATGAAAGCTACTATCATGAGAGTTTCGTCGTCCTGTGCATATTTTCTTTTTAAGTGCATATATCGCCATATTTTGACAAAAAATATGTTGGGTGAGAAACTTAAGCCTGAGCTTAAGAGCTTAAGAGAAACATAATAATAGTAAATTGCGATAGTTGCTGTAATGGAAGCTACTATCATGAGAGTGTCGTCGTCCTGTGCATATTTTCCTTTTAGGTGCATGTATCGGAATATTTTGACAAAAAATATGTTTCGTGAGAAACTTAAGTCTGGTTTACACGATAATAGTAAATTGCGATAGTTGCTGTAATGAAATAAGCTACTATCATGAGATTGCAAAAATATAGTTTACATGTAATTTTTATCGTTTTTTTTAAATATGACGCCCTGTATATTACTGCAAATTTAGTATATACTGGTTAAGAGGAATCCAAATCTGTAAAAATATATAGGGTGTTCCATTTGAAAAAATCGAAAAAAATTACATTTCGCGTAAAATAATCACTCTGAATAACATTAAGGTTTTTGGAAAGGTTTACCACGTATTATGTAAGTAGACTATTATCAATAGTTGATGGTACAAAAATATTTGAAAAATCTTGATTACAGCTCTGGTGTATTATTACTCCAAAGTTGACTCTATTTCGGCAAATTTCGGCATGGAAGTGACAATATCTCCAGAACGGCTACTGATAGGTACATAAAACGTTATACATTTTTTATTCTAAATATTACATAAAATCTGAATATGCACAAATATACAGGGTGTTCTATTTAAAATAACTTACTTAGGTTAAGTATATCTTAAATGAAACACTCTGTATATTCCAAAATATTTTTACGTTATAGAGCATGTCGTCAATAGCAACTTTTGTCTCAACTGTTTTCTTATAAAATTAACAGAGTTCGAATTATACTTAATAAGCTCATCGCTCAGACTCACCCTGTAGGTATAAGGGGATCCCGACGTTCATATTAATTAAATATTTATTTATCAACAACTAAAATGCCCGTATATAGCAAATGGGCAATGAAATAGTCCAATTATGCGTTAATAAACATTAACACAGAATTTTCACAGTTAATTTTGGTGATTATTTTTTTATTCGTATCAAATAATTTCCATTCCATTTTTTATCCAAACATGAAGCGTCAAGTTTCATTTTCACAATTTATAACATTTTTTTGATGAAAAGTGCTCTAATTATCCGATAACGGAGAAGCCCAGGTTGTTACAAATTTAAGTCTGAAAAGTCATATTCCGACTTTTATTCAAATGTAAATTTAAAAAATTAAATTCTCTTTGAGTTTACAAACATAAATGAATCCATTACTAGTAGATTATAAGAATTATAAATGTTTATTCATCAACAGCTGTAATTATGCCCTTTTCAAGTTTAAAAAAAATGTGATTAATTACAAAAAAATTTGTATTTAAACTCAACACAACGTAATAAAATTTGCAACTTGGAATATTAAATCCCAAATTATAATTCAAATCCATTTTAAAGTGCCTCTTACGCATGAATTTGAAACTAACCAAAATCTAGTAACATGTAAATACATGTAAATTAGATCACTTGCAATCATAGATAAAGCACCAATTGTCTTTAGTTTCCTATAGCTTTTGGCCCAATTTGAATTTTGCGTACGAATTCAAAACACGTACGTATTGTTTGAATGAAAAAGAAAAAGAGGACGGCAGAAAATTTAAATAAAGAGACTGTTTTTCTCTAATACTTATTATTTTCTTTTAAAAAAAGGACGTTTCAACTAGAACTAATTAAGAGATTTACTTTTTGGAGCAACGTTTTTTCGAGTTTTTTCAAGAAAATCGAAAAGTGCGCTTCTGGGTGGTCGATCTTCGATCACATCCTGTGTAGTAAAACGACGGATGTGTAATTAAAGAAGTGATACTACAACTTATCTTTGCATTACATAATAATGGGCGGTGATAGTGACTCTGTGAGGAGTAACTAAATTTTTTGATATTTAAGTTAGTGGTCGTCGGAAAAGCATTGTGTGTAACATGTGATGAACATATCACGTTTACGGTGTACGCCTCTTTAATTATGAGTCAGTCAACTTGGCCTCCCCGAAATTAGAATTTTTCGCAAAAAAATATTGCGCTAGGTCGAGCTAAGCTAGCGACACAAATTTTATTGGTTATCAAAATGTTGAAACATTAATTTTCGAGGGGCTAACTTGATGCTAGACCTCCGAAATTAGAATTTCGAAATGGCACTAGCTCTGCATAAATTATAGGTAGCGGCTTTTTAATTAAAAAGTTACAAAGGCTCAAAGTTTCGAAGGGTTAAGTTGACGCTAGCCTCTCGAAATTAGAATTTACAAAAACTAATCATTGCCCTAGATTAGTCTGAGCTAGCGCCGAAAAATTATAGCTAGCCACTTATTTATCAAAAAGTTTAAGAAGCTCAAAATTTCGACAAAAATTAGCTCGACAAAAATTATAGCTATCGCCCAATTAATCAAAAAGTTGCAGAGGTTTAAAGTTTCAGGGGGATAAGTTGACGAATCTAGCCCATTGAAATTCGAATTTCGAAAAACTAGTCATTCCTTATTACTATCGCCTTATTAATCAAAAAGCTACAGAAGCTAAAAGTTTCGGGAGGCTAAGTTGACGCTAGCCTCTCGAAATTCAAAAATCGAAAAACTAATCATTGCGATAGATTAGCCTGAGCTAGTCCTAGCGCCTTTTTAATTAAAAAGTTACAGAGACGTAAAGTTTCGAAGCTCAGAATTGCGGGAGACTAGCGCGAACTTGGCCTCCTGAAATTCGAATTTCGAGAAACTAATAATTACGCTAGGCTAGCCTGAGCTAGCGCACGTTAGCTCGACAAAAATTATAGCTATCGCCCAATTAATCAATAAGTTGCAGAGGCTTAAAGTTTCAGGGGGCTAAGTTGACGCTAGCCCCCTGAATTTCGAATTATAAAAACCTAATCATCGCGCTAGGTTAGACTGAGCTAGCGCCAGCTAGCATGCAAAAATATAGCTAGCGACTTACTAATCAAAAAGTTACAAAAGTTCAAAGTTTCGGAGGCCAAGTTGATGAATCTAGCCCTTCGAAATTCGAATTTCGAAAAACTAGTCATTCCGCTAGGTTAGCCTGAGCTAGCGCTAGCTAGCTCCGCCAAAATTATAGCTATCGCCTTATTAATCAAAAGGTACAGAAGCTAAAAGTTTCAGGGAGCTTAGTTGACGCTAGCTCCCTGAAATTCGAATTATAAAAACCTAATCATCGCGCTAGGTTAGACTGAGCTAGCGCCAGCTAGCATGTTAAAATTATAGCTAGCGACTTACTAATCAAAAAGTTACAAAAGTTCAAATTTTCTGAGGCCAAGTTGATGAATCTAGCCCTTCGAAATTCGAATTTCGAAAAACTAGTCATTCCGCTAAGTTAGCCTGAGCTAGCGCCAGCTAGCTCCGCAAAAATTATAGCTATCGCCTTATTAATCAAAAAGCTACAGAAGCTCAAAGTTTCAGGGGGCTAAGTTGACGCTAGCTCCCTGAAATTCGAATTATAAAAACCTAATCATCGCGCTAGGTTAGACTGAGCTAGCGCCAGCTAGCATGTTAAAATTATAGCTAGCGACTTACTAATCAAAAAGTTACAAAAGTTCAAATTTTCTGAGGCCAAGTTGATGAATCTAGCCCTTCGAAATTCGAATTTCGAAAAACTAGTCATTCCGCTAAGTTAGCCTGAGCTAGCGCCAGCTAGCTCCGCAAAAATTATAGCTATCGCCTTATTAATCAAAAAGCTACAGAAGCTCAAAGTTTCAGGGGGCTAAGTTGACGCTAGCTCCCTGAAATTCGAATTATAAAAACCTAATCATCGCGCTAGGTTAGACTGAGCTAGCGCCAGCTAGCTCTGTAAAAATTATAGCTAGCGACTTACTAATCAAACAGTTACAAAAGTTCAAAGTTTCGGAGGCCAAGTTGATGAATCTAGCCCTTCAAAATTCGAATTTCGAAAAACTAGTCATTCCGCTAGGTTAGCCTGAGCTAGCGCCAGCTAGCTCCGCAAAAATTATAGCTATCGCCTTATTAATCAAAAAGCTACAGAAGCTAAAAGTTTCAGGGGGCTAAGTTGACACTAGCTCCCTGAAATTCGAATTATAAAAACCTAAGCATCGCGCTAGGTTAGACTGAGCTAGCGCCAGCTAGCATGCAAAAATATAGCTAGCGACTTACTAATCAAAAAGTTACAAAAGTTTAAAGTTTCGGAGGCCAAGTTGATGAATCTAGCCCTTCGAAATTGGAATTTCGAAAAACTAGTCATTCCGCTAGGTTAGCCTGAGCTAGCGCTAGCTAGCTCCGCCAAAATTATAGCTATCGCCTTATTAATCAAAAAGCTACAGAAGCTAAAAGTTTCAGGGAGCTTAGTTGACGCTAGCTCCCTGAAATTCTAATTATAAATACCTAATCATCGCGCTAGGTTAGACTGAGCTAGCGCCAGCTAGCATGTTAAAATTATAGCTAGCGACTTACTAATCAAAAAGTTACAAAAGTTCAAAGTTTCGGAGGCCAAGTTGATGAATCTAGCCCTTCGAAATTGGAATTTCGAAAAACTAGTCATTCCGCTAGGTTAGCCTGAGCTAGCGCTAGCTAGCTCCGCCAAAATTATAGCTATCGCCTTATAAATCAAAAAGCTACAGAAGCTAAAAGTTTCAGGGGGCTAAGTTGACACTAGCTCCCTGAAATTCGAATTATAAAAACCTAAGCATCGCGCTAGGTTAGACTGAGCTAGCGCCAGCTAGCATGCAAAAATATAGCTAGCGACTTACTAATCAAAAAGTTACAAAAGTTCAAAGTTTCGGAGGCCAAGTTGATGAATCTAGCCCTTCGAAATTGGAATTTCGAAAAACTAGTCATTCCGCTAGGTTAGCCTGAGCTAGCGCTAGCTAGCTCCGCCAAAATTATAGCTATCGCCTTATTAATCAAAAAGCTACAGAAGCTAAAAGTTTCAGGGAGCTTAGTTGACGCTAGCTCCCTGAAATTCTAATTATAAATACCTAATCATCGCGCTAGGTTAGACTGAGCTAGCGCCAGCTAGCATGTTAAAATTATAGCTAGCGACTTACTAATCAAAAAGTTACAAAAGTTCAAAGTTTCGGAGGCCAAGTTGATGAATCTAGCCCTTCGAAATTCGAATTTCGAAAAACTAGTCATTCCGCTAGGTTAGCCTGAGCTAGCGCTAGCTAGCTCCGCCAAAATTATAGCTATCGCCTTATTAATCAAAAAGCTACAGAAGCTAAAAGTTTCAGGGAGCTTAGTTGACGCTAGCTCCCTGAAATTCTAATTATAAATACCTAATCATCGCGCTAGGTTAGACTGAGCTAGCGCCAGCTAGCATGTTAAAATTATAGCTAGCGACTTACTAATCAAAAAGTTACAAAAGTTCAAAGTTTCGGAGGCCAAGTTGATGAATCTAGCCCTTCGAAATTCGAATTTCGAAAAACTAGTCATTCCGCTAGGTTAGCCTGAGCTGGCACCAGCTAGCTCCGCAAAAATTATAGCTATCGCCTTATTAATCAAAAAGCTACAGAAGCCAAAAGTTTCAGGGGGCTAAGTTGACACTAGCTCCCTGAAATTCGAATTATAAAAACCTAAGCATCGCGCTAGGTTAGACTGAGCTAGCGCCAGCTAGCATGCAAAAATATAGCTAGCGACTTACTAATCAAAAAGTTACAAAAGTTCAAAGTTTCGGAGGCCAAGTTGATGAATCAAGCCCTTCGAAATTCGAATTTCGAAAAACTAGTCATTCCGCTAAGTTAGCCTGAGCTAGCGCCAGCTAGCTCCGCAAAAATTATAGCTATCGCCTTATTAATCAAAAAGCTACAGAAGCTCAAAGTTTCAGGGGGCTAAGTTGACGCTAGCTCCCTGAAATTCGAATTATAAAAACCTAATCATCGCGCTAGGTTAGACTGAGCTAACGCCAGCTAGCTCTGCAAAAATTATAGCTAGCGACTTACTAATCAAATAGTTACAAAAGTTCAAAGTTTCGGAGGCCAAGTTGATGAATCTAGCCCTTCGAAATTCGAATTTCGAAAAACTAGTCATTCCGCTAGGTTAGCCTGAGCTAGCATAAGCTAGCTCCGCAAAAATTATAGCTATCGCCTTATTAATCAAAAAGCTACAGAAGCTAAAAGTTTCAGGGAGCTAAGTTGACGCTAGCTCCCTGAAATTCGAATTATAAAAACCTAATCATCGCGCTAGGTTAGACTGAGCTAGCGCCAGCTAGCATGTTAAAATTATAGCTAGCGACTTACTAAGCAAAAAGTTACAAATGTTCAAAGTTTCGGAGGCCAAGTTGATGAATCTAGCCCTTCGAAATTCGAATTTCGAAAAACTAGTCATTCCGTTAGGTTAGCCTGAGCTAGCGCCAGGTAGCATGCAAAAATATAGCTAGCGACTTACTAATCAAAAAGTTACAAAAGTTCAAATTTTCTGAGGTCAAGTTGATGAATCTAGCCCTTCGAAATTCGAATTTCGAAAAACTATTCATTCCGCTAAGTTAGCCTGAGCTAGCGCTAGCTAGCTCCGCAAAAATTATAGCTATCGCCTTATTAATCAAAAAGCTACAGAAGCTCAAAGTTTCGGGGGCTAAGTTGACGCTAGCCTCTCGAAATTCAAATTTAGAAAAACTAATCATTGCGCTAGATTAGCCTGAGCTAGTGCTTGCGCCTTTTTAATTAAAAAGTTACAGAGACGTAAAGTTTCGAAGCTCAGAATTGCGGGAGACTAGCGCCAACTTGGCCTCCTGAAATTCGAATTTTGAGAAACTAATCATTACGCTAGGTTAGCCTGAGCTAGCGATAGCTAGCTCTGCAAAAATTATAGTTAGGACCTTATTAATAAAAAAGTTAGAGAGGCTCAATGTTTCGGGGGACACGTTCGAGGTCGATAAAACATTATATTATACAATAATATAATGTTTTATGGACCTCGGGACACGTTGACGAATCTAACCCCTCAAAATTCGAATTTCTGAGCTAGCGCCTTATTAATTAAAAAGTTACAGCCGCTCAAAGTTTCGGAGAGTTAAGTTGACGCTAGCCCCCCGAATCGTGTATTTCGAAAACTAAATATTGCGCTAGGTGTGTCTGAGCTAGCTCCGCAAAAATTATAGCTAGCGCCTTTATAATCAAAAAGTTACAGTGGCTCAAAAGTTTCTGGGGGGGGGGGGGCAAGTTAACGAACTGTAATTGCCTGAGCTAGCGCCAACTAGAACTTCAAAAATAAATACCCTGCTCTATTTTGAAGAATGTTTCGAAAAATAAAATACAATAAGTGAAAACTCATAAGAAAGTCCAACTAATCAAGTGCGTTTTTAAAGACTGTCCATGTGGTTTCTCTTGTTAATATTTGTACTCTTGGTGGTAGTACTTACAGCTTAAGCTATAAGAATAACTTACTAGGCCAAAAAATACATGGGACCCCTACAACAGTTTAAATATATTGTAAATATTTATATTGAATTCTTTAGTGACGCTTTTAATTATACATCTGTACACTCGCCTTACAGCTCGTGACGCAACATTCATCCTCATATTTAACTATTTTACACAAGTTAATCAATCTACTATATTTATACCATTTTACTTAATTTAACGTTTCGTTATTGTTGTTTTGATGTAATATAATATTTATTTTATAATTTTAAGTAATTGTCAATTAGCCAACTAATGAGAATAATATTAATTTACTAAATTGTTTATAAACTAAATATAAGCTCGGCAAATTAAACAATTAATTGTTTACAAACGTAAAAGCTTCATTAAGGCGTAGCACGTTGTAAAATATTGTAGGAAGCTCTTTAAAAATAGTATAAATTTTTATAATTCATGACTCATGAGGTTTTTTAACGGCCTGTAACAATAAATTTGAGATGCTATCGTGTACTTATTACAACCCACTGGTTATACCAAAATTTCAGGATTTTTAAAAATAAGTTTATATTCTAAGGCCCGGAACTTTTACTATCGGTTAAACAACCTATTAAACAAAATAACTGGTTGTCTCTAACCAGCTGTCAAATTCGCTTAACTAAGAGTAAAAGTACCGACCCTAAGACAGTCATGACTTTAATTTCGAATTATTATTGATAGTAGAGTGCAAATGCTTCTCTATTATGACTTTAGTGGGAGGGGGGTTCGGGATTATAACCTGAAACCTAAACAGAATTAAAGAATGTATTTTTGTATTTAAAAATCCGAAAGCTGTCACAAATCGTCCTGTGCAGAAAGGCACTATGGTCAAAAATAGAGTTATCTAGCTTATTTTGGCACAAAAATCGAATTTGTTTCTCTGAAGTTGAATTTTTTATGTATTTGAAAGAACAAAAAAGGACTAAAAACAACGGACTTGGCAATACGAGGAACTTTTTCCTGTTGTATTTTTTGTGCATTTCTTTACAAGTTTATAATTTAAATATTTCTTTAATGTATTTCATTTATAAGATATCAAATTAAATTTTAATAAAAAAATGATAATTATAATATTTGACAGACAGGAAAATCCGTTGTTTTGCTGTTAAAACCAATTTTTCCTGTACTAAATAGTAAATATATGTAGTATAAATTTATTTTCACACCTTCTTTTCTATTAGAGAGGCATAAAAAAAGTTGAATTAAATTTATCTGGCTAAGTCTAAAGTATGCACAGCGTGGTTAGATAATATACGTTAGGGTAATTTAAAAAGAAAAAGTAATTGAGAAAATAAAAGATAAGGTACGTATATAAGAAAATGAGAGAACTTAGAAAAATTTGTTACCCAAAAGCGTTGCTATAGGGTATAATCGAAAACCCGAATGTGTAATAAGTTTCTATCCAGCACGTCGAGATATATTGAACCAGGAAATTTTAGTAGATTTGTCAACAAATGCTAGAAAATTTTCAAAAAGAAAATTTAAATCTAATTTTTTTATTAGAAATAGAACATTTGCAACAGAAACAAAACTTATGTGACTATTGTAAAGTTATTTTTCTAAAAAAAAAAAAAAAGTGGAAAGGAAATCTACAGTGAAGACAAATTGCCTTTAAAGTTATCTTTTAGATTGCATAATAAATTTTCTTTTTCGCGAAAATTATTTAAATAAAACATTCGTATAAGTTTCTACAATTTGTTGCAAATTGAATTATTATTTTAAAGCTTTCTAGTTAAAAAAAATAGGTGGAAAGGTGATGTTTTTCCGGCGTTTGTCAATGCGGAAAACTCCTCTTCCTTTGCTGTACGACTGTACGTCATAGCATGAAAGTAACGTTTTTCTATTCTCAAAGCCAAATGAGTGCTAGTAGAAGCGTAGTTTATTTCATGAGAGAAAAAAAATCCAGATTTGATCAATTCAGATCAGGAATCTCTTTGCTAACGCAATACACCACGTTATTGTTGGCTGCTAATCAACGGTTAGATTGATCGATTAATCCAAATTATTATTATAATAAAACCGTTACGTGCTTCCTCCAACTCCAAGTTGTGTACTTTGTGGCGTGAATGTTAAACATCCCAAAGCCTTTTGTTTGTTAGGAGCCACACGGAGCACGAGCCATTTTCTTATAATTAAGTCACTTTTTATATTGGAAAAATCGCACTTATGGGAAATCATGTGGAATATAGATATTTTTTTAAGCGGTGAGACTAAATTGTATTTTGCTAATAAGGGATGGCTTCACGATTGTATTATTCTTGTTGGCTCTCAAATAACCCTTGTAAGTCTAGGAAATCAATAAACTGAATTGAATGAGCATTTTCACCTTTAAGTTTAAGCTAATCATTTAGATCGCTTTGGGAAATGAATATATTGGATTTAAAATGGATTTGTTTTTTATTTATTTATTAGCAAATAGTGAACATAAAATAAATTTTTTATTATGTGTATAATTATTGTATTTAAATAATTTATTATTTATCTAATTTATGATTAATTTATGAGATAATGGTAGTGGTTAGCTCGACATCAATCTATCATTTAATGTTCAATTTTGTACAATTTGATGCTTTTGCGCGCGAGTTTATGTAAAATTTGAATGAACCATAAGGTTTTAATAGCATTATATTATCAATATCTTAAATAGTCGTCAACAAGGGTAGAGGGTGGTTACTCTTTGAAATTTTATATTTTCATCTTTTCTCTACGACATGGAATTTAAAAATCTTGTATTTTAGTATTTTTATTAATTATAATTTAATTTAATATCTTTAGAAAGCTAATTTTGCTAGCTTTCAAAATATTTAACAATATACAGAGTGTTCTTAAACAATTTAGATTTTTTTGTAATTTCTGGTTTAACCGGAAGCGTTTTTTTAACCGAAAATAGTGTCAAATAATAGATATTTATGGGATTCATATATATAACTATTTTCAAATTTTCATTTTTATTACAAACGAAATTAGAAATTTTTGAAGTTTTGACATTTAAAAAATCATAACTCTGAATCCGTTTGGGCGATCATGAGAAAAATTTATATATCGATAGAGAATTACGTTGTCTATAGCATATATGAAAAAGAAAAAATTTGACAGAGGAACTTTTGAGAAAATCCCTTTCAACATTTTGACTTATTTTGGCCCCTTAATAAAAGGTAATTTTGAAACAATTTTAAAAATCAATTGGATTAGGACGAAAGACCTATATCTTGGCTCTACAATGCCGTTTTAAAATTTTTATAACAATAATTACTAACCAAGTTATAAGGGAAAAAACACAAAATGGGATAATCGTTATATAGGCTGCCATTTTGAATAAAAAAATTTGAAATTTATTTTTTAAATTGAGGCTTACATGTACTATCGTATAGCTAAGTAAAAATAAATTTGCCTCAAATTTGCAATTCACGACTGGGGGTTAGTCATGACCTCTGGAGTCCAGACTCTCCAGAGTGTACCGAGATTAAGATAATAATAACAACCACAATGCTGAAATATAATTTATTTATTTGTTAAATAGTTCTTACCCAAGTATAAGGTTAATCCAATAACTACACATCTTGTTGTTTATAAATGTTTATAATAATTCTTACAAAATGTTATGAGCCGGACGCCCGACGTTTAAGTACAACCCGAAGTTACTCACCTGTAATTCGACTAACTCTAAAAACCTACTTTGGGGCCTTTTATTAACTTGGCATACGCGCCAACTAAAATTGCTAAAACTGATAATTTATGCTTTATCTCACATTCTTCCAATACCTGACAATAGTCACGTATTGTAAACTCTGCGTACATTAAATTCTTGTACTACTTAATAATTGCATTAAATAATTTGCGTAATATTTTTACGCGTGACAATATACGCCCAAAACAACTATAGTTAGAACCTGTTATAACGACACCGCTTTGTACAACATATCGGTTACAACGACGAAATGGAGAAGTCCCTGCTTGCTTAAGTTGCTTAAAACATAATTGCTTAGTACGACTATCGGTTATAACAACTGAATTTTGCGGTTCCTTCAAAGTCGTTAAAACCGGTTTTGACTGTACTTTTTTTAGGACACTCTGTATAGATTTCTTATAAAAGCTTATTTTGCCAATGAAATACTTTTCAAGTGGCTAAAATCAAATTTCATCCATCCAGACAGTTTGGTTAAAAAAATCGAAAAATTTTTTATTGCATTTTTAGAATCAAGACTCAAAACGTCGAGTGGTGATAAAACATAATTTTGAGTTTTCCTCCATTAAAATTAAAAAACAAATTTTCTAGCGGAAAAGCGCCTTTTAAAAGTTTTTCCAGTCGGACCTCTTTTTTTTAAATCAGTGATAAATCCAATCTAAACTTTTCCAACGAAATGGCAAAAAATCGGAAAATTTTTAAATGTTTTATTCGGTATTTTTAGAATTTTCCGGAAATTTTCCCGAAATTTTTTAGAAACTGGCAAACATCTTCGAATTCCGTCCAGTTTTGAATCATTACATTTTTCAAAATTTGTCGGAAAATGTCCGAGAAAATTAGGGAAATATTTTACATTCAACTTTTATAATTTGATTTTAATTTTGATGTAGACTGAAGTGCGATAAGACAACTAGTCTGCTAATTATCAAGTATTAGTTAGCTCAACCAACTTATAACGTCAGCTTTAAATGGTTATAATTTTAACACTGAGTTTGGAGCTAAATCGGTTTTAGAGTACTTAAGTCGATTTTGTAAACAGGAGTCAAAGTTTTGCGTACAAAATCTGCACAGATTTAGCTCTAAATTCAGTGTTAACATTAGTTCCGTCTAAAGCTCATCTGAAACTCTACTTAACCTCTGTAATACCAAGTGGGGTCCAAATGGACCCCACTGTCTGTGTTTTACTTGTTATTATCGTAATAATTTTCTGTTTGTTTAAGGCTTTTGAGACTTTGTTCTTTTATTTTATTTCTAACTAAAAATACATGTCGCCACAGAGAGTATTGCAGAAGTTCATCTAATAAAGCAATGGCCGTATTCACCGGACGTAGCTTAAACGGATACCTATGCAACTGTTAAATCACTAGCGCTACTATCGTGCGGTAATTTTCTTAAGTGAGCAGATATCGAGATAGGTCAACATAACGGAAATGAAATGGACTCGATAAAATGGTATACGTTCACAAAGCAGCGATACATCGCCAAACGATTTGGTAACTGTTGCACAACTGTTACGTCCGGTGAATGCGACCATTGTGATAAAAAGTTTTCCGGAACAGCGATGTAAAGATAGATTCTTATAGAATTTTTGGCGCTAAATACGAATAAAATAACGCGTCTACGTAAAAGGGTCGATTTCACCCTTAAAAATGGGGTAAAATGTCGACAATCACTGTTTTTTTCTGTTTTTTCGCATTTTTTTAAAAACTAAATGTCAAGGGGATACTTTTATGATTGAATATTACTGCTGACACTGAAACAATTCGATTTTTTCCTAAAGCTCCAGGGAATAAGAATCGATCATAATATTGCTCAATAATTATAGTCAAGAGCAAAAAATAGCTGGGGTCCGTTTGAACCCCTATTGGTACAGGACGTTTACTTTTTAACTCGATATTACGATTGTACAAAAGTAAAATACTTGTTAAATAATGAATAGAGCCTTTAATTAAGATTAAAATCGGCTTTATTATTATCTTATCATCTCCGTTTTAATGCTCCGGCAGCTTACAAATTTTATAATTTATTATTTAGTATTTCACGAATAAAAGAAAAGACTAAAGTTGATTATTTATTGATACCTTAAAAGGGATCCTTGTGTCTGAAAAACAATTTTTAAATTGTCAAAGGAAAGTTGTAGGGTCTACTACCCTTACAAAGAAAATATATCTAAAACGGTCAATATGGTAATAGAAAAAGGACGTTTTAGATCAACCAGAGTTTATTATTTAAACAGGAATAAAAGGCATAGGGTATTAATCTTATTGAAATATTGCTCTCGATATCGAGGGTTGTTTGGAAATTTCAATTATTTCAAAGCTTTAAAATTACGACGCGTTTTGCAATTTTCTCTCATACTATAAAACATGTTAAATTTTCTCTAGTTTGGCACAGCAAATTAAATCATTTTGAAGATAAATTTCTTCTCTTGTGTGATAAAGTGGGAAAATTAAGCTCAAAATTAGACGTTTTGTGGAATAAATTTATATCAACAGATATTAGCAAAGAGTTTCGAGACTTTAGAGTCGTTCGTCTTTTGTCATTTTAAGAAAATGGCAGCCGAATGCATTTTTTAACAGATTTTTGTTTATCGACAGACTACAGAAAGGCAAAGCAGGTAATTTTTATCTAATGTAACTGAGATTGGTGTCAAACGAAAGAGCTTGAAGACCCCTATCGATTGATGTAAAAAAAATTAAATTTGAGCAACAGGGGAGGCGCTGCAGGGGTTTTAAGCATTAGTGAGTCAAGAACAAGTGGCAGGAATTAAAGAAGCTGTATAGCTAGAAATCTACAATTATTTTGAAGGTGACAGTTACGTTATCGGAAGTTAATTTTGATGCTTTTCAAAAAAGAACTCTATATTTTTTTCGATAATTCTAACGCTTACACAAAAAACTGTTAAAAACGTATTTGAATGCCATTTAAAAAAAATGGCTGTTGTACAGCTCTTAGCAGTGGACTCTTTGTGCTGCTTATTTAGAACGTCTTTTTTAATATAACCTGTACCAAAATCAACTCGATATGAATTTATTTGATTAAAATAACCTAATTTGCTCGAGTATAAGGTGAAATTTAACCTCTAAAACTGTAGGAGCAGGATTTGTTTTATCAAAAAAATAATGTTCACCTAAGCTTACCTATTGTCTAAAATAGCAGACACAACTTGCCTTAAGGGTTTTATTGTTTGCGAATTACAGTGTTTACATGTTGCGAAAAATCTCAGTTGGCTCTTACATTTTTACGTTTATGCTTTCGAGCTACTTTTTTAGTCGTTTTAGCGGAAACAAAAAACAATGTAACACGAAAATATAAAAAGCCAAGCATTTACACGAAACGTCTTAAAAGTTTTACTTTATTATACTACTCAACCTGTAAAGGCTTTATTAAAATCGACCCTTTTAACATGTTTTTTTTAATTTAAAAGGGCAAATCTTTTTATAAAATGAAGTTACATTGACTGAACATGGCAATTTTAGCAATTGAACGTATATAGAGGGCTTGGCTAACTTTAAAGAGGGTTTCCATTAACGTTAATTTGTGAATGGAAATTTATGTAAAATTAATTAATTTTTTCCAAATTATTTTATAAGTTGTAACGAATTTAGTTGGATAAGATGGAAAGATTTGTAATAAAATTGATGCAAATGTAACGAAAGCAAAAAGAACTTTTTCCATTTTAAACTCTAATAGGATTGTTATTTGAGTTTAAAATTTTACCAGACACTTGTAGACAAAACAAGAAACTTTTATAGTTTAACTTTTGGATTTTAGGCTTATTTTTTACGATGAAAGAAAGGCGATTTTTGTTTCGTGAAACAAAAACCTCTTTTTTTTTATATTATTAAAGTACTGCTCAACTCATTTTCAGTTGTACAACTTAAAACTTTGCTGCGTTATTACATTTGTTATTCAACCACTTCTGTCTAATTCATGAACTCAAAATTAGTTTAGTTGAATTTGCTTAGAAATTTATCCTCGGGAAAGAAAATGGCTACAATTTAAGTTTCTAAAACAAATCAATGAATACCTATTATCAAAGGAAGGTTTGATTATCGTTTAGAACAACAACGGATGTGGCCATACCGGGAATTTTACCTGTTCGTGAAATCTAGTAAATTTGTATTTTTAATAATTAAAATTTAATTTAATACATTAAAAAAAACAAAGGGTGTAGCGACGTTTAACAAATTATAAATGAATAACAATACAGTGACACCAAGGTACTTCGGTAGCTGAAGGGGCGTGGCCAGCGCCGCCATAGATTTTGAAATACACTACGAGTTAAAAGTCGCTAAATTTGACTAGTAACTGTCACTAAAATGGCATATAGGTTACGAGGCGACGTCACCACTGTTAAAATGCAGCAAAACAATGCTCACGGCGCGGCGTAGCTAATTGTGGCGTTATTAAGATATTTTTGATTAATATGAAAAGTAATATCTAACAAGGGATAATAGTGAGAGGTTTCTTTCCTAAAATTATTAAAATCGCAAAGGCAAATTCGTATTGTAAAATCAGGTTCAATCGTAAACTCAAGTTTTGTTAAACTTAAATTTCAATCGTAGTTTACCGTAGTAAATCTCAAGCTTTGTTAAACTCCAAGGGCCGATTTTACAATTGAGTTTCAACAGCGGTTTAAATTAAACTCTAGCTGAACCAGAGTTCAACAAATTCGTATTGTAAAATCAGGTTCGATGGTAAACTCAAGTTTTGTTAAACTCAAATTTCAATCGTAGTTTACCGTAGTTAAATTCAAGTTTTGTTAATTTCTAAGGTCCGATTTTATAATTGAGGCTCAATAGTGGTTTAAATAAAACTCCGGTCGAACCCGAGTTCAAGGAAAATTTGTAAAATAGTAAAAATCAGGATCAATCGTAGTTTACCCTAGTAAAACTCAAGTTTGGTTCAACTCTAAGGGCCCATTTTACAATTGAGGCTCAACAGCTGTTTAAATTAAACTCCGGTTGAACCTGAGTTCAAAGCAAGTTGGTATTGTAAAATCAGGTTCAATCGTAAATTCAAGTTTTTTCAAATTCAAATTTTAATCGCAGTTTACCGTAGTAAAACTCAAGCTTTGTTAAACTCCAAGGGCCGATTTTACAATTGAGTTTCAACAGCGGTTTAAATTAAACTCTAGCTGAACCAGAGTTCAACAAATTCGTATTGTAAAATCAGGTTCGATCGTAAACCCAAGTTTTGTTAAACTCAAATTTCAATCGTAGTTTACCGTAGTTAAATTCAAGTTTTGTTAATTTCTAAGGTCCGATTTTATAATTGAGGCTCAATAGTGGTTTAAATAAAACTCCGGTCGAATCCGAGTTCAAGGAAAATTTGTACAACAGTAAAAATCAGGATCAATCGTAGTTTACGCTAGTAAAACTCAAGTTTTGTTCAACTCTAAGGGCCCATTTTACAATTGAGGCTCAACAGCTGTTTAAATTAAACTCCGGTTGAACCTGAGTTCAAAGCAAGTTGGTATTGTAAAATCAGGTTCAATCGTAAATTCAAGTTTTTTCAAATTCAAATTTTAATCGCAGTTTACCGTAGTAAAACTCAAGCTTTGTTAAACTCCAAGGGCCGATTTTACAATTGAGTTTCAACAGCGGTTTAAATTAAACTCTAGCTGAACCAGAGTTCAACAAATTCGTATTGTAAAATCAGGTTCGATCGTAAACCCAAGTTTTGTTAAACTCAAATTTCAATCGTAGTTTACCGTAGTTAAATTCAAGTTTTGTTAATTTCTAAGGTCCGATTTTATAATTGAGGCTCAATAGTGGTTTAAATAAAACTCCGGTCGAATCCGAGTTCAAGGAAAATTTGTACAACAGTAAAAATCAGGATCAATCGTAGTTTACGCTAGTAAAACTCAAGTTTTGTTCAACTCTAAGGGCCCATTTTACAATTGAGGCTCAACAGCTGTTTAAATTAAACTCCGGTTGAACCTGAGTTCAAAGCAAGTTGGTATTGTAAAATCAGGTTCAATCGTAAATTCAAGTTTTTTCAAATTCAAATTTTAATCGCAGTTTACCGTAGTAAAACTCAAGCTTTGTTAAACTCCAAGGGCCGATTTTACAATTGAGTTTCAACAGCGGTTTAAATTAAACTCTAGCTGAACCAGAGTTCAACAAATTCGTATTGTAAAATCAGGTTCGATCGTAAACCCAAGTTTTGTTAAACTCAAATTTCAATCGTAGTTTACCGTAGTTAAATTCAAGTTTTGTTAATTTCTAAGGTCCGATTTTATAATTGAGGCTCAATAGTGGTTTAAATAAAACTCCGGTCGAATCCGAGTTCAAGGAAAATTTGTACAACAGTAAAAATCAGGATCAATCGTAGTTTACGCTAGTAAAACTCAAGTTTTGTTCAACTCTAAGGGCCCATTTTACAATTGAGGCTCAACAGCTGTTTAAATTAAACTCCGGTTGAACCTGAGTTCAAAGCAAGTTGGTATTGTAAAATCAGGTTCAATCGTAAATTCAAGTTTTTTCAAATTCAATTTTTAATCGCAGTTTACCGTAGTAAAACTCAAGCTTTGTTAAACTCCAAGGGCCGATTTTACAATTGAGTTTCAACAGCGGTTTAAATTAAACTCTAGCTGAACCAGAGTTCAACAAATTCGTATTGTAAAATCAGGTTCGATCGTAAACCCAAGTTTTGTTAAACTCAAATTTCAATCGTAGTTTACCGTAGTTAAATTCAAGTTTTGTTAATTTCTAAGGTCCGATTTTATAATTGAGGCTCAATAGTGGTTTAAATAAAACTCCGGTCGAATCCGAGTTCAAGGAAAATTTGTACAACAGTAAAAATCAGGATCAATCGTAGTTTACGCTAGTAAAACTCAAGTTTTGTTCAACTCTAAGGGCCCATTTTACAATTGAGGCTCAACAGCTGTTTAAATTAAACTCCGGTGGAACCTGAGTTCAAAGCAAGTTGGTATTGTAAAATCAGGTTCAATCGTAAATTCAAGTCTTTTCAAATTCAAATTTTAATCGCAGTTTACCGTAGTAAAACTCAAGCTTTGTTAAACTCCAAGGGCCAATTTTACAATTGAGTCTCAACAGCGATTTAAATTAAACTCTAGTTGAACCAGAGTTCAACAAATTCGTATTGTAAAATCAGGTTCGATCGTAAACTCAAGTTTTGTTAAACTCAAATTTCAATCGTAGTTTACCGTATTAAAAATCAAGTTTTGTTAATTTCTAAGGTCCGATTTTATAATTGAGGCTCAATAGTGCTTTAAATAAAACTCCGGTCGAACCCGAGTTCAAGGAAAATTTGTAAAATAGTAAAAATCAGGATCAATCGTAGTTTACCCTAATAAAACTCAAGTTTTGTTCAATTCTAAGGGCCCATTTTACAATTATGGGTTAACAGCGGTTTAAACTAAACTCCGGTTGAACCTGAGTTCAAGGCAAATTCGTAAAATAGTAAAAATCAGGTTCAATCGTAGTTTATCGTAGTAAAACTCAAGTTTTGTTTAATTCTAAGGGCTCATTTTACAATTGAGGCTCAACGGCGAATTAACCTAAATCCGCCGGATAAAGGTTCTAGTTGAACCTGAGTCCAAAGTAAATTCCTATTGTAAAATCAAGTTCAATCGTAGTTTACCGTAGTAGAACTCAAGTTCTGTTAAACTCTAACTTAAGTTGTGTTTGTAAAATCGGTCCCAACTTAAGTGGTGTTTATAAAATCGGCCCTAATCCGCATCGTAAAACTCGCTAAACCACGACGATTGGAATATTTGGGTATAAACTGGCTAAAAGGATAATTTTACTATGAATTTCCTTTTATTTTAAATTTAGTCCGATTAAAGCAAATTTTACGTGCTATTGCCCTATGTATCGGTAAGTTATTCAACACCCGGTATATTATTTTATAGCATAATCGGAAAGCTTATTTTAAATGCTTTGAAAATATTGAAATATATACAGGGTGTTTCATTTAAATTAACAAAGTGGTTTTCATTTCTAGTTAAACCGCAAGTCAAAATATAAAGTGTTTATAATATCGTGTACGAGCATGTGCGAGCTTTCAAAATATTTAAAAATATACAGGGTATTACAATTTTACAATGGCGGCTCAACAGTGGTTTAAATTAAACACCGGTTGAACCTAAGTTCAAAGAAAATTCGTGTTGTAAAATCAGGTTTAATTGAAAACTCAAGTTTTGGTAAACTCAAAGGGCCGATTTTACAATTAAGGTTCAACAGTGGTTTAAATTAAACTCAGGTTGAACCTGAGTTGAAGGCAAATTCGTATTGTAAAATCAGGATCAATCGTTAACTCAAGTTTTGTTAAACTCAAAGTATCAATCGTAATTTACCGTAGTAAAACTTGAGTTTTGTTTAACTCTAAGGGCCGATTTTACAATTGAGGCTCAATAGCGGTTTAAACTAAACTTCGGTTGCACCTGAGTTTAAGGCAAATTCGTTTTGTAAAATCAGATTCAATCGTAGTTTACCGTAGTATAAACTCAAATTTAGTTAAAGTCTAACTTAAGTTATGTTTGCTAAGTCGGTCCTAATTTAAGTTGTGTTTGTAAAATCGTCCCTAAGCCGTGTCTTAATATCCACTAAACCACCACGGTTAGAATCTTTAGGTATAAATTGGCTAAAAAGATAATTTTACTATGAATTTCCTTTTATTTTAAATTTGGTGTGTTTAAACCAAATTTTACGTGCTATTGCCCTATGTATCGGTAAGTTATTCAACACCCGGTATATTATTTTCTAGAATAATCGGAAAGCTTATTTTAAGAACTTTCAAAATATTGCAATATATACAAGGTGTTTCATTTAAATTAACAACGTTGTTTTTATTTCTAGTTAAACCGAAAGTTATAATATGAAAGTGTTTTATCGTGTACGAGCGTGTGCGAGCTTTTCAAAATATTTAAAAATATACAGGGTGTTCCATTTAAAAAAAAATATTTTAATAGATTCCTGTTTAACCGGAAACATTTTGTTAACCAAAAATAGTGTCTAATATTAGATATTCATGAGATTGATAAACGAATGAATTTGCAAGTTTTCATTTGTACCTATTACAAAAGAAATGACAGATTTATGAAATTTTAAAATTCAAAAAATCGTAACTTCGGTTCCTCTTTGTAGAAGTCGCTGAAAAAACACAGTTCGATAGAGAATTATACGTTGTGTATAACATATTCAAAAATGAAAAAAAAATTTCGAGGAAATTTTGAGAAAATCTATTTTAAAATTCTGACCTACTTTAGCCCCTTAGAGATAGGTAATTTCAAAATAATTTTAAAAACGCTTAGGGTAGGCCGAAAGCCCTATATTTTGACTGTATAATGCGGTTTTGAAATTTTTAAAATAATAATTAACGACTAAGATATAAGGAAAAAACCACAAAATGGGACACACGTTCTATTGGCCGCCATTTTGAATTAATTTAATTATCTACCTTCAGCAGTTGTAGACAATTTTTTAAATTTAATTTTTATATTAATTTTAGTTTGTGAAATTAATTGATTTTCCCAGTCTTCTTTCGTTACTGATAATAAAATGATATAAAATTTAAAAGACAAAGTACTAACAATTAAAAAAGAAAGTCTTTGTCCTATTCAACTATACACAAAAGCCCAAATCTGATTATTAATTTTTTTTCCATCCCATTTAATTGGAAGCATGTATTCGGAGGTAAAAATTTAAATAATTTGATGAAATTGCACAGATAACTTGATACATACATGATGCGTTTACAAGTCAAATATTTTCGCAAATATTAATTCCAAATAGCGATATACACAAAGCACTCGAAATTTTCCAATTATGTACCGATCATTGATTAATTTAACATGCCTTTTATGACGAAAATAGTTGGTTAATTACCACATCAAAGAGTTAACTGACATTTCTATAATAATAAAGAACGTAATTGAAAGGCCACAAATTGTATTAACTACAACAGTTTTGGATAATTTGATGTTTAGCACACATTAATGTCTGCTTAATATTAAAGTATCAACTAAATCATATTATTCCGTTTCCACTTCATAATAAACGTAACATTTGTTAATTTTGAAGTTAATGGTGATGGGGTATGATAACTCGAACGCTGTTTGTTATGTTATAAACTGCAAATGTTAGAGATAATTCGCTTCGTGCATAATCCAAATAATGGAAAATACGAGTAGCGGTTAATGTTTTGCTTAAATGTATTTGCATCTTTCGATGTACATGTGGGTTGAATGTGCGGTAATTGTTTACTTAAATGATGGAAAGCAAAATGTATATATTTTTTCCTCAATTTGAAACATTTAATTAATGTAAATAGAACATACAAAAATTTGGAGTTGGGCAAGGGTAATATTTATATGTAGGTATTTATAAAAATTCAATCAATCGATATTATTTTAATTGGAAATAAGGGATAGCAGATAGAAGTAATTACTCAAAATTGCTTGATAACGATTTTTAAAATATAAAGAGGGGAAGTGTTATCACAGCATTTTTCCATTTCCTGAAAACTTGCGTTTTCTTGTTTACAACATAACCTTTTTATTATGTTAAGGCATCGATTTGAAAGATAGGTTTACGTAACTTGACATGGGCTACCAATTAAACCCATGAATCTTTTTCTGAACCTACTGAACAAAACTTCCAACAAAAACTACCCCGAGTTGTCATTTTAAACTCTATTAGCTGTTTCGTCATTTGATTTAATAAAAGCAAAAAGTAATAAGGAGTGTGCCGCCATCTTTCTTTTTAAACACATTGCTATGATATCTAGTTCTAAACTTAAGTATTAATACTTTAAAATTATAAAAAAATGTTTTAGAGCAAACCCAACGTAACCTGAGCACACCACGTGATGACCGTTAAAGTTGCGCAGTTGACAACTTTTAATATAAATTTTTTTGACAGAAGAAATAACTCTGAAGCCACGCCTTGCGCAGGTTTGGTCACGTGGTGTTCTCAGGTTAAGTTGGGTCTACTCTAGAGTTGTATCGTGAGCAGATAGGTTCTTTGATGTTAACGGAAGCACATACTTGATGATTAAGGATATAGATCTTGTTTGGCACTCTTCAAGTGGAATGTATAAAATGTATTTGAATCATATTTATTTAATCATGTTAATTTATTTAGTTAATAAGACATTTAGAAGGGCTCCGTTTAGTTCGTTGAATGTTTAAACATCATAAATATCAGTAAAAATGGTAACTGTAAAAGAAAGACTTCATTAGTGAACAAGTAATTGATTAAAAGTTAAGTTTAGGTTAACCTTACAGGTTAAGAAGCTTAAATTAAAAGAAAGGTTGAAAATGAAAAATTAATTAAATTTAAAGATTCGGCAAAAATGACATTTGACAGATGGAAATGGAAAACTTCATAGTTGTGTTATTTGTGGAAATTTTGAAACGTGATTTGGGAAATGGATTTCATTAATTTAGCTTTAAATATGGCGCAAGTTTAAGGAACTTTGAAAAGAAAAAGTTTAAATGAAATTGGAAATGGAAAAAGACATTTATTTGAATATGTCAGGTATATAAAAAATGGGCCAATCACAAACCGTCTTTTCGGCAAAGGACCAACTCTCTACTATTGATTTATAATTTTTGTCATGTTGTTCTTAAAGGTGAGGTTAAAATAACCTTTGTCGTCGAAAATAAAATCATAACCTAGAAAGTAGAAGTTGTAGAGTCACGTGAATAAATGTGTAAAAGAAGTATCAAGTGATATTAAGAAACTAAATAAATTAATGGGCGTTTCCACAGCTTACATATTAACTGATAGATAGTTAATCTGTAAGCGGTGTAAACGCCCATTAGAATAACTTATTTTCAATTATCAATTCGTTTAATTTACATCGTGGAAGTAGAGAACTGTTTGTTCATCGCGTCCATAGTATAAGTATACATAGTATGTCATTGCGCAGGTTTTGTGGTGTCTAGTGACGTCAAGAGGGACGAACACGGCGCGACGAGCGCGATAATTTTCGTTATAGCTCATTGGCTCGGATAAGTCTTTTCGTAAAGTAAGTCTACCTGCATACGTTCCTTGCTGACCCCTCCTGACGCCATGAACGGCCTAGTCAGATTTTCTTTCAGCGGAATGACATACTATGTATACTAATACTATGGCTGCAATTAATGCGACACCTCCTGACGTCATGCGCGGTCAAGTTAGATTTTCATACACCGGAATTGCATAATCGCGTCGTTACAACTAACCTTGCGCAATTTATGAGAAGTAAAAAGAAAAACCCTGAGATAAGAGAGTCTAAAATATAGCTTTTCGTAGCAATATATTATGAATTATGACACATCACTGAAATTAGAATAAAAAATGCAATATATTTATGGCACAATGCAATATGGCGGCCATAAGACAATCAAAAGTCGGGTATTAAAGTACAAATATCTAGCAAGCTTAGAAAAAGTTTCATGGGTTAAATTGGTAGTTCGTATCAAGTTATGCAAACCTATCAAACTTCAAATCAAGAAAAAAGGAGACGATTGATGGAATATTAACAGAGCTAGACTGGCTAGTGGTTGGACCCACTGACTACAAAATAAATTGGCCCACAAATGCAGTGGCGTAGCGAGTAGAGACACTATCACGGGTCTCGGTTATATATAGTCCCCACAGACCTCCAAAGCGCCGCAGGCGAAAAGTTTTTGAGTTTTCAAGGTCAACGAGCTTAGATAAACTTTAGGAATTTTTGAACATATTTTTCTACTGTAAAATTAAGCAAATCGTGGCTTTTATAGGGTTAAGGGCCAGTTTCACAGTATCAGATTAAGCTCTGGTTTAAAGTTTAAGCCAAAATGTGGTGCATAAGCAGTTCCATAGTATCTTTTGGGTTTTAAAGGATGGTCTTAAGGTTGGTATAGCCAACGTGTGTGAATAGTGTAAAACCGAAAGAAGATACGAGCTTAGCGTGCTCAGACTAATTAAACTTAAGTACTGTAAAACTGGGTCTTAGAAAACAAAACTTGACTACTAGATGGCATTTTTGATGTTATTTTTGGAAAGTTACTTTATTTACGAGCAAAGTACCTACTTTCTTGAATTGTTTAAATAATTTAATCATTATGACTCGTGATAATTTTAGTACAAAAAATAAATCGACGGTTTTTGTTGAAAGTTTGTGGAAATTCAAACCAGCATTTAAATACATTACGTATAATTATTATTAACCTGTTGATATGTTACGGAATTTTCAGCCAACAGCGGAATATAATTTTTTAATTCTTTCGCTTGTAAAAAATTCAATTTGTATAAAATGTATATATCTGTTAGTTGTAGTATTATTCTCTATAACTCATTTCGTTTCATCGATTTTCTTCATGTCTTTAAAGTTACTAACACAGTGAATTATTACTATAAAGCAGAGCCTCCTTAATCATCGTTTGCTTTAAGGTAAAATCTAAGATAAAACGAAACTCTAAGTTCTAAGGTACTAAGGTATGCCACACATTATACATTTCCATTTGACATCAATGCTACCCATATACTTAACACTTGAGAAGGTTTCATTGAAAACATGCAAATTGATAAGGTGGCTTCTTTCGAGCTCTTTACCATATTATGCATAAGTATTTAGAAAAGCCGGGCTTTAAAGGCCCGACTTATTGTAAACGTTGAAATTTGTTTTAATGAGAATTTTGGCTTTGCTGTTTGTTGTCCAAATAAAAAAACTAATTATGTGGTTTATGTGGTTTCCAAAGCACTAGGTTTGCTTTTACAAATTTGCTCCTTGTAGCGTATATTGCGATATCAAAGCTACACTGGACTCTCAATAGTAATTGGTGAGCTAGCTTGATTAAATGTCAGTGTTTTTGTAGATAAATAATTATGAGAGTGACCATCTGACCATCCATCCAATCGTCACGATCTCTTACTCGTAATGACTTGTCGAAAAAGGAAATGAGCAAAGGAACATGTTTTCTTTAGAGGCATGGGCGTCGCCTCAAAAAATTTCAGAGGGTAGAATTGTTTCTCTCATACGTCGCAGGGAATAATTTTTGTTATCTCAAGGTTCACGCGGTTTAAGAAAAGTTTGACATTATTAAATAAAAAAAAATAGTATTTTTGAGAATTTCTTACAATCGAATAAAAAATATTGTATGACACAGGGACGAAAATGTTTTTCGGACTCATACGTTTGCTGGACTCGGCTTCGGCTCTTTAGCAATTTCACGTATTCGTCCGAGAAATTCAACTTTTCGTCCTCTTATCATATTATAACTGTTAGCTTATAATAAAATTAAACGAAAAGTAAAAAAATCAACAGACAACAAAAAGTTTGCTTTTCGAACGCCTTAATAATGGCCTTATTGGGCTAATACCCGGGGGTGGCTTTTCTTACCTCCCCTTGGCGACGCCCATGTTCAAAGGGTATCTAATAAAATTTTTAAGGATAAGAAATGAAGGTTTTTTGCATTTTTAATAAGAAGGTCGCATCCGTTTGTCGTCGTATTAAGATTTTGCGTGACGTGAAGATGTAACTTTAACATGGGTATCTTGTTAATATGAATAAATTACGATTAAGATGAACGCCGTCGGTCTGAGAAATTTCGGTAACATATGGGAAAAGCGAAGCTATATAAAGCACTAGCAATTACATTACCTTTCAAAATTATTAATTAGCGTTTACCAAATATGTGTTAGTTACAAGTTCTCAAACTTTACAGTATAACGTAGTAGTAATATTATTTGAAATGTGCCAATTTCGAGTGTTAATCTGGTTAGGTATAAAACATTCTCTTAATTGATTTAATGAAATTGCGACTTGCAATTAAAACGAATCATCTAGATTTTCCAATTTAGTTGAATGGGACTTTTAGAGACTGTATCTCTAATTTAGACGAATTTAATTAAATTTTGTAGTATTTAATAATAACAATATTAAAATTTTAATTTCGTTATTTTCCATTTACAGAAGGATGCTGTAATCATGAAGTCTGTTCTATTACATTCTTACGATCATGTAACTTCGAGGGCTTGCTGTCGTTTAATTAATCCTAAACACGTCGCTATAACAGCTGCCATTTATACCTTGGTAAGTTTCATTTTTTTGATTAATATTGCGCCTATTAGTGTAATAAAATTAATTAAGCGGCGAAAATTGTTGGAAATTACTTTCAATTAGTTGTTGATTTTTAATTTTTATATTTAACTCATCGTATAAATTTTAGTGAAAGTCAAACATTCATTACATACTGGAGCATTTCCAAATGAGATTTTTCCTCTTGAGGGGTTATAGGAGACTGTTAGCGGAGTAGGAGAAAGATAATGTGAAAAATTAAAAAAAAAATTTCTGCAGTGTCTCCAATAACCTCTTGAGAAGAAGCCCTCTCATTCTTAAACCATCCCGTATTTGTAAATAGGACACAAAAATAATTCATAACATATTAGTATATGACAAATGACATTTTTCCTCTTGAGGGGTTATTGGAGACTATTTAGCGAAGTAAGGGGAGAAATAATAAATAAAATTTAAAAAAAATTTCTGCAGTGTCTCCAATAACCTCTTGAGAAGAAACCCTCTTATTCTTAAACCATCCCGTATATGTAAATAGGACACAAAAATAATTCATAACATATTAGCATATGACAAATGACATTTTTCCTCTTGAGGGGTTATTGGAGACTGTTTAGCGAAGCAAGGGGAGAAATAATAAATAAAATTTAAAAAAAATTTCTGCAGTGTCTCCAATAACCTCTTGAGAAGAAGCCCTCTCATTTTTGAACCATCCCGTATTTGTAAATAGGACACAAAAATAATTCATAACATATTACTATATTAGTATATGACAAATGACATTTTTCCTCTTGAGGGGTTATTGGAGACTATTTAGCGAAGTAAGGGGAGAAATAATAAATAAAATTTAAAAAAAATTTCTGCAGTGTCTCCAATAACCTTTTGAGAAGAAACCCTCTTATTCTTAAACCATCCCGTATATGTAAATAGGACACAAAAATAATTCATAACATATTAGCATATGACAAATGACATTTTTCCTCTTGAGGGGTTATTGGAGACTGTTTAGCGAAGCAAGGGGAGAAATAATAAATAAAATTTAAAAAAAATTTCTGCAGTGTCTCCAATAACCTCTTGAGAAGAAGCCCTCTCATTCTTGAACCATCCCGTATTTGTAAATAGGACACAAAAATAATTCATAACATATTACTATATTAGTATATGACAAATGACATTTTTCCTCTTGAGGGGTTATTGGAGACTGTTTAGCGAAGTAAGGGGAGAAATAATAAATAAAATTTAAAAAAAATTTCTGCAGTGTCTCCAATAACCTCTTGAGAAGAAGCCCTCTCATTTTTGAACCATCCCGTATTTGTAAATAGGACACAAAAATAATTCATAACATATTACTATATTAGTATATGACAAATGACATTTTTCCTCTTGAGGGGTTATTGGAGACTATTTAGCGAAGTAAGGGGAGAAATAATAAATAAAATTTAAAAAAAATTTCTGCAGTGTCTCCAATAACCTCTTGAGAAGAAACCCTCTCATTCATAAACCATCCCGTATATGTAAATAGGACACAAAAATAATTCATTACATATTAGTATATGACAAATGACATTTTTCCTCTTGAGGGGTTATTGGAGACTGTTTAGCGAAGCAAGGGGAGAAATAATAAATAAAATTTAAAAAAAATTTCTGCAGTGTCTCCAATAACCTCTTGAGAAGAAGCCCTCTCATTCTTGAACCATCCCGTATTTGTAAATAGGACACAAAAATAATTCATAACATATTACTATATTAGTATATGACAAATGACATTTTTCCTCTTGAGGGGTTATTGGAGACTATTTAGCGAAGTAAGGGGAGAAATAATAAATAAAATTTAAAAAAAATTTCTGCAGTGTCTCCAATAACCTCTTGAGAAGAAACCCTCTCATTCATAAACCATCCCGTATATGTAAATAGGACACAAAAATAATTCATTACATATTAGTATATGACAAATGACATTTTTCCTCTTGAGGGGTTATTGGAGACTGTTTAGCGAAGCAAGGGGAGAAATAATAAATAAAATTTAAAAAAAATTTCTGCAGTGTCTCCAATAACCTCTTGAGAAGAAGCCCTCTCATTCTTGAACCATCCCGTATTTGTAAATAGGACACAAAAATAATTCATAACATATTACTATATTAGTATATGACAAATGACATTTTTCCTCTTGAGGGGTTATTGGAGACTGTTTAGCGAAGTAAGGGGAGAAATAATAAATAAAATTTAAAAAAAATTTCTGCAGTGTCTCCAATAACCTCTTGAGAAGAAGCCCTCTCATTCTTAAACCATCCTGTATATGTAAATAGGACACAAAAATAATTCATAACATATTAGTATATGACAAATGACATTTTTCCTCTTGAGGGGTTATTGGAGACTGTTTAGCGAAGTAAGGGGAGAAATAATAAATAAAATTTAAAAAAAATTTCTGCAGTGTCTCCAATAACCTCTTGAGAAGAAGCCCTCTCATTCATAAACCATCCCGTATATGTAAATAGGACACAAAAATAATTCATAACATATTAGTATATGACAAATGACATTTTTCCTCTTGAGGGGTTATTGGAGACTGTTTAGCGAAGTAAGGGGAGAAATAATAAATAAAATTTAAAAAAAATTTCTGCAGTGTCTCCAATAACCTCTTGAGAAGAAGCCCTCTCATTCTTAAACCATCCTGTATATGTAAATAGGACACAAAAATAATTCATAACATATTAGTATATGACAAATGACATTTTTCCTCTTGAGGGGTTATTGGAGACTGTTTAGCGAAGTAAGGGGAGAAATAATAAATAAAATTTAAAAAAAATTTCTGCAGTGTCTCCAATAACCTCTTGAGAAGAAACCCTCTCATTCTTAAACCATCCCGTATATGTAAATAGGACACAAAAATAATTCATAACATATTAGCATATGACAAATGACATTTTTCCTCTTGAGGGGTTATTGGAGACTGTTTAGCGAAGCAAGGGGAGAAATAATAAATAAAATTTAAAAAAAATTTCTGCAGTGTCTCCAATAACCTCTTGAGAAGAAGCCCTCTCATTCTTGAACCATCCCGTATTTGTAAATAGGACACAAAAATAATTCATAACATATTACTATATTAGTATATGACAAATGACATTTTTCCTCTTGAGGGGTTATTGGAGACTGTTTAGCGAAGTAAGGGGAGAAATAATAAATAAATCTTAAAAAAAATTTCTGCAGTGTCTCCAATAACCTCTTGAGAAGAAGCCCTCTCATTCTTGAACCATCCCGTATTTGTAAATAGGACACAAAAATAATTCATAACATATTACTATATTAGTATATGACAAATGACATTTTTCCTCTTGAGGGGTTATTCGAGACTGTTTAGCGAAGTAAGGGGAGAAATAATAAATAAAATTTAAAAAAAATTTCTGCAGTGTCTCCAATAACCTCTTGAGAAGAAGCCCTCTCATTCTTAAACCATCCTGTATATGTAAATAGGACACAAAAATAATTCATAACATATTAGTATATGACAAATGACATTTTTCCTCTTGAGGGGTTATTGGAGACTATTTAGCGAATTAAGGGGAGAAATAATAAATAAAATTTAAAAAAAATTTCTGCAGTGTCTCCAATAACCTCTTGAGAAGAAACCCTCTCATTCATAAACCATCCCGTATATGTAAATAGGACACAAAAATAATTCATAACATATTAGTATATGACAAATGACATTTTTCCTCTTGAGGGGTTATTGGAGACTGTTTAGCGAAGCAAGGGGAGAAATAATAAATAAAATTTAAAAAAAATTTCTGCAGTGTCTCCAATAACCTCTTGAGAAGAAGCCCTCTCATTCTTGAACCATCCCGTATTTGTAAATAGGACACAAAAATAATTCATAACATATTAGTATATGACAAATGACATTTTTCCTCTTGAGGGGTTATTGGAGACTGTTTAGCGAAGCAAGGGGAGAAATAATAAAGAAAATTTAAAAAAAATTTCTGCAGTGTCTCCAATAACCTCTTGAGAAGAAGCCCTCTCATTCTTAAACCATCCTGTATATGTAAATAGGACACAAAAATAATTCATAACATATTAGTATATGACAAATGACATTTTTCCTCTTGAGGGGTTATAGTTTCACATTAAAAATAATGTGAAAAATTAAAAAAAAAAATTCTGCAGTGTCTCCAATAACCTCTTGAGAAGAAACCCTCTCATTCTTAAACCATCCCGTATATGTAAATAGAACACAAAAATAATTCATAACATATTAGTATATGACAAATGACATTTTTCCTCTTGAGGGGTTATTGGAGACTGTTTAGCGAAGTAAGGGGAGAAATAATAAATAAAATTTAAAAAAAATTTCTGCAGTGTCTCCAATAACCTCTTGAGAAGAAACCCTCTCATTCTTAAACCATCCCGTATATGTAAATAGGACACAAAAATAATTCATAACATATTAGCATATGACAAATGACATTTTTCCTCTTGAGGGGTTATTGGAGACTGTTTAGCGAAGCAAGGGGAGAAATAATAAATAAAATTTAAAAAAAATTTCTGCAGTGTCTCCAATAACCTCTTGAGAAGAAGCCCTCTCATTCTTGAACCATCCCGTATTTGTAAATAGGACACAAAAATAATTCATAACATATTACTATATTAGTATATGACAAATGACATTTTTCCTCTTGAGGGGTTATTGGAGACTGTTTAGCGAAGTAAGGGGAGAAATAATAAATAAATCTTAAAAAAAATTTCTGCAGTGTCTCCAATAACCTCTTGAGAAGAAGCCCTCTCATTCTTGAACCATCCCGTATTTGTAAATAGGACACAAAAATAATTCATAACATATTACTATATTAGTATATGACAAATGACATTTTTCCTCTTGAGGGGTTATTGGAGACTGTTAGCGGAGTAGGAGAAAGATAATGTGAAAAATTAAAAAAAAAATTTCTGCAGTGTCTCCAATAACCTCTTGAGAAGAAGCCCTCTCATTCTTAAACCATCCCGTATTTGTAAATAGGACACAAAAATAATTCATAACATATTAGTATAAGACAAATGACATTTTTCCTCTTGAGGGGTTATTGGAGACTGTTTAGCGAAGTAAGGGGAGAAATAATAAATAAAATTTAAAAAAAATTTCTGCAGTGTCTCCAATAACCTCTTGAGAAGAAACCCTCTTATTCTTAAACCATCCCGTATATGTAAATAGGACACAAAAATAATTCATAACATATTAGCATATGACAAATGACATTTTTCCTCTTGAGGGGTTATTGGAGACTGTTTAGCGAAGCAAGGGGAGAAATAATAAATAAAATTTAAAAAAAATTTCTGCAGTGTCTCCAATAACCTCTTGAGAAGAAGCCCTCTCATTCTTGAACCATCCCGTATTTGTAAATAGGACACAAAAATAATTCATAACATATTACTATATTAGTATATGACAAATGACATTTTTCCTCTTGAGGGGTTATTGGAGACTGTTTAGCGAAGTAAGGGGAGAAATAATAAATAAAATTTAAAAAAAATTTCTGCAGTGTCTCCAATAACCTCTTGAGAAGAAGCCCTCTCATTCTTGAACCATCCCGTATTTGTAAATAGGACACAAAAATAATTCATAACATATTACTATATTAGTATATGACAAATGACATTTTTCCTCTTGAGGGGTTATTGGAGACTGTTTAGCGAAGTAAGGGGAGAAATAATAAATAAAATTTAAAAAAAATTTCTGCAGTGTCTCCAATAACCTCTTGAGAAGAAGCCCTCTCATTTTTGAACCATCCCGTATTTGTAAATAGGACACAAAAATAATTCATAACATATTACTATATTAGTATATGACAAATGACATTTTTCCTCTTGAGGGGTTATTGGAGACTATTTAGCGAAGTAAGGGGAGAAATAATAAATAAAATTTAAAAAAAATTTCTGCAGTGTCTCCAATAACCTCTTGAGAAGAAACCCTCTCATTCATAAACCATCCCGTATATGTAAATAGGACACAAAAATAATTCATTACATATTAGTATATGACAAATGACATTTTTCCTCTTGAGGGGTTATTGGAGACTGTTTAGCGAAGTAAGGGGAGAAATAATAAATAAAATTTAAAAAAAATTTCTGCAGTGTCTCCAATAACCTCTTGAGAAGAAGCCCTCTCATTCATAAACCATCCCGTATATGTAAATAGGACACAAAAATAATTCATAACATATTAGTATATGACAAATGACATTTTTCCTCTTGAGGGGTTATTGGAGACTGTTTAGCGAAGTAAGGGGAGAAATAATAAATAAAATTTAAAAAAAATTTCTGCAGTGTCTCCAATAACCTCTTGAGAAGAAGCCCTCTCATTCTTAAACCATCCTGTATATGTAAATAGGACACAAAAATAATTCATAACATATTAGTATATGACAAATGACATTTTTCCTCTTGAGGGGTTATTGGAGACTGTTTAGCGAAGTAAGGGGAGAAATAATAAATAAAATTTAAAAAAAATTTCTGCAGTGTCTCCAATAACCTCTTGAGAAGAAACCCTCTCATTCTTAAACCATCCCGTATATGTAAATAGGACACAAAAATAATTCATAACATATTAGCATATGACAAATGACATTTTTCCTCTTGAGGGGTTATTGGAGACTGTTTAGCGAAGCAAGGGGAGAAATAATAAATAAAATTTAAAAAAAATTTCTGCAGTGTCTCCAATAACCTCTTGAGAAGAAGCCCTCTCATTCTTGAACCATCCCGTATTTGTAAATAGGACACAAAAATAATTCATAACATATTACTATATTAGTATATGACAAATGACATTTTTCCTCTTGAGGGGTTATTGGAGACTGTTTAGCGAAGTAAGGGGAGAAATAATAAATAAATCTTAAAAAAAATTTCTGCAGTGTCTCCAATAACCTCTTGAGAAGAAGCCCTCTCATTCTTGAACCATCCCGTATTTGTAAATAGGACACAAAAATAATTCATAACATATTACTATATTAGTATATGACAAATGACATTTTTCCTCTTGAGGGGTTATTCGAGACTGTTTAGCGAAGTAAGGGGAGAAATAATAAATAAAATTTAAAAAAAATTTCTGCAGTGTCTCCAATAACCTCTTGAGAAGAAGCCCTCTCATTCTTAAACCATCCTGTATATGTAAATAGGACACAAAAATAATTCATAACATATTAGTATATGACAAATGACATTTTTCCTCTTGAGGGGTTATTGGAGACTATTTAGCGAATTAAGGGGAGAAATAATAAATAAAATTTAAAAAAAATTTCTGCAGTGTCTCCAATAACCTCTTGAGAAGAAACCCTCTCATTCATAAACCATCCCGTATATGTAAATAGGACACAAAAATAATTCATAACATATTAGTATATGACAAATGACATTTTTCCTCTTGAGGGGTTATTGGAGACTGTTTAGCGAAGCAAGGGGAGAAATAATAAATAAAATTTAAAAAAAATTTCTGCAGTGTCTCCAATAACCTCTTGAGAAGAAGCCCTCTCATTCTTGAACCATCCCGTATTTGTAAATAGGACACAAAAATAATTCATAACATATTAGTATATGACAAATGACATTTTTCCTCTTGAGGGGTTATTGGAGACTGTTTAGCGAAGCAAGGGGAGAAATAATAAAGAAAATTTAAAAAAAATTTCTGCAGTGTCTCCAATAACCTCTTGAGAAGAAGCCCTCTCATTCTTAAACCATCCTGTATATGTAAATAGGACACAAAAATAATTCATAACATATTAGTATATGACAAATGACATTTTTCCTCTTGAGGGGTTATAGTTTCACATTAAAAATAATGTGAAAAATTAAAAAAAAAAATTCTGCAGTGTCTCCAATAACCTCTTGAGAAGAAACCCTCTCATTCTTAAACCATCCCGTATATGTAAATAGAACACAAAAATAATTCATAACATATTAGTATATGACAAATGACATTTTTCCTCTTGAGGGGTTATTGGAGACTGTTTAGCGAAGTAAGGGGAGAAATAATAAATAAAATTTAAAAAAAATTTCTGCAGTGTCTCCAATAACCTCTTGAGAAGAAACCCTCTCATTCTTAAACCATCCCGTATATGTAAATAGGACACAAAAATAATTCATAACATATTAGCATATGACAAATGACATTTTTCCTCTTGAGGGGTTATTGGAGACTGTTTAGCGAAGCAAGGGGAGAAATAATAAATAAAATTTAAAAAAAATTTCTGCAGTGTCTCCAATAACCTCTTGAGAAGAAGCCCTCTCATTCTTGAACCATCCCGTATTTGTAAATAGGACACAAAAATAATTCATAACATATTACTATATTAGTATATGACAAATGACATTTTTCCTCTTGAGGGGTTATTGGAGACTGTTTAGCGAAGTAAGGGGAGAAATAATAAATAAATCTTAAAAAAAATTTCTGCAGTGTCTCCAATAACCTCTTGAGAAGAAGCCCTCTCATTCTTGAACCATCCCGTATTTGTAAATAGGACACAAAAATAATTCATAACATATTACTATATTAGTATATGACAAATGACATTTTTCCTCTTGAGGGGTTATTGGAGACTGTTAGCGGAGTAGGAGAAAGATAATGTGAAAAATTAAAAAAAAAATTTCTGCAGTGTCTCCAATAACCTCTTGAGAAGAAGCCCTCTCATTCTTAAACCATCCCGTATTTGTAAATAGGACACAAAAATAATTCATAACATATTAGTATAAGACAAATGACATTTTTCCTCTTGAGGGGTTATTGGAGACTATTTAGCGAAGTAAGGGGAGAAATAATAAATAAAATTTAAAAAAAATTTCTGCAGTGTCTCCAATAACCTCTTGAGAAGAAACCCTCTTATTCTTAAACCATCCCGTATATGTAAATAGGACACAAAAATAATTCATAACATATTAGCATATGACAAATGACATTTTTCCTCTTGAGGGGTTATTGGAGACTGTTTAGCGAAGCAAGGGGAGAAATAATAAATAAAATTTAAAAAAAATTTCTGCAGTGTCTCCAATAACCTCTTGAGAAGAAGCCCTCTCATTCTTGAACCATCCCGTATTTGTAAATAGGACACAAAAATAATTCATAACATATTACTATATTAGTATATGACAAATGACATTTTTCCTCTTGAGGGGTTATTGGAGACTGTTTAGCGAAGTAAGGGGAGAAATAATAAATAAAATTTAAAAAAAATTTCTGCAGTGTCTCCAATAACCTCTTGAGAAGAAGCCCTCTCATTCTTGAACCATCCCGTATTTGTAAATAGGACACAAAAATAATTCATAACATATTACTATATTAGTATATGACAAATGACATTTTTCCTCTTGAGGGGTTATTGGAGACTGTTTAGCGAAGTAAGGGGAGAAATAATAAATAAAATTTAAAAAAAATTTCTGCAGTGTCTCCAATAACCTCTTGAGAAGAAGCCCTCTCATTTTTGAACCATCCCGTATTTGTAAATAGGACACAAAAATAATTCATAACATATTACTATATTAGTATATGACAAATGACATTTTTCCTCTTGAGGGGTTATTGGAGACTATTTAGCGAAGTAAGGGGAGAAATAATAAATAAAATTTAAAAAAAATTTCTGCAGTGTCTCCAATAACCTCTTGAGAAGAAACCCTCTCATTCATAAACCATCCCGTATATGTAAATAGGACACAAAAATAATTCATTACATATTAGTATATGACAAATGACATTTTTCCTCTTGAGGGGTTATTGGAGACTGTTTAGCGAAGCAAGGGGAGAAATAATAAATAAAATTTAAAAAAAATTTCTGCAGTGTCTCCAATAACCTCTTGAGAAGAAGCCCTCTCATTCTTGAACCATCCCGTATTTGTAAATAGGACACAAAAATAATTCATAACATATTAGTATATGACAAATGACATTTTTCCTCTTGAGGGGTTATTGGAGACTGTTTAGCGAAGCAAGGGGAGAAATAATAAAGAAAATTTAAAAAAAATTTCTGCAGTGTCTCCAATAACCTCTTGAGAAGAAGCCCTCTCATTCTTAAACCATCCTGTATATGTAAATAGGACACAAAAATAATTCATAACATATTAGTATATGACAAATGACATTTTTCCTCTTGAGGGGTTATAGTTTCACATTAAAAATAATGTGAAAAATTAAAAAAAAAAATTCTGCAGTGTCTCCAATAACCTCTTGAGAAGAAACCCTCTCATTCTTAAACCATCCCGTATATGTAAATAGAACACAAAAATAATTCATAACATATTAGTTATATGACATTTTTCCTCTTGAGGGGTTATTAGAGACTGTTTAGCGAAGTAAGGGGAGAAATAATAAATAAAATTTAAAAAAAATTTCTGCAGTGTCTCCAATAACCTCTTGAGAAGAAGCCCTCTCATTCTTAAACCATCCTGTATATGTAAATAGGACACAAAAATAATTCATAACATATTAGTATATGACAAATGACATTTTTCCTCTTGAGGGGTTATTGGAGACTGTTTAGCGAAGTAAGGGGAGAAATAATAAATAAAATTTAAAAAAAATTTCTGCAGTGTCTCCAATAACCTCTTGAGAAGAAGCCCTCTCATTCTTAAACCATCCTGTATATGTAAATAGGACACAAAAATAATTCATAACATATTAGTATATGACAAATGACATTTTTCCTCTTGAGGGGTTATTGGAGACTGTTTAGCGAAGTAAGGGGAGAAATAATAAATAAAATTTAAAAAAAATTTCTGCAGTGTCTCCAATAACCTCTTGAGAAGAAGGCCTCTCATTCTTATACCATCCTGTATATGTAAATAGGACACAAAAATAATTCATAACATATTAGTATATGACAAATGACATTTTTCCTCTTGAGGGGTTATTGGAGACTGTTTAGCGAAGCAAGGGGAGAAATAATAAATAAAATTTAAAAAAAATTTCTGCAGTGTCTCCAATAACCTCTTGAGAAGAAGCCCTCTCATTCTTGAACCATCCCGTATTTGTAAATAGGACACACAAATAATTCATAACATATTAGTATATGACAAATGACATTTTTCCTCTTGAGGGGTTATTGGAGACTGTTTAGCGAAGTAAGGGGAGAAATAATAAATAAAATTAAATAAAAATTTCTGCAGTGTCTCCAATAACCTCTCGAAAAGAAGCCCTCTCATTCTTAAACCATCCTGTATATGTAAATAGAACATGACACAAAAAGTATTCCAAAGCTGTACAAGGTCGAGGAAGTATTAGAAAAAAAATTTAATAAAGAACCAACCCTACGTTACTTAAACGCCAACTGACATTATTTTACAAATTATAAGTAAAAGCACGCTCGAGCGGATTTGTGTCCGCCAACTAATCGAGAAAGCTTGAAAATACAACGTATCACTTAATATGGTAATATGGATTATTGATTTCGTTGTTGGTCATGTACTTTGGACGTGTTGTTCAATGTGGGTCTCCACCTCGTTGTATATTTATAGAGTAATGCAATTTGCGAATTTACCTCTAAAATCCTGTTCAGTTAGATTTGACGTTTGGACAGGAGTGTGATATTTAATTCGTTTTACTTCTAATATTGTTTAATATACTATTGATTTATGGAGCAATTATTACGAGACTTGTCTTCCAAAATAATAATTGCAATCAGTGGTGTAGTGGAGCTGGAGCGCAAGGAGTCGACGCTCCCGCACATTTTAGTTAAGGCGGAACGCACCCCAGTAGTTTTTACTCCTGTTTTTTAAAAAATCGAAAGTTTACTAGATGGTGCACAGTTCACCCCCCTAGAAAGTTGAAAGTAAGTCCCAAAAATTTACTATTTTGCACCATATCTTCAAAACGATCCCTCCAAACCGCCCAGTGTATTCCGGTTCGCTTTTACGCCCATAACCCGAGCATCAAACTACCTTAATCCGTCGTGGGGACCATTCATGCTGACTCTAAGAATAAGAACAACAACATTATACGCTTATTATTGTTCTTATTCTTACTGTGAGCATGAATGATCCCTATCTGAATGGGAAGAGCTCCCCCACTTATGGATTTAGCACTTCACCACTGATTGTAATAGCGATTTTCTATTAACAAGTTAACAGCGCGTGGGTCGGTAGCGACCCACAATTATTATTATTTATTATTATTATATGATTCTGAGGTTGGTCCCTATTGGTTCCTTGCATCGCGACCTCTTGGATCTATTGTGCGCCTCGGATTTGGTTTTCCCTTATGGATCAGCTGGATCGGCTTTCTGAGTTTCCTTGGGTTTGCCGATTTGTTTGAACGTCACCCTATTGAAGTTGACGTATGGTCGGTATTGGGCTTCAGCCAATTTTTCCAAGGAAGTTTGGTCCATTAGGACAATCAGTTGTTATCCCTTGGGATCCTCCTTTCTGTCTACTACCCGCCAGTGTTTTGTATCAATGGCGTTTTGAACGCCCATCCTGGATAGAATTTTCATCGGTTCCTCAGAAGGCCCTGGAACCCAGGGAAGAGCCCTTATAGGCTTTGGGAGGTTCGTAGCTTCGATAAAGCGAAGCTTTGCACCCTCCCGGGGTACTTCCAGCATGATCTGATCAGCCCGGCCAACCAGTCACAAGTAATCTGGTCGGCACAGTTGATCCGCAGAGACTCCTCTCTGCTGGTGCAGTCTGTGAACTTGGGGTGTATGGCACCTTTAAGTTCATCAATTTTTGTGAGGATCCAGGTCTTGATTTCCCCTGTCTCCTCCTCCGTTAGCTCCATTTCCAGTTCTTGATGGCTTCTTGCCATCTTGAACTCATGGCATCCTTAAACGATTTGGTATCCTTAACAGGCCCGCTTTTTTAGTAGGGTTTCTTGTACCCTCTTTCGGTGTACTGTCATCTGACCGGTGTCTCTTAGGAGTCCCAGTCTGCATGCCAGTACTTTGAGGTGTGCTTTGTCGCTCCCTCATATTTTTAAGCCTTCGACGCTGAGCGCCGGAAGGCGGTTTTTGGGTCCCGGTCCTTGATGTCCCGGTTCCCTTTGAGTTCTTTGAAAAGTCCTCGGTTGTTTTAGTATTTGTAGTTGCTGTCGTAGTCACCCGTGCGCTCCCCCGATCTACGCACGGGAAGGCTAAATACAATGGGGTTCCCCTGGTGCCCCAAGGTTGGAACTAGTAGTGGGTGGACTTCTATCCAGTCACGCATCCCTTAGGCCTGGTCCCCACCGTAGGATTTAGGTTTTTATTGAGGTTGTCTCCTCTTGGTTCGGGCGGTTAAGCCGGAACCCCTGTCCTCCGTGCCCGCGAGACATGACCACTGACAGCACAAAACTGGTTTGGCGACTGTGGCTTCCGAAGAGAACCAGCAGTCGGCATCGTTACCCCGGTGCAGACCATTAGCCACGATACTACAGCAGGGTCGGGGGGTGGTCCGCGGGTCAAATTTCGATCCAACACACATTCCCCTACCATGTTGCGGTTTTTAGGCCGCTCAGGTCCTGGGTCCTCATGTGATGATGGTCTATGACCAACCTACCCAGCTTTACGCTGGGCGTCCTCCTATCCGCCGCCTGGAGACGCGCTCGATGGGTGTCCACTACACGGAGACCTACAATTAACACACTCGGAACTTCAGCAGGCCAACTATAAAACATCAACGTATACCCATCTAGCCGAGTCTCTGAGAAACGCTTTGAAGTTATAGTGCGGATCTTATGAAAAAAATACGGCAGAGCCAATATCTTGCGTAGTACAGATAGAGGGAGCTAGTGCCCTTTCTCTCTCTCTCTCTCTCTATTTCTAAAATTGAAGCAATCAGATGTTACCAGACACATTTTCGTTATAGGATCATTCTTTAACAAACCGCACGGATTTCAGGAAAAATAAATTTGACTTCTTCAAATGCAATAAATTTTTTTTAAAATCTTTCTTTAAATTGAATTGACCCATAATACAGGATTTTGCTGAAAAAAAATTTTTTCCGATAATATTCACATGTGAATTTTCGATAATTTGTTGGATTTTCTCCAATCTTCTCATACTTGAAATTTATTATCTTCAGTTGTACTCATCGGATCAATGTCGTCTTTTTTATTTTACACTTTATTACATTAGCTTTCGAAGAGTATTAAAAAAATTTTTTTATTGTGAACAAGTGAAAACTAATAACAATTTAATTGTTTAAATAGTTTTAACATACCCCCCAATTTGAATTAATTGGAAAAATTATCATTTTGTTCCTTATTCTCTTATCTATAAAACTCGTTTTACAAAAAAGTGGAGTCTCTATTAGATCGGAAGTAACTTTCACACTCGTTTAGTCAAAATGTACATTTTTTATAATGTTCTTTTATATTAATTTATTTCAAAGTATCAATTACGTAAGCTAACATAAAATTAATTACTAAATTATTATTTCGCAAATTATTATTGAAATTTAACTTTATTGTTTAAGATATTGTTTAGGTGTATTATTTTTCATCAATAAAATTATAAGAAAGTTTTGAGCTTGTGTTTAAGTTAATGGTTAAACTTCGTGTAAATTAATTAATGTATAGTCAAGATTCTTTACCAAAACATACAAATTTTTTAAATTATTGGCAAATTTAAAGCCACAAATGCCTTACATCAAAACTTTACTTTACTGGTTTGGAGCTTGTTTGAATTCCAATAATTTATTTTTACAAGTTGATTCAAATTGATGAAATATTTCCTGTTACATAACTCTCGTCGATGGTTTTCGAGTAACTGTTTTCGAGGTTAGTTATTTTTGGAAATGTTTATATATTTTTTTCAAAACTTCCAGCTAAAGGTCCTGGATTCGAACCGGTGACTATGGCTATAACGATATGGATTCACTATCCGCTTATGTGTTTCCTTGAATCGTCATTGACTTACCACTCATCTACGACAGTGATCATTATAAAGAATAAGTCGCATCAAGTATTTTCAGTAGCAGCATATTGACAGTCGTTCGTACTCAGCTAGACAAACTCTCCGCACGCGTTTGAACTATAGTAGGGAAATAGTGCTTTCAAAGCGAGACAGTAAACAATAATACAATGAAGATTTTAGAGCCGAAGTGACGTCATACCAGCAATAATGGCGCGAAATTCAAAATTGGGAGCAATGGGGCGTGTAAATTAAAAATGTGAGATAGCGCTTAAAAAATAGACCTACTTCACACCTATTTTTTAAGCGCCATCTTACATAATTTAAATTTACAAGCCCCATTACCGCTAATTTTGAATATCGCGTTTTTTTGATGGTGTGACGTTACTTGCGCTCTAGAATTCCCATAGTATTACTACTGACACACGATTTTGAAACTAATCTCAATAGAAACCGCTCCATAGTCAAACGCTTGTGAACCCGTATTAGAATGGAATAATTTGTAACTATCTGATACCGTAGTATAGACAGTAGGCAATTTCCATAACATTATTCTAGCCAACAATAAATAAATATCCGTCCGATCGATATAGAAACTGGACCATTTTCATATACTATTTCCAATACGAATACGAATAAGCTCTGTTTATTTGCACTATTTTTAACTTTAATAATTTTCTTTTGTGTTTGTGTTTCCTAACTACTTAGTATATATTCTCTATTTTCTTTCTTAAAATAGGAAAATTATGCAGTTGTATAACTGTTGTATATTCTCTATTGCTACATAAAAGTATAACTTTTAAACGTAACCGATTTAATTTCCTCTACTTAAGCCTCATACTTAATTCAAACAATGTAATACATTTCCATTGTGGTTAAATACTTGTAGATAAATAGTGCTGACAAAAAGTCTTAATTAGATTCAAGAGTTTCATTAGTAATTAGAATATTAAAAATACTGTAATACATTATTTAATAAAACAGATCGTAAACGCGCGTTACGCGCGCTACTTTCTCTCTGTCCGTCTCTGTCTGTTTATGCCTCTTCTATATGATTATTATCTGTCAATCTCATCTGCCAGTTTCAGATTATGTCATATCATCTCATCCGTCATTTCATTTTAAGTGTCAGTCTTATCAGTCAGTCTAATCTGTCATTCTCTCTGTAACTCAACTTATCTGTCAAATTCATCTGTGAGATAAGATGACATAAGGCATGACAGACTTGATGACAAATGACCCACCTGACATATGGAATGACAGCCAATTAGATTATTAAAAATACTGTAATACATTATTTAATAAACTAGATCATAAATGTGCGCTACGCGCGCTACTTTCTCTCTGCCCGTCTCTGTCTGTTTATGCATTTTCTATGTATGAATATCTTCTGTCAATCTCATCTGTAAGTTTCAGATTATGTCATAACATCTCATCTGTTAATCTCATCTGTCATCTAATTTTATGTGTCAGTCTTATCTGTCAGTCTCATATGTCATTTAATCTGTCATTCTATCTGTGACTCAACCTATCTGTCAAATTAATCTGTGAGATAAGATGACATAAGACATGACAGACTTGATGACAGATGGGATGACAAATGGCCCACCTGACATATGGAATGACAGCCAATTAGATTATTAAAAATACTGTAATACATTATTTAATATACTAGATCATAAATGTGCGCTACGCGCGCTACTTTCTCTCTGCCCGTCTCTGTCTGTATACGCCTTTTCTATGTATGAATATCAGCTGTCAATCTCATCTGTCAGTTTCAGATTATGTCATAACATCTCATCTGTTAATCTCATCTGTCATCTCATTTTATGTGTCAGTTTTTCTGTCAGTCTTATCTCTCACTCCATCTGAGACTCAACCTATCTGTCAAATTCATCTGCGAGATAAGATGACATGAAGAATGACAAACTTGATGACAAATGGCAATTAGAATATTAAAAATACTGTAATACATTATTTAATAAAATATCATATATGCGCGCTACGTGCGTAACTTTCTCTCTTCCTGTCTGTCTGTTTATACCTTTTCTACGTATGAATATCATCTGTCAATCTCACCTGTCAGTTTCGTATTATGTCATATCATCTCATCTGTCATCTCATATGTCATATCATTTTATGTGTTAGTCTTATCTGCCAGTCTCTACTGTCATTTAATCTGTCATTCTATCTGTCAAATTCATCTGTGAGGTAAGATGACTTTAAGCATGACAGATGGGATGACAAATGACCCACCTGACATATGAAAAGACAGCTAATTAGATTATTAAAAATACTGTAATACATTTTTTAATAAACTAGATATTAAATGCGCGCTACGCCCGCTACTTTCTCTCTGTCTTTCTCTGTCTATTTATGCTTCTTCTACGTATGAATATCATCTGTCAATCTCATCTATTCGTTTCATATTATGTCATATCATCTCATCTTTCATCTCATCTGTCATCCCATTTTGTGTCAGTCTCATCTCTCATTCTATCTGTCACTCATCCTATCTGTCAAATTCAATGTGCGATAAGATGACATAGAGCATGGCAGACTTATGACAGATGGGATGACAAATGACCCCTCTGACTTATGAAATGACAGCTAAAATGACATATGGCATAACAGATGAAGTATTGCATTTTGATAATCACAGGCTTAGTTGAGCGAATGAAGCCTTAGTATGCATTCTTATGCATACATGTGTCATCATGTCTTTCTTAACATCAAACAACAATGAACTCATTTTCGCTAACTTTGTAGATACGAAGCAGCGTCGATATGTTGGGTGACAGATGAACCTCCCTCTAACATTGACATATGGTGTCAGATGACGACATTGAATGGTAACTATCGTAACAGAATGACGTTTGACACACGGTAACTATGGTGACAGACCACTCCCCATTTCTCTAAACCAATCCGTTTCCTACTTCCCCCCTATTTCTATCTCTATCTCTTTTTTTATATCTCAGTCCCTTTTGGACTTCACTGCGCATTTCCGATGATCCATGTGTTTTTTATTGTGTGGATAAGCAATTTTTGTTTAAAAACGATCAAGTTAGATTCTACGATTTACTATGTTCAAGAATTTGATTAATCGATTCTAACCGACATCCGATGATTATACATCAACAGTTTTTGGGGGCTGATATCTCAGAAACTATAAGAAATAGAAAAAAATAAATACAAAACAATCTTGTAGGAAATTTAATAAGCTTTCAGTTCGCTAAGAATCATTTTTTCCCTAGGATTCACCGTTTTCGAGATATAAGAGAAAAACTACAAAAAACGAGACCTTTCCATTCTTTCTCTCTTTCTTAGCAATACACACTTTTATCTTGCACACTATGGGCATCTCCTAAACGGTAAGAGTTACGAGATCGGTTAAATTAGAGAAAAGTTGCACAATTTCATGTCCTATTAGAAATAGAAAAGAAAATTACGATAGCTGGCTTGGCTTCTGAAATATCCTGAAAAAACTGAAAACTTGCATTTTCTTGTTTATCACATAACTCTCTTATTATTTATGTCATTGATATGAAATTTGGTAGGTTTACATAACTTGATACGAAGTACAAATTAAATGCATGAAACTTTTTCTAAGCCTACTAGATGTCTGTGTTTTAATAGTCAACTTTTGATTTTCTTATGAGCGCCATGTTGAATTTTGGCATAAATAAATTGTATTTTTTATTCTGATTTCAACGATGTGTAATAATCTATGTTAAAAAAGAAAGATGGCGGCACACTCCATATTGCTTTTATTAAATCAAGTAGCCATGAAAAAAACACTGATAGAATTTAAAATGACAACTCGGGATAGCTTTTGTTTTAAAAAGTTTTGTTATATTTCAATTGTTTTTTCATGGCTAATACTTGATTTAATAAAAGTAATATGTAGTGTGCCGCCATTTTTGTTAAAACATAAAAAATTACACATCGCTGAAATGAGAATAAAATCTCCAATTTATTTATACCAAAATTCAACATAGCGTTCATAAGAAAATCAAAAGTTGTCTATTAAAACACAGACATCTAGTAGGCTTAGAAAAAGTTTTATACGTTTAATTCGTAGCTCGTGTCAAGTTATGTAAACCTAGCAAATTTCATATAAATGCCTTAAATAATAAAAGAGTTATGTAATTAAGAAGAAAATGCAAGTTTTCAGTTTTTCCAGGATATTTCAGAAACCGAGCAAGCTATCGCAATTTTCTTTCTTATTTCTTATAGGACCTGAAATTGTACAACTTTTCTCTAATTTAACCGATCTCGTAACTCTTACCGTTTAGGAGATGCCCATAGTGTGCAAGATAAAAGTGACCACCCTGTATAGCTAGAACCGTCATAACTCGAAAATGCGCAATTAGAACACTTTTTTGACTACGCCATTGAGATGTGTGTGAAAAAGTGTCCCAAAAATGTTTCTACAGTTTTAAAAAATAATTAGAAATAAGGGAGATATCGGTCAAAATAAAAATGCCGAAAATATGAATTTTAGGCATTAACTCGAAAACAAAAGAAGGTATCAGATTTTTTATTTTACCAGTAGTTTTTCTAAAAAAATTAGATTGACAACGTGTTATTAGTTTTCTCTTAACTCTTATATTAGTTGAGATAGCTCATACTGAGAAGCAATTTGAACTACCCTGTACATAGAGCTAACGAAACTTATTACGTAACGTAAAATCTTGCTTCCAAGCTCAAGTACAACATTTTAAACTTGACGCACATTCGTACTCTTGTTTAAAATTTGTTTTACAACTGTTTCAACTAATTATACGTTTTATCAAGTATTAAATACTCGGTGCTTTTAAGTTGGTGGTAGCAAGCAATAAGTTATTACATTATTTTACATTAACGTAGTAAATTTATTCGACATAATTTAAAATCAAATTATACATCTATGAATTTGTAATTAAAATTTAAAATTAACAACTTTTTAACTAATTTCACATCTTCTAGAAGTTTAATTACGAAAATTTGTTTTAGAATATTTCCATATTGGTTATTCTACTCTATAGTTGGAGGATTAGTGTTAACGCCAAAAAGTTTGCTTCGTTAGAAGACGTTTATTATGGTAAGTGTTATTAAATAATAATTTAATTTGTTGTTTTTGCTCTAAAACTTTCACTACCATTAAAGTAGTTTATTTTGTGTTAGCTCTAAGCGGATTATAAGAGAAAACTCGACAGTTTTCCCATAACGCGATAAAGCGTTACACTATAACGCAATTTGTTTATTTCTACTCTCTTTGATCACTAGCGAAAGATTTTTTTTTATTTTCTTCTTTATTAGATCCGCTTAGAAGTATTTACTTTAGGATATTATATGTATACCGGATGTTGTAACCAAACATGGGTGCCGGATGAAGCATGGCAGAAGGTATTAACAACCTGTTGATTTTAAAGTAATTACAGGGTGTTCTTGAAAAGCTAACAATGCTAATTTCAAATTCATGATTATTGAAATCAAAATATAGCCAAAGAAATATGTCTTCCAGCTAACTGTTGAGATTCAACCCCTTGAAAATGGGCATGTCATGTACCTTCTTTAGTTTGAGTGTTCTGTCAGCTCTTATCTTGGTATTGTTGTCCGAATTGTGCTCATGTAATGGTAAGTAAACTATTTTGAGGAAAACTTTTACATTTTCTCACGATTTAACAGATAAAATTGTACACAGTAGATACTGAAAGCGTCTCTACAGGACTCTCAGGTTACAAAGACTCGCCTCCGGCTCGGTTTGTTCTGTAAAGTCTACTGTGTGCTTTTAATTACTTCTTACGTAAATAACTATATATTCTCATTAATTATTTATCTTCGTAAGCTCATACACACACGAGAAGCCTGAAAATCGTATTTCAAACACAGTTGATCTTGTCCACGTTTTTACACTTCAAAATGTGCGTTGTACTCTGAAAAGTGTCTTTTAAGATGGAAAATATGTAAATTAAAAAATTTATTACCACCACTTTGTAAAAAATGTCCTCCCGGCACTCATGGTTGTAACTTGTAAGTGTTGGCGACGTTGACCAAATTAGGTCGTATTCGAATTATTCAGGATTATTTGCATTCAGTTTCAATAAATATCTATAAAATGCTCATAAATTTACTCTCTTTATCCAATTTTTAAACTTTTGACACTTTTACAAAAAAAATCTCGGAATATATAAATAAAAAAAGATTTGTATAAATTGTATCCATTGTTGTAGAAAGGATCAACGCCATAGGCGTAGTGTAAATCAATAGTTAGTGGAAACTTTTTTGTAATGCAATGCAATGTACAACATACTAATGTAATGCTACTGTACAGGGTGTTCCGGTGACTATGTTACAATGTTCCAGGATGTACGTACAGGACATCAGATGTTACAATTTTTTAGAATAAGTTTTTTTCTAAAACAGCTTCGTTACTGCAATACAGGCTACAGAGTGTCAAAGTCCTACAGCCGTTTGTGCAATCCTGCAACATTTCATCACTAAATTTCAATTTGTAATTTTTTATCTTCTCACATTTCAAAACAAATTTATTTCGCAATTCAGCGTCTTTTTAAGTCTGAAATGCCAAATTTAACACTGAAAATTTAGGATTCCAATAATGCTCTATTTAACGTCTCTCAAATGGAGACGGGCGGGGTTGCAAATAAAGAAACAGAACTCCAATTCTGACTAGCCCACGTTGATTGCTCTCAGAGCTTTCGTCTTTTCTATTAGATTCGAACGATCCTAAGAAAGAAAAAAGATAATAGTTTTCCGAAGTAATCGAGTAATCCAAACGGTCTCAAGATAGAGGTCAGTAGTCTTGAATAGCTACAAAAGGGTTTAACTCCTGAAAAGGTCCAGGGTTTCACTCATTAGCCTTCTACCTAAGATCAAAATGGTTCTAAGAGACAGACTAATATCCTTGAAGGAATGCAGAAGAAGTGAAAGATGGCAACTCTACCATTAGATCTCTAGTCCTCTATCTTAGATAAAAATGATCCGGACAAAGAGATCAGTAGTCCTCAACATGTCCAAGAGGGTTTCACCCACCAGATATCTAATAATCTATCTAAGATCCAAATGGTTTCAAGAGATAGATCAATACCCCTATAAGATCCCATCAGATCTCTAGTTCTCTCTCTGAGATAAAAATCGTTCTTAGAGAGAAGGAGTGATTCAGGGCAATTCTACCATCAGATCTTTAGTTTTCCCTCTTATTTAAAAGTGGCTGTAAAAGAGAGATCAGTGGTCCTGAAAAAGTCCAAGGTTTCACTCATTAGTTTCACTCACCTAAGATCAAAATGGCACTAAGAGTAAGAGACAGATTAATACCCTTGAAGGGATACAGAAGGAATAAAAGAGGGCAACTCTACCATCAGATCTTTAGTTCTCTCTCTTATTTAAAAACAGCGCTAAAAGAGAGATCAGTAGTTCTGAATAGGTCCAAGAGGGTTTAACCCACCAGATATCTAGTTCTCTATCTAAGATTAAAATGGTTCTAGGAAACCGATCAATACCCTTAAAGGGATACAGAAAGAACGAAAGAGGACAACTCTACCATCAGATCTCTAGTTTTCTCTCTTATTTAAAAGTGGCCCTAACAGAGAGACCAGTAGTTTTGAACTGGCCCAAGAGGGTTTCATCCACCAGATATCTAATCAATGCTCCTGAAGGATACTAAATGATCTTAAGAGAGAGGTGAGTAGTCCTGAACAGATCCAAGACGGTTACCCACTAGATATCTAGTCCTTTATCTAAGATGAAAATGGTCCTTAGAGACAGATCAATACGCTTGAAGGAATACAGAAGGAATAAGAGAGGGCAACCTACCTTGAGATCTCTAGTACTCTCTCTTATTTAAAAATAGCTTTAAGAGAGAGATCAGTAGTCCTGAACAGGTCCAAGATATCTAGTCCTCTATCCAAGATCAAAATGGTCCTAAGAGACCGATCAATACTCTTGAAGAATACAGAAGGAATGAAAGAGAGAAATTTTCCTAACAGATCTCTAGTCCTCTCTCTTAGATAAAAACGATCCTAAGAGAGATATCCTAAAATGATCCTAAGAGAGAGATTAGTAGTTCTGAACAGGTCCAAGAGGGCTTCACCCAGCACATATCTAGTCCTCTATCTAAGATCATAACGGTTCTAAAAAACAGATTAATATCCTTGAAGGGATACAAAAGGAGTAAAACAGTTCTCGCTCTTATCTAAAAGTGGCTCTACGAGAGAGATCAGAAGTTCTGAACAAGTTCAAGAGGGTTTCACCCACTAGATATCTAGTCCTCTATTGAAGATGAAAATGGTCATTAGAGACTGACCAATACACTTGAAGGGATACAGAAGCAATGAAAGAGTGCAACTCAAATATAACATCTTTATTTCTCTCTCTTACTTAACTTTTTTTACATTATATAAATTTGGCCCTTAGAGAGAGATCAGTAGTCCTGAACAAGTCGAAGGGAGTTTCGCCCATCAGATATCTAGTTTTCTATCTAAGATCAAAATGGTTTTAAGAAACCGATCAAAACCCTTGAAGAGATACAAAAGGAGTGGATGAGGGCAACTCTACCATCAGATCTCTAGTTCTCTGTCTTATTTTAAAATGGCCCTAAAAGAGAGATCAGTAGTCCTGAACAGATTAAAGAAGGTTTCACAAACCAGATATCTAGTTCTTTATCTAACACACAATGGTTCTAAGAAATCGATCAATACCCTTGAAGAGATACAAAAGGAGTGGAAGAAGGCAACTCTACCATCAGATCTCTAGTTCTCTCTTTTATTTAAAAATGGCCGTGGAGAGAGATCAATAGTCCTGAACAGGTCGAAGAGGGTTTCACCCACCAGATATCTAGTTCTTTATCTAACATACAATGGTTCTAAGAAACCGATCAAAACCCTTGAAGAGATTCAAAAGGAGTGGAAGAGGGCAACTCTACCATCAGATAGTTCTCTCTCTTATTTAAAAATGGTCCTAAAAGGGAGATCAATAGTCCTGAACAGGTCCAAGAGGGTTTCACCCATCAGATGTCTAGTTCTCTCAAAATGATTCTAAGAAACCGATCAAAACCCTAGTAGAGATTCAAAAGGATTGGAAGAGGGCAACTCTACCATCAGATAGTTCTCTCTCTTATCTAAAAATGGTCCTAAAAGGGATATCAGTAGTCCTGAACAGGTCCAAGAGGGTTTCAGCCACCAGATGTCTAGTTCTCTATCTAAGATCAAAATGGTTCTAAGAAACCGATCAATACCCTTGAAGGGATACAGAACGAATCGAAGAGAACAACAACCATTAGATCTCTAGTTCTCTCTCTGAGATAAAAATGGTTCTAAGAGAGAGAGATCAATAGTCCTAAACAGGTTCAAGAGAGTTTCACTAACCTAGTCCTCTATCTTTAGTGCTGGAGAGACTCGGACGAGTGCGAAAAAGGGAACTTGCTTTCCTAATCTAAAAGCCTATTTTCTCAGATGATAATGGTCCCGATATAATATTTAATGTCCTGGGATTTAACCGATCTTTTAAATCTGAGTGCAAACAATAGGACGAATAAAAAGGTCTAAAGTAAATGATTAGGGTAGGTGTGGTATTATAAACAATCCGGCTTTAAATTTTACACATACTTCCAATGCTTATTAAGGAAAATGAAGTCTCCAAAAATTATAAATAAGTAAAAAAGATGAGCTTTTTGTTGGCCCCGTAAGTCGATGTTTAAGGATTAAGGATTATACTCACGCACAGGTCTTATTTTTTATTGAAACTAGCGAGGATTGATCTCCCGTGCACGTCGACCACCTTCATAGTTTTCTTACAGTGTTATTCGCATGTAACTAATTGTCGCTTTTCTCACAACTTTTACTAAACTCTCCCGGTAGGTTCGGCTTTGGTTAAATGAATCAGGATAAAGTAATAAATAATTTTTTTGTTCTTAAAAAAAGCTCTCGATACAAACATAAAGCTTATTTTCGTAAAATCTGTGAATATTAATACCATGGGATTTATTCGAAAAGTTAGAAAATCTCGGAAGCGCTATAAATTGACATTGAAAGATAATCGTTAATTGTTTCGTATATTTTTTATTTGTCGAAAATTGCCTATTATGTTTCGTTCATTTTCTTTTAACTTTCTCACTTAATAATTTTTTTTCTTTTAGCTCATCTTATTTAGATTAGCAGTTATCTTTCGTTTCCAAACCTTCTTTTTTGTTACTCCAACAGCAATCACAGGCTTAAATGCTACTTCTCGACTCTTCATCGAATAAGAATTTTCTTTTTCCGTTTTCCACTTACGCTTTTCTTATAACAAAAAAATTTTTTCCCAACGTTGCTCTTAACATTTTTTAATAATGTATCAACTTGTTTAATTTTTTTTATTTTTCAGGAGTCCAAATTGCTTATTTGGCCATCATTGGAACTCATTTATTCATGATCGTACTTAGTATAGTACTTCTATTAGGAGTTTATAGGGTAAGTTTACTTTAATTATGTACAATTTTCACGAGTAATTAATTAAAAGTTCGCCGAATTAACAATATATAAATTGCTTACGTTGTCTAAAGTTTAGCGAAATAATGCTTTACAAGAGAAGCTTTTAGAAAACGGAAAAAGCTAATTTTTAATTTATACCGAGTGTAGTAGGGCAGTTTTCGTTTTAGTTAACGAATATCTCGAAAACTATATAAAATAGAAAAAAATGAATAAAAACAATCTTGTGGGAAATTTGATAAGCTTTTATTTTACTAAGAATAATTTTTTCTTAAAACTCACCGTTTTTGAGATATAAGCGAAAACCTCAAAAACGGGACCTTTCCACCTTCTCTCTCTCTCTTATCGATATAATAGCTAGGACAGGAGACTTTTAATCGTTGTTTTGCACTCTTGATGTAGGTTTTCTAGATACCAAAACAATTTTTTGATACCATTGGTTATTATAGTTTTCAGAAACTTAATCTTCAAGTACCTATTAATTTCTCATACAATAAAACAATTTAAAGCTCAAAAATTGCTGTAGATAGAATTTCAAGTTAGTAAGGGTTTGAGTAGTTCTTTAGTGATTAGAGAAGCTGATATTCGAGAAAATATATTTTAACTTCCTATGTACCAAAATCCATTCACCACTTTTGGTATGTGCAAATATTTGAAAAATTTTCAATTTTAAAACAAATTGGATTATAAAAGAATTTCTAAAGTTGTTTTCATCACATATTACATGGAGGATGGTTACAACAAAATTTAATTTTGTAAAGTAAACTTCCATAAACAATAATAATTATAAAGTGGAATTGCTATAAATACCTTTAGTTCCAATTTTCTAACCACATTTTGTACAACATTGTACGTTACAGTCAACCTTCAAGGGTTAGAATTAAACCCTTGTTAATTTATTTTTAAGACAATAAATAGACGGTTTATTTAATTAACATTAAGTCTTTTGATTATTTTAAATATCAAAAATTTTCTTTTCACAATTTTTGGATCGATAATTAAATTATTGGTTTGGATCAAAAAAGCAAATTTACCAATTAAATGTACAAAAAGGTTTTTATGTGTTCAGTTTAGGTCATAAAGTAATTACAATAATTTAAATTTACGACGATAGTTGTGTTGTTTATTATTATAACTCCATATACCAATAATTTCTAATTACCTTGTGTTTTGACAAAACCGCCCTAAAGCAAAATTGTTGTTAATTAAATTATTTGTGCACGAACGAGCATTGAAGTTTGTAATTTTAAGTTTTTTTTAAAAAGAAAATTTTTATAAATATATTTTTTTGCACCTCACAGTTATCCAAAGTTACGTTTTGTTTATAACGACAGCTCTTTTCGAGAAACTTTTTAAGTCTACAAAGTTAATTAATGATCTTACCAACGTTTACCTTTTTCATTTCTTAATAGTATTAATTTTACCTCAAACACGCACTTTAAAGGTCAATTTTATAAATTTATTATTTTCGAGTCAATAGGGTTGAAATTGAAGTTAAATGTTTTGGAAAATTTTATTTAGCTTGGATTTTTCTCAATAGTTATTGTGTAATCAGTTCAGCTGTTAAAGAAAAATTTATTCGGATGGTAAAATTGTACAAAATATGATAAAAGTAATACAAAAACGCAGCACGTCTAGGTGAAAAAGTAGTCGGAGCAGGAGAAAGGGTAGGCGAAAAACGATCGACCAGGTAAAAATTACGTCTGACACTACGTGTTGATTTCCATTTTTAATTGCAACTAAATAATAATTAGAGATAGTAAAAATATTATGAAAACATTTTCGGAATCGGAAAAGATTGCTCTAAAACTTACTAGAGATAAGATTTTTGATTTGTTGCTTACTTTTTGAGAAACGAAAAAGTTTTCAAAAAGCTAAAACTAATTTCCTGCGACGTCTAACGGTCGTGATTATAAATGACAAATAAAGTTAATCTCGAGAATAAAAATTATATTTTTTGGACATAGCAACGTAGCAACGTTACAGTGTCGAAGTTTGGCGTTTGAATATAAATATTAAAATTTGAGGTTAAGTTCTTTTTGTGTTGTTTATATTCAAACGTCAAACTTTGACATTGTAACGTTCCTACGTTGCAATGTCTAAAAAATCTAAATTTTATTCTCGAGATTAACTTTATTTGTCGTTTATAATCATGGCGGTAAGTCTTAGGGAGTCTTAGAGGTCATTCATGCTGACCGTTAACTTAAGCTTTAAGCTTTAACCTTGAGTATAGAGAAAACAATGCTACGATTCAAGGTTAAAGCTTAAGTTAACGGCCAGCATGAATGACCTCTTACTTTCTCTATACAAGCCAAACACGTGTCGTTCTGCATGTTCCGAGATACCATATACAGTAGAACCTTGTAATCCGAGTGCTTGGTGATCCGAATTCTTCCTAATCCGGATCGAACAATATATTTCATTATGTATGTTTAAGTTCAAATTTTTGCATGCTTTGATAAACCGAATCAAAATGTCTGTGTTATTTTAGTTTCTTGTTTACAAATAAATGAGCAGTCACAACAGAAATTAGCTGATTGTTCAGTAGAAAAGTGTATGTGTTCTATCATGCATACACAACGTCAACACAAAACCTTAAACATTAGTGAAAAAGCTAAAATAATTGATAGTTTGAAACGATAGTTTTCTACGATAATTCGGAATATATATTATCATGGATCAGTAATCCGGATGTTTTGAAAATCCGAATTGCCTCTGTTTTAACTAATCCGGACTATCGAGGTCCTACTGTACTGCATTACGTTAGACTGAGCAATTTTAGGTGAGGTTAGGTTAGGTTGGGGATCAGAAATAAGCATCGATATATATGCGAACGCGAGAAGGGTCAAAGGGGCCGAAAACGCAGTCGGACACAACCAGCGCGATTACCAGGGAGATCGAAGGGGTGGCTCCAGGGAAGCCATCCACATTTAAGGGGTCGACAACCAGACGTGGACGTACTCCGATTTGGTTAAAAGAATCCAATAGAATCCAAGACATAACGGGGATGGGGATCACTGTTACTCAAATTAAAGAAAACCTTAAAGGAGGGATAAGTGTCACCACAGTGGGTAGTAAACCCTCTAGGGAGGCATCATTAAGAAAACTATACACGAACATGGAAGGCACGGTCAGTACCTAAGCCGTAACCAAGACCAAAACCATCTTCATCAAAGATCTCCCTGGCTATCATCGAGCTGGCGAGCGTCAAGATTTAATGGCGGGACTTAGGAATGCCCTGGAGAGATGCGCTTGCCAGATTGACGACATCGAGCTAAATGTTCCACAGAGTAGGGAGGGGGAGAGGACGAGGATTGCGTTTGCGAAGATCCTAACAAGGAAAAGAATTAATGTGGGGTGGATGTCCTGTAGGATAGAAGAGGCAAACGTAGCTCCCAAATGCTACAACTGGCTGGGAATAGGCCACTACGCGGCAGACTTCAGAGAAAAAAGACAAGCCGGCATGTGCCATTAGTGCGGGCAGCAGGACCACCTCGCCATAAGTTGCCAAAACGAGGCTAGGTGTCTGACATGCAACGTTGAAGGACACCAGACGGGAGAAAAGAGCTGTCCGATAGCCAAAAGGGCCATGGACGAGTGGAGACCAAAAAAGAAAGAGGTGAAAACAAAGACAGCCGTCATGAGAATCAAAGAAAGCCGCGACAGGCAGTTAGAGGATGGGCATGGCAAGCCACAATATCCAAAGTAAACTTCTAGTTGTATTGCTGCAACGTTTTAAATTATTTATTATTAGTGATTTTAAAATGTGCCAAAGAGTCAAGAAAGTGATAAAAAAACTTTTTTGTCATATTTATACTGTGTCGTCATTTTTTTAAAGTGTCAATCTCGTGATGGATCGGCGATGTTTTGAAGCTGTCCTGAACCAGTGCGTGCCAACTACGTTCGCCCAAATGATACAGATACAGATACAGATATGCCACAAGATAGCGCTACCAGTATTGTTACGACTATGGGTAAGAGGAGGGGTTTCGTCCCAGATGGGTTCCCCTTCTACATAAAAAAAGGTTAGGTTAGGTTAGGTTAGGTTAGATTAGGTTAGGTTAAAACTGTGTGTGTGCGAGTGTGTAGGAAATTGATGACTGTATAGATAAACCGAAATGGTTAGATGAACAACGAGATTAACAACAAAAACATTAACAACTACGAAACCACCACGAGAACCTGAAGTAATGCCGAGAGGTGATCCCAGGTTGCTTTAGTCTATGGTGAGGGGAGGGGTTTAGTTACGGTAGCCTTCTGGGCCACATTCTCAGACGAATTAGGCAATCCAGCTACCTGTCAAATCAAATCTAATATGGTGGATGGTTGGCAGGCTGCGCGCATGCGTAAACCACGTGACTACTTGCACATGTAAACAGCCTATTAGCATAGAGCTTAGGAAGTGCATCATTTTCCCTTTCGCTAAACGCCACTGCCACTGTTTCTAGGTTAGGTGTTCTTTGATAATGGTTTTTGAATTTATGATATTAATAGTAATATTTACTGTGATAAACTGCCTACAACCTGTACCGTTGTTGGTTGTGAAAGTGGCGCAGATCGCGAGTTCCTTATTTTTTTTATTATTTTAAATTGTCCAAATGTAAATGTGTTATCAAAAAAACGACGAGAAAGTTGGATGTGGTTGGATAGCTAGGATTAAAACGCCTGATCTGAGATCTGACAGAGTCCCTACTGAGAAACGAAAGAGTTTGTAGCAGGCATTTTATAACCGGTAAGTAAATATGTCGTTATGGCATGTGTTACTCATAAATAAAGCAACAAATAGTTTTTGCCCACTACTACTGCACTCAAATAACTTATTGATTGCAATAATTACCTCCTTAACTAAATAAATAATTATCGTACTTATTAAACTAACGAAGTGTGCTTTTTTAGGGAAACCGTGCTTTTTAGCAAATGAAAATTACCTAGACTGAGCTCCATCCTAGCACACGAGTTATGTGTAACCATTTCGAAAAGGAAGAGCAATTTGGACTCAAAAAATTATAACCGATAGAAGGAGAAAATAGGTATGATAGTTAAGGTGCTTTCACCTGAACAGCTATAAAAACATGAAAAAAATTTACATTGCACTATTTTCTGTTTATAAATAATATGCTGGATGTTTTGTTAACAGGTGCAAAATGCAGAGTTTGAAAATCCTATTTCAGAGGAAGAAGTTGACGGTTTTGCTACCCAAACGGATATGACCGCTGAAATGTTAACTGTAAAATTTGAGCAGTTACCTTTGCATCTAAGAAAATTACCGAGAGCATGACACAAATGTCTCTCTTTGGATTGATAGAAGATATTTTTAACCAAAAGTGGAAATATTAACAGGCTTTGAATATACGATCTATTTGTACTAAATATATACTTTTTAGAAATACCTACACACTTTATTATAATTGACTTTATTTTATATAACAAATTTTAAATAAATACATGTATGTATTATCAATAAACAGCCTTCAGATAATCGTCTATTCGGTTCTAAAGAATCCTAAATGCTAAGTCATAAAAATGAAGGAAGGGATAGTTTTGAAGCACAAATTCATGCTTTAGGGCCTTAAGTTTAGGCGATTGGGATAAAAATGAATTATATAATAACTTTTTAATTCAATTTACTTGGGTTTTTAGGATGATATGTAATTGTAAACTATTTATTACATCGACTGGTGGAAAAAAAAATTTACTTTTTTGAGGATCATTTTGAAAATGATAATATCTAATTATGTTATCACTAAATAGCCTGAAGATATAATAGTTCATGGACCTCGTCTTAAGATAATGTTTTAACCTTAGTTGTAAGGATTTTTAATCAAACTTTATCATCGTCAACCTAACTTCTTAAAAAATATTGTAGATGGGGACCTTTATATTCATGATTGTAAATGGGCACCTTTACTTTTTTGAAGGCTGCCAACCAACCACCATTTTTTGTCACGTGGTTTGGATTGCCTAATTCTACATTCTCAAAAAAAGGTTAGGTTAGGTGAGGCCACACATATCACGTGAGCGTTTATGTGAGTGAATATTTTTATGTAATACCTATAACATATTTTTTTTTATAAATTATAGGGTGCATATTATTGCCAGAAGCGTTTTAATGGCCGAAAATTATCCCACTTCTGATTGTTGGGTTTAAATAAAAATCTGAGCTCATAAAGTCTAAAAATTAATAATTAATAAATTAATTAACTTTGTCCCTTTTATGTTATTTTAATCCTTAAATAAAAAGTTTGTTGTTATTATAGTGGTTATAATTTGAGAAGTTTTTAAGGCAATTTTTCAACATTAGTGCCACCGCAAATAAATATTAATTTAGAAATAAGCAGTTTTTTGTCGAACAAAACGTAACCATTAATTTGATGTTTTCATCAATAATTTCCTTACGTCAACCCCCTACTTTTTTAAATTAAGTAACAAGTATAGCTTTTTCTTGGTGAAATTTATTACAAAGTAGAAACACTGCATTGTATGGAAAAGCTTGGTGTAACATATGTCAAAAGCATATTACGTAGTTTTCCGTAATTAGTAGGTGAAGTATGAAACTTTACAAACGTTAAAGCTTTTTCCTACGATTTCCCTATGGTACAACTTTTTGTTAAAACAAAGAAGTATAAATTGGAAGGTATAAAGTTGTACGTTAATTTTATAGCAATCGCATTATTTAATGAGCAGCGACTGGATGTATTTCAAATTTCGTCGGATTTTAATTTAAATTTCCCGTAATAATTTTCTGAAAATGTTTCTTCGAAGAACTTGTTCTATAATCATTGAAGTAGTAGGTACAGTCAGCCTCACAATTATTGGCAACTTATTGGTTATTAGCCAACAACGACCAAGGGACAGAAGGGGAGGTGGATGATTTACTACTTGTTGGCAAAATAAAGTTACCCTTCAATTTAAGTATGGGGTGTTACGATGGTTACATCCATAATTTGTGTTAAACGTATAGCCAGGATGGCCATTAATTGTGAGGCTGACTGTACATGTACATTAGGGTGGTCCTAATTTGGTCCAAGTCTCACCCTCTGAATATATCTCTTTTATTTAGACATAAATCCCTACAAAATTTTAGACAAATTAAGTGATGGGGAACCGAACATCACAGGGGTCGAAATATACCCTAAGATGCCTTAGATGTTGTTTTTTTAGGCGCATTTGTTTTTCTAAAGCAGATCTCTGTGTATTTTCACAACTCAAAATAGTAGATCAAGTATCACTTTAATCGTCAGGGTAGATAAAGTAATAGTTTAATCATCCATAGAGCCCTATGCCATGCCAATGCGAGTGTATTTTGCTATTGATTCAAAATCAGATTGAAATATCGGGATGTGTCTTTGTGACATCACAGAATGATATATTTACATTATATTAGCAAAATAGCGTCTCGATAACTGTCATAGTTGATTAGTAACTAACGAGTATACTTGACGGGATTGTTCAATTGTCCGTAACTAGCGCCCTCTAGCGACTTTTACAAAATTAGAATTTGGAACGTATGTTAATGTACTTGGCTAGATCGCATGCCAAATCTTATTAAAATCGGCCAAAAGCTTTCTAAAATATTTACAAAAGAGTGTTTTGAGAGCTCTTTTCAGAAAGTCCCACGCGCCTTAAACCGAAATTGAGTGAAGAAAAATTAAAGTAATTAAAAAAAATATAATTTTTATAGGGGACACTTTGTATAGGTATGTTTGGATATTTTAAAACCTTCTAAAAATGACCATTTAATAAAAAAAAAGTCATGTCATAGCCACATCAGAGTTTTTTTGTATCTTTTTTTCAAAATTGAGTCGATTATGTTAAATCGGCGTTAACTGAATATAAAATAACCGTTGCAAATCAAATAATCAAGTGTAAAAGGATGGTAGGAGAGAATTTAATGTTTTGGAAATTGTTTAACTGCAAAAATTTTCTTTTATTTTCCTGAATACAAAACCTAGAAGGTTGTATAAATGAATTTTGATCAAGTAGTAATGTTTGTGTTGAAAGAGCTTTTCAGTATTCGAAATTAAATTAAATGACATAATTTTACATTTTATTATCGATAATTGAAAGATAATATTTTGATGTGCTTTATATTATAGAAAATCGCGTCGGATAGCATACGTTGAATAATAATTTACTTATTCAAATTTGAGTCGTTTTTTTAACGGTTAGCAATCCGAGGCTTTATTAAAATTTTTTTTTTCAAGTTCGTACCCCGATTTATTTTCTTTTCAAATAAGCAAGTTTTAAGGTCGGAGAAAAAACAGGAAAATTCTTCTCATACTTTTCTTTATTTTCGACAAGAATTCCTTTTAAGTTTGTACTTTATTTCGATTTGACCTTCTCACAAACATTTTTTTAATTTACGAGCTTTTATTATTTTATACCCCGGTGTCCCATGATGTAAGATCACTCTTTAGCTACCTCATAATCTGGTCAAAAGGGCGACTTTTTCAAAGACTACAGCACAATGTTAATATTTTTAATCATTAATTAATTGTGTGGCGCCCTCTAAGTACGTATACAGTCTTAAAGCTGGACGAACATTGAATCGACTCGGCTCGTATCAGCCCGGCTCGGCACAGCCAATTTCTTTGCTATAAACTAAAATGTATTACCATCCGCGTATTAAATTAGCTCAAAAACTAGACTGTGCTGATGCAGAGCTGAGCGATTCAATACGCGAGTGGTAATACATTTTATTGTCTAGCAAAGAAATTGACTGTGCCGAGCTAGCGATTCGAGCCGAGTCGATTTAATGCGCGTCCAGTTTAAAGGTGCTCTGCTTACCACGATTATTTTAATTTGACCTTTTAAATCTTCTACCTAACCTCCATTTATATGACTCTATAATGAACACTCTTTAGTTTCGACTTATCCTATAATAGGTGGAACGTGGGTGAAAAGTTGCGACCATACATCGTGGGACACTCTTTATACCATAATAAAAATTCATCCATTTTATTTCTTTAGACATTTAATTAATTATTATTTAATTTAATCAAAAAGAGATAAAACGTAAAAAGAATTCATTTTCTTAAATAAATAAAATAAATTCTATCATCGTTGTTATTGTTGAAATTATCGCTGATTTTGATGGATTGCCGAGAAAGTTTTGTTTTATTAAAAATGAGACGATTCTTCGCTCGAATTTTTTGTTATGAAATAATAATGAAGTGGACTAAAAAGAGCTTTAATAAAAGCAAACAACAACTTGAGAATTCTTTTATGTTGAGCGTTCCAACTTTGCGTGCTTCTAAAACCATGATATACGAAGAGTTGGGGAATGAGCATATGTTTCATGAAACTTTCAAAGATCATTTTTAATAAATATTAATTACAGATGGGCAGAATAGGCTTTGTGAGACTTCTCATAAAAATATAGAATTTTGCACAACGTTAATGCCTTCGGCGCATCGCACCGCGCTCTGCTCGTAGTACCACACTTATCATCGCACCGAAAATATAAATAAAGCATTATTTTACATAAGAGTGTGCGAGGTCCTTTAATTTTATATTGTCATATAAAACAATGCTTTATTTATTTTTTCGGTGCGTTGCTAAGTGCAGTGCTATGAGCAATGCTAGGTGCGGTGAGCCGACTTGTTGACGCGCTTACAGACGTTTAAAACATTGTCTTTCAAAAAGTTTTCATTAAGACTTTCTACAGACTTGCAAATCATGGCTCTCAAGTTTGTTGGACTTTTTAAAACGATCTTCTCACGAGCGGCTATAATAAACACAGTAAAAGCAGTAAAAGCTAAAAGAAGACATGACAAAACTTTAAAAATTCTTTCTTTCTAGTTTCTAGCATGAAGCAGTAAATTTAATTTTTAGTATTTTGTGTAAATGAACTTTCAGCATCTTGGTAAAGGAAAACGTTTTACCTTAAAAGTTGAAGAAATTGTGTTCAATTGTGGTTTTCTATAGAAAATAGTTCAAAGCTTCTTTTTGAGTTGCATTTTATCTAAAAGTTTCTCTTTTTTTTGTAATTTTTTTTAAAAGAGGTAAAAAACTATCGTCTTTATTTTCCTATATGTAATTTGATTACGTCTGTTGAAACAATACCTCCGGAGAGACTATAATTTAATTGTTCCAACAATAAAATGCATCACTTTACTTACTCGACTCTCCATTAATGCGATTGGTTTTTTATCAGTATATCAAATTGTACTTAGCTAATAAGGAGCCTTTTTAAATAAATTATTTCTAATAATTAAATTAACGACTACTCTTGCGCTAAATGCAATTTTAGTTTAATTAAAATACATACTGCAAACGTAATCCAATTTTTTAGCTTTTTATGTGCTGTTTTAAGGACCTTTTAAATACTCCAAGTGAATGGTTCTGATTTAAAACTTAATATCGTATTATAGTGATATGATTTTTAAATTGTTAGTCATTATTTTTTAGACGAATTTATACTACTCGTTTTGGGAATTTGACGAGTTCAGTTATTATTTGGAATTAGTGTTTATTCCACCTCGTTTGACGGATTTTAAAACCCTTATCTACAGGTATGTTGCCCATGTCCATATTTTTTCTTATCTTTTGTATTATTCTGTGTTTTCTTTTAAGTTTGGGTTATTAATTTACCTATCTTTAATACCACGTTTCAATTAGATGAGTTTATCTATGTATTATCTTCATTTTCAAATTTTGGGTTTATCATCATCGATTTTTTTTAATCGGTAGCTGAGATACGGTTACAGATGCAAGAGTTTATCCAGCTTATCAGCGTACAGATAAGTGGAAATTGTTTTATGATGGTTTATTTGGAGTTTCTCAATTTAAAAATGTCAAATGATATTTTGTTAAAAATATTTGTTAATAATTTTGTTTTCTAAAATCGAAAATACGTGAGTTATGCGCGAAATACTAAAATGATCTTTAAAAACAAGATGAAGGCTTTTCACCTCGTGGTAGAATTATAAACCTTTCTTAAATCTAGTTGGTAATGCAATTAGTGGCAATTTGTTAAATAATTAAAATTTAATATGATTTACCGCTACTCGATAGTTCGATAATCCTTTTTTTGTATCGGTTTTAAGTTACAAAGGACGAAAATTGTTAAAAGCTCTTGTTATATACTTTACTATAGCAGCTTTACGTTTTAAAGTAGAGATGTTTTTTGTACCTCGTCATAAAGGCTCAAATTTGTTGTGAGGGTAAATGTTAGGACACAGATTGTAATCACAAAGTTTGTTTAATATCCTTGTCATGAAACAACTTGAAATGATAACTTGGAGTTATTACATGTGTATAACATGAACCCGCATTAAATATGCATTATCGTAATATTACTAAAAGGCGATTAAAAGTATAAATTTTCTGATGGTGAACTAGACAAAAGATTTATTCTAGTTTTTCACTTGGCTGTTGATGCAAATCGCTTAATTAAAAACTTTCGAGATAAACTTCTTTTATTTTGTTAAGACGGGATTTAACATTAGAAATAAGGGCTTCATTTACAACGAGATTTTATTTTTTCATATTTTAATCATTAAATTGCATCCCAGTTCCCTCAGTAACTACACACAATGAGGTTTGAGAAAAGAATTAATTTAAAACAAATTCGATTTTGTTGAAAATTCATGTAAAAGTGTCTTAGTTAACGTAATAAAAGTCCCCAAACATCCCACTCATGATAATCGTTCATATTGAAATGTGTCACTCGTTTTTCAATTTTTCACAAACAAGTGAAATAAAACATTTGCATCTGTTGACTTTGGCTTAAACAATCTCGCTTTAGAAAAATATTTTCATTTTAAAATAAAACACAAGCGGCCATTTGAAATTGTATATTACACATTATTCAAAACATAAATCAGGTTAGCACAAACTTTTCGAGTAACATCTGTTATGGAATCTTCTACTGGAGCGAAAATTGTTGTTTGGGTGTGTCGGACAGTTAAATTGTAGCTATTGCTGTTAACTCATGATAAATAACTTGGAATCTCCAATAATGCACAAACTTTCATCAAGTTGTTGAAACATTTCAACTTGAGAGTTACTCGAAGAAAAATAAACGTATCAGATTTTGTGGGAAATCAAACAAAAAATATTTTGGTGGTGTCAAATTTCAATTAGTTGAAATTTAAATAAAGTGCGTTCCTAAAGTAAATGTGAGTTTAGTAAAAATGCAAAGGTTTAATCATAGCGTGAATAATAATAAGATGATACTTTCTATAGTAAATAAAATGTAACACGGGTTTCCGAGACCCAGCAAGGTTTTTTACGAGACCCAGTGAAGTTTTATAAAAATCTGTACTTATGCTATCGAGTATCCTAAGACTATAAGATGTTACTTTCGAGAGTTAAAAAAATGTAATACGGGTTTCTGAGACCAAATAAGGTTTTTTTACGAGACCCAGTTAAGTTTCTTAAAAACCTGTACTTCTGCTATCCAGTCTCCTAAAACTAGAAGATGATACTAGTAGGTATACCGACGATTTGGACGGGGTAAGTTAGGAATCTACTTTACCGACATGTTACTGGCAATTACAGGTTTCTGTTACCGACATTACAAATTCCCGCCATTTTGGTTTTAAACTTTGCTAAGGGGCCGTGCTGTCTGCTACCGACATGTCTTGGCAGCTGGCGGCTATGGAGACCCTGGGTTGCTTCGTCTAAGGGGCCCCATTTGCAATTTGCAGCTGTCATCGATGGAATTAGACGACGAACATGTGGGACGTAGTATAGTAAACCCAACGTAAGTTGAATCCACCACGTGACCAAACCTGCGCGAGGCGTAGCTTCAGAGCCCAGTGGCGGAGCTAGTTATTTCTTCTGTGAAAAAAATTATTTTTAAAAGTTGTCAAAATTTAAAATTATTACTAAATTTAATATTTTATTTGAAGTACTAATAATAATTAATTACTGGTTTAATACTTTGTGAATGAGATCTTCACATTATTAAAATGCTTGTAATTATTTTGCTTCGACAAAAGTAATGTAATAACTATACGACGGCACTGTCTGCGTTCGTTTCTAAGCAACGACCGCACTAATCTACTGCGCAACTTTAACGGTCATCACGTGGTGGATTCACCTTACGTTGGGTTACCTCTAGTATTTGAGAAGCGCGCGTGCGAAATTTAAATTTGGATTTTAAAGTTTTTTTTTAAATATTTCGTCTCAACCAGAATTCGATCCCGCGATCATTGGGTTCGAAGACCATCGCCTAACCCCCTACACTACGGAGGATCACATTAGAGTGTAGTTAAATAATCTGCTACTAAAAGGACCCAAACAGCTTGATATACCAGAGGTAGGTAGAAATTTCGGATGTCGGTAATTCAAATCAGTAATGCCGATAAAAAATGGGGGAAAATGACCGGATCTATCAAATTAGCAAAGTTTCAAACCAAAATGTCGAACTTAGCAAAGTTTCAAACTAAAATGACGGGAATCTGTAATGTCGGTAACAGAAACCTGTAATTGTCGGTAACATGTCGGTAAAGTAGATTCCTAACTTACCCCGTCCAAATCGTCGGTATACCTACTGATACTATCTAGAGTTAATAAAATGTAAGACGGGTTTCCGAGACCCAGCAAGGTTTTTTACGAGACCCAGTTAAGTTATTTAAAAATCTTTACTTTTGCTATCGAGTCTCCTATGGCTATAAAATGTTACATTCTAGAGTTAAAAAAATGTGACACGGATTTTCGAGATCCAGCAGATTTTCTTAGAGACTCAGCTAGGTTTTTAAAACCTGTACTTCTGTTATCGAGTCCTATCGGACTTACGTGACTGTGAATGTGTGAAAGTTTTAATAACCCTAGTCTTAAGGTCTAAAGAATAGCCCGGTTTTACAAACCATTAATATTGGGTTTCCTAAGTGCAGCAGATGACGCTAGTTTTTAGCAGTTTAAAAAAATTTGATTCGAAAGTTTTTGAGACTCACTAAGGTTTTAAAAAAATGTACTATTGGGCTCATGTCACTTTGTATTTCTGCAAGTAGTGAAAGTATCCTGGCATTTAAAGTCCAGCAAGGTTTTAGAAATCATTAATATCGGATTTACTCTCGATAGTCCAGATATTAGCGATTTTAGCCTAGGAAAAATAGTAGGACTGCCAAAACTCAGTGCATGGGCTTTTTGAAAGCATATTTTTTATCCAGTATTACTATGCGGGAGCTAGACCGGATTTGATGTCACAGCTGATAAAATTGGTGCAAAATTCAAAATTGGCGGTAATAGGGCGTGTAAATTAAAAAATTCAAAATGGCGCTCAAATCTATTGATTCAAATTTGAATAGAAGGAATGGTTGTAAATGAGATTTGACAATTTGAAACGATTACGACGGCACAGCTGGACGGTCCTTCATCTAACTGAAAAAGGGACCTTACACTTTCAAATGGGACATTTGACAGTTTAAAACCGCCTTCTTGGCTTCTTTACTATTACAGTTGTATGTAGTTTTTACATAGAAGCATTTATGACATTTTTAAATACTTAATAATAACGCGCAGTTGTTGATTCCCAAAATCAGAGCGCCTTTTCCATTCGTTCGTGATTCGTGCCTTTTGCATTCCTTTTAGTTCAATTAAATTTATAAGGGTAAGGGGGGAGACTTTAGGACGGGCTCTATTTCATTCTTCAATAGTGTTAAAATGGAGAGAAGTTTTTGTTTTAACTCAATCCGAATCTTTGTTCCCTCGTATTGAATTAACAATGTTCATTGTTCACACTCACACAGATAAGTAAGTGGAAACTTTTTTCTGCTCGAAAAGTTTTTTTAAGCGAGAATTCGAAAAATCTTGATGACAATTTTGTTTTAAAATCGTTGCAAATAAAAAATTAGTTTCAATTGAAACGAAATGAAAACTTTGACGATTCAAAAGTTGTTGGAAAATATTTGTTCACTTTAGGAAAAATATGTTTTTTGACATAATAAAATGGAACAAAAATTTGTGTGATGTAAAAAATAAATTTTTGATGGTTCTACAGTTGGTTGCTATCACTTGGGAATAAAGAAACATGTTTTATATACTTTGAAATCCTTTTTTCCATTTTCGCAGATTTAAAATTGAACTTCTCAAATCTATTGGTAAATATAAAATTTAATTTCTTTTTCAACTTTTTTTAGACGCTGCCAAATATTTTATGGTGTTATATTATATTTTTTAAGTTTTACAAAATTTATAATCATAACTTAAAATTGCCTATCCGTAAGGATAATAAAATGTCACGAAAAACCAAGCATCCCATTATTAACTCGGGCTTCATTTTTTCCCTATCTCGCATATACACGAGAGAAGCAGTTTCATTTCACAGCAATTTAAATTTAAAACGACTTTAAAAGATTTGTTTTTCCATTAATGGAAAATTTTGTATAGAAAAATTGCACATTACAGAATAAGAAATTGCTTTAATAAAAATCAAATTACACTCATAAACTTAATTTGATATTAATGATTCAATATCTAATTACTAATAAAAAATTAAAAAAAAAGTTTACAAACTTTTACAATTTGATCAATACCCGCTCTCTTAAGTGCTCTCTAATTGATGCTAAATTACATAATCCATGCATTTAAAATTGACTTTACGATCATTAAAAATTCGATTAAACTAACTTTTCTATGTTCTCTACGTCCAATTTTTCTTATTTTTAAGTAGGAAAATCCCAGAATCTATTAAATATCCATTGTTAAATTACAGAACCGCTTTTGTTGAGAAACAAGCAAAATCATCCAGCAACTTTTAACTAATTTAACCATTCTCATAATAATTTTTACCGCTTCCGAGATCCCAATATGTAGGTACCATTTAAAAAACTCACCCGTCATGTCCTTCTGTTCGCCCATTGATCAATTGGTATGACTGTCGGTCCTATGGACCGTAAGTCTTATATTCGTTCTTTCATATTTATATCTGCTTGTCTCTCTAGCTCTCCGTTTATCTATAAATGTCTATCATTCCGTCTGAATGTCTAATGACATTCGTTCCTGCATGCCTATCTATAAATATGCCTGTCGGTCCTTCGGACCGCAAGTTTTTCGTTCGTTTTTCCGTATTTTTGTGTGCTTGTGCCTTTGGCTCTCCGTTAGTTATATGTCTGACTATATCTAACGACATTCCTTCCCGCCTGCCTTTAAATATTCCACTATCTATTGGTATGCATTGGTAAGCAAGTTTTTTGTTCGTTTTTCCGTATTTTTGTGTGCTTGTGCCTCTGGCTCTCCGGTAGTTATATGTATGTCTGACTATCTAACGACATTCCATCCTGCCTGCCTTTAAATATTCCACTATCTATTGGTATGCATGTCGGTTCTTCGGACCGCAAGTTTCTCGCCCGTTCTTCCGTATTATTGTGTGCTTGTGCCTCTGGCTCTCCGGTAGTTATATGTATGTCTGACTATCTAACGACATTCCATCCTGCCTGCCTTTAAATATTCCACTATCTATTGGTATGCATGTCGGTTCTTCGGACCGCAAGTTTCTCGCCCGTTCTTCCATATTATTGTGTGCTTGTGCCTCTAACTCCCCGTTAGTTATATGTCTGACTATATCTAACGACATTCCTTCCCGCCTGCCTTTAAATATTCCACTATCTATTGGTATGCATTGGTAAGCAAGTTTTTTGTTCGTTTTTCCGTATTTTTGTGTGCTTGTGCCTCTGGCTCTCCGGTAGTTATATGTATGTCTGACTATCTAACGACATTCCATCCTGCCTGCCTTTAAATATTCCACTATCTATTGGTATGCATGTCGGTTCTTCGGACCGCAAGTTTCTCGCCCGTTCTTCCGTATTATTGTGTGCTTGTGCCTCTGGCTCTCCGGTAGTTATATGTATGTCTGACTATCTAACGACATTCCATCCTGCCTGCCTTTAAATATTCCACTATCTATTGGTATGCATGTCGGTTCTTCGGACCGCAAGTTTCTCGCCCGTTCTTCCGTATTATTGTGTGCTTGTGCCTCTGGCTCTCCGGTAGTTATATGTATGTCTGACTATCTAACGACATTCCATCCTGCCTGCCTTTAAATATTCCACTATCTATTGGTATGCATGTCGGTTCTTCGGACCGCAAGTTTCTCGCCCGTTCTTCCGTATTTTTGTGTGCTTGTGCCTCTGGCTCTCCGGTAGTTATATGTATGTCTGACTATCTAACGACATTCCATCCTGCCTGCCTTTAAATATTCCACTATCTATTGGTATGCATGTCGGTTCTTCGGACCGCAAGTTTCTCGCCCGTTCTTCCGTATTTTTGTGTGCTTGTGCCTCTGGCTCTCCGGTAGTTATATGTATGTCTGACTATCTAACGACATTCCATCCTGCCTGCCTTTAAATATTCCACTATCTATTGGTATGCATGTCGGTTCTTCGGACCGCAAGTTTCTCGCCCGTTCTTCCGTATTATTGTGTGCTTGTGCCTCTGGCTCTCCGGTAGTTATATGTATGTCTGACTATCTAACGACATTCCATCCTGCCTGCCTTTAAATATTCCACTATCTATTGGTATGCATGTCGGTTCTTCGGACCGCAAGTTTCTCGCCCGTTCTTCCGTATTTTTGTGTGCTTGTGCCTCTGGCTCTCCGGTAGTTATATGTATGTCTGACTATCTAACGACATTCCATCCTGCCTGCCTTTAAATATTCCACTATCTATTGGTATGCATGTCGGTTCTTCGGACCGCAAGTTTCTCGCCCGTTCTTCCGTATTATTGTGTGCTTGTGCCTCTGGCTCTCCGGTAGTTATATGTATGTCTGACTATCTAACGACATTCCATCCTGCCTGCCTTTAAATATTCCACTATCTATTGGTATGCATGTCGGTTCTTCGGACCGCAAGTTTCTCGCCCGTTCTTCCGTATTATTGTGTGCTTGTGCCTCTAGCTCCCCGTTAGTTATATGTCTGACTATATCTAACGACATTCCTTCCCGCCTGCCTTTAAATATTCCACTATCTATTGGTATGCATGTCGGTTCTTCGGACCGCAAGTTTCTCGCCCGTTCTTCCGTATTATTGTGTGCTTGTGCCTCTAGCTCCCCGTTAGTTATATGTCCTTCAAACTGCTAGTTTTTCGTTCGTGTTTCCGTATTTTTGTGTGCTTTTGCCTCTGGCTCTCCGTTAGTTATATGTCTGACTGTCTAACGACATTCCATCCTGCCTGCCTTTAAATATTCCACTATCTATTGCTATGCATGTCGGTCCTTCGGACCGCAAGTTTTTTGTTCGTTTTTCCGTATTTTTGTGTGCTTGCGCCTTTGGCTCTCCGTTAGTTATATGTCTGACTGTCTAACTACATTCCTACCCGCCTGCCTTTAAATATTCCACTATCTATTGCTATGCATTTCGGTCCTTCGGACCGCAATTTTCGCGTCCGTTCTTCCGTATTTTTGGGTGCTTGTGCCTCTGGCTCTCCGTTAGTTATATGTCCTTCGAACTGCAAGTTTTTAGTTCGTGTTTCCGTATTTTATTGTGCTTTTGCCTCTGGCTCTCCGGTAGTTATATGTCTGACTGTCTAACGACATTCTTACCCGCCTGCCTTTAAATATTCCACTATCTATTGCTATGCATGTCGGTCCTTCGGACCGCAATTTTCGCGTCCGTTCTTCCGTATTTTAGGGTGTTTGTGTCTCTGGCTCTCCGTTAGTTATATGTCCTTCGAACCGCAAGTTTTTAGTTCGTGTTTCCGTATTTTTTTGTGCTTTTGCCTCTGGCTCTCCGGTAGTTATATATCTGACTGTCTAACGACATTCCATCCTGCCTGCCTTTAAATATTCCACTATTTATTGCTATGCATGTCGGTCCTTCGAACCGCAAGTTTTTTGTTCGTTTTTCCGTATTTTTGTGTGCTTGCGCCTTTGACTCTCCGTTAGTTATATGTCTGACTGTCTAACTACATTCCTTCCCGCCTGCCATTAAATATTCCGCTATCTATTGCTATGCATGTCGGTCCTTAGGACCGCAATTTTCGCGTCCGTTCTTCCGTATTTTAGGGTGTTTGTGTCTCTGGCTCTCCGTTAGTTATATGTCCTTCGAACCGCAAGTTTTTAGTTCGTGTTTCCGTATTTTTGTGAGCTTTTGCCTCTGGCTCTCCGGTAGTTATATGTCTGACTGTCTAACAACATTCCATCCTGCCTGCCTTTAAATATTCTCCTATCTATTGGTATGCATGTCGGTTCTTCGGACCGCAAGTTTCTCGCCCGTTCTTCCGTATTATTGTGTGCTTGTGCCTCTAGCTCCCCGTTAGTTATATGTCTGACTATATCTAACGACATTCCTTCCCGCCTGCCTTTAAATATTCCACTATCTATTGGTATGCATGTCGGTTCTTCGGACCGCAAGTTTCTCGCCCGTTCTTCCGTATTATTGTGTGCTTGTGCCTCTAGCTCCCCGTTAGTTATATGTCCTTCAAACTGCAAGTTTTTCGTTCGTGTTTCCGTATTTTTGTGTGCTTTTGCCTCTGGCTCTCCGTTAGTTATATGTCTGACTGTCTAACGACATTCCATCCTGCCTGCCTTTAAATATTCCACTATCTATTGCTATGCATTTCGGTCCTTCGGACCGCAATTTTCGCGTCCGTTCTTCCGTATTTTTGGGTGCTTGTGCCTCTGGCTCTCCGTTAGTTATATGTCCTTCGAACTGCAAGTTTTTAGTTCGTGTTTCCGTATTTTATTGTGCTTTTGCCTCTGGCTCTCCGGTAGTTATATGTCTGACTGTCTAACTACATTCCTACCCGCCTGCCTTTAAATATTCCACTATCTATTGCTATGCATTTCGGTCCATCGGACCGCAATTTTCGCGTCCGTTCTTCCGTATTTTTGGGTGCTTGTGCCTCTGGCTCTCCGTTAGTTATATGTCCTTCGAACTGCAAGTTTTTAGTTCGTGTTTCCGTATTTTTTTGTGCTTTTGCCTCTGGCTCTCCGGTAGTTATATATCTGACTGTCTAACGACATTCCATCCTGCCTGCCTTTAAATATTCCACTATTTATTGCTATGCATGTCGGTCCTTCGAACCGCAAGTTTTTTGTTCGTTTTTCCGTATTTTTGTGTGCTTGCGCCTTTGACTCTCCGTTAGTTATATGTCTGACTGTCTAACTACATTCCTTCCCGCCTGCCATTAAATATTCCGCTATCTATTGCTATGCATGTCGGTCCTTCGGACCGCAATTTTCGCGTCCGTTCTTCCGTATTTTAGGGTGTTTGTGTCTCTGGCTCTCCGTTAGTTATATGTCCTTCGAACCGCAAGTTTTTAGTTCGTGTTTCCGTATTTTTGTGAGCTTTTGCCTCTGGCTCTCCGGTAGTTATATGTCTGACTGTCTAACTACATTCCATCCTGCCTGCCTTTAAATATTCTCCTATCTATTGCTATGCATGTCGGTCCTTCGAACCGCAAGTTTTTTGTTCGTTTTTCCGTATTTTTGTGTGCTTGCGCCTTTGACTCTCCGTTAGTTATATGTCTGACTGTCTAACTACATTCCTTCCCGCCTGCCATTAAATATTCCGCTATCTATTGCTATGCATGTCGGTCCTTCGGACCGCAATTTTCGCGTCCGTTCTTCCGTATTTTTGTATACTCGTGCCTCTGGCTCTCCGTTAGTTATATGTCTGACTATATGTCTGACTGTCTAACGACATTCCATCCTGCCTGCCTTTAAATATTCCACTGTCTATTGGTATGCATGTCGGTCTTTCGGACCGCATGTTATACGTTCGTTTTTCCTTATTTTTGTGGGCTTTTTCCTCTGGCTCTCCGGTAGTAATATGTCTGAATCTCTCTCTCTGACTGTCTAACGACTTTCCTTTCTGCCTGCGTTTAAATATTCCACTATCTATTGGTATGCCTGTCGGTGCTTCGGACCGCAGATCTTTTCGTTTGTTCTTCTGTATTTCTGTCTCCTTGCACCTCTGGTTCTCCTTATATCTATCTATTGTATGTCTGACTCTCTGTCTGACTATTTAACGATATTCCTTCCTGATTGCCTTTAAATATGCTAGTATTTGTTGGTATGCCTGTTGGTCCATCGGACCACAAATCTTTTTGTTGATTTTTCCGTATGTTGTCTCCTTAGTTTTCTGTTTATGTATAAGTCTGTTCGTTCGTTCGCTCTTCTATCTAGCGGTATGTCTGTAGTTTCTTCGAACCAATCGTTCTCTCGTCGGTTTATCCGTATTTTTGTCTGCTATCTATTTATATGTCTCTCTGTCTGACTATGTAATGACATTAATTCCTGTCTGCCTGTAAATATGTCACAAATGAGTTTATGGAATGAATTACTCCAGATTTCAGATAGAAACGATAGAACTATTACAGTCTCTCAGTGGGGCTTTTCATAACCATTTTTAAAGGTGTCATTCAAACCACAACCTTACATAAGCGTAGTAAATCGTAAAACACGATAGTATTTTTAAATATTTGACTTTAAATCTTAGAAAGAGATTCAATGTGTGAGAAGATAAAAAAAATGCAGACATTTTCACGAAAAATCTGGATAAGATCAAGATCGTATCGTTCGCAGTAAATTTCTCTAACCTAACCGAAGCGTACTACGAGTGACGTTTGTTCACCTTTTCTCCAACTAAAAACCATTTTAATATTTTAATAGAAAATCCCCAAAATAAAGAAATTGAATGGAGGAAAAGATAAACGAAAGTGTAAAGTTACAAATTCAATTTAAATGAAGTAAAAAATTTAAAACAAAAAAAAAAGTAGAAACTTTTACTCCTCTTCTTGTTCTTCTTGTTCTTCTTGCTTTTTAATAAGTTAATAGGATTTACTTTTTGTAGATTTATTTTGTTTTACACAATCTTAGTTTACAAGAAACGCAACTTAATAAAACTTACAACAATAAAACATTCTCTCGGAATACACACCAGAAAATTTAAGACGCGTCATGAAAAGTGGTAGCAAAAAGAAATCTCGCGCTGAAATTTATCGTACTTTTCAGTTTTAATCTTGAAAAGTGTGTGATAATTAAAATAAATCTCTCTTTGAAACACGATAATATTCCCTTTGAGTAATGTTTGTGCCATATTTTTTTCAAAAATAGTATGTGCAGATTATGACTAGGGTGGTCATTATTTGTGTAGAAAATTTTTTAAGAACTCTAATAGAAAAATAAAATACGCTGTAAAATTTTAAAAAGATCAGAAAACCTTAAGACGTGCTTCAATGACCTTGATTGCAGATTTATTCATTAATATTTTTAAAAATACAGGATGTCAATGAATTGTTTGAACAAACTTCAGAACTATGTTCTCTACTTAACTTTCCACCGGACGCCTTAAAATTAAGCTACCCATATTTTTTTGTTTTCTTCAATTTAGATTTTTAAGGCTTCTAAATTTTATTTTGTGTACCTATATTATAGAAACTCTTTGACCGATTTTAATAAAATTTGGTATAAGACCTAATCAAGGGCCAAACATAAGTGCCAAATTGTAATTTTGTAAAAGTCGCTAGAGGGCGCTAGTTACGGACAATCGGGGCGTTCTATCCCGTTTAATCATCAGTTACTAATCAACTACGAGCGTTAGCGCGACGCGACTTGGCCAAAATATTGTAAATATATCATTCTGAAATGTCACAAAGACACATCTTGATATTTCCATTTGATTTTAAAATATTAACAAAATACACTCGCATTTGCCCAGCGCGATAATGAATTTTGTCATATAAAAATGACAGATTGACACTTAAATTCATTATTTATGTCAGGGTCGTATTGAGTTACAATGATTGTTACTGCCGAGTGAAACCAGACAAGCCAAGATTTGGAATTTTATTGTATCTTTGCCAAGAACGCGCAACGGTGAGAGAATCTTGAGGTGAAAATATTCGTTATTTGTGCTAGAATTAAAAAAAAAAATTAAAAATTTTTGAAATAAAAATTGAACAATTCCATGACAATTTTATAGCGTGCATTATAAAATTTTGAAAAAAAATCAAAAGCTTTTAACATTTAGTGCTCCACATTGCAAACAATAATAATTCGATTGAGTTACAAAACAATGTTAAAAGAGAATAAAAAAAATTGGTCTATAATTTAATTTTATTGTTGTTCGAAAATTCCATTTTCCAGTTACTTAAACTATAAAATAAAAGCTATGATAGAAACAAGATTAAAATTGAAAAGTTGGCAAAAGGTAGAGTATTAAAGACATAGAATAAAGAAGTTTTTTTAAAAAAGTTAAAAAAAAGTAAATATATATTTCTTTTTAAAAAGTTGGTGTATTGTATAATAACACACAAAGTTTTAAAATTTGTTGTTGAAGCTATTTAAGAAAAAAAAAGGAGAAGAAAACTTTTTCAATTTTAACGTTAACACCGCGATGCATTTTCACACTTCAACAGTTAACTTTTTTAAAATTACACCAAACAAAAAGATATTTCTCATGACAGTCATGACTTTCGATTAAATTTTAAGCTCTTCGATTGACGTCCTAAGTATTGAATTTAAGCCAAATCTCTCATCATATTAAACATGACGCGAATCTAAACCAATTTTGATTAAACCGTTAATTCGTCTTCCGTACGAATAATCTCATCTACTCAAGTACTCTACTGCTATGTGAGGATTAAAAACGAGTTCAACTTTTTTTAAAATGATTGAACATCACATGAGATTGATAAATTTTTGATAATAGTTTTTTCGTGTTGTGTAAACATGAACTATGTCATAAATCAAAAATTGGTTTTTAAAATAATAAATTATGTGCCAAACTTGCTCCGTGCTTTAAAAATTGAAAAATTGATTAATATTTTCTCCAACACCACATTAACCCTCAATAAAATTTTACATTCTACGTATAAATTCAACGGATATTTTCCATGTAATTTGCTTGTAATAAGTAAAATAATTGCCTTTATTTAACTTGTGTCTTATGTGTAATGGACCTCATCAATTGCGTCCTTAAGCAGGACATATAGTAGGATACAGAGTACAGGCTGATTCATTGAAATGACCGCCGTAGTAACTATAACTCGTTATTTTTTTAATGGAACACGTTGTATATTTTTATATATTTGGATTCCTGGTGAAATTTAAAAGCTAAATTTGTAAAAATATACAGGGTATTCCATTTGAAAATAATGAGTTACGGTTATTTGAAAATAAGTAACTTTGGGTTGCTTTTATAAATGATGATTCATTGAAACGACCGCCGCAGTGACTATAACTCGTTATTTTTTAATGGAACACCCTGTATATTTGTATATATTTGGATTCCTGGTGAAATTTAAAAGCTAAATTTGTAAAAATATACAGGGTATTCCATTTGAAAATAATGAGTTACGGTTATTTGAAAATAAGTAACTTTGGGTTGCTTTTATAAACGATGATGCATTGAAACGACCGCCGCAATGACTATAACTCGTTATTTTTTAATGGAACACCCTGTATATTTTTATACATTTGGATTCCTGGTGAAATTTAAAAGCTAAATTTGTAAAAATATACAGGGTGTTCCATTTGAAAATAATGAGTTACGGTTATTTGAAAATAAGTAACTTTGGGTTTCTTTTATAAATGATGATTCATTGAAATGACCGCCGTAGTGACTATAACTCGTTATTTTTTTAATGGAACACGTTGTATATTTTTATATATTTGGATTCCTGGTGAAATTTAGAAGCTAAATTTGTAAAAATATACAGGGGGTTCCATTTGAAAATAATGAGTTACGGTTATTTGAAAATAATTAACTTTGGGTTGCTTTTAGAAACGATGATTCATTGAAACGACCGCCGTAGTGACTATAACTCGTTATTTTTTAATGGAACACCCTGTATATTTTTATATATTTGGATTCCTGGTGAAATTTAAAAGCTAAATTTGTAAAAATATACAGGGTATTCCATTTGAAAATAATGAGTTACGGTTATTTGAAAATAAGTAACTTTGGGTTGCTTTTATAAACGATGATGCATTGAAACGACCGCCGCAATGACTATAACTCGTTATTTTTTAATGGAACACCCTGTATATTTTTATACATTTGGATTCCTGGTGAAATTTAAAAGCTAAATTTGTAAAAATATACAGGGTGTTCCATTTGAAAATAATGAGTTACGGTTATTTGAAAATAAGTAACTTTGGGTTTCTTTTATAAATGATGATTCATTGAAATGACCGCCGTAGTGACTATAACTCGTTATTTTTTTAATGGAACACGTTGTATATTTTTATATATTTGGATTCCTGGTGAAATTTAGAAGCTAAATTTGTAAAAATATACAGGGGGTTCCATTTGAAAATAATGAGTTACGGTTATTTGAAAATAATTAACTTTGGGTTGCTTTTAGAAACGATGATTCATTGAAACGACCGCCGTAGTGACTATAACTCGTTATTTTTTAATGGAACACCCTGTATATTTGTATATATTTGGATTCCTGGTGAAATTTAAAAGCTAAATTTGTAAAAATATACAGGGTATTCCATTTGAAAATAATGAGTTACGGTTATTTGAAAATAAGTAACTTTGGGTTGCTTTTATAAACGATGATGCATTGAAACGACCGCCGCAATGACTATAACTCGTTATTTTTTAATGGAACACCCTGTATATTTTTATACATTTGGATTCCTGGTGAAATTTAAAAGCTAAATTTGTAAAAATATACAGGGTGTTCCATTTGAAAATAATGAGTTACGGTTATTTGAAAATAAGTAACTTTGGGTTTCTTTTATAAATGATGATTCATTGAAATGACCGCCGTAGTGACTATAACTCGTTATTTTTTTAATGGAACACGTTGTATATTTTTATATATTTGGATTCCTGGTGAAATTTAGAAGCTAAATTTGTAAAAATATACAGGGGGTTCCATTTGAAAATAATGAGTTACGGTTATTTGAAAATAATTAACTTTGGGTTGCTTTTAGAAACGATGATTCATTGAAACGACCGCCGTAGTGACTATAACTCGTTATTTTTTAATGGAACACCCTGTATATTTTTATATATTTGGATTCCTGGTGAAATTTAGAAGCTAAATTTGTAAAAATATACAGGGTGTTCCATTTGAAAATAATGAGTTACGGTTATATGAAAATAAGTAACTTTGGGTTGCTTTTATAAATGATGATTCATTGAAATGACCGCCGTAGTAACTATAACTCGTTATTTTTTTAATGGAACACGTTGTATATTTTTATATATTTGGATTCCTGGTGAAATTTAAAAGCTAAATTTGTAAAAATATACAGGGTATTCCATTTGAAAATAATGAGTTACGGTTATTTGAAAATAAGTAACTTTGGGTTGCTTTTATAAATGATGATTCATTGAAACGACCGCCGCAGTGACTATAACTCGTTATTTTTTAATGGAACACCCTGTATATTTGTATATATTTGGATTCCTGGTGAAATTTAAAAGCTAAATTTGTAAAAATATACAGGGTATTCCATTTGAAAATAATGAGTTACGGTTATTTGAAAATAAGTAACTTTGGGTTGCTTTTATAAACGATGATTCATTGAAACGACCGCCGCAATGACTATAACTCGTTATTTTTTAATGGAACACCCTGTATATTTTTATACATTTGGATTCCTGGTGAAATTTAAAAGCTAAATTTGTAAAAATATACAGGGTGTTCCATTTGAAAATAATGAGTTACGGTTATTTGAAAATAAGTAACTTTGGGTTTCTTTTATAAATGATGATTCATTGAAATGACCGCCGTAGTGACTATAACTCGTTATTTTTTTAATGGAACACGTTGTATATTTTTATATATTTGGATTCCTGGTGAAATTTAAAAGCTAAATTTGTAAAAATATACAGGGTGTTCCATTTGAAAATAATGAGTTACGGTTATTTGAAAATAATTAACTTTGGGTTGCTTTTAGAAACGATGATTCATTGAAACGACCGCCGTAGTGACTATAACTCGTTATTTTTTAATGGAACACCCTGTATATTTTTATATATTTGGATTCCTGGTGAAATTTAGAAGCTAAATTGGTAAAAATATACAGGGTGTTCCATTTGAAAATAATGAGTTACGGTTATATGAAAATAAGTAACTTTGGGTTGCTTTTATAAACACCCTGTACAATTTAATCGAATTTTTTAAATTTTATAGCATAGAGGATAGTCATAACAACTTAGGGATAAAAATTCGTTATTATTCCTTGAACAATGGCTTTAGTACAATTTTATAAAGCAACACGTGTTTGGGGCATTTTTTTATAGAAAAAAATCAGTAACTTGGCAACACTGCCTAGAAATTAAAAAACTTTAATATGGTAATGTAGGTAACTTGATTCTAAGTCGAAATTTAAAAAATAATACAGGGTGTTCCACTAAAAAATTGAAAATATTCTTGCCGAGCAGTAATACAACACCCTGTAGAAATGAAAATAATTTTAGGTTATGTTCCATAAGGCGTTGAATAACGAAAATTCACATGTGGATATTTTTGAAAAAAAATTTTTTCAGCAAAATCCTGAAATACGGGTCAATTTGTTGAAAGATGCAGAAAATTTTTTTTTATCGCATTTGAAGAAGTCAAACTTTTTTTTCCTGAAATTCGTGCGGTTTGTAAAATAATGACCCCTATATAATATAAACTGTAGTAGGCCTATTCAAAAGATGAAAAATGAAGAATCATTTTTCCACAAACTCTCACTGCGTACCTACATTTTTTCTAACATTAGTCAAAATCGAACCGAAATTAAGACGGCAGATTTGTAATAATTTATGGTTCAATCGATTCTGTTCGACCTCACAGAATCTCGTGGTTGCGTTCTTTAACTCAAATTTTATTTCATAAATTTTTTACTTCTTGTAAGTATTTTATCTCCTCCTTCCAGTCGTGTATAAATCTACCAAATTAACTTAATGCCCATTAAACAATTGCAAACAGTTGCGAACAATTACAACAGTTGTTAAATTTAATTGTACAGAAGATCAAAAAGTAATAAATTATTTCTAAGGGTGTGTACACAGTACACAAACAATTGAGTTGTTTATTTTAGTCACGAAATTTGTTGCATTTGAATTTAGTAAAGAAACACTTTTTAAGGTCTCCGTCGAAAGCTATATTGGCTAAAACTGTTTTATAGATTTTCGTCAAGTGCAACCTAACGTTTTCCTGTATAGCACGCGCAATGTTTTTTTATATCGTCAAACAAACCAAAAAAAAATTTTAATTTAAAAAAAAACGAAATAAAAATGTTATTTATTTAAACAAAATCAGTTTTTAACAGCGTTCAAAGTTTAAATGACACTTAATTTTAAACGAAAAGTCTTGCAACAATTTGACAAAAAAGTTAATTTGCGTTTGAAGAAATCAAATTATTTTTAAATTAATAATTTTCCACTTCAAAATAAATATATGTACAGGGTGTCCGGATAAGTTTCTACAAATGGACAATTAAAAAAAAATTGTTTTAAACGTTGATACATATAGGGTGATTTTTTCAAGTGGTACTTACCGACATTGGGATCTCCGAAACGGTTACATTTGGAAAATTTCTTAATTGACCAAAAAGTTACGTACTTTGATGAGATTTCAGAATACCTTTACAAAATTTAAAAATTCGAAATAGTTACCGAAATAACGCAAAGAAAATTTGAAATTTAGTTTCTTGACTGTAGTTTGAAAATGATTTACTTTAGAAAAAAGATCCTAATAAAAAAGTTCTAGGAGGTCAAAAGAGGTATGAAATGATAGTAAACACACTTTTTTATCACATTGACGCTAGGCGTCGCGACGACTACTTTTTATTTTATTACTTACCGTAATCTATTTTGCTTTTGCACAAAATTACTCCAGTGAGTCGGTTTAAATTCAGGTACCAAATGAGAACTTTGTATCTTGTTTACTTTTTTATTTGCACCACTTTTGTATTTTATGTTATGTTACTTTATGTTATTTTTCTGATAAGAAATAACGAACAAAACTTTTGTCAAATATTTAATTTGAACATTTAATTTTATAACTATTAATTTCATTTTCTAATAAAATTGCGTTTCTAAAACATTAAGAACGAAGTTTTAGTCGTTATTTTTTATCGTAAAAAATAACATATAGTAACATATTAACATAACATATCCTAGAAAAGTTATTATTTATTAAATTAAATTTTCAAATTAAACATTTCATTAAGTTTTAAAAAATAAATTTAACCACGAAGTTCTCTTCGTTATTTTTTATCGTAGAAAATAACATAAAGTAACTGTTAAAATAACTTATCTTAGAAAATCTATTATTTAATAAATTAAGTTTTAAATAATAACTTTCACCACCAAGTTTTGTTCGTTATTTTTCATCATAGAAAATTACATAAAATAACGTATTAACATAACATGTCACGAAGTTTTGTTGGTTAATTTTAATCATAACATAAAGTAACATATTCTAAAACAGTTATTTGTTAAATTAAATGTGCAAATTTAACAATTCTCTTAAAAAATAGCCCTAACTAGGAAGTTTTCTTTCGAAATTCATCATTTCGTTTGCGTTTTAAATAATAACTATAACCACGAAGTTTTGTTCGTTATTTTTCATCATAGAAAATTACAAAAAATAACGTATGAACATAACTTGTCCTAGAAAAATTTCATTTATTAAATTAAATGGTTAAAATTAAACATTTCACTTAAGTTTTAAAAAATAACCTTAATCACGAAGTTTTGCTCGTTATTTTTAATCATAGAAAATAACATAAAGTAACATATTAACATAACATATCTTAAAAAAGTTATTATTTATTAATTTAAATGTTCAAATTAAATATTTCGTTTGAGTTAATAACTTTAACCATAAAGTTTTCTTCGTTATTTTTCATCATAGAAAATAACATAATGTAACATAATTAACATAACATATCCTAAAAAGGTTATTATTTATTAAAATAAATGTTCAAATAAACATTTCACTTAAGTTTAAATAAATAACTTTGACCACAAAGTTTTGTTCGTTATTTTTCATCGTAGAAAATAACATAAAGCAACTGTTAACAACATATCTTAGAAAAGTTATTATTTATTAATTTAAATGTTCAAATTAATCATTTCGTTTGCGTTTTAAATAATAAGTTTAACCACGAAATTTGGTTCGTTATTTTTAATCATAGAAAATAACATAAAGTAACATATTAACATACCATATCCTAAAAAAGTTATTAATTATTAAATTAAATGTTCAAATTAAATATTTCGTTTGAGTTAATAACTTTAACCTTAAAGTTTTCTACTTTATTTTTCATCGTAGAAAATAACATAATGTAACATATTATCATAACATATATCTTAGAAACGTTATTATTTATTAAATTAAATGTTCAAATTATTCATTTCGTTTGCGATTTAAATAATAACTTTGACCACGAAGTTTTCTTCGTTATTTTTCATCGTAGAAAATAACATAAAGCAACTGTTAACATAACATATCTTAACATAATATAGTAACATATTAACATAACATATCCTAGAAAAGTTATTATTTATTAATTTAAATGTTCAAATTAAACATTTCACTAAAGTTTTAAAAAATAACTTTAATCTTGAAGTTTTGTTCGTTATTTTTAATTATAAAAAATAACATAAAGTAACATATTAACGTAACATATTCTAAAACAGTTATTTGTTAAATTAAATGTTCAAATTTAACAATTCACTTATGTTTTAAAAAATAACCCTAACTTGGAAGTTTCTTCGTTATTTTTCATCATAGAAAATAACATAAAGTAACATTTTAACGTATTCTAACGTATTCTAAAAAAGTTGTTATTTATTAAATTAAATGTTCAAATTAAACTTTTAACGTAGGTAATCTTTAAAAAATAACTTTAACCACAAAGTTTTGTTCGTTATTTTTCATCATAGAAAATAACATAAAGTAACATATTAAGATAACATAACCTAGAAAATTACAACTTAAGAAATTCACCCTGTATGTGGTATAGTTTAAAAAAAATATTCATTAAATTTTGTAAATGACAAGCGTATTTAATTCCTTTAAGAATTCAATTTCTCCCTCCTCTCCCTCTTTTTCTCATTTAAAGTTAAAACGTTTAATCGACATCTTTCTTAAAACGCATAATAGTACAAAAGTGGAACGAAATTAAACTTATGGAATGGATTTAAAACAAATCGTTTATCTAAAATCTTAAAATTTAAATGATTTTAAATTTGTTCCAGTTTTCCTTTAAATTCACTTAAGTTTTCTTCAAATAATGTAAAGAAGGAACAAATATTTGCTATAACAAACCCTTACTTTTTATTAACGTTGAAAAGTCTAGGAATTTTTGTAATTTTCCTTGCATGGCTTCAAATATATTTCTTACTCGAATTCTTTGCTTTTTACTTAGTTAGTCGTCTACGTTGCAACTCTGTTGGGTTATTTAATTTACGGACTTTGTGAATTTTAATTACAAGTCATAATATACGTTTTTGCTTTTAGTGGTTGACTATAGCAACATAATTGCATACATCGGGTTGTATATGCAATTCTGTTATGTGCAAGTTGTGTAAAGTAAGGACAATGTTACTTCATTAATATGTCACGTTTTAGCGAAACTGTGCTCTTTTAATTACACCTTTAGTCTTTAATTTGCTTTCCACAACTTCAATTCTTAATATTTGAAAAAGGTATGAAAATATTTTGTTTATACAAGGTGTAAAAACAACGGACGTGGCCATACCGGAAACTTTTTCATACGTACTATTTCCATTTCCGGTCAAGCCGGAATGAAAGTGTTGGGTACCTCCAGATAATTAATTTTACGAACTTTCAAAATATGTACAAATGTACAGGGTGCTCATAAAAACTTTTAATATTTTTCTAATTTTCGGTTTAACCGCAAGCGTTTTGTTAACCAATAAATATTTTATGTAATTTTAATAGAGAGCAAAAATCAGGACTACCTTAGTGGCCACACTGTATAGTGAGTATTGTATCATCGATTCTGCCACCGTTTGGTACACAAACGGTTAATCACACATAGTTTTCCATATTAAATATTATCTTACATAAGGGCTCCGCAAAGGCAATTTGAGACGCCAATGAGATCAAACAGAGAGTACATGGTATCCCTAGCTGCCTGTCTGTCGTCTAAACATCAACTCTTACCTCTAATTCCAATTTCAGCAATTTAGTAATCAATGCTGTATTTCTAAAGTTAAGGAATTTCAATAATTCTCTACGCGTGTTGATCTAAAATTCAATAATTTCCTCAATTACTTTAAATCAATTTCAAACTTTAATTTGTTCAAATAAGTGACGATTAAGTCAACTCTCGTCTTTTACTCGTAATAATAAAATTTGCTAGTAATAATTATATGCCGGTTAAAACATGTATTAATATGTTACATATCTAAACGAAAGATCAATAATATAAAAGTCTGGCAAGCTGCAGATGAGTGAAAGGTACTCACTCCAGTGAGTGGCTTGTTAAAAATTTATGAAATTCACGCTACTTGTCGTCACAGTGTCTTATATTGGAAATAAAAATATAAGACGTTTGGTATCATCCGATAGCTAATTTTACGTGCTTTTTAAATATTTAAAAATATACAGGGTGTTCTATTAAAAATAAGAAAGTTGTGCCCATTTCCGGCTAAACCGGGACGCAAAATATAAAACGTTTAACATCATCAAAAGAATAATTTTACGAGCTTTGAAAAAGCTCAAAAATTTACAGGGTGTACATAAATATTTCTGATATTTTTCCTCATTTTCCGTTTAACCGAAACATTATAATTATATAAAGTAGTATCAAATAATAGATATTAATTGGAGTAATATATGTGACAAGTTTCAAATTTTTATATTAATTACAAAGAAAAGTACAGATTTTTAAAATTTCAAAAACTAATAACTCGGGTGTTGCTCCATAGAAGGAAATGAAACACGCGTGATTTGATAAAGAAGTACGTCGTTTATAACATTTTTAAAAATGAAATAAACGCCCGTAGCTGATTTTGAAAAAACTTTATTAGAATTTTAACCAATTTTTAACCCTTAAAAGTAAGCAATTTTGAAATAATTTAAAAAATTGTTTAGATTAGGACTAAATCCTCACATTTTAGCTATAAAATGCCTTTTCTAAATTTTCATAATATCAATTATCGGCTAAAGTATAAGGGAAAAACCGTAACCAAAATTTTATAAAACTCGGAAAAATAATTTATTTTTCAACCACCTATTAGTTGAAACTATTAATTAATAGAAGACGTGTAAAAATTCATCCCTTTGGAAATTATTTCAACAATGGACTCTTTTTTAAGCTCTAGTAACTGGACTAAAGTTTTAACGAGGTTTATGCAAACTAAAATTTCAAAATAATTGTTTTGGTACATTCTAAAATATTTTGTACAACGTAAGCTCTGTTTGTTTTAGTCGTGAGAGCGACAAAAAATTACGGTGTTGATTACATAATTTCTTAACACAATAGTAATTTGAATTTAAGCTTCAAAATAAGTAGCAAAAACACAAAAACCTTCCTATTCCTGCATTGGCACAAAAATTTAGTACACAGTTTCTGTTACACCGTTCGCTCTTTATTGGATCCATAAATTAAATCAAACGTTCTTTCGATCTTCAACTGTTAAAAAACTAAATAAATAATTATTTAAAAATATTAAAAATTTCTTCAAATTCCCCAACTGGTGAAAAGTCATTTCATTAAATTACTCTATTTTCTTTTAATTATTTTTAAGAACACTTGAGGGTTATTTTAGACTACATTATAACTTTAAAATTTAATTACACTTTCAAAATAATGAAAAACTCAAACTGGTGCAAAACCATTTAAATTTTTCCCCAACATCTTCTCTTTTATTATGATTATTATTACGGAAACTCTCGAGTTATTTTAAAATTGCTTTAATTTTAACAAATTATTATTTCGTTTTTATAAAGTCAAATAAAAACAATTACTTAATTTAATTTCTTTATAATTCGGTCGAGCGAAAGAAGGAACTTGTTTAAAACTGGAAGCTTATTTTTAATTCGTCGATTGAACCTTCTTTTAATTAATTAAACAAGTAAACGAATAATATCAATTCTAAATTAAGAAGATTAAAAAGTTTAAATAAAAACGATAATTAATAAATTATTGAAATTAAATCGTTTTGTAATGTTTTGCTTTAATTATTGGGGTCAACGAAGCAAAATTTTTCCTAATTTTCAGAAAAGTTTTGTAATAGCAATTAATTTTTTTTGAATTTTGTGTAGGTATAAAATGTTTCAACTCCATTTTGAACGGAAAATTTTGACTTTTTCAAGTTTCCGTTTCACTATTTTTTCAATAACTTCGCTTGTATTGGTCGGATCGAAACCAACAAAAATTTATTTTTGTTTGTAATAAATCTGTCTTTTAATCTGTTTGACTTCAAATAATTAACAGTAATTTCCTAACCTAAAAAAATATTAAAAACTGCTGTCATCAATCGATGGTAGTTTTTCTTTATAAATAACTTCAGTGTAAATTAATATTTTTAGACCAAATTTGCTATACATATTTGTTACTATATAAGCTATAACTTGCCTTAGTTTCATGACATGGCATTAATTTAAACAACAGTTATTTCAAAAAGACTACGATCTACCAATAATGGCAGTTTTTAATTTTTTAGGTTAGACTATTAATATAAATTATTTTAAACCGGGCAGACTTAAAGAGGTATTTACTCTAAACAAAACAAATTTTTTTGGCCCCGATCTGATCACTACTAGCGAAGATATTTAGAAAAATAATTAAACGGAATTGAAAAAGTCAGAATTTAGCACAAAAGTTGAAAAAAATCACCTTTCGCTCAAAATTAGATTGGAACATTTTGTACCCAAATTCATAGTGATGGTTGTGGCTAAATGAGATAAAAAAAATTTCTGTTACAAAATTTTCCCAAAATCAATTTTTTTTTGCTTTGTTGACTCCACTATTAATTATAAAGAGAATCTTTTGTTAAAAGTTGCGTTTTAAAGGCTTTTTACTGTTGTTAAACGTTTGGAAATAATTTTACGCTAGGATAATGAAAAACAACGCAAACGAGTGTTTTGTTCCGTGTCTTCTACATGTTCCATTTATTCTATTGATTTGTCTTCTCGAAGGACCAATATTTCTTAATTTATCTAACCTCAATTTAGTTTCTTTTTGTGTTAACACGTAATTCGCTTACTTAAAATTTATTACAAGTAAACACAATGGTATTAATGTCTTTAAGCTAAAGCCGCGATTTAACGACCACCACATCATCAATCAATTGCCTTCAAATTGTAACAATACATCAACGTTTCTAGATATGAGACATAAATCAAGAGCCTTATACAATTGAGAAAGTAAAAATTTTTCTTCTTGAGGTTTCAGTAAGAATTTTCTCGTTTTTTTGCAACGTTTTTTTATCTCTTTTTGCACCATCAATCACTAAAATGCACTTGAAGTGATTCTAAGCTATGGATTTTGTTGAAAAAGAAAATTACTTTTAAGATTAACAACAATGGACATTATGAGTGGATAACGATATTACTGGACCGTTGAGAAATTACATTTTTTTACTTCTTTTTATAAAATGTTTAAGTTTAAGGCAACGGTCACACTGGAGCCACGATCTAACGTCCACCACCGTACGTGTGAATAAAGTGTAGTTAGTGTTGGTAATTTTAGTTGGTGATATGGTACAGTCAGCCTCATAATTATTGGCCACCGTGGCTGAAGGTTTCATCCACAATTCGTGCTACAATTATAGCCAGGGTGGCCATTAATTGTGAGGCCGACTGTACATCTATAGTTTTACATCTATTTATTGGAGGTCATCAGTTGATTAAGCGGTCCAAGAGGCCGGCCTGTATAGCATGAAATTGGCCTATAATGTGCAGTCACTCTATTTCAAAGAATAAATGAAAGCTGAAGATAATGTGTTGAGTAAGAGATCGGAACCTGTAACATCTAAGGCTCATTGCATTGTCTGATTCTACTCTAGAACCATATACGTAGACGTTGGATTTTTAGAGACGGCCTGGGCGGAGCCATCTTGCGTAGTACCAATAGGAGGAACGAGTACTCTTTTTCGCTATCTGATTGGGGCATATTAGCTCCGCCCAGGCAAACTCTAAAAAATCAACATCTACTACTAGTAGATAAATAAAAAAATTGTTATCTGATGCTGATGATGTGATGATTATACAAACTTGAATGTCCAAATATTATTTCCCGTAGGTTTTTTTTTGTATTTTATTGTATTTTATTTTACGTACACAATACAGATCTTACATGAAAAAGCTTTTGATGTTCAAAATGGCTAGCTTTTCTAAGAAGTAAGAACGTGCTTAAGAAAGGGTTAGACAGATCCTTTTCCGTACCAACGACATACAATAAATAAACATGCGGCAACTCTCTCGTAAGAGATAAAACTTTCGGAAAATTTCAACTAAAAAATAAAAAACTCCTACGAAGTCGGCTTTGAATAATTAAAAATAAATAAAATGTTAATTTAATTAGTCGAAATTAGCTACGGAGCTAATTGTCTAAATTTTCGAACCATTTCCTTCCTTAATTTAGCTCATCATCGGGGCTCGCTCTTTCATCCTCGATCGGATAATAAATTTCAGCACGTTCTAAAAACATAAGTGTCCAAATTACTATTATTTGTTATTTACTAATGCTCGACTCGTATACCATCTATAGAAACGTGCTTTAATGACGGTATCTGTCTTTGACAATGGCGAATTAGAAAACGATTCATTAAAACGTAAAAAGTCAAACAATCAATCGATGTGAATAATGAAAGACTTAAATACAAAGTTGAATACAAAAATTAACTTTTAATTACAAATAAATAAGTTTTTGTAATTTTACTCTAATGTTTAGTTTAAATCAACATCATAAGTTTTTAAATCGTTCTCAGAGGACCACTCCAAGTCCGAGAGTCACCGCAAAAGTGCTTTTCTTGAAAACTTGGAGATTATTTATATTTATAGTATAAATGGAGATTTAGTGCTTACTTTTCACTTACACTTCAAACCAATTTCAAGTTTTCAAATAAAAAGCAAAAATATAACAGAGTGTGAGCGAAATTTAATCAATGGGAAATTGCTGTTTAAACGAAACTTCTAATTTACCACAGGAAGAGACTATAAGAGACAAAGAAATAAATTATATTTTTCAGTTTAAAGATGCCTCGAAATGTGCTGCACGCCGAAGCCATCCGTCCCGTCGTTATGTTTTTAGGTCGCTACAAACGCTCAGTTCAAGGTAGCATGCACTGTGCAGGCTAAAACGTCGCAAGCAAGCCGGAACTATCACTTTACCTTACCCAGTCTGCACAAGTGCACAGGCTTGTTATAGTAAACCAAAACTATCACTCTGCTTCCACACGTACAGGATTTTGGCCTCTGTAGACCAAAACTACGTAGGTCGCTTGAACGTTTTACAGACGCTTCGGTATACAGGTGAAGATCCAGTTTGCACAGCCCAAAACTTCGAAGCAAGCCGCGACTAGCACTTTCTCTCTATAGGTTCAGGCTATTACTACGGTACTCGTAGCATACTAAAACTTGAGCGGAAGTATCACACGCGCAAATTTGTATTACGATACGCCTGTGTTAGCCAGAACTATGCAAGACGCCTGGACGATTTACAGAAGCTCATGCTTGCCTGTGCAGATCTCGTCTACACAAGTCTGCTATAGTAAACCGGTATTATCACTCTGTCTTCACACGAGCAGGTTTATATTAAAGCTGGCCTGTGCAGGAAAAAACTGCATAAGCCGCCTGAATGATTTATAGACGATCCGGTTTGCCTGGGAAGACCCAGTCTGCATAGATCAAAATTTTGCAGGCAAGCTGGTACTATTATTTTGCCTCCATACGTTCATGCTTTAACTACGACAGCACAGCAAAAGCTTAAGTATTGGTAGTGCGAAGGCAAACCGGAACTATAACTATGTCTCCACACGCACAAAATTTTTATTACGATACGCATGTGGAGGCCAAAACTGTGCAGACCACCTGAACAATCGACTTGCCTATACAGGCTTGCCTATACAGACCTAGTCTTTACAAGTATGCTCTGCCTCCACACAGGCAGGTTTTTATTAAAGCAGGCCTGTGCAGGAAAAAACTTAGTAGACCGCCTGAATGATCTATAGAAGCTCCGGTTTGCCTGTGAAAACTCAGTTTGTACAGACCAAGTCTACGAAAGTTGGAACTATCACTTTGACTCCACACGTGTAGGAGGTTTTGATTTTACTAGGGCAGGTCTCTGCAAGAGTGCAGGCCAAAACTGTGCAGATCGTCTGAACGATCTACAGACCTGCCTACATGATCTACAGGTGATCTGACTTGCCTGTGCAGACATAATAGTCCACACTAGTCTGCCAGGGTAAACTGACATTATTACTATGTCTCCACACAAGCAGGTTTTTATTAAAGCAAACCTGTACAGGAAAAGACTTTGTAGACCGCCTGAACGATCAAAGACGCTCCAAGATTTGTCTGTTAAAACCCAGCCTGCAAAGGCCAAGACTACGCAAGTTGGAACTATCACTTTGACTCCACACGTGCTGGAGGTTTGGATTTTACTAGGACAGGCCTGTGCAAGGATGCAGGCCAAAATTGTGCAGGCCACCTAAACACCTTTGCACTGTGAAGACCTAATCTGCACATATCTGCCGTAGTAAAAACATGAATGCTTGTAGCGGCCTTGACAGTTTTTTTTCCGACATTTCATTTTAAACCGATTGACTGTGGAAAAAACTAAAATCTACCAGGCCATGGACATAGTGGACATGTTTGCAATTAGAATACCAAGTCAGGAAAGATACGATTAAACGATAAACCATGTACAATTTTGTGCTCTTTATCCATGTGTAAGACCGATCTTAGTATCGAGTCTTAATTAATCTCCTCGGTATCACTCTAGTCGAAGATGGGAGGGTTCGTAGAAATAAATCAGCAACAACAACACTTTCTACCCAAATAAAAATATTTATTTAAATAAAAAATTAATTAATAAAAAATAACAATGTATGTTATTACAACCGAAGATTATGTAAATTAGGTCTACAAACCAAAATAAACTTTATGTGTATTAAACACAAAAAACTAAAACTTCCTTTGGATGTCGCTGGTTGTTTTGGACACCACTCGGATTGTCGACTCGCCCCTCGGACGTAAATGGGGACGCGTGTTTAACTTTACAGCTAAACCAGCGTTCCTCCGGATCAACAGTCGGTCCAACAAACCCAAGACTGTAATCAAGCCCACACAAATGATCGACAGTCGGCCAAAAGGTCAAGACTGTAATCTAGTCCTTCGCAACGGGAATGTACTGCGGTAGCCGCGATCAGCTTATACCCTACAGCTGCAGCTTATCTCAGCCGCTGGTGCAGGGACGCCAGACCATCAACTACCCACAGCACAAGACGATCTCACTGAACACAATAAATACGAGCACAGTGGATGCTCACGGTTGGTAACGGACTCTCCTGAAATCCATGCACGTCGAATATTTATTAATTCTCCACCACCAAGTTCCTAGCACCAATAGAACTCGCTTCTTAGATTTAACTACGAAGTGGGAATGTACATGTGACTCCATACGTTTCGTACTCATATCTCTCCGATTATCACTCAGCTACTACATGAATGCGTTTTATGCGATTATGTAGGTGGTGATAGATGCGGGCTTAAAATATACATCAAATGGTATAAATTTCGAGAGGTTACGTTAAATTAAATAATTTTAAAAAGCATTTAAAATAATTAAATATTTTAAATGATTTTAAAAATTAGAAAAAATGAATGATAATATTAATGACGTTACAAAGGAAAATTAAAAAGATGAAAAAATATATTTGGGATGCCTGAAGGGCCAAAATAAATTAAAATGAAGTAAATAATTTTAAAATTAAATAAATAATTCCAATTTATCGGGGACATTGAAATTAACCGGCGACATCGAGTACATTTGCAGTACGTTGAAATGCAAACGCCGGATAAAAATTTATACCATTATCGCAGATGGTACAAAACGAAATTAGATGGTTGCTGATGGATTACGTACGAGTCATTTTCTTAATAAAAAACGCTCGGGCGCGCAAACGATGTTAATTTTTAACGTATCAGAAGCAGAATCTTACGGATTCGTAACACTCTGGACAGGTATAGAAAAATGCATCGTTACACATGTTATAAGGACCCGGTAGCGCTTCTTCCGCTTTCATTTTTTAATAAAAAATCTCATTTTACGACGTAGGATACCATAGATGCATCGATGAGCGCAGTCATGTTCGGTATGTTTGTTCTCTTACGCTTCTAATTACCTGTGTGCTTTTCACCTACTACAGCTAAATTTCTCTTATGAGATCTCTGGAGCTGATAACTAGGGTGCTCAGATAATTACACGTAACCGATTTGATGATTTGAATTTTTGTAACTGCACTTATTACAACCATATGGGTTGTACGGGAAAAATAATTAAACACACCCAAACAAAGAAAATACATTTTTCAATGATGAAGCAAAAGTAATAACTAGGAATGTCTTCATGGTGAAGTTCACCCTTTTCAAGGAGTATAGTGTTCCTTCACTTCGACATTGCATCTTCGTATTTTCTTTTGGCCTTTCTGAGAAAATGAAGGCCCGAAAGTGCCAGAGTCTTCTTCTAAGCCAAAGATAAGCCTTTATTTTTAAACCTTAGGGTCGATTTTACAATCATGGCTTAAAAGTTGATCCCAGCTAAACCAGGTATGAAATCGCATGAGCGGGTTTAGCTAGGGCCAGCTTAAGCTATGATTGTAAAATCGACCCTTAGTCTTATTTTAGTCACGTCCTCCTCCACTTGGACAAGAAAAAGCAGTGAGAAAATTAAAAACAATAGAAACTTTAGTTTCAATAACTAATATTTGTAATTTGTGCACTTTCGTGAAACATCTAGTAAACAACAATGAGACCATTTAGTGTTAAAAAAACTTCTTAAGAAGGGTTTCTTTTAAACTTAATATAATAATTAATACTAAAATATTTTCTTAATTAAAAAGTTATAAAACTTCTTAATAGCTTTTTGTAGTACAAGCAAGCAGACTAAATAGTAGCACACTTAAAATGAATTACAATGCTGTAAAGTTCCGACGTTATTATTTTATATAAAAAACTAATCGATTTAACTTCAATATAAATTGTTATTTTATCTTAATACTTCAGAGTGTCACAAAACACACGCAAAAATTCGAAAAATTAACAAATACCGAAGATTTCGATTTTAAGGGAATTAATTTGAAAATTAAAGTTTTATAACTTGATACAACTTCTAATTAGTTTATAAAGAAATTTAAAGTTTGTACCTTATGAATGTTACCTTAATACTTAATGGAAAGCCTTGATTTCCTTCAACCCTTAAATGTATAATATAAGAAACTTTTAGTTACATATTTCGTGAAAAGCGTAAATTTTCAGTAGTGTTTTCACGATGATTTAATGATTTTCTTTGCTTGTAATTATAAGCTCAGACTTGTTCAAAGGAGATTTTTAAAACATACATAAATGAGGAGTCGAGAAGGTTTCAGGATAGGGTGGGAACACTCTATTCTGACACCCACAATTCATTCTACGATATGTAGATTTGTGGCAGGCAAAGTCAAAAGTGTCTTAAAAAGATCTGTAAAGTTTTTAAAAATATTGAGAAATAAGGAAGATATCGACAAAAATTAAAATGACGAGAAATTGAATTTTGGGGTATAACTCAAAAACAAAAGAAGGTATATGATTTTTTACTTTACCATTGAATTTGTCTTAAAAAAGTAAATAAAAAATGTCTAACTAGTTTTCTTCTAACTCTTATATTAACTGAGATATCCCATACTAACAAGCAATTTGATCCACTCTGTACATGTACAAGAGAGAAAATTTTGTAACTTTTGCTAACCAACTACAAAAACTTCAGTACGAATTTTGTTTAAATTAGAACAAAAACAATAGCTATTAAACATCAAACGGGTACTTCTATTAACATTACGTATTTAGATTCTACCCTCGTCTTGTAGAAACTGTCATGTTTTGTAAAATTTGATCCTTAACCGATTTAATCATACCTTCACCATTACAACCACGATCTCGTGATAAAGATTATGTTATTATTATCTCAAAGGCGTTAATTAGTAACGACACAATTTAGATAATTTTTTGTGACTTAAGAAACAAAAAGGAAAAGAATAAGGAGCAAAAAAAGGGACGTAATTTGTGGGAATAATCGAAAATAGGTGAAATACGCGCATAATAAATTGCATGTTTTATTCATCTACTTTCAGTGTGCTTCGTGCTTTGAGAGTTTTAACTCGATTGAAATTCTTTGACATTCGGATTTCCATTCTTTATTTCGAAACTTTTTTTTTAATTGGATTAACTGAACTAATTTTAAAACAAGAATACGTTTTTTAACCTTCATTATTTTAAGTAGGAAACGTAGTAATACGTAAAAAGCTCTATTAAGAATAATTTAGTACAAAAATGTACCGGAAGCATAAATAAAATTACAAATAATTAAATTCTTTGTTTATTTTAATAATTCTTCATTAGAACGATTTCTCCTGTGTGGCGGACGTGGTGTAGAGGCTAAAATCGAGCTTCCCGCCAGGAATTATCTCATTCGATTACGGAAAGTTTACGTAAACAATAAAAACAAAAAATAAAAACATTTTACCCATTGAATAAATAGCCGTTACTCTACCAGGAAAGCGCATGCCAGGTAATCGTATGCGAATGCAAAGGTTGTCTAAATATAGCTATTTCCGGTCAATTCCTCCAATAGAAATGGTTGCTTATACTCCCACTTATAAGGAAAGACCATGACAACCAATGATAATGTAAAGTCGACGCAATAAATGAGTCATCCGATGCTTTCCAAAATGTTATTTCCGTCGCATGTTCTCTTATAGGCAACGGTTGTCAAGGCTACTTCCTGTCTCTCTATATTCTAAGATTTTTCCTATAATCGTGTCACCTCTCGGAAGGGAGTAACAAATCGACGGCGGAATTCTATAGTAAAGCAAAGCCTAGTAAAGATAAAAGGTAGAAGACCCCCTTCTACCCTACTCTCCTTAGATCTCTATGCTTCTCTCTACCCCCCCCCCCCCCCTTGCGCTCTACTACCACTATCTCGATCCTGCCCCAACACACATTCTAACTCTCTTTATCAGTAGATATGACCAAGACTAGAAAAGATACAAAAGAATTCTGATCTTGGTCTTGTAAAAATCGTGACTCTATAGTCTTAGTCATGGTTTTGGAAACGTCTGCGCTGTACTAGCCTTAATCTTTAGTCTTAAAAAGTCTTCACTCTGTAGTCTTGGTCTTGACACAGTCTTCACTCTATAACCTTGGTCTAGATCTTAAAAAATTCTTGACTCGAGAAGTCTTAGTTATAAAGCCTTCACTGTATAGCCTTAGTCTTTGGTCTTGAAAAGGTCCCGGCTTGGTTGTCTTGGTCTTGACAATCTTGATTTTATAACCTTAGTCTTGATCTAATTAAATACTTGCATCGATAGTTTTAGTGATGGTTTTAAGAAGCCCTTCACTGTATAGCCTTAGTTTCTGGTTTTGAAAAGGCCTTTACTTTGTCTCTTGGGGTTGATGCAGTCTTGACTCTGGAGCCTTAGTCTTGATCTTGATAAATTCTTGACCCTATAATCTTAGTCATGGTTTTATAAAAGTCTTTACTCTAGAGCCTTAGCTTTTAGTGTTGAAAAGGTCTTGCCTCTAGTCTTAGTCTTAACAACAATATTGACTCTATAGCTTTAGTCTCCATCTTGAAAAATTCTAGTCAAGTTTTTAAGTAAGTTTACACTGTATAGTCTTAGTCTTTAGTTTTAAAAAGGCTTCACTTTGTGGTCTTAGTCCTGACAACGATCTTGAGTTTATAGCCTTAGTCTTGATCTTGAACAATTATTAACTGTATAGCCTTTGTCATGGTTTTAAGAGAGTTTTCACTGTATATGCTTAGTCTTGAAAAGGCTTGACTTTGAAGTCTTGGTCTTGATATAGCCTTCACACTATGGCCATTGTCTTGATCTTAAAAAATTATTGTCTCCATAATCTTACTCATGATTTTATCAAAGCCTTCACTGTATATCCTTAGTTTTTGGTCTTGAAAAGGTTTGACGTCTTGGTCTTAACAAAGTCTTAGAAACTCTATAGCCTTTGTCTTGATCTTAAAGAATTCTTGACTCTATAGTCTTAGGTGTGGTTTCAAAAAAGTCTTAACTGTAGAGCCTTAGTGTTTTGTCTTGAAAGACTCTGTAGTCTTAGTTTTGACACAGTCTTGATTCTATAGCCTTAGTCTTGATCTTGAAAAACTCTACATAGTCAGTCATTATTTTAAGAAAGTCTCCACTGTAAAGCCTTTGGGCTTGGTGTTGAAAATGGCTTGACTCTGTAGTCTTGGTCTACAGCGTTAGTCTTTATCTTGAATATTTCTTGACCCTATAATCTTAGTCATGGTTTTAAAAAAGTGTTACTCTAGAGCCTTAGCTTTTAGTGTTGAAAAGGTTTTGCCTATAGTCTTAGTCTTGACAACAATATTGACTCTATGGCTTTAGTCTTCATCTTGAAAAATTCTAGTCACGGTTTTAAGTAAGTTTACACTGTATAGTCTTAGTCTTTTGTTTTAAAAAGGCTTCACTTTGTAGTCTTAGTCCTGACAACTATCTTGTGTCTATAGCCTTAGTCTTGATCTTGAACAATTATTAACTGTATAGCCTTTGTCATGGTTTTAAGAGAGTTTTCACTGTATATGCTTAGTCTTGAAAAGGCTTGACTTTGAAGTCTTGGTCTTGATATAGCCTTCACATTATAGCCATTGTTTTGATCTTAAAAAATTATTGTCTCCATAATCTTACTCATGGTTTTATCAAAGTCTTCACTGTATAATCCTTAGTTTTTGGTCTTGAAAAGGTTTGACGTCTTTGTCTTAACAAAGTCTTAGAAACTCTATAGCCTTTGTCTTGATCTTAAAGAATTCTTAACTCTATAGTCTTAGGTATGGTTTCAAAAAAGTCTTAACTGTAGAGCCTTAGTGCTTGGTCTTGAAAGACTCTATAGTCTTAGCTTTGACACAGTCGTGACTCTATAGCCTTAGTCTTGATCTTGAATAATTCTTCACTCTATAGTCAGTCATTATTTTACGAAAGTCTCCACTGTAAAGCCTTTGAGCTTGAGGTTGAAAATGGCTTGACTCTGTAGGCCTTGTCTACAGCGTTAGTCTTTATCTTGAATAATTCTTGACTCTATAGTCTTGGTCATGGTTTTTATGAAAGTCTTCCTTGTTTAGCCTTAGTATTTGGTCTTGAAAAGGCCATGGCTCTGTAATCTTGGTCTTGTCACAGTCCTGACTCCATAGCCTTAGAATTGTATAGCGATTAATTTATGAAAGTTTTCACTGTTTAGCCTTAGTGTTTGGTCTTGAAAAAGTCTGTAGTCTTTGTCTTGATCTTGAAAAATTCTTGACTCTTATTAATGATTTTAAGAAAATCTTGTATCTATAGCCTTAGTCTTTGGTTTTGAAAAGGTATTGACTCTATAAACTTAGACTTTGGTCTTGAAAAGGTCTTGACTTGGTAGTCTTGGTCTTGGCAGGGTCTTGACTCTATAGCTTCAGTCTTGATCTTGAAAATGTCTTAACTCTATAGACGTAGTTTAAGTTTTGTTAAAGACTTTACTATACACAGTCTTAGTCTTGATCTTGTAAAAGTCTTAAATCTACAGTCTTAATCTCTTGAGTCTACGCTCTATTAACAGTAGCCTTGCTCTCGCTCTTGAAAATGTCTTGGTTTTCATTTTCACTCTTATATGAAATTACAATTTCAAATATTTTTACTGTCCGCAGTGTAAAAATTTAAATATAAATGAAATTTCTCAACAATAAAATTGATTCTAATGATTGAGTCTTAAAGACACAACCCATATGACATTTTCTACTCTGTCATTGACTGGATTGTTAAGTTATTCATTTGTGTCGTTTTGGTTTCCACAAAGTAACCTCGTAAAGAGCTAATTATCAAAATAAAAATTTTCTCTAATTTATTTTCTATAGTGTCACACAAAAGACGCCCTTTTTGGTTTCAATATAAAAGTCGTCTTTGAAAAAAATTTCTTAAAAAAGTTCGTCATGGTTTTGATTTTATTAAAAAGAATACCTGTCGCCCAAACTAACATCATTTATATAAGAAAATTACTTTTTTCTTTTTTATTAAAAACGCATCTAAGACCATTCAAATAAGAATTTAATTAAACGTGATATATATCCCATTTACAGTGTAAAAAAGGTCGAGTATTTCTTTTTTTTGAGCAAAAAAATCTCTTGTAATATATCTTAAAGGTTTTAAAGAAATTTTTACATCTTGCAATATGCGCGTCGCAGTCAATTACCTAACAAATAACTAACCTATAAATCCTTAAGAGATTTGTGCTTTAACTTTTACATAACGTTAAATGGGAAGGATGAGGGAAAAAGAAGTCGAGAGCTTTTGTTTGTTAAAATCTCTGATCTCTTTTAAGATGTTTAACTTACTAAACTATTGTTACTTAAGATTTGAATTAATCCGATTTATACATTTTTCAAAATTTAATTTTCTTTAACATAATGCTCTTATTCGATAGGAAATATTTTTAGAAAGAAGTGGAGATTAGGTGAAAAGTCTAAAATTGAAAAAGAATGATCACCAAATTTTGAATATTTTTTCAAGTTAGTAATTTTCTTCTCTTTATCAGTCTCCTCTAGACCTTATCATCAATCACACCTTGTAAACTACCCATCATACCTCAATCATATCTCTATTTACTCACTTTTACTTTTTTAAACAATTTTTATCATTCATCTCTTATTTTTCCTCACTTTCTAAACCTCTCCATCTCGCCCATTCGTCTTCCAGTCTGTATACGTCTCTTTTTCTATTTTCATTGTTTTCTCAGACCTTTTTCATCTTCCTCTACTGTAGGGTCTCTAAGAAGCTGAAATTTCGTAGACAATCAGTTCCTACCCAAAAAAAGCTAATGACTGGACCTTTTGACCTTTTTATTTTGACTTTTTTTTTAAATTTCATTTTAAGCAAAATATTTTCTTTTATAAAATGACTATCAAGTGTCAATACATAACTCGTTTCATATTAAATTTTTCTTAGATTTTCATTTTCCACTTGATTTCATTTTTTGCCAATAAATAAAAAATAAAAATAAAATGGTTGATGTAAGTTATTTTTTCGTCAAGCACGTCTCGTTATTACATGCCAACATATATTTTTTTGAAGATTCTTTTAAAGTGGTGTAATCTTTTTAAGTATTCGACTTTCGTATAGTAATTTCCTGTGTCACTAATAAGATTTAAAATGTTCAATCGAGGAAGTTGTTTGGTTGAAAAGGCATGTAAATTTTTGGTAATTTCCTCAATGTTACTTGGTGCGAAAATCGTTTAGAAAAATTGTTTTTTCCTTTTACAAAAATATTAAATGTTTGAAGTCATTTCAAGTTGTTCGTTATAAACATAAACAAAGGAATTTTCCTGCAATAATTTTAAACAGTTGTTAAGTCTCTCATTACTTAACAAAAATTTCCTTTTTAGTAAAATGCTTTTGTTGTGCTTAAGAATTTCGAGTCGGCTGCATTTTATTTTTATAACTCCACTGCAAGGAAGCTTTTATTTTTCCAACTGGAAATGATGGATATTTACTTATATGAAGCGTAAAAGAAAGTACGAAAATCTAGCACGGGTGATTAATTTATCTACTTTGGTATTTGTGCTTACCTGAGACAGACGAAATTGGATAAACTTGGTAATGATTCGAGATTTTTTACAATATCCAAAATAGATATTTTTATTCATTTAAATAAAGATAAATTTAGATATGCTTTATAATTTTTATTAGAGGTAAAGTACTCTCAGATCTGTCTTTAAGGAGCTCTAGTCGGGAGAGACACCGCATGTTGTAAAATCGGCTAAAGACATTTTCTTCGATTTATTTTGATTAATTATGACATTTAAAAGAGATGCATTGATATGTTCGGATAAATAATTTTACGCTCTATAAATTTTAATAGAAGTAAAATTACTCTTAGACTTTTCGTTAAGGAATTAGAGTCGGTAGAGTCGCGCATGTGATAGAAAACTGCTAAATACATATCTTTTTCTTTTCGACTTATTTTGTTAGATTAATTATGCAATTAAGACAGATATATTTATTGGTTTAAATAGCTAAATTTATGATCTAGAATTTTTAATAGAGGTAAAATTACTGTTATATGACTCATTAAGGAATTAGAGTCGGGAGAAGCACCTCATATGGTAAAATCCTGCTAAATACATATTTTTTTCTATTTGATTTATTTCATTAGATTAATTATGCAGTTAAAACAGATATTTTTATTGGTTTAAATAGAAAATTATATGCTCTAGAATTTTTAATAGAAGTAAAATTTCTCTTAGATCACTCTTTAAGGAGTTACCAGTCGGGAGCGATGCTGCAAGTTGTACAAACCGACTTACAGCATTTTTATACTTTTATTTTGATAGATTAATTATGGCAGCAAGATCAGATACTTTTATTGGTTTGGATAAATAATTTTCTGCTCTATAATTGTTATTAGAAGTAAAATGACTGGCAGATTACTTATTAAGGAGCTAGAGTCGGGAGAGACACCGATAGATACTTTTTATTCTGCTCTTTAGAAAATAGAAAATAGAAAATATAGAAAATAAATATTGTCGAATAGTAAACGTATACATTAGTGACTTTCGAGAGTGTTAAAAGTTTTCAAATTATATACTGATATATCATTGAATCAAAAAACATTTTATTAAATAAAAAAGTTTATTTTGTAATTGAAAAAATTTTTTTAGGAAAACTTTTTCAATATTACCATCAAGTTGCTTTCAGTTTATTATTATAGCGATTTTTCATATAGTAGGAAAGTAGAAATTCTACGATTAAATCTTTGAATATTATTTCAAGAATTGTTGTCTTTTTGCCAGAGGCCTGTCACTATCATGAAGGTTAGTTGGCAAGCTTTAGAAGCAGTAATACCTAGTTATTGTTTGCTGCAGTTAAGTTGCAGAAAATTTGAATTTACTCTACACCACCGTAATAGATATAGAAGGTATAACGACTGCCTATCTTACCACTCGTAAGTGGTATCGATACCTTCTATATCTATTACCGTGCTCAACACCTTTGATATCAATAAATTAATATTTCTCAATTTAAATTCGTATTTTAAAGAATTGTTGAAAAAGTCATTTGTGCCTCTCAAACGGAAAATGTTTTTGTCGCTTACGTAGAATCGTGGCCTGAGGCACAGTCGTTTTTCACCTGAATCGCAAATATCACTTTACTTTATTCAATACAAAAGTAGATATGTAAACGTTGATTTTTTAGAAATCGTCTGGAAGGATGAGCCAATCAGTGGTGTGTTGTAAGCAAGTGGTTATTTTATAACAAGAACATTAAACCAGTTTCTAACGTTATCTTTATTTTTCGACAAATCGGGGTGTTGTAACCTTGCTACTTGCTCAAGTTAAAATTTTCTAACTTTATATTTGACATTTGTTGTTGTTAAAAGTAAGGATAACCAGCTAGAAATAACTGTAGCTCATACCCTGCCGTTATTCGTTAACGTGAGATAATTGTTAAAGTTTTTGTGTGTTAAAAAGGTTTTTTTTGGATAATTTTGCTGTTCTTAATGAATTATTAGAAGATGAGTGAAAGAAGAAATACGAGAGTAATTATATAATTTTTTTTAATAAGTTTAAATAAATAATTTACGTCGGTTTATTGCACGTATTTTACCTATATATGTTGCCTGTAGTAAAATACCCAAAAATATCTTTGGTAGCACAGATAAAAGAATCGGACGCATTTTCGTCGTAGTGCGACGAATTTGGACTCGTACCTTGCAATGAGCCTTACAAAACTTGTCCTTTAATATACAATTTTAAATTATTAGTTTATGTAAAATCTTGCTGTTTATGGTCTTATAACTTAGAAAGCCCTACTTCAATTTATGGGGAGTTTTCCTCATTTCAAATGAGGCTAGTACAAAAAGACATGTGCTAAAATTGAACCCTTTGTCAATTGTTCCGATAATCGCTACCTTTTTAAGCCGAATTGACTGGGTTAGAGCAGGAACGTGCAAAAAAAGTTTAAAATAAAATTAAATTCCTCTGTTCACCTCTGTGGTAGGGCACATCCGGCATGGTGGTAAATTTATAGTAAACTATCAATTTGAATGTGAAAACCGTCTTAATTAATAACCAAAACACATTTCGGAATAAAACGTCGTATGCGGTGAATATCAATTTTGTAACACTTTTCAACATGTTGACAAAAAGAAGAATAAGAAGAAAGAAACACCACTCAAATTTATATTCGAGTCGTTTTGTTAGATCTGAAATGTAAATGTTTCTGTAGGTTCTCAAAGCGACCAAGATAATCTGTATGATTAGGGTATTTTGAACTTAAAACTTTTCCTTGTACAACAAAATTCCAGACAAATAAAGATTCTGTCCTTACGCCCTTTTTAGTGGTTTCAATAAAAAGGTTTAGTCTTGCTATTTATTTTTAAGTGGACGTTTTGTGTTATACAACGTACACAAAATAATTATTCAACGTATACACGTTATTATACCTTAAATTATCTCCTTAATCTTTACAAAGTAAATTTATTATAGTCATTTAAGTTTATAATACTTGTTAGTTTTGTATTTTAGCGAAACTTAATTTTATTAGTATTTATAATAAATTACATAATACCTAGATCCTTTAAAAGAACAACAATCTTCTTTTGTAAATACAGCATAATTTGTAATTACACTATAAAGTTTAGTTTTCGAGAGCTTTAAATAATGAAATGAATGTACTTAGAACTTTCTTAAATGTCTTTTTAGAGCTTTTAAAACAATATTAATTTATAGTTGTGTTTGGAGCCTTAATTAAAAACTATCGTGTAGCCATAATAGCTCTTTTAGTACAAACCACAAAGGCCATCCATAAAGGTACTTAGACATTAGCATGGAATTAATTAAAAACTAATACTTTCTGTTCTTAACAGACTCGGGCTAAACCGGAAATTGACTTTTACTATCGAGCTTCCAAAGCTCGGCTTATCAGTCGTAAAATTTTGATTGTGTAACAATGGTGGTGCTAATAATCATCACTTATGCCCGTATTTATAGACAGATCTCAAGCACTTGCTCGTACTCAAGACTGAGACGAGGCCGGTTGCTATTGGTTTTCATTGTATAATACAATAGAAACCAATAGCAACCGGCCTCGTCTCAGTCTTGAGTACGAGCAAGTGCTTGAGATTTGTCTATAAATACGGGCATTAGAGAATTATTTGGGGATACCTCTAGCTCAGTAGGTCCACGACCTCCAACAAAAATCTGAGGTTACTTCGTTCAGAAATAACTGCTTACTTAATAACAATTCAAAATCGACGGTGATGGGGCATGTCAATACAGCTGGCGCTTAAAATAGCTAAAAAATATTTTTAACCGCCATCTTAAATTTTTAAATTGACACGCCCCCTTACCGCCAATTTTGAATTTTGCGTCATTTTTATTAGGTGCGACGTCACATCCGTTGGAGAACCCGCATAGTATTACTACTACTAGTTCCACTCCCGACTAATTAAAAGTAAAAGTTCCGTATTTTAAAATCTCCAATCTTACTGCTCATTATTTTAAAACAATAGAAAAATATTTAATCAAACTCAACATTTTCTTAAAGAACTTTTTAATACAGCATACCTAGTACACAAAAAAACTAAATATAATTATTAAAGCTTCTTACGTTAATTTAATTCTTTTGTAGCTTCATCTTTTCTACATAAAAGAAATTAACGTTAAAATAAGAAATAAAAGTTTTATAATTTAATAATAAATCTTGCAATGAAAATATAATTTTTTTTCAAATTATACAATGTGTTCCACGAAACGTGGGTTAACGCCCTATCGTTGATATTGATGAAGAGTTGTTAAACTGCAATTTTTTATGCTATTTAACATTTAGCAAAGAAACTACATTAGGGTTGCTTCTTGAGCAGAATACATGCATCATGTTTAAAGCCTCCGTAAAGCCTAGTGGGGTCCAAACGGACCCCACTGTTTGTTTTGGCTTGCCATTTTCGTATTAATTTTTTGTTTGTTTAACGCTCTTGGGACTTTGTTCTTCTATTTTATCTCTAACTAAAAAGTACATACTCGGTAATTTTGCGTTACTATTATTATTGTTATTAAATAATTATTAAAGTATTGTAAGAGTCCACTTGTTAATGCAATAATTTAAAAAAAATTCCTAACAGCAATGTTAAGGTCGATTCTTATATATCTTTCGGCGCTAAATACGAAAAAAATAGCCCATCCGCAACCAAGGGACGATTTAACCCTTAAAAATGGGGCATGAGTGTGAAAATTACGGTTTTGCCGTTATTTTTGTTTTTTCTAAAAATCTAAATAGTATGGAGGCACTATGATGGTTGTATATTGTAGCTGACATCGAAACGCATCGATTGACACCGGTTTGATGAACATTTATAACAACCTCTCTAGGAGATAGAAATTCTCAATTACTTTCCTTTAAAACTAGATAAAAATTGATTGGGGCGGTTCTAGTTAACCTAAAGAAACGTGCTTTAGCTTAAATTCTTCCGCTGGAGTTGAATTTTTAAAATATTTCAATAATTACATTAATTACCTACACAGTTTTACAATGCATTAGATTATGTTGGAAACTCTAGAGCTACATCCCGAAATTATGTTGTTTAAAAGTAGAACTACTTCTACACAAATCTACACGTAGAGAGTGGAGTGATATGTGTTGAGAGTGTTGTTATTATTTATTATTATTTATTTTTTTTATTAATATCAATAATTAAGTAACGAAGTTTCTTCGGGGGGCACGAAGTGCCGACTTGATACTATTTTTATAATCGTCTATATATGTCTGTTGCGATTTTTAGAGATTAAATTTTCGATTACATGCGAGGGGGAGGCGTGGGGGGCATTTAAGTAGGTAAAAATCTACACTTTTTAAGGAAAAATTTACATCTTCAATATCCTTCAATTCCTAGAGTTCAAAATTTACAGTTAAGTAAGACAAACATGTAGCTATCCCCTCCTCAATTTTCAAACCAATCGGTGCGATGAAATTTTTTTTATAGCTCTCGATTGGCCAAAAAATTAAAAGTTGTCGATTGACGCGTAAATTTAGATTCGGGTACGCTAGGCTAGTCCCATAAACGCCCCGGTCTTAGTTTTGAAAAATCTCTAAAGATGGCGGCGTAGCGGCCTTCGCAAAATACCCAAAAATTGTCGTCAGAATTTAAAAATTCACACAGCAGAAAGTGGGTCGAAAGTTTGTAATTTTCGTCCTTATGACACGTTAGACGTTATTTTGGCTATCGTCTAAAACAAAATTTGGACCGATGCGTTCGGCCGTACTCCTGGCGTAGCCCGGCACGCAATTTCGGTGCAAGCCAAAAAAATTTTTTTTCGTATCTAATTTAAATTTAGGATTTGGCGTCTCTAAGAACTCTAGATCGTCGGTCCGGTATCGTTTCCTTGATACATTACTTACCCGCCCCACGGAGGAGGGGCAAGAAATGACCCTCGCGGCGAGATGTCTGGCACCTTTCCTATGGCATAAAAGGCTTTCGGACCGGGCTTCGTAGGTACATCGCACCTTCCCCTATGAGCTACCGCGAGATAATTTCTACGACTTCGAGAAGGCGCTGCGATTTTTCAAAAAGGGGTTCATTTTTAGTGACTATTTGGCGATTGTGAGAGAACCGGGAGGCGCTCGCTATAGTGTACATAATATATACCATTCGGGGTCAAAACTGACAAATCTGGCGTTAAAAATGAGCTAACGCCAAAGGAGCCCGAGTTATGGTTATTTCAATTTTTTTTGAATTGTTGGACTTCTCTTTCAAAAGTTACCATTACGAGAACCTGCAAATGGTAGCGATGCCGAGCGAGTGTTTTTTTAACGACCCTTGGGGCAACATCCGTGTCGAGTTTCGAATCGATCGGGAATTCCCCTCTCTTTTTAAAGGTCGCTCAAAGTCGAAAAAAATTCATGTTTAAAAAATCGATTTGAAACTTGGTATGAGGGTGAGGGAGGTGCCTTAGACGACATTTTCGTCTAAATCTGAAAGTTGAAAAACAAGACATTGTACGAGCCTAGAGTTTTGAAGATGAAAATTTCTAAAATTTTTATTTACCGCACGATTCGGCTAAAATTTGGCATGGGTATAGTTTCTTTGGTCCGATTGCCCATTACATCGAAAAATTCGAAATAAAAAATTTCCAATCCAATTTCAGAATTTTTTCGCCGTTATATTTGGCCATCGGTCCTCTAACTTTTCGGCGGGGGGAAATTTTTCCTCAAACATGCCGTTAGGACGCTAGGCTTCGCCGAAACTAAAAATAAGTAATTTTTAAAATTTAGACTAGAGCCGCAAACACGAAAGTTAAAAAGGCTCATTTATTTTGCCTCGAGGAGGAACTCTTAACTCTCCTCTTTCGATTTAGTCTATCGAAACACCTACTGTTCCCATAGGAGGGCCGCAAAAAATTATTTTTTAAGGTCGTGTTTGTCTAAATTTTAACTTAGCGTTAAAATAACACATACGAAATTGTGTGAATATTGTCAAAATTGGAAGGGTCGTAAAACCCTTATAAATTTATTTTTTAACAATATTTTTTGATTTTCGTGTTCCTCAAACTGTGTGCTATTAGGTGTATGTGGCAATTTATCCCTTTACAATTTTTTTAAACGTTTCTACGATTTTTCAAAAATTGACTATTTCGCATTTTAAACTTTTCGTCTAATTTTGAGGGGTCGTAGACTTGTAGAGCCCTTACACAATTTTTTTTTTAATATATTTTGATTTTCGTGTTTCTCGGACTGTGTGCCATTAGATCTATGTGCCAATTTGCCCCGTTTTATTTTTTTTTTAGTTTTTATATATCTTCAAAATGTGACCATTTCTCATTTTAAGCTATTCGTCGAACTCTGAGGGGTAGTAACTACCTTAATAAAAATAGTTTTGAACAATTTTTATGTAACCTAAGGTAGGTCGAACTGTGTTCTATACGTTCTATGTGGCAATTTATTCAGTTATATATTTTTTAAGTTTTTTATAATTTTTGAAAACTTACGTTTTTCTAATTTTACGCTTTTTGTCTAACTTTGAGAGGTCGTATCAAATAAAACGAGCATGCTAATCGAGGATCATCCACAATCAGACAACTGTTATTTTTTAGGCGAGGCCGGCGCCGGAGGCCGAGTTCTGACTAACTTTAGACGAGGGCGAAGCCCGAGTTGTGTTGAATTGTTATTCTCCTACTTCTTTTTCTTTAAAGTTTTTAAAACTCCGCCTACTTTATATTTTAGCTATAACACTTATTCAAAGGGAAACATAATCGGAGATTATCCACGATTTGACCGCTGGTGTATAGCATTGTATATAACTTGTAGTTGTAAGTGTACTCTATATTATCATACTAAAAGTCCCCACCACTCCGAATGGGGAAACCTCCCCGAAATTCGGATTAAATGTCTAAAATTACACTTTTTTTATATATTTTTGCGATTATCTTACAAACTATGTAGTTAGCGAAAAATTATAAAGAAACAAATATTAAAGTCAATAAAAAATACAAAATTTTTTATCTAAGGTCAAAATTGTAAATGTATTTATAAAAAAGTTACTTCTTTCCGAACTTAGGGAATGTAAAAATCATAACATTCTTAGAAGTTGTGAAATATGTTCTAAATTTGGAAGGCTGTAACTTTTTAATAAATATAGTTACGATTTTGGAGTTCAAACAAAAATTATGTACTTTTTTATAGGCTTAAATTTTTGTCTCTTTATACTTTTTCGCTAACTAGATAGTTTTCGAGATAATCACAAAAATATAACAAAAAGTGAAATTTTGGAAATTAAAACTCAAATTTGCAAGAGTTTCCCCTCTCGGAAGAATGAGGACTTTTAGTTTGATAATAAGGACTATAATTATTAAACAAAAGAACAAGTTTCAGCTTTAGGTGGTTTTATTCCGGATCCGATGCACTGAAGTAGCTGTTTCATGAACTAAGTTTTAAGGGGCTACCATTCTTGAGCTTTCGGGCCTTTTACCCTTTGATGTAATTAATAACTAATTTTCTGTACATATTTTTATTATTACGAGGAGCTTCTTTTTAAAATTAATTTAATTATGTAATTTGATTAAATGAGCGTCAACTTGCACACAATTCAATAATCTTTTTGTTGTTGCATTTCTCAAATCTGAGGTTACTCTCCAATACCAATCACCTAAAGGAAATAGAACCACTGGGGTAATATCCAATTTGAAATTGTAAGCATGATAAGTACCCTGTAGAGAATTATGTCAATTGGAATCAATAATTAGTAATTTTTACCTTTTTAATTGGGCATACAAATGGTGGACTGTAATCAATATAATAAGGATTTATATATCTTTGACTTGAAGGAAGCGATCTGCAATATTCAACAGGAGCCGGCTTAAAAAATTCTTCGCAAGTATCTAAATTTTCTTTGACTCGGCAACGTACAAATACTACGTGCATCTAAAAATTTAATTAAGAACTAATTTTATTAGCGATTAATTAAAAATATTACTCTAAGATCGCCTTGAATATCTTCTGTTACGTTAGTAGTGACGTTAAAATAGGCAACGTTTATATCAGTGCTTTTATCAAGTTGTACATAAAGAGTCCTTATAGGAACATTTTTACCACGACACATACCATCATATCTATCAAATTGTAGCTTTGTAGAGCGTGGCTTAAAAAATAAATGAGAAGAAAAGTCCCGAAAAATTTGACAATAAACTCACCATAGAGATGGCTGCTACAAAAAAATTAAAAATATAATAAAAAATTACGAAATTAATTAGCAACATTTAACAAAAATTATTTAACTGTTCAACAATTTAGAAGTGTACTAGAAGTTGTATTTTATAATTTAAATTGTATCAGTTCATAAACAGTTGGTTATCAACCTTACAATTGTGTTACGATCTAAAATTTATAATTATTTTGCTCATTATTAACATTTTGTGCTATCATGCTATCAAGGATTTCGTTAAAAAAATTAAACGTAGGAAATTGAACTTTATTCATCAATGAGACCAGATACAAAAGTGTTTTTGCTGCACACGTAGGGCAATAGGGCGTACAAACATATACACATCAGAAGTGGGATTACTAACGCATACAACTCTGTTAGAGAAGTGTACAAGGTTTTTTCAACAGTTTCTTCATTTAACCAATTCCATTCCACTATGCAGTGGGAAAAATAGCCATGGTAACTCACGTATCGTGCAACGTATTATACATAATATACAAAATAATTGTAGTCTTCTATTTAAATAAATAATATTATCTAAATTTTAATATAACAAAAGCATCCTTTTAAATTAAAAATAAAAGCTTTCAGCAGTAAAGCTTCTTAATGAAACTTGATTTTTTAATCTTTTTTTTGTTTAAAATTTATGTTACGTTCCATTTTAACTTACGTTGTATAAATTATAAAATAGCACTGTAAAAGGATTAAAATTAGTCTACTGAAAGAGGAACAGCTAATGCAGTCTAAAACTGCGATAATCTCGTTTCTACACTCGGTCTAAATAATAGGTATACCTACCTAATATTGAGAGTTTAAAAAGTCTTAAAAGAAGATTATCCAAGTAGTAGGAATTTTGTTAATCTTGATCTATAGGGTAAACTTTAAGAAAATGTCTTCTCAGTTTAAGAAGTTATAGCTGAAAACTTGTCTAAACTCTACAAAATGTTTAAATTAGAACACCGAGTTGGAAACGGAAGCAAGAGCTTTTAGACATTTTACTGAGGAATGGTCTTAACTCGAACTTTCTACAGTTCGAGTTCTACAGTTGTAGAACTTCATGAGTGTGCTTCTTTTTTCAAAAGTCTACTGTAAGGGTGTGGATTCTAAGGAGAACTAATTTTAATTCTTAATCAAATACAAATTTAGTTGGCTGCTGATGATGTGAATCTGTTCCACACATGGATTAAAATACACGCGAAGATGCCTAGAATTCGTTATATTTTTATGTCCGATTGCATAAAAGATAATTATATTTTAATCCGAGAATTACATTTATAATTCTTAGATATGGCAACGTTAGACAATAAATAAATAAATAAGAATATCAAAATTTTACAAAATAGATTCTTAATTGATTCGATTAAAATATCTTTTATGCAACCGGACATTAGACACGTAACTTTTTAAACTCAATAAGCGAACAACGAAGTTGTTCCAAGGAGGCACGGAGTGCCGACTTGATACTGTTTATATAATCGTATTTTTATGGCTTACGAGATTATGTGATCAAATTTTCAATTGGGTTAAAGGGGGAGGCGTGGGGGGGCTTTGAAAGTGAGAAAAACGCAAAGTTTTATTTAAAAATTAGCAACTAAGCCGTCCTTGGATTGTAAGAGTTCAAATTTGGGAGGGACGTAAGACACACCCACCGCTATCCCTTCTCCAAATTTCGAACGAATCCGAGCTATCCAAGTATTTTTATAGGTATACATTGGCCAAAAAATCAAAACGGCCGAATCGATGCAAAAATCGAGATTCGGATACTCTAGCAAGTCCCCACAAACTCACCGATATTTAAAATTAATAAATTTAGGTATATACACCGATATTTAAATTCCCCTATATTAGTTTCCAAAAATTGCACGAGATGGCCGCGCAGCGGCAGACATAAAATTCCGAAAAATCGTCGTACAACTTTGAAAAGCTGTAAAAAGAAATCTAGGACAAAATTTAAAAATGTAGTTCATGGTTGAACGTTAGACGTCATCTGGCTATCGCCTCCGATACGACTTGGACCTATCCCTTCAGCGGTACCGAACGTAAGGAAATCTCGGAATTTCGGCGTAACAAAAAAAATTTTTTTTCCGGAGCGGATTTTAATTTCGGATCTGACGTCCCTAGGGGGTCTAGATCATCGCTCCGGTATCGGTTCCTCGAGAGCTCTTACACCTGTCCCACGAAGGGGGGGTCCAGAATGGCTCTTGCGCCAAGAAGCCCAGGGCTCCACCTATTGCACCTGCGGCTTTCGGTTCGGTTCTGAAAGTTAGCTCGGACCTTCTACTAAAAATGACCATAAGATAATTTCTAGGATTCCCATACAGAGGGTGCTGCAATTTTCACAAAAAGTGTTGATTTTTAGCCACAATTTGGGGATAGCGGGAGAACGTGGAGGCCTACGGCGTTCTGCCTTCTCTCAGAGAGGGAAGGCCCAATTTCGTAAAGTAGGTCGCCCGGAATTTTTCGGACCATCTATACGGCGCCTCCAATTTGAAATGGTGCAGTCGGAAAAGACGAAAAACTCGAAAAATTCCTGAGAACGATCGGGAAGGAAATTGCCGACTTTTCCGCTTAATTATCTTTATTGGACCGAGTCGCTGTAGTTTGCCGCCGGCGGCGGGCCAAAAGGTCCTTAAACAAAATTTGACATAGTCCAGTAAGCAAGTTCGCTTATTGGGCTAAACCGATCTCTATAGTATATCTCATATATACCATTCGGGGTCAAAATTAATGAATCCGAGGTCAAAAATGAGCTACGGCCAATAGGGCCCGAGTTGTGGAATTTTTTTGGTTTTAGACTTTGTCGCCAAAAATCGTAGCTGGGGCATAGAGCAATTCGTAGCAATGCCGAGCGGAGGTGTTTTCGACGACACTCCAAGCTACGCCAGTGCCGAGTTTCAAATCGATCGGGGATTCCCCTGATTTTTAAAGGCCGAAAAACAAACGAAAAAATCTAAAAAAATTAAAAATTTACCAATCGAGTTGAAACTCGGCAGGGCTGTTAAGGAAGTGCCCCAGACCACATTTTCGTTTATTAAAAATCTGAAAGTTTAAAAACAAAAGAAAATGTCTTAGAAAATCGAAACTCAAAATTTCTAAAATTTTTATTTATAGCATGTTGATGTTGAAATTTGGCATGAATGTAGTTTCTGTGGTCCGATTGACAATTCCGTCAAAAAATTTTCAACAAAAAAATTCAGACACCCCTTTTGGGAACCCCAAAATTTTTCGAATCTCATTGCAATTTTTTTCTCACCATTTTGTTTGGGTTCAGGTCCTATATATTTTTATTCGAGGGAAATTTTTTGACAGACGTACCGTTTGGGCGCTAGGTGACCATTAAGGTAAAAATATGAGAATTTTACAAATTTAGACCTTTGCCGCGAACACGAAGTTCAAAATAGTGAAACTATTTTGTTTCGGGAAGGTTCTTCGAACTCTCCTCTTTTGATGTCTCTAAAATAAAACAACAAAAAATTTATAAGGGGGGCGAAAAAAAATATAATTTAAGTTAGAATTTTCATAAATTTAATTTTACATAGTATAATTAACCAGCGGTCCGATCGGGCGGAATCCCCGATTGCATCCGCTTTGAATAAATGTTAAGAGCTATTATATAAAATAATTTGAGTTATAAAAACATTTATAACGTAGATTTCGTAGATTTCTGATTGTAAAACATAAAAAAATTACTTAAAAAAAAATTGTGTTTTCCATTTGTTGAAAAGTACAGCTCCCGAATACAGAAAAGTATTCGTAAATTATTACTTTAGGGGCACCTTTTCAGAAGCTCCCTTAAAAATCGGAATTAAGGAAAAAAAAATATGGGTACCCTAATTTTAATTAAAAAATCGTCAAATTAGCTCCAATAGGTTACTTTTTGTCTTTTTATGGCCACATTCTACTTTTTAATAAATTTTAATACAGTTAAACAAAGATATTACTTTAATTAAAGGATTTAAAACCACAAAAACTTTTCGTTTATTTGCTTTCTATACTTAATGAAATATACGAATTTATGTTTACCAAGTAATTTAAATTACTATAGCTTGTCAGTTACAGATTTCAATTTTCATTAACGAGTACTTACTGAAGTAACAATTTCAAAGTAAAACCCTTGCTGCCTGCTTGCTTGGGTTTATAAACTGTGTAAACATTTCACCAACAGGAGGTAATTAAATTTTCCTTTATTAAAAACATCATGAAATACGATAGACTAATAAATATGAAAATGACTTGTTATTGTAATGAGATCTGTTATTAATAGTGGGATTCTCTCATTCTCATTGTCTATGAACAAAAATATCGTTTACATAGAACTGCAGTTTGGATGTATAGCAATTATCGTAAAGTAGGGGTTAAAAGTAAGCTCTGCTGGGATTTATTTAGTTTGAGGAGTTGGATTTTTAAAACATTGCAATAATTACATTAATTACACTGTTTTACAATGTAGAGAGAGCACTGATTATGTTGGCAACTCGAAGAGCTACATCCTTAAATTTTGTTATTTAAAAGTAGATCTACTTCTACACGTAGGGTGGAGTGCTATGTGTTCAAAGTTGTGTATAGTTTTGTATATGACTTGTAGATGTATGTATAGTCTTTATTATCATACTAAAAGTCCCCACCACTCCGAGTGGGGAAATCCCCCGAAATTCGGTTTGAATATCTAAAATTACACTTTTTTATATATTTTTGCGCTTATCTCGCAAAATCTGCACTTTGCGAAAAATTATAAAGAAACAAAACTTGAAGCTAATAAAAAAACACACAATTCTTGTATAAAGTAAAAAATTGTAAATGTATTTATAAAAAAGTTACAGCGTTTCGAACTTAGGGAATGTAAAAATCACCACATTCTTATAAAGTGTGACATATGCTGTAAATTAAGAGGGCTGTAATTTTTTAATAAATATAGTTACAATTTTTTACTTTTAACAAAAATTGTATACTTTTTATACGCTTCAATTTTTGTCTCTTTATACTTTTTCGCCAACTAGATAGTTTTCGAGATAATCCCAATAATATAAAAAAAAGTGTAATTTTAGAAATTCAAATCTAATTTTGGAAGAGTTTCTCTCCTCGTAGAGGTCGGAATAATTTTTAGTATGATAATAAGGGCTATACTAACTTATCATGCTCATGCTCATGCTCATGCTCATGCTCATGCTCATGCTCATGCTCATGCTCATGCTCATGCTCATGCTCATGCTCATGCTCATGCTCATGCTCATGCTCATGCTCATGCTCATGCTCATGCTCATGCTCATGCTCATGCTCATGCTCATGCTCATGCTCATGCTCATGCTCATGCTCATGCTCATGCTCATGCTCATGCTCATGCTCATGCTCATGCTCATGCTCATGCTCATGCTCATGCTCATGCTCATGCTCATGCTCATGCTCATGCTCATGCTCATGCTCATGCTCATGCTCATGCTCATGCTCATGCTCATGCTCATGCTCATGCTCATGCTCATGCTCATGCTCATGCTCATGCTCATGCTCATGCTCATGCTCATGCTCATGCTCATGCTCATGCTCATGCTCATGCTCATGCTCATGCTCATGCTCATGCTCATGCTCATGCTCATGCTCATGCTCATGCTCATGCTCATGCTCATGCTCATGCTCATGCTCATGCTCATGCTCATGCTCATGCTCATGCTCATGCTCATGCTCATGCTCATGCTCATGCTCATGCTCATGCTCATGTTTAATACCATTTTTGAGCTTTCCACCCTTTTTGATGTAATTAATAACTAATTTTATGTTATTTTTTCCTAATATTTTTATTATTACGAGGAGCATCTTTTTAATAGTATATTCTCCAACCAGCGAGTAATGAAGGTCATTAGTCATTACTCACAAGAATGGATTTGCAACACGAGCTGTATAGCGAGTGTCGTAATCATTCGAGTAATTGCCCTTTGATGTAAATACTAACTACATTTCTGTTATTTTTTTCTAATATTTTTATTATTACGAGGAGACTCTTTTTAATAGTATATTATCCAACCAGCGTGTAATGAAGGTCATTACCCCCTAAGAATGCATTTGGAACACGAGCTGTATAGCGAGTGTCGTAATTATTCGAGTAATCGCCCTTTGATGTAAATACTAACTACATTTCTGTTATATTTTTCTAATATTTTTATTATTACGAGGAGCCTCTTTCTAATAGTATATTATTCAACCAACGAGTAATGAAGGTCATTACTATCAAGAATGGATTTGCAACACGAGCTGTATAGCGAGTGTCGTAATCATTCGAGTAATCGCCCTTTGATGTAAATACTAACTACATTTCTGTTATTTTTTTCCAATATTTTTATTATTACGAGGAGCCTCTTTTTAATAGTATATTATCTAACCAGCGAGTAATGAAGGTCATTACTAACAAGAATGGATTTGCAACACGAGCTGTATAGCGAGTGTCGTAATCATTCGAGAGTAATTAATAACTACATTTCTGTTATTTTTTTCCAATATTTTTATTATTACGAGGAGCCTCTTTTTAATAGTATATTATCTAACCAGCGAGTAATGAAGGTCATTACTAACAAGAATGGATTTGCAACACGAGCTGTATAGCGAGTGTCGTAATCATTCGAGTAATCGCCCTTTGATGTAAATACTAACTACATTTCTGTTATTTTTTTCCAATATTTTTATTATTACGAGGAGCCTCTTTTTAATAGTATATTATCCAACCAGCGTGTAATGAAGGTCACCCCCTAAGAATGCATTTAGAACACGAGCTGTATAGCGATTGTCGTAATCATTCGAGTAATTGCCCTTTGATGTAATTAATAACTACATTTCTCTTATTTTTTTCTAATATTTTTATTATTACGAGGAGCCTCTTTTTAATAGTATATTATCATATATATTATATTTATCATTCGAGTAATTGCCCTTAATTAGGAATATATCCACAGTCGTGGATAAAATTAATTACGTAATTTGATTAAATGTGCTTCAACTTTCAAACAATTCATTAATCTTTCTGTTGTTGCACTTCTTAAATCTGAGTTTATTTTCCAGTACCAATCGCCTATAGGAAATATGATCCATGGGGTAACATCCAATTTGAAATTGTAAGCACGATAAGTACCCTGTTAAAAATTACATCAATTAAAATCAATAATTATTAACTTTTACCTTTTTAATTGGGCATACAAATGGTGGACTGTAATCAATATAATAAGGATTTATATATCTTTGACTTGGAGGAAGCGATTTGCAATGAGGAATAGGATCCGGTTTAAAAAATTCTTCGCAAGTATCTAAATTTTCTTTGACACGACATCGTATAAATGTTATGTGCATCTAAAAATGTAATTAGGAAATAATTTTATTGGCGATTAGTTAAAAATTTACCTTAAAGTCGCCTTGAATATCTTCTGTTACGTTGGTAGTGACGTTGAAATAGACGACGTTTTCACCACCGTTTTTAGCAAGTTTTACGTATAGAGTCCTTATAGGAACATTTTGACCACGACACATACCATCATATCTATCAAATTGTAGCTTATTAAAGAAGGGCTGAAAAAATAAACGAAAAAAAAAAGTTATGAAACATTTTCCAATAAACGCACCAGAGAGTTGACAAAAAAATTAAAAATGTAACTAAAAATTATGAAATTAATTAGCAACATTTAAACAAAAGTTTATTTGCAACTGTTCAACATTTTAGACAGTATCATTTATACTAAAAAATATATTTTTTAATTATTTTAGTTCACAAATAGTTTGATATCAACCTTCAATGTTTGTGTAACGATATAAAATTTATAATTATTCTGCTAATTATAAATATTGCTATATTTTTTGTACTAAAACAATTAAAGGAACGTAGTTGAATTTTATTTAATCTATTATACCAGATACAAAACTGTTTATGAGGGCGTACAAACATATACACATCAGAAGTGGGATTAAAAACGCATACAACTTTATTAGAGTGTACAAAGTTTTTTTTCATTTTTAAATTTAATTATTTGTGTAATTTGACCAAATGTGCATTAATCTCCAAGCAATTCAATAATCTTTTTGTTGTTTCATTTCTCAGTTCTGCAGTTACTCTCCAATACCAATCGCCTAAAGGAACTACGATCAATGGAGCAACATCCAATTTGACATTGTAAGCACGATAAACATTCTAAAAATTGTAAATTGGAATCAATAAGTAATTATAAAAATTAGTACTTACCTTTTTAATTGGGCACGTATATAAAGGAGTGTAATCAATATAAAAAGGATTTAAATGTCTTTGATTTGAAGGAAGCGTACTGCAATAATCAATAGGATTTGATTTAAATATTTCTTCACAAGTATCTAAACTTTCCTTGAATCGACAACGTACAAAAGTCACATCGACCTAAAATTTTCCTATAATTTAGTGGAAATAAACGATTAATTAAAAATTTACGACTAATTTGCCATGGATATCTTCTGATACGTTGGTGGTGACGTTAAAATAGACAACGCTTTTATCATGTCTAATTTGTACGTATTGAATTCTAATAGGGACATTTTTACCACGACACATACCATCAAATCTATCAAACTGTATTTTTGAAGAGCTTGGCTGAAAATGTAAATGAGATAAAAATTCATAAAAAAAATTGACAATTGATGCGCCTGCACCTACCAGAAAGAAACCCGTTTGTACAAAATTGAAAATGCAACTAAAACTAATGAAGTTAACTAGCAACATTTTCCAAAAACTTATACAGCTTTTTAACAATTAGAAGTTATATTTTACACTAAAAGTTATAATTTGTTTATAATTTCGACTTCTAAAAAGTTGATTATTTGTTATCAATTTTCAATAGTGTTTCGATCTAAAATTTCTAATTATTTCGCTCATTAGAACCATTGTAATTTAAAAAAATTGGAGTTGATAAAATCGAATTACGAAAATCTAAAACTGGCACGTTTCTTTTACTATTAGCCTGTACGTTTGATGGCTTGTTAGTCAGCCTACGTTTATCTCATTGCATATAAACACTAAGTAATCACTAGGGACTTTAAAAGTTTAAGTTATAAAAGTCAAATAATTCTTGACAAAGTAGAAAGTTTTTTGAAATTATTTATAACACATCAGAAGTGGGATTAAAACGCATAAATAGTACAGTCAGTTGATGAAATAAAGAGCTAATCTTCGAATGAAAGTCTTAAACCTAAATATTTGTATAAACTTATTAAATTATTATAAAAATTATTACCTATAAAAAAATCGTAACATCAGAGCTTAGTCTAAGGTTCAAAAGATATCTGAAACATACGTAGCTCTTGTTGTCATCATAACGTCAGTGTGCAATTTTCAAGAAAAGCACGCAGACGTCACATGGAACATGTTAATTATAACCATAAATATATTATGAAAAAAATATAGTATTCTATTTAGGGTAAAACCAGGAGAGATGGCGCAGCGGGTGAGACGGCACAGTGAAATATTTTAGAGATTAGTCTGTTTAGGTGGCTAAAGAGCACAGTCGAAGTGTTATTGAAGATGCCTAGTTGTTATTTAGTAGTGCCCCGTTGATTGTGCTATCTTTTAAGGCACTTAAATAATTAATATTATATTTTATACATCTCCAAACTTTTACACTGGTTTACAAATTGTAACTTTTACACATTTAAATTAAAGAATATTTGAAGTTCTGTTGCTATCTATGTGTAAAGAAATGTTTGAAGAATTGTTCTAACCTATAGTTTTATTAAAGAATGCCAGTCCTAGGGGGAAAATCCGTGCGCCATCTCACCCGGTTTTGTTAACTAAATAACGTATGTGATTTAGTAATTTGTTGATTTAACGATTACAAACGAAAAGGAAGCTACTTTAGAACTTCGTGGAGTGAAGAACAATTAACTTTTACAGTACAAACTGTAAGAAGTAGAAGTACTGGAGTTCATGAAGCATCAAGACAGTTTGGGGTACCTTGTATAGTTTACGCATAGATATAGTGTTTTTCAGCTTCTATAAAGTCAACAGTTGCTCATTGTAAATCATAGGTAAGCATCCATTCTACTATGGCGATTGTAAATCTTTAATTATTTAATTATAAATTAGTGCTAAATAATAAATTTCATTTCATATAATTATATAAAAATAAAAAAAAAATAAAAATAAAAACACTATATCTATGCGTAAACTATACTACATTACGACTGGCTACAATGTATTAAATGCCTCAGATGGCTTCACGAGGGTTGTACAACGTTTACTACTCATTCTCTTCAATGTGAAGAAAGAAAAAATGTAAAAAAAAAGATTCATTTAGTGCGCCATCTCTCCCATGCTGTTAGGGTGAGATGTTTTTTTAATCATTTTTTTTAAATGTAAGTTCATTGAAACTAGAAAAAAAAACACTATTTTTTTTACTTTATTTCTTACATTTGGTTCTCTGTAAAATGTTTTAACGATTGAATGCTTTTGATTTTGACTATTTAATTTTTTTTTACAAGTATTATAATAACTTCTAATAACGTATGATGCATAGGAAACGAAATAATTGCAAAAAAAAAAGATTTTTGTGATTTTTGAACTTGAACATGTGGACACGAGATTATACGAGACTTTTAAACGTAAAAACGTAGGTTTATGCAAATATTATTTATTTTTTTTACTGTTTTCTATCTCATTAAGTCGTCGTGCTATACCATTTCCTAAAGCCGCGCTTTAATGGACTGAGCAAATTTTGAGAAATTTTGTAGGTCAGCATTGATGATAAGGTAATGGCAGGTATGACCGTCGAGAGCAATAAACAATAATGCAAATTATAATTTTTTATTTCAATCAAAATTAATCAACAAACAAATAAATTTCAATATTGGCCAAAACAATTTATAGTCCAGTTATTAGAGATTTTAACCTTGGAAAAATAGTAGATTAGTCATAACATGGTGCATGATCTTTTTTAAAGAATATTCTTTAAAAGTGCTGTTTCTGCATTTCATTATTTCAATAAAATCAACTTCAAGTTTTATGGCGTATTCGATTGGGAACGCACCGACACGGACCCAGTGCGGTTCACCACCGTTGGGGTGCAAACACGTGATTACGTTACAGAGGTATAGGTGGGTGCACTGTTGCGGGGCAACACCAATAAAACACTTGAAACTGGGGTAGTGCAAATAAAACTGAATTAGCACCCCACAGGTGCAATCAATCGAATACGCCATTAGATTGACACCACTGCACCACGGCAGTATGACTCTCAACCGGTAGGAACAGAAACTTGTGCTTGCTATCTAAAGGGGTGAGGGTTAAATTTTACATAATAGGATTTAAGGATTTACTAGTTAGTGTGCATTGACTAAATGTGCTTCAACTTGCATGCAGTTTAATAATCTGTTTGCTTCATTTCTCAGTTCTACAGCTACTCTCCAATACGAATCACCTAAAGGGAACACCCCCACGGCAGCAACGTCCAATTTGAAATTGTAAGCACGATAAGTACCCTGTAACAAATCGTATCAATTGAAATTAATAATTATAGAAATTAGACCTTACTTTTTTTATTGGGCACGTGTACGGTGGACTGTAATCGATAAAGAAAGGATTAATATTTTTTTGATTTGTAAGTAGTGTTTTGCAATAATCAGTAGGTTTTGGTAATAAAAAGTCTTCGCAAGTCTCTAAAATTTCTTTTGATGGACAACGCATAACTTTAAACTGTGTCTAAAAATGTAATTTGCAGATAATTTCATGAAAATAAATTATTAACTAAATAATATACCTTAAGGTCACCTTCAATATCTTCTGTTACGTTTGTGGTAATGTTAAAATAGACGACGCTTTTTTCAGAATTAAATGCTAGGTATTGCGCTCTAATAGGAACGTCTTTACCACGACACATACCATCAAATCTTTCAAATTGTATTTTTTTAGAGCTTGGCTGAAAAAATTAATGAAAATAAGTTCTTGAATATTTTAAAATAAATTTTCGGTGTGAGTTAGGTATTTCAGTTAATATTCAAGTTAAGAGAAAACTAATAATACGATCTCACGCACTCTTATATTAACTGAGGTACCAAAATCATACTGAATAGAAATTTGAAGCACCTTGTACATACCATTAACGAAATCGCTCGAATAAAATTGAACAAAAAGCAACTTAAAACAATAAAATTATTTACCAACATTTTTCAAAATTAACGTTTAAAACAGCTGTTCAACAACCAGAAGTTGTATTTTATACTAAAATTGCGATTTTTAATTTCGACTTATAAACGTTTTTGTTATCGATTTATAATGTTTGGATCAAAAATTTATAATTACTTTGATCATTATATAAATTGTCATATTTTATATCTTTTTTCAAGGATTGCCTAAATTATTAGCGATTTTAACCTCGGAATAATAGTAGAAGGGGTGAACCTTGGTGCATGCTTTTTTTGACAGACTATTTATAAAAACCCAAAAATGTTTAATATTTATTAATATTTTATTTTATATTCGCTTTATTGAAAAAATTGAGATTGAAGACTTAATAGTCAAAATCGAACAAAAAAAAAGTTTAATTATTTTTTAAAGAAGAGGATATTTAGAGAAGAAAGGATCTGATGATTTTTTTTCGTAGGACGAATAGTTTTTATAGAAAACAGGATCAAACCGCGCTCTGATTTTGGAAATTAACTCGTGCGCGTGAAACTTCAATATTTAGAAATGTCGTAAACGCTTCTTCATAAAAAGTGTCAAAGCTCAAAGTAGAAAACTAAAAGTCATCTTAAAGAAGAAAGTTTAAGCTTTGAGATTCACTAAATCATCATTTGTAGACATTCCTCCTGAATCCTGTAATATGAGTTTAAAGATGCCCTCTCGCCGTAAAAATCACAGTTTTACTTAAAATGTTGCTTTATCGTTAAAAATGGATCAAAATGAATAATTGTTGTGGGATTTAAATAATTAAATAATAGTGAAAATCATCTTTGATTTATCCCAGTTTCATCCCGTCAAATAATTCTTGACAAAGTGGAAAGTATTTTGAAATTATTTGTAACGCATCAGAAGTGGGATTACTAACGCATAAATAGTATAGTCGTAGGTGTAAGATGAAATAAAGGGTTTAACCTTGGAATAAAAGTTATAAAGCTACATATTTGCATAAACCTGTGTTTTGACTTTCTAAAGACTTGTTTAAAAGTCTCATACAATCTCTTGTCCGCGTGTCAAGATATTCAAGGTCACAAGTCACAAAAATCGTTTTTTTTTTCAAGTATCTCATTTTCTATGCATCATACGCCATTGGAGGTTATTATAAAAATTGTAGATCATAAAATTCTCTACAAATTTCAACTAATTTTTTTTTTCTCATTCTCGAAATATAGCGCGTAGAGTGGGAGGCGCGCAAGCTTATATAGAATATAGAATAATGTAAAAAACATCAACGATAGATATAATGAGAAATTTCACAAGATTTTCCAGCCAGTATTATTATTACCGACTCACTGAGTTCCTTACAAGCTATGAAAGATGTGTATAACAACCATACGTTGGTTCAAAAAATACCAGAAGTAGTGCACTTGAGAAATAGAGCGGGACAGATAACAACATTCATCTGGGTCTCTTCACATAAAGGTATAACAGGCAATGAAAAAGCCGACTCTGCCGCGAAAGATGCCATCTCGTCAGATAACTCTATTCTAATAATTAATAATACCATAATGACATCGTAAACTATAACGGAAAACTACACGAAGTATGGCAGACAAACTGGTCATTGAAAGATCAGAAACTAAAGGAGGTTAAGCCGTCTGTGGCTAAATTGGAGTATGGTGGGATTGAGAGACAATTGCAAAGCAAACTCACTCGACTAAGATTGGGCCATACTTTATTTAGCCATGACCATATATTTAAAAAAGAACCTTCTCCAATGTGAATGCAGGCACTGGCGAATCTCCCGAATGACTTCCAGATACCGGATAATCTAAAAAATGCATTGGACCCATCTCTACATTATTACAAAAGCGTTTTGGGATTATTGAACGAGTTGGGAATTAAAAATATTTAAAATATTTATTAAATGAGAAAAAAAATGAATTAGATGAAATTTGTAGAGAATTTTATGATCTACAACTTTTGTTATAACCTCTAATGACATATGATGCATAGAAAACGAGATATTTGCAAAAAACGATTTTTGTGACCTTTTACCTTGAATATCTTGACACGTGGGCACGAAATTATGTGAGACTTTTGAGCAAGTCTTTAGAACGTCAAAACATAGGGTTATTCAAATATTTAACTTTCTTGCTGTCATTCTGAGGTTAAACCCTTCTTTGACTGCTCTAAAACTGTGTTCGAGGTTTGTAAATATTTTTTTCTTCAAACGTCAAAAACAGTTGATATTTTGTTACTGAACTCTTAAAGCTTAATTCTCAGTTATCCGAAACCGTCGTATACGACGGTTTCGGATAGCTGAGAATTAAGCTTATGGTTAAAGTTCTAATAAAAGTAAATTCTAACCTTAAATATTCACAACAAATTGTAACATAAAATGATATTTCTAACCGTGCGTTTCCACCTGTATACATGTTTAATAAACATGTTTAACTTTAAACTTGTTTCAATTAAATTTGTTTCTTTAGACTTGTTTAGAAACATGTTTATTGTATGATTTTCGTTTACACATGTTAGTTGTTTCTAAACTGTGAAAGAGTGAAGATGAATTCCGATGATGAAGATTTATATTTTATTGCTGCTGCAGCAAATTACATATCATCGCGCAGTACCAGAAAAAAACCTAAATATTGGTTGCGAAATTTTTTGAAAAAAAGAGCTACACATGGAGCGTATAACTCTATTTTGAACGACTTACGCATAGAAGACCGTAATGGATTTAAAAACTTCGTGAGAATGGGACCTCAGGAATTCGAAAGTCTATTGAGAATGGTTGCTCCACATATTGTAATGCAAGACACAAAATTTAGAGATTCAGTTTCACCATCCGAACAACTCACTCTAACTTTGAGGTACCTTGCTACTGGAAATTCCTACAGCTCGCTGATGTACTCGCACAGAATTTCAAAAGCCAAAATAAGTAAAACGATACCCAATGTGTGTGATGCTATTTGTAAAGTATTGACAGAATACATAAAGGTAATTATACGACATATTTGCTTATTTAATTATTTCTATTTATTATAAATTTTATAACTTCATTATCAAATAAATCAAAATACAAGGTCTTGTAAACATCTTTGTTAATCTTAGCAAAAGTCTTGTGTTGTGTTATCAAAAAGTTGAGTATTCTCATCGTTCAGCTGAGTAGAATACTGAGGGGATGGTGATGACAAAGACACAGCAACTGATGATAATGACGAGTGAGTAGTATATTGAGGGGATGGCGACGACATTTGATGCAGCTCCCTCGAAGAATTGTCATTATATGAGTACGGAGAGATATGACTGTACTGAATTGATGTTAATTGAGAGTTACATTGGGACTGCTGAGTTCCTAAAGTAACCTCATTTTCTTCTTCCATTTTTACGTCAAATATCAAGTCTTGTATTTTTTTTTTCAAAATTAACAAGTTTCTGCTGCGTTTGATTGTACGTAACTCTGCCGCCACATAATCTCCAAAAGCCTTCAGATCATCTTTTACATGTTGTTTGTTAATGATACAATCTCTCGCCTCTTTCAAAATTGTCAAAGGATCATCAGCTGGATCAGATGTTTTCTTCCGTTTTGGTGCTGCTGACGATGGCTGTACTAAAGATGTGTTTCTTTTGTTTTGATTTACCTGAACATTTTCGTAATCGTTTTCTTCATGAATCTCTTCGCTCTGAAACGTTAATAAATAACCACTATAATTTTTTCCAGATGCCATCTAATTGCAACGAATGGATGAGCATTACGAGAGAATTTAATACTAAGTGGAATTTTCCACACTGTCTTGGTGCTTTAGACGGGAAGCATATTGAGATCATAAAACCAGCACAAAGTGGAAGTGAATACATAAACTATCAGAAGACATTCAGTATTGTTCTTATGGCTTTGGTAGATGCTAATTATAATTTTATTTTTGTTGATATTGGAGTACAAGGAAGAATATCAGATGGGGGAGTTTTCAAAAATACATCACTGTACAGAAAGCTATCAGAAGGACAGTTAAATATTCCTGAACCACAACATCTACCGAACAGAACCACCCGAGTCCCCTATGTGATTGTCGCCGACGATGCTTTCGCCTTGCAAGAAAACGTACAGAAACCTTTTCCTGGGATTCTTGTGAAAGGTTCGCGTGAGCGAATATTTAATTATCGTTTAAGTAGAGCCAGAGTAGTAGTTGAAAATGCATTTGGGATATTATCAGCAGTGTTTCGAGTACTAAGAAGCCAAATTGGCCTTTCTCCAAAAAAAACACAAATAATTGTTCTGGCTTGTGTTCATTTACATAATTTTTTACGTCGTAGCAGAACCGGGGGAAGGATTTACACACCGTCGAGATCTTTTGATCATGAAGATATTGATACTGGGAATATCACGCCAGGATCATGGAGACAGAATAATCCGGGCCTCATTCCCCTTCAGCGAATTCCTAGAAGATCTAGTCAAGGCGCTCAGGCAGTAAGGGACGAGTTCACTGATTATTTCGTCTCGGAAGAAGGGAGCGTTTCTTGGCAAGCTCGATATGCTTAGCATCAAATTAACGATTAAAATTAAATTTACCTTACCGTATTAACCGTCGGCACCGGCACATTTACATCCTTTAGAAATTTTAAATAGTTGTAACCGAACCAGGAACTTTCAAATGTGTCTGTTGTTCCGGCCCCTGACGTTAATGATTTTTTGTATTTTGTGTTTTCTCTATTAAACTGCACTTTTAGTGAATGTAGCTTTTTTTCAATATCACTGAGGGATACTTCTAATTTTTCGGCGAGATCGCGTAAGCAGTCTCTTCTTTTCACCCTATCCTTATATTCTGCACTCTTTGGATTCCAAAGACACTCGCACGGTTGCCACAACTCAATTAATTTTAAAGTTTTGGACTTATTCCAATCCATTTTAACATAAATGAGCTAATGTGCGCTTGAAATACGACTAAACAAGTTTCACGTATCCGATCGTCTCGAATAGGTTAAACATGTGTACGAAACAATGAAATGTTTCGAAACAAGTTTCAACTCGCGCAGATTTGTTTAGAAATTTGTTTAGAAACACGATGTTTAGAAACAAATTTACGTAGTGGAAACGCACGGTAAGAATGTAAAATGGTAATATTTTTATAAATTTTCTGTTATAATTTCTTCTTTGCGTGTAATAATTAGCTTCTTCTTACAAGTTGAAGTTGATTTTTAAAAATATTTGACAATTGAACTACAAATAAATTTCGAGAGATGGCGCTTTTTCTAAAATATTTATTTTACGTTTTTAGAGGTTTTACGTTTGAAGAAAAAATTAAATGTTTCATACGGAGGAAAAGTACGTTTTTTGGCTCGTCAGTAGTTGTCAGCCTTACTGACTCGCTTAAAAATAGTGACACTTTTACTCCAAATAAAACAAACAACTATTTTTACTGTTAACTTTTTCCAATCCAAGAAAAAGTTGCTATAATCGAGATAAAAAATAAAAACTCACTCAGGGGACTCACCCTGAGTCCAAAAAACGAAAAAAAAAGTTTTAAATTTTTTGAACCAAAATGTCTGGATGTACAGTCAACCTCACAATTATTGGCCACCCTAGCTATACGTTTAGCACGAATTGTGGATATGTAACCATCATAACACCCCATACTTAAATTGAGGGGTAACTTTCTTTTGACAACAAGTAGTAACTCATCAACCTCCCCTTCTGCTCTTTTGTCGTAGTTGGCTACTAATTACCCTGACATATAGCCAGGGTGGCCAATAATTATGAGGCTGACTGTATGTATGTACGTATGTCTGTAACTCTGTGGAGTAAAAACTACTGAACCGATTTTGATGAAATTTGATTTTAGCCACTTTAAAATTATTTCATCGGCAAACTAAGCTTTTATAAGAAATCTATACAGGGTGTTCAAAAATAAAGTGGTTATTTTGGGCGCATCTTTGGAAATTTGGGCTAAATTTAATTATACTTGGCTATAAGATAGTACATGTGAGTCCTTATTGAAAAAAAAAATTTCAAACTTTTTTATTCAAAATGGCGGCCAATAGAACGATAGTCCCATTTTGTGATTTTTCCCTTATAACTTGGCCGGTAATTATTATTATAAAAATTTCAAAATGGCATAGTACAGCCAAAATATAGGGCTTTCGTCTTAAATAAGTAGATTTTCAAAATTGTTTTACAATTGTTTACCTTTAAGGGGCCAAAAATAGGTCAAAATTTTGATATCGATTTTCTCAAAAACTGGTCCGAACATTTTTTTAATTTTTTGGTATGTTATAGGCAATGTAATTCTTTATCTAACTTTAAATTTTTAAAGACTTGTATGATGCGGATTCGGAGTTATCATTTTTTAAATGTCAAAATTTCAATAATCTCTAATTTCTTTTGTAATAAAAATGAAAACTTGAAATTGGATATTTTTATCACGTCCATAAATATCAATTATTTGACATATTTTCGGTTAACAAAACGCTTCCGGTTAAACCGGAAATTAAAAAAATATCAAAATTTTTAGTTATCTGCATTACCTTCTATGCAAAACCAGCAAAGCTAACCACACGAGTAACGTTCTTTCTCCGTTAGAGTGGGTATTCCGAGAATACGTCGGAGAAAAATTCGGTAAACCAATTGTTCTAAAGCATACTCAAGAATATCGCGAGATTAAGCGCAAAAACAAGGGAAATTGACGTTGTGGAAAAATACTATGGTAGAGGTAGTTCAGTCACGTGCATATCTTTTGGCAATCCCGACTATACGCCTAACACGAATTGTGGGTTCAACTATTAATAACACCCCCCTACTTAAACTCACTTTAATAGGTAACTTTATTTTGCCAACAAGTACTAAATCAACAAATTGTATTGGTGTTGTGATGGTTGCATAGTCAGGATGACCAAAAGATATGCACGTGACTATACATTATCTCGTGAACGATAAGTTTATAGTTTAAAATTTTGTTTAATGTATTTCATATAAAATATCAAATTATATTTCAATATATACCGGGTGACACAGGGGTTTGGAACACTCTTATAACTCTGTTATTTATCAACATATCAAAATGAAATTTGGTGTGGATTATACTCACATAAAGTGCAATTGTTTTAACTACTTCTGAAAATTCGGTCACTTCCGATTACTCCGGAAATGAAGTCAACTTTTGATTTTTAAATGGAACACCATAAATATTTTAACTTTTTTGAAACCTACATTAAATTTTGAATACAATAGCATCAAAGAATTTAATTTTATAAACAAAATAATAAAATTAATAAATAAAATTTATTTTTCAAGAAATAATCCGTTGTCTAGAGTGCTGTGATGTGGTATAAAGTCATCGGTGAGAGCTAATTGTACTGTGGAAGTTATGTGTTCACCACAAAAGTTAAAGGTTAGTGTTGTGGAGCTTTCAGAAAGTAATTTAGTCACATTTCCCTCAATAACTTCATTTCTTAAAATGGCATCATATCGGAACAACTCTATCATTGTATTTAGAAAAAAATACTTTATCTGAGGTAGAATTATTGTTCCGATATGTTACCATTTGAAAAAAATGAAGTTATTGAAGGAAATGTGACCAAATTACCTTCTGAAAGCTCCACAACACCATCCTTCAGCTTTTGTGGTGTAAAAGTAATTTTCATAGTACAAGTACCTCTCATGGATGATTTTATACCACATCACAGCACTCTTGAAACCAGCGTAATTTTTGAAAAAAAAATTTCTTTTTGCTTATAAAAATAATTTTGTTGATGCTACTATATTCAAAATTTAATGTAAGTTTTAAAAAAGTAAAAATACATATTATGTTCTATTTAAAAATCAAAAGTTTACTTCAATTCCGGCGTAATCGGAAGTGACAGAATTTTCACAAGTAGTTAAAACAATTGCAATTTATGTGAATATATTCCACACCAAATTTCATTTTGATATGTTAATAAATAACGAAGTTATAAGAGTATTCCAAACCCGTGTGTCACCCGGTATATATTTTTTTTATTGAAATTTAATACACTTTTAAAGAAATGCACAAAAACGTTAAAAAAAACACTGGAAAAAGTTCCTCGTATTGCCATGCACATCCGGTGTTTTACTGTCTCATATAACTCCATTTCTTAAAGCCGCTCTGTAATGGACTGAGCAAATTTTGAGAAATTGTGTAGGAAAGCATTGATGATATACTAATGGCAGGTACGACCGTCGAGAGCAATAAACAATTATGCAAATTATAATTTTTTATTTCAATCAAAATTATTCAAAAATCAACAAAAAGCTAAATTCCACTAACAAGTCTTTTAAGCAGTTTAGAAATATACCGACTCTTAACCGGTAGGAACAGAAACTTGTGCTCGCTATCTAAACGGGTGGGGGTTAAATTTTACATAATAGGATTTAAGGATTTACTAGTTAGTGTGAATTGACTAAATGTGCTTCAACTTGCATGCAGTTTAATAATCTGTTTGCTTCATTTCTCAGTTCTACAGCTACTCTCCAATACGAATCACCTAATGGGAATACCCCCACGGCAGCAATGTCCATTTTGAAATTGTAAGCACGATAAGTACCCTGTAACAAATTATATCAATTAAAATTAATAATTATAGAAAGTAGATCTCACTTTTTTAATAGGGCATGTGTACGGTGGATTGTAATCGATAAAGAAAGGATTTACGTGTTTTTGATTTGTAGGTAGTGTTTTGCAATAATCAGTAGGTTTTGGTTTTAAAAAGTCTTCGCAAGTATCTAAATTTTCTTTAGATCGACAACGCATAATTTTTACGAGTGTCTAAAAAGGCAATTTGCAAATAATTTAGTGAAAATAAATTATTTATTAAATAATATACCTTAAGAACACCTTCGATATCTTCTGTTACGGTTGTAGTGATGTTAAAATAGACAACGCTTTTATCAGAATTAAATGTTCGGTATTGTGTTCTAATAGGAACATTTTTACCACGACACATACCATCAAATCTTTCAAACTGTAATTTTTTAGAGCTTGGCTGAAAAAATTAAAGAAAACAAATTCTTGAACATTTTACAATAAATTTACAGGGTAGTTCAAATTGCTTGCCGGTGTGGGTTAGGTATCTCAGTTAAATATGAAAAAACTAATAATATAATCTTCACTTGATATGATCACGAACTCTTATATTAAGCAAAGTACCCAAATTATACTGAATAGCAATTTGAACCACCCTATACATACCATTAAGGAAATAGCTTGAATAAAATTGAAAAAAATGAAACTTAAAATAATAAAATTAATTAGCAACATTTTTCAACGTTTAAAACAGCCGTTCAACGATTACAAGTTATATTTCACACTAGAACTGAAATTTATAAATTCGACTTATAAATATTTTTGTTATCGATTTATAATTGTGTTTCGATCAAAAATTTATAATTACCTTGCTCATTATAACCATATTGTCATGAATTATATCTTATTTCAAGGATTGCGGTAAAAAATTAGTGGTGATAGTCGAAATTTAAATCTCACGTGGTCAACGAGGTAGGTAAAAAAATTATTTCGAGCGTATCAGAAGTGGGATTACTAACGCTTACAAATATGGTGGTAAATAAATCATAAAGGTCTTGAAAGTTGTAAAAGGACACACAAACTGAATTAAAACAGTACTTTTAATAAATGAGAAAATAATCTGGTTTTTCACGAACTTTTCCAAAAAAGCTTTAATAAATCGGATTTTCAATACAAACAGCTTACTTTAAAAGTCGTCGTGTATCAAGACCGTTTTAAATATGAATCGTATTGCTACATTTCGAAAGTCATTTTCAATGGGATTATTTAAAAAAATCGATACTTTTCAAAACTTGAACAATATTTGAAATAAAAGAGAAAAACATCCAACTATTGATGGTCAAACTGTCTAAAACTTTATTGTTGGGGAAAATTTTTAAATTTGTTACCCAAACATATCTAATATAAAACAATTTTATATTCGAGTTCTAGAGAAAGAACTTAAAGTTTTTAGTTTCAATTGAAAAGAAATGTGGGTTTAATTCATTTATCTTTCCAATTTTTCTTTTGTAATAATGTATCAAATATATACAGGGCGATCCACAAAAAAAAATCCGACTCAAACGTTCTTTTTAAATGCCCATGCTCGGGCGCCAATTTGTAATGGAATCCGAATATGCAGAAATATACAGGGTGTAAAATAAAAGTGTTCAAAACTTTAAGACCGTACTCATTAAAATTAGTAAAAAAAAAGTTTATGTTGAGGGGTTTCCAATAGTTAATACTTTTAGAGTTATAGCCACAACTTGAAAAGTTTTAGCGATTGGACTCCCCTCAATATAAATTTTTTGTGTCATTGTAATGCGTGCTACACGCTTTTTAAAATTTTGGATACGAGACTATTTTAGTTTTTATTTATTTCAGCTTAAGTGGCCATAACTCGAAAAGTATTAACTATTGGACACCCCTCAATACAACATTTTTTACTCATTTTAATGCGTACTACGCGCTCTTAAAGTTTCGAACACTAAATGTTTTTTAACAACCTGTACAAGCCTGTGTGCGTTTATAAAACATAAATTTGCGTGAGCATATTTTTAGGTATATACTTGAATTTTTTTTCTTTATCGACACGTGACTATATATGAATTAAGATGAAAACGACGTATTTATTGAGTTTCGGTATTTAATTTATTGTTAATTATTATTAAATATACTATCTATTTAGAAAATTTATTATTGAATTAATTATTTATTGAAAATTCTAGAAGTCACGTGTCGGTTAAGAAAAAAAATTCTAGTTTAAATATTTTTAACATGTAGCCCCAAATGACCGCCAAAATTAATTTTGATATCTCTGTCTAAAGGTTAATAAAAAAAATTCTTCGTCTACACAGTAAACACCCACCCTGTATATCATTGAAAGTGAGTTTCTTATTAAGTTATTTTTCAGTGGTAGATAAAAAATTAAATTTGAAGCTAAAGAAGTAAGACGTAATGTTTGAAATATTTTCGACTTCAAAAGCAAACATAATTTACATATCCACTGCTTCTCCTATATTTCTTTCGTATGTTGAAAATCATTCAAGATGTTTGTTTATAAAGCTACTACTTTATTAAATTGGATGATGAAAATTGAAACTTATTTACTAAGGATTTTACTTCCATGGGAAAGTAAACATGTTTTACATTGTTCTTTTTACCACTTTTGAAGAACTTTATTTAAATATTTTTTTCTGCAAACGACAAAAAAAGTCGACTTTACGTCACTCAATATGCTGTAAGGGTGAAGTTTAACTTTTCTTCGCTTCGACACGCTACGCTCATTCGCCAAACACAGTCTCGTTACACAAAAGTCTAGTTTTCGTCTTTATAAAACAATATACTATCACTAGTCGTAAGTTTTGTTCAATTTTTTACAATTAGAAAGTGACCTTTTGTCTAAACAATTTTTGGTTGCTTTAAAGTTACATACGACTTCTCTCTATCTGCGCTAGACTATACCTAAAGCGAGCTTATCAACTGTAATAACCCTAGGGCATTGATAACAACCGAAATAATTTTGTCATATCTTGAAAGTACATTTTTTAAAAACAGCCCGACGCGAAGCGGAGGGGTGTTTTTCCAAAAAATGTACTTGAAAGATAGACAAAATTATGAGGATTCATCAATGCCCGAGGGATATTCAACGAGATAATTTTTTTTAAATTTAAATTTAACGTCAAAAGTGACAATTCGTTGAATTTTATACGATATCGCGTCGGCAGAGCAATTGAAAATTACCCTAGGGTGATTGTCAGTTGAAGTTTTATGTGATTAGATAAAAATGAATATGTGACTGAAAATAGTAAAATATGATTGGCTGTGTAAATGAAAAAAAATTATCGAGCTAATAAAAACATAACAGTAATTTTTAAAATTCTTTTAATTATTTGTGTAATTTGACTAAATGTGCGTCAACTTGCATACTACTCAATATTCTTTTTGTAGTTTCATCTCTCACTTCTGCGGTTGTTCTCCTATACCAATCAGTTAAAGGGAATACAGCCAGTGAAGCAATATCCAATTTGAAATTGGAAGCATGATAACTACCCTGCACAAACGCATATGAATTCGAACCAATAATAATTAAAAAAAATAATTTTTACCTTTTTAATTGGGCACATAAAACGTGGACTGTAATCGATAAAGAAAGGATTTATATTTTTTTGATTTGAACGAAGTGATCTGCAATAATCGACCGGGCTTGGTTTTAAAAACTCTTCACAAGTATCTAAACTTTCTTTGAATCGACAACGTATAATTTTCATGTGTAGCTAGAAATTAGGAAATTACTTAAGTGGAAATGAACCATCGATAAAAAATTTACCATAAGTTGTCCTGCAATATTTTCTGTGACGTTGGTGCTGATGTTAAAATGGTAAATACTTTTCTCATTGCTAAGACCTACAAGTTCTACGAATCGAGTTCTAATAGGAACATTTTTACCCCGACACGTACCATCGAATCTATCAAAATGTAGTTTTGTAGACGGTGGCTGAAAAAATAGACGAAGAAAAGTTTCTTGAACATTTTACCACACATAGATGCACATACCAGAAAGAAAATCGCTTGGATAAAATTGAAAATGTAACTAATAATAGTGAAATTAATTAGTAACATTTTTACAATTTAAAACAGTTCAACAATTAGAAGTTACATTTTGAACAACTGAAAGTTATAATTTGGGTTGCATTGAACACAATTTCGTTATCAATTTACAATTGTGTTTCGATCGAAAATTTATAATTATTTCGCTCATTAGTCATTTTATACGTTTTACTTTTTCGTAGATTTTATTTACTTTGAAAAAGTATAGGGATAGAAAAAACAATAATTTTTTTAATTTAATTTTCCATGTTAATTCCAAAAATGCGCATTCTAAATGTGGAGCAAAAACCACAACCGATTTTGAGGAAATTTGGTTTTGTTCACTTTAACAAAATTTAAGCAGATAAAAAAGGTTTTAAAAGAAATTATACGGGTTTCCAAAAATAAGGGCGGTATTTTGGGCTTATTTTTGGAAATTTGGACCAAAAAAATGGCAGCCACTAGATCGATTGTCCCATTTTGTGTATTATAACTTGGCTGGTAATTGTTATTATAAAAATATCAAAAACGCATCATACAGCCAAAATATAGGTCAATCTTATCTGTCATCTCATTTTATGTTCCAGTTTTACCTCTCAATCTCATCTGTCATTTCATTTGTCAATCCGATGTCTCATCTCATACTATCTGTCAAACTCATATGTGAGATGAGATGTCCTATGGCATGACAGATTGGATAAAAGGTTTGATGACAGTAGGGATGACAGATGGAATGACAAATGATATTACAGATGATATGACAGATGATATTACAGATAATATGACAGATGATATGACAGATAATATGACAGATAGTATAACAGATGGAATGACTGATGAAATGACATATGAGATGACAGATAGAATGAGAGATGGAATGGCAGATGGAATGACAGATAGAATGAGAGATGGAATGGCAGATGGAATGACAGATGATAAGATAGAAGAGATGACAGATTTAATTACTTATGTATTGACAGATTAAATGACTTATATAATGACAGATGACCCCCTCACTGAAATAACACGAAATAACAGCCGAAATGACATATGGCATGATAGACTACTCTCTCCCTCCCCCTATGGCGACTGATTAACATTTGACATAAGTATTTATGGTGACAGATTAAGATTACCCTCACTCCCCATTTCTTTAAAGCAATCTCTGAAATTAATATATAAATTCACCTGACATGAAATGACAGATGAAATTGACATGTGGTGATAGATAACCACGACATTGACAAATATTGGATGACAGATGAGCCCCCCCCCACAGATGATAGAACAGATGATATGACAGATGATATTACAGATGATATGACATATGAGATGACAGATAGAATGACAGATAGAATGAGAGATGGAATGGCAGATGGAATGACAGATGATAAGATAGAAGAGATGACAGATAGAATGTGAGATGGAATGGCAGATGGAATGACAGATGATAAGATAGAAGAGATGACAGATTTAATTACTTATGTAATGATAGATTAAATGACTTATATAATGACAGATGACCCCCTCACTGAAATAACACGAAATAACAGCCGAAATGACATATGGCATGATAGACTACTCTCTCCCTCCCCCTATGGCGACTGATTAACATTTGACATAAGTATTTATGGTGACAGATTAAGATTACCCTCACTCCCCATTTCTTTAAAGCAATCTCTGAAATTAATATATAAATTCACCTGACATGAAATGACAGATGAAATTGACATGTGGTGATAGATAACCACGACATTGACAAATATTGGATGACAGATGAGCCCCCCCCCACAGATGATAGAACAGATGATATGACAGATGATATTACAGATGATATGACATATGAGATGACAGATAGAATGACAGATAGAATGAGAGATGGAATGGCAGATGGAATGACAGATGATAAGATAGAAGAGATGACAGATAGAATGTGAGATGGAATGGCAGATGGAATGACAGATGATAAGATAGAAGAGATGACAGATTTAATTACTTATGTAATGATAGATTAAATGACTTATATAATGACCGATGACCCCCTCACTGAAATAACACGAAATAACAGCCGAAATGACGCATGATAGACTACTCTCCCCCTCCCTCTATGGCGACTGATTAACATTTGGCATAAGTATTTATGGTGACAGATTAAGATTACCCTCACTCCCCATATCTCTTAAACCAATCTCTGAAATTAATTATATAAATTCACCTGACATGAAATGACAGATGAAATTGACATTAGGTGATAGATAACCGTGACATTGACAATATTGGATGACAGATGAGTACCCCCCCTCCAACCCCTCCTTGACATTTACATATGGTGTCAAAAGACGTCATTAACACATGGTAATGGTGACAGATTGACATTTGACATTACACTTTGGTACCTATGGTGACAGACCACTTCCCATTTCTCTAAACCAATCCCGATCTTACTTCCCTCACTTCCCATTTCTCTAAACCAATCCCTATCTTACTTCCTCCACTCTATCTCTATCTCCTTTTCTTATATCTCTTTTATATTTTTGAGCCTTACTGCGCATTTCCGATGATCCATATGTTGTAATTGTATGGATCTGATGTGAAAAAAATTTACTCATTTATCTAGAAAATTTATTATTAAAATATATTATTTTGACAAAGAGGTAACATTTAAAGAGTTTGGTAACCGCTAATTATGAAATTATTATACTATTGCTATTTGATAGCGCCGTCAAGTCAAAGAGATTTCAGTTAGCAGATTACGTAATGGGTACTTTTCTATCAAAGTTTGCTGTATCTTGAAATCGCTATATCCTTATGCACTTTATTGCTTTAAAGCAAAGCACAGGGACAGAAACCTAAAGATGCCTCCTCTCTATAGGGTTTTTTGCTCCTGTACTTGGATTTTAAAGCCATAAATTACACAAGAATAGTAATTTCACTATACCAACACGAACTAGAATTCTAATCCTCCTAATCTTCAACCTGTAGGAACTCGTTATGGCTGTCTAAACGGGAAACTTTATGTAGGAGTTAAATTTTAAGTAATAGCAGCCTTAACTTCATTATTTGTGCAATTTGACTAAATGGGCTTCAAATTGGATACAATACAATAATCTTTTTGTTATGTCATTTCTCACTTCTACGTTTGTTCTCCAATACCAATCGCCTAAAGGAAATACAACCACTGGAGCAATATCTAATTTGTGATTATAAGCCCGGTAAATACCCTATAAAATATCATATTATTTAATTCGAATCAATAATAAATAATAATTTACTTTTTTAATTGGGCACTTTAAAGGTGGACTGTAATCGATAAAGAAAGGATTTATATTTTTTTGATTTGAACGAAGTGATCTGCAATAATCAAGCGGGCTTGGTTTTAAAAATTCTTCACAAGTATCCAAATTTTCTTTAACTCGACAACGTATAATTTTCAAGTATTCCTAGAAATTTGGAAATTAATCAAGTGGAAATGAACCATCAATTACAAATTTACCGTAAGTTCTCCTTCAATATCTTCTGTGACGTTGGTAGTGACGTTAAAATAGTAAACGTTTTTCTCATTGCTAAGTTCTACAAATCGAGTTCTAATAGGAACATTTTTACCACGACACATAGCATCAAATCTATCAAATTGGAGTTTTGTAGAGGGTGGCTTAAAAAAATTATTGATGATAAAATTCCTTCAACTTTTTACTATTAGATGGACGTACCAGAAAAAAAACTGCTTGGACAAATTGCAAAATGTAACTAAAAATAATGAAATGAATTAGCAACATTTTTCAATAAATTTCAAACAATTACGCGACTACTAAAAGTTATAATTTATAATTTGGACTTATAAACAGTTGAACACATTTGTTATCAATTTACAATTGTGTTTTCATCTAAAATTGATAATGATTTCGCTCATTATAGCCATTATTGTGTTTTTGTACGTTTTTTAGGGATTTCGTAAAAGGAATTGGAATGATGAAATAGTAGAGTGGTACTATCGGAAAAACAATGTTTTGGGGAAACATTTTGCGTCCCTAATTATAGAAAAGATTTTCCCGAATCAGCGGCGTGCGAGAACAGAGTCAAAATTTTATTTGTTTTTACCAAACTGCTAATTTTGACAATATCTTCGAACACATTGAAGATAGTAAAAAAATACATCTTAGGTAATTTGTAATGTATAAAATTACGAAGAGAATAAGACCAGTTCGAGCCCAAATGGATAGTTCGTTTATTCAGAAAGAAATAAAAACCACGGAAATTATAATTTTAATAGTGGAATTTAAAAAAACATACAGCTGTATTTGAAATAGATAGACAAACGTCGAGAGTACGTTCCTTACAAAAAATTAAGATACCCGTATTTTTTTGTTTTGGTCAATTACAATTTTTGAGCGGTGTGGGAGCCCCCTAACAGCGGGCCCCCTAAAACACTGTTTTGTTAATATTTTAGAAACCCTTGAACCGATTTTAACGGAATTTGGTATGGGAACTAACAAAGTGAATTAACATAAGTACCACACCCTACTTTAGTAAAAGTCGACAGAGGGCGCTAGTTACTGCCCGTGATTTTAATTTTTCTGCAATAACTTTTTTGATATTTTTTTATAATATAAAATAATATTTTTTTTATATATTTTTTTTTGAAATGTGCGTCTTCATAATTCTATAGTATTGATTTTATTTTTGTGATTTATTCGCCTTTACCTTTCTATAACTGCTTTCCTCCAACTTCCTTACAGCTTTGTTCGTTTATTGTCATATAAAATATAGTAAAACAATAGAAGGCAAATTGAGTCCTTAAACACTTTTTTCTAAATAAAAATAACATTGAGAGAAGATAATATCAAGACAGCTAAGTAATATGGCCATTTATTTCAAAATTCAATATTGTCGTTTTTATTATCATCCTGACGTGAAAGAAATTGACTCATTTATATTATGTATCTAAAAAATTTATTATTAAGACATATTATTATTTTGATTAAATTTTAGTGGAAATATAGTCTAGTCAACAAAGAGGATATAGACGACATGGAAGAAGGTGAAATTTTTTTCTTTAGGAATGTGTTTGGAGTAGTTAAGAGGTAAAAATACTAAAAGTCGCCAATCTTAGCTATATTGTCACGATTGGTTTCGCGACTCCTGAGGGACTTTCTGGTTGTACCAGGATAATTGGGGTATAACAAGAGTTACAATAAAATACACGTTTATTAAAATAATAATTTCGTACTCATTTCGCTCTCATTACACTTTACACTTAAGTAATCGAGTTAATTCCCTTACGATCAGTCGTTAACTAGGGTTCCTCCCCCTCTCCATCTCAACTGACAACCTAACTGTAAACTTAGTCAGTTAGCCACTTCTAACTACTTCATCACGACTGCCGACTGGCGACTAACTCTATATGAGCTTGTCAATCAACTGACCTCCCTGGAGCTCATTTCCTAACCCCTACAAGATTGTTTCTATTCATTTTTTCTCTATTGCTTATAGTTTTTGAGATATCCGCAAAACCGTTAATATATGAAAAAAATTTCACCTTGTGTTTTTCGTCAAACTTTTGCTTCTACCACCTCAGCTCTTCGTTTTGTAGTCGAAGTCTTCAGAAAAAAAGTTGTAGAGCATTAAATTTCTTTTACTATTGTATCGTCATCTAGTACGGAGTTTTCATACATTAACGATCAATGCGGGCGTATATCTCAAAAAATATAAGGAATAGAGAAAAAATAAATAGAAACAATCTTGTAGAAAATTGTATAAGCTTTCATTTTGTAAAAATAAGTTTTTCCTTAGGACCCACCTTTTTCGAGATTTAGACGAAAACCCGAAAAACGAGACTTTTCCATCCACTCCCTCTCTTAACCACATAGCTAGGAGCGGGAACTTTTAGGCCGGGTATTATCACCTCTAGTCAACTGCTAGTCAACGCTTGACTAATAGTTGAAAACTGGTTTGTTGTAGAAATTGTATGCAAAAAACCGGTTGTCAACTATTAATTGGTCAAGTTGACTAGCAGTTCGACTAAAGGTAATAATACCCAACCTTAGTATTTTTCCCTCCTAACTACTCCAAACACACCCTTGAAGAAAAAAATGACACCCTTTTCGATATCCTCTACACTCGTTTTTTAGCGTTTGTTGACTGGACTAATAATACTTGAACGTTTCAGCAAATAATATTTTTTTTGTATCCCAGTTATTCGTATAATTAAAGAGAAGCTTAAAATGATTGGGAAAAATTTCTTTTGAAGTTTATAAACGTTGCTCTTTATTTCGAGTTCATATTGTTTCCATTTTATTTGTTGTAAGTGCTGTTTGGATGATGTACGTTTATTCTTTATCTGATGGCAACAAACATTAGGTATGTACGTTCTTCATAAAGTATAAAGAGATAAAAGCCTAATGGTTTATGTAAATGTACATTTTCAGAACGGCGCAATATTTTCCTTCTATTAAAGCTGTAATTGAAGCAAGCTAAGTTTCAATTTAACAAAAATATCAGATGCACTCTTAAGGTTTTTTCTACCTAATTTAAAGTAAATTTATTTATTTATTATTCTTTTAAAACTAAAGTAATGTATAAATGTATCAGAAATGCTCTTTATACCCACAATAATTTTGTTAAATTATGTTCGCTTACATTTACCACTTTGTGTGTGTAAAATATCTGCGGATAGGTCCTTAATGAATAATGTACACGAAGGTCTTATAAAACATTTATAAGCGACGAAATAACTTTATGAACCATCCAGAAGTTAAATAATGGAATTCTCAACGTAAAAAATTTAATGGATACGATATATAAACAAAACTTATAAATGAATAATTATTAGAGTTACGCATGAGCTCATAAGTTTTCTGGAAACGATGAAACATTTACTTTTAAATAAACAGACAAAGGTAAAATTTCTTTTAGAATTAGTAAATTGGTTTTCACATGGTCTATCACCGTTTGGTCAGTTTGGCGTCCCTCATTTTAGGCTTTTCAACCATTTCTGCTTCCTCCTCATCCCTCAGCTCCTCTGTAATGCACATCATGCGTAGATGATGACGAAATCTCAATTTATGTGAACTCATGGTGAGTGTTTAGTGAAGCACAGTTAAAAATAATTATTGGAAACAATCCCAATAAGCTTTAATTCTAACGGGCTCTGAAGGCCCGGAATTTACTTTTTAAACTCAAACTCGAACTTAGTAGACTCTTGTGTTTATTATTGCCGAACCACCTTAAAACGTCAACCCTTAATTTATTGTCCTTGATTGCAGATCTTGTTAAATTACATTAGGGTACTTGTGAACGACAGAAAGGCTTTGGTATCGATTGTAATAATTGGGGTAGTGGTGTGGCTCACTTTGGCGGGTGATATTCTCCCTTGTTTGTTGACAATGTTGACATTTAAGGTTTGTTTGTTCGTATGTAAAATTTTTAATTTCATTCAACTAAATGCCACATGACATTTAATTTAAACTCGACTGAAATGATCAAAATTTGCAAAGGTAGCAGTCGTTGTTTGTGTATGCGAGGTATGAGAAATATAATAAAAAGGACAGCTTGAGAGATTTTATATATGCAATGAAAGTATAGAAAATAAAATAAAGAATAAAATGGTGAAATTGCAAGACGCATGTGGTTTAGATATTTTTTTCTTCCTTAATAAGAGAATTAAGGATCGTCAAAGTGATAGTATTAAGGACGTGCTTGTGTGTGTTTCCTTTTACTTTTTGTATACTTCGGATGGATGAAAACGTAAAAGTAAAGCGTGGGTAGTTAAAATTTAATGGTGGTGTTAAATGTGCCAATACCTATAATTAATACGTTTTATTAACTTCGTTAATTGTCAAAATGAAAAATCAAAATTCATTTACTTTAATATTTTCGTGAAAAATCTTACAAGGTGGGTGTTTTAAATAAAAAATAAAAAATAAGGTGATAATAAAACCAATTTTGGCATGTTAATGCTAATAATGTAATAATACATGATTATTGGACTAACATTTAAAAAATATTTACTTTTACTAATATATACTTTTTTCTTTTTTTAAATATTTTTATTCTTTTCTATTAGATATTAGAATATTTAGATCCACAAATGAATCCCAATTCAAACTTGCGTTTATTTACTGGAACATCTTGTATATTTTTACAAATTGGGATTCCTCCCAATATTTAGAATTAAAAAGTTGGAAACCTTTATGTACCTATCACTAATTGTTCTGGAGATATTGTCACTTTAATGCTGAAACAGAGTCAACTTTGGAGCTATGATGTCAAGGCTGTAATCAGGGTTTCTAAATCTATTGTATCACTGACCTATCATAAATCATAATAGTCGATTAATAAAATAAGCAACAAAGGTGATCACTAGTAGGAGGAATTTATGCATTTTGCATATTTCTCAATTTTTCTAAAAAAGCAATGGCGTAACTAAGAAATTGGGGGCTCTCCCGCAATATCTAGAGTGGGGCCTCTAAATCGATTTTATAACAAATTTTGATACTAAACGATGTTTTGGGGGCTCTTTCTATCCTGGGGCTCTGTGGGCCCGTTATTTACGCCAATGTATAAAAGCGATGAAACTTAGGATAATACCGAATTATAAAAGTCGATTAAGACTAACTTAGTTTTGCATATTTTGCATATTTTACAATTTTTTTCATATACCTATCTACAACTTTTGCATATTTAGCAAATATTTTGGCGCAAAACATAAATTTAATGACATAAATTACTTTTTATTTGAAAATAATTTATATAAAAATTTTCAAAAACAGTTTACAAAAAAAAATTTTTTTTTAAATATTAAAAAACAATTTGGAGAAAATATTTGAGATAAGTAGCTATAATTCTGTAAAACTAGTGCAAATTTAAAAAAAGGTCAAAACAATGTGCATATTATTAAATAAATATTAAATTAACGAATATTTTTTAAAAATTTAGGAATTTTTTTATAAAATTTATGTATATTTTTAATTATTTAAAAAAATTTGTTTATTTTCAAATATATATATTTTATTTTTATTTGTTTTTTTTATTTTAAAATTTGTAAAATATTCATAAATCTTTTTAAAATATTCATAAATTCTGTATAAATTTTCATATATTTTTTAAAATAATAAATTTTTTTAAAATACATTTATAAATTTTTTTATTAATAAATTTTTTTTTAATTTTTACGAATTTTTTTTAAAATATTTATACTTTTTTTTAAAAATATTTATGAATATTTTTAAAAATTTTTACGAATTTTTTTTAAAATATTTATACTTTTTTTTTAAAATATTTATGAATATTTTTAAAAATTTCATTAATATTTTTAAAAAAAAGGTATAAATATTTTAAAAAAAATTCGTAAAAATTAAAAAAAAATTTTTTTAATAAAAAAGTTTATAAATGTATTTTAAAAAAATTTATTATTTTAAAAAATATATGAAAATTTATACAGAATTTATGAATATTTTAAAAAGATTTATGAATATTTTATATTTATAAAAAAATTATAAAAAATTTAGGCTTATTTTAAAAAAATTTATGAATATTTTAAAGAAAAAAAATTTAGGATTTTAAACAATTTATGAATATTTTAAAAAAATTTATGAATATTTAAAAAAAATTTATGAATATTTAAAAAAAATTTATATAATAATAAACAAGAATTTTGAAATAATATTTGAGATAAGTAACTCCATAATTCTGGAAAATTAGGGCAAGTTTAAAAAAAATTCAAAAAAATAATGTGCATATTATTAAAAACTTTATGAATATTTTTTAAAAATTTAAGAATATTTTTGAAAAATTATTATTATATTTGAGTAAGCAGGCGGCTAGGCCGATGTGGCTTACTATCAAAAATGAGAAAAAATAAAGTACATTGCAGTATCAGTAATTAAACAATTATCCCGAGATCACACAGCTCAGAAACAAACGAATTTTTGAATATTTTTAAAAAATTCGGTAATTTTTTTATAAAATATATAAATATTTTGATGATTTAAAAAAAAATGTTTATTTTTAAATATTTATGAATATTTAAAAAAATTTATTGTTTTAAAAAAATTTATAAATTTTTCAAAAAAATTTATAAATAATACTAAAAAAAATTTTAGTATTTTAAAAAAATTTACGAATATTTTAAAAAACTTTATGAATATTTTTATAGAATTTATGAATATTATAAAAAAATTTATAAACATTTTAAAAAACATGAATATGAATATTTAAGAAAAAATTATGAATACATAATTTTAAAAACTTATTGAAATACATTTCAATTTTTTTTTGTATTAATTCCGCTCTCTCTTTACGCTCTGGCATCATGGCTCGAAAGTTCATTCTGTTTCGACATTAAAGTGACAATATCTCCACAACGGTTAAAAATAGGCCTGTAAAGTTTTCTATATTTTTGATTCTAAATATTAGAGGGAATTCGAATATACAAAAATATATATGATTTTCTGAAGCACCCTGTATACACCTAAACATTTTTAAAATGAAGGTGAAATGTGCACGTATTACTGTGCCAAAATTGGTTTTGACATCTCAAATAGTTGAGGAGCAATCCTTCCCACTACACAGTAAAACGACCCACCCTGTATACATTAATTTAAAAACTCAAACAATATTTTGCAAATATTTTAGAAACTCCTTTAACGATTTTAATGAGATTTGGTATGTGAACTAACTAAGTGCATTAGTATAAGTTCCGAATACTAATTTTGTAAAAGTCGTCAGAGGGCGCTAGTTACAAGCACTAATTTTTTTCTGTGTTTACAATAACTTTTTTGTCTTTTTGTTAATTAGTTTAATAATTTTTATTAGTGTAATTTGACTAAATGTGCGTCAATTTTCAAACAATTCAACAATCGTTTTGTTGTTTCATTTCTCAAATCTACGATTACTCTCCAATACCAGTCAACTATAGGAAATACGACTGCTGAAGTAATATCAAATTTGAAATTGAAAGCATGATAAGTACCCTGTAAAAATCACATCAATTGGAATTAATAAAAGTTTATTATTACCTTTTTAATTGGACATGTAAATGATGGACTGTATTCAATATAAAAAGGATTAACATTTTTTTGGTTTGGAAGAAGCGTTCTGCAATATCCCAAAGGAGGTGGTTTTATAAATACTTCGCAAGTATCCAAACTTTCTTTGAACCGACAACGCATAATTTTCACATGTAGCTAGAAATGTAATTTTAAAATAATTTTAAAGGTAATTAATTTAAAATTTACGTTTGGTTGTCCTTGAATATCTTCTGTTACATTAGTACTGACGTTAAAATGAAAAACGCTTTTCTCGTGCTCACTGATACGTTCTAGAAATAGCGTTCTAATAGGAACATTTTTTTCACGACACATCCCATCAAATCTATCAAATTGTAGTTTTGTGGAAGGTGGCTGAAATAATTAATGAGGAAAAATAATTACAGAAATGTACGTACCAAAAAGAAAACCGCTTGGATAAAATTGAAAATATAACAAAAAATGATAAAAAGAAGCATATTCAAAAACTTTGTTACAACTGCTCGCCATAGAAGTTATCATTTATTCTGAAAGTCGTTAAACATTTTTTATCAATTTACAATTGTTTCCATCAAAAAGTTTATAATTGTTTTACTCGTTATATGGAGGTAGCTCGAGGAAGCGTCCTTGGACCTCTACTATTTTACTTTTTCGTAGATTTCATCTAAAGAATTTAAACAAAAATTTTATTGAATGTCTCCACGTTTTGAGTTGGTTTTTAAAAATATTTATACAGTGTGTTCAAAAATAAAGAGGTTATTTTAGGTTCCTTTCCGCAAATTTAGACCGAGGTTATTTTTACTTGGCTCTGAGATAGTACACCATAGATAGACTTAATTGAAGAACAAGTTTGTACATTTTTAAATTCAAAATGGAGCCCTATAAGTAAGATTGTTCCATTTTGCGTTTTTCGCTTATAACTTATTGGGCAGTAATTATTTTTACAAAAATTTTAAAACGAAATTGTACAGCCAAAATATAGAGGTTTCGTCCTAACTGAATCGGTTTTTAAGATTATTTTATAAATGCCTTGTCGTTAAGGGGCCAAAACAGGTAAACATTTTAATAAGGGCATTTTTTATATTTGGATATGTTATAGACATCGCCTTTCTGTATCGAATACCCGCATTTTATTTTTTTTAAATATCCAGGACAGGAGTTATGGTTAGTTTAATATGTAAGAAATTTTAAAAGTTTGTCATTTCGTCTGTAATAAAAATGAAAACTTAAAAATCTACTAACAGAACTCGAAACTCGGGAATAATACATTCGACTTTAGTTTCATTGTGAATCCAGCGGTAATTTTTCTTGGATACATACGAAACAGTCCTGGTATGACCACATCCGAGTTTTTATTGTATAGTAATGAGTAATGACATTGATAGTCACGTGAGTTCATGGTGCATAACTGTTGCTGATGATATTTCAATGCTCTTGCTCCATTCGGATGTGTGACCATACAATTAGTTATTGTCGCAGTTTGCTTGCACGTTAAACCAAACGAAATAAATACTATTGAGTATAACAAGGGTTATTACCCCTTCCATCGTCATCCTTTAAGTTTGACATTGTCTCGAATCTTACCAAGATCCTTCGGTTTTAGTTTATCCTCTAGATTATTAAAAATCTAAAAAATATTAACTAAAATACCGTACCTCGAGATTGAAGTTAAACGAATTGAGGAAGATACGAACGGGTTGCAATTCTCCTTTATAAGTCGCTCTCGATGTATAAAATAATTTAAGAGTTTCTGAACCTTGAACCTGAACCTTGAACCTTGAATCCAGTGTCGAACTGGCAGGTCGGCAAGTCGGCAATTCTTGTCTTGAAAAATTCTTTGAGACAAGAAAAAAAATTACTTGTTTTGCTATTCAAGATAAGACAAGAAATAACTAGTCGATACGAGTTTTCTTGTCTCGATGCAAATCTATTTGGACCCCAAAAGCATTTGCCAATCTGCCAGTCCGACACTGCTTGAATCTTGATATTTTCGGAAACAAAAGCTCTGAGAGATAGACAGATAGGCTATGTAGACTCACAGACAGACAATTGAGGGTTGATAGAATAATTAAAATTTGTATATTTTACGTAAATTAATAACAAAAACAATTTTATTATAATAAAATTACATCTTTTACGTACTCGTAGTAATGAAGATACAATTTCAAATGCGTTTGTTAATAAATTGCTACTTTGTTTACTGTAACACAAACTGTACGATGGAAGGCTAATTGCGTTTCTGTTAATAATAATTTACGCTTACTAACTTAATTATGTGTGCAGACAATTAATAGAACGTACTGCACACAAGAATTGAGGTCTACATATACTAATATAATACATGAGTACTTACTAAATAGATTTACGATATCTTTAATATAAAATATTATTATACAGGGTTTAACACAAGTAATTGAATTAACAATTTATTATTAGTATCTTGTTATTCTAGTTCCTTCTTGTCCTTCTTCATGTTCAAGCTTAGCTTATCAGTTGTAGCTCTTCCTTACATTTAACCTGCAAGTCGTAATCCTAACTTATGTGTGCACTGCAATTAGACTGAAAAACCGTTAAATGCGTTAAAGTTTCCAGTCCTCGAAAGTACGGTGATTAACCCTCCCCTAAGAGGTGGTTATTGTGGTACGATTTTCTTAAAAGTTTTACCACATGGTGACTTTTGTAAGATATATGAGTTGTAGAAAAATTATTAAAATATTTGGAGTACTTTCAAAGATATACGAGTAGCTATTTCTTTATATTTTAACCCCAAACTTCAAGAGCTTATAACTTTTTAGGGGTGTATTTTTTGATATAATTTCAAGAGGAACAAATACCTTATTTTTGTTCCAAAAACTCTCTGCAAACGTTTGCGGGCGATTTTCAGAGATTCGCTGTATAAAAAAAATCTTCCGGGTTAAACTCGGCTGAATATCAAAAGCGCACAAAATAAAATCATAAACTTTGATTAAAACACCTTATAGAAGATATTGTAAAAGGTTTCAAAAAAATCGGTTCATACTGGAAACTTTAACGCATTAAAAGTTTATTGTAGTACACTATTAGCTCAACTGATATTTCCTTTAGCCTAACCTAGATTGGCCACTCTTTCCCTTTAGCCCCAAAAGGTCTCTGGCTTAACGTAGATTTTTTATTATTTGTTCAAGCTTAATCAAGTCTATAGGCTATGAATTCGAAAAAGTCAAAAAGGTTTTGGTTTAACATTAGGTTAGGTGTCATTTAATCAGAGCTTGAAAGTATGTGGCTTAAGTTTGGTTATCTAACATTTTTACTAGCCTCAGTAGCATAATCTAAGTTAGCTACTCTTTTCTTTTTGCCTACAAAGATATGGTCTTTTTCTCTTTTTTCAAACCTAAATAAGTCTTTTGGCTTAAATTAGATTCTTATCATTGTTCCAGCTTAGAAGCTTTAGGTTTATTTTAAGTTATTTTTTGTTCCTGCCTAAGCCCTCATATAAACTGTCTTAGGTTAATTTTTTTCAGCATAAGCACAAAGAAGCCTTTAGCCTAACCAATGTTAGCTATCCTTTCCATTTAGCTTAACGTAATTTATGTTTTATTCCTTCTCACATACAAAGCATGCCTTCGGTCTGTCTTCAATTATCTGTATTTTTTTCATCACAAGCACAAACAGGTCTTTGCCTAACCTAGGTTAGGTATCTTTCTCTTTAGTCTACACAGGTCCCCTTTCAAGTCACAGTAGATCTTTGTCGTAACTTAAGTTTCATCCCTTGGCCAGTCTAAGCAGGCCTTAGGCCTGTATTAGGTTATCTGTCTTTTTTATAGCATAAGCACAAACAGGTCTTTGCCTAACCTAGTTTAGGTATCATTCCCTTTAGTCTACGCAGGTCCCCTTTCAGTCTTCCCTTGGCCAGTCTACGCAGGCCTTAGGCCTGCATTAGGTTATCCGTATTTTTTTAACAGCATAAGCACAACAAATCTTTAATCTAACTTAGGTTAGCTATCCTTTCCCTTTAGTCTACGCAGGTCAACTTTCAAGTCACAGTAGATCGTTGTCTTAACTGAGGTTTCATCCCTTGGTCAGTCTATGCAGGCCTTAGGTCTGCATTAGGTTATCCGTCTTTTTTTACAGCATAAGCACAACAGATCATTAATCTAACTTAGGTTAGCTATCCTTTCCCTTTAGCCTAGCAGGTCCCCTTTCAAGTCACAGTAGATTGTTGTCGTAACTTAGGTTTCATCCCTTGGCCAGTCTAAGCAGGCCTTAGGCCTGCATTAGGTTATCTGTCTTTTTTATAGCATAAGCACAAACAGGTCTTTGGCTAACCTAGTTTAGCTATCCTTCCCTTTAGTCTACGCAGGTCCCCTTTCAAGTCACGGTAGATCGTTGTCTTAACTGAGGTTTCATCCCTTGGTCAGTCTATGCAGGCCTTAGGTCTGCATTAGGTTATCCGTCTTTTTTTACAGATTAAGCACAACAGATCATTAATCTAACTTAGGTTAGCTATCCTTTCCCTTTAGTCTACGCAGGTCCCCTTTCAAGTCACAGTAGATCGTTGTCGTAACTTATGTTTCATCCCTTGGTCAGTCTAAGCAGCTTTTTGCAGCATACGCTCAAACAGGTCGTTGCCTAACCTAGGTTAGGCATCCTTCTCGTTAGTCTACACTGGCCCTCTTTCAAGTCACAGTAGTTCTTTGTCTTATCTTAGGTTTCATCACTTGTTCAGTCAAATCAGGCCGTAGGCCTGCATCAGGTTATCTGTCTTTTTTACAGCATAAGCACAAATAGGTCTTTGCTTAACCTAGGTTAGGTATCCTTCCCTTAAGTCTACGCAAGTCCCATTTCAAGTCACAGTAGATCGATGTCTTAACTTAGATTTCATCCCTTGGCCAGTCTAAGCAGGCCTTAGGCCTGCATTAGGTTATCAGTCTTTTTACAGCATAAGCACAAATAGGTCTTTGCCTAACCTAGGTTAGCTATCCTTTCTCTTTAGTCTACGCAGGCTCATGGTCGAACGTAGGTTATCTTCCCATCAGATCACTGGGTTAATTTAGGTTTTATTCCTTGCCCATTTTAAAAAGACGTGTTGCACAAGCCTTAGTTTATTTATCTTTTTTAGACCTTAAGCACTAGAAGTCTTTAGCCTAACCCAGGTTAGCTAACCTTTTCATTTAACTTATGTTTTAGTCCTTATAAGCCCGCAAAGCAAGCCTTCAGCCTGTCATTTTGTCACCATAAGCACAAACAGGTCTTGCCTAACCTAGGTTAGCTATCTTTTCCCTTTAGCCTACGCAGGCTAATAATCTAACAGGGTATCCTTCTATTATATCACTAGCTTAATTTAGGTTTTATTCCTGGCCCATTCTATGAAGACATTTTACACATGCCTTAGGTTAATTATCTTTTTTTCACCATAAGCACACATAAGTCTTTAGCCTAACCCAGGTTAGCTAACCTTTCCAATTAACTTAATGTAATTTAACTTATTTTATAGTCATTATAACACCGCAAAGCAAGCCTTTAGCATGTCTTATATATCTGTATTTTTTTCATCATAAGCACAAATAGGCTTTTACCTAACCTAGGTTACCTATCCTTTCCTTTTAACCATCGCAGGCCCATGTTTTAACGTAGGTTATCTTTTTTAGATCAAAGTAGATCTTTGTCTTAACTTAGGTTTTATTCTTTGTCTCAGTCTAAACAGACCTTAGGTTATCTATCTTTTTTACAGCATAAGCACAAATGGGGTTTTGGGTTTCCTTAGGTTAGCTATCTTTCTCTTTGGCTTACGTAGGTCTACGGCCTAACGTAAGTTCTCTTCCAATTAGATCAATGGCTTAATTTAAGTTTTATTCCTTTCGCGGTCTTCACTTTAGTCTCCGAAGCTCTATGGCCTAAAAATTTTTATTTTCTTGTCGTAGGCTTCCATAGGTCTTTGGCCTTAAGTTACCCCTGAAATGTTTTTGCTAACTAACATTTATATTAATTTCGTGCATTTTATAAATAAATTAATGTATAAGTAAAATTTATTTTATATTTATATAAACAACCGTGTATTTATTCCTCGTACTTTAATAAATACATAATCCAAACGAAATTAATTTTCTCAAGCATTGAAAATCCTTTAAATTCAATATTTGGGTACAAATAAATCCCCTTAGGGGATCTTAATTCATTTAAGCTTATGAATTAGGTTTAATTAGCTTGTTTAAGATTAAAATTACGTTTGAATTTTATTTAAAAAAAAGTAAAATTGGTGCGCTTTACTAAAATTAAATTTATTTGTTTTAGGAAAACATATCTTTGGTAATACCTTGGATAATTGGTTTTATTACTTTTATGGCTCTCGAAGCAGTAGCCATGGTTTATTCAAACGTCTTGAGAGATCACGTGAATAGAGTAAGTAAAAGGGTTGTAATAATTTTTACTTTTTGTATTATTTAAATAAGTTTTTTATTTAAATTTCTTTTAAAGTGAAAAATTTAAATTCTAACTGTTGTCATTTTAACAGAGCTCAAATCATAAGCTTGACTAAGTATAAAATAGGTAAATTAGAAATTTTTTAGCTTTTGCTTAACATGAAAATTTGTTATAATTTAATTCTTTAAAGTTTTACAGACGCTCGCTCTTTAGGCTTTTATTTTAGTTTACCTGTTTAAGCACTTTTATGCAGTGCAAAAACTTGAACTTTGAGGGTAAAATTCACCCTAAAGAGTTTCTCAACACCTCAACCTAGTAGGCAGGACCTTCAGTAAACTGAAAGTCTATTTTCTTGCTAAACAAATTTTGTATGCGTATTGTTTCATTCCCCCCCCCATTTAGAGGGAATCTGTGCAAATACTCGCTTGTAAAATTCACGTTATTCATGAAGAAAAGCCCCATAACGAAACCTTGATCAACGGCTAGCTGGATATAAACTATGGTTATGGTAGAGACTATACAGTGTAAGAGCCGTTTTACATGGACTAAATGTCGTACTAACTTGTTAATTCTGAATCAACTCTAGGAGCATAAGCACGGGAAGCTAAGCTTTAACGTCGTGCGTAGAAATTTTTACGCAGGACCGTGAACGACGTTAAAGCTTTGATTCCCGTGCTTTTGCTCCTAGAGTTGATTCAGAACTAACAAGTTAGTACGAAATTTAGTCCGTGTAAAACGACCCTAAGAGTGGGATAGCTTATGGGCCGAATGTGACCAAAAATACCCGCTAAAGAAGATGTCGCTAACCACTGCAAGTATTTTTCGAGGGAATAAGATAGTTTGTCGAGGCGGTAGCAACGAATAAAGAGATAAAACAAGTTTATCCTTTGAGGGATTTTAAGCGATTTTCACCTTAAAAGCCTTTCACATTTTTAATATAGGTTTTGGTAGTCTCTTACTGTATGCTCTTTAGTTATAGTTAGTACCTACCTAATTGAAAACAAAAACAAAGATATTTGACTTAATCCAGAGAAAAACTCTGAGCGTCTGTAGAACCCTTATTGAATTATTTTTATAATTATTATAAAATATTATTCCGCGATAAAAAATCGTTCACAGTCAACGTCTTATGTGTCTTATTTTTTTCTAGCAATTTGATGGGCTGTGTAAAGCAGAAGTTGCATTTTTCATTTCGAGAACAGCTATTAATGTAAGTGATTCATAAATTATTTTCAAGCAGTTTTACTCAAAATAAGGTTTCTCTATTATAAGTTTTATTTAAATCCTTACCTCTCGTCTCTACAAAAAGTTAAATGGTAAAACTTCGTGGTCGTCATAAAGAAAAATTACGCGGAAAAATTGAAATAAAGTACCTACGCCATTTAATGCTGCTCGAGTGCATGAATGAATGATGAAAGGATTTAATAGCAAATGTCAATTTGTTAAAATTGGCTTACACCTTTTTAGTGATTATTAAAAATAAAATGCTAATCAAGTGAAGAACATAGCAGGAATAATTACAAAAAAATGTGTTTGCTTTACAGGTTAATTTTTTAAGTGGTACTAATAACGTTGGGATCTCGGAAACGGTAAAAGTTGCAAGATTATTTAAATTAGGAAAAAGTTGCATATTTTGATGAGTTTTAAGAATCCGTTTAGAAAATGTTAAATTTCAAAATGATTACGGAGATAACGCAAAAAAACTGAAAATTAACAATTTAGTTTTTCGACTGTAGTTTGAGAATAGTCTCCTTTTTTAAAAAAAAATTCCAGAAAATTTTCAGGAGGTCCAAGGAGCTATCTAACGATACTAAACTCAACTTTTTATCACATCGACGCTAAGCCTACAATCCTACAACACCTATCGTTTTTTTTTACAGAAAATTACTCAGTTGGCTTGTTTAAATTCAGATACTAAACGAAAACTTTTTTTATTAAAATTTAATCAGTAATAATTTGATTTAATTTTATCTTCTAATAAACTTGCGTATTAAAAACTTTAAATTCAAGTTTTAGTCGCTATTTTTCATCGTAAAAAATAACATAAAGTAACATAATATATGTAACCTATAAAAGTTGTGTATTAAAAAAAGTAAAATATAGAAAGTTCTCGTTTGGTGCCCGAATTTAGAAAAGCCAACTGAGTAATTTTCTGTTAAAAAACAGTAGGTGTTTATAAGAAAATGAAAAATTGAACGTCGCGACGACTAGCGTCGATGTGATAAAAAGTCGAGTTTAGTATCGTTTGATAGCTCTTTCGACCTCCTAAAAAAATTCTTGCGAATTTTGTTTTTAAAGTAAACCATTTTCAAACTACTACAGTCTAAAAACTAAATTTCCAATTTTCAGTTTTTTTGCGTAATCTTTGTAACCATTTTAAATTTTGAAATTTTCTAAACGGATTCTCAAAATATGCAACTTTGTTGTAAAACACTATTCTACAATTCTTTTTTTTGGACGCACGGATAGTAGTTTATGTATGTACCCTAACTATGTTCATTCGTACATACCTATCGAGAATTTGCATTTTAATGTAACGTTTGATTATTCATGATGGAACGACAATTTTGAATGACATTTTGAGATCACAGAGTACTCTTATATTCGCATGTCATAGCTAACAGACTTTATTAGTCCTAACGATGATTCCAATTTCCCTTCTTGCAACGTCAGTTATTTTTTACATCTGCTACTGCTGGAATTTGTTCTATCTGAATGCTTTTTGTGCTGTTAAAAAATTCATAAAAAATGAAATTATTGAATTAAAAGTGAAAGAGTGCGTAGGCACCACAAAAACGTAAAATGAGAATATAATTCTCCTGAGCATAAGAAAACATAGATTATAAAGGAAGTGGAGATTGTAGCAGGAGCACCTACTGATTAATGAGTTAGCTCTGTCTACGAGAGAAAATATAGGTGACGTTGACAATCTCGAGCAGACAATCTATTCATGAGTGTTCATTCCTTGTACTGTCGTAAGAAGAACGGTACTACCATACCCGTAATTTATACTATTAAACTTATGCAAACTGTACTGCCCATTGGACCAGTAGAATCTATTATAGACAATCATCATCGAGATAATATAGCCTTCTCTTCCTCCTTCCTGAAAATTTTAGATGGAGGTTAGTAGCATCGTACCCTTACTTTTAGTGACCACTTCTCAACGTCTCGAAACTGTGCTAGTAGAGCCTATTAGAGACAATCAACGAAACGTTTTTACGTACTAGATCAAATAGCCTCCTCTTCCTCCTTACTGAAAATTTTAGCAGGGAGTTTGGGTACCATCGTACCCGTACTTTTAGTGACCACTATTAAACGTATCTAAACTGTACTGCCTATTGGGCCAGTAGAACCTATTATAGACAATCATCGTAGAGATAATTAAGCCTCCTCTTCCTCCTTCCTGAAAATTTTAAGATGGAGGTTAGTACCATCGTACCCGTACTTTTAGTGACCACTTCTCAACGTCTCAAAACTGGGCTAGTAGAGCCTATTAGAGACAATCAACGAAACGTTGTTACGTACTTGATCAGATAGCCTCCTCTTCCTCCTTACTGAAAATTTTAGCATGGAGTTTGGGTACCATCGTACCCGTACTTTTAGTGACCACTATTAAACGTATCTAAACTGTACTGCCTATTGGGCCAGTAGAACCTATTAGAGACAATAATTATAGAGATAATATAGCCTCCTCTTTCTCCTTCCTGAAAATTTCAAGATGGAGGTTAGTAGCATCGTACCCTTACTTTTAGTGACCACTCCTCAACGTCTCGAAACTGGGCTAGTAGAGCCTATTAGAGACAATCAACGAAACGTTGTTACGTACTAGATCAGATAGCCTCCGACTCCTCCTTACTGAAAAATTTATCAGGGAGTTTGGGTACTATCGTACCCGTACTTTTAGTTATCACTATTAAACGTATCTAAACTGTACTGCCTATTGGGCCAGTAAAACCTATTAGAGACAATAATTATAGAGATAATATAGCCTCCACTTCCTCCTTCCTGAAAATTTTAGATGGAGGTTAGTAGCATCGTACCCTTACTTTTAGAGACCACTCCTCAACGTCTCGAAGCTGGGCTAGTAGAGCCTATTAGGGACAATCAACGAAACGTTGTTACGTACTAGATCAGATAGCCTCTTCTTCCTTCTTACTGAAAATTTTAGCAGGGAGTTTGGGTACCATCGTACCCGTACTTTTACTGACCACTATTAAACGTATCTAAACTGTAGTGCCTATTGGGCCAGTAGAACCTATTAGAGATAATAATTATAGAGATAATATAGCCTCCTCTTTCTCCTTCCTGAAAATTTCAAGATGGAGGTTAGTAGCATCGTACCCTTACTTTTAGTGACCACTCCTCAACGTCTCGAAACTGGGCTAGTAGAGCCTATTAGAGACAATCAACGAAACGTTGTTACGTACTAGATCAGATAGCCTCTTCTTCCTCCTTACTGAAAATTTTAGCAGGGAGTTTGGGTACCATCGTACCCGTACTTTTACTGACCACTATTAAACGTATCTAAACTGTACTGCCTATTGGGCCAGTAGAACCTATTAGAGACAATAATTATAGAGATAATATAGCCTCCTCTTTCTCCTTCCTGAAATTTCAAGATGGAGGTTAGTAGCATCGTACCCTTACTTTTAGTGACCACTCCTCAACGTCTCGAAACTGGGCTAGTAGAGCCTATTAGAGACAATCAACGAAACGTTGTTACGTACTAGATCAGATAGCCTCTTCTTCCTCCTTACTGAAAATTTTAGCAGGGAGTTTGGGTACCATCGTACCCGTACTTTTACTGACCACTATTAAACGTATCTAAACTGTACTGCCTATTGGGCCAGTAGAACCTATTAGAGACAATAATTATAGAGATAATATAGCCTCCTCTTTCTCCTTCCTGAAATTTCAAGATGGAGGTTAGTAGCATCGTACCCTTACTTTTAGTGACCACTCCTCAACGTCTCGAAACTGGGCTAGTAGAGCCTATTAGAGACAATTAACGAAACGTTGTTACGTACTAGATCAGATAGCCTCCTCCTCCTCCTTACTAAAAAATTTAGCAGGGAGTTTGGGTACTATCGTACCAGTACTTTAAGTGACCACTATTAAACGTATCTAAACTGTACTGCCTATTGGGCCGGTAGAACCTATTATAGACAATCATCGTAGAGATAATTAAGCCTCCTCTTCCTCCTTCCTGAAAATTTTATATGGAGGTTAGTAGCATCGTACCCTTACTTTTAGAGACCACTCCTCAACGTCTCGAAACTGGGCTAGTAGAGCCTATTAGAGACAATCAACGAAACGTTGTTACGTACTAGATCAGATAGCCTCTTCTTCCTCCTTACTGAAAATTTTAGCAGGGAGTTTGGGTACCATCGTACCCATACTTTTACTGACCACTATTAAACGTATCTAAACTGTACTGCCTATTGGGCCAGTAGAACCTATTAGAGACAATAATTATAGAGATAATATAGCCTCCTCTTTCTCCTTCCTGAAAATTTCAAGATGGAGGTTAGTAGCATCGTACCCTTACTTTTAGTGACCACTCCTCAACGTCTCGAAACTGGGCTAGTAGAGCCTATTAGAGACAATCAACGAAACGTTGTTACGTACTAGATCAGATAGCCTCCGACTCCTCCTTACTGAAAAATTTATCAGGGAGTTTGGGTACCATCGTACCCGTACTTTCAGTGACCACTATTAAACGTATTTAAAATGTAGTGCATATTGGGCCAGTAGAACCTATTAAAGACAATAATTATAGAGATAATAGCCTCCTCTTTCTCCTTCCTGAAAATTTCAAGATGGAGGTTAGTAGTATCGTACCCGTACTTTTAGTGACCACTCTTCAACGTCTCGAAACTGTGCTAGTAGAGCCTATTAGAGACAATCAATGAAACGTTGTTACGTACTAGATCAAATAGCCTCCTCTTCCTCCTTACTGAAAATTTTAGCTGGAAGTTTGGGTACCACCGTATCCGTACTTTCAGTGACTACTATTAAACTTATCCAAACTGTACTGCCTATTGGACCAGTAGAACCTATTATAGACAATCATCGTAGAGATAATTAAGCCTTCTCTTCCTCCTTCCTGAAAATTTTAAAATGGAGGTTAGTACCATCGTACCCGTACTTTTAGTGACCACTCCTCAACGTCTTGAAACTGTGCTAGTAGAGCCTATTAGAGACAATCAACGAAAAGTTTTTACGTGCTCGATCAAATAGCCTCCTCTTCCTCCTTACTGAAAATTTTAGCAGGGAGGTTGGTACTACCGTACCGGCGCATTTCACTGTTCAATGACCACCTGTAATCTTCTCTATATCTGCTAGGCTACTAGATAATGCAGCTAAATGACATGGTTAGCGGAGAAAATTTAAATAGCCGAAGAGTCTTTTATAAGAGATTGATGCTCTAACCGAAAATCAGTTAAGAGCTGTCTCATTGTTCACAGTTAGTCTTTACCTCAGTGTAAGTGTGTTAGAATTAAAATCCTAGTGGTATTGTTAAAATCAACGTTCACTTCAACTTACATTTTTCTCCTTTGCTGAAGAAATCTTTATATCCGAGAGACAAACCGTTTTATTAGAGTGTAAGTGAAGATGTAACAATGAAAAAACTTGGTTTAAAAATTCAACAGGAGAACATGGTGTAGCTAGTTGAACAAACTACATGATAATTATTCAAAGAAAAATTATTTCGAATTAATAGCACGTTCAAAATCCGTGACAAAATCCGACAAATGAAAAAAATTATAAATGAGTTATTTTTATATCCTTTTTGTTTTGCTTTTTAACTTTTTTTTTTGTTTTTTATCCGATTCGAGACGAGCGTGACAGTGAGTTATTTAATATTTTTCGAGTGCAACTTTCTGTTTATTTTGGAGCTTTTAAAACATTACACACTTTTTTTATTTTTTGGCGCTTCTACACTTCTTTTAACTTTTTTTCTGTTTATTGTACTACTTATACGCTTTTGTGCATTTTAATATTGTTAAATTTATATTTTGCAGATAACTGCGATTGGTGGCGTGATGCAGTATTGTAATATGTTAAAATCTGGAATTACGTGGAAAGGTCCTGAAATTATAGAACTGTGATCTAAGGACGACGATGGCGGTGACGACGACGCTTGTAGTGATTGTTCGTTGTTAGTGGGAGTTTCTTCGTCTACGTCAGAGTATAATAATAGCGACAACTCTGACTTTGTATGACATATCTGGCATTTTTAATGCTTTATAACGAGGAAGAAAAAAACAATTCCAAATTAAAGTCTTTCTATTTAGAAAAAAAAATGTTATAAGAATAGTAAATTGAACTGAAATAGTTACTAATATTTTTTATATACGTCATTATTTAGTAAGTGTTTGTACAAAGTAATAACGAAGTGACTATGTAAAAATAAAATTGGGAAATTGTGCCAAAAAAATAAGAAATACTAAAGTATACAAAAGAAGAAGGTGTCATTTTCGACGTAATTAATATTTATGTAATTATAAACGAGCGAGAAGAAAATTCTCAACTTACTAATGAGTTCCAGTTTCCTTTTTGGAATTTAATAGCTCGTTAACTAAGATTTTAATTTTCGTGAAAATTGCGACAGGAAAATATGCCTGTTAGTTGTTGTAAAGTAGCAAAAAAGACGTTCGAAATTAATTTTTTTTCCACTTCAATTTTTACAACTTTCTTTTTTAAATCTCTGTTTAGTTTTAATGAGAAGTAAAACTCAGCAGTTTCTGTTTAGGGTTGGGAAATTTTTTTTAGAGCAAAACGTGTCGAAACGCACAAAAGTATAATAAATTTAAAAAGATGAGACTTTTCTTGGCATAGTTTTTGTCATTTTAACACTTATAAAAGTCGTCGTTTCTAAGTCTTTCAGAAAAACTTCCCAAATCATAATAAGTTTCGTTACGAAAAGTTTTACAAAATTTTTTTTCCACAATAAATTTTTTTTTGTTGTTTATTCAACATGTTGTTTGTTTAATAACATATTGTAATTATTATGCTATTATTTGATTTATCGATTATTTAATGGGAAAAATTTTAATGGTCATTTCCCAACCCTTGTTAGTGTCTGTAACTCAAAAAATACCTTTTTTCAACAATTTTTATTGTTTGTTAAAATCAATTTGATTGGTTATGAGTATAATGGGTGTCTAAAAGAAGTTTAAGGCTACTTACACATTGGCGATTTTAAGCAGTGCCACTAAGCGTATAGATCTCGGATTCGACTGTTGTGTCTAAGCGACTACAGCTCCGGTAATCCTGAGTCTTACGTTGATGCAATTTCGCGCATTGCGTGCGATAAAATCGCCCGCATTGCACGCATCGTACGAAATCGCGTCTAGTTAAGACACAGAATAATTTAGAAATGGACTATTGTGACTTTAAACCGAGCATTTATAGGGCAATAGGTAATTAATAATAAGTGATAATGGGTGTTTGTACCCGGTTTCGTTGACGCCAGGAAGCGTTGCTTAAAACCGCGAATGTGTAAGTAGCTTTAAACTGTTTAAAAGTTAAAGAAAATTTACGTTTAAGAGAAATCGAGGGCGACAAAATTCATCTTTGGCAAATTATGAAGTGCAATATGTATTTTTGGAATAAGTTCGGGTTTTAAGAAGACACTGAAATAAAATCTTCAAGGTCATCGATTTTTATTAACTTCATCGACATACATGACTTAACAACGAGCTGGAAATGGAATGAATTTAAAAATTAATTTTTGTACTCTGCGCTTTAGTTAGCGTCAGCATCAATTTGAGCTTCCTAGCCATTAAATATTTTACCAGAAGGCCTTCTAGAAATCAACGGCTGTTAAAATTTCTAATTTACGCCTTGAACCACTGTAAAGCTCTCCACTCACGTACTACCACGGCCGGCCATTTATTACTGGACTGGACCTGCGTTATCTTTTTTTTTCATTCTTTAATTTGCTCTTTAATGAGCGCATTCAGAACATAGAACTGTTTCCAAGAACTGACTGATTGCTCAAACTCTATCCATGGTCTTTCTATGGTAGGCAGGCCTGCAAAAAACTTAACGTGTATTATGGCCGTCCGTCCGGTAACGGCTTGTGAAATACTACACACTTTAATTTTTGGCAACCGCATCCTTTACGTCATAATAAGTTTGAAGAGACTGTATGGTGGGTTGTCCATAACCTTCTACGCTTTCTTTATTTCTTAACATGTGTGTATTCTGTAAATCGCTCTTTGGAGACTTTGGACTCCATTGGATGCCAATGGAGACTCCTTCAGCATTGCTTTAGCTATTCCTGTAATGACTGTACGTGTACGTCTGTGCGTGTCCTTCCAATCGATAAATCAACTCGAACGGGTTTCATTCCATCACGCCTGGTAAATAAGTTTGGTCGACTTATTTTAAATCCAAAACCTGCCCATGGAATTTTTTGACACCCTGTATTGTTGAGACGTTCCATTGAGAACTAGTCGACTTGTTCGGTTATTACTCAATTATAATGTCAGTTCTACATCTTGCTCTACTTCTTGTGAAAGTTTTCAAAGCAATTCATTTGTTTTTCTCTTTGATGATGAACTATGATTTGAACTGGACCAATGTGAGTTGCGTTCATACTTCGATTATTTATTTAACAGCCAAATCTTCCAAAAAAAAAATTTCGTGTTCTTAAGAATCAAATTTAAAGTTTGTGCTTATTTATTCATAAAAGTTAAGAGTCGCAATTCGTACCGTACTTTTCAATAAATTCAAACGAACCGTTCGAGCAAATCTTCAGACGGATGAAGAGGTCAAACTCGGATTCCCTGTCAACTTAAAAGAAAATTCTTATGTTGCTCATAATAAAGAAAAGCTGATTTTTGTAAGATCTTTTAAGTCCGTTATTTAGTTGTTTCGAAGAAAATTGGATCTCGTTAGATTGTCATCTACGTATTCTCAATATTTTTTTTCTTTTCGCTACTGTAACTCGATGTAAAATAATGATCTTTGTAGATGCAAAACAATAAGTTTGGAATTTTGCCTCATATTATTTGTCGAGAAAATATTGCATCAAGCTCAATCAATCATAATTTGAATAAAACAATTTTAACTTCTGTCTTCTTGCATTTGTCGCGCACAATTAAACTTGAAAGTTGCCTTCACATACAATTACTCGAGTTATACTATATTTATACAAAGGGTTGATTTTCATCATTTACGAATTTATTGTTGTAGAAACAATTAGAAAATATAAAGGATCATCACATGGTTAAGAACAGGACAGATTTACGCTCTCGTCGACTCTCGGAATCTTTTGCTCTTTTGTAAGTCGATAATTTTAGCTTCACTAACCTTATCCATTAAACTTCAGTCATCCCTGAAAATCGTTTTGTGTTTATTAAACTATACTAATGACTTTTTAAGACACTCCTATATACTTGTAAACTAATAATAATTTTCTTATTTAAAATACATTTAGAATTAATTAGAAATTAAAAATCGCGTTAGAATCTAGTTTTTCTTTTGGATTAATTTTTCAGAACAATTTGGTTGATTGAAAATTTGTTTGCTCACTGTAAAGAGTTTTCTGAATAACATATCAAAAATCACACAAAGTTCCTTGTACTCTTTCTGCTGCTAAATTTATCTCTAAAGCAGCTGATTAAACGACTCGGATCTGAACTGCTGAAGTAGTTTTTGGGTCCACCAAGTGATTACCATCTTTTGTTAACTTAGATGACTACCTAACCTCACTGTCGTTCCTTGTACCCTTACTGGTTCTGCTGCCAAAATTATATCTAACGCAGGTGGTCAAACTGCTCCTATATGCACTGCTGAAGCAGTTCTTGTGACCAATAAGTGATTACCATATTCTCTTAACTCTGTCGGCCCTTGTACGCTTTCATGGTACTGCTGCCAAATTTATCTCTAAAGCAGGTGGTCAAAGAGCTCCTAGCTGAACTGTATTACCATCTTGTGTTAAATTGGAACCCGACCTCGCTGTCGCTCGAATAAATAGGTAGTAATCGCTGTTGTCACGTTTAGTTCTAAGTCAGGTACTCAAACAGCTCTCATCTGAACTGCTAAAGCAGTTCTTGAGTGTCCACCAAGTGATTACCATCATCTGTTAACTTGGATGCCAACCCAACCTCACTGTCGTTTGAATGAATAGCTAGTAATCGCTACTGCCACGTTCAGGTAATCAAATGGCTTCCATCTAAACTGCTAAAGCAGTTTTTGTGTCTATCAAGTGATTACCATCCTCTGTTAACTTAGATGCCAACCCAACCTTACTGTCGTTCCTTGTACACTTAGTGGTTCTGCTGCCAAATTTATTTCTAAAACAGGTTGTCAGGCTCCTATCACGGCTCCTATCTGAACTGCTGAAGCAGTTCTTGTGTCCACCAAGTGATAACCATCTTCTGTTAACTTGGTTACCCACCCAACGTCACTGTAATTCCAATAAAAAGCTAGTAATCGCTGTTGTCACTCTTAGCTCTAAAGCAGGTAATCATGTCTACCAAGTGATTACCATCTGTTACCTTGGATACTCACCTAACCTTACCGTGATCCCAATGAATAGCTAGTAATCGCTGTTGCCATTCTTAGCTCTAAAGCAGGTAATTAACATCTCTCATCCGAACCCATTTCGTCCCAATAAATAGCTAGTAATCGCTGTTGTCAATTTTAGCTCTAAAGCAGGTAATCATGCAGCTCCCATCTGAACTGCTGAAGCAGTTCTTGTCTCCACCAAGTGATTACCATCTTCTGTTACCTTGCACACGCACCTAACCTCACTGTGATCTCAATAAATATTTTGTAATCGCTGTTGCTACTCTTAGTTCTAAAGCAGGTAATCATATAGCTCCCATCTAAACTGCTAAAGCAGTTCTTGTGTCCACCATGTGATTACCATCCTCTCTTAATTTGGTTACCCACCCAACCTCATTGTAATCCCAATGAATAGTTAGTGCTGTTGCCACTCTTAGCTCTAAGCCAGGTAATCAAAAAACTCCCATGGGAACTGCTAAAGCAGTTCTTGTGTCCACCGAGTGATTACCATGTTCTATTAACTTGGATGAATCTCACTATTCTTCGAAAGAGTAGCTAGTAATCTCAGTTTCCAAGTTTAGCTCTAAATCAAATATTCAAACTGCTCCCATCTAAACTGCTAAAGCAGTTGTCCACCAAGTGATTGTAATTTTCAGTTAACTTGGTTATCCACCCAACCTCACTGAAATTCCAATGAATAGCTAGTAATCGCTGTTGCCACCCTTAGCTCTAAAGTAGGTAATCATACAGCTCCCATCTGAACTGCTGAAGTGCTGAAGCAGTTCTGGTGTCCACCAAGTTATTACCGTCTTCTTTTACCTTGGATACTCACCCAACCTCACTATGAACTCAATGTATAGCTAGTAATCGCTGTTGCCACCCTTAGCTCTAAAGCAGGTAATCATAGAGCTACCATCTGAACTGCTGAAGCAGTTCTTGTGTCCACCAAGTGATTACCATCTTCTATTACCTTGGGTACCAACCCAACCTCACTGTAATCTCAATGGATAGCTAGTAATCGCTGTTGCCACCCTTAGCTCTAAAGCACATAATCATACAGCTACCATCTGAACTGTTGAAGTGCTGAAGCAGTTCTTGTGTCCTCCAAGTTATTACCGTCTTCTTTTACCTTGGATACTCACCCAACCTCACTGTGAACTCAATGTATAGCTAGTAATCGCTGCTGCCACATTTAACTGTAAGTCAGGTAATCAAACTGCAACCTTATAAACTGCTGAAGCAGTTCTTGTGTCCTCCAAATGATTACCATTTTCTGTAAACTTGGTTACCCACGCAACCCCACTGTAATTCCAATGAATAGCTAGTAATCGCTCTTGCCACTCTTAGCTCTAAAGCAAGTAATCATACAGCTTCCCATCTAAACTACTGAAGCAGTTCTTCTGTCCCTGAGTTGCCAGCGAATGATTATCTGAGTATGTTAACTCTAATGAAAGTGCGGTTTGGTGGGCAGCTATTGGAGATTAATAAAGAGCTGAAGAAGCGTGTGTCACGTTTACTCTGTATGCCCAGGGGACAACTTTCAATAGAAAAAGGCATATGAGGGTAAAAAAATTTTAAAGCCTTCATGTAGGACGTCGTTGGAGCTCTTTAGGGTTAGTATGCAAATTTCCAGCCAACGATGCATAATTCTAAGATACTAGACTATTATTAGTTGTCGATTTTTGTATTTTTTGGCAAAAAAAATCTACACATCTTGAATTATCGACAATAACCATAATTTATAAGTCTCTGTTTTGCATAGTTATATTTTTCCGTTTAATGTGCAAATTAGAATAGTTGAAAGAAAAAATAAATTATTATTTCTAAACAATGTTTTTTATTTAAAATAATTTTTTTTCTGTGTAAAACTCCTTTAGTAAGTTGCTAAAACTCATTATTCCATTTCTTCCAAGTGGAATTTAAGTGTAATTTAGAAAATTTTCTGGTTTTGTGTCGACTAACGGCAATAAAATGTAATTTTCCCGTACAAGAAACAAAGGAACATCTCTGTAATGTGTGTCAGTAGGGTACCTCTAGGGAAATAACCCTTGGTTGACGTATATGTATTTATTTTTTTGCCGAGTTGAAATGTGTAGAGGGAAGAATTTTTTTTTAATAATTACGACTGATAAGAAATATCTTTGAGAGAGTGTAAGAACGTGTCCGATCACCACTTTTCAATTCTCCCAAGATACGAAAAACTCCCAAGGGATAGCATCGCTACGTGAGAACGAGCGACTTACTGTAATTTATTATTGATTTCGTCGATAATACTGCATATATCAGAAAGTATCAGACGAGAAGAATTTGTTGTTTATTTTTAAATCCTAATGTCATTTTTAAATTTTTTACCTTTTTCATCGCGCTTTCAATTTTTGATAAATAAAAGTTGGGAAATATAAAAATAAAGTGATATGGTTTATTGTTGTAATAAATCTAAATAATAAAGAAGTTGGGTTATTTCAGCAATTTTGTACTTGTGTGTGTGGTAAATTATAACACTTTCAGTTTTTTTCATAATAAAACTTTATATATTATTCATTATTAAATTACTTATCGGTGGCAAAAGTTTTGCCATTAATTTTATTGTTATGGCCTTATGAGTATTATTAATACGATAAGCTTCTCTAAAGGTATACATACAGTGTGTCGCATTTAAGATGAAGACACCCCCATATTTTGGCTATTTGAAGAAATACAGATTTGAATTTTTGCATAGTCATACAGGTCCGCATGTTTTAAGGTATTCAACTTAAATGTTGAATAATAGATTAAATAGATTTTTCTCTAAAACGGTGTATATTAAAAAATATATTACAATACCTTTTTTAAAGAATTATATTCTATTTATTTAACTGCAATAAAAAATAAACACTGTTTTGGAGAAGAAAGTTATTGCAAAAAAACGAAGGCCAAGCCCAATAACTAGCACCCTCTAGTGGCTCTTACAAAATTAGAATTTGGTACCTATGTTGATGCACTTAGTTAGAACGCATACCAAATCTTATTCAAATCGGTCCAGAGGTTTCCAAAATATTAACAAAATAAATTTTTTGGACCTCCCCTTTCTGAGGCTCTTACAAATCGAAATTGAATAATTTTGATGGATGAGAATGCAAATACGCAATATTCAAACTTGACATTGTTAAGACCGTAACTGCTTATCTGCTTATTCTTCACTTTTTGACTATAATAACTAACCGAATCTCCGATTAGAGATTTCACGCAACTGTGGGGTCTTACCCTCAACCGTCAGTGAGCAACCTAAACTCAGTCTTTGGCCTAGTTTAATATTTAAAGCAATAGGAGTTGGACATAACCTTATGGCAAACAAACACGCTATAGAATTTTGGATATATTAAAAAGGCCTATGAATATAAAAATGCCCCTTCTAATGATGATATTTAATTATTAATTATATGGAAAATTATATTTTTGAAAATTGCAACTTCAAAATTAATTTCTTGAGCCCCCCCCATAAATTTTATTGGGTTGTCTTTAAGTAATATCGAAAGGGAAGAGTTGGAGCGACTTTCCCGAGACAAAATAATTCCACCTTTTTGACTTTAGTGTTCGCGGCAAAGGTCTAAATTTGAAAACTCTCATATTTTCACATTAATCGCCGCCTAGCGCCCAAACGGTACGTGGGTCAAAAAATGTCCCCCGAATAGACAGTTTTAGAACCTCGACCCAAATAAAATGACGTAAAAATTTAAGCGATCAGTCTCGAAAATTTTGGGGGCCTTCAAAATAGGTGCCCGAATTTTTTTATCGGGAATTTTTCGACGGAATCGTCAATGGGACCTAAGAAACTACGTCCATGTCAAATTTTAACATCACCGTGCTGTAAATAAAAATTTTAGAAACTTTGAGTTTCGATTTTCTAGAAAGAAATTTTCTTTTGTTTTTGAACATTCAGATTTTGAATAAACGAAAATGTGGTCTGGGGCACCTCCTCAACACCTCTGACGAATTTGAACTCGATTGGTGAATTTTTCATTTTTTTCGTTTGTTTTTCGGACTTAAAAATCAGGGGAATCCCCGATCGATCCGAAACTCGGCACCGACGTAGCCCGGAGTGTCGCCAAAAAGACCCCCGTTCGGCATTGCTACGATTTGCTCTGTGCCTTAGCTACGATTTTTGGCGATAAAGTCTAAAACATAAAAAATTCCACAACTCGGGCCCTTTTGGCCGGTTTGGTCTAATAAGCGAACTTGCTTACTGGTCTCTGTCAATTTTTGTTTAAGGACCTTTTGGCTCGCCGCTGGCGGAAAACTACGGAGACTCGGCCCAATAAACATAATTAAGCGGAAAAGTCGGCACTTTTTTTTCCGTTGGTCCTCACGAATTTTTTGAATTTTTCGCCATTCCAAATTTGAGGCGCCCTATGGATGCTCCTAAAATTCCCAGCGGCCTACTTAACGAAATCGGGCCCCGCCTTCATGAGACCAGCGGGACGTCGTAGGCATCCGCGTTATCCCGCTATCCCCAAATTGTGACTAAAAATCGACACTTTTTGTGAAAATTGCAGCGCCCTCTGTATGGGAATTGTAGAAATTATCTCGCGGTCAGTTTTACTAGAAGGTCCGAGGTAATTTTCGAGATCGGTCCGAAAGCCGTAGGTGTAATAGATAGAGCCCTACGCTTCTTGGCGCTAGGGTCATTTTCCATCCCCCTCTCCGTAGGGGGTATGGGAACTCTAGAGGAACCGATACCGGAACGACGATCTAAACCCCCTAAAGACGTCAGATCCGAAATTAAAATGCAATCCGGAAAAAAATAATTTCGGTTATGTCGAATTTCCGAGGTTTCCTTACACTCGGTAACCGCCGAAGGGATCGGTCCAAATCGTGTCGGAGGTGATAGCCAGATGACGTCTAACGTTTAATCGTGAACTACATTTTTGAATTTTGGCCGAGATTTCTTTTTACAGCTTTTCAAATTTTTGACGATTTTTCGTAATTTTATGTTGGCCGCTGCGCGGCCATCTTGTGTAATTTTTGGAAACTAATATCGGGGCGTTTATGGGGACGCGCAAGAGTATCCTAATCTCGATTTTTGCATCGATTCGGCCATTTTGAGTTTTTGGCCAACGGACACCTATAAAAAAATTTGGATAGCTGGGATTCGTCCCAATTTTGGCGAGCGGATAGCAGTGGGTGTGTCTTACGTCCCTCCCAAATTTGGACTCGTGGGATGCAAGGACGGCTCAGTTGCTAATTTTTTTATTAAACTTTGCGTTTTTCGCACTTTCAAAGTCCTCCCACGACCCCCCCCCTAGTTTGTCGGATTATTTTAGACCCTAAATTGTGAAAACTGACATTAAACCGTACCTTTTAAAAAAAAATTTCAAAAAAACCTCTCGATTGCCGTTTTAGGCCAATGCAATTACCTATTACGCGATCGGAATTATTCGGGTAGTTCCAATTTTTTAATATGTTTTATAAAACGGTCTCCTAATGTTAAATCCGAGTTTTCGACCTTGGCACGCCTGTGCGTTTGCCGCCATCTTGAAAAAACCAGAGGAAAATTTAGTTTCTCCTGTGTCTCTTTTTCAACGCAAATTTAGGTTAAAATAGTCTTAACAAATTTTTTACATCATGCAATTTCCTACAACTTTTGTACTTACAACATACAATGTTAGAGCAATGGTTTTCTCATAAAATGAGATTTAAAAGAGCTGTTTTCAAAAATAATATTAAGCAGGCGATTGCTATAATGCAAAAAAAAAGTGCGTTTTGATGGACAAAAACCTGTTTTACTCCGAGATGAACAACGATAAAATTAAAAAAATATATATGAATTTAAAGCTGAAGGCTTCAGCTTTCATTTCCATATCTTTTAAGTTTACTTTTGTTACATCTTGTAGTATTAAACAACAAATGAAGTTTTTCATGTACCAATTTTTAAACAGTAAAAGATATTTTGTGGGACGGATCATTTTAAAAACTTTTCGTCCAAGGATATTGTTCCTTATGAGTTATTTGTCAAAGTTACATGATTAGAAATTGATTGCACGTTTATTTTAAAAAAAGCACAATGATTTCATATTTCATAATTTTTTGCAAATTTTACTTTTAATAACAATTTTAATAAAAAATATAATAAAAAACTCATTATAAATAAAAATATGTCTACTTTTTGATGCAGTCGTTAGATTTTACTTATCATCTCAAGTTTTCTTTTTCTATTAATTACATTGAAGAAGTAGAAAAATGGACAATTTTTTCTTAAAATTCCTCCTAAATTTAAAGTACTCTACATTTTTAACAATCGTTTACGCAAATGACACATAATAGCTTATACATTAATATACGAAAATTAGAACATCTTCAAACTTAGTGGGACTAAAGGAGCAGGTGTTGAATTTTGTTAAAAAATTCGCAATTATGCAATGCTGTGGAGATATTTAAACAGTATCATGAAAGTATTCTCAAAAACGACTTATTATGTCTTTTGGAGATGTATAATGCCTCCAAAAGAGTTAATTGTGTAAACGAGCACATATATACCGGGTGTTTGATTTATCGTGTCATATTAGATATTTTGATCATTGCATTTCTTTGAAATAAATATAAAAAAAAGCACTAAGAGGGTAGAAAGAGCATCAATACCAATGTTGAAATGAGCTGCACCTCAGGCCTTATTAAACTTTATATCCTGTCAATGCAAAAAAAGGTTGCGCTGGGAAGTGCACCTGCAGAAAATCTGGTTTAAAATGCTCTTTACTCTGCATTCACTGCAATGGCAACTCGTGCGAGAATGCTTCAGAAGCCTGTGTTGATGATGACGAGGAAAGTGACCAAGTCGCCACAGATTCGGCTGATGAGACAGAGGAAGCTGTTCAGGGCACAAGTAAGAGACATAAACTTGAGTCAAGAGAATGATGAAATAACTACTTATCTAAATTAACGCCAAGTTCTAAAACGCTAAACCGCTGGCGCTCTTTCAATTTTTTATTTAAAATTTTCCCTAATTGTCCCGGGCATTTTCCGACATTATTTGAGACTTTCAGTACTTGAAAATTGTAGGGAATAGTATGATGTTTGCCAGTATTTAAAAGAAATTCTGAAAATTATTTTAAAAAGTTGAAAGATTTCAAAAAATTAAAAATAAATTTCCAAATTTTCGCAAATCCATTGGAAAAGTTATGAAACGGAAAAGTTATGAAACAGAAGAATTAGTGTAATATAAAAAAAATGGCCCCGTCGGAAAACCTTCAAAAAAGCGTTTTCCGCTCGAGACTTTGGATTTTTTAATTTCCATGTCGTAGAGAAAAGATGAAATGTATAATTCTGAAACGTTACCATGTCTTGTACACATTAGGAAGGTCCTGGCAACCCCGCGAGTACTTCAAATATCTCCCAGAAAACATTCCATACCAATCAAGCACGGACGCCCGTACAAAACGTGAGTATTGTATTGGCGGATTTTCTGCTCTACTAAACAGGTGTTTATAAAATTTTCTTCAAATTGCACTGGAAACGACATACTCATGAAACACCAAACCTAATCGTGCATTTTACTTGTTTTTGTAAAACTATACTTATTTTTACGACTTCATATCTCTGTAACTATTACAGATAGAAAAAAATTGTAAATACAAAAGTTGTAGGAAATTTTATGCTTTACAAAATTTATTAATACTACTATAACCTAAATTTGCTTTGGGAAGAAAAGATATTGAAAAAACTAAATTTTTCCGTGATTTCGGCTGGTTTTTACAAGATGGCGGCAAACGCACAGGCGCGCCAAGGTCGAAAACTTGGATTTAACATTAGGAGACCACTTTATAAATCATATTAAAAAATTGGAACAACCCGAATAATTCCGATCGCCATCCCTTTTTTTGAGCTAATTGCAGTGGCCTATTTTCACTTACTCTCTTATTGATATTAACTTAGTTTCTAATAACCATAAGCTGATGACGTCATCATTATTTAAGTCCAAATTACAGGTAGCCACAATCGGTTAAAGACAAGTTGAAGATGATGTTTTTTTATCTCTACTTAGTCGCTACACGATGATACTTGACGTTCCAAAAATGCAAGGGTTTGATCTGCGTCTATCCATAAACAAACGATTTTTGCGATGACTCATTCTGTATACGTAATACATATTAATGAATGACGTAGGAGGAACTTTTCATTACTAAAATGCTAAATACATAGTCAAATTTCCTTTCCATTAGAAACCAGACCTTTAGAAGTTTCTGTAATCGTCGAAAACTTCCTCAAGTGGATAATTAGAGTTTTATGTCAAAATACAAGGCCACAACGACACTGTAACTTTATTCACATTAACAGTTGTTGCTTACATTTTTATTAGCGTTTAATTAAATACAAAAAAAAGTAACTTTACATTTAAGAAAAATTAATTACATTCAGGATGAAAAGCGTTCAAATAAATTCCAGCAACGCATCCTTTGGTATTGCGTCCCAAATTAATACAATGTCCGACAATTTTCTTAGTAATCTGATATTCCATGTGACAAGGTACATCTCCCTTAATTTTATTTTCCGACAAATTCGGCACGACGATATTTCTTATAAGTGGATTTTCACTTTTTTTAATCATTTCTTTTGTACTTGTTGCCGCAACAAGCACAAAGAATAAACTACAAATTGTTAACGTAAAAGGTGCCATGGATCGACTGAAATTTTCGCCAACACTTCTCGAGTTTTCTTCTATTATAAATCGCAAAAGAAGCCATTTTTTAATTGACATAAAAATATATCACGTTTGAGATTGATTGAAGCTCTTTTAGGAATTTAATTTGCTATTTTTGGATTTGGTGTTGTTTTTTCTCTGTTTATAAATAAAAATAGTTTTTAAATAGACTTGGAGGAAAATAACGCAACTGTTACGTCACACGAAGGAAATCTGATTTGTTGTTTTAAAATTTTTATTTTTTTGTAAAAGCATGCTGTTTATCCTCGAGGGAAATTTTGGGAATATGTATACAAATGTAAATACATTTTACAACACGGTCGTATTTATGGGTGATATTTTGGTATGTTTACATGTTTTATAAATACATATAACAATTTATATATTCTATTAATTTGTTTATTTTATTTTATTTACATTCTAGAAATCAAATTCAAAGTCTAAAATCCAAATAACTACGTCAGCCATTCTTAACCGGTCGGTGTTTAGAAGAATATGTAAAATTGTTGAAAGTTTTCCTCCAAAAAATTAAATATTACAAGAAAAATAAAACAACTTTTCCAAAATAACTGAAAAACGACAAAGAAATTATGTAAGAGGCATAAGATGATCTTTAGAGAAGTGGCAATAATTATGCTGCCGATAGAGCGACTGATAGAAGAAAAGGGGAGAAATAGAGCAATAAAGAACATAAACTCAACATTTTGGGAGACCACACCATAAAGAAGTGGTACCATAGCTGGACCAGTAAAACTCCTAGCATGGCAACAGGTTTAAGATACTGGATGATCAAAAAGTGTCATGGATCTTGCCAGTCTTGAGGACGTACAATATTGTCTTACATAGATCCTGACCATGTATGGCTGCGAAGCTCGAAAATCTGCGAGACTGCAGTCTAAAGAAGTGACAGGATAGCTAACTCAGTGAAACTAATAGCATGTCAGCTGGACCAGGACAGCCACTATTTCGCTTTACATAGATCCTGACTAGCCTAGTGACGTAGAAAGATAGTTGAGAATGGAAACTAATAGCGTGGCAACTAGACCAGGACATTTATCACTAACATAGTACCATGGATCAAGCCAGTTATGAGGAAGTACAATCGCGCCTTACTTTGATCCTGACTAACCTGGGCTGCAAAACGACAGCCTATACAAGTGGCAAGATAGCTGGGTCACTAAAATTTTTAGCAAAGAAACTACCATGGATTGAGCCAGTCATGAGGAAGTACAATATAGTCTTCCATAGATACTGACTAGGCATGGCTGCGAAGGTCAAAAATCTGCGAAACTGCAGTCTAAAAAAGTGACAGGATAGCTGACTCAGTGAAACTAATAGCATGTCAGCTGGACCAGGACAGCCACTATTTCGCTTTACATACATCCTGACTAGCCTAGTGACGTAGAAGGATAGTTAGGAATGGAAACTAATAGCGTGGCAACTAGACCAGGACATTTATCACTAACATAGTACCATGGATCAAGCCAGTTATGAGGAAGTACAATCGCGCCTTACTTTGATCCTGACTAACCTTGGCGGCAAAACGACAGCCTATACAAGTGGCAAGATAGCTGGGTCACTAAAATTTTTAGCAAAGAAGCTACCGTGGATTGAGCCAGTCATGAGAAAGTACAATATAGTCTTCCATAGATACTGACTAGGCATGGTTGCGAAGCTCAAAAATCTGCGAAACTGTAGTATAAAGAAGTGACAGGATAGCTGACTCAGGGAAACTAATAGCATGTCAGCTGGACCAGGACAGCCACTATTTCGCTTTACATCGATCCTGACTAGCCTAGTGACGTAGAAGGATAGTTGGGAATGGAAACTAATAGCGTGGCAACTAGACCAGGACATTTATCACTAACATAGTACCATGCATCAAGGCAGTTATGAGGAAGTACAATCGCGCCTTACTTTGATCCTGACTAACCTTGGCTGCAAAACGACAGCCTAAACAAGTGGCAAGATAGCTGGGTCACTAAATTTTTTTAGCAAAGAAGCTACCATGGATTGAGCCAGTCATGAGGAAGTACCATATAGTCTTCCATAGATACTGACTGGGCATGGCTGCGAAGCTCAAAAATCTGCGAAACTGCAGTCTAAAAAAGTGAGAGGATAGCTGACTCAGTGAAACTAATAGCATGTCAGCTGGACTAGGACAGCCACTATTTCGCTTTACATCGATCCTGACTAGCCTAGTGACGTAGAAGGATAGTTAGGAATGGAAACTAATAGCGTGGCAACTAGACTAGGACATTTATCACTAACATAGTACCATGAGTCAAGCCAGTTATGAGGAAGTACAATCGCGCCTTACTTTGATCCTGACTAACCTTGGCGGCAAAACGACAGCCTATACAAGTGGCAAGATAGCTGGGTCACTAAAATTTTTAGCAAAGGCGCTACCATGGATTGAGCCAGTCATGAGGAAGTACAATCGCGCCTTACTTTGATCCTGACTAACCTTGGCTGCAAAACGACAGCCTAAACAAGTGGCAAGATAGGTGGGTCACTAAAGAAGCTACCGTAGATTGAGCCAGTCATGATGAAGTACAATATAGTCTTACATAGATCCTGACTAGGCATAGCTGCGAAGCTAAAAACTGTATGAGACTACTAGCTTAGAGAACTGTCATGATAGTTGGGCCAGTGAAACTATAATAGCTTAGCAAGTTGGCCAAGACACTGATTACAAACACCGTACCATGAATGAAAATGTCGCCTTATATACAGAGATTTTGAGTATCTATTGCTGCTTTTCCATATCTCCAGTAACAAACGATGAATACTTTTACTGCGGCAGTTATGGCACAGAGCAGTGCACACTTTTTTCGAACATCTGAGAAGAAGTGACCTCAGACTCATAACTGAAGAAGTAATAGGACATTTGATCCAGGAGCATATGATTGAGCATACGAAGGAAAAGAGAACAGAAACGATATGTCAAGGATGTCTTCCTGTATTATCAGAGTCGAAAGAGGGGAACAAGAGGCAACTAAAAGCGACAGTAATCCAAAGAGCCTCTTAGAGACTACTGTCGACTTAAAGAAAGATTCATAAGGTGCTATGACAAGCCAAAACGAAGACCTTAGAGCAAGAAATGGGAGAAGATTCGAAAAGTCTTCACTTTTCTGTTTTTCTCAAGAAGACTTTACAGGGGGTTTTTCCCGCAGAGAAGGCCCTGTAATGAACTCATCCCATCCTGCCAAATAGGCACTCATTAAATATTACATAGTTTACTAATCAAAGATCCTCTTGGTCTTAAAGCCCGCCCCTGAATAGTTAAAAAAAGAACACTTATAAAATTTTTAAGTCATTCCATAAACAACGCCCCACTACCCGTGAACAGTAAATTCCAGTCTTTAGAGTGATCCATGCTTACCAGCTTACCCTCATTCGGTAAGAAACTTGCACAAGATGAACTTTCTCTCATCTATCACTGGTTTTATAGTACATAGGAAGACATAGTAGACAGAATAATTGTGCGAACGTCCCTTTGAGTGCCATTTCCTATTACTGTCTTATTTTAATAAACTTGTTAAAGACAGCGATAGAGGACGAACGATCCCTCAGCTGTTGGTACGTTGGCACCGTTGTCTGCTGAATTCGCTATTTTCATACTCCCAAACGTAACGTAGTTATAACTGCGCTCGTGTTTATCTCATAGATTGATGCACCTCGATGAGATTAGGCCTTTTATCTTGAATGGAAATTTAAAGGAAATTTTTTATTGTGCGCAACTTTTACAAGAAATATTTTCGTTATCAGCTAAGCACATCGAGACGAGTACAAAAATCGATGTGTATAGCAATTTTATAACTTGGAATAAATGTTTTATCTCATAAATAAGATCTGAAGAATTAATAATGAGTTGCTCAATAAAACACTTAAAAGGCTGGATAATTCTCCTACATTTTAGAAATTTTCTACTCCTTTTAATGGTTTTATGCAATGGATTCTGATGTAGATTGCATTCGTAATTTTATTATTATATTTTATAAATACAGAGTAGTGACTGGACGTTTAGGTCATAGGGATTTAACATGTAAAATCGCAATTTGGTGATTTTCTGCTTCTCAATCTGTTTGAGAAAAAAATTCTTGTAATAAAAGTTTAAAAAGCATAAAATTCAGCACCTAAATTATTAAAAAATTACTTTTGGATACTTTATAACGTCAGAAATTTAATTTGATAATTTTGAAAATTAGCAGAAATAGCAAATGCGTTGAAACATGTAAAAATTGTCAAATGTTTCACGTTGTATCTGTCAAAATAATAGCGTCAAACATTTGATAATTTTTATTTGTAATATTTCATGGCAATCGCCATTTCCGCTAACTTTCGAAATATTTAAATTAAATAATTTATTCCTATGATCGAAAGATCCAGTCACCACCCTGTATAAAATAAAATTTCAAAATATAAGATGAATTCTTGTTTTGATTGTATTAGCTGTGCTGTACAAAAGAGACTTGCACGGGAAAAGTATCTAAACAAATTTTTCGATAGAGCAATTTCCTTTATGAACAAGCTATTTTTAGCAGTCTTTAATCGCATATTCTATAATACTGTAATCCTGTAAGCAGAATATCTAGAGAAAATAGTAAGCATCCCTAGGGCAAAATCTTAACGAGATCGAATTATAGTACCGTTCTTTAATACAATGACTTTGTGTCTCGCTAGGAATAAGTAGTAAAATACGCGTTTATTTAGATTTTGGAATTGATTTTTATAATTTAAAAGCTTTTAAAGAATAGGGTAAAGTGGGGGAATACCGGCCCGTAGGGTAATTCCGGACGTCAAGTTTCTCCGGCCCTAATTAAAATTTTGAAACGTTTTAAGTCCCCGGTCAACCCTAACAGCAAGCTTTAAGGGTTAGTACAAGTTCGTGTCATTTAGGCAGTGCAATAGCAAGTTATGTAATTTTTTAGAAAATAGGACGTACTACTACAAGAAAAGTGTGTGGTTAAGGCTGCATATTTTAATAAGGGTGTAAGTTGTATAAATTTTTGTATGTATATAAGTGAACTAAATTCTTATTTCTTTCACTCAGTTTACTCAAAACCCACGTAAATTTAGCTATTTTTAAATAATTTGTCGTGTATTAAATTATTGTTTTATGGGGTAATTCCGGCCATCTTTGTGTAGAGGTTTTAGATGGTTTTGGAGAAAAAAAAACACCAACACCATACAACAGAAACCAAACCTCAGAAGAAACGCTAAGGTAACCTACGATAACACTGTGATGGGGAAGTAGAAATGTCAGACGCCGAAGTTAACGAGGACATTTGCATTATTTGCGGATAATTTGGGAAAGACCAAGAACTCTGGCTAAGATGTGTGATCTTTTCTGGATGAGCTCACATTAAATGTACCAAAGGAGACAAAAAGAAAACATTTGTGTGCGATTTCTACCAATGTACAAAATTCTGGGTAATTGCCACCCTGGCCGATATTACCCCAAGCTGCGGGGTAATACCGGCAAATGGTATATATTTTTAAATTGTTTATATATTTTTTTAAACTGTTTTGTTAAATTCTAATAACCATGTATTTTGTTCCCTAACGTCTTATCTTTGATTTAAACCTTCCAGTTCCCATTTAAATCATAAAATTTCAGAGATATTCAAGACTTTCCTTAGAAGGCCGCCATTCCCCCACTCTCCCCTAAGTACCTAAATAACCTACAGGATAATTCTAAATTATGTGGCCAATATTGTTGAGCAGTTTATTGAATAATTTTTTTGAAAAATGTTACTAATTAATGTTACAATTTTTTGTTACATTTTCAATTATATCCATGCAGATTTTTCTATGGTATGTGTAGTACGTTGCAAAACTTTTGATTAATTTTTTTCTCGTTTAATTTTTTCAGCCAACGCCCTTCATACCTTCAATTTGATAGATTTGATGGTATGTCTCGTGGTAAAAATGTTCCCATTAGAACGCGCTTTATAGCAATTAGCAATGAGAAAAACTTTTTTTATTTTAACATCACTAACAATGTAACAGAAGATATTCAAGGCGATCCTAAAGTAAAATTTCCAATTTTTTTTTAATTTACAGCTATTAAATTATTTTCAAATTATATTTTTAGTTACACATAACATTTGTACGTTGTCGATTCAAAGAAAGTTTAGATACTTGTGAAGAATTTTTTAGAGCAACTCCTGTTAGTTATTGCAAATTTAACAAGCAGGGAAATCCTTTTTATATTCAGTACAGTCCGGAATATACATGTCCAATTAAAAAGGTAAAAATTAATAAATATTTATAAATATTTCATTCAATTGATATGATTTTTAAGGGTACTTATCGTGCTTACAATTATAAAATTGATATTACCCCAGCAGTTATATTTCCTATAGATGGTTGGTATTGGAGAATAACCGTAGAAATGAAACATGAAAAGACAGAAAGATTATTGTTTTGTTTGCAAATGGACGCGCATGTAGTCAAAAATTAAAAAAATAATTAACACTAAGGTAGACGCGTGGGGTGTTAATGGTCCCATAGTGTTTTATGATTTTAACCCTCCATTCAACGGGTGAGGCCTGTGAGTGCAAGCAAAAGTGAAAATTGTCTGTAACTTAAAAAAAGAAATACTTTTTACTGTAATATTCTATCTACCTTCTTAACTTGTAATAACTCATATCATCAGCATTTGCTTTTCAAATTTTTTCAAAAAATGAATCCTCTAGGACACAGTTTGTTGTGACAGGCCTCACCCGTCGGTTCGTGTAACTTTGTAATAACCGATTATTTTTGTTATAAAGCATTATTTAAGCGCAATATTTATCTGCAGACCATAAAAAATAATTGGTTTTAAGCTTCAATGCTTGTTTGTAAATTTTTTGTTTAGGTGACAAGTGCAACATAAGCAAAAATTCTTATTATTTTTCCTGTTTTGTAAGGCTTGGTTATGTATTTAGTACATTGAAGCCTGCTATTTCAGTGAAGTTTAGGCCTTTGCAGTTTGTGTTGAGAATTTTATAATTTAATTTTTTTGTAATTTTCTGCTTATTTGATCAATATACTAAATATGTATTATGATAATCAACTTTATTTTCCTTCAATGTCCATAAAAAACAGTTTTCAATAAAAAATGTTAAAAAAGGATAAAACATTTGAAATTAAAAAATAATAACTAAAAAAAGGACCTACGCTATAATTCTTCTGTAAAATAATGAAGAATAAGGTAGATTTTCAATTAAAAAAATTTCAGTGCAATTCTTGCACCGTTACTATTTTTTAGCTATAGATATAAAGTGAGCCTAACAGGCCTCACCCTTTGGCTCGTGTGATTCTAGACCCACCCGTTGGATGGAGGGTTAATATAGTTTTCTTAGGTACTAGTTCTGCACTTGTGCTTTCAGTATTTAGTCAAGTAATCTTCTAACACTTCATCAATCATCAATATATAATAACTGTTTCAAATATTTTTGTGATGTGGCGATTGTGACGATGCAGTCCAATGGCGATGCTAAATATATTTTTTCAAAATTAAAATAAAATAATTATTTACCTGTATCGCCAAATTAAAATGACAGGACATCTACATTTTTTGACAAAAAATTATTATACACTAATGAGCCTAACAGATATAATACTGTAGAATTAGGATTAAAATCATTGTGAAAAGGAAAAAATTGCGAAGTTAGTAAAAAATTTTGAATCCTATTCAAAAACATGTGATCTTTAAGAATCCGACGAGTCCCGAGTTCTAAAGGGTGAGCTAAAGAAGTTAATGGGGTAAAATGGCCATCTTTGAAACGTTTTATAGAATATTTCGAATTTTTGCATTAAAAGTACGAGTAAACATATGAAAGTGAATAAAATACACTATTTTTAACATCAGCAAAAAATAATTCAGGTCAGATGGTTTCTGAAGCAGATGAACAAGATTCTTCTGTAGACGAGGACGGTTTTACCAATAACCATATAAAAATCATTATCTCTCGTAATAACACGACTAGTCTTTTGAAATTTGGTACGTATACTAAATATACATCAGTTTATTATATTCAACCCTCAAATTTAACTTCAACCCTCAAATTTATCAGTTCTCACCCCCGAGGTGATTTTAACTTTAAGAATATTTCTACCTTACTTGAGAATATTTGTTTAAATTCCACTAAATGTGGGTGTTTCCACATGGCCTTAACAATCAGAAACTACACACAAAATTGTTAGGACTTGCCTCATAATTTTTTTAAACCAATTCTTGTGATTCAAATTCACAAAATTTTTAATGATTATGTATCAATAATTAATGAAGCACTTCTAGGCATAACGTAAACGTGAAACGTAAACTAAATATTTGTAGGGGAGTCAGAATCTCCCTAAAACTCCCCGGGGTTCGATTTAAGGGGGGGACAAAAGTCCCCCCGAAGTTTTCTCGAGGAGTTCTGATTTTTTTAGGGATCTTTAGGATGTGATCTACAATGAGACCAAATCTCAAAATGTTAGGATGACTTCAAGTCCTTCATTATTTCAAGATAATTAATATTACTTACCGATTTACACCGACACGAGATAATGAAGCACTTCAAGGTATCCTAAAATTTTGAAATTTAGTATCATTGTAGATCACATCCTAAAGATCCCTAAAAAAGTCAAAATTCTTCGAGAAAGCTTCAGGGGGCTTTTGTCCCCCCCCCTTAAATCGGTTAGTGGGGGGTCTTAGTCAGTTTCAGACTTTTATAGAAATATTTAGGATGCGATATACCCTAGCATCGAATTTAAAGTTTATGTTATGCCTAGAAGTGCTTCAGTAATTATTAATGATACATAATCATTTAATATTTTGTGTAGGTATTTGATTCACAAGAATTGGTTTAAAAAAATGATGAAGCAAGTCCCAACAATTTTGTTTGCTGTTTCTAATTGTTAAGGTTATGTGGAAACACCCACATTTAGTGGAATTTAAAAAAATATTCTCAAGTAAGGTAGAAATGTTCTTAAAGTTAAAATCACTTCGGGGTGAGAACTGACAAATTTGAAGGTTGAAGTTAAATTTGCGGGTTGAATATAATAAACTGATGTATATTTAGTATACGTACCAAATTTCAAAACACTAGTCATATTATTACGAGAGATAGTGAACTATTGGTAAAACCATCCCCGTCAAAGAAGAATCTTGTTCTGCTGCTTCCGAAACCATCCGACTTGGATTATTTCTTGCTAATGTTGTTAAAAATAGTGTATTTTAGTCACTTACATAAGATTATTTTTATTTTTAATGCACAAATTCAAAATATCCCATAAACGTTTCAAAGATGGCCATTTTACCCCATTAACTTCTTTAGCTCACCCTTTAGAACTCGGGACTCGTCGGATTCTTAAAGATCAATTTTTTACAAACTTTGCAATTATTTCTCTTTTAAATCCTAATTCTACAGTATTAATAGGCTAACAGCTTCGTGTACATGAATAAAATAATAATTTGTGCATGGCTGCTTTTGTAACTTAAAAATTGTAAAAATACGAAATGTAATTTAGAGAATTTTCGAAATTTTCTATAAAAAGAGTTGATCTCTTTGCAAAGTTTGAAGTCGACGCAAATTCGTACTTTTTATTATAAATTTTATTAATAAATTTAATTTAATTGGTTAAAAATCTCCATACATTGTACATTAATATTTACTAATTAAAATGTAAAATAGTTAGTGACGTCGTTGATGATTTTTGCTTTGTTAAAACCTTAAATTCACTTGCTTGGGTGCTTTTAATTGTATTTTATCGAATGAAAATAGTTTAGACGGGTTTGTCTTGATTCAAATTACTTTGATAAAAAAAAATGGTTTATTACAAGCGTCAGAGCCTCTTATATGAAAATATGCTTCATATATACACGATATACATCATTAAAATCTTGTTATGATTGATAGAAGTCAATAAATCATATAAATCTATATATCATATAAATTTCCTATAGGGGAAAGTAGGGTAATTCCGACCACCATTTTACAAATGGCTGTATCTCTCTTATATTAAATAAAATTATAAAAACAAATCGTGCATTACAGTCCTCGACCTATTCTATTTTTAATATTTCTACTAAATAGTGAAATTTACTTCTCATATTTTGGCAACATTCATAAATTCTAATAGTAGTAGCTATTCTAATTAATTTATAAAAATTAATCAAAGTTGAAAAATTGTAATAAGTTGAATTCTACAACTCACTGTACCTCTCGAGGCTCTAACTCCTTAAGGAATAGTCTGACGGTAATTTTACCTGTAATGAAAATTATAGAGCAGGAAATTCTCTATCGAAACCCTTAAAATTATTTGTTCTAGCTGTCAAAATTAATTTCAAAAATCCAAATATAAAGTCGAATTCCATAACTCATTGTGACTCTGGAGGCCCTAGCTCCTTAAACAGAGACACTGTGCTCTAATCATTTTGTTTAAGAGAAGTTTGACAAGCAAGCATCTGAACTTAAGTTAACGCAGCTTCAAGTTCCTTTCTAGATTACACGAGATCTTTCATAGTTGTAATTTTTCTTTTCTTCCTGTATCACGAACTAATGTACGTAGGTAATGTACGAAGGTTTATTACTGGTGACATTATGAGGAAGAAAGAGGAAGGTTGGTTTTGTAGCAAAACAACAAAGGTTAGAGGTATATTCAACTTTAAAGAAAATAAACAAACTCCCAACTTTTCCATCTACCAATTACGTAGAATTAATATTTATTTATTGATTTGATGGAAATACCGCTTAATTAATCGCTTTATTTTGGAGACTTAACTCTCAACTAATATAGTAAAAGTTACTTATTGATTTGTTTTAATTACAATTTTTTTCCGTGAATATCCATCAATAAGAAATTAATAACCTTGTACAATAATATGCTTGAGGGAAGAAGTCATCATGCACGGTACTTAACTTGAATCAAACAAGTTTTTACATATTTTACCCGTGGGTACGTATAAAATGGAATATCGCAAATTAGTGATGCCAGTAACGTAATGATTTAATTGTTGTTTAATTCAACACTTGTGCTTGTGAAGAGTGGACAAAATAAAATAGTTTAGTGTTGTCATATCAATCAGTCAAAGAGTCAAGGTAAGGAATTTTTTTACAATATCTTAATTAAAGGTTATTTGTTACTCTGCAGAATAATCATTTTAAGGCTAGAAAGGCCAATGGGGCCTTTTAGACTTACATTTTTATACTTATCAAATTCAGTCGTGCTCTTCGGTGACTTTTCCTAACTTTTAATATAGATTTTGAAAATGTAAAAACATTTTTTAGTTAAATTTCGAATTAGTAGAAAAACGATGATTTTGCGTTACTCTCGAGTGGGGTCTTTTAGACCCTAATGCCTTTTTCCTCATGTAAATCAATGCATATTATTTTGTTTATTGTAATTTAGCATTGCTCTTGTAATTGATGTTTCTGATATCATTTGTTAGGCTGGGGCCCACAAAATCAAAAACTTTTTTATAATTTTTTTTGGGCTTTATTTTTGAAATAAAATATTTTAGGATCCTGTTTATATTTTAAAAATATTTTAGGTCTAAAAGACCCAAATAGTAGTCCGTGATCGTTTCAAAACGTGGCCTTTCTAGGATTAAAATAGCCCTTTTGAATAATACCTATCATAGTTAGTACTAAAAAAGACACTTTGGTTAAAAATAATTTTCGGTGATACCTCAAAGCAAATTATTATTACCTACCTAGTATGGTCTCTTAAGATCCCTATACAGACGATCTGATTGTGATTAGGTCAGATGCTGAGGTCAATCTAGTCGTGTGAAGACGTTCAGGGTTTTGGACTGTGTTAAAGAGGATGAGATTTACTTGAGATCCGCTTAGATCGTCAAAATCGGGTCTATTGTGCAGCCAATACCAAAAATCCCAACATGGATTCTCTAATATAAACATGTTAATTCTTGCATCCCCTGGGTTTAGGGAAGGGGTTCAAGGAAAAACTGTTCTAAATTTGTACGCAGACTACAGATCTGGTAGTGTGTAGAGGTTCAGGATTTTAGACTGTGTTAAAGAGGGTGAGATTTAATTGTATCCGCTTAGGTCGTCAAAATCTGGTCTATTGTGCACCCCCAAGCAGTGGCATATCTATTTTTGTCACTTCCCAAGCTAGGACACCCATAAAGGGCACCTGCAGATTTTAGTAGACGGTGTGGCTCTAATTCTAGCCATGTCAAACCAAAATTCAAACCAAAAGTCCCAACATGGATTCTCTAGTATAAACATATTAATTCATCCATCCCCTGGGTTTAGGCAAGGGGTTCAAGGAAAAACTGTTCTGAATTTGTACGCAGACTACCGATGGTCAATCTGGTAGTTTGTGGAGGTTCAGGATTTTAGACTGTGTTAAAGAGGGTGAGATTTAATTGTATCCGCTTAGGTCGTCAAAATCTGGTCTATTGTGCACCCCCAAGCAGTGGAGTGGCATATCTATTTTTGTCACTTCCCAAGCTAGGACACCCATAAAGGGCACCTGCAGATTTTAGAAGACGGTGTGGCTCTAATTCTAGCCATGTCAAACCAAAATTCAAACCAAAAGTCCCAACATGGATTCTCTAGTATAAACATATTAATTCTTCCATCCCCTGGGTTTAGGCAAGGGGTTCAAGGAAAAACTGTTCTGAATTTGTACGCAGACTACCGATGGTCAATCTGGTAGTGTGTAGAGGTTCAGGATTTTAGACTGTGTTAAAGAGGGTGAGACTTAATTGTATCCGTTTAGGTCGTCAAAATCTGGTCTATTGTTCACCCCCTAGCAGTGGCATATCTATTTTTGTCACTTCCCAAGCTAGAACACCCATAAGGGGCACCTGAAGATTTTAGAAGACGGTATGGCTCTAATTCCAGTCATGTCAAACCAAAATTCAAACCAAAAGTCCCAACATGGATTCTCTAGTATAAACATATTAATTCTTCCATCTCCTGGGTTTAGGCAAGGGGTTCAAGGAAAAACTGTTCTGAATTTGTACGCAGACTACCGATGGTCAATCTGGTAGTGTGTAGAGGTTCAGGATTTTAGACTGTGTTAAAGAGGGTGAGACTTAATTGTATCCGCTTAGGTCGTCAAAATCTGGTCTATTGTGCACCCCCTAGCAGTGGCATATCTATTTTTGTCACTTCCCAAGCTAGAACACCCATAAGGGGCACCTGAAGATTTTAGAAGACGGTGTGGCTCTAATTCTAGCCATGTCAAACCAAAAGTCCCAACATGGATTCTCTAGCATAAACATATTAATTCTTCCATCCCCTGGGTTTAGGCAAGGGGTTCAAGGAAAAACTGTTCTGAATTTGTACGCAGACTACCGATGGTCAATCTGGTAGTGTGTAGAGGTTCAGGATTTTAGACTGTGTTAAAGAGGGTGAGACTTAATTGTATCCGTTTAGGTCGTCAAAATCTGGTCTATTGTTCACCCCCTAGCAGTGGCATATCTATTTTTGTCACTTCCCAAGCTAGAACACCCATAAGGGGCACCTGAAGATTTTAGAAGACGGTATGGCTCTAATTCCAGTCATGTCAAACCAAAATTCAAACCAAAAGTCCCAACATGGATTCTCTAGTATAAACATATTAATTCTTCCATCTCCTGGGTTTAGGCAAGGGGTTCAAGGAAAAACTGTTCTGAATTTGTACGCAGACTACCGATGGTCAATCTGGTAGTGTGTAGAGGTTCAGGATTTTAGACTGTGTTAAAGAGGGTGAGACTTAATTGTATCCGCTTAGGTCGTCAAAATCTGGTCTATTGTGCACCCCCTAGCAGTGGCATATCTATTTTTGTCACTTCCCAAGCTAGAACACCCATAAGGGGCACCTGAAGATTTTAGAAGACGGTGTGGCTCTAATTCTAGCCATGTCAAACCAAAATTCAAACCAAAAGTCCCAACATGGATTCTCTAGCATAAACATATTAATTCTTCCATCCCCTGGGTTTAGGCAAGGGGTTCAAGGAAAAACTGTTCTGAATTTGTACGCAGACTACCGATGGTCAATCTGGTAGTGTGTAGAGGTTCAAGATTTTAGACTGTGTTAAAGAGGGTGTGTTAATTGTATCCGCTTAGGTCGTCAAAATCTGGTCTATTTTGTACCCCCAAGCAGTGGCATATCTATTTTTGTCACTTCCCAAGCTAGAACACCCATAAGGGGCACCTGCAGATTTTAGAAGACGGTGTGGCTCTAATTCTAGCCATGTCAAACCAAAATTCAAACCAAAAGTCCCAACATGGATTCTCTAGCATAAACATATTAATTCTTCCATCCCCTGGGTTTAGGCAAGGGGTTCAAGGAAAAACTGTTCTGAATTTGTACGCAGACTACCGATGGTCAATCTGGTAGTGTGTAGAGGTTCAGGATTTTAGACTGTGTTAAAGAGGGTGTGTTAATTGTATCCGCTTAGGTCGTCAAAATCTGGTCTATTTTGTACCCCCAAGCAGTGGCATATCTATTTTTGTCACTTCCCAAGCTAGAACACCCATAAGGGGCACCTGCAGATTTTAGAAGACGGTGTGGCTCTAATTCTAGCCATGTCAAACCAAAATTCAAACCAAAAGTCCCAACATGGATTCTCTAGTATAAACATATTCATTGGTCCATCCCCTTAGATTAGGAAAGGGTCAACCACTTTTCTGAATTTGTACGCAGTGCCGCGATGACTACCGTTGACTGCTCAATTTTTATACATTGACTTCCGATAGTGAATACCCTCTTAGGTTTAGGGGAGAGATTATACGATACCTACTAACTGTATGGAGATGTTTATATAAAGAGTTGCTGATAGCAGGCCCCGACTGGCCTGTCGGTGGGCGCAAGTCAAATTGGGGCCAAAAAAATTCTTAAAGTTGATCTAAACCCGTTAACGTTGAAAATTACAAAAATTTTCTCAGGACCATGGTAAATCTTTGGAACCCAAGTCCGTGTTAGTGTCGCTACTCGCTACGCTACTGCATTTGGGGTCAATTTATTTTGCAGCAAAAGAGGCGAACCACTAGCCAGTCTGGCCCTGGCTGATAGGTTGCGTTAAGAGGAGAGCTATTGCTGTTCTGTCTTGGCGGCTTGGATTAACCCATCTCAACTGGTAGTATGACAGGCAAAAGTCTTTTGATTCACAGAATTATCAAGAGTTGTCACTAAGAGCGTAATCGTGGGCTCAGGGCCGTATAGGGAGATTTATTCGAACATTGTATCGCTATAGCTCACCAGCATGACGGTTACCGTAAATATTCTTAAATCTTATAGAATTCAAAAACTATTTTAGTTGCTATTTTGTAACAACCTGGGTCCTTACAGAAAAAGGTCTCTTATCCGCCCAAAACCAGAGAACCACACTTATTATTCCAATGTGTTTATCAATGGGCAATGTGTTTGTAGATAACTGATCTAAAGTCACAAGGGATGCCATATAGTTCCGTCTCAAAAAAAGAGAAACATGAGGGCATATTTTCACATTGTTTTCAAATTCGTCGGTGGAAATAGTTAAGTATAGTCTAAAAATACATATGAGAACCCGACTTTTCTATAAGTCAACAGTTGCTTATGCCAATACACAATAACTAACCCTATCGTAAATCATACACCATCAACAATCGTAACAGTACAATGGGTGATGGTGTATGATTTACGATAGGGTTGGTTATTGTGTACTGGCATACGCTAATGAGCAATTGCTGACTTATAGAAGTCGGGTTCTTAAATGTATTTTCAGACTATACCTATCAGATATGTATTAATGGTGCTTCTACCTATTAAAGACTTTTATCTGAGTGGAGTTATGGTTACCGTCAAGTAGACCTAAAAATTTAGACCTTTAGACCTCTCCTCCAGAATTCTTAAAGCGGTGTGGTAGTTGTCCACTTTGTCCACGTGGAGCTCCAGGTGTACAAAGGTCGTCTGACGTATTTCTATAGGATTTTCTACAGACCATCAGGGTCCAACCAAAGATTATACAACTAAGATCTAACTTTGGTCCAACTAAGATCGTCTGTAGCGTTACCGGGTGGTTCGGGTTGTCAGTAGAGTTGTGTTATAAAAAGTCGTTACACGATGGAATCTTTTTACAAAAATTAGGTGATAATTTGACAAAACAAAATCAGATCGTCTGTACAGGGGTTTATAATAATCAGTAGTGTCCTCAAGAGGAAGTGATGAGAGCTGTTGAAAGACAGTTGCAAATAAGCACTTCAATTTCTAAAATTTCGACGACATACAGATCGCAGTGAACCAGAACAAAAATATTGTGAGAAAATGGGAAAACCTCTAATGCAAAGCAAATTAATAAATAAAACAAAAGTCTTTGTTTCTTTCCATGCATTACAATTTTCAAGGACTTAGTTAACGTTAAATGATTCTTTTTAAATAAATTATTAAGAACATATTAATTAACCTTTGATTCGTGTGCAATTACTTAACTATTAATAAAATCCTAATTATATTAATTACGTTAATACTAATTTAATTTAAATAATTTATTTATTTACTTTCTATAAATCAAAATCGTATTTGAAAAAAATCAAATTTCTGCCCTGCTCAGTGTTTATTTGTATATTTTTTTTAATTAATGCACCTTGATCTTAATTATTGTTTATAACTCATAAAAAACAAAAATCTTCCGATTTAACAAATTAATAGTGGCTTAAACTTTAACCGTACATTTGAAAGAAATTTTCCATATCCAAGGTATTTTGACGTATTTAGCCCTCCACCAAGAGACTCAACTCGCAAAACTGCCTTTTTTAATTTTTTCTTTTGAATCCATTGACGTCATTAATTTTTTTTCCGCTTGTTATTATTACACCAAACTGGTTATTTAAAAATAATTTAATTGTTTCAAACTTACACTGTTTCTCATCAGTACGTTTCATACAAGGTTTGCAACAAGTCAACCTTTTTATTTAAGTCGATCACTAATTATTTTTAATATTTTTAGATGAAATCCCTGTGCATCTTGATATCATTGTGTATTGCAGCTAGAGCAGGAGTTGTAAGTATTTAACTTAATTGCAGTGCAACTTCAACGTTTTGTTATATTTAGATCGGTGGAGGAAGTTTATCCGTTAGTGGAGGAGGAGGCGGAAGTATTGGAGGAGGAGGAGGAGGTCTAGCTGTTGTAGGAGGTGGAGGAGGCGGAGGAGGCGGTGGTGGGGGAGGTGGCGCCTTTGGTTTCGCTATCGGAGGCCAAGGCGGTGGTGGAGGAGGCGGCGCAGTCCAATCGTCTCATTCGGTGCAAGTTATCAAACACGAAGTGAGACGGCCTGAAGTAATTGCAGAAAAAGTCATTGACGTCCATGTCGAATCGCCTCCACAGGAAGTGGCCAAAAAGACTGTAATTGAACGCACGGTAATTCCCAACTACGTAGAAAAAACTGTTCAAGTGCCAACTTACGTTGAAAAAACAATTCGAGTTCCCACGTATGTAGAGAAGAAAATTAAAGTTCCTGTAGAGCCTACTATTGTCGAAAAGGAAATTACTCAAGATGTTCATGTGAACGAAAAAGAAGTTCATCACGAGGAACACGTTGTTGTAGCAGCAGCAGCACCAGTTCCTGCACCACCGCCAGTTCTAGTAGAACATGTTGTAGTAGCAACACCAGTTGAAGTTGAAAAAGTTGTAGTAAAACATAAAGTTAAACAAAGACCAAATAAAACTATTGTTAAACACAAGTAAATTAATTTTTTGCATAAAATTTCCATTTTTAATTACATTGCTATTTTAGGGAAGTTGTATACGCTAATGGAGGTGGTGGTGGAGGATCCAGTTTTGTTGGCGGTGGATACAGTGGAGGCGGTGGATACAGTGGAGGCGGAGGATACAGTGGAGGTGGAGGATACTCTTACGGAGGAGGAGGAGGAGGAGGAGGTGGATATGGTGGTGGCTCTAGTGGTGGCTATGCAGGAGGCGACTTTTCATTTAATAGTGCTGGAGTTGGAAAAGTCGTACAAGGAGCACTTGATGTAAGTAGGTAAATTTAATGAAACCGAATAAAAAGTGAAAAAAATTGTATTTCTAGATACCAATCCAAACGTTAGGAGCAGTAAAGGGTTTGTTAGGAAATCTTGGTGGTTCCGTATCGGTATCAGCAAGTGGTGGGGGTGGATATGGAGGAGGTGGTGGATATAGCGGAGGCGGAGGAGGTAGTTTCTTTAGATTTAAATAGAATTATTTTTTTAGCTCTATTAAAGCATTGAACTATTTCTATTTCCTCCTGTGCCTGATATGTCCTACATATTATATAAATTTTAAGTGTTTTGTGTTTCTGAAAATTTAGAATAAAAATAAGTCTATTAGTACAACTTTTCCCAACAATAACTATTTAAAAACGAATATGGAACATTTTATTATTGTAAATCCTATTTATTTATATATTCCGTTCAGCGACCAGAAATAGCTAGGCCACTCCCTACAAATTTCTAGCAAATAAGATTGACGCATGTCAATAATTCTTGTGTGATTTTTATAAACCGTATTTTCAAAATTCTACCAATAAAAAAAATCTATTTGAATATCGCGCACTTTTTGTAGGAGTGGCTTAGCTATTTCTGGTCGCTGAACGGAGTGGGCGTCTTTTTAACAAATGTGTTTTGAAAAATTTATTTTTTACTAAAATAAAAATATTAATCAAAATTTGTAAATATTTATTTTTGGTAGTACTCTTACCTGCAAGCGTCTTCTCAGACACATTACTGATCAAGAAAATTCTGCTCCTGTCAAAGGACTGTCAATCAGACGCGGACTGACTATACTTGTTCAGGGGCGCAGATATTTCTAGGGGTCCACAATGTAAAATTTTGAATGACTTAAGCTTGGGTTTGCTAGGAAAGCGGTGCCTTCAACTAGCGGCCGTAATATGTCGTCACAAAAAGCGTTACCATATATTTAAACGTACAGTCAGCCTCAAAATTATTGGCCACCCTACTACTATAAAGTTACCCCTCAATTTAAATAGGGAGGGTTATGATGGTTGCATCCACAATTCGTGCTTGAATTATAACGGGGTGGACAATAATTGTGAGGCTGACTGTACATGGTTTCTTAGAAAGCGGTGCTGTCTCACCGCTTTTACGACTGTTTTTAGACTTCACCGCTACGTGACAGCAGCACCGTCATATTACGGGCGTTATTTGACGGCACCGTTATCCTAAAGGAAACCGAAGCTTAAGTCTTACGCCCCTGACATTTTTGAAAAGGCCCACCCGAGACCCAAGAATTATGGCAGTGTATGGGAATTATTTTATAGCAAAGTATTGCTCCAAACAATTTCTCAAGAGTGGTGGTTCCATTAAAAACGAATTCAAAAAACTAAAGGCCTTCCTAGACTATCTATCTTGTAGTAAGACGATTCTTGAAAATTCGAAGATCGTCGTTTGACCTAAATACATCAGAACTAATTTTGAAAATTCTGGGCATGAGTGGCATACAAAATTGTAGGGTAGGTCACCCGTACATGTCGATCCTCTTCATGTACATACTAAACTCTTGTAGCATTTTAGAAGTCACCACCACCGACCAAGCAGTCATCTCGAGACTTGAAGAAGCTTCACCCTGTATAAATCTGGAAATGCCGCAATTTTTTAATTATTAATTTCGAGAGAGAGCTTGGAGCTTATGGATTTGCCATAACTTCAGGGGGCGGGACGGTGTGGCGCTCCCCTTGCCTGTCCGCACCTGCTGTCAATCTTGATGTTTGTGCTTTTTTCTGTACGTCTGCATTTCCTTCAAAGTATCCGTTCATTTTGTTGTTTTTTATCCTTCTGAAAGTCTGTTAATCTTCCCTACCAGTCTGCCGGTCTACCCGTAACTCCACAACCGTTTAAGCTTTTAAAATTTTTAACCTGGCAGTAATTAGACCAGGCAATAAAACAACATTTTCTCTCAATTCACAAACCATCTATCTCTTACCATTTTCGAGATCCCCGTCGTAAGCAAATTAAATTAGACACCCCCTGTACAAACGCAACCGAACTCACCTACCAGACACTTGGATAAGTCGACTGAAACAGCTTCGATGTCAACGCTTGGTGCTAATCTAACGTTGGTTTCCAGGAAGCCAGGTTATTTAGCGATATGCCAGATACGTTATGCGAAATCCAAATGTCTCCGTTTTTTCGGATGAGAATTTTTTAGCGTCAGTTAGCTTCACGATTTCATTGAATGGAGTTGAATTTATATTCATCAGATTTAAGCATTTTCCATTAACGCTCTCGAGAAGAAGTAAGTAACATAATCATATTAATCATAATACTTGCAGATAATTTTTTCTCAGGTATTTGTCTTTTTCTCTTATTTTGTGATTTTTTTATTTAGGTACTTGGAGACCCTAAAAGGTTCGGATTTCGGATGCTCTAAGCACAGTAATAGTTGCTCTATAATGGATGAATTAGCCCTGTTGGGTTGGGTTACTTAGCAATACCTACCTTTTACGACCTAGTGTGATGGGTAGATCTGAGATTTTAGTTTTTTTACTTTTTCATAGGAAAATTAGGTAACGAAAATCAATTAAAGACAAAATTCGTCTCCAAAAATTTCCTTTTCTTATGAGCCTAACTTGTTCTTACCTTTTTTTTACCGTTTTTCGTTTATAGAACCTTTATTAACTCTTCTGCATTTTGTCGTTATATCCGATATGTTGTACAAAGCGGTGTCGTTATAACCGGTTTTGACTGTATATTGGGAACCAAATTAGATCCGCATTTAGATATAATCGTGATTCGTTTATACATATTGAAGTAGAGGAACGTTGTATAGCTTGCAGTAGGGCGAGACAGGTCATAATTATGGACTATTTTAGTCCCTACATCAGGATGTACAGTAGGTCTAATAATAAATAGTTTTTATGGCTTTAGTGGTGATTAACTGTAATATCAACACAAAGAAGGGTTTACGATCTTCAAACGACAAAGCATCTTATACCTACTATTTAAAACTTCCTAAGGGTTGAAAAATAGGATTGTTTTAAAAGGAATTTTTTATTTTGTTTTTTTAATTTTTTTTTGTTTTTGTCAACACTACCCTCTGTTTTACTATACCTGTCCAACACAATACTATCTGTCAATAGCTTTGTTGCGGCCCTTCTTTGAAAACTAGGGCTATTGTTGAAGTACTTAAAGAGTCAAAGCCAGAAAATCCATTTATTATTAGTTTTTCTATACAAGATGAAGTAATAGTACATTATTGTCTCGTAGAACTCAGCATAGAGGTGTGGGGACGATCAGTAGCCAAAGATTGCTATGGAGTCGTTCCTCGACGTGGACAAAACTAATTGTTCAGTTTTTAAAAGTGTTTGTAAAACAGTTGTTCCAGCAGATCTTTGCAGGTGTATGTCACGATAAGACGACATACGTCATTACAATTTAGCTTCAAATTGCGCAGCGCCAACAAAGATAGATGCTACACTACTTATCAAATTGCGTGTTTTTACGTACATTGCCGACCGCCCCAACCGCAAAGATCCGCTGGAACAACTGTATGTAAGTATAAACCATGTCCTACGCAGACGCGATTTCGTGCGATGCGGGCATTGCGGGCGATTTTTCAAAGATAAATGCGGTGAAAATCCAAAAACTTGTTTTTTTAAAAAATTTTAGATGCTATTTGAGCGGGGTGGGGTTATAGAATTGCACGCAATAATACTAAAAAATTTTTTTTTAATTTTCACCGCATTTATCTTTGAAAAATCGCCCGCATAGCACGAAATTCCGTATTGGAGCTTTTCAAAAAGATATCAAACGTGTTTGATTGTTTTGATCAGATGTCTGCTTTCTAATCGTTTAACTTTCCGAATTGTGTGTCATGATGTCATGAATGTGCGTGGTCCAGACTTACGAAACCAATAAATCGGTATTTTCGTAACTGATGGTCTGTCGTCAGAAAGCAGTGCTACAACCACGCCTGTAATACGACCTTTAAAGACATTTCCAATTGATAGGAAGTTCCGTTTTTATAAATTAGATTTTTAACTTCTTTCTTCTTAAAATTTGGCATTCGTTTTAGGAAGACAAAACAAGGACTTCCGAATTAAATCAATTTGCTGCAAGAGGTTTTTTCCATTACGGTGAAGAATTTGTCAATTTTTAATAATGTTTGTGGTACAAGGTTTCAATTATTTTTAAATAAAAGAGAAATTACAAAACATGGAAATACACGTGATGGTATTTTATATAAGACCTAACTGTTAAAAACCAAAATTTGATGAAAAATGGTAAACTATGTATGTTTACGTGTTAATCACGAGAAAAGTCAATTTCAAAGATAGTGATAAATCTTTTAATATCAGATATTTCATTCTATCTGAGATTATGAGCGTAATGGTTACGGATTATTACATAATTATTTAAATATGTGGGGGATATCCGCAGAAAAATGAATCAAGTGAAAATTAAAAAAGGAGGTGGATATTATTGATGATTTTAAATCTCATGCAACAATTTACTAACAGTTGAGTTTACTTTTCCTAGTGTTTGTTTATAACAATTTACTTTCTAAATCACCCAAATAACTGCGTTTTTAACACACAAAAGTAAGTAAAATAAATTAAAAATTTTAAATCGAATTCAAAAAAAGGCAAATTTTTCAAATTCTTATATTCGCAAATTATGTAAGTTTAACTTTCTAAAATTTCTTGTACGCCGAAGTGGTGACACAAAACGATTATTTTTAATTTAATTATAATTTGTTTGTTTTAAAAGAAAGCAATTTAGTGCAATTTAAATGCACTTTTTGCCTTAATTTTCGCTCGAGTTAGTTTTAGAACTAATCCACAACCATCCACGATACGCACTGCTTCGCAACTAAAGAATTTTTAAAAATTTAAAAATTTTGTTTTAGAAATGATTAAATTATCTACTTTTTTGCTCTTGATAGCAACTACCATCGTAATGGCAAAACCAGCAAACGAAGCTCTCGATAAGGTGAGTTTTTAATTTACAAATTTTCCGTTTTGAAAAGAAACTTTTAGGCAACCGATACAGATGTGATTGCAAATAGTGTAAATCCAGAATCAAAAATTACAATTGTAACAGAAGAAAGAAATAGTTTGAGAACAAACTTAACGAGTGGCGCCGACGACGATTTTCAAACTTCAGTAAGTTTTGGCACCCCTACGACGCACGTAATTAAACCCGGACCTGCTTTCGCTCGAATTATAGACGACATCTTTCAAGTAAGCCTTGTTAATTTTTTATAATTCACAAAAGTGAATTTTTAATTTTTCTAGATACCAATTGGAGTGTTACAGTCAGTTGCTAGACTTTTAACGAACCCATTCATATCAAATAAAACACCAGAAAAGACGTCATCTTACTAAGTTTACATAATTTATAAAAAAAATTTTTGTAAATAAGACTAATTATTTCTATTTAGCTTTTAGAAAGTTCTTTCTTTTGTAAAAAAAATTAATAAATTAGTTGTATAATTTTTCTTCTGTTATGTAAAGTGACTTACATGGAAACAAAATAAAAATTTGCCCCTAGGGTTGGCTTTGAAATTCTCTTTAATTTACAATTCGCCCAACAGAGGGCGCTTTTGCTAACTTAATTATTTGTACCAATTTTAAACTTCTAACCTAACATTATTTATACATTTTGACTCTTGAGAACTTCTAATTAATTCCAAAATTTACAAAATTTAAAAATAAACACGAATTAATTAAATTAAGTTGGTTTAAGCATTAAAGTGGGGTTTTTTTAAGTCAAGAACTTAAAGAGAAAGTAATCATAATTTTTGATGCAACTTCAGTCAGTGTCTTCGTCTCTTATTTAATGGCAACTTAAGTGCTGCTTATGTAATTTAAATTTAATTTTAGGTTATTTAAATTAATGTGATACTTAAAAATAAAAAAAAGGTAAACTATTATTTTTTTTCATTTATAACTTTAATTGTTTTTTTTTAATTTTTTCAAAAATTTAGGTCAAGTTTGTTAAAGTTAAAGTTGCGGTTAATTTAATTAATTTTTAATGAATTAAAAATGATTTTTTATATTAATTTGATACCCTCAAAATGTCACTTCCGCTTACGAAACGTGCTCGCATTTTTGATCGTTATAAATATTTTTTCATCATACACCCAGAGAAAGTTTTTCTATAACAAATAACAAATTAATTTATTTAAAAATGCAATTTTCAAATAACTACAGTTAACAAAAGTGGGACACCACAAAAATAAAAATAAAATAGCGTTGTGCGCTTTAATTATATGCAATCGAATTATTGAAATTAAATAAAAAATTCTTCAATGAGTTGTAATTAAAAAATAATTTGATATTTTTTCAGGGTGAAAGACAATGGAATTGTTTGGAATTATTTTATATTTAATTAGCCTTACAAGTACTTCAGGTTTTCCATCCGGAAATATTTCGAGTACAAGTGATGAAAATGCTACCAGTACAATACAAGATCGAAAGAATGACATATTTCATCAAAGTACGGTATGGTCATTTTCAAAATAATATCAAAAATTAAAGAAAGAATTTTTTCAACGTGTCCTTCAGTAAGCGTTCTATTTCTTTAAAAACTGTTTTTATAATCGGTTTTAAATATTCAAAAAATTCAAAATGACGCAATAATAATTTTATTGAATTTAACAATATTTTAAAACGTTAGTTTAGTTTAGTAAGGTTATTAAATGTCAGTCCCGCATTATACTGAAGGTAATGTGGCCAGCATCTTTTTTTACAGCCTATTATTACTTATTAATTAGCACGGTATAAGATATAAAAGGTGGCCCAACGAGATATGCTCTTAAGCAGCGCGAAGTGGTTACTGTTTGTCCGCAAAGTGCAACTGCAAGGTCGAGAGTGAGATAGACTACGCTACCCGTATTGCTTGGTATATTAGCATCAAGGCCCGTACTGGCCTGACCGGCGATCGCCGGTGGGGCCAAGTGGAATTGGGGCCAAATGAAAATACGTAAATGTAAAAATCAAAATGAAGAGAAAAGTTCATAATAAACATACCTACAGTGTGTTTCACTTTAGCTGGAAACACATGCCTAACTTTTTTGTTTTGCTTAATGAATTGCTTAATTTAACAGTACAAAAATATATATTTAAAATTTCCTAAAGATTGATCTAAGCTCGTTGACCTTGAAAATTCAAAAAATTTGGAATTTAACTTAATTTGTAGCCAGCGGGGCCAACCACTAGCCAGTCCGGCCCTGATTAGCATTGAATCTTATGGAGATCAAGCGTTTTTAGTTTTATAGTAAGTGGTTTACCTTTTATTTAGTATTAATTTTAGACAATGGCTACTAAAGATTTTGTCCCTGGGTGTAGTAGTTTTTTTATTTCAAATAAAAACAAATTACAAGCTTGAAGCGCGGTAATTCCGCTCATGTATGACAGTGATAGCTGTATGCATCAACAGGATATCGTAGTGCGTCTCACTCGCACAATATGGTGAAATTTGTTAACAATATAGCGACGGCTTGTTGCTCCACCTTCTTTATTATACACCGTGCTTATTAGTTATTACCATCACAGGATAGAATGTACCCATGTATTGGTGTCGCCAATAGGGGGCAGGGGGGGGCTCTAGCTTTTGTCAAAAGATATATTTTAAAAAAATTCTAATTATTCACAAATTGCAATATAAATTCAGGCAACTACGAACGATTTACGATAAGAGAACAAAATTATAAAGTGGTAATGGCTCGAGGCCATTATTAAGGCATTCGAAAAGCAAACTTTTTGTTGTTTCTGTTTTTTTTTTAGTTTTAGCAGTTTATTTTTTTATGAACTAATAGTTATTTATCATACAAGGACGAAAAGTTGAATTTCTCCGACGAATACGTGAAGTTGTGGGAAGAGGCGAAGCCGAGTCCAGCAAACGTATAAGTCCCAAAAACATTTTCGTTCGTGTGTGATACAATATTTTCTATTCTATTGAAAGAATTCTGCCAATCTGACATTAATTTTAATTTAATAATATCAAAGTACAAAGTCTGTCAAAAAACAAATTTCACACGCCGAAAAAACAGTTTTTGACCTAGGACGAAAAGCGTTAGCAAGCCAACACAGCAAAAGATGATACTTTGATGAAAAGATTAACTTCTCGTGCAAATAACTTAACCATGAAATGTCACTTTTTGACACAAGCGAATAAAAATAAAATAGAGCGTGTCACTTGTCATGAAGTTCAATTTTATTCCACAAGGTTCGCACAATCGACAATCCCAAACGTCAAATTACAGTATTACCAAATTACTTAATTCAAGAAAATTTGAACAAATTCAAATAATTTTATACAATAAAATTAATTTGGTAATACTGTAATTTGACGTTAGGGACCGTCGATTGTGCGAACCTTGTGAAATAAAACTGAACTTCATGACAAGTGACACGCTCCATTATTAGATAACAACATTTCTTAACTTTTCTTAAAACACGTTGACCTTGAAAAGACAAAATTGGGGAAAATCTTCTGCCCCCCTCTTCCCAAATTTTTGGAAGCGACGTCCATGCACCCATGTAGTCAATTTCAAAAACTAAGTACATCTAGTAATGTGAACTGGGAAAACTACAAAATTTAAATGAGTATAGTGACCTTTAGCTCTATAATCCAGTGCCGTACAGTGTCGACCACGGTTTCACTTTTTCGTAGACTTCGTCTACTTTGAAAAGGTATTATGAATGACAAGAAAATAATTTTTTATTTACTTTTTGGATGTTTTGAGACGACTGGGGAAGTCTATACAGAATAGCTCTAAATAAGGCGGTTGTTTTGGGTGCACATCAGCAAATTTTGGCACACTATTTTCGGTTAACAAAACGTTTCCGGTTAAACAAGAAATTTAAGATAAAAGTTTTTATGAACATCCTGTATATTTTTCAGTATTTTTAAAGCTCGTAAACTTAGCTATCCGATGAAACCAAAAGCTTTATACAGTGACTTCCGGTTTAAGCGGATATGGAACTAACAATAAGTATAATTACATAAGACAGTTAGTTGCTCAGAATTAATGTTGTACTTCTGTAAAAAAATAATTTAAAAATGCACTTTTTCAATTTCAGGCACCCTTTCCAAATCTTTTAATTCCGAAACCAAAAGGACGTGAAATTGCGTTAGTGGGTAGTCCCCCGAAACAATTAATTTACGATAATGCTCAAAAATTTGTTATAAATATATTTCAACCAAAACCAATAATCGATACGATTTCTGAAGAAGAAAAATATGGTAATACTGGAGATCAATTTAGATCGATTGGTGATATGATTGTTGGTGGATATGAAAATTTTTCAGATTTTCTCAACTCAGCAGTTGACGTAAGTCCTTTTTATAACAATGTATAATTAATTTTAACTTACGAATTGACGTAGATGTGCTATATCTAGAGTAGTTCCAACAAAATATGAGTACACCACGTCACCAAATATGCGCGGGGCATTTATTTACTTTGTAAATGAGATCCTCACATTATTAAAATGCTTGTAGTAATTATTTTGATTCGCCAAAATGTCGGCCTTGGTTTCTAAGCAACTGCAGGGTAATCACGTGGTGTACTCATCTTTTTTTGGGACTACTCTACAACTCCTTATTGAAACAATAATTTAAATAATTTTTAACTTAGGAGTGGAGTCCACGAAGCAAAAGTTTTCTAGATTTTTATCCATTTTATCCATAAACTCACAGTGAAAAAAGATAAAAGAATTGCTGGTATAGGTAAAACTTTTCGAAAAATCTAGAAAAATTTACTTCGTTTTGGCTGTACCTACTAATAACTTTTTTCTACGAAATTTCATTGAGTGATTTTTGTAGTTTCCAGTAGAAGCAATGAAAAAAGTAACAAGAAAAGCTTCATCTTATTTGAGTTCAATTGGAGCAAAATTCGTAGGACTGTAATCGGCATTAATTCAAATTATTTGGAATTTGACGATCTGAAATTAGTTGATCTGATAATCATTTCTAGAATACTAAATTCTCATGTGCTAATAAGATTTTTAAATGTTAATTTTGTTATTAATTTCTGTTACATAAAATTAATAAAATATACTATGCTGAAAAAATCAAAAATATATTTCTACATCAAAGGTACACAAAAGAGCAGGATATAAAATGTTGGTACAAGAGCCACATCCAAATTTAAATCTTAAACTTTCGCGGAGAAACACCTAACCTCACTTGCACAACTAATTTGACTTTGACATAAATATTTAATTTAAAGATCAGTTAAAGGACAAGAAAGGCGTGATTTTGATTATAAAAATATAATAACTCATAAATATGTTTAAAAAAAGTGTGACAAATTTATCCAAATTGTCTCGTGGGGAAATAAAAGACATTTTCAATAATATCGATACCGTATTAACAGATTGTGATGGTGTTCTATGGTTAGAAAGTAAAGTTATAGAAAATACACCGCAAGTAATTCAAAAATTCCGCGAATTAGGTAAAAATGTATTCTACGTTACAAATAATTCAACAAAACATCGTGCCGAGTATATCGAAAAATTTGAAAAATTAAATTTCAAATGCACCAAGGTTAGTTCTTTACAATTATTATTTTTCAACGTACTAATAATTCAACTTTTAGGATGAAATTATTTCAACTGCTTTTTTAGTTGCCAGTTATTTAAAAAGTCTTAATTTTGACAAGAAAGTTTACGTCGTGGGTTCGAAAGGAATTACAAAAGAGTTGGATTTTGTTGGAATTGCACATACAGAAATTGGAGTAAGTTTAAGGCTTAATTTCAGTAATACATTTTTATTTAAAAACCATTGAGTTTGACGTACTAAAGTTACATCGAGTTTTTTTCCAATTTGTGATTTTGTCTTCTATTTGTTGGATTAAACATGTGTAACCGTGTTTAATCTTTTTGAAATCTTCGTCTAAATTATTCCTCATATCTTGCTTCAATTTATCAACTTGTGATATGACCAATGATGTTTTATTTGATTTTGTCTCCGTGTTTATTTTTTCTACCCTTTTGTTGTACTCTTCCATTATAATCTTTAATCCATTTGTAATTTTATGGAATAACGTCAATGTTGCAGGATTATTTGGGTTTTTATCCGGATGTAGTTCGAGTACTTTCCTTTTGTATGCTTTTTTTATCTGTTCCAACGTGCTTGTTGGGTGGATTTCTAAAATTTTGTAAAACTCGTCGTCTAATTTATCTTTTAACATTGTTTTATGAAAATTTTGACTTCTACAATTCTTAACCTAAAATGCTAAAATTTACATTTGTTATGCTTGCTAGATCTTTTATTTAACATTATTTGTTTTTAGCCTGATCCAGTCGATGCTCCAATTTCAAGTATTATTGAAAACATCGAACTTGACCCAGAAGTGGGTGCAGTAGTTGTAGGATATGATGAACATATATCGTATAAAAAAATGCTTAAAGCTGCGAGCTATTTAAATGACCCCAAGTGTTTGTTTGTTGCGAGCAACACAGATGAGAGATTTCCGATGGGTTCAAAGTTAGTTCTGCCTGGAACAGGTGCCATTGTAGCGAGTATAGAAACTTGTGCAGGGCGTAAGCCTTTTGTAGTAGGCAAACCGAACTCTTACATATCAAATGTTATAAAAAAGCATAATATTGATCCTAGCCGTACTTTAATGATTGGTGATAAGTAAGATATTAAAACTTTTAAATACGTTTGATTTAATAGATATGTTTTTAAGGTGTAATACAGATATACTATTAGGAACAAGATGTGGTTTTCAAACTTTGTTAGTACTAAGCGGTGTGACTACTGCAGAAGAAGTGTATGAGTGGAAGAATTCTGATAACCCTGAAGATCAAGGATTAGTGCCAGATTTTTGTTTAAATTCATTGGGCGACTTATTAGAATTTTTAAATTGATTGTTTAAATGTTATAAAAAATTTTAATGCGGCATTAGAAATTTAAAACTTAAGACTTAACCAATTCAAAGTTTATCATGTTTTTCATTTTAAATGTTTTTTTATTTATTGCTTATAAATATTTATCTAATCTACAAAATAAGTTCTTTTAATTGCTTTCTTATTTATGTATTCCCTTCTTAAACAAGCTTTATCTATTTAGGGGAAGAGCGCAATGAAACGGATTTTGAAATGGATTTTCTCGAAATTTCCTCTGCCATATTTTTTCTTTTTTGGATATGTTACAGACAACGCAGTTTTCTATCAAAATATGAATTTTTATCAAAATCGCTCGAGCCGTTTTGGAGTAATGATTTTTTGAATGTCAAAACTTCAAAAATCTCTAATTTTTTTTGTAATAGAAATGAAATCTTGAAAATGAATTTATTTATCAATCCCATGAATATCTATTATTTGACACTATTTTCGGTTAACAAAACGCTTCCGGTTAAACCGGAAATTACAAAAGTATCAAATTTTTTTGGAACACCCTGTATATTTTTAAATATTTTGAAAGCTTGTAACATTAGCTATTACACGATACCAAACACTTTATATTTTGACTTCCGGTTTAACCGGAAACGGGATCAAGTTTCTTAATTTAAATAGAACACCCTGTATATTTTTCAATATTTTCAAAGCTCGCAAAATTAGCTTTCTGAAGATATAAAATAATGTATATTTTGAACCTCAATTTATGCCAAAATTATAAAAATGGTGAATTGGTGAACAATTTGTGCCAATAGTTATTCTGAGTTTACTACTTATATCTAAATTTTGTACTTGCAGCAATTTTCTTAATACATATTCAATACCCACGAGATAGTTTATAGTCTCGAATTTGTTTTTAATAAATAAATGGAATGAGTGCTTTCCTGTGCTTTGGTAAATCGTCGAATTTTTCTTGATACCACCAATGGTTCATCAAAGCTACTTGAAACTACAAAAAAAATTAGCAAAAATAACATTAAATCAGCACCTATTTACCTGATTGACAAAAACCCAACTAAAAACATAAAACCAATTCATGTTACCCCATAAAATAATAGCTAATGAAAAGTACATCAAAATTTCCGCAAACATATGAGGGCACGATACATATTCAAACCAATCGCCACGAGGTAGTTGATGTTCTTGCGTCACAATTTCTCCTAAAAGTATAAATATTGCTATTAAAGAAGTTTGTAAGTGAATTAAAAACCTTTTTTATTTTTTCTCAAATTTGCTAAAATCACAGTACTTTTATATTGATACCACCAAGCCCATAAAAATAATCCTGCTGCGATAAAATCCAAAACGTTTAAATCTGACCATCGATACAAAAGATTTGTAGCTGAAAATTTCAATAAAAGTCACAACTCTTACAACACCAACCACTCACAGTTTGAATAAGCAAATTTTGGAGCTTCCGATAAAATAGCTATCACAGAACCCGTGTAGTGTACGTATCCAATCAAATAGTGAGATAAATCCATATAGCTATTTTTTCCAAACACAGAAACCATCGAAGTATCGTAACATCGCCTCCCACACTGTAGCGTAAGTAAACACATAGCTAACAAACTACAAGTCGCACTTACTAAAACAAACAAGCTTAAAATAATATTAGTTTTAAAATTAACTCACCTGATGCATATCGATTTGAACCACAAGTTACGTTTAAAATTTTATTCAACCAAACTGGTACATCGTAATCCAAAACGAACACAAATATACACACAAAAAAAGCTAAAATTGTAATAATTGACGAATACATATAAAAGTGTTTAAACCACGATTTTGGTACTTTAATTGGTTTTATAAACGATTCTTCACCGGTGTAAGCAAATTTACCATAACGCAAACATTGTCGAATCACTATTGGTAAATGTCTTTCAAAACTATGCATTAAACCTCCAAAAACAAGTACGAGGAGGATCATGAATGAAAATATTATCTGAAGAGCATTTTTTTCTTCCATAATTTCAACTGAAACACAAAGATGAGTAAACTTGAAATGAATATACTAGGTAAGTACATTGAAGAGAAAGTGCAATTACCTACTTTTATGTTATTACTATTGTATTAGAGATTGTTTAGAAATTAGAAAAGTCTCAGAACCGAGACGTTAATAGCAATGCATAAAATTATTTTTAAAGAATATAATTTAAAAAAATAATACTTACTTATGGATTCTAAAAAATACCAAAATTGCATTAAAAGCATTTTTAAATTTTTTTCGGAATTTTGGTTAACTCTTAACCTCACTTTTAATCCCATTTGAAATATCAAGTTCAAAAGACGGACTATTGATAGGAAAATTATCTATTCTAATCATAAAATTACACAATTTTTCCATTTTATTTTAGTTTATTTTTGTTACTTATTAATTAAACTATTAAACCAATGAAGAAAGAAAATAGAAGATGATTGATGTGACGAGTCACAGGATAGGCCTGTTACAGCGTGGTTACAGCCAATGAAATTACTTAAATAAATGGCGGGCAATTTAAATATAATAATAAATTAAATTTATCTACTCGCATATTAATTTATATCATTTTATAAATTTTTAATTAAAATTATTTATATAAAAGATTTTTAAAACTTGAATTGAATTGAAAAACTATACCGGGTGATGTAACTAAAATCAGGTTCACGTCATATTTTTTATCTTTCGAGACAGGGACGAACCCGTGGGGGAGGGATGGGGGGGGGGGCAATGTTTGAAGCAGTTGGAAAAATTTATAAAGTCAAAACAAAATTTTTCTACTTACAAAATCATTAAATACTTATTAAAATTAAAATTGAAAACAATGTTATTTGTTCCAACAAAAGAGATATTTTTATTTACACATAACCCGGCGCCGCACGGTAACTGGATCGCTCAGGAAGTCTTATCAGCGGCCGGCTTTCTTTAACTTAATAATTAATCTTTTATCATTTTGTCTGGACTTGATAAAAATTTGCTTACTTCTTATAGCCTATTTTTGGGATGCAAAAACTTATTTCGAAAACATAATTTTCAAAACTGACGTCATAACTGCTCACTATGGCACTTTGAATTAGACTTACCCTGAGTCCTATAAAGCTTTTAGTTTAAGGGTAGTTAATACCTTGGTATTTCGTTTAGATAGAGTTCCTCTTTTTATGAGTTAGGTAGAATAGCGAAAAATGCTTTTACCCCGCTGCGCACTTTTATCCGGACTTACTCTAAACCAAGATTAATTTATAAATTTCAAATCATTTTATATTTCTAAATTAAATGTAATAAATAACCCAATCTTAAACAGTAGCTAACCCAACTGCCATCTTAAATATGTGATCGTTGGTAAAAAAGCAGGGGCTGCAGCATACAGGGTGTCCCAAAGCTGCGTGATCTTCTTTTTTCCTTATTATCTTTAGTTTACGTATAGTTAATACAGAAAATTTAAAAAAAAAATTTTCTTGCACATAAAGCCTTTGCGGCAGATAAGAGGTACGTTTTAATCATCACAATATACGCCCTTATTATATAAGTCTCTTCCGAATGTCAATGTAGCTCCTTAAAAACTGCAATTACGCCTATTTGACCTCTCTTATTTATTAAGGAGAATAAAATTTCCTCTTAGAAATATCCAAGACAATTGTTCCAACTGTCTTAGTTCACTAGTAGAAATGGAACAAAAAAAGAAACCAGCAGAGTTGACTTATTTTCAAACGCTTTCGACGTCTCTTCCGAAAGTCATTGTAGCTCCTTAAACACTACAATTACGCCAATTTGACATCTATTCTAAATTAAAAAGGATAAAACTTTCTTTCAGAAACATCCAACACATTTTTTTTTCTAATTTGCAATTTTAGAAAATGGAAATATCAAAAATTGTTAAATCCAGTAAAATCTACCACAGGGTAAAGTTTGGCTTAACCGACCTGTAACACCCTGTATATATTTAATATTCGATGGTATAATCAACGATTCGATTAGATAGAGATAGCCATTAGAATTTAGATACTGACTGAAGTTGCGCTACACCTTTTAATACATTGACGATAACGCTCTCTTCTGTTGATGCATACAATATCATGTTAATGTTAGGATTGATAAGACTTCCCTTCGTCAGAGAATCTAATTAAAATAATTTAAAAGATAAGTAGAATTAATTTCTACAACGATAGACTTTAAATTTCACCTGGAGGTCAAACCTATATTTTAATCTTAGCACACTTATTTATAACATATTTTTATTTAAATTTTAATGTCTTAAGTACTTTTTGTAGCTGTATTGCCAAAATAAATTTGTATTATTGAGGTTATGTCACAGCGTAGCATAAAATTGAGATAAAAATTGTAAACAAATAACACGTGGAGTGTTTCATATTTAACCAATAGGTGTCGCACCGTTTGCAATTTTCGCGAATATTCTATACGAAACGAACTCAGTTTGTGGTTAACGTTAAAAGTTAAAATTTGAATTTAATTATAATTTAAATTTTCGAACGCATGGGAAATTCTTTAAAAGAACTTAAAAGTCTCTTTAAAGTCTCAAAATGGATGTTAAAATAAAAAAAGAATTGGAAGAAAATGGAGAAGAAGAAAATTTCGACCTCTCGGATATCGGTAAGTAGATATTTTACAACTTGTTACTGTCACTGTATAAAATGTTTTAAGATTCCATTAAAATCGAGGAACAAAATCTGGAGGAATTATCGATTCCAGAAAAGATTGAAAAAGATAGTTTGGAGTTGGAGAAATACGATGTTAAGAGTTATAAAACATCAAAAACAGTAGAACAATTTGAAAACTTTTATGTGGAGAATTTTAATAACTTGGGCAATTTCGGTAAGTATCTATAGAGGTACAATGTTTGGTTTCGGTTATTTGTAATTGTAACTTAAATATTGCAGAAGAAGCTATACAGGGTGTCTGTAAAAACACCTTACAACGCTTTAGGGTGAACTTATAGGATAATATTAGACCGATATAACCCAATTTACCTATATGCAAAAGTGCACCATTACCAAGTTACGGCTCTTCCAAGTTGGCGTTTTAAAAACGTATTTTTTTTATAGCGGAAGAACTGTTTTGCATAGGAATTCAAATTATGAACTATGTATTTCACTTATGGAAAGCTATAATTCTACAAAGTTTAATGGAAAAAGACACACCGGAAATAGACCAATCACTAAATCGTTAACACTAACAGTTGAATATCTTTTGAATCTGTCAATGAATTGTAAAATTGACTGCACGAGATACAACGAAATTTAAAAATTAGTAACTTTTGCCTCTTGAGATTTTATCGTAAGGCTTTTGGTTTTCTAGATAATAGGAAAAATGTTTCTAATAAAAGCTATTAATTGCAATAAAAATCAACAAATTATCTAGTCGCCATAAAATAAAAGCAAATTAGAAAATGTGTTGAACTTTATTGCATTTAATAGCTTTTATTAGAAACATTTTTCCTATTATCTAGAAAACCAAAAGGCTTACGATAAAATCTCAAGAGGCAAAAATTACTAATTTTTAAATTTCGTTTCATCTTGTGTAGTCAATTTTACAATTCATTAACAAATTAAAAAGATATTTAACTGTTAGTATTAACGATTCAGTGATTGGTCTATTTCCCGTGTATCTTTTTCCTCTAAACTTGTAGAATTATAGCTTCCTATAAGTGAAAAACGTTGTCCATAATTTGAACTTTTATCCGAAACGGTTCTTCCGATATAAAAAAAATACGTTTTTAAAACGCCAACTTTGAAGAGCCGTAACTTGGTAATGGTGCACTTTTGCATATAGGTAAATTGGATCATATCGGTCTAATATTATCCTATAAGTTCACCCTAAAGCGTTGTAAGGTGTTTTTACAGACACCCTGTAGAAGAAGAGAGTTTTGATGATGACCTCTCGGATGTGGGTAAGAAGATATTTATTAGCTTCTAATACAATTTGTACTAATTATGTATAAAATGTTTAAGAATCAATCAAAATTGAAGAGCACAATCTGGAGGAACTGATGCCAGAAAATATTAAATTAGAAAAAGATAGTTTGGAGTTGGATATTATGTTTGTTCACACAGATAAAAAATTGTTTAAGTGTAATATATGCAAATATGCCAGTTTGCAAGAAACTGACTTGCAGAAACATCAGTTAGTGCACAATGGTCAAACGTACTTTCAATGTTATAATTGTGAGTTAAAATCGTCTCAAAAAATAAACTTACAGAAACACATGCTGACACATACAGGCGACAAACCTTTTCAATGTTCTGTTTGTGAATACAAATGTTCACTGAAATCAAACTTACTCATGCATATGCGTACACATACAGGCGAAAAACCTTTTCGATGTGATATTTGTGAGTTCAAATGTGCAGTAAAATCAAACTTACAAATGCATATGCGTACACATACAGGCGAAAAACCTTTTCGATGTGATATTTGTGAGTTTAAATGTGCAGTAAAATCAAACTTACAAATGCATATGCGTACACATACAGACTACAAACCTTTTCAATGTTTTGTTTGTGAATACAAATGTTCACAAAAACCACACTTACAAATGCATATGCGTACACATACAGGCGAAAAACCTTTTCGATGTGATATTTGTGAGTTCAAATGTGCAGTAAAATCAAACTTACAAATGCATATGCGTACACATACAGACTACAAACCTTTTCAATGTTTTGTTTGTGAATACAAATGTTCACAAAAACCACACTTACAAATGCATATGCGTACACATACAGGCGAAAAACCTTTTCGATGTGATATTTGTGAGTTCAAATGTGCAGTAAAATCAAACTTACAAATGCATATGCGTACACATACAGGCGAAAAACCTTTTCGATGTTATATTTGTGAGTTCAAATGTGCAGTAAAATCAAACTTACAAATGCATATGCGTACACATACAGACTACAAACCTTTTCAATGTTTTGTTTGTGAATACAAATGTTCACAAAAACCACACTTACAAATGCATATGCGTACACATACAGGCGAAAAACCTTTTCGATGTGATATTTCTGAGTTCAAATGTGCAGTAAAATCAAACTTACAAATTCATATGCGTACACATACAGGCGAAAAACCTTTTCGATGTGATATTTGTGAGTTCAAATGTGCAGTAAAATCAAACTTACAAATGCATATGCGTACACATACAGACTATAAACCTTTTCAATGTTTTGTTTGTGAATACAAATGTTCACAAAAACCACACTTACAAATGCATATGCGTACACATACAGGCGAAAAACCTTTTCGATGTGATATTTGTGAGTTCAAATGTGCAGTAAAATCAAACTTACAAATGCATATGCGTACACATACAGACTACAAACCTTTTCAATGTTTTGTTTGTGAATACAAATGTTCACAAAAACCACACTTACAAATGCATATGCGTACACATACAGGCGAAAAACCTTTTCGATGTGATATTTCTGAGTTCAAATGTGCAGTAAAATCAAACTTACAAATTCATATGCGTACACATACAGGCGAAAAACCTTTTCGATGTGATATTTGTGAGTTCAAATGTGCAGTAAAATCAAACTTACAAATGCATATGCGTACACATACAGACTATAAACCTTTTCAATGTTTTGTTTGTGAATACAAATGTTCACAAAAACCACACTTACAAATGCATATGCGTACACATACAGGCGAAAAACCTTTTCGATGTGATATTTGTGAGTTCAAATGTGCAGTAAAATCAAACTTACAAATGCATATGCGTACACATACAGACTACAAACCTTTTCAATGTTTTGTTTGTGAATACAAATGTTCACAAAAACCACACTTACAAATGCATATGCGTACACATACAGGCGAAAAACCTTTTCGATGTGATATTTGTGAGTTCAAATGTGCAGTAAAATCAAACTTACAAATGCATATGCGTACACATACAGGCGAAAAACCTTTTCGATGTTATATTTGTGAGTTCAAATGTGCAGTAAAATCAAACTTACAAATGCATATGCGTACACATACAGACTACAAACCTTTTCAATGTTTTGTTTGTGAATACAAATGTTCACAAAAACCACACTTACAAATGCATATGCGTACACATACAGGCGAAAAACCTTTTCGATGTGATATTTCTGAGTTCAAATGTGCAGTAAAATCAAACTTACAAATTCATATGCGTACACATACAGGCGAAAAACCTTTTCGATGTGATATTTGTGAGTTCAAATGTGCAGTAAAATCAAACTTACAAATGCATATGCGTACACATACAGACTATAAACCTTTTCAATGTTTTGTTTGTGAATACAAATGTTCACAAAAACCACACTTACAAATGCATATGCGTACACATACAGACTACAAACCTTTTCAATGTTTTGTTTGTGAATACAAATGTTCACAAAAACCACACTTACAAATGCATATGCGTACACATACAGGCGAAAAACCTTTTCGATGTGATATTTCTGAGTTCAAATGTGCAGTAAAATCAAACTTACAAATGCATATGCGTACACATACAGGCGAAAAACCTTTTCGATGTGATATTTGTGAGTTCAAATGTGCAGTAAAATCAAACTTACAAATGCATATGCGTACACATACAGACTACAAACCTTTTCAATGTTTTGTTTGTGAATACAAATGTTCACAAAAACCACACTTACAAATGCATATGCGTACACATACAGACTACAAACCTTTTCAATGTTTTGTTTGTGAATACAAATGTTCACAAAAACCACACTTACAAATGCATATGCGTACACATCCAGGCGAAAAACCTTTTCGATGTGATATTTGTGAGTTCAGTTAAAACTTACAAATGCATATGCGTACACATACAGGCGAAAAACCTTTTCGATGTTATATTTGTGAGTTCAAATTTACACAAAAATCAAACTTACAAAGACATAGGCGTACACATACAGACGACAAACCTTTTCAATGTGCTACTTGTAAGTTCAAATGTTCATTATGCGTACACATACAAGGAAGTCGTAAATGCAAATGTTGGCAAAAATCAAATTTAAATGCACACGTTAATTATTGTTAGAATTATTTTTTGAGTTTATAATAAAAAAATTGCAAGAAAATTAATTGTTTTTTTAATAGAGAATTATACTGTATTTAAATATTTAGTTAGGTACGTAGTCGTGTACTTCAACCGAATCGGTCTGTGATCGTGCTGTAAAATGTTCTTTCAAAAGCATTAAGAGAGATTGTTTAAAAAGAAACTGCACTTTTGATTAATTGAATGAAACTTGACAGCAGGGACGTAGCCAGACTGTGTTATCTGGACACACTTAAAAATTTTCAATTAAGGCTAAAAGCTAAAATCAGGGTTTTCCTTCTTCTGGGTTTGTATTATTAATGTTTTCTTCTTCGTTTGGCACCAATAAATTAGAAGTTTACCGTTTCATTATTATTGCAAAATCGTTAGCAAGCTCTGACTAAAAGCTTTTCGGGGCAGGCTCAGCCTGCCTTGACGTACCCCTGATTACGCCCTTGCTTTGCAGATAGTTCACTGAGATCGTACCTTTCTTTGATCGATAAGATCAAAGAAATATTCAAAACTTAAAAAATCTGTCACATCTTTTATAATAAAAAAGAAGATTAGAAAATTGGAACATCTATTAATCCCTTAAGGGCGGTTCCCACCAACTCTGATTAACTAGTTAACCATGGTTAGTATACGGTCTTTGCTATTACTAACCATGGTTAACTAGTTAATCAGAGTTAAAATATAAATTATTTGACACTATTTTCAATAACAAAACGCTTCCGGGTAAACCGGAAATTACAAAAATATCTGAAGCTATTAGGAACACCGTGTATATTTTGAAATAGTTTGAAAACCCGTAAAGTTAACCAACACATTATACAATGACCTCCGGTTTAACCGGAAATGGCCCAACTTTATTATTTGAAATGATTATGCTTAAAAATGGCTTTAATACTTAAGAAAAAGTCCTGTTATGACAACATCAGAGGGTTTTTCGTATTTTTTAAATCAGAGAGATTCAAATCGTTGAGAAATTAAATAAAAAGAATAAATTTGGATAGGTACAAAATTTGATAATTACAAGGCGGGGACAATAATTTTATTAAAATTAAAGGTCCGGCTCGGACCTCTAGGGGTGGCCCACCCCTAGAAATTATTCTTATATTGTCCGATATCACGTAAAAACCATAAAAAATAAGTTTTAAACATCTTGGGTAATTTTGACCCAAATAAAAAGAAACCGACAGTCATTGTTAGAACTTTATTTCAAACACGTTTTGAAGAAAAATAATGAAATACCTATATTTTTAAATTTTTATTAATTTTATACAACTTCGACCATTCACCGAAAGCTTTAGTTCAAATGTGGCGCCTTACGAATTGCCTACCCACTTTCCTACAGCCAGCCAATCCAGAGGCTGCATTTCGCACTGGTGCTGTAATCTAGAGGAAAGCTCAATACGCCTTCCGGACAAGCCACCTGAACGCGGCTGTCCAGACGCTACAGTTTGGCCTGTGCCTAAACGGTATACACACGCTCCGGTTTGGCCTTTTCAGGCGTAAGCCTGTGTATGTAGACTGGCCACTAGTTTGTATGTTTTAAAGCCGGTAAATTCTTAAAGCGTCCCAACGATAACAGTAGCTAACGATCAGTTTGTCTATTCCATACGGTTGCCATACCGGAAACTTTTTCGTGCCCGTCAAATCTTGTAAAGCAAGGTTCATAGCTCTCCGTTGATACGTTTCCGTTGGTACGTTGGCCAATCAGAGCACAGTATTTTTCAAATTCATCCGTAGCGCGAAAGCAACGGGAAAGTTGGTCGATGTTGAACTTTATCCGTCAAGTTTATCCGTTGGAGCTGTCAATTGTCAAAAGTTGACAATTTTACGTGTATTAACGGACGACGGATAACGGATAGCTGTGAACCGTACCACTTCAAAATATACGTCAACGTACCAACGGAAACGTATCAACGGAGAGCTATGTACCTAGCTTAATTGTTTTTTAATTTTAGTTTAATGGCTGGTATGAATAAAAAAAGGTATTTTCTAATACTACAAGTACTTACTTGTTTTTATAATAATAATTACCGACCAAGTCATGACATAGAAAAAGAATTAAAACAAGAAGGTGCGAGTAATATCTATATTTTGAACTCTTTTTCCGCAGTTGCCCTTTGAAAAAAGTTAATAAGTCCTGATCACCGCGAAAAATTCAACAAATGTAACGTGCTACGACGTCTCTATAAGACATGAGACATAATAAGACGTTCATGAGTTTGTTTTTAATAAATAAATGGAATGATGGCTTTCCTGTGCTTTGGTAAATCGTCAAATTTTTCTTGATACCACCAATGGTTCATCAAAGCCAGCAGAGACTACAAAAATAATTAGAAACAACAATATTAAATCCCAAACCACCTATTACCTGATTACACAAAACCCATACAAAAACATAAAACCAATTCATATTACCCCATAAAATTATACTTAAAGAAAAGTAAATTAAAATTTCTGCGACCATGTGAGGGCATGACAAATATTCAAACCAATCACCATGAGGCAGCTTATGTTCTTGTGTAACAACTTCTCCTGAAAAATAGTTAAATATTATTATTACAAAGCACTTCGCAAGAAAGTGTACTCAAAAACCTTTTTTATTTTTTCTTAAATTTGCTAATATCACACTACTTTTATGCTGATGCCACGAACTCCATAAAAATAACAAAGTGGCAATTAAATCTAAAAACTTAACGTCGCTCCATCGAAATAAAATATTTGGATCTGAAAATGTCACAAATTTTAGAAGAGCAAAGACGAATAGGGACCAACAACTCACAATTTGGATAAGCAAATTTTGGACCTTCTGATACTATTGCTATTGCGGAACCTGTGTAATGTATGTATGCCCATAAATAGTGTGATAAATCCATCATACTATTTTTTGCAAACACAGAAATAAATAAGTCTTCATAACACCGCCTCCAACACTGTAGTGTAAATAAAAACATAGCCAACAAAGTACATGGAGCATTTACTAAAAAGAGTAAGTGGCGTAAGGTTAAAATACAATTAAAATGTTAAATTAACTCACCTGACGCATATCGATTTGAACCACAAGCTACGTTTAAAAATTTTTTAAACCAAACTGGAACATCGTAACCCAAAACCAACACAATTACGCAGACAAAAAAAAATGAAATTGTAAGTATTGACGAATAAATATAAAAGTGCTTAAACCAGGATTTTGGTACTTTAATTGGTTTTATAAACGAATCTTCACCACTATAAGCAATTTTGCCATAACGAGTCAAATTTAGCATTAGTACAGGTAGATGTTTTTCAAAAACATTTACTATACTTCCCATTACAATAGTAAAGATAATTAAAAATATAAATATTATTCTTAGACAGTTTTGTTCTTCCATAACTTCCACTGAAACAAAAGTACAGCTGTGCTATAAGGTGAACAACATGGTGATTTAAAAATATGTTAGGTTTAGAATCAATGAAAATAATTTTAGATACAGTGTAGCATAACTCTTGTTCCTGCTCAATATTTTATAAAAATACTGTATAAAAATATTGTACTTCAACGAACTAGGCATAAAAATACAACTCTAACGTTATATTTTGGTAAGATTAATAATATATTTGTAATGTAAAAAAGAGAGTTTTAACATTTTAACATTATATGTCTGTATAGTTCTGCAAGGATTCGCTACGCTCGTCCGTCAAATTGTAAAGACTGGCCAGCGCCACAAAAACGGCACTTTTTTCGTATAAAAGCTGGTTCACATTACATGATTTCTCATAGGAGAAGTCATATCGACTTCTCCTATGAGAAATCATAGCTAAATAATAAGTTCGGTCATAGCAAAATAATAGGGAATTTTTAGAATACAACTGTTGGTTATTTACTATATTTGGTTATTTACCCCAAATATGGTAAATATCTAACAGTTTTATTCTGAAAATTCCCTATTATTTTTGGTTATTATTTTGCTATGATTTCTCATAGGAGAAGTCGAAATCATGTAGTGGGAACCAGTTTTAAGAGCTGTATGTCACTACACTTATTTTAGGCCTGAATTCAGGATTTAAAAAAATTAGGAATTTAGGAATGAAATTAGCGTAGTGACCAGTGATGTAAAATTACTGTAATTTAAAATTTTGGTAAATAACTTTTTTTATTTTTTTATTACCACTTTTAATTCTCAGGTATACAGGGTGATTTTTTTAAGTGGTACTAACATTGGGATCTCGGAAACCGTAAGAGTTACGAGGTTGGTTAAATTAGCAAAAAGTTAAATATTTTAATGATCTTTAAGAATCCGTTTAGAAAATTCAAAAATTCAAAATGGTTTTCGAGATAATGCAGAAAAATTGAAAATTGGCAATTTCGTTTTTCGACTGTAATTTCAAAATGGCGTACTTTAGAAAAAAAATTTTCGGGCAAAATTTTCAGGAGATCAAAAAAGCTATCAAACGATACCAAACTTGACTTTTTATCACATCGACGCTAGGCGTCGCGACGTACAACTTTTCATTTTCTTATGGGGGACCTATCACTTTTTTAACAAATATTACTCAGTAGGCTTGTCTAAATTCGGATACCAAATGACAACATTCTATCTAGTACTTTTCTTAATTTTCACAACTTTCAAAAAGTCAAAAAGTCATTTGATAGCTTTTTTGCTCTCCTAAAAAAATTTCCCAAAATTTTTTTTTTAAAGTACGCCGTTTTGAAACTACAGCCGAAAAACGAAATTGCCAATTTTCAATTTTTCTGCATTATCTCGGAAACCATTTTGAATTTTGGAATTTTCTAAACGGATTCTTAAAGATCATCAAAATATGCAACTTTTTGCTAATTTAACCAACCTCGTAACTCTTACGGTTTCCGAGATCCCAATGTTAGTACCACTTAAAAAAATCACCCTGTATATAGGAATTCTTTATGATTAATTTTCAAAAATACGTAAAAGAAGAATTAAATTTCGAGCACTAAAATTGGTTTTGTAGACAAACAGTTAAAAGATTTTCTTTTTATCTTCTAAGAAATCGGAAGAAAAAATGGTCTGATGTGATTGTTTTTGTTTTCATCTGAAAGAACATTAAATTTCCTACATTTAGAGAGAAGAATTATTGGGATACCACCAATTGCTCACAACAAATATGAAAAAGAAAATTTGAACCAAAATGCAAATTTTAGCCGGTGTTCTTAATATTTTTGGACCCAACTTGTAATATGGATTTTTTACTATATCAGCTGCAACTTCCTAAAGTTTCATACCATAACATTAATTAAAACTCAAGTTTTCTAGAAAAAACTACAACCGATCAATGATGACAGTTTTGAAATTTTTTTTGGGTTAGGAAATTAATATAAATAATTGTAACCCAGTCAGTTTTCAAGAGAGATTCATTACAAACAAAAGGAAAGTCTTTTGGTCTAGATCCGACCAATACAAGCGATGTTATTAAAAAAATAGTGAAACGGAAACCTTAAAAAGTCAAACTTTTACATTAAAGTCGAAGAATAAGGGCCTTCCGGTCAAAATTGGGTTGAGACATTTTATACATAAACTCACAGGAATGGTTTCGACCGATTAAAGAAAAAAACTTGCTGTTACAAATGAAGTCCGAAAATTATTTTGAAAAAAAATATTAAAAAACAAAAAAAATTTTTTAAAGGTTAGTTTCGCATCTAGGTAAAGCCGTGACGACTGAAAATTGATACCTTTGGTGCCTAGCATCCTAAAATAGATACCCAAAATCAAAGTTGGTATCATCTCCGGTAAAACCGAAAGTGTCGCAAATATTTTACTGCAGCGTATAAATTCAAAAGTACAAGTTATTTAACCTCCTAAAATTTCAGATCGGTATCTCCAAAGATAAAAAAAATTAAAGAGGTGAGCCTGATTTCGTTTACACCCGGTATTCTTACTTATTTTAAACAATTTGATAAATTAGAAAAGAGCTTACCTAATAATTCAAAAAAATATCTAATTGGCGTTAGAAGCGCCATTTCTAAATATTAGGAACACTTTTTTTTTTATAATTAAATTGAATTAAGACCTTGAACAGACGTGGGTGAATATATTGTATCCGGTATAATTATAGTGGGGGAAAATTATATTTTAAGATTTAAAAACACCTAAATTAATATGTACTTCCAACACCCCATTATTAAAAATACCTACAGGGTGTTTTACTGTTTCACAGAAACTGTTCGTTAGTCGTTTTGGAGCTTTGTATTATCGATCTTAAAATTTTAATTCCTGTATTAAACTGTATTTTAAATCCTGTATATGGCGTTCCCCCATTATAAAATTCACCAACCGCCACTGCATTTATGGATTCTATAAAAAATTCTAAGCCCCACGTTATAACATGTTCCTATACCTATTTTCAACTGTTTTTTTAGAAAAATTTAACTTTCTAAAAATAGTGACGTTTCTTCAATATTGCAGACTTACGTTTGATGATAACAGAAGCTAAGCGATTTTCAGACATTTTTTTAAGAACCTTAGACTAAGCTTTGCTGCTACAATTTTTCTCTAATAATGTACAGGGTGTTCAAAAAGTGACGACTTTTAAAAAAAATTTTAAACTTAAACTTTTTAATTTCAAATGCAGCATCCTGTATTTTTCGACAGTTTCAGATGTAGCGACGATCTTTGAATCCCTTTTAACATCTTTCTAATACTGAACTTACTATATTTGTGTCACTCAATATGTAAAGGAAGGGTAAAGTTTAACTTACCCGCCTCGGCAGGAAAAGTTGTCAAACAAAGCACTTTTCTCTGTTTAGACAGACAAAGTAATTCATAAATAATCCAACATAATTTTTAATTTTATAACGTAAAAAATGTTTTCTAAGCATTTGTAATGTCAAAAAAAGTTAATTTAAAAAACTATTTAACTACTACAAGAGACAAGAGTTTTTTTTTTCTCAAAAACTATTGAATGTTTTGAAAAATCGCAAAGGAGATTTTTTGTAGAATTTTCTCCTAGAACACCGGCGTTAACACAAATAAAGTTTAACATTTTTAGAAGCAATAACGCAAATTAAAAAAATACTTACAGAAAAGATTCAAAAAATACCCAATACAATAAAAATATTTTGAATATTTTGATTTAGGAAAAATATTCTCACTGATAGCAAATTTGGGAAATGCTTGTATTTATATGCATTTTAAAATTAGTAAAACCTCTTGATCCTGTTAAAACCTTGACCAAGGCGAATAGACGCAAATATTATTAGTTAATGTATATGTATAATCAAATTTATACAATGCTTTGTAATTTATGCAGTTTATATGCTTTTTATAATTACTAAAACCTCTTGAACCCTGTTAAACCTTGACCAAGAAAATATTAGGTAATTCCAATGGTAGTGATGCGGACGGTAGAAGCCGATAAATTAGATAACTGACAATAACTGCGTTTCGCTGCACTTTTGATTAATGGAAAGCAACTCGGCACATAGTTTACTGGAACTATTACACTTGCAGGGTGTTCCACCTAGCATGTTCACCGTTGGGATCTCGTAAACCGTAAGAGATACGAGGTTGGTTAAATGAAACCAAATGTACTTTCTTTTACGGCCAACTTGATACTGTTTTTGTTTTTTCTAAAATATTATTAGCACTCTAGGATATTTAGAAAAACTGAAAAACTCATTTTCTTTAAATGCCTATAACTTTTTTCTTAACACGTTGATGGACACATACGCTGATCAGCGTCCTACTAGAAGGTGCTAAGTTGGGCACAACGCTGTCCAGCGTTTTCAATTGAATTAAACACTATGGCTGTACGCTTTACAGCGTTCAATTTGCCATATAAAATTATGATAATCTAGTGTCTACTGTCACCACTGGTACGAAACCAATGATGTTAGTGTCACAAACACGAGTTAAAAAATTCTTACGCAAAATTTAGAAGAAAAAAAAAACGTGTCACAACCAGTTCTATAAGCATTTAGCTACTGTTCTTCAACGTGTTAATGAAAATAATTTCGATTTTCAAAAAACAGGTAATAGGCACTATAAAACCAATAAATTTAATAAACAAAAAAAGAATTATTTTGCCTTGTTTTAGAGATATGATGGAAACTTATATTATTATTTTAAATACAAACTTAATCTCAATTTTATGGTATTGAAAAGCTAATTTTTTTCTCTTTTCAAAAATATAAGGGTTGATAGAGTTAAAAAATCCAATCAAATATCCAATTGGCGTTAGAAGCGCGTTAGAACTAAAATGTAAATTTTAGCCGCTGTTCTTAATATTTTTGAACCCAACTTGTAATATGGATTTTTTACTATATCAGCTACAATTTCCTAAGTTTTGAACGAAAAATTTAGGGTCTCGATCCAAGCGAAGTTATTCAAAAAATAGTGAAACCGGAACTTGAAAAAGTCAAAATTTTACACTAAAGTCGAAGAATAAGTGCCTTCCGGTCAAAATTGGATTGAGACATTATATACACAAACTCACAGGAATAGTTTCGACCGATTAAGATAAAAAAATTGCTGTTACAAAAAAAGTCTGAAAATCAAGTAAAATTTTGGTTCGTTGACTATTTACTATTTTAATAATTAATTTGAATTAAGACCTTGAGCAAAAACGAGCAGACGTTAATATTTTTTATCCAGTATCATCATAGTGTGGGAAAATTACATGGTAAGTTAATAATTACGTACATACTTAGAACTATTCCAAATTCCAAATTCTGAACTTCGTGAACTTCTGAGAAAAACTTTTTGGCATTCCAACCTCTCTGCGGAATAAAACTATTACCATTCCATTCATTAACAAGGCTTTTGTGATACAATTTTTTATCCTAACTCTCTAGGACCATCTAATCGATTTTGAAAAAAAGCTAAGTACGATAAGATGGTCGAACTTCAGAATTTGGAATGGCAGTAATCAAAAAATTTTCTCTACAAAACTTGCTTGGTTTTTAAAAATCTTTTCATTGATACCACTTTCGACCTGTCTTGCCATTTAAAATTCTGGAGTTCTTCACATTTTGAGACAATATCTTCGGCATGCCGATTTTGCACGGAATAACAATACGGATTTCATTCTTTATTACGGCTTTTGTAATCAAAATTTTTGACTCAATTCTCTACGACTAATCGTTTTTGAGAAAACGGGTGCTCTGATTCACCCTGTATACGATAGATATATAAATTTTCAAGTTTTCATTTTCTGTACAAAATAAATTAGAGATTTTTTAAGTTTTGACATTCAAAAAATCGTAACTCCGGTTTTGCGTCATACAAGTAATTGCAGAGTTAGAGAATTACGTTGTCTATAAACATATCCAAAAATAAAAAAATCTCGGTGCAGATTTTAAGAAAATTACTTAAATTTAACTTGGAGCACTTTCTAGACGAATAAGAGCTCTCTCCCAGACAAGCTCCAGAGATAATCCCAATTTATAAAGTTAGTTGCAGAGCACTTTTTATAAAAATATCAGCATTCGCCAGCACCTGGCGAGCACCTTCCAAATCTACAAAAAAAAATTGAAAAATCGTAAGTGGGGGGGGGCTTCGTTTCCACAACCCTCCAGGTATGCGTTTAATTTACTAAGCTATTAGCAGAGCACTTTTTATAAAAATATCAGCATTCGCCAGCATCTGGCGAGCACCTTCCAAATCAATAAAAAAAAATTATAAATCGTAAGTGGGGGGCTATCCCCCCCCCCAGGTATGCGTTCAATTTACTAAGCTATTAGCAGAGCGCTTTTATAAAAATATCAGCATTCGCCCCGCCCGCATCTGGCGAGCACCTTCCAAATCAATAAAAAAAATTTATAAATCGTAAGTGGGGGGGGCTATCTTTTTCACGCCCCCCCCCCCAGGTATGCGTTCAATTTACTAAGCTATTAGCAGAGCACTTTTATAAAAATATCAGCATTCGCCAGCATCTGGCGAGCACCTTCCAAATCAATAAAAAAAAATTATAAATCGTAAGTGGGGGGGGGGCTATCTTTTTACCCCCCCCCCGATATGCGTTCAATTTACTAAGCTATTAGCAGAGCACTTTTATAAAAATATCAGCATTCGCCAGCATCTGGCGAGCACCTTCCAAATCAATAAAAAAAAATTATAAATCGTAAGTGGGGGGCTATCTTCCCCCCCCCCCCCCCCCCCGATATGCGTTCAATTTACTAAGCTATTAGCAGAGCACTTTTATAAAAATATCAGCATTCGCCAGCATCTGGCGAGCACCTTCCAAATCTATAAAAAAATTGAAAAATCGAAAGTGGGAGGGGGGGCTCTCGTTTCCACAGCCCCCCAAGTATGAGCTTAATTTACTATAGCCTATTTGCAGAGCACTTATTATAAAAATTATAGCATTCGCCAGCACCTGGCGAGCACCTTCCAAATCAATAAAAAAATTGAAATATTGAAAGTGGGTGGGGGCTGGAGAAATGGACCCGCGACTAACGCGTCTCTTACATCAATCAGACAATCAGTATCAGTGTTAGGCCGTTTTCACACGGGGCAATATATCGCTTAGAAATAAAGCGCCTGTGCTTCAAAAATAATATGCTTTTATATCAGTAGTTCTCACATGTTGTACGCGTAAGAGATATGGTGACGTTTAATAGTATATTAAAACAACGGATGTGGCCACACGAGGAACTTTTTCCTGTTGTATTTTTCTTGTGCATTTCTTTAAAAGTATATAATTTAAAATTTTCTTTAATGTATTTTATTTAAAATTTATTTTCATTTAAGAACAAATTAAATTTTAATAAAAAAAATCTTGTAATCCATATATTTAAAACGCGAAGCCTTTTCTTGATATACAGGGTGTCCAGCTAAGCGCGTCGTCTTTGATAGCTCTTGCGGTATGCCAGTCATGTTAAGTCATGTTAAAGCGAGGGACATTTTATGACATTTAACGACTTTAACCCTCGCTTTAACATGACTTTTTCGATATTCCTAGATCTTCAAATGTTCAGAGAACAAAAACTTTATTATTTCTAAATATTAGGAAAACTATGCATGATAGGTATAGGACATTGTTAATAAAAATTAAAGATACTACAAAGCTAGAGTCAAATAAGTCATAAAATATAGGGTGTTCTATTTAACAAAATCGAGTTATGACTCATTGAAATTGATGCATTTGGATTAAATTTTGTGAACACCCTATACAATAACAATTAAATTACTCGACATGTACATGTTGTGTAAGCTCTTCACTTGAATTGTCTACAATATCTTTGCTTAATTCACAAAACTAAGTTTATTGCGATTTTTTAAAGCAACTAGTGCAAATTTCATATTTAACAGAAAATAATTAATTTGGTAGGCCGCTGTTGGGCAAAATTACAAAAATAAAATACGGTTGAGTAGAGAAGAAAAAACTACAGCAGATATTGCAAAAATATATAGGGTGTTCCATTTAAAAAAAATTGTTTTAATGTCTCACCCTATATGTAATCACTTTGTGTATTTCAAAATAATTTTAGGTGATGGATATGAAAGTCATAAATAATTCTTTTGTTTTATTTTTAATTTATCTGGCATACCGCAAGAGCTATCAAAGACGGTGCGCTTAGCTGGACACCCTGTATAATAATAGCCTACTTCTACTGGACCGATTTCGATAATTTTTTTTTAAATTGAAGCTCTCGAGCCACAGATATGTCAGCGCTAATTATTTTCTTCAAATTACCAATTTCATACATTTTTTTTAATAATAAATTATTACGAGTATTAATCTTATCTCCCCACTTTAACAAAGTTCGATAACCTTAAATTACGGATACGCCTATTTTGTACATTTAACAACAATCATCGGTGTAGGTAGTAAGTGCATTATAATAATTTTTTAAAATTTCATTTTTTTAACATTAAATTTTATAATTTAAAATAATCCAATTTTGAAAATTATAAATGAGAATAAACGTAGATATTTGGTTTTATACGATAAGGTCTTGGCATATTTGGTCATTGTGATAAAATTTTCAATACTTTTATTCCACAGTACGTTTCTAATACGCGATATGGTTGGTCAGGTTGGTGCCTGCATTTTTAATTACGTTTCGTGCTTTTGTGCCTTTTGGATTTTTGAGACGGGTTTTTAAATTCACCTCTTTGGCTTAGTTATCTTTAAGGTTAGTTTTATAATTTTTTATTAGATAGTCAACGAATTTTCTGATTTTGTTCATACTTTAAGTGAATCATTACCTCATTACTCATTAATTTGTGATGTAACTAATTAGTAGTTCAAAATTTTGCGAGGAAAAGGGCAGTATTAATGTTATTTAATAATGAAATGAGATATTTTGATTACTAGGGGGTTTGGTAAGTAGCATTTTATCCCCATCGACTTCGCGCTACCCTGTTGTTACTAAGTAATAAATAAAAAACTCTGTAACGAGGTTGATATTATAGAAAGACCATCAAAAACTATGATGTAAATAATGCAGGAAGCCTTTTGGCTATTTATTCAATTAATGAAGTTCTTTTTAAATATTCCAATTAGAAAGATTTTTTTTTATCGTTTTACCTGGCTTCACGAATAACCCCAATAACCTCTAAAGAACAAATTGTCCTTATCCATATAAAACACGAAAGCCTTTCTTTACCGGTAATTTTAGCGTGCTTCTACTGGATCGATTTTAATGATTTTTTTTAATCCAAGCTCTCGACCCGCAGATATATCAGCACTAATTTTTTTCTTCTAATTATTAATTTCATACATTTTTTTAAATAATAAATTGTCACGCTCATTACTATCTCATATCTCCTCACTTTAACAAAGTTCGATCACGTTGACTGACGGACACGCCTATATCGTGCATTTAACAACAAAAAATCATCCGTGTAAGTTGTAGGTGCATATAATAATTTTTGAAAATTTCGTTTTTCTAACGCATTCATATCTTCAGAAACTTCGTCGATTTCGACGGGGGTGCCCGCTAGTTTTGTATTAAATTTATTTTTCTGTTAGTGTAGGGATTAAACCTGGAACCTGTGTGTAAGCAGAATTTTTAGGTATAAACTTGTTTCAAAAATTTAATTTTTTTATAATTTTGGCATAAATTGAAGTTCAAAATATTCATTAATTTATATCTTCAGAAAGCTAATTTTACGAGCTTTCAAAATATTAAAATAAATATACAGGGTGTTCTATTTAAATTAAGAAGTTTGATCCTATTTCCGGTTAAACCGGAAGTCAAAATATTAAGTGTTTGGTATGGTAAAAATATTAAAAAATATACAGGGTGTTTTACATTTTAACCGGAAGCATATTTTGTTAACCAAAAATATTTTCAAATAATAGATATTCATGGAATTGATAAAAATATCCAAATTCAAGTTTTCATTTTTATTACAAAAGAAATTAGAGAATTTGAAAGTTTTGACATTCAAAAAATCATAACTCCGAATCCGCATCAAACAAGTCTTGAAAAATTTCAAGTTAGATAGAGAATCACGTTCTCTATAAAATATCCAAATCTGTATAAATCGGCCGGACCAGCCGAAACAGTGCTCTTATAGACTCTATAAGCGAACTATTATGACGTCAAAACAGTGTTCTTATAGGCTAGCAATAACGCGGTGTTTTGTTGCTAAGCGATCTATTGCCCCATGTGAAAACGGTTTTTATACTGTAGAGAACTAATAGTAGTGCATTTAATTTCTTTTGTTATATTATAGCAAAGTCACAATTTTCAAACACACACCCTTAGGATACCCTGTATAATGTATATATTCTGAAATATCTGTTAAAGTTGTATTAACACACAACCATGTTGCTTCAGCGCCCATGACGTATCCGTGCCGTGAAAAATGTTATAAAAATTATCGGAGACGTGTTAATAAATAAATGGAATGATGGCTTTCCTGTGCTTTGGTAAATCGTCAAATTTTTCTTGATACCACCAATGAGTCATCAAAGCCATCTGAGACTACAAAAATAATTAGAAACAACAATATTAAATCCCAAACCACCTATTACCTGATTACAGAAAACCCATACAAAAACATAAAACCAATTCATATTACCCCATAAAATTATATTTAAAGAAAAGTAAATTAAAATTTCTGCGACCATGTGAGGGCATGACAAATATTCAAACCAATCACCATGAGGCAGCTTATGTTCTTGTGTAACAACTTCTCCTGAAAATAGGTAAATATTATTATTACAAAGCACTTGGCAAGAAAGTGTACTCAAAAACCTTTTTTATTTTTTCTTAAATTTGCTAATATCACAGTACTTTTATGCTGATGCCACGAACTCCATAAAAATAACAAAGTGGCAATTAAATCTAAAAACTTAACGTCGCTCCATCGAAATAAAATATTTGGATCTGAAAATGTCACAACTTTTAGAAGAGCAAAGACGAATAGGGACCAACAACTCACAATTTGGATAAGCAAATTTTGGACCTTCTGATACTATTGCTATTGCGGAACCTGTGTAATGTATGTATGCCAGTAAATAGTGTGATAAATCCATCATACTATTTTTTGCAAACACAGAAATAAATAAGTCTTCATAACACCGCCTCCAACACTGTAGTGTAAATAAAAACATAGCCAACAAAGTACTTGGAGCATTTACTAAAAAGAGTAATAAGTGGCGTAAGGTTAAAATACAATAATTAAAATGTTTAATTAACTCACCTGACGCATATCGATTGGAACCACAAGCTACGTTTAAAATTTTTTTAAACCAAACTGGAACATCGTAACCCAAAACCAACACAATTACGCACACAAAAAAAACTGAAATTGTAAGTATTGACGAATAAATATAAAAGTGCTTAAACCAGGATTTTGGTACTTTAATTTGTTTTATAAACGAATCTTCATCTTTACCACTATAAGCAATTTTGCCATAACGAGCCAAATGTAGCATTAGTACAGGTGCATGTTTTTCAAAAGCATTTACTATACTTCCCACTACAATAGTAAAGATAATTAAAAAGATGAACATTATTCGTAGACAGTTTTGTTCTTCCATAATTTCCACTGAAACAAAAATACAGCTATGCTATAAGGTGAACAACATGGTGATTTAAAAATATGTTAGGTTAATGAAAATAATTTAGATACAGTGTAGCATAACTCTTGTTCCTGCTCAATATTTTATAAAAATACTGTATAAAAATATTGTACTATAAAATTACAACTCTAACGTTATATTTTGGTAACATTAATAATATATTTGAAATGTAAAAAAGAGAATTTTAACATTTTAACATTATACGTCTGTATAGTTCTGCAAGGATTCGCTACGCTCGTCCGTCAAATTGTAAAGACTGGCTAGCGCCACAAAAACAACACTTTTTTCGTATAAGAGCTGTATGCCACTACACTAATTTCAGTCCTGAATTCAGGATTTAAAAAAATTAGGAATTTAGGAATGAAATTAGCGTAGTGACCAGTGATGTGAAATTACTGAAAATTAAAATTTTGGTAAATAACTCGTGTAAATTTACGATTTTTTATTACCACTTTTAATTCTCAGGTATTCTATTTTGAAAGTGGTAAATTTACCGCCGAAAATACTCAGTACTGGAAACATTTAACTACATCATTGCACCATTTTAATTAATTACGGTATTAAGTTTGTAATTTACGGTATTACGTTCTTAATATACGGAAAAAATTACAACTTAGATCACTGCCCCACTAGATGGTAATTAACGGTAAACTACGGTAATTAATTTCGTAATTTACTAAATAAATTACGACTAACATCACTGGTAGTGGCATACGGGTCTAAAACAATATACTTGCTACATACCGGGTGTAAACGAAATCAGGCTTACCTCTTTAATTTTTGTATCTTTGAAGATATCGATTTATTTAGGAAGCAACACTTTTAATCTTTTAATTTAGTGTAGTCAACGAACCAAAATTTATCCTGATTTTCGGACTTTTTTTGTAACAGCGAGTTTTTTTTTATTAATCGGTCACATTCCTGTGAGTTTGTGTATAAAATGTCTCAACCCAATTTTGACCGGAAGGCCCTTATTTTTCGACTTTAGTGTAAAATTTTGCCTTTTTCTAGTTTCCGTTTCACTATTTTTTGAATAACTTCGCTTCTATTGGTCGGATCGGAACCAAAAAAATTTTCCTTTTGTTTGTAATGAATCTCTCTTTAAAACTGCCTGAGTTAAAATAATCTATATTAATTTCCTAACCCAAAAAAAATTCAAAACTGCCGTCATTAGTGAGTCGTAGTTTTTTATAGAGAACTCGAGTAATAATTAATATTACGGTATGAAACTTTAGGAAGTTGTAGCTGATATAGTAACAAATCCATATTGCAAATTGGGTCCAAAAATATTGAGAACAAAGATTAAAATTTGCTAATTCATATTTGTTGTGAGCAATTGGTGGTATCGTAATAATTCTTCCCTTGAAATGTTGGAAATTTAATGCTCTTTCAGATGAAACCAAAGACAATCACATTAGACCACGTTTTCTTCGGATTTCGTTGAAGAGAAAAATAAAGTTTTTCAACTATTTACCAACAAAACCAATTTTAGTGGTCAAAATGGTTGACTTTAAAACCAGTTGTAATGTTCAAAAATACTTTATATGAGTTCTTTATGATTAATTTTCAAAAATATGTAAAAGAAGAATTAAATTTCGACCACTAAAATTGGTTTTGTAGACAAACAGTTAAAAGATTTTCCTTTTATCTTCAAAGAAATCGGAAGAAGAAATAGTGTGATGTGATTGTTTTTGTTTTCATCTGAAAGAGCATTAAATTTCCTACATTTTAAGAAAAGAATTATTGGGATACCACCAATTGCTCACAACAAATACGAAAAAGAAAATTTGAACCAAAATGCAAATTTTAGGCGTTGTTCTTAATATTTTTTGACCCAACTTGTAATATAGATTTGTTACTATATCAGCTGCAACTTCCTAAAGTTTCATACCATAACATTAATTAAAACTAAAGTTCTCTAGAAAAAACTACAACCGACCAATGATGACAGTTTTGAAATTTTTTTTGGGTTAGGAAATTAATAAAAATAATTTTAAGCCAGGCAATTTTAAAGAGAGATTCATTACAAACAAAAGGAAAATTTTTTGGTCCCGATCCGACCAATAGAAGCGAAGTTATTCAAACAATAGTGAAACGGAAACTTTAAAAAGTCAAACTTTTACACTAAAGTTGAAGAATAAGGGCCTTCGGGTCAAAATTGAGTTGAGACATTTTATACATAAACTCACAGGAATGGTTTCGACCGATTAAAGAAAAAAAGTCCGAAAATCAGGATAAATTTTGGTTCGTTGACTATTTTTTAAAATTCTATCATTTTGAAAAAAATTATTAAAAAACAAAAAAAAATTTTTAAAGGTTAGTTTCGCATCTAGGTAGCCGTGACGACTGAAAATTGATACCTTTGGTGCCTAGCGTCCTAAAATAGATACCCTAAATCAAAGTTGGTATCATCTCCGGTAAAACCGAAAGTGTCGCAAATATTTTACTGCAGCGTATAAATTAAAAATTACAAGTTATATAACCTCCTTAATTTCAGATCGGTATCTCCAAAGATAAAAAAAATTAAAGAGGTGAGCCTGATTTCGTTTACACCCGGTATCCTTACTTATTTTAAACAATTTGATAAATTAGAAAAGAGCTTACCTAATGATTCAAAAAAATATCTAATTGGCGTTAGAAGCGCCATTTCTAAATATTAGGAACTCGAATTAACTTCAAAACTCACTGTTCTTTGATACACATGATATGTGTAAACGAAATATATTCTTTCTGATCCAAAGTTATATAATCAATCATCATCTATATTATGGTATAAATTTTAGTTTTTTTTTTAAATAATTAAATTGAATTAAGACCTTGACCAAAAGCGAACAGACGTAGGTGAATATAATCCGGTATAATTATAGTGGGGAAAATTATATTTTAAGATTTAAAAACACCTAAATTAATTATGTAAGTACTTCCAATTTACTGTTTCACAGAAACTGTTCGTTAGACGTTTTGGAGCTTTGAATGGTATTATCATGTTACTAATAATAAATGTATTATACGGAAAATGAAAGTAGTTTTGTGTGACTCGTCTGCATTGCCGGACTAGCTCGCTTCGCTCGCTCATCAGCCATTATAATTTGTTCATTGCGTTTAATAATTAGCATTTTTTTACAAGTTAAAGTTAATTTAAAAAAATATTTGACAATTGAACTACGAGTAATTGACAAGAAGCCATCTCTTGTCAATTACGCCATGCTTTATCAAAATTCAAAATTTTTAGTTTTACGTTTGAAGAAAAAATAAAATGTTTTATACGGAAAATGAAAGTAGTTTATGTTTATGAAAGTAGTTTTGTGTGACTCGTCTGTATTGCCGGACTAGCTCGCTTCGCTCCTTCATCAGCCAAACACAGTCTTGTCACACATAACACTACTTTCTCTCTTAATAAAACAAAGTACTATTAATTATCAAATTTTTATTAACTATACGGCCTTGAGTAAATATGGAGATTAGACTTTTAATTAAGAAGTTAATTACTATTATTATATTTGTTTAATTATTAAATTAAATCATTGTATGCCTACTTAATTATTTTATTTTGTGATCCATGGCTATTAACTTTTTCCAATCCAAGAAAAAGTTGTTATAATAGAGACAAAAAAAATAATAATAATAAAAATTTTTTTTTGCATTTCTCGACGTTTTGAGTCACCCTGATTTCAAAAATCGAAAATAAAATTTTTCATTTTTTTGAACAAAAAATGTCAAGGCCCCACTCCCCTAGAGCAAAAACTACTGAACCGATTTACTTTAATATTATTTCATCGACAAATTAAGCTTTTAGAAGAAATATATACAGGGTGTCCAAAAATAAGGTGTTTTTTTGGGTGCATATTTGCAAATTTGGGCCAAATTCAATTTTCCTTGTCTATTAGATTACATCTGAGCCCCAAATAAAAAAAAATTTCAAATTTTTTTATTCAAAATGGCAGTAAATAGAACGATTGTCCCATTTTGTGGTTTTTCCCTTATAACTTGGCCGGTAATTATTATTATAAAAATTTCAAAACGGCATTGTATAACCAAAATATAGGGCTTTCGTCCTAATTAAGTCGATTTTCAAAATTTTTTAAAAATTGCCTACCTTTAAGGGGCCCAAGTAGGTCAAAATTTTGATATCGATTTTCTCAAAAACTGGTCCGAACATTTTTTTAATTTTTCAGTATACATCAGTATACATTGATCGGGTCTTCGATGTTAAGCCTGGCACACGATGAGACTAAGGGATCATGCATGCTGGCCGTTAACTTAAGCCTTAACTTTGAGTTGACTATAGGGAAATCAATGCAACGCGTTTAACGCGTGAAACGTTAGACTTAAAACTTAAAAGTAAAATCATTATACAGGGTGTCTGTAAATACACCTTACGCGTTGTAAGGTGTTCTGTTCAAGTTTCACCTGTTTATTAGTAATTTTTCTTGATCTTCTGGTGTACTTGTTCGGTGTTTTGAGTGCGTCTTCTGAAGAGATTTTTCTAGTGTTAGTACTCTCTCAAATATAAAAATATACAGTAGGTATGCTAATTTTTGTCTCATAGAGACAAAATTCAAAAATGTAGCTCGCAGTTGCACGTTAGACGGTATCTGACCATCGTCTGACACATAATTCGGAACGATCCCTTCTGCGGTTAAGGAGAATAAGGATCCCGCGGAAATTCGGTGTAAAAAAATAATTGTTTTTTGATCTGATTTTAATTTCGGAACTGGAGTCCCTAGAGGGTCTAGATCGTAGTTCTGGTATCGGTTCCTCGAGAGCACCCACGGGAAGGGGACTAAGAAATGGCCTTTGCGCCAAGAAGCCTAGGACCTTTCCTATTGCACCTACAGATTTCGGACCGGGCTCAAAAGTTAGGTCGGGCCTTTTGCTAAAATCAACCACAAGATAGTTTCTACCATTTCCATACAGAGGGCGCGGCGATTTTTCAAAAAAGTGTCTATTTTTAGCCACTATTTGGAGATAGCGGGAGAACGCGGAAGCCTACGACGTCCAGCCTGCTCTAGAAAAGGGAGAGGGGTGTTTTTTCACAGAATTTCAAGAGGAGCAAATGTTCTATTTTGGTCTCAGGAAATCACTGTAGGAGCTTGTCTGTGTTATTCTGGTACACCCTGTATATCTCTTTAGGGGCGAGTTTCTGCTACGTTATGGTTCCATAACATTCCATAACTTAACTTTCTGATGGGCCGAAACATTGTTTGAAAACCAATTTTTCGTTTTTCGATTTTACAATAGATATCTATTGGTGATGCGATAACTATCTTTCGAGAAACTGAGAATAGGAGTCGCGTTTCAGAAAATCCAATTTTAGTGGGTACCCACTTTGTTAAAAGAATGTAAAATGCTTGCTTGCGTCTTTTAAAAAATTTTATTAAAATTTTCACCACTGTAAGCTCTATAGAAGTAACATTTCAAAAAATCCCTTCTTAGTAGGTCCTAATGTAGTCGAAAGAACATGGAAAGTTAAATTGTGTTGCTTAATGAATACTATTAAAATTTGCAACACTCTGTATAGCTCTTTAGGGGGCGTATTTTGAAAAATGTAGTCGATTTTAAAAGAAGCATGAGTGACCCATGATTTGGAACCCTAAAAAAATGCATGTTTCAACTAATATTTATCACAGATTTCTTCATCCTCGCGGGTCTTTAATTTTAACCAACTATTTCAGAACGAACCTGGACATTCAACTGTGTTGGTTTATGAAATTATCTCTTTTTGGGGCATTACACATCTATAAAAGGCATAATAAGCTGTTTTTGAAGATAGTTTCGTTTTCAAGTTTAAATATTTCCAGAAATTTACCTAAATTCAACAGCCGCTATGGTACCAGTAAATCTGAGAAAGTTCTAACTTCAGAGATTTAAAGTATAAGTTATTATCTTTGATTTCCAAAAAGGAATGTTAAAAAATGTACAGTGCTTCAAATTTATCTTTATCAGTTTTGTTAGTACTAAACTAAAAAATTTTATGACATTTTTTATGTAAAACTGCTTTATCTATAAAATGGCGGTCCCGTCATTTTTCTCTAGATTGCATATTTTCCGAGATATTCTTAAAAACACATTTTTTCCTCTTCAAGTCCATTTTTTTCCATGAAGCGGCACCTTGAATGCAAACTTTTTTGCATCTTTTTCGCCATGTTTTAATCTATCTGAATACGTAATTTTATTGCAGTTTGCTAATTTTCCTGGGTTGAAACCTTTAGAAACTGGGCTATATTCAAATAGGGTTTATTTTATGTTCTAAACCATATCATTAGTAACAACTTTTTGCCTTAACAGTTTTATTTCCAAAATCAACTCAGCTCAATTTCAACCTAATAAGTCCTCCAGTCAGACTTTTCTTGTATACAAGACTGTCGTATCGGTCTTTTCTTTATAATAATAGACGTTTACAATAATTTGAGCGGTTTAATCCCGCTGTGTATCATCCGCGTTTGATAATAAAGATCCATTAATCATATCGCATTAGTTTCAGGTATCAGCTTTTTACCGACATTTACCTAATCCACCGAGATCTATAAATCCCTTCAATTATCATAAACGCCTAATGTTTCACGAACTTCAGTTGTCATTACAAAATTAAATTTTATTTCACTTTTAAACACTTACAGATTAATATAAATTTTTAATTTAAAAAAAAATAATTTACAAGAACTCTTCACACCAATCGTGGAGACACTGATAACAATCACCCGATTGTTTGGAATTTGCTTGACAGGTATCTTTCATCCATTCTTGAAATAATTCTTGACATTTTTTCAACACCAAAAATTGCCCCAAAACAACATAGGCCTACAAATTAAAAACGTAAATTTCATAAATTTAAAAATAAGTAAATTCTAACCTTGTCAAATCCGGCATTTTTTAAACGCTGTCCTAAAACTTCACCAACTCCAGCTAAATCTGTTACAGGTTTATTACCCATGGGTTCGGCAACAAAATTGCGATGTTTTTGTGAGGTGCTAGACATTTTAAATCGCGTTATCAAATTTATTTGCACAACAAGTAACTTTTGACGGTTGACGTTGTTTAGGTAGAGCGAACAGCGCTCTTCTTTATCGACATCTACATAAAATCAAAAAAGTAGGGTTAAGTTGCCAAAATTAACAATAATTAAATGAAAATTAGTAAAAGAGTAAACTAAAATAATGGCAGAATTTAAATTACATCATTTAGTTAAACAATTACTTGATACAGCAGGGTAAAATAATTTAATAGTAATTTTACTCTAATAAAATTTAATTTATAGTTTGAAAGAAGATGCACCGGATAATTTTGTCGAATTTCTCCAAAAGAAAATTACAGACGATACTAAACTAACTGCTGGCACGTCAGTTGTAATGCAAAGTTTAGTCCAACATTTAGCACAATCGTCGACAAACTCTGAACAATTTTTAGCCAAAGTTGAAGCACTAAAGGAAAAAAAGTTTGTAACCTTTAGAAACCTAACATTTCTTAATTAACTTTATTTATTTTAGTGTGGATTCACTGGCCGAATACATAACTCTTTTGAATTACATATCGCAAGACTCAAGTTTAAAAGAATTTTTACAAAAGTGTACAGTTAAAAAGGTCGACTCGTTCGAATCTTACAGCAATGCGTGCGTTACAAAAGATGACTTACAACAAGTAAATTTAAGAAAATACAAAAATTTAAATTAATACTTTTTTTATAGGTTAAAACACGTTTAAGAAAGGCCGTTAGTAAAAAATCGCAACATACAGATTTGGATAGAAGTAAAATTTTCGATCGAAGCTTAATGGCTTCTTTAGCTACTAGAACGTCGGTTACTTCATGGGTACAAAGACGCCCGAGTATGTCGTGGGACTTTTCGTCACAATGTTTAGCAACTTTAAAGTTACCGATCGAAAATATACCGATAGATTCGCAAGAAAATATACTAATTGAAGATTTATTAAATACTTTAATAGGTTTGCCCGGTTGTTGCATAGAACCTTTACAGTTACGCGACGCTTATGCTCCTAGGGAGTTTACTATAAGTGAAAGTGTAGAACCTTCATTGCGTGAGCTTGTTAAACAAATTTTACCGTTAGCTTCACATTATTCGGTCGTTCAAAGGTTTACCGAAGAAAAAATGAGATTTGAATACGGTCAAGTTTGTAACGCTTTGGCAGAATGTATGGGTAGTTTAATCGTCGACTACACTGTAAGTATAAAGTTGGTAATTATTTTAGTTGTTTAAAATTGAATTTTAGCTCTTTATAACACAATTGGAAACTGAAGCTCGTTCCGGTAACTTAAATTTACATAAAATGTGGTTTTACATACAAAAGAATTTACAGAATATGTCGTTAATGAGTAGTATAGCTACAAGCATCAGCAAGGTAAAATTAATTTGCTATTTTTCTTCAAGTAATTTAAATTTTTTTGTAGTCGGATGCAAAAGGTGGGAAAGTGTTGAGTTTGCTTCACGATCATGTCACCGGTTATTTAGGCGATACGGTTGCTCAACAGCTGTGTTTGTATTTAATGCAAGCGGCTTGTGTTCCTTACATGAAAATGTTAGGCATGTGGATCTACATGGGAATCATTTCCGATCCAATTAACGAGGTTGGTAACTTGTTAAAATCATACAAATTTATTACTGCGAAAAAAAATAATAATAAAATTTTTTTTGATTCCAAAATAGCAAAAAATAATTTTTCGATTTTTAACTTTTCAATCCAAGAAAGTTATAATCGAGAAAAAAAAAATAATTTTTTTTTATTGAAGTACTCGACGTTTTGAGTCACCCTGATTCCAAAATTCAAAAATAAAATTTTTCGTTTTTTTGAACAAAAAATTTACTGCCTTAGAGCAAAAACTACTGAACCGATTTTGACGAAATTTGATTTTAACAACTTTAAAATTATTTCATCGGCAAAAATAGCTTTAATAAGAAATCTATACAGGGTGTCCAAAAATAAGGTGGTTATTTTGGGCGCATATTTGCAAATTTGGGCCAAATTCAATTTTACTTGGCTATAAGATAGTACATGTGAGCCCTAATTGAAAAAAAAAAAATTCAAATTTTTTTATTCAAAATGGCGACCCAGAGAACGATTGTCCCATTTTGTGGTTTTTCCCTTATAACTTGGCCATTAATTATTATTATAGAAATTTCAAAATGGCATTGTACAGCCAAAATATACGGCTTTCGTCCTAATCTAGTCGATTTTCAAAATTGTTTTAAAATTGCCTACCTTTAAGGGGTCAAAGTAGGTCAAAATTTTGAAATGGATTTTCTCAAAATTTCCTCTGCCATATTTTTTCTTTTTTGGATATGTTACAGACAACGTAATTCTCTAGCGAAATATAAATTTTTATCAAAATTGCTCGAGCCGTTTTGGAGTAATGATTTTTGGAATGTCAAAACTTCAAAAATCTCTAATTTTTATTGTAACAAACACAAAAAATTTAAAAACACAACACAATTTGTGTTGAACAAACACAGTCTTGTCACACAAAACGTCACTTTGTCTCCTTATAAAACAAATAACTATTTCTTGGATTGGAAAAAGTTAAAATAGAATTACTTTCTTTATATCGTAGATTAAGAATTATTTTTCTTATACTGAAACAAGTGTGGAATTTTTAGTTTTTAGTTGAAGACACTGAAGTTGTGCAAAAAGAAGACATGTTAGTGGACTACTCAGCAGATTATTGGGAAAAAAAATACACAGTTCGTAGAGAACGTATTCCAAAATTTTTAGAACCTGTCTCGGATATAATTTTAAGAGCCGGAAAGTATTTAAACGTTATTCGACAATGCGGTGAGTTAATACATAAATTAATATGTACCAAACTAATTTTAATTTATTAGGAAAATCGATAAAAAATAAAGTCGAAGTGATCGAATATAAAATTGAACAGAATCATTACATCGATGCAATCGAAAAGGCATATAAAGTTGCCAGTAACATCTTATTAGATTTAGTTATTAAAGAAAAAGACCTTTTAGGACGTCTTAGATCTGTTAAACATTACTTTTTGTTAGATCAAGGCGATTTTATCGTAACATTTTTAACTTTGTGCGAAAAAGAGTTAAATAAAGATGTGGTCGATGTCAATCAAGGACGTTTGGAATCACTATTAGATTTAGCTTTACGTTTGTCGAGTTCAAACAATGATCCTTATAAAGAGGATTTAAGAACCGAATTGTTACCGTACGAATTACAGTATCAAATGCTTAAAATTTTATCAGTATTATCTCAAGAAGAAACAGGTAGTGCTTTTGAATCGTTTATATAATTATTATTTAACTTGTTATGTTTTTAGATTCCTTACAAGTGAAGGCTAAAAAGAAACTAAAGTTGACTGTAATCGAGTCGTTTGCTTTTAGCTACGAAGTTAGGTGGCCCTTGTCGTTAATTTTGAATCGCCGTTCGTTGGCTTGTTATCAGATGATATTTAGACATTTATTTTATTGTAAGCACGTCGAGAGGATGATGTGTCAAGTTTGGAGGTCTAATAAAGTTGCGAAAGCTTTCCATTTTACCGCTGCGAGACAGTATAGGACTGCTTTTGCTTTACGACAACGTATGTTGCATTGTGTACAAAATTTGGAGTATCACATGATGGTCGAAGTTGTCGAACCTCATTGGTGTTTATTCATGCAAAGGATATCAAGGGTTAGTTGTATTTTCGCTTAAAATTCGTATGGGGCATGGCGTACTTTTGTAAAGATTTCAATTTTAATTTTTGAATAACTCCGCCGTTTTTGAACCGATTTTGAAATGCTCTCAAAATTTCAAAATTTTGATCACTGTTTCAAAAGTATTTTAAAATCGGTGTAGAAACGTGGGAGTTATTCAAAAATCTTTACATTTGTAACTCTTGCCCACAAGTAGAAAAAAATTACGTGCCCATGCGAAGGTTAATAGAATTAATCCAGAAATCCATTTGTAGGTGAGCAATATCGATGAAGTTTTAATGTGCCATTCCGACTTTCTGGATTCCTGTTTGAAAGATTGTATGTTAACGATTCCCGATTTGTTAACAACAATAACAAACATCCTTGCAATTTGTGTGAAATTTTCCAAATTTATGCAAGTAAGTTTAATGTAAATCGTTTTTTATTAAAATTAGTTTTAATTTAGAAAAACAAATTAACACTTAGTTATTAACAATTTGTTATATTTGTTGTTTTGTTAAACAAATATATTACAACAGTGTTCTCAACAATACTTTGTGGAAGCCGAACTAGAATGTCTACCGAGTTCTACGATCGACTCTATTTGTCAGGTATAAAAAAAAGTATAAAACGTCTCTTAAATTAGTTCTCATCCAAAACCAAAACCCGCATAACATAATAATCGAGCATGATATTTTTAAGTTCTTGCTCGGTTTTTAATGCATCTTGAACTAGAGCTTAAACTGAGTGAAATAAATGTTTGTAATTTGACTGCATGATTTGAGATCAAATTTCAAGTATGAAATAATGTATTGTGTTAGGAGTAGATGGTTTTGATTTAGGAATAGTTCGTGACATGACCATGGAACGATTGAGAACAAAATGTCACCATGTGACAGTGTACTATCTTTTAGCAGATATACCACTTGTATCATTTTTATTATAGTATAACTCTCACATTAAGCTGTCGAGGTTGCCAGTAGCATGCTATTAATGATTATACATCACGCTTTATTAAAAAAATGTTTTTATGTGGATGAGTCGATAATTATCTGTAATGCAGTTTTAACTTTTTCAAGAAAAACTTACTATAATCGAGAAAAAATTTTTACTTGACTATAAGATAGAACATCTGAGCCAAATAGTGTAGTAAACGAGGATTTTACTGCTAAGAACCCACGCCTTGAACGAATTTTGATGAATTTTTTTTTATTGAGTTCTAAATACCCTAAAGATCAAAGTTTATATTGTTAAAAAGTGTGCATTTGCCTCATCATCGTTTTAAACCACTTCTTGTGAATTCAATTTTGAAAATCATAAAAATTAGCTGAAAAAGAATTTTTATTTCAAAATTTTGGGTGCAAATGCTTACGGGTTTGATAATTAGTAACTAAGCAACAAGTTTACGGAAAAAAAAATTCAAAAATGCATGATGAAATTCTTATTAACATTTAATAAACAAGAGCTAGGGAAGCACTTCTAGGCATCTCAGAAACTTCAAATTTGGCACCAATGTATATAATGTCCTCAAGATTAATAAAAAAAGTCTTCAGGTCCTGAAAACCCTCTGGGAGTCGACTGAAGGGGGAGGGGGGACGCCCCCGTACTTTTTAGAGGAAATCGGACCTTTTTAGAGATCTCTAGAGTGTAATGTACAATGACACTAAATTTCAAGTTCTTAGGATGCTTAAAAATGCTTGTGACTCAAAGTAACAAAATCACAAGAATTGGTTAAAAAGACGATGAGGCAAATGCAAACTTTTTCACAGTATAAACTTTGATCATTAGGGTATTTAGAATTTAATAAAAAAGATTTCATTAAAATTCGATCAAGGAGTTGGTTCTTCTCAGTGTTATTATTTTTCAGCAAATTCGTAAGATGACGTTACTTGGAGTTACAAGCACTTTTAAGCATCCTAGGAATTTGTAATTTGGTGTCGTTGTAGAACACACTCTAAAGATCTCTAGATAAGTCTAATTTTTCAATCGGTCCCAGAGGGTTTTCAGAACTTGAAGACTTTTTTTTATTAATCTTGAGAACATCATATACATTGGTGCCAAATTTGAAGTTTCTGAGATGCCTCGAAGTGCTTCATTAGTTACTATTAAGTAAATGTTAATAAGAATTTCATCATGCGTTTTTAAAAAATTTTTTTCCGTAAACTTGTTGCTTAGTTACTAATTATCAAACGCGTAAGCATTTGCACCCAAAATTATGAAATAAAAATTCTTTTTTCATGATTATGAAAATTGAATTCACAAGAAGTGGTGTTAAAAGATGATGAGGCAAATGCACACTTTTTAACAATATAAACTTTGATCTTTAGGGTATTTAGAAATCAATAAAAAAAATTTCATCAAAATTCGTTCAAGGCGTGGGTACTTCGCAGTTTATGCTCTTTTCAGTCTAATATGACTCCATTAAAAAAAATTCTAGTTTTTTTATTCAGAAAGGCGGCTTTTTATTTAGAACGATTGTCCTATTTTGTGGTTTTTCCCTTATAACTGGGCCGATAATTATTATTATAAAAATTTAAAAACGGTATTGTAGAGCCAAAATATAGGGCTTTCGTCCGAACCAAGTCGATTTTCAAAATTATTTCAAAATTGCCTACCTTTAAGGGGCCATAGTAGGTCAAAATTTTGAAATGGATTTGCTCAAAATTTCCTCTACCATATTTTTTTCTTTTTTGGATATGTTACAGACATCGTAATTCTCTATCAAAATATAAATTTTTATCAAAATCGCTCGAGCCGTTTTAGAGTAATGATTTTTTGAATGTCGAAACTTTAAAAATCTTAATTTCTTTTCTAATAAACATAATAACTTAAAAATGGATATGTTTATCAATCCCATGAATATCTATTATTTGACACTATTTTCGGTTAAGAAAACGCTTCCGGTTAAACTGGAAATTACAAAAATATAAAAAATTTTATGAACACACTGTATATTTTTAATAATCTTGAAAGCTCGTTAAATTAGCTATTAGAGATGGGTAGTTCGTGGCCGAATAGTTCAATTGAACTATTCACTTGTACTGAACTAGAACTTAATGAACTATGTCACTTTCTCTATACGAACTAGTTCGTTTTGAACTATAGTTCGTTTCGAACGTATTCGCTTCGCTCAGTTTGTTTTCATAGAAAAATGAACTAGTAAATTTTGAACTAATATTTTGTTATTCTTCGCTTCGCTCGTTTTCGGGATTTCTTATAAAAACGAACTTATTTGCATCATTTGAAATTTATATTGTTGAACGAATAGCTCTTACAGCGAATACATAATAAAATAGAGCTCATTATTTGCGCTTTGTCCTTGTGTTTCACAAAAACCAATCACGAATAACACGAACTATGCCACTTTCTCTACAGGAACTAGTTCGTTTGGAACTAGTATAGGTTACTATTCGCTTCGCTTATTAAATAGGTAACGTTAAATTATTTGAAGGTGTTACCTGTTAGTTTAGGGTATTGTAATCCGTACAGCCGCTTATTTCACTAGTAGTTTAGAAAAATATCTTTTGAAATAATTTTTCAGTACCTATTCTAAATCAACTAAAGTAGTAGGTAATCAGGTGGGTATAGGAAAGTAGTAAAAGAAAAATTCTGTACTTTCCGTTTTTGCACTTTGTTCCATTAGTTTGTTTACTCTCACCCTTTAAATCCTTTTAAATCTAGTTTTATGTAAATTTCTGTCTCTTGCAGGTAATTTGATCTGAAATGAGATCAAATTTCTTAATTTAAATGGAACACCCTGTATATTTTTAAATATTTTGAAAGCTCGTAAAATTAGCTTTCTGAAGATATAAAATAATGTATAAGTTGAACTTCAATTTATGCCAAATAAAAAAAAACGGATGTGGCCATACGAAGAACTTTTTCCTGTCCGTCGAATATTATAATTTTCTATTTTTTGATTATTTATATTGATATCTTATAAATAAAATATATTAAAGAAAATTTTAAATTATAAACTTTTAAAGAAGGGCACAAAATACAACAGGAAAAAGTTCCTCGTATGGCCACATCCGTTGTTTTTATTATTATATTTATATTAATATAAATTACATGATATTAAAAAATTAAAAAAATAAATTTTTTTAAAATTTCTTTCGTCCGGGATCGAACCTAGAACTTCTGCGTGTAAGCAAAATTTTTAGACATCATTTCTTTTTTTTTATAAATTGAAGTTCAAAATACATAAATGTTCAGAAAGCTAATTTTACGAGCTTTCAAAATATTAAAAATATACAGGGTGTTCCTAAAAATTTTGATATTTTTGTAATTTCCGGTTTAACCAGAAGCGTTTTGTTAACCGAAAATAGTGTCAAGTAATAGATATTCATGGGATTGACACAAATACCCATTTTCAAGTTTTCATTTTTGTTACAAAAGAAATTAGAGATTTTTGAAGTTTTGACATTCAAAAAATCATTACTCCAAAACGGCTCGAGCGATTTTGATAAAAATTCATATTTTGATAGAAAATTGCGTTGTCTGTAACATATCCAAAACAGAAAAAATATGGCAGAGGAAATTTTGAGAAAATCCATTTCAAAATTTTAACCTACTTTGGCCCCTTAAAGGTAGGCAATTTTAATATAATTTTGAAAATCGACTAGGTTAAAACGAAAGCCGTATATTTTGGCTGTACAATGCCGTTTTTAAATTTTTAAAATAATAATTTACCGGCCAAGTTATAAGGTAGAATCCACAAAATAGGACAATCGTTCTATTGGTCGCCATTTTGAGCGAAAACGAAATTTGATCAAAATCGGTTCAGTAGTTTTTGCCCCACAGCTGTAACATACGGACATTTCAGTTCAAAAAATCGAAAAAACATTTTTTGCCTTTTTGGAATCACAATGTCGAGAAATGGAAATAAAATTATTATTTTTTCTCGATTATAACAACTTTTTCTTTAAAGTTAAAATGAAATTAGTATTTTAGTCAGTTTATATGGTTTATAACCTAAAAATTCTGCTTACACGCAGAAGTCCCAAGTTCGATCCCAGAGCAATTTTTTTTAATAACGTGTAATTTACATTAACATAAAAAAAATGTATTGTAAATGTAAATTACAAAATTTGACGCACGGAAAAAGTTGTTTTTGTATTCCTTATTGCACTGCCAATAAAAAGAAATTACCGGATAATTATTGACTTATGCTCATAAGTCGAGTCATTCGTATAAAATTTTGAGTATGTGTAGACGAATTTGTGTAATAAAAATTCATGGGTGCGCATCGTGAATTTTAACTTAAATTAACATCACATTTCGCTTAACTAAAAAATTGTAAATCTATAGGCAGAATCTAGTTTAAACATGAGCATAGCTTCGCAACCGCCAGAACATACCAGGAGTTTTAAAGACAACATAACCAACTTCGATCAAGACTTCTCGAGCGCTTTAAAACAACTTTTAGATCAAATAAATGGTTTGAATAAAAATACGAGCAATCACGAACGACTTTATAATTTATTATACAGGTGAGTTGGAATTTATTTTTCGTTTGAAAAAATAATATTTGATTGTGTTTAGAATGTTGTACCTGTCACCATCTCCTTCACGACAACTGAATCCCTATCATTTTTCCTTAAACAAATCCACAAAGCGTTATACTTAATTTTGTACGTTTTGATGTAATTAAACAATTTCGCCCATTTGTGTATTTTTTAAAATTGCAGATTGGATTTTAATTCGTTTTATACCAATGAATTTGAAAAATTAAATTTGAAGAAAAAGGACGATTCGGCTTCGGGCTAACTAATTTATAAATTTAAGTTTTGTTTAAAATAAGTTAATTTCTGTATTTATTTTTTTGTATCTCACTAATAAAATGCTTACAATAATTAATTATTTGATTATTACATCATTAATATTTTTTACAATGTACAGTTAAAACCGGTTATAACGACTTTGAAGGGAACGCAAAATTCGGTCGTTATAACCGATACTCGTACTAAATAATTATGTTTTTAAGCAAAACTATACAGAAAGCAAATAAAGAGACATTTCGTCGTTATATTCGATACTTCGTACAAAGCGGTGTCGTTATAACCGGTTTTGACTGTAATTTATTCTTGATGATGTCCTGGATGTACGGCTTGTTTGGAGAAGAGAACCGGGTCGACATAGTGTCGATCTATCTACACTTGATAAATGTCCTATTTTAAGAGATGCCTGGTAGGTCATGGTTCATCCGTCAGAGAGAGGTAGACATAAACAGAGCCAGATTATATAGAGAGGCATACAGAGAGACATTTTTACCATAGATGAGATTGACGAAACGAGATGAGATGAGAGATGGGCAGATAGGATGAGATTAAATGGCAGATAAGATACGATACATAGTATGCCATTCCGGTGTACGAAAATCGAAGTAGGCCGCTCATGATGTAAAGAAGGGCCAACACGGACATATGTACAGGCCAGCAAATGAGAACTTTTAGTTGACCTTGAGATGCGCAGTAGTGAAAGTGTGTTATCACTACGTAAATTTTACATTTGAACTTATGCACATCTCTGTTACTCCTAATGTCGTCTCTCTTCCCGTTGTGCGCATTTCAACTAAAAGTTCTCATTTGTCGGCCTGTAGGTACCAACAAGTCGCGTTGATTTCAGTGTTAGGTACAAGTACGTGCAAGTACGGTAGGCATTTAGGCATTCCGCTCTTTCGTTTTTCAAAAAGATTTAAAAATTCTATTTTATAATAAATACAAAACGTAAACTTTCCAAGCATCTGAAAAATAATTCGAATGTTTGCACCAGAAATAACTTTTTAGGTCAGCTCACCTGAAACATTATACTATTGCCTTGCAAGTTATCAGGTATTTCAAACAGATCGATTACGTAAAAATAATTCACAGTTGAAATAATGACACCGAAAACAAGAAATAATTCGCATATAAGAATTATAATTATTGTTTTTGTAGTACTATTTTGCTTTAAAAACCCTAAGGTATTTATGACCCTAAGTGGGAACTCCGCTAGATCTTGCATTGCTAATTTGCTATGTAGTTTTTTTCTTAGACTTCTGAAATCATAAAACGATGAGCTTAGAATCTTGTTATAAATACTATAAATTTTGGTTTGAAACTTTGCTAAGTTGACAATTACAGGTTTCTGTTACCGACATTCCCACCATGTTGGTTTGAAACTTTGCTAAGTTGATCCGGCCATTTTGGTTTGAAACTTTGCTAATTTGACAGCCGATACAGAGTAGATCGACCATTTTGGGTTGGAACGGTGCTAATTTGACCTAGAGCGCCACCTAGCGGATATGTGTCAAACTACGACATGTGTGGAACTTTGCTATTTTGACAGACAGCGCCACCTAGCGGATAGTTGACAAACTCCTCAATTTACCGGCTGCTTGGAAACTTTGCTAAGTGTCATGGTGGCGGCCATCTTTGTAGGGCCTTGTCAATGGGGCCCTCTACACTACCATGTAGGACTTCGTTGCTGCTGGGTCCCCTTGTGTTGGTGGCCATCTTTGTCATTGCTCGCCCACAAAGATGGCTGCCACCACTACCTGACACCGAATGACACCGAAAACAAGAAATAATTCACATATAAGAATTATAATTATTGTTTTTGTAGTACTATTTTGCTTTAAAAACCCTAAGGTATTTATGACCCTAAGTGGGAACTCCGCTAGATCTTGCATTGCTAATTTGCTATGTAGTTTTTTTCTTAGACTTCTGAAATCATAAAACGATGAGCTTAGAATCTTGTTATAAATGCTATAAATAAATTTTTTAAATCCGCAAAAAAGGATTTATAAAATGATACTAAACCAAATCCGGTACAGTCGGATTTACTAAAGAATATCGACACGTGACCAACCCAGTGCGTATGAATTAAGGTGCAAATTACTCGTCAAATCAGGTCTAGATTCATATTTCCTAAATAGCAATTAAAAGCTGGCAATCTAGATGTCGCTACCTTCAATATTTGGTAATTGTTCTTGAATTTTTTTCTACTTCAGCCAATTATTTTTATTGTTTAATTTTTTAAGAAACATGTTACCTCAGAGGCCAAGATTTCAACAAAATTTTCAAAATACTTAATTATACCAAGAAATGACAAAAAAAAGATTTGTTTAATGAGGCGTTTACGCATTCTTGGGTTTTACCGGTTAAACCGGTTAAAAATATGAAGTTGATGATGGTTCCAGAAAACCGAAACGTTTGATTTAAAATCTGACTTCAGAGTCAGATGTAAATGAAAAAGTTGTTCTGAAGAATATATTCTTCAGATTTTCGAAATTTTTAATAATAAAAGAAATACAGCAAAAAAACAACAAGTCGATTTTTTATTTTTTTCTCAATATTTCCAAAATAAAAGCAGGTATGAAACTTTCCTTTTTAGATTATTATTATTGCTAGAACTCCGGTTCTAGCAATTTCTAAAAGCTCGTCTTCACACACAGGCTTACCTTCAAGCTTGTGCTGTCCACCGAAGCGTGTGGACAGCATTCAAGCGGCCTGTACAGACATTCAATTCGCCTGTGTAGGCCGACCTGCACAGACCACACCGGAGTGTGTGGACATCGTTCAGGCGGCCTGCGCGGGCTTTGATCTGGCCTGTCCAACTATAAGCGTTGCTTTAAAATCTGCAGTTTTGTCCTGCACAGGCCTAGCCGGAGTAAAAGCCTCTACGTATGAACGCAAAGTAATAGCTCACGTGTAGACTGTGGAGGCGGCCTGCACAGTGCACAGGCCAAACCGGAAGGTAAGTCTGTTCGTGTGGACTCAAAGTATAGTTCCGGCTGGCTTGCGCAGGTATGGCCTGCACGGGCCAAGCTAGAAGGCTAGCCTGTGTGTGAAGACGAGTGTTAAGGAATAAAACGCATAACGTTCGATAGAAAACGGCGACGTTTATTTCATATCCAAAAATGAAAAGAGCGCTAACGAATTTTTAGAAAATCCATTTCAAATTTTAGACTTATTTTGGCTCTATAAAGGTAGTCAATTTTAAAAATCAATTAGGGTAAGACGAAAACCTTACATTTTGGCTGTGCAGTAGGGTGGAGCGACATTTCATATTTTTGAAAATTAATTAGCCTGTCTTTAGAAAAGTTGTTAATTTTATTAAGAAAATCTACGATAATCTTTTTTTTGCAATTGATGAAGTTTTTCCACCGCCCCAACGGCTCTATAGGTTTGGGAGTTAAAACGGCGCTGTGGCGATGAAAAATAAAACTTAATGTTTTTTTTGTCGTACATGAAAAATGTTAATTTTATCATTTTAAAAATTTTCTGCTATCAGGAACTTAAACTAATCGGGGAGGTTCCCTTCGCCTCACCGGTCCTCTCTGCCCCATCTTCCCCTACTCTTAAGAGATGTTTTAGTATTTCGCGCGTAACTCGCGTATTTTAGATTTTAGAAAAAAAAATTTTTCAACATTTTCGTTGCAAATTTAATTTCCTACAAAATTACATTAGTAATTTTTTTCACTTGCAATTTTTTAAAAGTTACAAAACAATTTGTGAAACAAAGCAGGGGATGATTTTTTTATAATCGTCATATTTTTTTTATGTCACTTAGATCTCAAAATTGTTAGAATAAAAGTTTTAGAATTTTGAATTCTCTATATTTTTTATACAATTTATATACATTATACATTTATACAATTTTTATATGCTAATTCCAGTTTTCCAGGCATAATCCACAAGTCGCTATCGAAATTTCTCTGGCATTTTTCTGGTATTTTGACATATTTTGGTAATTTGTCATAGTCTGCTATTCGGATATTTTTCTGGTCATTTTTTTATATTTTTCTGGTATTTTTCCTTTCTTCTTCTACTTTTTTAGAGGGCCTACGGCGATGACGTTAATTTCTTCGTCATCATCGGATGCTTCGTGTCCTTCGTTTGTGAAGATCCTGTGAATGTTTCTTGCGTCCTCTTCGAAAGTGTTGTGTTGAGCCATTGCATCGTCGTCGCCTTCTAGTTTTTCTTCATCTAAATCGACCGAAATTTCCGGCACGTTTTCGCATGTCTCTCTTGCACAATTTTGACAAACTACAGTGCAATAAAGCCCAGCTTTACGGCAACCACAAGCTCCTCCACATCCCGTTTTACAAGAGCAGGATACTAATTTTATCAGCGTCTGTGGTGTAGGGTCCTTGGTTGTAGGAATTGGAACCAATCCAAATGAAGGTCCCTTTTTCCATCCGCATTCCTTCGCATCAAGTTTTATATTGAGCCACAGTTGGATCTGGTGGTAAGTTCGAAGTACATGCTGCGTGACCGCAGCCTGAGTTTGAGGAAGCGTAGCGAGATTTGGTATTTTTTTGGTTGCAGATTTGAGGAAACATAATATGTGTCGGTACGAATCTAAGGAGTTTTCGATTGTAGGGTTGCCTCCGTATAAAGCTTATGAAAAATTCAGTTACTTATTCAGTTACAGATAGCATGCATGCTATCAGCTATCCTCCATAGAGAAACAAAATGTGATTCCTGACAGATTCGTCGTGAATGAAACTTTTTGGCGAGAATATATGCTTAGGTACTTTTCCTCTTGCTTGCTTTTTAATGTACACGTTCGTAATGGTTTTTGGTAGCAAGGCAGTAAGAATTACCAGTAGATCAACGTCTTCGCCAATGATGAAAACTGCTTGGTAGGAAGAAGCTCTTTTGATGGCCTCTGTCACTATTGTGGTGTCCGCATCTTCAATACACGTCTCAACTTGGATCATGTTGCTTTGTAATTCTCCTCTTCCCTGAATTTTTCCAAGGCATGTACGAATTTCTCAACATAGGCTTGTGAAATCAAGCTCTACACAAAAATGTATAAGTTTCATACGCTGCAGAACAAGAACTGTATTTGTATTAGAAAATTGTTGATATAAAAAATATAGAGAATTAAATGCTCTACAACTTTTATCCAAAAGATTTTTCATCTAAATGACATAAAAAGAGATATGACGAGTAGAAGAAAATCATCCATTACTTTGTTTAAGAAATTGCGCTGTAACATTTAAACAATCGCGATAAACAAAAAATGCTACTGATGCTATTTTGTAGGTAATTAAATTTGCAACAAAAATCTACCAAAACATTTTTTTCTAAAATTTAAAATACGTGAGTTACGCGCGAAATACTAAAACATTTCTTAAAAGAAGGATGGCGCCTTTACACCACGGGGTAAAATTGTGCAAAATGTGTTTTTTAGCTCATGTACTGATACTCTTTAGGAAATCTAAAGCCAAAATCGTCTCGGAATTATTTCTCAGAGCACCCATGTAATGAAATCTAAATGTCCCCTACTATTAAAAAAAAATTGAAAATTTTGAAAAATTTGACAATTTAAAAATTTTAATAAAATTCATATTTTTGAAAAGTGTAAAAAATACTCTATTTAATAAAGTTATAATCATTAATCACGTATGATTCGTATTTTAAAAAAGTGAAGTTTGTGTAAAAACTCAAGAAAGAATAAATAAAAAAAAGAAAGAAAAGAAAAATTTAAGAGACAAAAATCACTTATTTTATCATTTCATAAAATTAACAAATGAACTAAACGAATTTAATTTTTTTGCGCATCAGTAGTTTTTTGGGGTTAACAGTTAAGAGATAGTTCTAGTAGTGCGATTTTCTTGAAATTTCTACCACTAAGCGACTTTTATGAGATGTGTGGGCAGTAAAAAAACTATTAAAATGTTTTCAGTACTTTTAGAGACAATTTGTTAATATTTTAACCCCAGCAACATTTTGTAAGTCACAGGAACTCGCTTTAACTCGGTGGTTTTCATGAAAACATTGTATAAAAAGAGTTTGGCACTTTTTCCGTGAAGGAAAATCGAGAGTGGTAATAAAAAACTTACAGCCTTTAACTTGCAGCATCAAGTAGAAGATAACTGAAAAGGTTTAAGAAAAATCGATGCTTCGGAGACTATACTATTAAAATATAAAACTTTACAGAGCTGCGTAAAGAAAATGTTCCACGCTCCTGTAAACACTAAAGATATTTCTAAGCTAACGACTACTGGCGGGTTAAATTTATTAATAATCTTACCTCAGAAGTAGACTCTGCGTCCAATTTCAAATGAACTGGAAGAAGAATAATTTCAAGGAAATTAGTGTTTTCTAGCTATATGATTTTCAATTCTCGACTTAGTGAAAACTTGCGATAGAAAAGTTTACAAGCCTCCACTATTACACATGTAGATAAAGTAGATAAATTAATAAAACGCCTTTTGTTCTTCGTTGACCAGCGTAAACTGTGAGCTAAATTAGTATCAAATCGGTTAAATTTATACCCACTTACGTGTCTTATATTGTATTTGCGTACTTCATTTAAGGGTTCTTGCATTATTTAACGAATTAATTACTAGGTGCTGTATTAAAACTAATATTGAGGTATTATAAGTAGGTACGAGGAATTGTATTATTTATTAGTTTTAGTTTTAAATGTCTTTAAATTTTACAAGCATCAGAAAATTCCAGATGGTGGCTATTTTTAAAGGCCATTAGATTACTTTAGAAAAATTATTTTTCTATAAATATTAAACAGTAGTTATCGCAATGATTTCGCAGCAATAGAATGGCATCTGCAATTATCGATGTCTAGAAATAAATATTTTTTCTGCAAACATCAAAAAAAGTCGACTTTGTGTTACTCAGAATGTAAGAGTGAAGTTTAACTTTCCCGCCTCGGTAGGAAAAGTTGTCAGACAATTAATAGTACTTTGCTTTATTAGGAGAGAAAGTACTGTTTTGTGCGACAAGACTGTGTTTGGCTGATGAGCGAGCGTAGCGAGCGAGTCTTGCAATACAGGCGAGTCACACAAAACTACTTTCACTCCGTATAAAACATTTTATTTTTGCTTCAAAAGTAAAGCGTAAAACTAAAAATTTTGATTTTTGAAACAGCACCATCTTTTGTCAATTACTTGTTACTTTAAATAAAACTTAAAACTTGTATTTAAAACTTTTTTTATTAAACTTAAACTCAAAAAAGAAATCAATTCATCTTGCACATAAGTCTGATGTGCCAAAATTGTTGAGATATGCCCTCAAAGTACTATTTTATCTATCTGATTACTATACTACAACAAGCTTAAAAGGTGGTGCTAATGTGCATTAGAGCATTAACGCAGAATTAAAAATTTTCTACTTCTTTAAATTTCGCAATACAGTGCAGATTGAAAATGAAGTTCTAACCACCTAAGAAAATTTCATTAATTATATGAAAAAATATTGAAACAAAAATAATAACCGTTATCAAGGATGTAGTATTAATTTCTACTAAACCACCCAAGGCAGTCATTCGAAGCTCTTGTTGAGCTTCTTGAATCATTAATTGTGTCGCTTTCTTTAACTTCAGAAAGTGTTTTCCGTGCCAATTGGAATTGTAGATGGCGTTTGATATTTTCAACGTCTGGAAACAAACATTTTAGTGTAAGTAATCTAAGGCTGGTTTCATAAAGGGTGCTAAGCACTTGTCTAACTTAAGTTCGCGACTGCGGACTTAAGTCCGTTTCATCACGTCAGTTTCATAAAGCTTTCTCAAACTCGAACCATGGCCAGACGAACAGTCGCCGCTTTCGGCGGTTATCGATCATTGTTCGAGTTTGAGAAAGCTTTATGAAACGGACTTAAGTCTCTTAGTTCGAGATCGCAAACTTAAGTTATGCAAGTGCTCAGCATGTGCCTGTGCCATGATGTGTGCTTAGCACCCTTTATGAAACCAAGCAAGGCTAAGGGGTAAAGCTTAAAAAGTCTCATACTTCGTCGACCATATACGTTGCAGGAATGCAGTAAATAGCGTATTGGCAAATAGTGTTAACAGCTGCCATGGCACTCGTAATTTTCAAAAATAAGACGGGGCTAAAAAAAATTAAAATAATCGAGTCGAATTATTCGAAAAACAGCGTTTTTGGGAAAATATTGGATTTTAAAACGATAAACTTTAACGTTAATTTTCTCAGAAGTGTTATTTTTCTACTTAGATTCCTGGGCTTCTGACCTCCTCAATTAAGGACTCAAAAGGAAGCGATTCGTTAAAAAACGCTATTATCCAATATGTTCCCAAAAAATAAAATTTAAATAAATTATTAGATGACGTACCTTTCAAATGTTACGTACATGGATGTGCAACACATAGGAGCTGTTGATAAGTATTGAACCAAAAAAATGATTGAAAAACAATTTTGGACATCTTGAACGTACCTTTAAAAAGAAACACTAATTAAACCCCATATTCCTAATATGAAGCATATCAAACTCAAACATTAGCTCAACCATCTCAGTTATTTGTATAGGAGAGTGAACCTCTAACAAATGGAATTTGTAACAAGACGGGGGCAACTTTAAAAAATTTTCATTTGGTGAGTAAAAACAGGGGGGAAAAGTCTACGTTTTTTTTCCATTACAAATTTATAGGTCATCTAAGAAAAAGAGGGTGTTTTTTAGTGATTTTTTTGCAAAATACTTGAAAAGGAAGCCAAATATCGATAAAATGTATAGCAACTATCTCGCTGACCATAAAATTAGGGGAAAGTGGGTAAATATCGACCACCTAAGGCATTTTTTGTATAAAATCTCTAAACTTGATTCAGAAAATTTGAAATTTTTTTTACATGTCCAGTATACTTCCATGCTTCTTAGAATTATTGTAAAAATTGAACATTGTAACACATTCCTCCATAAATAAATGTATAAAAGTCAAGCAAGTTTTTGAGGGGTAAAATCGACCCGCTAGGTAAAATTGACCATCAGGTAGGATAATATCGACCAAAGTATTAATTCATATAATTATTATTATATTAGAACACATAGGTATTTAAAAACATTAAAACTATCCCCTTAGAGTGTCTTTCCATTTTCTCTACAATTTTGCTTTAAACATATATGTATATATAGATAATAATTTGGAAGTTATTATTTTTATTTTGGTTTATACATAAGTATATACATTATAAATTGGAATTTATTTATTTTAAGTTATTTTCGGGTTTTCTTTTTAAACCTACTATTATTATACGTTAATTTAGTAGCATCATGGAACGCCATGTTATTCCCATCGTAGGTGACGGGAACTGCTTATTTCGTGCTGTTTCTTATTGCTTATTTGGTAACGACGAACGGCACAGAGAAATTCGGTTACGTGTTGTGGAAAAAATTAAGAGCGAATGGGAATATTATGAACCTTTTATCGTTGGTGATCCGTCTTATAGAACACCGATTAATAATTCAACGCAATATGGTAATTTATTGTCTTTAGATGGTGAATACGCTGGTCATGTTGAGTTGTATTGCATAAGCCAATTATTTCCTGATTATTCATTTAGGGTATATAGAGATAATAGTGACGATAATTTGCACTACGGTACTGGTAATATTATTTACAATTTACTTTTTTCTGGCAATGTTGATGCTGGGCATTATAGTGTTTTAGAGTTCCGTCCGGTACCAAATCTTACACAAGATTCGGTTGTACTAAGTTTATCACAGTCTAATCTTATACAACATACTACTTCCAAAAGGCCTAAAAGAAAGAAGACGTTAACAGGTCGCAGAGAACATACAAATGACCGTGTCCGAAAACATAAACAAAACCAAATACAAAATTCTTTTTCCATTAAATATAGATGTGCCGTTTCGGATGCTATTTCTAATGTAGCTCCATTTTACTTGGGTTGCTTAAGTAATAAATGTAACTATTGCTCTGCACTTTATTTTTCATGTGAAAAAAATGTGGCTGGCTACTTTAGTCTATGCTGTTGTAATAAAAAGTTTAAATTGCCCGCATTTCGTATTCCCGATAAAATGAAAGAGTTATTCACAGGGAATAACGACATGTCAAAGAATTTTAGAGATAACATACGTCAGTATAATAATGCATTGTCTTTCGCCTCATTTGGTGCAAATATAAAATTACCTCCCGGGTATGGTCCTTATTGTTTCAAAATTCTTGGTGTAGTGCATCATAGAATTTCTGCTTTATATCCTCAAAATACAGGTCATGCTTCTTATGGGCAGTTATATATTTTAGACTTCTCTGAAGCCAATAAAATTAGACTTGAAAATGCTGCAAACAACTCCTTAAGAAAAGATATTCTTGAAATAATAAATAGAGTCTTAAATGAATGTAACCCTTATGCGCAATCTTATAAAACGATGCATCAAAAAATATGCGAAGAACAGGAGGTAGCTCTAAAAGAAAATCGGGAGCCTATTAATTTGGTAATGCGCTTTTATCATGAACCACAAGCAGATCCTCGACGGTATAATGATCCTACAACTTCTGAGGTTGCAGCTGTTTTTGAATCGACCGACGGTGCTCCACCTTCTCACAGACATATTGCCGTTTATGACAATGATGGTAAATTAAGAAATATAGATTTTGATAGTATGCATTGCGATCCGATGTGCTACGCACTGATTTGGCCATGCGGTGAAACAGGATGGCATATATCAATGCCAACCGGAGGAGAGCGAAAAACTAAAATTCGCCAAAATATTTCTATGCGAGAATATGTTTCGTATATGCTCATGGTTCGAGGTTGCTCTCCTACAGGAGAGTTCAACCCAATACTTAAAGCCGGTAAATTGACTCGACAGTTAATTGTTGATTATTACTGCCGCATCGAAGGCGACAGATTGAAATATATTCGTAACCAGCAGAAAAAATTAAGGGTAGATACATACGCTGGTCTTGCGGACGCTTTACATGTAAGAGCTGAAAATGAAAGTTTAAGAGCTGGACATATTGTTATATTACCCTCTTCCTTCACTGGCAGTCCTCGAAACATGGCGCAAAATTATCAGGACGCAATGGCTATGGTCAGAAAATTTGGTAAGCCAGACATCTTTTTGACGTTTACGTGTAATCCTTTATGGCGTGAAATTACAGATAGTTTACAGTCTTATGAAACTGTAAATAATAGGCCAGATATTACTGTCCGTGTTTTTCACGCAAAAGTAAAAGAATTGTTACGTTTGATAAATCAAAAACAAATATTTGGCCAAGTACAAACATTTTTATACACTGTCGAGTTTCAAAAGAGAGGTTTACCTCATATACACCTATTATTATGCCTTCGAGATAACTCCAAGTTTAGAGAAACCTCAGATATTGACAAAGTTGTTTCCGCGGAAATACCAGACCCCGATGATATAACTTTATACAATTTAGTAAAGTCTCACATGGTGCACGGTCCTTGCGGTAATCTCAATAAAAATTCAATTTGTATGGTTGACGGTAAGTGTAAAAAGGAATTTCCAAAGGACTTTCTCCACGAAACAAAAGATAATGTAAACGGTTATACCCTTTATCGAAGAAGACACAATGGCAGAACTATCACCAAGAATATTCAAGGTCATGATGTACAAATAGACAACCGTTTTATAGTTCCTTATAATCCATTTCTCTTACTTTACTTCCAAGCGCATATTAACGTTGAAATTTGTGCAAGTGTTCACAGCGTTAAATACATCCACAAATATGTCTACAAAGGCCACGATTGTGCAAATGTACAAGTAACTACTGAAGACGGTTTAGTTCATCATGATGAAGTGTCTTCTTTTTTAAACACCCGGTATGTTGGTCCGAGTGAAGCTGCATATAGAATATTTTCGTATTCTATGCACGAACAATCTCATACCATCATTCGGTTACCTGTACATTTACCACAAGAACAACAAGTGTATTTCCATGACGATGATGCGGCTGAAGCCTTACTTAGAGCACAATTACGAGATACACAACTGACTGCGTGGTTTAGCTTAAATAAGGAACCCACTACAAGAAGCGCGTACATTTATCCTGAAACACCAGTTAATTATGTTTGGGAAAATCGACAATGTGTTTGGAAAAAACGTGTTAGATTTACCAAAATTATTGGTAGAATGTTCAATGTTTCTCCCATGGAATCTGAACGATACCATCTCCGATTATTGTTACTTAACGTAGTGGGTGCCATTAGTTTTGAGGACTTAAGGGTATGGTATCCCAGTTAAAAAGGTGTTCAAATTATGCTTATAAATCTTTCAAAAATTAATATTTTTATATTGCATTTTGATATTAGCTCAAAAACAATATGAAGATGGATTTAATAAAAAAAAAAGTTTGATTAAATGATTATTAAAGAGAATCAAATCTCAGTGAGTTTACCTAAAACGGTTGAATATAAATGAATGAATTTTCGTATGTGGTATATGTGTTCATATATCTCAGACTTAAAGTAAAAATAATTTGAATATCTTCTATAATTAAGGAATTATTAACAATTATTTGATTGAATTTGTAAAAAAAAGCGTTTAAAAGCGATTTCTAATAAAACGGATGAATATTCGGAATTAATTTTTATATTAGGTCTGAGATAATCACTCAGAGAATTATAATACCAAAAGAGAATACCAAACAAACCTACGGTTTGGCTGAAAGTCACTGAGATAGCTTTTAATTTTTGTAATAATTTTGCTGTATCAAGCAACCTGTCAATTTTGTAGTATTTCTATTACCACAGCCACCCGCTGTGTAGGACAATTAGACGAATATTCAAAGAGGTCTTCCAGGTATAGAAAGTAGAAAATACAATTTAAAATTTTTCCAAGATTTCAAACACTTAGGTAAATTTAGAAATTTCAAACGAATTTGTGTTTGACAATCTTTTACATTATCGCAGTTTTTAACATGAAATTGCTTCGGGGCATTAATATTCCTGTTAAAAGGTGTTCAAATAATAAGATGCTTATAAATATTTTTCTAGTTTTCCCATATTAACTCAAAAAAAATACTTAGATGGACTTTGTAAAAAAAATTATTTGACTGAATTATAAATACTAACGTGAATCAAATCTCAACGAGCTTATCTAAAACGGTTGAGCATAAATGAATGAATTTCATGGTATGTGCTATACTATATATTATACTATATACTATGTGTTTATATATCTCGGATTTAAAGTAAAAATAAATTGAATATCTTCTTTAATTAAGAAGTTATTCACAATTATTTAATTGAATTCGCGAAAGAAATAACATTTTAAATGCAATTTTAGTTTAAAATAATTCTTAGAACCGATTAAGTAAGTATACTCGTATGCCATTAGTACGATAACACTTCTAACAAAAAGCTTAAATTAAAACTAATCCCCTGGTACCGTTACGGCCTCCTGTATATTATAAGACAGGGAATGATCGTTATTACCCATTCTTAGTTTGATTTTTGTGTATAAGTATTCGGTTTTTGCGATAATTTTCAAAAATTACAAAATGCCACGTTATTCCGGAGTTTCTAAAAAACGAAACAAACAAGCAAGAGCCACAAAAATGTACCATGCAAGACGCCAAGTGTTAAATTTAATTAATAATTCTAATACTTCCGTGGAAGAAGATGCTCACCTCAAATATTTTAAAAAGTAAGTAAAAACTTGTTAAATCTAATAGATAACTGTTGGTAAACAGATAAAAAATCGGGAAGTAGCACGTTGTGGCTTGTTCGTATATAATCTATATAAATTTTTAGGAGCTAGCCCAGATGGAATTGTGGACGATGAAACCATAGTTGAGGTGAAATGTTTATTCAGCATACGCAAAAGCAAAATTAAAGAAGCCGCGGAACGAACAAACAATCTATGTGTCAAAGTAATAAATAACGAATTATTTTTAAAGGAAAACGATAAATACATGTACCAAATCCAAGGGCAACTTTTAATTACAAACCGTCAAAAATGCGATCTAATTTTGTATACCGATGTAGATTTGGAAGTTGTTTCAATCGCCATCGATCGAGATTTCTGCGATAAAATGTTAAAACAATTAAAACAATTTTGGTTTGAATACGGACTACCGGAACTTGCAGATCCTAAAATTCCACTGAACAAGAAAGTTCAAAAACTGTGTACTTGACCAATGTAATTTTTTTTGTAGGTAACATTATTATCTATGTATTTTTTATTAAGTAATTTTTTTATAAATATTTTCATTAAAGATAATAAGTACTCTAAATTTATTTATTTTATTTGGCTTTCTTAAATAAAATTATACACATCTTAAAGAATTTCTTTACGACCCCCAGAAATGCAACCCTTTTTAGGATTAACTCCACGGGTGTTCCATGAAACTTTAAACCTTTATGATTTATTGCTTTACGTACGTAAAGTTGCTTGATTTTAGGCGTTTCCAAAAATTCCGAAAATGCAATGCTCATAGCGGCCGATATTAGAACTGCGCTATACCCACATGATCTTAAAGACACACAAGAATATAACTTATTGTACTTTTAAGGAAGCTGCAATGCAACGAGGGCTACTTCAGGATGATACTGAATGGCAGCGTTGTTTACGCGAAGCATCGCTCTTTCAAATGCCTTTTCAATTGCGACAACTCTTTTCATATATTTGTATATTTCAGCAACCACCTAATGCAGTTCAGTTATGGAATATTTTTAAAGATTCTCTCAGTGAAGATTATGCACGTCTTCACGAACCACATATAGCTTATCAGTTAAGTCTTAGAGATATTAATGAAACGTTAAAGTTACATGGTTTTTCAGTTTTAACATTTGACTTGCCACATATCAATGACTTCTTACCACTCCCTGTCAATAATTATTTTTCCACACTTCAAAATCTTGATTATGATCTCTTGATTCAACAAACTAATAACGAACAACTTTTGATTATTAATGAAATTATTCATACACTACACCAAAATAATACAAGTAAAAGTAACGCATATTTTATAGATGGTCCTGGTGGTACTGGAAAGACATTTGTGTACCAATGTCTTATACAAAAGTGCTTTAACTTAGGTTTAGACGTTATTTCAGTAGCATGGACTGGTATTGCTGCTATGCTATTGCCAAATGGTCGCACGGTTCATAGTCGCTTTAAATTACCTTTGAAACTTCATGAAACTTCCGTTTCATCTCTAAACATTAACAGTAAAGCGTCAGATGAGATCAAGGCAGCAAGACTGATTATATGGGATGAAGCACCTATGGCAAATTTATACGCTTTAATGTGCGTCAATAGACTTCTTAAGGATATTATGCACAATGACATCCCTTTTGGGGGGAAAATAATCATCCTTGGGGGGGATTTTAGACAGGTCTTGCCTGTTGTGCCACATGCGTCAAGACAGACTATCATTCAAAACTGTATTAAATTCTCTCCTCTTTGGCCACAATTTAAGGTATTTCAATTATTTAAAAACATGCGAACAAGACCAGAGGAAATAGAGTTTGCGGATTTCCTCCTGAAAATCGGTAATGGCGATTATCCTTCCGCACATGATGATAATGAACCTTTTGAAGCCTCAACTCTTATTGACTTACCTTCTAAAATTCTTACTGAAGACGTTATTTTGGAAATGTTTGGCAAACACTTTGTGTCACCTAATGATGTTTTAAATTTTTCTAAATTTGCTATACTTGCTCCAAAAAATGAACACTGTCACGATATCAATGTTAAAGTTTTAAATCTGATCCCCGGAAATTTCAGAACATACACCAGTGTTAATAATTTAATAACAGAAGAAGAAAATGAAATCCTTCAATTTCCTCCCGAATTTCTAGACAGTTTAGAATTTAGTGGTTTACCTCCCCACGTTCTAAAATTAAAATGTGGAGCAATTGTTATGCTTTTAAGAAATTTAAATGTCTCCCAGGGGCTCCTAAATGGAACAAGATTAATTATTCGGAATATGTACGACAACTGTTTAGATCTGGAAATAATAACTGGTGAAAGAGTAGGTGAAAGAGTGTTGATTCCTAGAATTGACTTAACACCATCGGATACAACTCTTCCATTTTCTTTCAAAAGACGCCAATTTCCTATTCGTCTTGCATTTTGCATTACTATAAACAAAGCGCAAGGGCAAACCTTAGATCGTGTGGGCATTTATTTACCCCAGCCTGTGTTTAGTCATGGACAGTTGTATGTAGCGATGTCTCGAGTGCGATCTTTTGAAAACTTAAAAGTTCAAATAGTGCCACAAAGTCGCAGCACTCTTAATGTGGTTTTTAAGGAGGTACTTTAAGCTCGAAATAGGGGCCTATTGCACTAAAACTTTTCAATTAACTGTGTATATTTAAAAGTTCAAAGCGCAAACTATTTAAGGGTCTTTTACCATTGCTTTTTATTTTTCAACGATTTTTAAAATTTCTTTTGCTTTTTACTTTTTCACCTATTTTTATCTACTTTGAAAATGAAAGTACTATACTTTTTTTATTTCACCTACATTGAAGTTCAAAATATTATTCTTTACTATCATCAAATACCACATTTTACGATCTTTCAAAATATTGAAATTAAAAAAATTGTTTCCATTTGCTAAAGTCAACATATGAAATGTTTGGTATCATGTTACAACTAATTGTATGAGCTTTCAAAATATTTCAAAATGCACAGACTGTGTTTAAAATTAAAAAAAAAGTATGTTTTTTCCTCAATTACCTAGCGGATCGATTTTGAACAAATTCCTTTCTGCACTCCGTTGTTATCTGATACGATCTTATACCAAATTTTAAGTCAATCCCTTAAACCGTTTCAGACATTTCATAACGGATTGAATCCACACATATACACATAATATTGTGCCATTACGGAATGAAAAGTTTTCTCAAGAATTTCAATTCTGTTTTTTATAATTAAATAATGGAAATCATAATTTTCATTACATTTCTTGATCCGTCGAATTTCGACGGGTTGGACTCTAGTAGGTATTTAAAAACATTAAAACTATCCCCTTAGAGTGTCTTTTAGACGGTCTTTCACCGTATTATTACGGGACTTGGTACATAGATGCCGATGCCGCTTTTCTAATTCCTCGTTCATACGCTTGTACGACTTCTACCGCCGTTGTCGTATTGCATTTTATACAAGATTGATGAGATGTTTTCCTTACATATTTTTTAAGTAACTAGGTACATAAATCAACATAAGAAGTCATTTAGTTTAATATCGACGGAGATGGTCGATATTGCCCTATGAGCTGTGGTGAGGACTTTTTCCAAAGTATAATAAAGGCCAATTGTTCGTTTGATTTTAATTTAACTCAAATTGTTAAAAACATCTATTGATTAGAAATAGAAATATGCAATTTTAGCACTGTAGCCTAACAATAGACATCTATCGTTGGTGTCCGCGTGCACACTAATTTTCAAGTTTGAACGCGAATAAATAAAAAACAAATTATGATAGAAAAAAATGAAGCGAACAATTTTTGTCGAAAATTTTATAAGGAACAAGATTAACATAGTTTCATTAGTCTCTGCCAACTCTCAAGGTGTTAAAACTTAATTGCATTGCAAATAGGTAAAAACGATTACTTTAAAAAAACTGTCGTATACCATCTTCATAGATTCTCGAAACTAAAAACATGCCAAATGCTTTTTGTTAGTAATTTTATGGTCAACAAGATTGGTCCTATACATTTTATCGATATTTGGCTTCCTTTTCAAGTATTTTGCAAAAAATCACTAAGAAGCACCCACTTTTTCATAGATGGCCTATAACTTTGAATGTATGCAAAAAAAACGGTAGACTTTTTTTCCCCTGTTTTTACTCACCAAATGAAAATTTTTAAAAGTGGTCTCGTCCTGTTACTAATTTGTTAGAGGTTCAAGTCTAAGCAAACTGGACTACATTGTATAATTTTAAAGAAAAAAATTTTCTTATCTACTTCAGAATTTTAAACATGCAATAACGGCACTAAAATCTATTTACCCCAACAAGAATTTATGTTGCTTCAAATAAAGTTTGAATTTATCGACAAAAACTTTCAAATCTTTCTCCGACTCGATATCTTCCACATTCAGTGCTTCTAAATGATCGTATAAGATTTTAAACTGCGTTATAACTTCGTAACAAAGTCCCATGAACAGAGAGTCAAAAGCAACTATTCCACAACCGCCTACTAGAAGTGATGTACTGTAAGGAACCCAAACGAGATAATATATTAAAGGATCTTTGGATAAATGAAAAGTTCCTACTGGTAACGTGTTTTTTAGAAGAGAAAAGGGAATCAAAAATCCTAATATAATAGCACAAGTTTGGTATACAAAGATTTTCTGCAGTAAACCAGCAATCTTTAAAATTCGCGAGACGTTGCTTTTTGTAGCAGTTGAGCAATTGTCGGTTGTCCAAAAGCTCTTTCGTTTCTCAAAAAGATTTAAAAATTCAGTTCTATAGTAAACACAAAAAGTAAACTTTCCCAGAATCTGAAAAAATAATTCAAATAGAAGAAATAGGTGTAATATTTTAGCTTTAGCTCACCTGAAACACTGTACTATTGCCTTGCAAGTTATCAGGAATTTCGAACAGATTGATTAAATAAAAATAATTTACAGTTGAAATAATGGCACTGAAAGCAACAACTATTTCGCATATAACAATTAGGATTATGGTTTTTACGTTTGTATTTTGCCTTAAAAACCCTAAGGCTTTTATGAACTTAAGTGGAAACTCCGCTAGATCTTGCATTGTTCCGTAGTCTTTCCTTGGATTTCTGAAATAGCAAAATGACGAACTTAGAATTATAATGTTAGAAAAGCTCTGATAAAAGTATAATTATAGCACCACTCGCTTTTTTTTAAATTTATTTGAATTGCTTTGAACGTTTAGATAATTTTTTTTATACTTGTACTCAGGGCCATTTCTGCGAGTTGTTGGCGATCCAGGTGCAAAAATAATATAACCTTTTTTTAACAAAAACTATAGTAACTCATAATTTACAGGTTTTGATTTACGATGGTCAAGACATGGATTACTTATACTATTTGCCAAGTTTTATTTCATTAACCAAAGTTCAGTATCATATTACTGGACCCCTTTTAGAATAATGTTTTTACAACGCCAAAGAGGAAAATAACGGTTTTGCACCCAAAGGATGCTAAAACGAACTTAGTATGGTCATAGATCGGTTCAGCAGCCCCGAAATACAGGGATTCATCAAAAATACTGAAAAAAACAACAGTAATTCCATAAAATATAATTTATTTATTAAGTACGAGTCCGTCGGACCCGACTAGTACGCGGGGCTGCTTTTTTTATTACATAGGGAAGAAAGTTGATTAAATGTAAAATATTACGAATAGTTATTAAAAATTAGGAAGTTAGAAAAAGTTATAAAATAATAACTCACAATTTTCAAATTTGAATGAGAAAAATTGAGTTTAAAGTGCGATTCGGGTCCGATGAACCCGGCTGGTACTCTAAAGTGTTAAATACAACAAGAGGTAAGAAAATTAATCAAAAATACATGGAAATGAAAGCTGAAGCGTTTAGATTTAAATTAATGTATATTTGTTAAAAATGTCACCAGTATCTTGGAGTAAAACAGTCTGTTTTGATTCACTGTCTTTGTAAAAATTTAGAAAAGGCTCAATTGTAGATATTTTTGCAGAGTAAAATACCAATAACTGCTGACAGACTTCGCAGACATTTCCAGGTCATGCTGATTTTAATAGATTGGCAACCAGACTATTATCTCAGAGCTCCAAAATTAAAAAATGTTTTTCATAAGAAATTGGACGTAATTTAAATTTAAAATGAATTGGAAGAAGAAAAATTTCAACGCAAGTAGTGTTTTCTTGCCACACGATTTTCAATTCTCTACTTACTGAAAACTTGCGATAGAAAAGTTGACCAGCCACCACTATCACAATAAAAATATCACACTGATTGTTACAAAAACTAGTAGCTTTTACACATATCTTCCGTCGTTACATATAGTTTTATGTAACTGGGTGACCAATCTAAAGTAGATAAATATGAAACACCTTCAGTTCTTCGTTAACCACTGTAAACTGTGAGTCAAATTCACGCCATGTATTCTTACGTGTCTTATAATTATTGTATTTGCGTACTTCATTTAAGGGTTCTTGCATTATTTAACGAAATAATTACTAGGTACTATATTAAAACAAATATTGAGATATTATAAATACGAAGAATCCTATTTATTGTTTTTAGTTAACTGTTATTTTTTAAATCTTAAATTGTATAATTAATTTAATACTAATTAATTCAAAATGAAATTTGTGCTTCACATTATCAAAATGTCTTTAAATTTTTAAACTGTCGGAAAATTCCAGATGGTGGCTATTTTTGAACCAGTTACATTAATTTAAAGAAGTTATTTTTATGTAAATATCACAACTATCAATAATTTCACCCGAAGAAGTCATTCGAATTTCTTATTTTGTGCCTCTTGAATCTTTAATTGAATTAATTTTTGTACCTTGATGAAATATATAATATAGGAAAGTCTCCGGAACAGCAATGTTAATATTGAATCTTATAGATTATTTAGCGCCGAACACAAAAAAAATGTGGGGCTTCACCCCCTAGAAATGGGATAAAAGAGCCAAAATTCTCCTTTTCCACCATTATTTCTTTTTTTTTTTAACTAAATCTTGGAGGAACAATATTGTGAAACGAATGGATTGGCATAAGGTGCAATTTCGTTACAACTAAACCCCTTCAGGAAGTGAACAAGTCGTTATAATGCAGCTGGGGGCTACAATCAACCTACAGGAATGTGCTTAAGCTTGAATTCTTTCTAAAGCTCCAGAGAACAAGTATGAATCATAATAATTTCGAATATTGTTAGTAGTACCATTGAAATTGGTTAATATTTAAAGGGGTGGGCTTCATATACGAAAAACATAAAAAAATGACTTTTTTGGACATTTTAACGTTCAAATTTCTATTTGACTTAAAAAATAGCCACCATCTGGAATTTTCCAGCGCTTGAAATTAATTAATATTTACAAGCTAGGATTTAAAACGAGATAGGTAAATTAATTTCTAATTCTATATTTGTTATAATATAGCAACTAGTAATTATTATTTCGTTAAATTATTAATGCAAGAACAATATAAGACACGTAAGTATACATAGCTTAATTAACCAATTTGATATGAATTTAGTTCACAGTTTATAGTGGTCAATGAAGAACTGAAGGTGTTTTATTATGTAAGTTTAATTTTTTTTAAAGAAAATTATATTTAGTTTAGATTGGTAATGCAATCGTCTATTTAATGTGTTTTGGTTAACTTTAGCTAAATATTCATTACTGTAGTAGAGTCATAGAGTGGTCTTGTCACACTTTCGTGCAAGTATTAGGGGAAAGTTGGGTAATTCCGACCACCATTTTACAAATGACTTTATCTCTTTTATATTAAATAAAATTATAAAAAAAATCGTCCATCAGAGTCCTCGACATATTTAATTTTTATATTTCTACTAAATAGTCAAATATTCAAATATTCAAATAGTCAAATAGTCTCATATATTGGCTATATGCATAAATTTGGAAAATTCCAAAATTGGGTAATACCGACAATAGGAGGGTATTACTTAATTATATTCTACTGAAATAAATAATTTTACAAAAACTAACTAGACAAAAGGGTATTTCAAATGACCCATTTGAGAAATTTATGCAATTACTTATGCAAGTGTAATAACCTATTTATTTAACAGTAAATAGTAGAAACAAACGTGAAATAACGATTCGTGCGATTGTTTAGGAAAGAAAATATCTAAACAGTCTTATCTAGTTTTAAATACATATCCTAGATATCTATAGCGTACTTTCGCCAAACTGTAATATGTCTAGGTGGGTATTTCCCGGAAAGTCGACAGTACCCTACTCTCCCCTATTCAAGTAGATTGAAAAAGTTGATTGTAGAATTTTATTCTACTAGAATTTATTTCTACAATCTTGCCTAATTTTGCCTAGATTTCCTAATTTTCCAGGCATTTCCCGATAAATGTTTTCAAAAATTGTAATGATTCAAAATTGTAGGGAATTCGATGATGTTTGCTAGTAGGGGAGAGTTGGGTAAAATCGGGTATTTAATAAATAACGAGTTATAAAACACTCATCTTTGGTAGGAAATGTTTTCACGATTATACTTGACAAGTTGAGAGACTACAGTATTTTTGATTGCTCATAATAATTTTTTATAGTAACGTCTCATTTCATATAATAATAATAATATTTTTTTTTTCATTCACATTCTCCGATTTTCGCACCTAAGCTGGAATCTAGAAAAAAAGAAGTCCGACCGGAACACGTTTTGAAAGCTTTTTTCCTCTAGAAAGTTTAGATATTTTATTTCCATATCGTAGGGAAAAGATGAAAATATATTACCGTGTCTGAGAGATGTTTAGAAGGGCCATCTATCAAAAATCGTAACGCACCCACAACACTTCTAAATTTTATTAAATTATTTCAGAAATCCAAAGAAAGGCTACAGAACAATGCAAAATCTAGCGGAGTTCCCACTTAAGGTCATAAATCCCTTAGGATTTTTAAAGTCAAATACAAATACGAAAACCAAAATACTAATTCTTATATGCGAATTAGTTGTTGCTTTCGCACTGATAATTTCAATTATAAATTTATTTTACGTGATCGATCTGTTCGAAATTCCTGATAATTTGCAGGGCACTAGTATAATGTTTCAGGTAATTTAAATATTTCATACCACATCCGTGAATAATCTAATTATTTTTTCAGATTCTTGGAAAATTTAGTTTTTGTATTTATTATAAAACTGAATTTTTAAATCTTTTTGAGAAACGAAAGAGCTTTTGGACTACCGACAATAATTGTTCGACGGCTACAAAAAGCAACGTCTCGCGTATTTTAAAGATTGCCGGTTTTCTGCAGAAAATCTTTGTATACCAAACTTGTGCTATTATATTAGTATTTATGATTCCCTTTTCTCTTCTAAAAAACACGTTACCAGTAGGAACTTTTCATTTATCCAAAGATCCTCTAATATATTATCTCGTTTGGGTTCCTTACAGTACATCGCTTCTTGTAGGATCTTCTGCTATAGTTGCTTTTGACTCTCTTTTCATGGGACTTTGCTATGAGGTTATAGGACAGTTTAAAATTTTATACGATCATATAGGAGCACTGAATGTGGAAGATATCGAGTCGGAGAAAGATTTGAAAGATTTTGTTGATAAGTTCAAACTTTATTTGAAACAGCATAAATTCTTATTGAGGTAATGGTTGTACCTTGTAGTGCCGTTATTGTACATTAGTCTAATGTACCTTCCGAAAAATCCCAGATAGCTGAATTTTTGGGTGAGCTTTAAAATTGTTGTTCTAAACAAACAATGTCTCAAAAGTTCCCATCGATCCGACCTTTGCTAAAAAATTTATAGGCGGATGAAGGTACGAAAATGCAGTTTTTCCGAAATATCCCATAAACTATTGATTTTTCGATAAAAATAGCTATTACTAAATTTGTAGATCGTAAAGCTTCTTACAAAATAGGTTGTACTACTATTACTCGAGGTCTTAAGTCTGCTGCCAAAATGACGCTTAAAAAGATGAAAACCGAATATACTCATTTAGATCATACTATCTTCAAAAGTATCGAGTTTAGATATAGTAAACCTCAGCACAATTTAAAACATAATTAAATTCTTCATCACTCTACGCAAAAATATACAGGGTGTTATATTTAAAAAAATCAAGATTTCGTCACTTGAATATAATTAAGCTCCTCTCAAAAAATACCCAGTGAATAAAATCGATTTTTTTATGGAAAAGCATAGCGGACCTACGTCGACAGCAAATATCTGGTGTTAACCTGCTAAAACGACCACCCTGAGAAGGGGTGTTTTTTTCAAACAAATCGCCTAGTGGTTGTTTTTGTAAGTTAAAGAAATATTTTTGGTTCCTACGTGGTTCAAACTACCTGCATGTTCTAACTGCATGTTTCGGGTTTTCTCATCCTAGATGAGAAAATACACAACAAAAAGATTTTGATATCATCGGACAGCAAAGCTGCTTTGCAAGCTCTAAACATTTGCAAGATAACCTCCGGCCTCTTTTTGGAGTGCGTGAAGACGCTGAACCAGATATCCAAAGATAATGTCCTTAGCCTTAGCTGGATCAAAGGACATCAAGGAAATGAGGGTAAAGAAAAAGCAGATGGCCAAAAAAGGTTCAAAAACCCTCCCCTATGGCTCTGAACCAATCCTAAAACCAGACCTAAAAACAGTCGATACCCTCCTTAAGAACCATACTCATCTAATACACACTAGAAGAAGAACAAATAATGCAAGTTGTCTCCAGAGCACAAACTCCATACGAGCTCCCTTTAGAAAGCTTGTAAACTACTGTCTAAAGCTGTCCCGAGTTAATCTACGAACAATTGCAGAGATACCCACGGGAAACTGTCTGCTAAATAACCACCTTCACACACTGGGATATAGTAGATGATCCCAAATGTCGAGCATGCGATCACGAAGACAAGACCGCTGAAGACATGCTTTGTCAGTGTCCAGCTCTAGCGTCTACAAGAAGATCCGAGTTGGGGGACTTCTGGCTCGACATGGCGAGAAAAAGCGCCACTCCTCCCGCTAGAGTGGAGTACATGCTAATAGTGGGTTGGCTTGAGACCTGATGGGCTTGGGGAAGCTACTTGAAGGTTGTATAATGGATCCAAACAAGTCGCCTAAGTGCTGGGAGCTTGCTCCCTTTTCACTAATAATTCAGAGATTCAAACTACCCTCTATCATTTCCCATTAATAAAAATTGAACTGGGTGTTTTTTTGAAAGGAACAAACTTTGCTATTTTCAAGTGAAGAAAACATGGTTTTTCTAAATGGAACACCCTGTTTATTTTTACGTAGAGTGATAAAGAACTAAGTTATGTTTCAAATTGGGTTATGGTTTACTATACGCAATATCTTGGAAGATATAAACTAATTCAGCATTTAAGGTTATCTTCTTTTTAAGAATTATTTTGTGCAGTTCCCTTAGGACACTTGAGTGATGAACTTTTCTTGTAGGAAATTTTGTGAGCTACAAATTTGATAATAACTACTTTTGGCGAAAAATTAATAGTTTACGAGATATCCGTATTTTCTTGCATTTTCTTATCTCTATAAAACTTTTAGCAGGGGTCGGATCGATGGGGGGTTTTGAGACATTGTTTATTACGGTAATATCAAGATTCATACAAAAATTCACCTTCCTGGGAATTTTTCCCAGCTTACACCATAATTGTGTTTAATTTGACTGGATTACAATGAAAAATTAATATTTGCATCACCACTTTTTGCTAACCAACTGAGCTGAGCACTGCTCTAGTATCTATAGTTTTTTTTGTAAATTTTACATTTTTAACTGCCTATAGCTAGGTGGCGGAGATCTACGGGCGATCAACTGCCATGGTAGAAAGTCGTTGAACACGTTAACAGCCCCGTGGGTCGGCAGCTACCCATATTTAACATGCTTATACGTAGCCAACGACAATACATGAACTCTACTTTTGGTTCTGGCGGTTAACGTGTTTTAAAACTTAAATTTAATTCCATTTTCATTTGAAGGTACATTCAAGATTTGCAAGATTGTTTTTCTATTATATTTTTGGTGCAATACTTATCAACAGCTCCCATTTGTTGCACGTGCATGTATGTAGCATTTGAAAGGTGCGTTATTAATTTATTAAAGTTTTACTTAGGTACAGTTACAGGCCTCGCAATTATTGGCCACCCTGGCTGTATGCCAGGGTGGTTATTAGCCAACAACGACAAAAAGACAGAAGGGGAGGTTGTTGATTTACTACATGTTGGCAAAATAAATTTACCCATCAATTTAAGTAGAGAGTGTTATGATGATTGCATCCACAATTCGTGCTAGACTTATAGCCAGGGTGACCATTAATTTTGAGGCTGACTGTACCTGTAGTTAGGTTTTTCTTACGTTACCGACACGTGACTTTTAAAATAGTCAATAAATAATTAATTAAATTATAAATTTTCTAAATGAATATTTAATAATAATTATTTAATTAACAATAAATGTATTAACCGAATTGAATAGTTAAACTCACTAAATTTGGTTTTTAGTTTTTATTTATACATATTAAGATGGTCACGTGTCGGTAAAGTAAGAAAAACTGAACTATACTTATACATATTTAATTTGGTTTTAGTCCAAGCGTAATTATGAAAGTCACGAGTGGCTTGACATCTTTTAACGTTGTTTGCCAATACGCTATTTATTGTATTCCTGCAACTTATATGGTCGACGAAGTATGAGACTTTCAAACTTAGCACTTTGGATTTATCACTAAAATGTTTGTTTTCAGACATTGAAAATAGCAAATGCCATCTACAGTTCCAATTGGCATGGCAAACATTTTTTGAAGTTAAAAAAATCAACTCAGTTAATGATTCAAGAATCTCAACAAGAGATTCGAATGACTGCTATGAGTGGTATAGTAGATATTGATGCTAAATCAATAATAACGGTAACTATTTTTATTCGAGTATATATTTTTTAATTAATCTATTTTTCTTAGGTGGTTAGAGCTTCATTTTCAATCTGCACAGTATTGCGAAATTTGAAAAAGTAAAAAAACTTAAATTCTGCTTTAATGGACACTTTAGCATTTCGGCTTGCTCTTGAAGTAATTAGATAGCTCTAATAGTACTTTGATAGCCGATCTGAACAATTTTAACTTCCTTATGTAGAGGAGCACCTTTATAGCCTAAAAAATAGCAAATGAAATTATAAAAATGTACAATTTATTTATTGACATAGTGACATACGAGTAGTTTCCATACGAACCGTGCCGAAACAAACTGGAGAATCGACAAAACTGCAACTGAAATACCGAGGGCCATTAGTCGTCATAAGAAATATGGGATCCGATGTCTATCAACTTACCACTCAAGGAGATAGTGGACGTCGTTATACTACTGAAGCTCATGTGTCGCAGATGAAAATAGACGCGATAGACGATGTTGAGAAATATTGGTCGAAGAAGTCGAACCGGAAGAAGAATCCGAAGAAGACTTAGGACCAAGTAACGAAGAATGGATAGCAGAGGAAAAGGAAGAAGCGACCGAAAGAGAAGTGAGAGAGAGACCAAATCGAGAGAGCCTCAAACCGAGACATCTCGAAGACTTCGGCTGAGGACAGATGACAGCATCAGTATGGCCGACTGTTGTCAATCGTAGGTTGGCAGGACTGGAGGAGGAGAGTGAGAAGATGGCGACTAGGTGGCACACCGACTCTGGGTAAATGTGTGAAAACGTTAGAAATAAGTTAATATATTTATCTGTAAAAGTAAACTTTGTTATAAATAGAACTGTAATAAATGTGTGAAAAAGTTAAGAGTAAAGTTAATACCATCCAGGGATCCAGGACGACTTGGCCGAAAATGGGACAAAAAAATTTTTTTTCTTCAAACGTCAGAAAAAGTCGCCTTTGTGTCACTCAATAGGTAACGGTGAAGTTTAAGTTTCCTGCCGAGACAGAAAAAATTATCAGCAAAGTACTTTTCTCTGTCTAGACAGGTCTAGGCAGTCTAGACAGACAAAGTAAATTCTTAACCCAACTTAATTTTTATTTTTATAACGTAAAAAATGTTTTCTAAGCATTTGTAATGTAAAAAATTTAATGTTGTTTAAATTTTCCTTTATAATTTGTTCGTTGCGTTTAATAATTAGCTTTTTTATCCAAATTAGAGTTAATTTTAAAAAATATTTGACAATTGAATGCAATTGAACTATAAGTAATTGACAAGAGATGGTGCTCTTTCAAAAATCAAAATTTTCAGTTTTACGCTTTATGTGTGTAGAAAAAATATAATGTTTTCTACGGAGTCAAAGTAGTTTTGTATGACTCGCCTGTATTGTCGGACTCGCTCGCTACGCTTGCTCTTCAGCCAATCACAGTCTTGTCACACAAAACGTCACTTTGTCTCCTTATAAAACAAATAACTATTTCGCAAAATCGGTCTGCACACGCAAGTTTGAACGCATTTACAACATACACAAAATCTGAAAACCTAAAGAAAAAACGTCAACTGCAAATATCTTAGCACAAAATTTAAATTACCAATAATAGCACTTCACAAGATGGCAATGAAAGAAATATATTGCAAAAACTGATAAAATAAAAAATATGAACCAGGAGTCAGAAATCAAAATAACTGTAAAAGCCCGTCCACACACACAGGCTTACCTTCCGTGTGGACACTGTTCAGGCGGCCTGCATAGGCCAAACCGGAAGGCAAGGCCTGTGTCCAGAGTTGGGCAGTATCAATGATACATGTATCTTTGATACGTATCTTTGATACTTTTGTATCTTGTATCTATGATACTTGAGGTGAAAGTATCTTGTATCTTGTATCAAAGATACTGAAATTGAATTATCATGTATCTTGTATCAAAGATACTTATTAGCATCAATGTGCCCAGATACTTTTTAACACTTATTTCAAAAATTAATAAAATTCAATAAAAAACAAAAAAAAATTTAATTACTAAAAAAACTTGAAATAAAATTGGCAAAAGAGCAGGTACATAGGTATTGTTTGAGTTTGGTAAATGTTTGACCTTCCTGTCGCCATTCCTTTGTTAGAAGATTTTAAATTCTTCTAAAAAAAAGTATCAAGCATCAAGTATCTGTATCTTGTATCTTTCGAACAAAAATTAAAAGTATCTTGTATCTTGTATCTATGATACTCGAGCTGAAAGTATCTTGTATCTTGCATCAAAGATACTGAAATTGAGTTATCATGTATCTTGTATCAAAGATACATTTTATAAGTATCTTGCCCAACTCTGCCTGTGTCCCTGTGTGTGTGTTGTGGACGGGTCATACACACATCACACAGGCTTACGTTTGGCCTGTTCAACCTGAACAATGTCCAGATGCTCAGGTTTGGCATGTGCAGGCCACCTGAACACAGGCCAAATTGGAAAATTGGCCTGTGTGTGCCGGCGCAAGCTTAAAATTGAAATTAAGAAATCTTATAGTCAAGAAAAATCGCGTTATTTCATGAAAATGATGTGGTTTATTTCTAGCAAATTTCTTTATTGTAAATAGCTTTAGTAATAGTATATGTGATTTGTTACGATTTTAATAATATACAGGGTTTACAGATGATATCCGTTTACTCTGTAGAGTAAAATCTTGATTACACTCCTGGACTCATAGCTCCAAAGTTCAATCGGCTTCGGCATTAAAGCGACAATACCTCTCCTGTATAATAATCACCCTGTATGTACCTAAACAATTTTAAAATGTAGGTTTAATGATCACGTATTACCATGCTAAAATTGGTTTTGATATCTCAAATAGTTGAGAAGCAATCCTTCTAAACAGTAAACACCCACCTTGTATAAAGTTTATTAATATTAAAAAGCTCACACTGAATAATAATAAATGAAACTCTGAAAATGAAATTTTTTCATTTTAACCCCCCCCCCACCCAACAATGACCAGGTTGCAAATGGCCCGAACTATCAGACTTCCCGGTACTAATTTTATTCCCAGTCCAGCCCTGGCACTTCATGTAATTACAAGTAGTAGATTTTTTTTGAACAAGCCCAATTTATATACAGAGTGTCGAAAAAAGACACAAAGTTCTTTTCAATGGATAAAATTAAACGATCGAAACGTAACCTGTTAGGGCTGTATGACATGAACTAACTATTTAGTAACTGTTAGTTACTAAATGGTTACTAAATGAACTCAAGGAGCAAAAACACGGGAATCTAAGCTTTAACGTCAACGTCAAAATGGGCGGATAAATTTTGACGTTGACGTTATCTTTCGCATTACGCATTTCGGGTGCGAAATACGTGTATGGAATGGCTTGCCATTGAATTATTTGAATTGAACAAATTGAATTATCACATACCTTAAGGCGACTTTCTTCCATTTGAGTAAAATATTGTTGGTAAAACCAGCAAAGTTCAGGAAAAGATAGACGTATATAAAATGAATTGAGAGCGTGTTGCACAATTTATAAGGACGTGTATATGAAAGATTTCTTGTGGGATAGAGATTTGTACAACTTAGTCATCAAAATGGTAAGTTTTATCGTAACACGAACCAACGAGGGCTCTTCAGAAATGTTTCATATTATTATTTTTTTTAATTTGAACACTTGAACAGTTAGTTAGATAGACAGTAGTTACCATGGCGGGCGGTCGTGGTGTTTTATGTGAGATATGTAAGAGGGTTGTTGACCGGTATGGAGATGTTATAAAATGTAGTAAATGTGAAGGAAGTCATCACATAGAGTGTGTTAAGGTCGAGCTGGAGGAACTGAGAAGATTAGTTGATACAAAGGAAATCAAAGTGTGGAAATGTGAGAGATGTGTTAGCATAACCTCAAAACCGGAATTAGTAAACAAAGAAAATAAAAATGAAAATGAAATAAGCATGGTTTATGTATCTGAGGAAAAGCGGTATGTACCAACAGAAGTAATAATTAATGAAAACTCCTTTTTAAGGAAAGAAAATGAATTGCTTAAACTCTTAGTACAGGAAATAAGAGACAAAAACAAATTATTAGAGGAGAAAATGAATGGAACAGAGGAGGTGCTAAAAAGACAATGTGAACTAAAGTGGGAAAAACAACGAAATGCGAATCTCGGGGGAAACGTAAATATTCAGAAAATGGGTGAAAAGGGTATCGAACATAAACGCAAAGCGGGTGATGCGGATGGAACAATTGACGAGGTTATGAAGATAGGCCACAGTATGAACGATCGCAATGACAACACAAGTATAATAGGCAACCCAAGTTACTCGCACGTTACTAAAAATACTAGTAAGAATGAAAATGAAGTTCCAATAATTGTAGAGGATAATGTTGACAGAAATGAGGGTTGGAAAAGAGTAGACAGTAGAAAAAGAAAAAGTAACAGAAGACCAACTATTACAGGAACAGCAAAAGCAAGTGTAGAAGATGATGAATTCAAGGCGGCTGAAAAGAAGGGATGGCTATTCATCGGCAAGGCAAGATCGGACGCAACTGCAACAAAAATCAAAGAATATCTCAAGAAGCGCTTCGCAAACAGAGAGTTCCAAGTCGAAGAAATTAAAAAACATGAATCGAACACAAGCAGAAATAAATCTTTTAAAGTGGGCGTAGATTATGATCTCTTGTGTGATGTAATGTGCCCAGAGGTGTGGCCGGAAAACCTAATCATAAGACGGTACCGGTTTTTTCGAGACAAACAGTTTGATTCAGGAGCAGCGAAACGAGAGTTTTAATATAAACCTACTAAATTACAATATACAATCCATGAGCATGAAAGTGGAATGTCTAGAACAAATGCTTGAGGAACATGATATAGGTATAGCCTGTATCCAGGAACATTGGATGAACAACGAGAAAATTAACTCCGTAGTTTTTAAGAATCATAAAATGGCATCATACTACACGCGAGCTACAAATTATGGTGGAACTCTAATTGTAACCAAAAATAACATGCGAACTACAGAGATAACCGAATTAAAAAATTGTTGTGTAGAAAAAACATTTGAAGTGACGGGTATAGAAATAAAACAATTAAATAGTGTGGTAATAAATGTTTACAGACCACCAAAAAATGATAAGGCCGCAGTCGAAATTTTTATTGACAAACTTTCCGATTGTTTAAATATAGTATCGAATAAAATTCAACAAGATACAATAATTTATCTAGTAGGCGACTTTAACATAGATATAACATCTGATAAAGGAATAGTAAGTGTCTTCCTAAACGTCTTGAGTGAATATGATCTACAGCCAACACAGAGAGCACCTTCAAGAATAACCACAAAGAGTTCTACATGTATAGATAATATTTTTTGTAATGCTTCACCTGCGACGTGGACGAGCAAAACAGTTAACCCTCATCTATCCGATCATCTTGCACAAATACTAACAGTAGACTGCAACTATCAACCTGAAAGAAAAAGTAAACTAATTAAAACACGAAAGGTAACAGAAGAAAACATCAAGTTGTTGCAAAGAAGGTTACGGAGTACGGACTGGACATCACTGTATGGCTTGTCAAACTCAACAGATGAAAAATTTGAGAGTTTTCTCAATACTCTTAGTGAAAACCTAAACAACATATGTCCTGAAAAGTATATTTCAATGAAAAAACAGAAGACGACCAAAACATGTTCACATCTGCTCGAAATGAAAAATAAACTTGACGCCCTGGACACAATACGCAGAACATTAAAAACGGAACTATCGGAAAGTGCGTACAAGTCATATAGAGGTTTATACAGGGAAGAAATTGTAAAGACAAAAAAATTGAAAAATGAGGATATGATTGCAAGGTCAGGTGACAAACAAAAAACTATATGGAACATAATACGTGAACAAACAAAAAAGCCAAAAGTTATAAACAGTGCGTCTATCTTACCTGAAGATCTAAACAACTTTTTTGTAAATGTAGGAAGCGATACTGCCAAAACCGTACCAAGGAGCGAAAGAGATCCCATTGAATATCTCAGTAGTGTGAAAAAACCATCTTCATCTTTTTATTTGTACAGTGTAACCCAAGAAGAAGTCACAAAAATTACAAAAGGACTTAAAAATAAGAACTCCAGAGATATAAATGGTTTTTCTACGGTGCTCTTGAAAAAGATTATCAAGGAAATTGTTACACCTCTGACCTACCTCATAAATAGGTGTTTCGAAGATGGCGTCTTCCCGATGTGCCTAAAAAAGGCTAGAGTAGTGCCTGTTTTTAAGTCGGAAGATGAGACATTACCTAAAAACTACAGACCAATATCTATCCTTCCGATATTATCCAAAATACTGGAATCCGCATTGAAAAACCGACTGATGGACTTTTTAAACAAATTTAATATAATGTCAAGAAAACAGCATGGATATCTGGAATCGAGATCAACAGTTACAGCTATGATAGATATAGTGGAGAGGCTGTCGGATTCGTTTAATTCCAGGCACAGTGCAACAGTAGCCTGTTGTGATTTAAGTAAGGCATTTGACACTATAGATCACAAGATTTTGTTAAAAAAACTAAACTCATACGGCGTCAGAGGTCATCCGCTGAAATTATTTGAAAGTTACCTGCAAAACAGACACCAAAAAGTGACTTACAACAACATGGAGTCCAGTTGGAAAACGATAACACACGGCATACCCCAAGGATCTGTCTTGGGTCCGGCTCTTTTTGTGGTTTATATCAACGATCTGCCAGAGAATCTAAAAGCTGACGAGGTGGTCATCTTTGCAGATGACACAACTATAGTGAACTGTGATGCAAATTCACAGGAAGTAAAAATGAAAACAGAAAGATGTCTCCAACTGGCCGAGGAATGGTTCTGCGCAAATACCATGAAGCTGAATGTCACAAAAACACAGCTGGTGAGCTTCAGCACCAAAACTCAGACTGGAAGTGAATGTATCAAGTTACTGGGTCTTCGCCTGGATCCCAGTCTCCGGTTTGATGCTCACATAGAACACGTGACAAGAAGACTATCAACCTATTTGTATGTTATGCGCGGACTGCAGAGAGTGGCGGGATACCGGGCGGTGAGGGAAGCCTATTACGCCTTCATTCATAGCACGATTACCTATGGACTCATTGTGTGGGGAGGTTCTTCGAGTTCGCACGATGTCTTCTTGAAACAAAAGAAAGCGATAAGAATCTTGTGTGGTGCAGATTACAGGAGTAGTTGTAGACAACTTTTTATTAGAGAGAAGATACTCACCTTGTATTCCTTATATATACTGGTTTGTTTGACTTATGCTCATCAGAATCGCTTGCATTTTCGCGTCCATAGTGACACACACGATCACGACACGAGGAGTAAAAACCAATTAATAATACCCTACCATAGAGTAAACTGTGCCAAACAGGGTACAAACTATTTTTGTTTAAAATTATACAACAAGCTACCAGAACACATAAAAAAGTATCAACTAAACAAATTTAAAAAAGTAGTAAAAGACTATTTGGCTGAGAATGCCTTTTACAGTGTTCAAGAGTTTATGAACTTGTCCGTGGTCGATTTATAGTGATGTTTTCTTTTTAAACTGTTGGTGAAGTTTGAGTGTTTGAGAATAATTGTAGCGATATGTATTTATTGTTTTAATGTGTATTGATGTATTGATATTTTATAGACTTTTTATAGATATTTTATAGACTATTTTACAGACTTTTGTAGACTTGTCATGTAAGTTTTTTTTTTTTTTGATGGCGAAATACATATATTATTATATTATATATATAGTTTCTCGGCTCGGTTGATATAGGTGATACTGTCGGAAGATTAATTTTTTACTCTTGTTTTACTGAGAATTTATTTAATTTTGTGAAGTTATTTAAGAATAGTGATTGTATAGGTATAGTGTTTATGTTATAGTATAAGCGATTTGATATTTTAATTTTACTTAAAGACATTATCAGCGTCACAATAATAGACTAATAATTAATCTACGTACCGCTGTCATTTTTTACTAAGGTAAAAATAAATAGTACTCCTATACGTTTAAAGCAAGTCGTAGTGGCGCACTAGTAGGGAAAACTATTCCGACTCGATTTCTTTTTTTATTTCTTCTCAAAAAATAAATAAATTACAGCGAACTGTTTTATTAGCCTTAAGCAAATGTCACTTTGACGTACGCGCCAAAATGATTGACAAGTCAGCTGCTATTTATCTAGTAGTTGTAATTTCAGTAATGGAGTTTGTCAGTTGTCATGAAGTTCAATTTTATTCCACAAGGTGCACACAATCGACGGTCCCAAACGTGAAATTACAGTGCAGTGAAATCTCCCTTTACGGACACCTCCAATAAGCCGAAACCTCTCATAAACGGGCAATTTTATAAAAACCAACTATTGAAATAGTTTATATTTCTATCTCTATTTAGCGGACACCTCTTATAAGCGGACAATTAAAAAGCGACCAGTGCTGCCCGCTTAAGAGAGATTTAACTGTATTAACAATTATTTTTATTGTATAAAACTCAAACAAATTTATACAATAAAAGTAGTTGGCAATACTGCAGTTTGACGTTTGTGACCATCGTTTGTGCGCACCTTGTGGAATAAAATTGAACTTCATGACAACTGACACACTCCATTAATTAGAATATTTAAAAAAAAAATTGCGCCACTTCGGCCTCGTCTAGAATAGCATAAACTAATTCATTTGCTGTTGATTTAGTAGCTTCGCACAAATATCGGACGAAAAGATCATCTTCGGGGCGCTAAACGTTTTAGCATGAAAAATAGAATGCGTTCAGTGAGAGCTTCTAAACATTTACTACACACTCCAGTTTATAAGGCGACAACATCTTCGGAAAAAAACTCTTCACCTCCTTTACGCCCTTCTCAAAAACCATCATCTATTAAAGACATTAAAGACGAAATTAAAGACAGTAATGTTTCTCCTCAACCATCAACATCGGGTTTGTCCTCCGTTCAGTTACAACACACGCCCGTTTATAAGGCGACAACTACTTTTAGAAATGATTCGGAAAAAAACTCTTCGCATCTTTCGCCCCCTTCTCAAAAACCATCATCTGTGGAGATGCCCGAAATTGAATTGGACGATATTAAAGACAGCAATGTTTCTGCTCAACCATCAACATCGGGTTTGTCTTCAGTTAAAAGTGTCTTAAAAAGTAAAAACTCGGACCAAAAATACGAAGTAAGTGGAAGGCGAATTGTAAATTTGAATGCCTTTTTTAAAAACGTTATTAGTTTTCCACATCTAGAGATCTTTTCTTGTCACAATAATAACTTAGAAATTATAAGTGAGCAACGTTTAGGACTGAACTCAAAATTGAATGTACAGTGTAACATGTGCCAAGTTAGAAAGCAGATCGAGTTGGACGATTCTACATGCGCTCTGAATATTAACAAAGCAGCGGTTCTTGGAGCTATTTCAACGGGAGGAGGTTATAGTCAACTTCAAGAGTTTCTTGCGCATTGTAACATTCCGTGCATGGGGACTAATTTATTTAGCAGCAATCAAGACGAAATCGCTACATCTATACACAATGTTGCTTGGGAGGTTATCCAAAATGCTGGAAAAGAAGAATACAATTTAGCAGTTTCCGAAAACAGGCTCGATACAGATGGCATTCCGATGATTACGGTAGTAGCCGACGGTGCATGGAGTAAACGCTCATATCGTGTAAACTATAATGCTCCTTCAGGAGTAGGAGTTATATTAGGACAAAGAACGGGAAAAATTTTGTTTCTTGGTATAAGAAACAAATACTGCAGTATTTGTGCAAGAACTGCTTCCTTGAACCATCAGGATCCTATTGAACATATGTGTTGTAAAAACTGGAATTCGTCGTCAACGTCAATGGAGGCAGATATAATAATACAAGGCTTCACATCCAGTATCCAGATGCACAATTTAAAGTATATTTATTTAGTTGGCGATGGGGATAGTAGCGTTACTAGAAAACTAGCGGATACACGACCTTACGGCCATAGATTAGTACAAAAAATAGAATGCCGCAATCACCTCCTCCGAAATTACTGCAATAAATTAAGGTTTAAATTCAAGCGTGCATATAGTGTGTTTTAATCCGCGAGATGGCCAAACTATCGCATGATCAACGGTAGTAGACTTACAGAAAACTGACTTTTGCATTTACAGAAACCTATAAACATACTGACAGAAAAATATATTTAACCTAAAATGACATAGACAGTGAAGGTCAGCTACGACGATGCTTAGTTATTGACTGTGTTTTGACTCGTCGCTATCATAGCTGCTGACGTTCACTGAATGCACCCATTAGAGCTGAGGTTATAAGAACTCAGACAGCGTTTTTTGAACCACAAGTTCAAACATTAAAAAAAAAATACATGTTATGTAATACCTACTGTTAAACAACATATATAATTTTCATCAAACTCTAACCCATGGTTTTTGGATAACATCAAGAAAACTGTAAAAAAAGAGGTTTTTTGAAATTTATTACTAAACTAAAGTACAGAATTTCCTGAATTTACTTCTACAAAATGTAACGGAGTTTATACTAATACAGTAATTTTTTGAAAATTTTTGAACTTGTGGTTTTCTTAATACGGCCGAAGAAGTTAGAAAAATGCACACAATTTCATTATTCTTTAGAATATAATACCAGATGAACGTAGAAAATGAGGGATATAGGCCTAGAGTAACGCATTATACACAAAAACTGGACTAATTCTTTGAATTTTCGTAAACAAATTAAATTTACGAAAGACGAATATTCAAAATTTAGTCAAATTGACAGCGCTGTCATCAGCGCTGTCATCAGCGCCATAACTAAATTTTTCGGATGAAATGCACACTATACATTACTATGCACGCTTGCATTTAAACCTTAATAGTTCCATCTATTGGCCTCTGTTTCAATAAATCACAACATATTGGAATGACAGCACGTTTAAATTTAAACATTTCTCAGTCATCAAATTAACTTTTTTTCGAAAATTCAAGATGTTGGTGTAGTTTTTATGAATAGTGCCCTACTATAAACCTATGCACATCTCATTTTACGTCTATCTATATTAAATTCTAAAAAATTAAAAAGTTGTATGCATTTTTCTAACTTCTTCGACCGTATTAAGAAAACCGCAAGTTCAAAAATTTTCAAAAAATTACAGCTTTAATAGAAACTCCATTACATTTTGTACAAACAAATTAAGAAAATTCTGTACTTTAGTTTGGTAATAAATTTCAAAAAACCTCTTTTTTTACCGTTTTTTTGATGTTATCCAAAAACCACGGGTTAGAAGTTGATGAAAGTTACATATGTTGTTTAACAGTAGGTGTTACATAACATATATTTTTTTAAAAATTTTTGAACTTGTGGTTCAAAAAACGCAGTCTGAACTTAAACCTTAAGAGAGTTGACGAAGAAACTGATTAGTTCAAAAGGGCGAAAAATTAATGTTGTTCAAAGGAATCTACTAAACAATCGTATTAAAAGACTGCGTTACGGAGTTCAGTATGCTGTGAGGCATACAATCGAAAATTGTACTGAATTGGTTCACATTGAAAAGATGAGCAAATTGCGCAAAAATATATTAAATGGACCTCATCATGTATTTGGGGATCACAATAATTGTGAAAATTACTTTTGTAAAGGACCCAAAGAACCAAATGAAAAAAACTGGATACCGGAAATGATCGATTCAGGATTGTATCAAGATATAATGATTGTTGTGGACCGAGTTGGCCGAAATGTTGAAAGTTTATTGTTAAATATGGACAATAATATTGCTGAACGCTATAATTCCGTCTTATGTAAGTTTGTAGGCGGCAAGCGTATTAATTTTTCGTTACGTAGATCATACGAAACTCGGTGTGAGGCTGCCTCAATTTCATTTAATATTGGAGCAACTCAATATCCCCGCCTGTTACATAAAAGCATGACCGATCGTAGTCCTGGACTTTTCACAAAAAAATATATGCATGCCGTAAACGCTAGCAGAAGTAGAATGAGTGTTCGAAGAGCATTATTTAAGAAGCAGCCTGGAAAAGAAAGCAAAACATTTGCACCAGCTGACGCGGATTATGGAGAGGATATGGAAGAACTAGCTTTATCTGAAGAAGAATATAAAATTCGCGAAGCAAAATATTTAAGTATGTTGAGTAAAACTTCAGTCGAGTTGCAAAACTTATCTTATGATACAATAGGCCAATCAAATAATATTTTGTGGAGACAAGAACGTTCCTTCAGATTAACTGCATCAAATTTTGGCAGAATTTGTCGCATGAACGTCAATACGCACTGCAAAAATACAGTTAAATCTCTTTTATACAGCACCTTTCGTGGTAATGAGTTTACAAAATGGGGAACAGATCATGAAACCATTGCAATTAGGGAATATGAAAGCATATATATTATGGTGTTCGTATTCAAGAGTGCGGTTTATTTATTGATGAACAAAACCAATTCCTTGCCGCTTCCCCAGATGGCTTAATTGACGAAACTGGTTTAATAGAAGTTAAATGTCCACAATCTGCTGCAGAGATGTCTCCAAAGGATGGAATTGCCAATGCAAAAATTAAGTTTGCAAAAATTGTCGACAACGAAGTTAAATTAATCCAATCTCATTATTATTATTACCAAGTCCAGGGACAACTGAATATCACCAATCGGGACTATTGCGTGTTTGTAATCTGGACTCCTTTGGGATTAGAGAGGGACATTATTTACAAAGATGAAGAATTTTGGAATAACATGAAAGTCTCATTAAAAACATTTTTCTTTAAATGCATGTTGCCAGAGTTAGTTGACCCACAGCATCCAAAAAAAAAGGAAATTAAAGACTTGAGAAAAAAACAATAAACTACAAGTTCTTGTAAGAAATAAAAATACATATACCTTCATATACATTTTACCTTATATACCATACCTAATGTGGTAAGTGCAGTTTTAAACAAATTTAATGAGAGTTCCTTCCCGTTAGTGTGCTTACTGCTTAGGTAACATTTTTTATGTTATCTATTTAAAAGTTAATAATAATTCATAATAAATATAAACAATAAACACAACAGAACTTAAATTTAATAAAAGTGATTGTGGATTTACTTTTTGGCAAGCACTTGTATAGCTATGTGCAATAAAGGTGTAATTCAATATCATGTTTATCCGTCGTGAACGTTTATTGCTGATAAGAGACCGAGAACTTCAACTTGGTAAGAAAATTAAATAATAGTTTACGCCTAAAATATATGCAATTGTATTGAAAAAAATTAGAAAACAGGGGCAACTTTAGTTTAAGTTCACGCCAAAATAACCAATAAAAATTGTTAAAATTTTAGCAGTCAATAGGGAAAGGTGTATTTTATTTTTCTACATGACGATAAATTTGATAATATAAGTAGGTTACCCTACAGATGAGCTGAAAGTTTGGTGACATTTAAGACGTTGTTACCTTAAAAGTAATTTTATTTTTGGAATTAGATACATGTATCGAAATAGATTCATGTTTTGTCTAACTAAATCTTTTTAAATTATTTAAAAATCTTTAATATTAACAGAATAATATAAACTAATTCGACATGCTGTTTTTCGGGTGCGATAGAGTCGCCTTAAAGTTGAATTTCTCGGCGTGAGAATTCGATAGGTGGAAAAATATGTTCCAGTAAACTTCTCCAAACTTTTTTTTTAATTATAGGTATAAAATATGCAGTGCTCGATCATTCGACATAATTGGCTCAACACATTTAACGTTTTTAAAAATTAATCTTTTTTAAATCAATCAAACATTAAAGGTTACGCTTCGATCTTTCAATTTATTATAAAACCGTGTAATACTTTTAAACGCTTTCATAACTTCTGTATTTTTTATCAACGTGAAGCACTTCTATAGTAGATATTTAAGGAACTTTAAATTTTGTACCAAGACAGATCATACCTAGAAGTTATACCAACTAAATTCCAATATTTTTGAAAAAACGCAAGGGGTGGTTAGACTCCCCTCCAGTTGATCCCCTGGGGATTTTTCGGGAAAGTCGGAATTTTTCACAGAGTTTCAGGCCGTGATGTGCTCCTGTTCCAAATTTGGAGTTCGCGGGACACCTGGAAGCCCTTCATTAATTATTGATATAGGGGAGAGTGGGTGAATATCGACTACCTAAGGCATTTTTTGTATGTAATCTCTAACTTTGATTCAATAAATCTGAATTTTTTTTACGTGTCCAGTATACTTCCAAATTCATTGAGTTTAATATCGACTGAGATGGTCGATATTACCCCATGAGCTGAGGATGAGGATGAGGACTTTTTCAAAAGTACAATAAATGCTAATTGTTTATTTGATTTTATTTTAACTCAAATTGTTAAAAACGGCTATCTATTCATTAGGAATAAAAGTATGCAATTATTTGTTTTTAGAAAGCCTTTTTACCTTAAAACTACACAGCAAAATATACTAAAGAAAACTAGAAAAACTTATTTTTAGCACTGTAAAGCGCATGTGCAACACAAACATTTGTTATGAGTAGCCAATGTTTGCAACATGAACCGATAAATGATATAGTATGCTTTATTTTCTTTTTTTACGCCTACACTGATCTACGTATAGAGCACTGGTCGATATTGGACAAGGGTCGATATTCGCCCACTTTCCCCTACGTACTGCAAGACAGATTTTTTATTGGCGATTTCGTCACGCCTCTTTAATAATTTAAATACGTTTACTACTACGTTGGTGGGGATAAATACCAATTTAGTGATCTGTTCATCCCCACCGCTCGCTAATATAAATCTGTCTTGCAGTATACCTTGTTACCTTTTCTAAGGTTGCTTTTTGCGCATTACTTTTTCAAAGTTACGAAATATTTTGTTATTGTCTCTTTGAAACTACCTAGCATAGCCTGAGTGAAAACGTTTACAATAATTATTAAGGTTCTGACTTCTGTGGGCTTTATTTCTCTTGAGGATAGAGCCGAAAGTTCTTATTTATTTTAAATACAAACCTTAGTATTTCAGTACGGTTTTAAAGGCATCACCTCATTAAAAAGTTTCTAATTTCAAAAGTATGCAGGGTGTTAATGAATTAAAAGAACAAACTTTCAGTAGTGATAGAAGATATTATAGTTGAGTCCAAATAAAGTGGCGCATGACTCATAGCTACGTAAGCTAAGAAAACGTGATTATTATCGCAGTTACTCTCCAGCTCCACCACACAGAGAAATATTGAACTAGTCCTGCATTAAGATTAGAAATACATTTCCTATCGACTTATCCTTACACTGTAAGGAAATGAATCATGCGCCACTTTATTTGGACTCAACTATAAATAGTAGCATTATTTTTTGAAGTGCTCTTTTGTGATATGCTCTTTGAGGTGTCGTTTTGGTGGCAATGCGCAAAAGAGTTATTTCTTATGCATCGAGCAACGAAGTCGTTATAACCAAAAATTTGGTTATAACGACGAAGTCGCTTTTAACGTCCGAAAAAAGCAAATTTTTGGTTTGGCAGGCCGGGTATAACGACGTGACGTCATATTAGTGACGCCGGAAGAATAGCACGTGGTTTTTGGTCCCGCCTGGCCATGTTTGTAATCTATGGCTGCAAATAATTTTCGGGATATTACCCGACGGCGCGGCGGACGGGAAAAATGATGTCGAGAAAAAGAAATGTTATGTCTATTTCATGGCCTCTTATTGATAAAGAATTTTTTATAATAATAAAAATGGGTAAGTTTTGATATAACGACGACCAGGTATAACGACTCTTTCTAAACGGTCCTTTCGCTGTCGTAATATCCGACTTTCACTGTATTTAAAAATATGTTTCATATTATTTATTGTATTTAAATGCATATAGAATACAGAAAAAATGTACATTATAATTATTGTCTGAAGAAGTAATAATATTTGTGCTAGGTATAGTGCACAATAATATATAAGAAAGTAATAAAAGTTTGACTCTTTGCCTTTTGCTATCATAAATCATTCAAAAAAAGGTTCAACATTTTTTCCCTTCAATTTGTTTAACAAAATCATTTTAAAAACGAAGAAAAACATGTGGTATTTAACAATCGTCGTAAACCATTTTAAGAAACTATTTTTTAGCATCTCATTTAAATTTAAATTCAAACTTTTACAACGGTTGTTAAATACCACTTGTTTTTCTTCGTTTTTAAAATTCTTTTGTTAAACAAAAATACAAAAACGTTGAACCTTTTTGAATCATCGTAGCTGGTCGTACAGCGAAAAGCTTTCATTTTGAGTAAAACTTTCATTACTTTCTTATATATTTTTATGCACTATACTTTTCTACTATGTGTAATTTCTCTACTTTTTTAAATTTCTCAATACAGTGCAGATTGAAAATGATGTTCTAACCACCTAAAATGTTAGATTAATAAAAAAATATATATTTCAAGACACAATATCAAACCGTTATCAATGTTTTCATATCGATATCAACCAAACCACCCAAAGTGGTCATTTGAAGCTCCTGTTGAGCATTTTGAATCATTAATTGTGTTGATTTTTTCAACTTTATGAAATGCTTTGAATGCCAATTAGAGTTGAAAATTGCATGTGTAACTTTCGATGCCTAGAAAAAAAACATTTTAGTAGTATAGGTAATTAACGGCATTTTTGTACATTTCATACTTCGTCCGTCATAAACGTTGCCGGAATACAATAAACAGCAAATTGGCAAATAAGATCAGTACATATTATGATACTGGTAATCTTCACAGAAATGTCTGGACTAAAACAATTTAAAACATTAAAAATTAACAGTTTAATAAATTTATTCGAAGAGGTGAAAGGTTCGGCTGCGGCTCACCAGTCATGATCCTCTTTGCGCCAGTAACAACAGTTTTACCTTGCTTGTAATTTTAAATACTATAAAAACGTACCTTTCAAATGCCACATACATAATTGCGCAACATAAAGGCGCTGTTGATATGTACTGAATCAAAAATATGATTGAAAAACAATCTTGTAAGCTCTTAATATAACTGTAAATCAAAAACCAAATTCAAAAAAAAATATCTGCGGGGTCAATGAAAACTCACCTTAACAAAAATTTATGTTGTTCCAAATAACAATCGAATTTATCAACGAAATCTAACAGTTCGTCTTCTGAGTGGATATTGTCAACATTCAGTGCTTCCAGATGATCGCACAAAATTTTAAACTGAACTACAACTTCATAACACAGTCCCATGAAAAGACAGTCAAAACTGATTAAGGAACAAGCAGCTATCACCATCCCTAAGGCGTTACAAGCCCAAGCACTGTAATATGCTAATGGATCATTGGAAATATTAAACGTTCCTAATGTTAAGGTCTTTGTTATCAGAGAAAAAGGGATCATTAGTCCTATTATAAGAACGCAAGTTTGATATAAAAATGTTCTTTGCAGAAAACTGACAGTATTTAAAATTTTTGACACACGTGTTTTTGTAGCTTTCGAACAATTATTGGAGTTCCAAAAATTTTTTCGTTTTTCAAAAAGATTTAAAAATGCAGTTTTATAATAAATGCAAAAGGTCAATTTTCCAAAAATCTTAAAACAACATTGAATTATAATAATATGTAGGTACAAGATAATAATGGATTGCAACTTACCTGAGACATTCCACTAACGCCTTGCAAGTTATTAGTAATTTCGAAAATATCGTGGGAATAAAAATTATTTACTATTGAAATTATGACACTAGAAGCAAGGACTAATTCACAAATGAGAAGTAGAATTCCAGATTTTGCATTTGGAATTGGAACTAAATAGCCTAAAAGGTTTATATACTTTAGTGGATAGTCCACTAGATTTTTCATTTTCACGTTAGACTTCTGAAATAATAAAATAATAATACCAAAAGTATGGAATAATGGAATTATTTTGTCTCACTTAGTGTCTTGAGTTTACAGATATCAAGACCGAAAAGGTTAAATAATTAACTGATTTACCACTTTCGATTGTTCAATCCTAGGATTTCTCTTTTATTTCTGCAGTTGAGTCTAACAGATACAACACACATCAGCTTTATATCAGTTTATACTAGTAAGTATTGAACAAAGAAAGATCATATGAGATACCTTTAGTTTCTCGTTGAGCACTGAAAGTTTTTTGAACTAAATTCGATTTAAATACTGGAGATATCCGCCTCCAAATTATCGTCTAATAACTAGTTTCCTATTAATTTATTTGGTAGCTACGCATTTAGGTTAATTTTTAAATATTTAAGTTAGTTTAGTCACCAGGTCGGTCAATAAGGGTTTCAATTATAAAAAAGATCAGGAAAAACTCGAACAAATTTTTATTCCCCTCTTAATCCGGATTTGGCCTTCACCGTTCGCCTTAGAAACCATCGCAAACAATGTTATTAGGTTATGGATGCTCCAATGCTCCTTTTAGGCCGAGTATTTCAATCGAAATACTCCCTAAAGTCCTAAAGTCTTCCCTCCCCTTCAACCGATCCCTCTGGGGCTATTAGGGACTTAAATTTTTTTTTAAATCTTTAGGGAATGATAATAAGCTCAGGTCCGGACTGGCCTGGCCGGCTGGCCGGCGATTGCCGTGATATTGGGTGAAATTGGGGCCAAATCAAAATAAATGGAAAAATCAAAATGAAGAAAAAAGTTCTTAATAAACAGTGTGTTTCACTTTAGTTGAAGACACATGCATAACTTTTTTGTTTTGCTTAATGAATTGCTTAATTTTACAGTACGAAATATGTTTAAATTTTCCTAAAGTCGATCTAAGCTCGTTGACCATGAAAATTCTAAAAATTTGACTCTTTAGAACTCAGGTCCGTGATAGTGCCGCTACTCGCTTCTGCATTTGGGACCAATTTATTTTGTAGCCAGTGGGGTCAACCACTAGCCAGTCCGGCCCTGTTCGCTTGTATTTACAAAAACAAGCAAGAAAAAATTTTTTTAACACCCTCTCTAAAAGTATAGATCTATTAGGTATTATTTTAAACTTTCAAAACTTTCTAATAAAATATGCAATGATCAACATAATTGGTCTAACCTTACACTAACTATTTTAAATCAATTACACCTAAGGTCTGTTTTACATGAACTAACTATTTAGTAACTGTTAGTTACTAACTTGGTTACTAAATGAACTGAAGGAGCAAAAACACGGGAATCTAAGCTTTAACGTCAACGTCAAAATGGGCGGATAAATTTTGACGTTGACGTTAATGCTTAGATTCCCGTGTTTTTGCTCCTTGAGTTCATTTAGTAACCATTTAGTAACTAACAGTTACTAAATAGTTAGTTCATGTCATACAGCCCTAACAGGTTACGTTTCGATCGTTTAATTTTATCCATTGAAAAGAACTTTGTGTCTTTTTTCGACACTCTGTATATAAATTGGGCTTGTTCAAAAAAAATCTACTACTTGTAATTACATGAAGTGCCAGGGCTGGACTGGGAATAAAATTAGTACCGGGAAATCTGATAGTTCGGGCCATTTGCAACCTGGTCATTGTTGGGTGGGGGGGGGGTTAAAATGAAAAAATTTCATTTTCAGAGTTTCATTTATTATTATTCAGTGTGAGCTTTTTAATATTAATAAAATTTATACAAGGTGGGTGTTTACTGTTTAGAAGGATTGCTTCTCAACTATTTGAGATATCAAAACCAATTTTAGCATGGTAATACGTGATCATTAAACCTACATTTTAAAAATGTTTAGGTACATACAGGGTGATTATTATACAGGAGAGGTATTGTCGCTTTAATGCCGAAGCCGATTGAACTTTGGAGCTATGAGTCCAGGAGTGTAATCAAGATTTTACTCTACAGAGTAAACGGATATAAACCCTGTATATTATTAAAATCGAAACAAATCACATATACTATTACTAAAGCTATTTACAATAAAGAAATTTGCTAGAAATAAACCACATCATTTTCATGAAATAACGCGATTTTTCTTGACTATAAGATTTCTTAATTTCAATTTTAAGCTTGCGCCACACACACAGGCCAATTTTCCAATTTGGCCTGTGTTCAGGTGGCCTGCACATGCCAAACCTGAGCATCTGGACATTGTTCAGGTTGAACAGGCCAAACCGTAAGCCTGTGTGATGTGTGTATGACCCGTCCACAACACACACACAGGGACACAGGCCTTGCCTTCCGGTTTGGCCTATGCAGGCCGCCTGAACAGTGTCCACACGGAAGGTAAGCCTGTGTGTGTGGACGGGCTTTTACAGTTATTTTGATTTCTGACTCCTGGTTCATATTTTTTATTTTATCAGTTTTTGCAATATATTTCTTTCATTGCCATCTTGTGAAGTGCTATTATTGGTAATTTAAATTTTGTGCTAAGATATTTGCAGTTGACGTTTTTTCTTTAGGTTTTCAGATTTTGTGTATGTTGTAAATGCGTTCAAACTTGCGTGTGCAGACCGATTTTGCGAAATAGTTATTTGTTTTATAAGGAGACAAAGTGACGTTTTGTGTTACAAGACTGTGATTGGCTGAAGAGCAAGCGTAGCGAGCGAGTCCGACAATACAGGCGAGTCACACAAAACTACTTTGACTCCGTATAAAACATTATATTTTTTCTACACACATAAAGAGTAAAATTGAAAATTTTGATTTTTGAAAGAGCACCATCTCTTGTCAATTACTTATAGTTCAATTGTCAAATATTTTTTAAAATTTACTCTAATTTGGATAAAAAAGCTAATTATTAAACGCAACGAACAAATTATAAAGGAAAATTTAAACAACATTAAATTTTTTACATTACAAATGCTTAGAACACAATTTTTACGTTATAAAAATAAAAATTAAGTTGGGTTAAGAATTTACTTTGTCTGTCTAGACTGTCTAGACCTGTCTAGACAGAGAAAAGTACTTTGCTGATAATTTTTTCTGTCTCGGCAGGAAACTTAAACTTCACCGTTACCTATTGAGTGACACAAAGGCGACTTTTTCTGACGTTTGAAGAAAAAAAATTTTTTTGTCCCATTTTCGGTCAAGTGGTCCTGGATCCCTGGATGGTATTAACTTTACTCTTAACTTTTTCACACATTTATTACAGTTCTATTTATAACAAAGTTTACTTTTACAGATAAATATATTAACTTATTTCTAACGTTTTCACACATTTACCCAGAGTCGGTGTGCCACCTTGTCGCCATCTTCTCACTCTCCTCCTCCAGTCCTGCCAACCTACGATTGACAACAGTCGGCCATACTGATGCTGTCATCTGTCCTCAGCCGAAGTCTTCGAGATGTCTCGGTTTGAGGCTCTCTCGATTTGGTCTCTCTCTCACTTCTCTTTCGGTCGCTTCTTCCTTTTCCTCTGCTATCCATTCTTCGTCACTTGGTCCTAAGTCTTCTTCGGATTCTTCTTCCGGTTCGACTTCTTCGACCAATATTCCTCAACATCGTCTATCGTGTCATCATCATGATTTCGGTAGATTTTCATCTGCGACACATGAGCTTCAGTAGTATAACGACGTCCACTATCTCCTTGAGTGGTAAGTTGATAGACATCGGATCCCATATTTCTTATGACGACTAATGGCCCTCGGTATTTCAGTTGCAGTTTTGTCGATTCTCCAGTTTGTTTCGGCACGGTTCGTATGGAAACTACTCGTATGTCACTATGTCAATAAATAAATTGTACATTTTTATAATTTCATTTGCTATTTTTTAGGCTATAAAGGTGCTCCTCTACATAAGGAAGTTAAAATTGTTCAGATCGGCTATCAAAGTACTATTAGAGCTATCTAATTACTACAAGAGCAAGCCGAAATGCTAAAGTGTCCATTAAAGCAGAATTTAAGTTTTTTTACTTTTTCAAATTTCGCAATACTGTGCAGATTGAAAATGAAGCTCTAACCACCTAAGAAAAATAGATTAATTAAAAAATATATACTCGAATAAAAATAGTTACCGTTATTATTGATTTAGCATCAATATCTACTATACCACTCATAGCAGTCATTCGAATCTCTTGTTGAGATTCTTGAATCATTAACTGAGTTGATTTTTTTAACTTCAAAAAATGTTTGCCATGCCAATTGGAACTGTAGATGGCATTTGCTATTTTCAATGTCTGAAAACAAACATTTTAGTGTGATAAATCCAAAGTGCTAAGCTTGAAAGTCTCATACTTCGTCGACCATATAAGTTGCAGGAATACAATAAATAGCGTATTGGCACACAACGTTAAAAGATGTCAAGCCACTCGTGACTTTCATAATTACGCTTGGACTAAAACCAAATTAAATTAATATAAGTACAGTTCAGTTTTTCTTACTTTACCGACACGTGACCATCTTAATATGTATAAATAAAAACCAAAACGATTTATTTAGTGAGTTTAACTATTTAATTCGGTTAATACATTTATTGTTAATTATTATTAAATATTTATTTAGAAAATTTATAATTAAATTAATTATTTATTGACTATTTTAAAAGTCACGTGTCGGTAACGTAAGAAAAACCTAACTATAGGTACAGTCAGCCTCAAAATTAATGGTCACCCTGGCTATAAGTCTAGCACGAATTGTGGATGCAATCATCATAACACTCTCTACTTAAATTGATGGGTAAATTTATTTTGCCAACAAGTAGTAAATCAACAACCTCCCCTTCTGTCTTTTTGTCGTTGTTGGCTAATAACCACCCTGGCATACAGCCAGGGTGGCCAATAATTGCGAGGCCTGTAACTGTACCTAAGTAAAACTTTAATAAATTAATAACGCACCTTTCAAATGCTACATACATGCACGTGCAACAAATGGGAGCTGTTGATAAGTATTGCACCAAAAATATAATAGAAAAACAATCTTGCAAATCTTGAATGTACCTTCAAATGAAAATGGAATTAAATTTAAGTTTTAAAACACGTTAACCGCCAGAACCAAAAGTAGAGTTCATGTATTATCGTTGGCTACGTATAAACATGTTAAATATGAGTAGCTGCCGACCCACGGGGCTGTTAACGTGTTCAACGACTTTCTACCATGGCAGTTGATCGCCGGTAGATCTCCACGACCTAGCTATAGGCAGTTAAAAATGTAAAATTTACAAAAAAAGCTATAGATACTACAGCAGTGCTCAGCTCAGCTGGTTAGAAAAAAGTGGTGATGCAAATATTAATTTTTCATTGTAATCCAGTCAAATTAAACACAATTATGGTGTAAGCTGGGAAAAATTCCCAGAAAGCTGAATTTTTGTGTGAATCTTGATACTGCCGTAATAAACAATGTCTCAAAACCCCCCATCGATCCGACCCCTGCTAAAAGTTTTATAGAGGAATAAAGGTAAGAAAATGCAAGAAAATACGGATATCTCGTAAACTATTAATTTTTCGCAAAAAGTAGTTATTATCAAATTTGTAGCTCACAAAATTTTATACAAGAAAAGTTCATCACTCAAGTGTCCTAAGGTCACTGTACAAAATAATTCTTAAAAAGAAGATAACCTTAAATGCTGAATTAGTTTATATCTTCCAAGATATTGTGTATAGTAAACCATAACCCAATTTGAAACATAACTTAGTTCTTTATCACTCTACGCAAAAATAAACAGGGTGTTCCATTTAGAAAAATCATGTTTTCTTCACTTGAAAATAGCAAAGTTTGTTCCTTTCAAAAAAACACCCAGTTCAATTTTTATTAATGGGAAATGATAGAGGGTAGTTTGAATCTCTGAATTATTAGTGGAAAGGGAGCAAGCTCCCAGCACTTAGGCGAATTGTTTGGATCCATTATAAAACCTTTAAGCAGCTTCCTCAGGCCCATCAGGTCTCAAGCCACTCCACTATTAGCATGTACTCCACTCTGGCGGGAGGAGCGGCACTTATTCTCGCCATGTCGAGCCAGAAGTCCCCCAACACGAATCTTCTTGTAGACGCTAGAGCTGGACACTGACCAAGCATGTCTTCAGTTGTCTTGTCTTCGTGATCGCATGCTCGACATTTGGGATCATCTACTATTCCCAGTGTGTGAAGGTGGTTATTTAGCAGACAGTGTCCCGTGGGTATCTCTGCAATTGTTCGTAGATTAACTCGGGACAGCTTTAGACAGTAGTTTGCAAGCTTTCTAAAGGGAGCTCGTATGGAGTTTGTGCTCTGGAGACAGCTTGCATTATTTGTTCTTCTTGTAGTGTGTATTAGATGAGTATGGTTCTTAAGGAGGGTATCGACTGTTTTTAGGTCTGGTTTTAGGATTGGTTCAGAGCCACAGGGGAGAGTTTTTGAACCTTTTTTGGCCATCTGCTTTTTCGTTACCCTCATTTCCTTGATGTCCTTTGACCCAGCTAAGGCTAAGGACATTATTTTTGGATATCTGGTTCAGCGTCTTTACGCACTCTAAAAAGAGGCCGGAGGTTATCTTGCAAGTGTTTTGAGCTTGCAAAGCAGCTTTGCTGTCCGATGATATCAAAATCTTTTTATTGTGTATTTTCTCATCTAGGATGAGAAAACCCGAAACATGCAGTTAGAACATGCAGGTAGTTTGAACCACGTAGGAACCAAAAATATTTCTTTAACTTACAAAAACAACCACTAGGCGATTTGTTTGAAAAAAACACCCCTTCTCAGGGTGGTCGTTTTAGCAGGTTAACACCAGATATTTGCTGTCGACGTAGGTCCGCTATGCTTTTCCATAAAAAAATCGATTTTATTCACTGGGTATTTTTTGAGAGGAGCTTAATTATATTCAAGTGACGAAATCTTGATTTTTTTAAATATAACACCCTGTATATTTTTGCGTAAAGTGATGAAGAATTTAATTATGTTTTAAATTGTGCTGAGGTTTACTATATCTAAACTCGATACTTTTGAAGATAGTATGATCTAAATGAGTATATTCGGTTTTCATCTTTTTAAGCGTCATTTTGGCAGCAGACTTAAGACCTCGAGTAATAGTAGTACAACCTATTTTGTAAGAAGCTTTACGATCTACAAATTTAGTAATAGCTATTTTTATCGAAAAATCAATAGTTTATGGGATATTTCGGAAAAACTGCATTTTCGTACCTTCATCCGCCTATAAATTTTTTAGCAAAGGTCGGATCGATGGGAACTTTTGAGACATTGTTTGTTTAGAACAACAATTTTAAAGTTCGCCCAAAAATTCAGCTATCTGGGATTTTTCCGAGGTACATTAGACTAATGTACAATAACGACACTACAAGGTACAACCATTACCTCAATAAGAATTTATGCTGTTCCAAATAAAGTTTGAACTTATCAACAAAATCTTTCAAATCTTTCTCCGACTCGATATCTTCCACATTCAGTGCTCCTATATGATCGTATAAAATTTTAAACTGTCCTATAACCTCATAGCAAAGTCCCATGAAAAGAGAGTCAAAAGCAACTATAGCAGAAGATCCTACAAGAAGCGATGTACTGTAAGGAACCCAAACGAGATAATATATTAGAGGATCTTTGGATAAATGAAAAGTTCCTACTGGTAACGTGTTTTTTAGAAGAGAAAAGGGAATCATAAATCCTAATATAATAGCACAAGTTTGGTATACAAAGATTTTCTGCAGAAAACCGGCAATCTTTAAAATACGCGAGACGTTGCTTTTTGTAGCCGTCGAACAATTATTGTCGGTAGTCCAAAAGCTCTTTCGTTTCTCAAAAAGATTTAAAAATTCAGTTTTATAATAAATACAAAAACTAAATTTTCCAAGAATCTGAAAAAAAATTAGATTATTCACGGATGTGGTATGAAATATTTAAATTACCTGAAACATTATACTAGTGCCCTGCAAATTATCAGGAATTTCGAACAGATCGATCACGTAAAATAAATTTATAATTGAAATTATCAGTGCGAAAGCAACAACTAATTCGCATATAAGAATTAGTATTTTGGTTTTCGTATTTGTATTTGACTTTAAAAATCCTAAGGGATTTATGACCTTAAGTGGGAACTCCGCTAGATTTTGCATTGTTCTGTAGCCTTTCTTTGGATTTCTGAAATAATTTAATAAAATTTAGAAGTGTTGTGGGTGCGTTACGATTTTTGATAGATGGCCCTTCTAAACATCTCTCAGACACGGTAATATATTTTCATCTTTTCCCTAGGATATGGAAATAAAATATCTAAACTTTCTAGAGGAAAAAAGCTTTCAAAACGTGTTCCGGTCGGACTTCTTTTTTTCTAGATTCCAGCTTAGGGGCGAAAATCGGAGAATGTGAATGAAAAAAAAATTATTATTATTATTATATGAAATGAGACGTTACTATAAAAAATTATTATGAGCAATCAAAAATACTGTAGTCTCTCAACTTGTCAAGTATAATCGTGAAAACATTTCCTACCAAAGATGAGTGTTTTATAACTCGTTATTTATTAAATACTCGATTTTACCCAACTCTCCCCTACTAGCAAACATCATCGAATTCCCTACAATTTTGAATCATTACAATTTTTGAAAACATTTATCGGGAAATGCCTGGAAAATTAGGAAATCTAGGCAAAATTAGGCAAGATTGTAGAAATAAATTCTAGTAGAATAAAATTCTACAATCAACTTTTTTCAATCAACTTGAATAGGGGAGAGTAGGGTACTGTCGACTTTCCGGGAAATACCCACCTAGACATATTACAGTTTGGCGAAAGTACGCTATAGATATCTAGGATATGTATTTAAAACTAGATAAGACTGTTTAGATATTTTCTTTCCTACAAAATCGCACGAATCGTTATTTCACGTTTGTTTCTACTATTTACTGTTATTATTTATTTATTATTACACTTGCATAAGTAATTGCATAAATTTCGCAAATTGGTCATTTGAAATACCCTTTTGTCTAGTTAGTTTTTGTAAAATTATTTATTTCAGTAGAATATAATTAAGTAATACCCTCCTATTGTCGGTATTACCCAATTTTGGAATTTTCCAAATTTATGCATATAGCCAATATATGAGACTATTTGACTATTTGAATATTTGAATATTTGACTATTTAGTAGAAATATAAAAATTAAATATGTCGAGGACTCTGATGGACTATTTTTTTTATAATTTTATTTAATATAAAAGAGATAAAGTCATTTGTAAAATGGTGGTCGGAATTACCCAACTTTCCCCTAATACTTGCACGAAAGTGTGACAAGACCACTCTACTACAGTAATGAATATTTAGCTAAAGTTAACCAAAACACATTAAATAGACGATCGCATTACCAATCTAAACTAAATATAATTTTCTTTAAAAAAAATTAAACTTACATAATAATAAAACACCTTCAGTTCTTCATTGACCACTATAAACTGTGAACTAAATTCATATCAAATTGGTTAATTAAGCTATGTATACTTACGTGTCTTATATTGTTCTTGCATTAATAATTTAACGAAATAATAATTACTAGTTGCTATATTATAACAAATATAGAATTAGAAATTAATTTACCTATCTCGTTTTAAATCCTAGCTTGTAAATATTAATTAATTTCAAGCGCTGGAAAATTCCAGATGGTGGCTATTTTTTAAGTCAAATAGAAATTTGAACGTTAAAATGTCCAAAAAAGTCATTTTTTTATGTTTTTCAAAATTTTCAGTCCACCCCTTTAAATATTAGCCAATTTCAATGGTACTACTAACAATATTCGAAATTATTATGATTCATACTTGGTTCTCTGGAGCTTTAGAAAGAATTCAAGCTTAAGCACATTCCTGTAGGTTGATTGTAGCCCCCAGCTGCATTATAACGACTTGTTCACTTCCTGAAGGGGTTTAGTTGTAACGAAATTGCATCTTATGCCAATCCATTCGTTTCACAATATTGTTCCTCCAAAATTTAGTTAAAAAAAAAAAGAAATAATGGTGGAAAAGGAGAATTTTGGCTCTTTTATCCCATTTCTAGGGGGTGAAGCCCCACATTTTTTTTGTGTTCGGCGCTAAATAATCTATAAGATTCAATCTTAACATTGCTGTTCCGGAGACTTTCCTATATTATATATTTCATCAAGGTACAAAATTCAATTAAAGATTCAAGAGGCACAAAATAAGAAATTCGAATGACTTCTTCGGGTGAAATTATTGATAGTTGTGGTATTTACATAAAAATAACTTCTTTAAATTAATGTAACTGGTTCAAAAATAGCCACCATCTGGAATTTTCCGATAGTTTAAAAATTTAAAGACATTTTGATAATGTGAAGCACAAATTTCATTTTGAATTAATTAGTATTAAATTAATTATACAATTTAAGATTTAAAAAATAACAGTTAACTAAAAACAATAAATAGGATACTTCGTATTTATAATATCTCAATATTTGTTTTAATATAGTACCTAGTAATTATTTCGTTAAATAATGCAAGAACCCTTAAATGAAGTACGGAAATACAATAATTATAAGACACGTAAGGATACATGGCTTATTTAACCAATTGGATGTGAATTTAGCTCACAGTTTACAGTGGTTAACGAAGAACTCAAGGTGTTTCATATCTATCTACTTCAAATTGGTCACCCAGCTAGATAAAACTATATGTAACGACGGAAGATATGTGAAAAAACTACTAGTTTTTGTAAAAATCAGCGTGATATTTTTATTGTGATAGTGGTGGCTGGTCAACTTTTCTTTCGCAAGTTTTCAGTAAGTAGAGAATTGAAAATCGTGTGGCAAGAAAACACTAGTTGCGTTGAAATTTTTCTTCTTCCAATTCATTTTAAATTTAAATTACGTCCAATTTCTTATGAAAAACATTTTTTAATTTTGGAGCTCTGAGATAATAGTCTGGTTGCCAATCTATTAAAATCAGCATGACCTGGAAATGTCTGCGAAGTCTGTCAGCAGTTATTGGTATTTTACTCTGCAAAAATATCTACAATTGAGCCTTTTCTAAATTTTTACAAAGACAGTGAATCAAAACAGACTGTTTTACTCCAAGATACTGGTGACATTTTTAACAAATATACATTAATTTAAATCTAAACGCTTCAGCTTTCATTTCCATGTATTTTTGATTAATTTTCTTACCTCTTGTTGTATTTAACACTTTAGAGTACCAGCCGGGTTCATCGGACCCGAATCGCACTTTAAACTCAATTTTTCTCATTCAAATTTGAAAATTGTGAGTTATTATTTTATAACTTTTTCTAACTTCCTAATTTTTAATAACTATTCCTAATATTTTACATTTAACCCTCCATTCAACGGGTGAAGCCTGTGAGTGCAAGCAAAAGTGAAAATTGTCTGTAACTTAAAAAAAGAAATACTTTTTATTGTAATATTCTATCTACCTTCTTAACTTGTAATAACTCATATCATCAGAATTTGCTTTTCAAATTTTTTCAAAAAATGAATCCTCTAGGACACAGTTTGTTGTGACAGGCTTCACCCGTCGGTTCGTGTAACTTTGTGATAACCGATTATTTGTGTTATAAAGCATTATTTAAGCGCAAAATTGATCTGCAGACCATAAAAAATAATTGGTTTTAAGTTTCAATGCTTGTTTGTAAATTTTTTGTTTAGGTGACAAGTGCAACATAAGCAAAAATTCTTATTATTTTTCCAGTTTTGTAAGGCTTGGTTATGTATTTAGTACATTGAAGCCTGCTATTTCAGTGAAGTTTAGGCCCTTGCAGTTTGTGTTGAGAATTTTATAATTTAATTTTTTTGTAATTTTCTGCTTATTTGATCAATATACTAAATATGTATTATGATAATTAACTTTATTTTCCTTCAATGTCCATAAAAAACAGTTTTCAATAAAAAATGTCAAAAAAAGATAGAAAATTTAAAATTAAAAAATTGAAACTAACAAAAGGACCTACACTTTAATTCTTCTGTAAAATAATGAAGAATAAGGTAGATTTTCAATTAAAAAAATTTCAGTGCAATTCTTGCACACTTACTATTTTTTAGCTATAGATATAAAGTGAGCGTAACAGGCTTCACCCGTTGGCTCGTGTGATTCTAGAACCACCCGTTGGATGGAGGGTTAATCAACTTTCTTCCCTATGTAATAAAAAAGCAGCCCCGCGTACTAACCGGGTCCGACGGACCCGTACTTATAAATAAATTATATTTTAAGGAATTACTGTTGTTTTTTTCAGTATTTTTGATGAATCCCTGTATTTCGAGGCTGCTGAACCGATCTGTGACCATACTAAGTTCGTTTTAGCATCTTTTGGGTGCAAAACCATTATTTTCCTCTTTGGCGTTGTAAAAACATTATTCTAAAAGGGGTCCAGTAATATGATACTGAACTTTGGTTAATGAAATAAAACTTGGCAAATAGTATAAGTAATCCATGTCTTGACCATCGTAAATCAAAACCTGTAAATTATGAGTTACTATAGTTTTTGTTAAAAAAAAGATTATATTATTTTTGCACCTGGATCGCCAACAACTCGCAGAAATGGCCCTGAGTACAAGTATAAAAAAAATTATCTAAACGTTCAAAGCAATTCAAATAAATTTAAAAAAAAGCGAGTGGTGCTATAATTATACTTTTATCAGAGCTTTTATAACATTATAATTCTAAGTTCGTCATTTTGCTATTTCAGAAATCCAAGGAAAGACTACGGAACAATGCAAGATCTAGCGGAGTTTCCACTTAAGTTCATAAAAGCCTTAGGGTTTTTAAGGCAAAATACAAACGTAAAAACCATAATCCTAATTGTTATATGCGAAATAGTTGTTGCTTTCAGTGCCATTATTTCAACTGTAAATTATTTTTATTTAATCAATCTGTTCGAAATTCCTGATAACTTGCAAGGCAATAGTATAATGTTTCAGGTGAGCTAAAGCTAAAATATTACGCGTATTTCTTCTATTTGAATTATTTTTTCAGATTCTGGGAAAGTTTACTTTTTGTGTTTACTATAGAACTGAATTTTTAAATCTTTTTGAGAAACGAAAGAGCTTTTGGACAACCGACAATTGCTCGACTGCTACAAAAAGCAACGTCTCGCGAATTTTAAAGATTGCTGGTTTACTGCAGAAAATCTTTGTATACCAAACTTGTGCTATTATATTAGGATTTATGATTCCCTTTTCTCTTCTAAAAAACACGTTACCAGTAGGAACTTTTCATTTATCCAAAGATCCTTTAATATATTATCTCGTTTGGGTTCCTTACAGTACATCACTTCTAGTAGGCGGTTGTGGAATAGTTGCTTTTGACTCTATGTTCATGGGACTTTGTTACGAAGTTATAACGCAGTTTAAAATCTTATACGATCATTTAGAAGCACTGAATGTGGAAGATGTCAAGTCGGAGAAAGATTTGAAAGATTTTGTCGATAAATTCAAACTTTATTTGGAGCAACATAAATTCTTGTTGGGGTAAATACATTTTAGTGCCGTTATTGCATGTTTAAAATTCTGAAGTAGATAAGAAAATTTTTTTCTTTAAAATTATACAGTGTAGTCCAGTTTGCTTAGACTTGAACCTCTAACAAATTAGTAACAGGACGAGACCACTTTTAAAAATTTTCATTTGGCGAGTAAAAACAGGGGAAAAAAAGTCTACCGTTTTTTTTGCATACATTCAAAGTTATAGGCCATCTATGAAAAAGTGGGTGCTTCTTAGTGATTTTTTGCAAAATACTTGAAAAGGAAGCCAAATATCGATAAAATGTATAGGACCAATCTTGTTGACCATAAAATTACTAACAAAAAGCCTTTGTCATGTTTTTAGTTTCGAGAATCTATGAAGATGGTATACGACAGTTTTTTTTTAAAGTAATCGTTTTTACCTATTTGCAATGCAATTTCAATTCTGAAAAAATTCATCTGTTACCTGACATTGTTAGAGGAGATATCGTATGAGTTTCAGGTTGTTTGAAGCTCATTTGCCTAAATTATGGTTTTTTATTCGTTAAAAAAAGGATTTTTTTCCATCTTATTTTTTTGCAGTTTTAACAACTTGAGAGTTGGCAGAGACTAATGAAACTATGTTAATCTTGTTCCTTATAAAATTTTTGACAAAAATTGTTCCCTTCACTTTTTTCTATCATCATTTGTTTTTTATTTATTCGCGTTCAAACTTGAAAATTAGTGTGCACGCGGACACCAACGATAGATGTCTATTGTTAGGCTACAGTGCTAAAATTGCATATTTCTATTTCTAATCAATAGATGTTTTTAACAATTTGAGTTAAATTAAAATCAAACGAACAATTGGCCTTTATTATACTTTGGAAAAAGTCCTCACCACAGCTCATAGGGCAATATCGACCATCTCCGTAGATATTAAACTAAATGACTTCTTATGTTGATTTATGTACCTAGTTACTTAAAAAATATGTAAGGAAAACATCTCATCAATCTTGTATAAAATGCAATACGACAACGGCGGTAGAAGTCGTACAAGCGTATGAACGAGGAATTAGAAAAGCGGCATCGGCATCTATGTACCAAGTCCCGTAATAATACGGTGAAAGACCGTCTAAAAGACACTCTAAGGGGATTTAATGTTTTTAAATACCTATGTGTTCTAATATAATAATAATTATATGAATTAATACTTTGGTCGATATTATCCTACCTGATGGTCAATTTTACCTAGCGGGTCGATTTTACCCCTCAAAAACTTGCTTGACTTTTATACATTTATTTATGGAGGAATGTGTTACAATGTTCAATTTTTACAATAATTCTAAGAAGCATGGAAGTATACTGGACATGTAAAAAAAATTTCAGATTTTCTGAATCAAGTTTAGAGATTTTATACAAAAAACGCCTTAGGTGGTCGATATTTACCCACTTTCCCCTAATTTTATGGTCAGCGAGATAGTTGCTATACATTTTATCGATATTTGGCTTCCTTTTCAAGTATTTTGCAAAAAAATCACCAAAAAACACCCTCTTTTTCTTAGATGGCCTATAAATTTGTAATGGAAAAAAAACGTAGACTTTTTCCCCCTGTTTTTACTCACCAAATGAAAATTTTTTAAAGTTGTTCCCGTCTTGTTACAAATTCCATTTGTTAGAGGTTCACTCTCCTATACAAATAACTGAGATGATTGAGCTAATGTTTCAGTTTGATATGCTTCATATTAGGAATATGGGGTTTAATTAGTGTTTCTTTTTAAAGGTACGTTCAAGATGTCCAAGATTGTTTTTCAATCATTTTTTTGGTTCAATACTTATCAACAGCTCCTATGTGTTGCACAACCATGTACGTAACATTTGAAAGGTACGTGATCTATTAATTTATTTAAATTTTATTTTTTGGGAAAATATTGGATAATAGCGTATTTTAACGAATCGCTTCCTTTTGAGTCCCTAATTGAGGAGGTCAGAAGCCAAGGAATCTAAGTAGAAAAATAATACTTCTGAGAAAATTAACGTTAAAGTTTATCGTTTTAAAATCCAATATTTTCCCAAAAACGCTGTTTTTCGAATAATTCCACTCGGTTATTTTAATTTTTTTTAGCCCCGTCTTAGTTTTGAAAATTACGAGTGCCATGACAGCTTTTAACACTATTTGCCAATACGCTATTTACTGCATTCCTGCAACGTATATGGTCGACGAAGTATGAGACTTTTTAAGCTTTACCCCTTAGCCTTGCTTGGTTTCATAAAGGGTGCTAAGCACACATCATGGCACAGGCACATACTGAGCACTTGCATAACTTAAGTTTGCGATCTCGAACTAAGAGCCTTAAGTCCGTTTCATAAAGCTTTCTCAAACTCGAACAATGACCGATAACCGCCGAAAGCGGCGACTGTTCGTCTGGCCATGGTTCGAGTTTGAGAAAGCTTTATGAAACTGACGTGATGAAACGGACTTAAGTCCGCAGTCGCGAACTTAAGTTAGACAAGTACTTAGCACCCTTTATGAAACCCAGCCTTAGATTACTTACACTAAATTGTTTGTTTCCAGACGTTGAAAATATCAAACGCCATCTACAATTCCAATTGGCACGGAAAACACTTTCTGAAGTTAAAGAAAGCGACACAATTAATGATTCAAGAAGCTCAACAAGAGCTTCGAATGACTGCCTTGGGTGGTATAGTAGATATTGATGCTAAATCATTGATAACGGTTATTATTTTTGTTTCAATATTTTTTCATATAATTAATGAAATTTTCTTAGGTGGTTAGAACTTCATTTTCAATCTGCACTGTATTGCGAAATTTAAAGAAGTAGAAAATTTTTGATTCTGCGTTAATGCTCTAATGCACATTAGCACCACCTTTTCAGCTTGTTATAGTATAGTAATCAGATCAGATAGCTAAAATAGTACTTTGAGGGCAGTTCTCAACAATTTTGGCACATCAGGCTTATAGTATCCCATTACGCATTTTGGAATTACAACAATGTGCAAGATGAATTGATTTCTTTTTTGAGTTTAAGTTTAATAAAAAAGTTTTAAATAAAAATTTAAGTTTTTTTTAAAGTAACAAGTAATTGACAAAAGATGGTGCTCTTTCAAAAATCAAAATTTTTAGTTTTACGCTTTACGTTTGAAGAAAAAATAAAATCTTTCATACGGAGTGAAAGTAGTTTTGTGTAACTCGCCTGTATTACAAGACTAGCTCGCTACGCTCGCTCATCAGCCAAACACAATCTTGTCGCACAAAACAGTACTTTTTCTCCTAATAAAGCAAAGTACTATTGTCTGACAACGTTTCCCACCGAGGCGGGAAAGTTAAACTTCACTCTTACATTCTGAGTAACACAAAGTCGACTTTTTTTAATGTTTGCAGAAAAAATATTTATTTCTAGACATCGATAATTGCAGATGCCATTCTATTGATGCGAAATTATTGCGATAACTACTGTTTAATATTTACAAAAAAATAATTTTTCTAAAGTAATCTAATGGGCTTTAAAAATAGCCACACCATCTGGAATTTTCTGAAGCTTGTAAAATTTAAAGACTTTTAAAACTAAAACTGATAAATAATACAATTCCTCGTACCTACTTATAATACCTCAATATTAGTTTTAATACAGCACCTAGTAATTAATTCGTTAAATAATGCAAGAACCCTTAAATGAAGTACGCAAATACAATATAAGACACGTAAGTGGGTATAAATTTAACCGATTTGATACTAATTTAGCTCACAGTTTTCGCTGGTCAACGAAGAACAAAAGGTGTTTTATTAATTTATCTACTTTATCTACATGTGTAATAGTGGAGGCTTGTAAACTTTTCTATCGCAAGTTTTCAATAAGTCGAGAATTGAAAATCATATAACGAGAAAACGGTAATTTCGTTAAAATTATTCTTCTTCCAGTTCATTTGAAATTGGACGCAGAGTCTACTTCTGAGGTAAGATTTTTAATAAATTTAACCCGCCAGTAGTCGTTAGCTTAAAAATATCTTTAGTGTTTACAGGAGCGTGGAACATTTTCTTTACGCAGCTCTGTAAAGTCTTATATTTTAATAGTATAGTCTCCGAAGCATCGATTTTTCTTAAACCTTTTCAGTTATCTTCTACTTGATGCTGTAAGTTAAAGGCTGTAAGTTTTTTATTACCACTCTCGATTTTCCTTCACGGAAAAAGTGCCAAACTCTTTTTATACAATGTGTTCATGAAAACCACCACTATTAAAGCGAGTTCCTGTGACTTACAAAATGTTGCTGGGGTTAAAATATTAACAAATTGTCTCTAAAAGTACTGAAAACATTTTAATAGTTTTTTTACTGCCCACACATCTCATAAAAGTCGCTTAGTGGTAGAAATTTCAAAAAAATCGCACTACTAGAACTATCTCTTCACTGTTAACCCCAAAAAACTACTGATGCGCAAAAAAATTAAATTCGTTTAGTTCATTTTTAATTTTATGAAATGATAAAATAAGTGATTTTTGTCTCTTAAATTTTTCTTTTCTTTCTTTTTTTTATTCATTCTTTCTTGAGTTTTTACACAAACTTCACTTTTTTAAAATACGAATCATACGTGATTAATGATTATAACTTTATTAAATAGAGTATTTTTTACACTTTTCAAAAATATGAATTTTATTAAAATTTTTAAATTGTCAAATTTTTCAAAATTTTCAATTTTTTTTTAATAGTAGGGGGCATTTAGATTTCATTACATGGGTGCTCTGAGAAATAATTCCGAGACGATTTTGGCTTTAGATTTCCTAAAGAGTATCAGTACATGAGCTAAAAAACACATTTTGCACAATTTTACCCCGTGGTGTAAAGGCGCCATCCTTCTTTTAAGAAATGTTTTAGTATTTCGCGCGTAACTCACGTATTTTAAATTTTAGAAAAAAATGTTTTGGTAGATTTTTGTTGCAAATTTAATTACCTACAAAATAGCATCAGTAGCATTTTTTGTTTATCGCGATTGTTTAAATGTTACAGCGCAATTTCTTAAACAAAGTAATGGATGATTTTCTTCTACTCGTCATATCTCTTTTTATGTCATTTAGATGAAAAATCTTTTGGATAAAAGTTGTAGAGCATTTAATTCTCTATATTTTTTATATCAACAATTTTCTTATACAAATACAGTTCTTGTTCTGCAGCGTATGAAACTTATACATTTTTGTGTAGAGCTTGATTTCACAAGCCTATGTTGAGAAATTCGTACATGCCTTGGAAAAATTCAGGGAAGAGGAGAATTACAAAGCAGCATGATCCAAGTTGAGACGTGTATTGAAGATGCGGATACCACAATAGTGACAGAGGCCATCAAAAGAGCTTCTTCCTACCAAGCAGTTGTCATCATTGGCGAAGACGTTGATCTACTGGTAATTCTTACTGCCTTGTTACCAAAAACCATTACGAACGTGTACATTAAAAAGCAAGCAAGAGGAAAAGTACCTAAGCATATATTCTCGCCAAAAAGTTTCATTCACGACGAATCTGTCAGGAATCACATTTTGTTTCTCTATGGAGGATAGCTGATAGCATGCATGCTATCTGTAACTGAATAAGTAACTGAATTTTTCATAAGCTTTATACGGAGGCAACCCTGCAATCGAAAACTCCTTAGATTCGTACCGACACATATTATGTTTCCTCAAATCTGCAACCAAAAAAATACCAAATCTCGCTACGCTTCCTCAAACTCAGGCTGCGGTCACGCAGCATGTACTTCGAACTTACCACCAGATCCAACTGTGGCTCAATATAAAACTTGATGCGAAGGAATGCGGATGGAAAAAGGGACCTTCATTTGGATTGGTTCCAATTCCTACAACCAAGGACCCTACACCACAGACGCTGATAAAATTAGTATCCTGCTCTTGTAAAACGGGATGTGGAGGAGCTTGTGGTTGCCGTAAAGCTGGGCTTTATTGCACTGTAGTTTGTCAAAATTGTGCAAGAGAGACATGCGAAAACGTGCCGGAAATTTCGGTCTATTTAGATGAAGAAAAACTAGAAGGCGACGACGATGCAATGGCTCAACACAACACTTTCGAAGAGGACGCAAGAAACATTCACAGGATCTTCACAAACGAAGGACACGAAGCATCCGATGATGACGAAGAAATTAACGTCATCGCCGTAGGCCCTCTAAAAAAGTAGAAGAAGAAAGGAAAAATACCAGAAAAATATAAAAAAATGACCAGAAAAATATCCGAATAGCAGACTATGACAAATTACCAAAATATGTCAAAATACCAGAAAAATGCCAGAGAAATTTCGATAGCGACTTGTGGATTATGCCTGGAAAACTGGAATTAGCATATAAAAATTGTATAAATGTATAATCTATAATGTATATAAATTGTATAAAAAATATAGAGAATTCAAAATTCTAAAACTTTTATTCTAACAATTTTTAGATCTAAGTGACATAAAAAAAATATGACGATTATAAAAAAATCATCCCCTGCTTTGTTTCACAAATTGTTTTGTAACTTTTAAAAAATTGCTATAAGCGAAAAAAATTACTAATGTAATTTTGTAGGAAATTAAATTTGCAACGAAAATGTTGAAAAATTTTTTTTTCTAAAATCTAAAATACGCGAGTTACGCGCGAAATACTAAAACATCTCTTAAGAGTAGGGGAAGATGGGGCAGAGATGACCGGTGAGGCGAAGGGGACCTCCCCAATTAGTTTAAGTTCCTGATAGCAGAAAATTTTTAAAATGATAAAATAAACATTTTTCATGTACGACAAAAAAACATTAAGTTTTATTTTTCATCGCCACAGCGCCGTTTTAACTCCCAAACCTATAGAGCCGTTGGGGCGGTGGAAAAACTTCATCAATTGCAAAAAAAAGATTATCGTAGATTTTCTTAATAAAATTAACAACTTTTCTAAAGACAGGCTAATTAATTTTCAAAAATATGAAATGTCGCTCCACCCTACTGCACAGCCAAAATGTAAGGTTTTCGTCTTACCCTAATTGATTTTTAAAATTGACTACCTTTATAGAGCCCAAATAGGTCTAAAATTTGAAATGGATTTTCTAAAAATTCGTTAACGTTCTTTTCATTTTTGGATATGTAATAAACATCGCCGTTTTCTATCGAACGTTCTGCGTTTTATTCCTTAACACTCGTCTTCACACACAGGCTTGCCTTCTGGCTTGGCCCGTGCAGGCCATACCTGCGCAAGCCAGCCTGAACTATACTTTGCGTCCACACGAACAGACTTACCTTCCGGTTTGGCCTGTGCACTGTGCAGGCCGCCTCCACAGTCTACACGTGAGCTATTACTTTGCGTTCATACGTAGAGGCTTTTACTCCGGCTAGGCCTAAGCTGGACAAAACTGCAGATTTTAAAGCAACGCTTAAAGTTGGACAGGCCAGATCAAAGCCCGCGCAGGCCGCCTGAACGATGTCCACACACTCCGGTGTGGCCTGTGCAGACCGGCCTACACAGGCGAATTGAAAGTCTGTACAGGCCGCTTGAATGCTGTCCACACGCTCCGGTGGACAGCACAAGCCGGAAGGTAAGCCTGTGTGTGATGACCTGATGACGAGCCTTTAGAAATTGCTAGAACCGGAGTTAGGATTTTTTCAATGTAAAAATTTAAAAATTTGTTATTAAAAATAAAAACTTGAAAGTCCATAAACAAATACATTCAAATTCGTCCGGCTCCATATGGGGAACTTGCTTATTTGAAGAAATAGAGAAACAGTTAAATTAGGGTAAAGTTGAGTAATTTGATGCTGATTAATAATGTAAAAAGGAAAGTTTCATACCTGCTTTTATTTTGGAAATATTGAAAAAAAAAGAAAAAATCGACTTGTTGTTTATTAGCTGTATTTCTTTTATTATCAAAAATTTCGAAAATCTGAAGAATATATTCTTCAGAACAACTTTTTCAATTACACCTGAGAAGTCAGATTTTAAATCAAACGTTTCGGTTTTCTGGAACCATCATCAACTTCATATTTTTAACCGGTTTAACCGGTAAAACCCAAGAATGCGTAAACGCCTCATTAAACAAATCTTTTTTTTCTCATTTCTTAGTATAATAATTAAGTATTTTTAAAATTTTGTTGAAATCTAGGCCTCTGAGGGAACATGTTTCTTAAAAAATTAAACAATAAAAATAATTGGCTGAAGTAGAAAAAAATTCAAGAACAATTACCAAATATTGAAGGTAGCGACATCTAGATTGCCAGCTTTTAATTGCTATTTAGGAAATATGAATCTAGACATTTGACGAGTAATTTGCATCTTAATTCATACACTGGGTTGGTCACGTGTCGGTATTCTTTAGTAAATCCGACTGTACTGTTATATCTTAAAATCATAAAAAATTACATCGGATTTGGTTTAGTATCATTTTAGGTAGGTATACCGACGATTTGGACGGGTAAGTTAGGAATCTACTTTACCGACATGTTACCGACAATTACAGGTTTCTGTTACCGACATTACAGATTCCAGCCATTTTGGTTTGAAACTTTGCTAATTTGACCGATCCTGCCATTTTCTGGGGTTTCCCGCCATTTTTTACTGGCATTACAGATTTGAATTACCGACATCCGCGGCCATTTTGAATGCGTGGCGGCCATTTTGAAGGTGTGACCTGTCAAAAGCGACCATTTTTAGGGCGTAACCTGTCAAAAGCGGCCATTTTTAGGGCGTAACCTGTCATTTAGGCCATATTGGCGGCCATTTTGACCTACAGCGCCACCTAGCGGGTAATTTTTAAACTACCGTGGGTTTGTAACTTTGCTTAACGGCACCTAGTGTATAGCTGTCAAACTACTCAATTTACCGGCTGGTTTGAAACTTTGCTAACCCCATCAAACTGACAGGTAGTGGTGGCAGCCATCTTTGTGGGCGAGCAACGACAAAGATGGCCACCAACACAAGGGGACCCAGCAGCAACGAAGTCCTACATGGTAGTGTAGAGGGCCCCATTGACAAGGCCCTACAAAGATGGCCGCCACCATGACACTTAGCAAAGTTTCCAAGCAGCCGGTAAATTGAGGAGTTTGGCAACTATCCGCTAGGTGGCGCTGTCTGTCAAAATAGCAAAGTTCCACACATGTCGTAGTTTGACACATATCCGCTAGGTGGCGCTCTAGGTCAAATTAGCACCGTTCCAACCCAAAATGGTCGATCTACTCTGTATCGGCTGTCAAATTAGCAAAGTTTCAAACCAAAATGGCCGGATCAACTTAGCAAAGTTTCAAACCAACATGGCGGGAATGTCGGTAACAGAAACCTGTAATTGTCAACTTAGCAAAGTTTCAAACCAAAATTTATAGTATTTATAACAAGATTCTAAGCTCATCGTTTTATGATTTCAGAAGTCTAAGAAAAAAAACTACATATCAAATTAGCAATGCAAGATCTAGCGGAGTTCCCACTTAGGGTCATAAATACCTTAGGGTTTTTAAAGCAAAATACTACTACAAAAACAATAATTATAATTCTTATATGCGAATTATTTCTTGTTTTCGGTGTCATTATTTCAACTGTGAATTATTTTTACGTAATCGATCTGTTTGAAATACCTGATAACTTGCAAGGCAATAGTATAATGTTTCAGGTGAGCTAACCTAAAAAGTTATTTCTGGTGTAAACATTCGAATTATTTTTCAGATGCTTGGAAAGTTTACGTTTTGTATTTATTATAAAGCAGAATTTTTAAATCTTTTTGAAAAACGAAAGAGCTTTTGGACTACCGACAATTGCTCAACTGCTACAAAACGCGACGTCTCGCGCATTTTAAAAATTGTCAGCTTTTTGCAAAAAACCTTCGTATACCAAACTGTTACTATTATACTTACGTTGATGATTCCTTTTTCTATTGTAAAAAATACTTTACCTGTAGGAACTTTTCATTTATCTCAAAATCCTCTAATTTATTATCTCGTTTGGATTCCTTACAGTATGTCAATTATTGTAGGCGGTTGTGCAACAGTTAGTTTCGACTCTCTTTTCATGGGACTTTGTTATGAAGTTATAGTACAGTTTAAAATTTTGTACGATCATATAGAAGCACTGAATGTGGAAGATATCGAATCGGAGAAAGATTTGAAAGATTTTGTCGATAAATTCAAACTTTATTTGGAGCAACATAAATTCTTGTTGAGGTAAATTGATTTTAGTGTATTGCATTGGACCACCAAAGAAAAGTTATCCCAAATTAATTTAAAAATATGTGGTAGCAACATATTTAACAGAGTACCAAGAAAAAACCCAAAAAAAATAAAAATAAGCGAGAAGTACCAGCCGGGTCCAACGGGACCCGAGTGTATAACATTAAACGCAATAATAGTACGTGTATTTTGTTTTTTTGAAATTCTTTTTTAATTTTCGTGATTATACATTTATTTTGTTTATATGTTGATAAAAAAAATTGATAATTTAATTATCACACCTTTCCTTAATAATTGGTGAATCATTTCCTTAATCATTTTACCTGAAGGGATCATTATACCCCACTCTCTGGGGTAAAAATTTCAAAAAGGCAAAGTACAGCGAAAACATAAGACTCTAGTCTGAATTCAGTCAATTTTTTAAATTGTTTAAAAACTGCCTACAATGAAGGAGCCAAAATAGATCAAAACTTTGATATCGATTTTCTATAAGAGCCGTTTTACAAGGATTAAATGTCGTACTAACTCGTTAGTTCTGAATCAACTTAAGGACGGAAGGTACTCGCAATATTTGTTGAACTTAATCATTTTTTTTCTGGCTTATAATAATTTATTTTAATTAATTGGTAATGTGAGGAATGTTAACTAGGGCTGTACTTAATATTTGTAAAATATAAAAGTTATAATCGTTATAGTTTAAAAGATAATTTATTAAAATTATTTAGATATTTACGGCCTTAATAACAGTTCAATTAAATTGACGTTTAAGCCATGTTATAGACAATTCTTCATTCTAGGGTATGACATATTTTATAATTTTATTTAATATTTGGAAACTTATATAATTCAATTTTATACGCCTCAATAATACAAAAGTAGCCACAATAAAATTAATAAAATGGCGATATACAAGTTTCCAAATAATTAATAAAATTATAAAATATGTCATACCCTAGAATAAAAGATTCTCTATAACATGGCTTAAACGCCGATTTAATTGAACTGTTATTAAGGCCGTAAATATCTAAATAATTTTAATAAATTATCTTTTAAACTATAACGATTATAACTTTTATATTTTACAAATGTTAAGTACAGCCCTAGTTAACATTCCTCACATCATCAATTTATTAAAATAAATTTTTATAAGCCAGAAAATGGCGATTAAAGGCTACAATTACGGCGGGTATCTTCCGCCCTTAATGAGTTAAACGTCGTGCGTAGAAATTTCGAAACACGACCGTGCACGATGTTAAAGCTCGGATTGACGTACTTTTGTTCCTACTAACAAGTTAGTACGATATTTAGTCCATGTAAAACGGCTCTTGGAATGCATAGTATAGTAACGACTTCAGCCACAACTCAGGGATTTTATTTGGTGGTTCCTCCACTTGTTCAATTTTGAGTTGCCTAGATGACGGAGATCTAGAGAAGTTGTTAGAGAATTTTAAATTTTAATTGGAATTTAATTGATATTTTTTTATTTGAAGCTACGTTCAAGATTTCCAAGATTGTTTTTCAATCATATTTTTGGTTCAGTACTTATCAACAGCTCCTATTTGTTGTACATGTATGTACGTAGCGTTTGAAAGGTACGTCATCTATTACTTTATTAAAATTTTGTATACATTTAAATTGTTTTAGTCCCTCCTTATCTTTGAAAATGACGAGTGGTTTGACAGCTTTTGACGGTACTTGCCAATACGCTATTTATTGTATTCCTGCAACGTATATGATCGACGAAGTATAATACTTATGAGCATATAGCAGTTTAGATTACTTACACTAAAATTTTTCTTCCAGGTATCGAAAGTTGCAAACGCCATCTACAATTCCAATTGGCACGGAAAACATTTCTTGAAGTTGAAGAAAGCGACACAATTGATGATTCAAGAAGCGCAACAAGAGATTCGCATGACTGCCTTGGGTGGTTTAGTAGAAATTAATACTACATCCTTGATAACGGTTATTATTTTTATTCAAATATATTTTTTTTAACTAATGTATTTTTCATAGGTGGTTAGAACTTCATTTTCAATCTGCACTGTATTGCGAAATTTAAAGAAGTAGAAAATTTTTGATTCTGCGTTAATGCACTAATACACTTTAGCACTACTTCTTGGACTTGTTATATAATGTGTATTATAGTCAGCAGATAGCTATAATAAGACACGTAGTTCGTGGAGAGTTGTTTTGAACAATTAATGGCATCCCGCATTATGTAATAACAACAATGGCGTAATTATTGCTTTATTTAAAAATAGCGTATGATACACTAGCGACGTTAAAAGCACTCCGCTTCGGGTCGTGCTTTTAATATCGTCGTATGTGCTTTAAAAGCTTACTTAATACACTAGTATCATAATATACTATTACAAGTTTTGTTATCATAAGTTTAGTATTATTTTGTTTTTAAAAGTCCAATTTTTGTTTATACAATCAAATATGATGTAATAATAATTGACAGCTAACGTTTTTGATAGTCGTAAAAAAAGTTGACGTTAGTTATTTTTTCGTTTAGTGATATAAAAATGTATAGGTAGTATTCTTTTGTTTCTTCTTGGTAACAGTAGCTGAAACTTCTCTGAGTCTGGGTTTTAATGGCCTACTAAACAGGCGCGCAACTAGGTTTTAATTTTGGGAGGGGTTTTGGTCCGTGGCGTAGCGAAACTATTACGAGCCTGGGTTCCAAAGATGTTTCAAGGCCTCCTTAGAACCGCAGCTCAAATTTTTGGGATTTTCAAGGTCAACAGAGCTAAGATCAACTTTAGGAATTTTTAAACATATTTGTATACTGTGAAATTTAGCAATAACTTGTACCGAAAAAAAACTTCATCAACTGCCAGCAATTTTGATGATTCTTTAGTAATTTTTGGAAAGAAGAGTAATGAATGCGGTTATTATTTTTAACAAAATATGATACTTTTCGATTTTTTGTTGTTTATTTAGACGCGAATTCTGGGGTGGGGGTTAACCCGAAAACCCCACCCGTGGTTGCGCGCCTTCTACTAAATACTAAAGGTATGTTCCCATAAACCGTCGAGCCAGTTCAGAACGGTTCAGAACTGAACAGAGTACGCGCACATTGAAGTTGGCAATACAAATTTCAATTAGCGCACACTCCGCCCAGTTACGAACTAGTTCGAGCTTTGTTGGAATTAACCTATTATCTAGAGTGCCTTGGCTTAAAATTCGGTATTATTATGGCAAATTGAAAAAGCAAAACAGTGTAGAACGTAGAACGTTATAGAATAAAACAAGAGATAAACAGGTTCTAAACAAAGTACACTAGGGTGGTCCCAGGGGTGTTTTTGAATTCCTTTGCTCCCAAAGGTTCAAACGGTTCCTTTTCAAGTAAAAATATTATCATAAAGTTTTAATGCTCTAGCTCAATTTTAACATCTTGGGCACGACCGCCAAAATTTTTTTCATTTATTTATTAAATACCCGGCTGAATCGTATACTTTTGCATCGTTATTAGGCTTATTTTGTAGATAATTCAACACTTTTTAAAAGTATTTAGAGTAATATTACTGTTACTTAAATTTTCCTATTAGTATAAGAACAGGAAGCCATATTTGTTTAGAAAGTTGGCTTTTTCCTCCAATACCTTCTAAACGGTTAAATTTACAAAAAAATTTTATTGATGTCAATTTTGTAGCAAATTCAATTTCCTACAAAAAAATCTAGAACCCAACTTTGTCGAGTCATTAACGTCGAAGTTATAACTATTCAAATCACATAATTTTTATTTACCCTAAAGTACACACATTGCTTACTATAGTATTGTTGGTGGCCTATAAGTCAGGCCATAATAAGACCACTTTCGATTTTTGTGCTCAAATATTTAAAATAACAAAGTTAGTTTAAAAGTATCTCTAAACAAACCACCCTGTATATTCTAAAATATTTTTAGGATGTAGGTCATAACTAGGTAAGAAAGTTTTGTTGGGAATCTTTTTTCATATCTCTTATACCGAATTCACACTGTAAAAAAAGCACCAAATATTTTGACAAAAATTTTGATAAAACTGGTTTTTACAGTGTGCTCGGCTATATTTACGAAGTTTTTATAAAAACTGTATTTATGAGATTATGCGTCTGCACGTAAATATTTTGACGTGACGTCACAAGAAACGATTCTATTTTTTTTTATGAAAAGACGAGTTCCATTGGTTGTTGATGCGAGCGTGCGCCTTGCTCTGTTGTCTGGTAGCAGATTTTTTGTACTTAAATGCATTTCTTGGACCTGGAATTATTCAACCCATTTTACAATACGTAATTTTTTTTACCAAATTATTACAGTGTGGTATACCCAAATAACGACAAATTTTTATAAAAATTTTCATGATTATATTTAAGAAATATTTATGAAATAAATACAATGTGGGACTGGCTTTACACAACTGCATATAATTCTAATGGCCCATCTATCCAGACTTACCCTATACTGTCAAATAATATTTTTTTGAATAGATTTTTTGCTAATCTCTTGGTGGGATATTATTGAAATAATTATATAATAAAAATATATAATAATATATAATAATAATTTATAATAAAAATACTTATGGGCGTTTGCACCGCTTACAGATTAACTGACAGATAGTTTATCTGGTGGATAAGTTGTCAAAACCTTTGCACCTTCAGCTAACTGTAGGATAAATCAAAAACTGACTAGCAAATTTTCTACAGAGGTATCTGCTACTTATGGTCTTTTGCGCCGATTTTAATTTATGTAGCAAAGACAAATAAACAACTTATCCACCAGATAAAATATCTGAAAGTTTATCTGTAAGCGGTGCATGCGCCCATAAGTTGTGTTTCACTAATTTTAGTTTTAACAAAGAAATGACAATTGTTTCGGCTTATCCGGCCTTTATCAAATAGAGCTGTTTTGAGAACTCTTAAAACAAGAAGTTTCGGCTTATCCAGCCTTTATCTTTGTTTAAGAGTTCTTAAAACAACTCCATTTGATAAAGGCTAGATAAGTCAAAACAATTGTCATTTATCTGATAAAAATAAAATTAGTGTAACATTTATTTTTTATAAATTAAAAATTTTTAAATTTATTAATTTTTTTTAACTCGAAAGCACGGTAATAGATATAAAAGTATGCCAACGGACGTTTTAAGTTGAAGCAAATTTTCGGCATTTTGATGACTGATTAAACGCATTGAATTGGTGCGAATAATATCCCTTAATGTGCTTTCTCTGTCGTTCACAAGTGGACTCAGATCGCTACCGAGTGGTAAGATAGCCGGTCGGCATACAAAAATATCTATTCCCGTGCTCCAAAGTTAATAGAAAATGTTTTCATTTACTTACATATCAAACATTTTTTGTGCCATTCATTTTGTTTTTATTAAACATTGAGCACTTTGAGTAAAGTGATATGGAGGTAAAAATATAAATTAATGAACATCTTAGAATATCTACTTATTTTTACTTGCAACAAGTAAAAGAAGTTAAGAATTTTTCATTAACGTCAAGTTAGAATAAAGTTACTTGCGGATGTGCGCTATGAGCGTCTCTAAAATTGAGCTGTCGATTTTTTTTATTTTACCTATAATCCTTCAGATACTTAGTTATTCAATGTTTATAACATCAAGTAGGACCTATACCTACAAGTTAGTGGGTATATATTTTAATAAAACTTATCGATAAAAATTAAATTTCCAATAAACGAAATCAAAACACACGTATACAGTTGGTACTTTTAGTATGGAATCAAATCAGTCATTTCCAAACAGTAATTTTAATTTACCGACAAGAAGTCAAGCGATTGCAAGAATAATAGTCGAAGATACAATAAACCAATCATTTATTTGTGTTTATCCGGATAATTCAAGATACAGAGTACGTAAAGTACCCCAATTTAGTGATAGTTTTAATGTTCGTGTTGGTGATTTTGTTATCATACAACATACCCAAAGTAGCACCACAGGAGAATTACATAGACAAATAATAAGAAGACTTACGGATGCACACATTGTACATTATAAACGATTACTCATGTGGCCAATAACTTTTCAATATAGCCGCTAATTTGAAGCATTTTTATCAAAAATTTTTAAATATGTGTTCGTTCAACTGTTAATCAAATAATTGGCGTTTTAAGGTTAGAAAATAATACAAAAGGTGAGAAAATGTTTACAAATAAAATTTCTTAATAATTCGAATTAACTTAATTGTAGTTGCATCGAGATGGCCTCTTCGTCCGATCATCCTTACGCAACAGGACCATTTTTTATACCGACAGACAAACAAACCATCGTTCAAGTGTTTCAAATAATTGACGACGAATATTATTTAGTGAGAAATTCTTCGGGTTTATTTATGCAAATGTACTCGAGACGTCTTCATCCAATAATACCCGAACTTTTACCCAAAGTTAACGATTACGTTGTTATCGAAGCTAAATATTTTCCTGATGGTGTTAAAAATATTTTTACTAAATTATTGACCGATTTTCAAATACAATATTTAAAATTAGTTGGAATTTGGCCCTTTACAAGAGACGAAGATTTTAACGATATTACGAACTTTTTGTTAGAACATAGTGAAGATTTTAAATAATATTTTTATTATTGCTTTAATAAAGTGTGATTTTTTTAAATGTTATGTGCTTGGTAGTTTTATTTCAATTTTTTTTACCCTTTTTTGAATTTTATTAGATACATTTATTTAAGTTCCTGTCTTCGATAAGCAGTGGCGTAACTAAGAGTTTGGGGGCTCTCCCGCAAAATCCAGAGTAGGGTCCCTACCCACCCCCGTTAATAATCATTTTATTTAACCATAAATCGATTTTAAAACAAAATTCCATACTAAACAATGTTTCTGGGGCCCTCTCACAACGCGGGCCCTGCGGACCCGTTATTTACACCACTGTCGATAAGACAGATCATATTGTCACAAATAGAAATGACTACATATTATGAAAATGTGGGGCCATAATATGTACTAGGCTGATAAGTATAAAGCGCCTTTTCTGCAAAAGGCGTTAATTTATAAAATTACTTCTGATATGTGGTAAAATAGCCCTAAATATTACCATTTTGCACCAATTTTTTAAACAAGTTTCCGCTAAACCTCCCGGGACGACTGTGCTGTGCCACGACCCAACAAAACTCTCAGATGGTAATTAAATAGGCGACAAATCTGTATTAGGGCTATTTGACATGGACTGAATTACTGAATAATGAATCAGCTCAAGGAGCAAAAGCACGGGAAACTAAGCTTTAACGTCGTGCACGTTCTTGCTTCGAAATTTCTACGCACGACGTTAAAGCTTAGATTCCCGTGCTTTTGCTCATTGAGTTGATTCAGTACCTAACAGTTAGTATGATATTTAGTCCATGTCAAATGGCCCTTAGTCTAGGGCGCCAAACAGACGTAATCCGGTCCTGTGAAAATGCGAGTTCAGCAGATCAAGGGAGGTTGACCTGACGTCAACGGGAAAAAAAGACGGTTGTTGGTTGACCGTTAGTTATAAATATGTTTTTAGTTTTAATCCCCCCCCCCCCATATAACACGTTTTTTTTAAATAAAACTAGAAAAGAATTTTGCATATTATACAGGCGTGGGCTGACTATACTTTTTCAGGGGTGCAGATATTTCTAGAGGCCCGCAATGTAAAATTTTGAACTCCTAGTCTTACGCCCTTAACATTTTTGAAAAGGCCTTTCCTATATAAATCTGGAAAAGCCGGAATGTTTTAATTATTAATTTCGAGAGCAAGCTCGGGAGTTGCAAGATTTTCTTGCATTCTTGCTCTCTTGTCAACAAATCCCTAGGTTGCAAGAAAGCAAGTATTTTGCAAGAAAAAGCAAGAAAGGGGAAACCCCGACGTTTTTTCAGAAAATTTTCGAGACGAGAAATATGCAAGACTTAACAAGAAGAGACAAAATTTTTGTTTGCAAGAATGAAGCAAGACAAGACATATTGTAATTTCTTGTCTTGCTATACAAGACAAGACAAGAATTAGTCAAGCAAGACAAGAAATCTTGTCTTGTGAAACACTAGTCATAACATTTTTCCGAAAAACCAATAAAAAGCGAGATATTTATAAAAAGGTCGTCTAATAAAGGTGTATTAAAAAAAAGTGGCATTTACAGTGACAGATGACTTTAAGTGACATTGACAGTGACAGATGACTGACAGACAAAAGTGGCATTGACAGTGACAGATGATGACATTGACATAAGTGACATTGACAGATGACTGACAGACAAAAGTGGCATTGACAGTGACAGATGATGACATTGACATAAGTGACATTGACAGATGACTGGCAGACAAAAGTGACATTGACAGTGACAGATGACATTGACTTAAGTGACATTTACAGATGCCAGACATATGTTAACTATGGTGACAGACAAAAGTAACATGTAACATTGTAACATTGACAGATGATGATGACCACTGACATTTGACATTGATATATAACCCCTCCTAACTTTGACTTACGGTAACTATGGTAACAGACAATATTGACATTGACCACTGACATTTGACATTGACATATAACCCATCCTGACTTTGACATAATGTTAACTATGGTCACAGACAAAAGTAACATGTGACATTGACAGATGATGACCATTGACATTTGACATATAACCCCTCCTGACTTTGACTTATGGTAACCATGGTAACAGACAATATTGACATTGACCACTGACATTTGACATTGACATATAACCCCTCCTGACTTTGACATATGTTAACTATGATCACAGACAAAAGTAACATGTGACATTGACAGATAATGACCACTGACATTTGACATTGACATATAACCTCTCCTGACTTTTACTTATAGTATTGTAGGGGTAGAAATAAATGAAAAGCCATAAAAAAATTTATGATTTTTAGATTTTTAAAGAGCAATTTTTAAGTTTTTTTAAACTAGCGCAAAGGTTTCTTCCCATGGTCAGAACATATTTGAAAATAATCACAGAAAAATCACAAATACACCACAATTCAGTTTACTAAAAACGGTAACAAAAATGTTTAAATACGACCCATCACCAATTGCAAGAGATACCCGCTGTGCTACCTGTGGAGTATTCTAAGGGTGTCGATTACAAGCTTTATGGTACTGCCAGAAGGTTTTCATTTATATCTACCCGGACTATAACTATGGTAACAGACAATATTGACATTGATCACTGACATTTGACATTGACATATAACCCCTCCTGACTTTTACTTATGGTAACTATGGTAACAGACAATATTGACATTGACCACTCACATTTGACATTGACAGATAACCCCTCCTGACTTTGACATATGTTAACTATGGTGACAGGCAAAAGTAATATGTTACATTGTAACATTGACAGATGATGACCACTGACATTTGACATATAACCCCTCCTGACTTTGACTTATGGTAACTATGGTAACAGACAATATTGACATTGACCACTGACATTTGACATATAACCCCTCCTGACTTTTACTTATGGTAACTATGGTAACAGACAATATTGACATTAATTATAGTAACTATGGTTGAAGAAACATATGAAACATGGTTGCTATGGTGACAGACCACTGCACATTTTTTAAACCAATCCTTATTTAAACTTCCCTCACTCACAATTTCTATAAACCAATACTTAAATTTCTACCTTACCCTTTCTCTCTCTTTCTATCCCTTTTATTTTATATAACTCTGTCCTTTTCGAACCCTATTACGCATTTCCTGAAACCATGAGTTTTTTATTATGGAATTACCTCATGTATAATTTTTGTTCGAAACATTTTTCCGAAAAACCAATAGAAAGCGAGATATTTACAAAAAGGTCGTTTTCGTGACCTTCGAACTCGAATAATCATTGAAGCTCACATGATATCGATGGGGACGTTTCACATGTTGTTTATAACGGTCTAATAAAGGTGTACCCAAAAATTCTACTCGATACTATTTTTTCCGAAGTAAAATCTTAATTTGGTTGGACTAAAAATGTAAAACATGGCTTTTATAGAATCTTTTTGCAGGCAATCCAATGACAGCGCTTTCAATGACATTTTTCTCAAAAACTATTCAATTTTTCAAAAAAATGCAAATAACATTTGTTCTGTAGAATTTCCTCCTCTTTCACGTGGGCAAAGCGTTTTTACAAATCTTCTTTCATTTTCCAGATATATTTCCTTTTTAACTCAAAATATTTTGGACTTCTGTGGTGCGATAATCGATACAAACCTTTTTTTATCTTGTTCGTCACATTTTGACATAAAACATCCAATAAATGTGTTCTTAAGACATCCATTCAGTAGCTTAACTAAGAGCTTAGGGATCTTGTGTCAAAATCCAGATTGGGGCCCCTACCCAATTACCCATGCTGCTTAATAATCAGTTTTTTACCACACAAATCGATTTAACGAATTTTTATACTCGGCTATGTTTTGGGGCCCTTTATATCTTGGGGCTTTAGGAGAACGTGGGCTTTGCGGGCCCATTATTTACGCCACTGTCTTCATTCTTAAAAACCGATTTAACTCTTCAATAAGATGAGTTACTTGCATTTTACCTTCTACAGAAATTAACTTCTAACGGGTCCTATACACATTACCTTCTTTAGGTTCAATTTAGGTTTCTTTGAAGTAGTAATTAAGTGTCCATTATACATAAAAATACCTAAGTAAAAGTTCAATTGAAGAAATGGAATTCTTAAAACGGCTTAAAAATAAACATTTCAGGTAGAAACAATTTTTTGCAAAAATCATACCCAAGTTGGTTTTTGCTCTGGCAAGTGGCAAGTTTATTTTTCTCTTTTACGTTAAATTTGTTAAAAATAATGGAAAACTCGAAGAAAAACCACGTTGTAGTTAATAGACTAGGCGCAAAAGTTAAAGTATTTTATGCAAGCGGCATTTCATATAACATTTTGGTAACCGATGTTTTCCCAGTATTTCAACCCTGCTGAATACGAAAATTGCAGTTATCAAAGCGAAATCTTAACCGGAAGCGTGATATTCAAGATGATACCCAAGATGTCAGCTTTGTTATTTTTGATGGAATCATTATGGACAATTAAGACAAATATTTTTATTGGTTCGGATAGATAATTTTATACCCTACAATTTTTATTAGAAGTAAAATTATCTTCAGATCACTCCTAAAAGAGCTAGAGTCGATAAAAGCACCAGTGTTGTATAAACCGTCTTAATACATAAAGCAGTATATTGAAGCATCTTGGTGAGTTCAGCGAGGTAGCTTTCCCAGTATCCAGCCAGGATGTATCTGTTAAAACATGAACAGAGCAAATCAAGTCCATAAAACTCGATCATAAAGAGGATATTGCGTCTTCTGTTTTGACAACACACGGTGCTTCTCCCGACTCTCTAGACCCTTAAAGAGTGATTTTGTACTGTAATTTTTTGTAAACCATAAAATTATTTATCCGAGCTAACAAAAATATTTGTCTTAATTGCCATAATAATTCATCCATCAAAATAAATAAAAAGAGTAAACATGTATATTACGACGATTTTTACGCACACGATGTCTTTAGCTGGCTTTCGCTCCTTAATAAGCAATCTTACGGTACTTTTACATTTAATAATAATTGTAGAGAACCTTGTATATCTAATTCAATCAAAACAGTTGTCCAAGTTTCAATAATAATTCTTCCATCCAAATAAATCTTAATTAATAAAGCAGACAACCTAGTCACCATCTTGAATATCGCGCTTCCGGTTTAAATTTCACTGTGGGTAACCGCAATTTTTGGATTCAGGGGGGTCGAAATATTGGGAAAACATCGGTTACCAATATGTTATATGAAATTCCTCTAGCATTTCGATACTGGGATTTTGTTCCAATTTCACGGTGCTTCTTCCGACTGTAGCTCCTTAAGGAGTGATCTGAAGATAGTTATACCTCTAATAAAAATTGTAGAGTATAAAATTATCTATCCGAACCAATAAAAATATTTGTCTTAATTGTCCATAATGATTCCATCAAAAATAACAAAGCTGACATCTTGGGTGTCATCTTGAATATCACGCTTCCGGTTAAGATTTCGCTTTGATAACCGCAATTTTCGTATTCAGCAGGGTTGAAATACTGGGAAAACATCGGTTACCAAAATGTTATATGAAATGCCGCTTGTATGGTTAAGGATACGTTTTTTCCGATAACAGTCCTAAGTCTATAAAGTAATAAGAGAAAAACTAACAAAGTGTTTGGTTGAAAATGAATTAAAATTAAAATTTGAAATAATTTTGAGTTTACATCAAGAAGACATCAAAGTCGGTGATTATGTGATAATTGAAGAATTAGAAAATAAATTAACTGGAAAAATTGTGCGTAAATTTATCAAACGTATTGACGAAGACGAAGCGAAAATTTTGAAAAAACGTGGTTTTTGGTCACGTTCCGTTTATCGAAAATCTCTTTAAAAACTCTTCCCCTCTCACATCTCACAGGTAAGTTTGTAAAACTCAAATTTCATTTTCAAATTGAGGTTAGTCAAATTTTATTATTTCGATTATGATAAATTAATTCAATCTGTTAATGCAACGTTAAAATGTACGAATTGCTTATCATTTCTATGTTTAATTTTGTTGTAAAGTGTATTTTAAAAAATTTGTCTTTTCAAATTGTAGAAAAGTTTACAAAAAAATTTAAGGTGGGCCCTCATAATATTTATTTAATTAGTAAGTTTAATCAATTTTTATTTTAGAAAATGACTAGTAAAAATAAAAAAGGCTTTCCATTCGATCCGGACACATTTTTTTGTTTACCATTGCCATACCAGCATGTAGCAAAAATTGAAGATAAAGTATTTGAGGGTTGTTTTGTTATAAAAAATTCGCGTGGGCATATACTAACGATGCAAATGCCCCCTCATTTTCCAAGGGAGCATAGTGCACCCCCGAAGAAAGGCGAATATGTAATATACACAACAGCGCCCGCTGAAGATAACATTGGTTTTAAAAATTATTATGTGAGAAGACTTACGGACGCCCAAATTGTATTTTTTAAAAATTACAACTGTTGGCCTTCAGCATTTAGGGATAGATGAGTATTAATTTAAAAAAATAACCTTTTCTTTGTTATCCATACTTATTAGATTTTTTAAGTAATTTTTATGAAATAACAATTCTTTTAAATGTATAGTTTGTTTGAGTGAATGTAATATTTAACAAATTTAATTAAAAATATAAAAAAATAATAGTCCAGTTATTAAAGTTTTTAACCTCGGAAAAATAGTAGAACTGGTAGAACTTTTAAAAGCCTATTCTTTAATAATGAAGTGACCGCTTAAATACCAGATCGAACAAAAAAAAAGTTCAATTCTTTTTTAAAGAAGAGGATATTTAGAGAAGAACAGGTCTTATGGCTTTTTTTTTGTAGAATGAATAGTCTTTGTAGAAAACGGAATTAGTGTAGTCAACAAACCAAAATTTATCCTAATTTTTGGATTTTATTGTAACAGCAATTTTTTTTCTTAATCGGTCTAAACCATTTCTGTGAGTTTGTGTATTAATGTCTCAACCCAATTTTGACTGGAAAGCACTTAAGGATGCAATTTAGTAGGTATAGCTATCGCAGTTGCACTTATTGCTGAGATGGGCAACATTTGCTAATTTTGCGTTGTCAATTTCTCAAAAACCAAAAGTTAAAATGAAATTTTGATTTGTTTATCAAATAGTTGCCGTTAAAGTCTCGGAGATGAGTTAATTTCAGCCTTAAATGTGAAGTATTTATATAAAAATAAATAACTGTAAAATGCAGTACAAAAATGAAAAATTATTCTTATTAATTGCCACCTTATTTTTTTACAAAAATCATTCAAAAATTGCTCATCTCCGAGACTTTAAAGGCAACTATTTGATAAACAAATCAAAATTTCATTTTAACTTCTGGTTTTTGAGAAACTTACAACGCAAAATTAGCAAATGTTGCCCATCTCAGCAATAAGTGCAACTGCGATAGCTATACCTACTAAATCGCATCCTTAAGGTCTATTCACACACAACCGTGATTGTTCCGGCCCGTCTCCGCACAGTCAAATGACTGAGACAGTGATTTTATTTTAACCGGACAGTACGATTCACACACATCAGTGATGTATCCGTCATTTCTATTTGATCCAGATTAGTTTGGAGATTTATTGTTGCTACGTTGGGATTCAAGTGCAATGCCAGCACAGCTGTGTCATCTGCAAATGTTGCTACAGTGTACAGTTGTTAGTCTAGTTGCTGAAAGATCTGCGGTGTATAGCAAATACAGCACTGGTCCCAGTACACTACCCTGCGGGACTCCTGACATAATCGGGTGCGGTGCAAGTCTGTATATTCCGCTTGAAATTTAAGGGGGTAAGCTCTGCTACTAATTTTAATGGGTTCGGCCACCTTAAATTCCACCGTAATTTCTCACTGTTTTCTAACCGAATGTTGAACTGTTTATTTTTTATATTTTGAAGTTGAAAGGTTACAGGGTTCAAAGCTATTCTATGAGAAGTTATTTTGAAATGATTTCGTGAATGGTTTTTGTACAAATTAGGGATGAAAATCTAGAAAGACGTGATAATTCATAAATACAAGAAAGTGAAAGAGATAGATATTCTTTGACTTTCTCTGGTAGAAAAGTTCCTATGGCCCTAAACTGTTTCGTTAGGGCCGTTTTACATGGACTAAATATTGTACTTTTAGAGCACTAAATCGGCTAACTTGTTAGCACTGAATCAACTCAAGGAGCAATAGCAAGGGAATCTAAGCTTTAACGTCGTCTACGGTGGTGCGTCAAAATTTCTACTGACGACGTTAAAGCTTAGATTCCCGTGCTTTTGCTTCTTGAGTTGATTCAGTTACTTTACTAACAGCAAATACATAAAGACTTAATAATACGTACTACTTCATACGTTTCTACGCAAATGATATTTTAAGAGCTTTCAAAATATTAAGAAATATACAGGGTGTTCTATTTAAATTAAGAAATTTTATTCTATTTCCAGTTAAACCGGAAATCAAAATATAATGTGTTTGGTATCGTGTCAAAGTTAATTTTACGAGCCTTCAAAATATTTAAAAATATACAGGGTGTTCCAAAAAATTTTGATATTGTTCTAATTTCCGGTTCAACCGGAAGCGTTTTGTTAACCGCAAATAGTGTTAAATAATAGATATTCATGGGATTGATATAAATATCCAATTTCAAGTTTTCATTTCTATTACAAAAGAAATTAGAGATTATTGAAGTTTTGACATTCAAAAAATCATAACTCCGAATCCGCATCATACAAGTCTTTAAAAATTTACAGTTAGATAGAGAATCATGTTGTCTATAACATATCCAAATCTGTATAAATCGGCCGTACCAGTTTTTGAGAAAATCCATTTCTAAATTTTGCCCTGCTTTGGCCCCTTAAAGGTAGGCAATTTTGAAACAATTTTGAAAATCGACTTCTTAAGAACGAAAGCCCTATATTTTGGCTGTACAATGCTGTTTTAAAATTTTTATAATAATAATTACCGGCGAAGTTATAAGGGAGAAACCACAAAATGGGACAATCGTTCTATGGGCCGCCATTTTGAATTAAACAATTTGAAATTTTTTTTTTCAATTGAGGCTCAGATATACTATCCTATAGCCAAGTAGAAACGAATTTGGCCCAAATTTGCAAATATGCGCCCAAAATATTAACCACCTTATTTTTGGACACCCTGTATAGATTTCTTATAAAAGCTTAGTTTGTCGATGAAATAATTTTAAAGTGACTAAAATCAAATTTTATTAAAATCGGTTCAGTAGTTTTTTTTTTTTCGGACATACAGACATTTTGGTTCAAAAAATCAAAAATATTTTTTTTTCGATTTTTGGAATCAGGGTGACTCAAAACGTTGAGAACTTTATAAAAATTATTTTTTTTTTTTTCTCGATATAGTAACTTTTTCTTGGATTGGAAAAAGTTAAAAAGATTTTAAATTTTGGTTCGTTGCTATTGCTAGTAAAATTAAAGTTGCGCCATCTATTAGTCATTGTTTGTAGTTGTAGCGAAGTTACGCGCCAAAAGTAGATTTCTTCGTGCATCTGTCACTTGTCACGCATTGCGCCTAAAGTTGCGCGAGTTCACTAAAAACAGCCGTCCGTAAATGTTTGTGTCGTGTGTGTATTTAAATATGTTGGAGCGAAATTGGTATGTTCTGTGATATTTGTACATTGAAATTTGTTAAAAATGTCAGAAGTTAAACGTGCCAAGTTGATATCGTTTGATTCGCAAAGGACTAATTGTGTTAGTGTTGAAAGAACTGTGCGAATTTCTATAGTTTTGCCCGAATCTACAGAAGACAATTGCCCAGAATACAACTATAAGGATGAGCTAGTTGTAGCAAAGGTAAGTTGTTATAACAGAAAATGGTTTCTATTTTAGTGCATAGTTATATTAAATTTAAGATTAAAGTTTTAAAATACTGTTGGAAGGTTTTTAAGTGTAGTTTTTAGGGGTATTTTGTTGTCAAGTAGACGCGAAAATTTGACATTCTTCGAGTAGACCTCGCACCCGGACAATTTGATTTCACATTATTCAAAATGCCTGGACGTCCTTGTAATTGTCTAGAAAAGATTATAAAGTGTAGACGCCATGTTGGTAGGATATAATTTAAAAAAATTATCACGCTCGCGGTTATAATGTGAGGGTCCGAAATGAGGTCCATGTGGTATCCACCTTACAGACGCTTGACAGCTCCAAATAAACAATTTTATTATAAATTTATTATAGAAGCCAACTCCCTGAACTCTGTCCTGTTTGAATCGATGAGTTTTAAGGTTGTAACGATAGCGTGGGGCGGCTTAAATCAGCCCTAACCGTCAAAACTTGCACATTTGTTGTGACGTAACTAAAATGTGGACTTGGAAAGAATTAAATTTAATGGAATTTGGCCAAGAAGATTTAAGGTTATTTTTGTTTAATTTATTTTTTTTCATTTTGTTTGTAATTAGTTTGGACGACGTTCTTTTTTTGGTTTGCGAGCGCGCTTTTTACCTCACGAGGTGTAGGTAAAATACGTGACGTCGGTTTAATATTTTATCAAATCGTTTTTTTTTTGTTTTTAAACAACGATTTTTCATTAATTTACGAACATTTTGAATATAATGAATGTTGGATAATCAACGTGCTTTCGCATTTTTTCGACACGCCTCCAACCGCATTTTATGATCTTATTTAAATCGCCTTCGTTTGTTTTTTCCTTGTTTATCAATAGACGTTCATTTGTTTTTTTTTTCGACATTCTTTTGTTTAAAAATCAATATTTAAGGTCTTGCAATATTCTGTTATTAGATCAACTTGGATAATTTTTATTTTTGAGTTGTTTTTATTTTTGTACAATTAACTGGAGAAAATGTTTTGTGAGGAGGTATTCGTTGGGATCTCAGTGTGCGCTTTCGCGCGTTTACCCTGAAACCTTGCACCATAATAGATGCGACCGCATTATACATTATTATCTTTTTCTTCTAAATATTAATAAATTTGGAATATTTATAACTTTTTAGTGCATTTGATTATTTTTTTAAAATCAGATTGAGGGGTTGAAGAAAGAGTTAATGACTTCGAAAAGGTCAGAAGTGTTCGATTTACGGCGCCAAAGTATTAGGAGCACAGAAATATACGGAGCGCGCGAATTACGAATGCGCACGGATTTTACTTTCAAATAAATTTGATCTACTTTCGGACAATGTTGTTTACCGCCGTACGCTGCAAAATTTTTAAAAATAAATAATTTTCTTGAATAATATGATAATTAATATTTTTTTTTTAGTTTAATTATGGTAATTTTAATTTTGTTATTGTGATTTTCTTTGTTTTCATCTCGAGGATCATAATTTATACGAATTTGTAAAAAATATTGTCGTTCAAGTTGATGGTACAGTTGACCGGTCATTTTTGTGCGGCAAGTTGTGCAGGAACGAATTTATGTCGTCTTTGATCTTTGTTATTGCCACCCTTAGAACAATCCTTGAGCAATAATCAAATAAACATTTTCTACTTTATAATTTTTTCGTTAATTTCATCTACTGTTAGTAGATGAAAGTAGTTATATGTAATCAGAAAAAATATTTTAAAAATGTCTCTAATTTCTTTACAGGGTGGCCCAAAATTTAGGGGTTATTTTAGGCGTATTTTTACAAAATTGCACTGAAGTTATTTATACTTGGCTGTAAGATAGTACACTTTGACTTTAGCCTCAATTGAATGAATATTTTTTCAAATTGTTAAATTCAAAATGGTTGCCAATGACGATTGTCCGTTTCGTGGTTCTTAACTTTTTCCAAAAAAAGTTGTAAAAATCGAGAAAAACCAAAAAAAAATTTTTATTTCATTTCTCGACGTTTTAAGTCCTGATTCCAAAAATGAAAAAAAAATTTTTCCGCTTTTTAGTGAGAAAATCGTGTGCGTGTCTGTCTGTCTGTTACAGTTATGGGACAAAAACTCTGAACCGAATTTGATGAAATTTGATTAGCCACTTTGAAATTATTTAATCGGCAAACTTAGCTTTTATAAGAAATCTATACAGGGTGTCCAAAAATAAGGTGGTTATTTTGGGTGCATATTTACAAATTTGGCACATTTTTATTTTTACTTATATGTAGTTGAAAATTAAATTTTTTTTATTCAAAATGGCGGCCAATAGAACGATTGTCCCATTTTTTGGTATTTCCATTATAACTTGCCCGATAATTGTTATTATAAAAATTTCAAAAAGGCATTGTACAGCCAAAATATAGGGCTTTCGCCTTAATCAAATCGATTTTTAAAATTGTTTCAAAATTGGCTACCTTTAAGGGAGAAACATAGGTCAAAATTTTGAAAGGGATTTTCTCAAAATTTCCTATGCTATATTTTTTATTTTTTGGATATGTTAGAGACAACGTATTTCTCTATTAAAATATAAATTTTTATCAAAATCGCTGGAGCCTTTTCGGCGTAATGATTTTTTGAATGTCAAAACTTCAAAAATCTCTAATTTTTTTTGTAATAAAACTGAAAATTTAAAAATGGATATATTTATCAATCCCATGAATATCTATAATTTGACACTATTTTCGGTTAACAAAAGGCTTCCGGTTAAATCGAACTTTACAAAAATATCAAAATTTTTAGGAACACCCTGTATATTTTTAAATATTTTGAAGGCTCGTAAAAGTAGCTGTTACACGATAGCAAACGTTTTATATTTTGACATCCGGTTTAACCGGAAATGGGATGAGTTTCTTAATTTAAATGGAACATCCTGTATATTTTTCAATATTTTAAAAACTGGTAAAATTAACTTTCTGAAGATATTAAATTAAAATGTAATTAATAAAAATACCAAACTGCAAGATTTGATGGGCAGGAAAACGTTCCTCGTATGGACACATCCGTTGTTTTCCTCATAACTTAATCGCTAATTATTATTATCTAAATCTCAAACTGGCATTTTATAGCCAAAATACAAGACCTAAGCCCTAACCTCATCGATTTTTAATAATTTTCCAAAATTGCCTACTTTTGAAAGGCTAAAGTTGGTCGAATTTTTTAAATGGGTTTTCTCAAAAGGGGCTCCGCCGATTTTATTCCTTTTTGGATATGATATGGACATTGCAGTTCTCTATTGAATGCCATGTGTTTCATTCGTCAAAAATTTCCAGGACCTGAGTTATAGTTTTTCAAATCATAATTTGAAAAGTCGAAAAGTTCTTGTACTAAAAGTGAAAATTTGAAGATTTCTACATATAGTAATTCCATGAATATATATTTTTAACGTTATTTTTGATTAACAAAGCGCTTCTGGTTAAACCGGAAATTACAAAAGTATCAAAAGTTTTTAGGAACTTAAGGATATTTATAAATATTTTGAAAGCTCCTACAATTGGCTGTTACACGATACCAAACACTTTATATTTTGACTTCCGGCTTAACCGGAAATAGGACCAACTTTCTTATTTTTAATGGAACACTCTGTATATTTTTCTATATTTTAAAAGTTTGTTAAATTATCTATCCGATAATACCAAATACTTTATACAAGGTGTCAATAATCAATAATCAACACTCTGTATATTTTTCTATATTTTAAAAGTTTGTTAAATTATCTATCCGATAATACCAAATACTTTATACAAGGTGTCAATAATCAATAATCAAATAAATGTAACTTCGTTATTAGAAGAGATACAAAGTTGGTTAAATTAACAAAGTTGGGCAAAATTAGACGACCATTCAAATTCCGTTAAGAAAAATTAACATTGTTACCAACTTTCCGCAAATTTCCAAGTTATTTAAAAAAAACTAAAAAAAATGCAGTTTCTTAAATAAAAATGTAAGCGTTGATTGGGTTATTTTTTCAAAATTTTTTAGCACTTTTTTCGAATTATTTACCCACTCTTTTTGATATTCATTTATTTAATTTATTTGTTTTTTTTTTTGTATTCGATTGTTTCATAGGTAATTTGTAGGGCTGGGCGATACCTCGAATCAGGTATCAAGTATCGATACCACGACGGTATCGATACTATTCAAAAGTATCGAAGTATCGAAAGTATCGAGGTATCGAAAGTATCGAGGTATCGAAAGTATCGAGGTATCGAAAGTATCGAGGAAAGTATAAGGCATTTAAGAAGCTACACTTTATGGGACCATTTTGTGATGATCATAATAATAATTGTATATTACAGAGAGCTGAGAAAGTTATTATCGTTTCTACGACAATTTGCATTAAATGTTGTAATTTTCAAAAATGAGTGAATCTTTTGAATGCGACCATCAATTTTGATAAAATTTGTTTCAAATGAAAGCTAATATAACAGGTTACCCAATCCATATATTTTATAAGTTGAAATATCTCTCTATTTCTTATTAACTATACTAAAACTATCATTATTTTGCAGTATTTTAGATGTAAAAAAATGTCGAAGTTTGTGATTTTTTTTTGGGTACTTAGAGAATCTTAAGGACTTTGAAAAAACATGCAATAGGTAGATAATTTTATCTAATTTATGATAGAATTTTTTCAACTAGATCGTTTAAAAAATGAGGAAGATTAACTCATTTTTCTGACCGCATGTTTCCCTATATACTCAGTATAGGCAGGACGCGCACCTTAAGAAATTATATTGTTGATGTTGCGTCTCGCGAAAGCACTGTGTTGTTTCACTTTAATGTTTCGTTACTTTTGATACCTCGATACTTTCGATACCTCGATACTTTCGATACCTCGATACTTTCGATACTTTCGATACTTTCGATACCTCGATACTTTCGATACCTCGATACTTTCGATACCTCGATACTTTCGATACTTCGATACTTTCGACCCTCGGTATCGGTATTCGATACCACCTAAGGTATCGATACTTCGAATAAGTATCGATACTTTGCCCAGCCCTAGTAATTTGATTCTTAAAATTTAATAACATAAATAACAAATTTATTTTCTATTTTTTTGTTATTATTGAAGAATTAAAAAGATTTATATTTTTTATATTTATTTATATTTATATTATTTACATATATTTTTGAAAAGAGAAAAAAAAGCTGTTCAATGATAAAAATTAAGGTTAAGTTTGTATTTAAAAAAACATAAGTTTACTACATCTTATCTCCAAAACGGCAAAAATTTAAGCAATATTAAGCAAAAAAATGTTTTTTGCTAATAATTTATTTGGGTTTTAGTAGTGCCTATTATCTATTTTTTGAAAATTGAAATTATTTTCAAATTTTTTTTTTTAGTTTTTTTCAAATAACTTTGAAAGTTGGTAACAATGTTAATTTTTCTTAACGGAATTTGGATGGTCGTGTAATTCTGCACATTTTTGCTAAATTAGCTGACTCTCTATCTCTTCTAATAACAAAGTTACCTATGCAATGTGGTGAGATTATTGCCACCCTGTATAGTGACTTCCAGTTTAACCGGAAATAAAACCAACCTTCTTAAAACCAATAAGATTGTTAAATATTAAAGACGTTATGACTAATTCATTTTATAAACACATCCAATGAGAAAAAGATTAATATTTATACTTTTAATTTTTAGAAAAAACACACAACACAATCAGAAAATGGTAAAAAAACTAACGGATTAGATCAGTATAATGAAGAAAATGACGACGACGTCAAAAGAATAGCAGCTGAAATGGAAGCCAAATACGTAAGTTTTGATCTCATAGTTTGTACTCTTAATTAAAAAATACTTTTAGGGTGTTGGTAATCCAAAAAAACGAAAAAGAAGAAAAGACGATTATGCAGACATAGGTATGGGCTACGACGAATCAGATTCGTTTATAGACAATACAGAAGGATACGATGAAATTGTTCCTAAACATGTATCCACGCTACACGGTGGCTTTTATATCAATTGCGGTGCATTAGAATTTAAAGCCGAAGAAAATTTAAGTTCAAACGAGTCTAGTTCGTCGTCTTCCGAAGGCGAAGAAGAGGAAGAAAAACCTAGTCGAGTTAAGAAATTAGAATCGTCAGGCGAATCTGGTGAAGAACAAGATGCAACTGATGCAACTGCAGCTGCAGCTGCAACTGCAACTGACGCAAATAAATTGGTTAATGTAAGCTTTTTTAGCGTAGTTACAAATGTTTTTAAAATTCTGTTTTATTTTAGAAAGATAAATTATTAGTCAACACAAATGGTATGCAAAAAGCAATCAAAAAGAGGCTTTTTAGTCAAGAGAAAATAAAACAGTATAAAAGAAATGAAGAAATGAAAAAGACTGTTAGAGAGTTACTTAAAGAAAAAAGAGACGACGTGGTAGTTCCTCTCTTAGATAATGGACTTCCAAAACCAGAAGTTACTACCGCTCAGAAAGATGTTAAAAAATTAGCTTTTACATCTGTCGAAAATGCAATTGAATCTGTTGTAAATAAAAATTTTAAAAAGAAACCAGAACAAGTAGAAGAGCCTATTAAAAATGTATCCGAACCCAAAGAAGTCGTTAGTAATAAGTTAGATGAAGAAAAACCGTTAGAAATTGTTGCTTTGCCGCAAAATCTTCCAGCCGAAATAACAAAAATTATCGAAGATATTAAAAAAGCGGCAGCTAATAGTACGGAAGGAAAAGTTAAATTCTTTACAGATCACGTTAACACGATGTTGTTCAAGTGAGTTTAACAACAAACTTGAGAAATTTTAAATATTAATTATTTGTTTTTAATTAGCCTGGAAGCTAAGTGTAAGTGTTTAGGTAAACAGTCGAGAATGAAAGTTTACGAGCACTTGGCTCCATTTGTTAAGTGTAGAAAAGAAACTTTAATTAAACGTGCCAAAAATGTTTGTATTATAGAAGAACAAAAGAAATTAAAAATTTATTTAGATAGGTTTGTTGTAGCTCGTATTTAAGTTATTTATTGTTAACGAATAATTATTGTTGTAGGTTAAGAAACGAAGTTACTAAAATTATGCCAGATCTTATTAAAAATTACGAACAAGAGACGAGTGTAATTTTACAAAGAAGGTACTTTTGTTAGTTTAAGTTGGCCGCAGCTTTAATTTGTCTTATTTTTAGATTTTTGATGCAAACGGATGATGCAAACAAGAGTCTGAGGCTACCAAAACGAAGTTTTATTTGGAAAGAAGAAACTAAGTGCGTTATTTTTAATTTACTTTACTTCTAATTATTATAAAAGGGTCATTCTGTTTGAAATAAGGCATACATTTAGATACAAAAGTTGTGCAACTCCTTAAGGAGCATAACCTAAAATTATTTTTATCTCTACAAAGTGTTGTATTACTGCTCGGCGAGAATATTTATGATTTTTTTAAATGGAACACCCTGTATGTTTTTCTATATTTTGACTTAGCATTAAATCGCCCACATGTCCATGTAAAAATTTTTTAATTTCTCCGCGTTGTTGCAAGGTTATTAATTTTTTTCTCTACAAAATTCCCGCAACATGCGGTGCTTTATAAAATCGTACTGAAGTCGTTGTTCTAGGAATAATAACAAAATTTTTTTTCTAGGTAGTTATGATAATCTTCTATGCGTTGAAGTTAAAAAAGTTCGAAGAAATTCTACAGGGCGTTCATTAAAGCGACCCAAAATTAGTCATTTTCAAATTACCATAACTCGTTATTTTCAAATGGAACACCCTGTATATTTTTACATATTTGCATTTTTGGTAAAATTTAGATACTAAATTTGCAAAAATATACAGGGTGTTTCGATATAATTTTAAATGATTTCAAAAAACACTTTAATGTCGCTTAATAGGTCGCTTTAATAAACGCCCTGTACATTTTCTTTAAACATTTTTAATTTCAACGCATAGAGGATTGTCATAACTGCCTAGGAAAAAAATTTCGTTATTAATCCTTAAACAGCGGCTTTAGTAGGATTTTTAAACCGCGGTGCTTTATAAAAAATTTTTTCGCGGTGTTGCGGAAACTTTTAGAGAAAAATTAATAAGCTGGCAACACCGTGGAGAAATTAAAAAAAATGAAATGGACATGTGGGCGACTTAACGCCAAGTCAAAATATAGAAAAATATACAGGGTGTTCCATTTGAAAATAACGAGTTATGGTTATATGAAAATGACTAACGTTGGGTCGCCATATTGAACGCCCTGTACAATTTCTTCGAACTTTTTTAATTTCAACGCATAGAGGATTGTCATAACTACCTAGGAAAAAAATTTCGTTATTAATCCTTGAACAACGGCTTTAGTAGGATTTTTAAACCGCGGTGCTTTATAAAAAAAATTTTCGCGGTATTGCGGAAATTTTTAGAGAAAAATTAATAAGCTGGCAACACCGTGGAGAAATTTAAAAAAAATAAAATGGACATGTGGGCGACTTAATAGGTCTGTTTATTTGACTTGCACTAGTTGCTCGGAGCAGTCTGTGAACCAATGACTGAAGACTTTATTCTGTATTTTTTAGTCTCATTGGTTCACAGACTGCTCCGAGCAACTAGTGCAAGTCAAAAGTCAAAATATAGAAAAATATACAGGGTGTTCCATTTGAAAATAACGAATTATGGTCATATGAAATTGAGTAACGTTGGGTCGCCATATTAAACGCCCTGTACAATTTCTTCGAACTTTTTTAATTTCAACGCATAGAGGATTGTCATAACTACCTAGGAAAAAAATTTCGTTATTAATCCTTGAACAACGGCTTTAGTAGGATTTTTAAACCGCGGTGCTTTATAAAAAAAATTTTCGCGGTATTGCGGAAATTTTTAGAGAAAAATTAATAAGCTGGCAACACCGTGGAGAAATTTAAAAAAAATAAAATGGACATGTGGGCGACTTAATAGGTCTGTTTATTTGACTTGCACTAGTTGCTCGGAGCAGTCTGTGAACCAATGACTGAAGACTTTATTCTGTATTTTTTAGTCTCATTGGTTCACAGACTGCTCCGAGCAACTAGTGCAAGTCAAAAGTCAAAATATAGAAAAATATACAGGGTGTTCCATTTGAAAATAACGAATTATGGTCATATGAAATTGAGTAACGTTGGGTCGCCATATTAAACGCCCTGTACAATTTCTTCGAACTTTTTTAATTTCAACGCATAGAGGATTGTCATAACTACCTAGGAAAAAAATTTCGTTATTAATCCTTGAACAACGGCTTTAGTAGGATTTTTAAACCGCGGTGCTTTATAAAAAAAATTTTCGCGGTATTGCGGAAATTTTTAGAGAAAAATTAATAAGCTGGCAACACCGTGGAGAAATTTAAAAAAAATAAAATGGACATGTGGGCGACTTAATAGGTCTGTTTATTTGACTTGCACTAGTTGCTCGGAGCAGTCTGTGAACCAATGACTGAAGACTTTATTCTGTATTTTTTAGTCTCATTGGTTCACAGACTGCTCCGAGCAACTAGTGCAAGTCAAAAGTCAAAATATAGAAAAATATACAGGGTGTTCCATTTGAAAATAACGAATTATGGTCATATGAAATTGAGTAACGTTGGGTCGCCATATTAAACGCCCTGTACAATTTCTTCGAACTTTTTTAATTTCAACGCATAGAGGATTGTCATAACTACCTAGGAAAAAAATTTCGTTATTAATCCTTGAACAACGGCTTTAGTAGGATTTTTAAACCGCGGTGCTTTATAAAAAAAATTTTCGCGGTGTTGCGGAAATTTTTAGAGAAAAATTAATAAGCTGGCAACACCGTGGAGAAATTTAAAAAAAATAAAAAGGACATGTGGGCGACTTAATGCCAAGTCAAAAAATAGAAAAATATACAGGGTGTTCCATTTGAAAATAACGAGTTATGGTCATATGAAAATGAGTAACGTTGGGTCGCCATATTGAACGCCTTGTACAATTTCTTCTAACTTTTTTAATTTCAACGCATAGAGGATTATCATAACTGCCTAGGAAAAAAATTTCCTTATTAATCCTTGAACAGCGGCTTTAGTAGGATTTTTAAACCGCGGTGCTTTATAAAAAAAATTTTCGCGGTGTTGCGGAATTTTTTAGAGAAAAATTAATACCTGGCAACACCGTGGAGAAATAAAAAAAAATGAAATGGACATGTGGGCGACTTAATGCCAAGTCAAAATATAGAAAAATATACAGGGTGTTCCATTTGAAAATAACGAGTTATGGTCATATGAAAATGAGTAACTTTGGGTCGCCTTAATGAACGCCCTGTACAATTTCTTCGAACTTTTTTAATTTCAACGCATAGAGGATTGTCATAACTGCCTAAGAAAGAAATTTCGTTATTAATCCTTGAACAGCAGCTTTAGTAGGATTTTTAAACCGCGGTGCATTATAAAAAAAATTTTCGCGGTGTTGCGGAATTTTTTAGAGAAAAATTAATACCTGGCAACACCGTGGAGAAATAAAAAAAAATGAAATGGTCATGTGGGCGACTTAATGCCAAGTCAAAATATAGAAAAATATACAGGGTGTTCCATTTGAAAATAACGAGTTATGGTCATATGAAAATGAGTAACTTTGGGTCGCCTTAATGAACGCCCTGTACAATTTCTTCGACTTTTTTAATTTCAACGCATAGAGGATTGTCATAACTGCCTAAGAAAGAAATTTCGTTATTAATCCTTGAACAGCAGCTTTAGTAGGATTTTTAAACCGCGGTGCTTTATAAAAAAAATTTTCGCGGTGTTGCGGAAATTTTTAGAGAAAAATTAATAAGCTGGCACCACCGTGGAGAAATTAAAAAAAATGAAATGGACATGTGGGCGACTTAATGCCAAGTCAAAATATAGAAAAATATACAGGGTGTTCCATTTGTATATAACGAGTTATGGTCATATGAAAATGAGTAACGTTGGGTCGCTATATTTAACGTCCTGTACAATTTCTTCGAACTTTTTTAATTTCAACGCATAGAGGATTGTCATAACTGCCTAGGAATAAAATTTCGTTATTAATCCTTGAACAACGGCTTTAGTAGGATTTTTAAACCGCGGTGCTTTATAAAAAAATTTTTCGCGGTGTTGCGGAAATTTTTAGAGAAAAATTACTAAGCTGGCACCACCGTGGAGAAATTAAAAAAAATGAAATGGACATGTGAGCGACTTAATGCCAAGTCAAAATATAGAAAAATATACAGGGTGTTCCATTTGTATATAACGAGTTATGGTCATATGAAAATGAGTAACGTTGGGTCGCTACATTTAACGTCCTGTACAATTTCTTCGAACTTTTTTAATTTCAACGCATAGAGGATTGTCATAACTGCCTAGGAATAAAATTTCGTTATTATTCCTTGAACAACGGCTTTAGTAGGATTTTTAAATCGGCGTGCCTTATAAAAAAATTTCCGCGGTGATGCGGAAATTTTTAGAGAAAAATTAATAACCTGGCAACACCGCGGAGAAATTAAAAAAAATTAAATGGACATGTGAGCGACTTAATGCCAAGTCAAAATATAGAAAAATATATAGGGTGTTCCATTTGAAAATAACGAGTTATGGTCATATGAAAATGAGTAACGTTGGGTCGCCATATTGAACGCCCTGTACAATTTCTTCGAACTTTTTTAATTTCAACGGATAGAGGATTGTCATAACTGCCTAGGAAAAAAAATTCGTTATTAATCCTTGAACAGCGGCTTTAGTAGGATTTTTAAACCGCGGTGCTTTATAAAAAAATTTTTCGCGGTGGTGCGAAAATTTTTAGAGAAAAATTAATAAGCTGGCATTGCTGGCAACCCCGTGGAGAAATTTAAAAAAAATGAAATGGACATGTGAGCGACTTAATGCCAAGTCAAAATATAGAAAAATATACAGGGTGTTCCATTTGAAAATAACGAGTTATAGTTATATGAAAATGACTAACGTTGGGTCGCCATATTGAACGTCCTGTACAATTTCTTCGAACTTTTTTAATTTCAACGCATAGAGGATTGTCATAACTGCCTAGGAATAAAATTTCGTTATTATTCCTTGTACAGCGGCTTTAGTAGGATTTTTAAACCGCGGTGCTTTATAAAAAAATTTTTCGCGGTGGTGCGAAAATTTTTAGAGAAAAATTAATAAGCTGGCATTGCTGGCAACCCCGTGGAGAAATTAAAAAAAAATGAAATGGACATGTGAGTGACTTAATGCCAAGTCAAAATATAGAAAAATATACAGGGTGTTCCATTTGAAAATAACGAGTTATAGTTATATGAAAATGACTAACGTTGGGTCGCCATATTGAACGTCCTGTACAATTTCTTCGAACTTTTTTAATTTCAACGCATAGAGGATTGTCATAACTGCCTAGGAATAAAATTTCGTTATTATTCCTTGTACAGCGGCTTTAGTACGATTTTTAAACCGCGGTGCTTTATAATAAAAATTTTCGCGGTGTTGCGGAAATTTTTAGAGAAAAATTAATAGCCTGGCAACGCGGAGAAATTAAAAAAAATTAATGATGGACATGTGAGCGACTTAATGCCAAGTCAAAATATAGAAAAATATATAGGGTGTTCCATTTGAAAAGAACGAGTTATGGTCATCTGAAAATGAGTAACTTTGGGTCGCCTTAATGAACCCCCTGTACAATTTCTTCGAACTTTTTAATTTCAACACATAGGGGATTGTCATAACTGCATAGAAAAAAAAATTCGTTTTTATTCCTTGAACAACGGCTTTAGTACGATTTTATAAAGCACCGCGTGTTGCTGGAATTTTTTAGAAAAAAAAATTAATAACCTGGCAACACCGTGGAGAAATTAAATTTTTTTAATTTAGACATGTGGGCGACTTAATACCAAGTTAAAATATAGAAAAATATACATGGTGTTCCATTTAAAAAAATTAAAAATTTTTATATTTAAATGTACCTATGCCTTATTTCAAACAGCTAGGGAGCTAGCTAGAGACTCACCCTGTAGGAAAGATCTCTTATATTAAATTTTATTATATTTTTACAGGAAACTACTTAAGGATGTAATGGCGCTAAAAAGAAAATGTTTTATATTAGAAGGAAAAAAGGATTCCATAGAAGTAGATTTATTGGATTATATTAAAAGCGATATTCTAGTTATTTGGCCTGAAGGTTGGATGTCAGTTAATAATATTTCAAAACATTGTGGATTAAATTTAGAAAAGAAAAAAGTAATACCAGCGAAACCGATTTCTTCCGATATACCTAGCATTACTTCAAATTCAAACGTGTCTTCGAACATCATCAGTACGAGCTCGGCATTAACAATAACACCAGTTACACCAGCACCTCATAAAATCACAACTCCTAGTGAAGTTTCAACTAAAATACCAGACGAGACAATAATACGAACTTTACCAGTGATCGATATAGTAAAAACGTCACCTCCAAAGTATGTAAATACCAAACCCGCTCTTCCTCTAGCCAACAATCGTCAAGATAATTCAGAAGTAATTCTAATAGATGAATTTTCACCCAAACGTGAAGATAACACCAATAAACCCTGTTTTCAAGTTATTGATCTCACAGATCCAGCTCATAGAAAAGTATATCCTAAAAAAACCAAATTATACGGTAAAGAATTACCAAAAGACGAATTAACGGGCTCGTCCGCCTTAACACAAATCATAGCCGATTCGTTAAACGATCAAAGTAGATTTAGGCAAAACAATAAAAATAGTGTAGACGAAACCATCTCAAAAAAATTATCTCCAAACAGCGATTACTTACGAACGAAACAAAAAAGTGAAGGCGACGAGATACTAAAAGTTATGGAAGATTTGAAAGTATTACAAAAAATGTCTTCGCCGATTAAAACAGAATTATCGTCTGGTAGTTCACCAGTTTCGGTTATTGCTTTTAATAAAAGTTTTTCTGAAGATGCGGTCGTATCTTCAACACCTAAGTGTTCTAATAGTTTTCAAGATGCATTTCAAAAGCATTTTATTCCCGATTTTATTAAAGCTAGTCAAAGTACGTCTACTGGAGCTCTGCCAAAACCTTCGTTTCAAAATTTTAATAGGTAATTTGAAATTTACTCGATGTAAAAGTTTTAATTTTTTATTTTTAGTTCTCATAAGAGTAATAATAGTGTTGCAAAAAGTAGTTGGAGTTCAAACGAGAGACACTTTCAGGTAAGGCTCGTTAGGTCTACTTACAAGTTTTCTTTCTAAATGTGTACGTCAAATTTTCTTTCTTTCAGACTGCTAATAACAACTATGCACAACAAAATTGCAGTAAATTAAAAACCAGCTGTTCGACTCTGCAGTCAGGTAATAATAAACCTATTTTGTTGTGCCATATTTTTCTTTTTAAATGTTACTTTCTATTAAGGCTCTCATAGTTTGTTGGATGATATGTTTTCAAATTTTGTAAATGAGTATGGAACACCTAGAGCAGGTACATTTTTAATTTGTTTTCCATATAATTATTTGGTTTAATTAAAATATTTTTAGGTAATTCCAAGCCCACCTCACAACACAAATGAATAACTGGGGAAGTTTTGAATTTTGCAACTGCCAATTTTTTAATTCAGTAGGTTATAATTTGTTAATCATTGTATTTTTGTACAAAAATTCTGTAAAATATCATTCCTTGATTATTGTTTATAACTTATTGTACATATATATTTTTTTCTTGTAATTTTGTAATGAATTGTGATTGAAAATAATGTGATAAATTATTTAAAATGCGCCGCCTTTTTGTTTTGACACTAGTAAAAAAATTTTTCCCCTAAAACTTAAATTCCCCCATGTCAAATGTCAGTTAATACACCTATTTGTTAATTTTTGTACTTATTGATTTTCTATTTGAAAATTTGTGCCGTTTTGAATTATAATTAAAAAAATATGGTGAGTTTTTACCTTTATTTAAATTAAAATTGTTTAAACTTTTGAAAAATGTTAAAATAATGGTCGAGGATATGAAGTCATTGTTTTAATTAAAAAGTTTAATAAAACCAAGCTTAATTTATATTAATTAAGGCCAAATCGATGTATTGATTTGGTTTAAATTTACAAAATGCCAGTTTGTGCTCATCTTATTAACTATAGGTTAAAGCCATTTATCGTAATGTCAACAAGCTTCGATTTAAAACAATAAATAAATTACCTCTAATTTTATTTATAATTTTTTTATGTTTTAGAACTATTATTAGAATACTGTTTTATTTGATTCATTTGAATTATGTCTGAAGAATTACCATCGTTAAGTCAATCAATTTCAGCGATAGCAAACACAATGAACTGATTTATGTGGTAGTTGATACTAAACAAAGTTCTACTTGTTATTTATTAAAATTAGAACAAATCGAAGAGTGAAGGTGATAAAGAAAATGGTGGTAAAATGTCGTCCCAAAGTAGCTTGATGAATAAACAATGAATTGTACGGTGTGCGTTGCATACATGAAAATTTTAAGTTGACGTATAGTTTAACATTACAAACGTTTTTAGAATTCATATTTAACTTTTCTTTGTAGGTTTACACAAATTTTGATCTCAATTTATTTTCTTTATGTTCAATTGTCAGTTTAATAAGCTCGAGAAACACCTTTTGAGTTCAGTGAAGTTGTAAACTTTAATTTGGAATATAATATAGCAAAACTATTGGAATTTAAATTCATGCATAATTGGATTGTGTTTTGCAATAATGATCTAACTCGCACATCGTTTTTTTGACTATTTTATTATAAAATATCATTTTATGATGTCTTCTGCAACAAGCAAAATTAATTTAACTAACATTTGGTGATGGTGATACTATCAATTAAAAAACTATGTTTTCAAAACGTCAATTTCCTAAAGTATTTTCAACTGTTTTAATAATTTGTGGAAAACTACATATTTGTGGATTACACCATTGTTGCAAAACGCCATCCAATTGAGGATGACATACTGATTCATTTATACTTGTGTGGGAAGTGGGTTCCTTAACTCCAAAAATTCACTTTTCAAGGTTATTTGGTTACTGAGATCATCCAATAAATTGTAACTTTTTAGAAAGGCTATGCTGGCCATCGTCCGAACAAGGGAAGTAGGTATCTAATAGTTGACACCGTTTGTTGAGAGGCCCTTTTGTATCTAGTGTGTCAATTATTATTTATTCAGAAGGACAGTTTTGTTGAGGGCTTTCATTATTTGGCTTAGACATAGGTTTTTTGGTTTTTGAGGATATTTATGGGATTCCCTATTAGGTCACTGCACTTAGGTCATGTGATAACCTTTGTTTATTTTTCAATTGACCACCAGCTCACTTCAACGCAGAATCTTTTTCTGTTTCAAAAATTTCATTTTTTTATAATTTTGTCAAAAATTGAAGTTCAAAATATACATTATTTTATATTTTCAGAAATCTAATTTTACAAACTTTGAAAATATTAAAAATATACAGGGTGTTCTATTTAAATTAAGAAATTTGATCCCATTTCCGGTTAAACCGGAAGTCAAAATATAAAGTATTTGCTATCGTGTAATAGCTAATTTTACAAGCTTTCGAAATATTTAAAAATGTACAGGGTGTTCCTAAAAATTTTGATATTTTTGTAATTTCCGGTTTAACCGGAAGCGTTTTGTTAACCGAAAATAGTGTCAAATAATAGATATTCATGGGATTGATAAATAAATCCATTTTCAAGTTTTCATTTCTATTACAAAAGAAATTAGAGATTTTTGAAGTTTTGACATTCAAAAAATCGTTACTCCAAAACGGCTCGAGAGATTTTTATAACAATTCGTATTTCGATAGAGAATTACGTTGTCTGTAACATATCCAAAAGAGAAAAAATATGGCAGAGGAAATTTTGAGAAAGTCCATTTCAAAATTTTGACCTAATTTGGCCCCTTAAAGGTAGGCAATTTTGAAACAATTTTGAAAATCGACTTATTTAGGACGAAAGCCCTATATTTTGGCTGTACAGTGCCGTTTTGAAATTTTTATAATAATAATTACCGGCGAAGTTATAAGGAAAAAACCACAAAATGGGACAATCTTGGCCCAAATTTGCAAATATGAGCCCAAAATAACCACCTTATTTTTGAACAACCTGTATAGATTTCTTATAAAAGCATAGTTTGCCGATGAAATAATTTTAAAGTGCCTAAAATCAAATTTCGTCAAAATCGGTTCAGTAGTTTTTGCTCCACAGAGTTACAGACGTACTACTTACATATTGTACGAATCTCAAAAGAAAGCTTTAGGGGTAAGGGAGCCGGGCTACTATCTCTATGGAAACCATAGGCGCCGTGCGTTTTATTTTTACAGCTATTTTTTATGAAATTAAATTCTTAGCAATGCCAAGGGCGGTTCTAAACAAAAATTCTAGGGGGGCAATCAACGGGGAGAAGTGTGACTATTTGTAATAATGGGGGGGGGGTCGTGAAAAATTAAATTAATTACGGGGGGGGGTAATATTATAGTTCTACCTAAATGGTTGAAATCTCCAGCATGGGCTAAATTAAAATTGAACAAATATTTGTTTTTTGTCGGCAGGTTTTGAACACCTTGTACATCTTTAGAGAAAAATTGAGACATCAAAGTTTGGTTTAAGTTTCTTATAAAAATTGCTCGAAGTCCTGAAAAGTCCGTGTTAGCATAATAACGTCAATATTGAATTTTAAAGAATGGTGTCCAAACGTTATATTTACCTACAGTCAAAACCTGTTATAGCGACACCGCTTTGTACGACCTATCGGATATAATATGACGACGAAATGTCGTCCCTTTTTTTTTAAACATAATTGTTTAGTACGTAGGGCCGGACTGGCTAGTGGTTAGTCCCATTGATTGCAATATAAATTGGCTCCAAATGCAGTTGCTTAGCGAGTAGTGACACTACAACGGGCCTAGGTTCCAAAGATTTCCTATAGGGCCTCATAGCGCCTATTTTTGGAATTTTTAAGGTTAACGGGCTTAGATCAACTTGAAGATTTTTTAAACATCTTTTTGTACTGAAAAATTAAGCAATTTTTAAGCGAAACAAAAACGTGATGCATGTGTCCTCAACTAAAGTGAAACACACTGTATGTTTATTAAGAACTTTTTTCTTCATTTTGATTTTTCCATTTAGTTTCATTGGGTCCCAATTTGACTTGGCCCTACCGGTGATCGCCGGTAAGCAGGCCGGGCTAATCCGGGCCTCTTAGTACGACTATCGGTGATAACGACCGAAGTATGCGGTCCTTTCAAAGTCGTTATAACCGGTTTTGACTGTATTTTGAAAATATGTATAGGAACATTATGTTATATCGTTAGTTTTAGAATTTTTCGTAGAATCCATTTTATTCCAAAATAAAAGTATTGTAACAAAGTTAGTTTTAACTTCTGGTTTAATCGGAAGCGATTATGTCCTTGAAAATAGTTTTATCCAATACATCGATGGTAAGATTTAAAGTTTCAAAACGTCTAATGAAGGATTTATGTAGAACACTCCGTATACTCACCACTATTTAGCTCAAATTACATTTTAACCCGGACGGCTTAACGTGTCCTACGAAGCACGTTTAGTTGCCTTAAACGTCAAACGCTGCTCTGTGCCACCGTCGCTAGAAATCATTACAAAACTTTATATTACGATTTTTCAAGTTTGCATAAGTTTCTCATAGTAAGAATCTAAAGATTAAGGATTACTCGAGATTTAACCCCCTACAAGGTGACATATACCTAAGAAATCCATACACGAAAGATAGACGTTTCTGTGCCAGCTCTAGAACTTGTCTTGAATCGTTCGTTCTAAAGTCTAAACGTTCATTTGTGGGTCGCCAGTCTGGCTTCGTCTTCCATTCCGAGGAGCGACTTGCTTATTTATCTTTAAAGTCTTGGAAATAAAGTGAGTATTTCCAAGTGTGGAAGGGAAGTTATTTCGATCAATAATATAAAATGTTAATTTAGGCAACTCGTAAGGTCTTTATTTTAAAGCAATAACGTTAGATGTCTCTGCGAAATTTTTTGAATAAAATGAAAATTTGAAATTCATCAATGTTTATAAGTTTTTAGTATTCCGGTAGGAAAACCAGAATATTGCTGTTTTGTTTGTACTCGGAACAAAAGAGAAAAATAATGGTATTGTTCTTCGTTTTATTTGTTACAAATTGTTTATCTAATTGACTAAAAATAAGAGGGGGGGGATTGTATAGAGAACCTATTTTATTTGACGATCGCCTAGTGTTCTGATGCGACTCTTTTTCAATGCGCTATGAAGCTGTGGAAAATCGAAAAATCAATAGTAGGTCGGGGGTGCGCGGGTTAGACGGCGTCGCGCCGGCACCGTCAGCGTCACTTCCCGTTTTTCCTCTTGCACAACTATAAGTGTTGAGCTTGTAAAGAGTGTGTGGTGGCGCGTGTGATTTTAATTTTTGTACATTAATTAAAAAATCGTTCTTTGTTTTTCAAACTTATTTTAATTTTTTTTCAATTATTCAAAAAATAATTTTTTTTAATGATAATATTGGGGTAAGTTGCGTGTTTCGATCCATATGTGGGTTGTTTTAATTTCTTTTTATTGTGTGGTTAAAATATTGTTTTTTTTTGGTTAAGTTTACGCGCTAAAAAAAGAGGAAAAATTTGGTGATAAATAGGAAAATCGTGTGTCGAAAAGTAGCGCAACAGATTTTTTTCTCTTCGTACGAACTCGACCGTGCAATTTAAAATTAAATGAGTTTTCTTCCAAAATTTATTGCTTTAAATTGTACGCTAGAGGGTAGTTTTTACAAAATTAAAGAATTTTTAAAAATTTTCGTTGCACGCAGTTGGTTTTTGGGTCACTTCTTGTGTCTGTATTTGTGTGGTGTATTGTAATGATGGCTTAATTTGAATAAACTTTAGCCCACTTTTGGGTTACATCGAATTTCGTTTATGTAAACGATTATTATTTACCAATAATCAAATTTTCTCTTATGTTGTGGGTGGTTTTTGTATCAAGTGACGTTAAGGACAAAAAAAGTAGAACGTTGAACTTTTTCCATTTTCGTCTCTCTTTTTGGACGAACTTTCTAATTTTGTAATTTTTGTTTCAGGATTAAAGTTTTTATCCTGAACCTCGATTAAATGAGGAAAAACAAGTAAGTTTGTATTAATAATGTATTAGAAAAAAATTTAAAAACTCCCCAAGTACCTACTGGCGCCGGCGTTATCATTGCATAGGCCGTCTGCGTCGCGGCGTATCAATCGTATATACGTACAGGTAACGGCGCCGCCGAGTCCGACTTCGATCTTTCATTTATCACGCAACAGCCTTTCTTAATTTTTCTAACACGAATTTTTGGTCTTCCAAGAAAAGAAACCACCACACAATTTAAGCTTGTTGACTAGATCAAATACAACAATTATTGCTTTTCTTCTTCTTCCGGAGGAACTCTTCCAATAGGTCGTTTTGGGTTTTTGACCCAACTTGAATTTCTTTGGAACCCTTATTTAAAATTGAATTACGCGTAATGTACATAAAAACATGGATATACACATTCGTGCATAATAGATGCGACTCGGTCATTATTAATGTTTCAATTTCTTTTTCTTCCGTATCCAAACCGTTTCGAGTTCTAATGTCTTTTTTCTTCTCTTTATTTTTAAATAATATATATCGATCTTGTTTTACTTGCAAAATTATTCATTATTAAAACCTATAATTTCGAGAATTCGTTAGACACGTTTGACCTTATGTGACCTTTTGTGTTAAAAATTTAACCTATATGTCGTAATGTGAAAGGGGTTGGTTTATTGTGGAATTGTCTGCTATTGTTTACAACGAACACATTGTCATAATTTCTGGAATATGAAACGCTTTTTACTGCATTTTGTCTGACGATTTTATTGTTCTCCAAGTTTTTCATTGTGTGCTCGGTTTTCCCTTATTCTCAACAGTTTGATATGGACTAATTTTAAATTTTATGAAAGTTTAAAATTTTCATTCTTTCGCATAGTTAACTTATTCAATTTTAGAGAAAGGTCAACTATAGCATGTAATTTCATCGCTTCCAACGCGGCTGAAAGATTCTCTTACAGCTCCAAAGTAACTGAAATGGCAACCTGATATACCTATGGAAATTAACATCTCTGTGATATGGAGCTTCCACATTAAAGGAGACGAATCATCAACAACACGAGTGCTTTTGAAGATGTAAGCTAAGGAAGTTAAATATTTTACGAAGAAAGCTCCGTTCGTGCAGACTATAAACATGAATCTTCATCTTTCTGACGTATTTACGACTTTTCTATTCTGTCTACCATCGCTAAATAGCACGTTCTGTCCCTTCTCTGTTCCTCAGGAATCCAGTGACAAGTATCACTATGGCAATTTCTAAAAAGAGGTTTCCTAGTAGGGAATTTGAAACATTCCATGTAGTCTTGTAGTGTCTAAGGTAGGTATAGCGTATTCTTTCCGAAAGTCAAAGCCTGCAGCAGGTGGACATACCACATAATCAAGAATCATTCGTTTTAAACGTTCATGTTCTTTGATGTCTATGGCACCTAGTGACGCATCTTATTTAGAAATAAAACTAATGAAACTCAAGAATAGTCCAAATCTTTCCATTATAGTTGCAACTATTTAGATCTCCATCTAGATTATGAGAAGCTCTAAAAGAAGGCGTTTGAAAAGAGCTTTTGATAGAGATACAGATATCGACAGACCACAGAGCGGTGCTCTTGGTCCTAAACAGCCACAAAGTAACCTCTGTATTGATAATAGAATGCATCGATGTTCTGAATCACTGAGTCAAGGATCGTCAAGGAAATGAAAGAAGTGAGAGCTTGGCGATTGTGCCTATTGGCCCTGAGCACATAAACTCTTTTAATCAGTACCCACGATACTTTAGTGAAAGAACTCTTGTTACTCTCTCATTAGACACTATTTATTAAATAAGTATCTACATAGAATGCGAGATGCACCAGGTGCGGAGGATGCAATAAACCGGATGAAACAATGAAGCATGTGCCTTGGCACTATCCTGCGTTAACGCTAAGTCAAGGATCTATGTTAGAGAAATACTCACCCTCTGAGGTCTTTAAGTCAGTAGTCTCTCCATTGTATGGATTACTTCTATGTATTGCATATAATGTGCTTTCTCCTTCAGTCATTTCCAACCCATATTGTACTTCTTCCGCGTTGTTGTCTCTATATTAGCGACCCTTCTTATTAGTACTTCGTGGCCATTTTTTAAATTGGGCGACCTAAAGCTCGGCGATTGTGCCTATTGACCCTAAGTCTATGTAGACTCTTTTGATCAGCACTCACACAAAAACTGCTGGGCTAACTGCCCTAGTTGTAAATGTGCAATAGCTGGCTCTCTCCCTGAATACTGTCGATTAAATAAGTATGTTGATAGAATGTGAGATGCTGACTGACAGCTCCAGATGCAAAGGATGCAATGAGCCGTATGAAACAACGTAGCATGTACCATGCCACTGTCCTGCGTTAACGCTAAGTCGAAGACCTATGTTTGAGGAATACTGGTCTAAACAGTCTTTATATCATCAACCCTTCTCATTAGTACTTCGTGACCATTTGTTTAGATTGGTTGACCTAGGACTGGGCGATTGTGCCTATTGGCTCTGAGTCTATTTAAACTCATTGGATCAGCACTCGGACAGAAACTGCTGAGCTAACTGCAGTAGTTGTAAGTTTGCCAAATTAGCTATAAAAAGAGCATCTAAAAGGAACTCTTCCTGTCTACGGCTGTCTCCTGAGAACCTACGTGCAATAGCTGGCTCTCTCGTTGGATACTGTCGATTAAATAAGTATCTTTATAGAACTCGAGATGCTAGCTGACAGCCCCAGATGCAAAGGATGAAATGAGAGCATTGAAACAATGGAGCACGTGTCTTGGCACTGTCCTGCGTTAACGCTAAGTTGAAGACCCATTTTAGAGGAATACTGGTCTAAACATGGCCAGTCCAGTATCAGTGTATCAGCGACACTTTCATCCTCTGATGTCTTAAAGTCGATAGTCTTTCCATTGTATGGATTAATTCTCTTTATTGGATGTACTTTCTCCTTGAGTCATTTCCAACCCATATTCTACTTCTTCCGCTTTGATGTCTTTATATCATCGACCGTTCTCATTAATACCACATGTACCACTTGTTTCGAGTAGTTGACCTATTCAGGTAATTAAATTGAGATTTACAAAAATCTCACAATTCGTAATAGGCTATTAAATCTCATTATTTACTTTGTAATTAAAACCCATCATTAGCACTAATCTATTGGATGGCTTCGCATGAAACCCGAGCGTCTCGCAATACGTTTTGCAATTAAAGGGTTGTAGGGCAAACCGCTCTACTTACCTAAAATCCAATTAATCAGTTTTTATTTTTCCACGATTTCGAAGAGTGAAAGTTGGTCTCTGTATAAAAGATATCTGAAAGCGAGCAAAGAATTTGTTGGATAAAAGTGGTGAAGAAAGACATTCACCAAGAAGCATTTAAAAATAAACTATAACTCAATTAAAACTTGACTAATTTTTAAACCGAGTGAAGAGATATAAAAATAACTCCCGATAACCATTAAAAGTGTAAATACTCAAATTAAATACTTAAGAAAAGCTCAAGTTTAATGCTCTTATACCTCTCTTAATATAGTTAGTATAAAGTTTTAGATAGTCTTACGAGTATGCATGAAGTTCGAACTTAAAGATAGGCTTTTGATGTGACTTTCGAGTTCTCTCGAGACAATTTCAAAAGTAACAGTTGTTGGTTACAATCCTCTTTTAGGCTTAAATTTGAATTCAAACTATAATCTTAACAATCTAAATGTTTTGTTTGAATAGTGAACAGATTCCAAATTCCAAATTATCCCATACAAAGTAGTATCCTTTCTGCATCAACATGTTGATGTAAACGTGAACTTTAAACAATGGTTTACATCTTCTTAAACTGTCAGCTTTAAATTTTTAACCCAAATAAATACCGAGCTAATGGCGAATCTCGTGAGGATAACCTCACAAAGTTCCTAAAGTCGAGTAAACGTTACGTTACGTCCATTATGCTATGTAGTTTTCTACAAAAATATTTTGAATAAATAGCCCATTAGCTTTATCTATCATTATAATTTTTTCTAAAATTATGTTTTTCTTTGTTTGTCTGCTGTCAGCTAGTCTGTCTTTCCCAGCTGTCTACTTGTGCTCTGCTACGTGCCTGTCTGTTAAATCCATCTGGTCATCTTCGGATCTACTTACCTATCGGCCTGTCTGATTATCCGCTTGCTTAACAACTTGCTTACCTGCCCGTCAGCTTAAATTTTTATCTGTCTGGCGATCGCTCTATCTGCCGGTTCGTCCGTCTGTAAGCGACAACTTGTGAATTTCCTTTCAGCCCCAATTTCATTAAGTTTATATTCGTGCTAAGAAAATTTATGGCCTCTTTTAAGAAAGGTGTTTTGGCTAAATTGACACATAACTTGACGAATTAACTTTTAAGACTTTTTTTAAAAGGGTCTCGTCACTTTTCGTTTAACCCTAACTTTTTATTTCAAACAACTTTTGCATTTATAATTTCCAAGCAACTTGTCATCGGTCACGTTATTGATTAAGGAGCTTTTTTGTACGGATTCTATGCTATGAGGTAGCTAAGAAGAAAGTTTTTTAATATTTTAGGTAAGGCCTACCATTAAAATGTGCAGGAAATTTTTAATAATACCTGGAATAAATTAAACTTGGAGACAGTGGAAATTTTATGGTTTGATTAGGCACTATTTGAGCGTTCAATGAAGTTAAAGCTGAAAGTATTACTTTACAAATTCGTTGAAGTTTTTAAAATTGATTATCTTTATCAAAAATCAAAAAAAACTGTCAAATTTGGATCTGTGGGCAACACTTCATACTGAATAATATGTTGTGGTGGTTGCCTACTTTTAGGCGAATTAAAAATGTGCTATAGACTATTCACCGACAAGATGCAGCTACGCCACTCCCCAAAAAAGCGCGCGTTATTCGAATAGAAGTTTTCTATTGGTAGAATCAGGTAGAATTTTGAAAATCCGGATTATAACACTCACACAAAAATTTACATGCGTCAACCTTATTGTACAGAAATTTATAGGGAGTGGCTTAGCTGCATCTTGTCAGTGAACAATGGTTAGTTTATTTAAAAAGTTGAAATGTGCCCAAAATGTTTAAAATCTATATTTTGATCCTTATAGTTATGATTATTATCGTATCTTTCAAAAATTGCTTGTTCAATGGTCAAAGTTAATATGCAGGGTGTGGTGTCTCAGAATTGTTCCCTTTCTTTGGAATTTGATTCAGGCCCAGTATTATAATGCCTGAAATTATAAATAAACGCCAATTTCGCTGTTTTTACGGAGGTAGGAGAAAAATCTTCCCGGCGAAAGACACCAGCAGTCCGCAGTGGATCCGTAGTGTGAGATTTTTACTCACTAGAAAACTCCTCCTCGAGGGACCATCGTACAGTACCTGGGACCGCTTGCGCATTACTTCAGGTACTGCCGGTAAATGAAAGATAACTAGAATTTTTTAAGGTGTTGATAGATTTCATAAAAGTGTTTTAAGGACTTGAAGACCGACGCGGTTGACCGTCGTTGGTCCCCGACATTTCGCCTGTACGGGTGCCCTCCGGCCGCGGGCTAGGCAGGGGCCCGTCCACAAAGACTTCGTTTTTCACGTTCCATTCCGGTTTCTATTTCCGCGTTTGGTTTATTAGCGCCGCGCCGGGGGTTTGTGGGTTGCGATTGCTGCTCCCTCTCCAACTGCTCCTTGGTTAGCATTATCCTTTCTACTAGCTCTACTATGGTTCTCCAGCTTTCCTCGTTTCGGAGCATGATGTTGACGAGGTTGGCTGGAGTCAAGGCTTCGCCGATCCTCAACGACGCTGAGGCCCCCATCGATAGCATTGGAACAGGGCGTGCTCTGCAGTATCGTCACCATCGCAGTTGTGACACTTGGGGGAGGCCAACTTACCGATCCGATGATTGTATGAGTAAAAAAATCCATGGCCTGTGAGGATTTGTGTTAGATGGTATGACACTTCGCCATGTTTTCTCGCTACCCATTGTTGGAGGTCGGGTATAAGGGATCGGGTCCATTGGCCATTCTCGGTGCTTGTCCATAGCGGTTCTGCCACGCAGCGATGGTGTGTGCGCGACAAGTTGAACTCTCTTCTTGTTTCGTGGCTCTTTCTAGGGCCAGGAGAGAAATAGGTGGCATGGAGGCAACTACCAGCACTGCGTCCAGGGAGACAGTTCTGTAGGCGCAGGCGACCCTAAGTGCCATCTGTCACTGAGCTCTTGGCACCCTGGCCTCGTTCCTTTTGATGGTCAGTGTCCCGTGCTAGACAGGACACGCATACAGCATGATCGATTGGGCGACCATGCCGAACAGTCTCCTCTTTACCGGCTCAGGTCCTCCTATGTTAGGCATAAGTCTTGCCATCTGAGTGGTGGTAGATAATGCCATGGAGGAAACTTCCAGGATGTGCTTGGCGTAGTTCAGGTGTTTGTCGACTATCACGCCGATGATCTTGACGGAGTCTTTGAGGTGGATGTCAACTCCGTGTAGGCGTATTGACGTAACCTAACCTAAGTCTAGTTAAACTACGGTTGACAAATGTCAATTTCTCTATTTTGTCCAATTATGTCAAACTAAAATGACAGCTAACCTTAGGTTGCGTTTCAAACTTCGTTTATAATACTGCTATCACAATCACAACATTTTCTATTTGTTTTAGCATCCTGAGTCAAGCCCAAAGCTCGGGCGTCAATTTTGAATCACCTTGTATTTTTCTCAACAAAACGAATAATACAGGATGTCAATGCTAGGGTCCACTACACTCAAACATTATTTAGAAGTAGGGTTTCACTTGCGAAATTTCTCTCGAGAAATGGGAAATCTCGCCTCGCCTTGCAAAAATTTATTTCAGTCTCGCCTCGCGTTTTCAGCTCGCAAAATTTTTGAAATCGTAATCTTGCCTCTCTAGAAGTTCTCACGAGACTTTTGCAGGCTTGCAAACTACCTATGTCATTTCTTACGGATATGACTAAGGCCCGATTGCACCAGTTTCCCTTAACTGTTTACCATAAGCTATGTTTGTTAAGTGACAGTTTTTCCGTTGCACAAGTAATTACGCTTGGTATGAGTGCATACATGCACACGTAAATATTAAGCCAGCTAAAAGTTGAGCTATAGGACGGGTTGTACCAACCAAGTTGAAAATAAGTTTGCGGTGAACTGTTGTAGTTCAATCATATAAATGTGCCGTGAATTTGATTTGGTACAACCCGCCCTTAGTAAACTGTAGATTTAAGGAGAAATGGTGCAACCGGGCCTTAGATTATAAAAGCTGACTTAAAACCGGCGGAAGACGTAATTGCACTTAATATACAAGCTATGAACGACTGTTATTGACGTAAGGACGATGGATACACTGTGGAGTAACTACAAATTCTGACGGTATGGCTACCATATCCAGGGGCGTAACTACCGGGGTGCGGTGGATGCAATAATAATAAATAGAGGGGCCCATCATTAACTTGTCAGACCCCCTGGAGTGCCTGTTACGCCACTGACCATATCGTATTAGGAGCCGTCACTGTGCCCTTTATAAATGAGCCATATCCATAAGAGTTTGTGACCTCGCCGTCGTCGTCGCAGCAATCGAGATGCCGATGTGGCCTTACCCAATAATTGTTCTTATTAAAATTTAAATTATTGATTTGCATTATCTAAATAAATTTAAAATTGTACATCATGTAACAAAACAAATCAAAATTAAAATTGATTATAATGTTACGTAAGTTCAAGTTATTTTGAGAAAATGTCAGAAGAATAATCTTTATAGTTTTAAGGGTTGTTTAAACGCCAACATTCAACTTTTTGTTTGACCTTAATGTAAATTAAATTTATTTTTAAAAATAAATTTCGAGATGAAAATATTTTCTACTACTTATACCTTATATCTTCTCAACTCTCTAATTTCATTAATTTGCTCGAGTGCTGAATTTTCTCAACTTTGTTTACAAACTTCAAAGAATAAATCAGTGTGTTTTTTGAACTTTTAGGTTAAAAGTTAATACAAGTTAACGACCCTTTTTAGAAGTTAAGGTTTACGCACAATGCGTTTTGAATTTTAATTTTTTGAAAGCTCTCTCTCCTTTCCAAATTTTAATTGCTAACGACTCTCGAAGAATTTTTGATTAGTTAGAGCACATTTTGATTGAATACATTACCTTTCGAATTAAAAAAAATATAAGGGACCTTATTAACGCACGAGTACAAGTTTAGAAAACGAGCCGCGCAGGGCCCAGTTTTCTAAAAGACGAGTGCTAACCAACGGAAGACGTCTTTAGACAAAAATTGTTTCCTCATTCGAAACCACTACTTACGAATTATTGATTTATAAAAAATTAATCGTCGGAGCTTCCAAAAGCGCATTTTGTGTTAGTCAATATTTGAACCGCTTCACCTTTTCACTGTTTCTAGCAAAAGTTTATGAACTCATCTTTACATAAGAGTTTTTAATATAATGACTTATTGATGTTTGTGAGATAAAATCTAAAGGTGGATATTTATTTTTCAGGTAAAGTGACGGCCTTCATTATGCCCTGGGATGTTGTGTGGCGAATTTTACAGAACACCCCTAGGTATTCAGTTAAATTATTCGGACACCCGTAATCCCTATTCGTCGTTACTAGCTTTAATTCAAGGCATGGCTGCTATTACAGCTCACGTCGCTCAAGACGACGAAGATATATTTTTAGGTGAGTTTTTAATAAAATAAAAAGAATTTTTTTAATTAAAATTGGTGATGTAATTTCTCGTCTTTTTAGAGAATGGATTGTTGAGTTACGAAAATCCAAATTATCACTTGGATCCGGCAAGAATTGATGATGCTCTCAATTCCAATACGGATAAACTTTACGAAGAGTTATATCAAGAGTTGGATGAAATATGTAACTTGGGTGGTACAGATAAAGAGTCGCTTTTGAATTGTCCTTTAAGAAAAGGATATGCAGCTTTGGATATCAGTTCTATGGGTGTTGATATTACTACCGGACCAATGACTGATAATAGAAGGTGAGTGAAGAATGTTTAATATTGGTAATACATTTTATGTTTTGATAAAAGCTCGTACACACACACACACACGTCATTATTTTTATATTATGTGTACTGTAAAAGGATTTAAAGGTAGTAAACTGCACGTTAGGTAATAAATTTCTTGGTGCAAACCTCAATAAGCACGTCCAAAGGTTATAATTCTACAACACTTAGATCTTACAATTTATTATAGTTGTTTTTTTCTTATAAATTAAGTTGAAGGGTAGTTTTGCACCTCGAGTGGTTTCTAGTAAAGCTGTATAATGCTTAAATTTAGTGTTAAATTTAAAAAAAATCCAACCAAGCTGTTATTATTTTTTAAATAATTAGTCCAGTGAGTAAGGTTGTTTAAAAAGCACTGAAGCTGACGATTTTTTCTAAGCTAGCCAAATTTTGGTATTGATTTATATTCAGCAGTTTAAATAATAAATCACAAGCCCCATAGGTTGATTATAAGAAAAAAAATTACAGTGCCTAAGAGGTTTCGAAAATGAGCTGTCAAATAATCTCTTAGTTATCGCTCTTATGACTAAACGGTTTAAAATAAATTAAGCCTGTAGGTCCCCAATGTATGGTGCTGCAGTTTAGGGAAGCTTTCGTGTGTGGCTGCAGAAAACTATGTTTACAATGGCAAGTAGTTTGACAATTTATTGTGATGGTCAATGCTCCATCGAATAGAAATTCTTCTGATGAGCCAGGACAAAGATAAGACAGGCGTATTTCAGAGAAGATGGCGAAGAAGAAGATGCCTTAGGTAGAAGATGAAGCAGAGCTTTATATCATGGAGTGTGACGAAATCGTAATATAAGCCTATAGACTGTAATGGGTTACTTTTCCTCTTGGCTATGTATGGTAGTCCAGTTAGGGAAGCTTTCATGTGTGACTGCAGAAAACTACGTTTATACTGGCCAGTCGTTTGGAAATCCCGATGCTTTTCGGAATAACGATTCTTTAGATCAGCCAGGACAATGATAAGACAGACGTACTTCAGAGAAGATGACGAAGAACATAAACAAGAAAATGCCGTAGGTAGAAGATGAAGCAGAGCTTTATATCAAGGAATGTAACGAAATCGTAAATTAAGTCTGTAGGCTCTAAAGGTTTACGCTTTTTATTGGCCATCTATGGGAAGTTACTCCAGTTAGGGAAGGAAGCTTTCATGTGTGGCTGCAGAAAACTAGGTTTATACTGGCCAGCAGTTTTGAAATCAATCCTGCCTCGATGCTTCTCCGAATAAAAATTATTTAGATGAGCCAGGACAATGATAAGAGAGTCGTACTTCAGAGAAGATGACGAGGAAGATGCCATAGAAGATGAATCAGAGCTTTATATCACGGAATGTGACGAAGTCGTGAATTAAGCCTGTAAGCCCTAATAGTCTACGCTTTCTCTAGGTGATGTATATTATTCCAGTTAGGGACACTTTTACGTGAGGCTGCAGAAAACTAGGTTTATACTTGCCAGCACTTTAGAAATTGTCTTGATCAATCCTGCATCGATAGTTTACCGAATAAAGATTCTTTAGATGAACTAGATTAGGAAGAGAATAACACAGACGTACTTCAGAGCGCATAAGACGAAAAAAAAGAACATGAACAAGAAGATGACGTAGAAGAAGAAGTAAAGCTTATAATCATAGAATATGACAAAGTTATAAATTAAGCATGTGGTCAACGCTTCCTCTTGGCGATGTATGGTGCTCCAGTTAAAGAGGTTTCCATACGTGTCTTCAGAACGCAAGGTTTACACTGGCAAGCGTTTTGGCAAGTGTTACGATCCATCCTGCTTCAATGCTTCACTGAATAAAAATTCTTTACATGAACCAAACCAGAACTAGAATAAGACAGACGTACTTCAGTGCGTAGAAGACGAAGAAGAAAAACATGAATAAGAAGATGACGTAGAAGAAGAATCAAAGCTTTTAATCATAGAATAAGAGGAAGTTGTAAATTAAGCATGCAGGCCACTAGTGGTCATCGCATTCTCTTGGCGATGTATGGTGCTCCAATGAAAGAGGTTTTCACGTGTGGCTTCAGAACGAAATGTTTACACTGGCAAGCATTTTGGCAAGTGTTACGATCCATCCTGCCTCAATGCTTCAATGAATAAAGATTCTTTAGATGAACCAAGCCAGGACTAGAATAAGACAGACGTACGTCAGAGCGTATAAGATGAAGAAGAAGAACTTCAGAATGAAAGGTTTACACTGGCAAGCAGTTTGGCAATTGTTACAATACATCCTGGCTCAATGCTTCACTGAATAAAGATTCTTTAGATGAACCAAACCAGGACTAGAATAAGACAGACGTACTTCAGAGCGTAGAAGAAGAACATGAATAAGAAGATGACGTAGAAGAAGCAAATCATAGAATATGACGAAGTTGTAAATTAAGCATCTAGGTCCCTATTGGTCAGCGCTTTCTCTTGGCGATGTATGGTGCTCCAGTTAAAGAGGTTTCCATGTGTGGCTTCAGATCGCAAGGTTTACACTAGCAAGCAGTTTGGCAATTGTTACGATCTATTCTGCCTCAATCCTTCACTGAATATTCTTTAGATGAACCAAATCATGGCAAGGATAAGAAAGACGTGCTTCAGAGCGTAGAAGGGACGAAGGAGAACATGGTCAAGAAGATGTAGGACACTAGTGGTCTACGCTTCTTCTTGGCGATTTCTGGTGCTTCAGTTAAGGAGGTTTCCATATGTGGCCTTAAATCGCAAGATTTACACTAGCAAGCAGTTTGCCAATTGTTACAATCCTGCTCCAGTGCTTCACAGAGTAAAGATTCTTCAGATGAACCAAACCAGAGCGAGGATAAGACAGGCGTACTTCAGAGTGTAGAAGACGAAAAAGAAGAACATAAACAAGATGATGACAGAAGAAGAAGCGTAACTTTCCATTATAGTATGTCCCCAATGGTTTATGACGTTGGTTCTTGACGGTGTATGGTGCTGGTGCTCCAGTTAAGGAAGTTTCCATGCGTGGTTTCAGAAAACTTGGTTTCTTCCCTTAATAATTTATCAAATAAAGGTTCTTTACATGAACCAGACCAGAACCAAGATGTAGCAGCTTAGAGGACGTAGAATACGAACGTGAACAAGAAACTGAAAAATAAGAACCATAACTTTCCATCATAACATGTGACGAAGTCGTAGATTAAGCCATTTTGTAAATAATTTTCTAATTTTATACCGTTTTAGTCAAATGATCAATAATTAAATAGCCATGGGCTTAAAACCCATTTTTGACGCCCTCCTTAAGCGCTCTAAGTAATTTCCTCACGATCGATTGGTGCGGGACTGTTAATATATTATTTATAATTACTAAATAAAAATAAATACCAAAATTCATCTACGTGTGCTGGGAAAATCCCTAAAGGAGAGTCACTGGACTAAATAAGTTTCGTTCTTTTAGTTAGAAACGCATTTAATAATTAATAAATATTTGGCATTAATTTTATATAAAATTTGTTGTAGGGACGCCGAATACAATGGCAACGACGCCTTGGGTCCAACGGATGTCGATTCATTTACATCACGGACTCGAAATGTAAAGTACGTAAAATAATTTTTTATAAACAGCTTGGTTTGATTTCTTATTTATTTATAAAAAAAATATTAAACAATTATTGTAAATTTTGTTAATTTTTAGTATGTGTGATAAAACAATAAAAACGAACAGAGATAATCGAGAAGAAAGTATCGATATACCACACATCGTAAGCCAATTAAATAACGACCTTTACGCAATTCCCGTTAAACGTAAATCACAAAAACAACACGAAGAAATTGAAAGTTACGAAACAAATGACGAAACTATTTTACCTGCCGGTTGGGAAAAACACGAAGGTTAGTTTTTGCGCACATTAGGGGAGAGTGGGGTATAATGATCCCTCTAAGAAAGAATGCCTCATAGAGGAACTAAAGTAAAAGTGTTAAAAAGGCGGATCTTTTTTACCCCATTATACCCCGACCATTATACCCCACTCTCCCCTAATCGTAAAGCCTTTTAAAATTTTTTTTGTAGATAACGATGGACCGTACTATTGGCACATTAAAAGCGGTACGATTCAAAGAGAAATTCCCTTAGTAGCAACAATTGAAAAACCGAAAGCCGATCCGACATTTAAAGAAACGACCGACGCTTTAATTTCAAAATTTGAAAACAGCATGACGTCGTCCGTTACGCGTAGTAGTACAAGTTCGGCCTTAGATTTAGACGCCGATGATAGAAAAAGAAAAGACGAACTTGCCTTGAAGTAATTTTTTGAATTTTGAAAACGTTTAAAATTTAACTTGTATGTCTCGGTTTTAGGAGACGAAGCTATCCGGCGCGTCCCGAACCTGACCTTAAAGAACGCGCCATTCGTTTCGCTGTTAGGTCTTTAGGTTGGGTCGAAATAGCGGAAGAAGATTTAACGCCCGAGAGAAGTAGCAAGGCTGTTAATAAGTGTATAGTCGATTTGTCGTTGGGACGCAACGATTTGTTGGATGTTGTCGGAAGATGGGGTGATGTACGCGTCTTACAATTTTATTTTGTTATTATTTTAACAATTGATCTGTTTTAGGGTAAAAATTTATTTATGGATTTAGATGAAGGTGCACTTAAACTCATCGATCCGGAGAATCTCACAACTTTAAATACTCAACCAATACACACTATTAGAGTTTGGGGTGTCGGACGTGATAACGGAAGGTGAGCTTTCAAATCATTTTGATACTTTATAATATTTAACACGTTCTTTTGTTTTTTTACGCTACTTGGATAATTCTACCGATCAGAGAAAGGTAAATGACGTGTTGTTATTTTTCACTTGTGTGATAATTTTTGATACGTGCACTTTAAAATTAAATGCCTTTTTGTTTCTTTTTTGTGTTGAACTAAAACAACTAAACGTCAGTCCAGATAAAGTGGTTCAACAAAAATTAAATTGTTAAATTTTTTATTTAAAAATTAGTGAAGTCAACATTTAAACTTTTTCCAAGAAAAAGTTAAAATCGAGAAAAAGCAAAAAAATTTTTTTATTGCATTTCTCGACGTTTTGAGTCTCCCTGATTCCAAAAATGCAAAAAAAAATTGGCTGGATGTATGGATGGATGGATGTCTCTCCCAGAGCAAAAACTGCTGTAAAAATTTTGATGAAATTTGATTTTAGCCACTTTAAAATTAAAAATCGGCAAACTTAGCTTTTATAAGAAATCTATACAGGGTGTCCAAAAATAATATGATTATTTTGGGCGAGATTTTGGGTGAGATTTTGGGTCTATATTTGCAAATTTGAGCCAAATTCAATTTTACTTTGCTATAAGATAGTACATCTGAGCCCTAATTGAAAAAAAAATTTTTAATTTTTTTATTCAAGATAGAGGTCAATAGAACGATTGTCCCATTTTGTGGTTTTTCCCTTATAACTTGGCCGGTAATTGTTATAATAAAAATTTCAAAACGGCATTGTACAGTCAAAATATAGGGCTTTCGTTCTCACTAAGTCGATTTTTAAAACTCTTTCAAAATTGCCTACCTATAAGGGGCCAAAGTAGGTCAAAATTTTGATATTGATTTTCTCAAAAACTGCCTGGAGCGTTCCTTTAATTTTTGAATATATTATAGACAACGTAATTCTCTATCTAACTTGAAATTTTTAAAGACTTATATGATGCGGATTCGGAGTTATGATTTTTTGAATGTCAAAACTTTAAAAATTTACAATTTTTTGTAACTAAAACGAAAACTTGAAAATGGATATATGGATATGTGTATCAGGGTCAGTATAATACAGCCTAGTCAACCAAAGGTTGAAATTATAAATAAACGTCAATTTCACTATTTTGTCCAATCACGTCAAACTAAAATGACAGCTAGTTGACTTTCAACCTCAGGTTGAGTTTCAACCGACGTTTAAAATACTGGCTCTTAATCCCATGAATATCTATTATTTGACGGTATTTTCGGTTAACAAAACGCTTGTGGTTAAACCGGAAATTACAAAAATATTAAAATTTTTAGGAACACCCTGTATATTTTTCAGTATTTTGAAAGCTCGTAAAATTAGCTTTCTGAAGATAAGAAATTAAATTTTAATTAATAAAAATACAAAATAACAAGATTTGACGGGCGGGAAAAAGTTCCTCGTATGGGCACATCCGTTATTTTGTTATAATTTGGGAAAAGTTATGTAACAGCAATTTTTGTTTCTTAATCGGTCGAAACTATTATTGTAAGTGTGTGAATAAAATGTTCCAACCCAAGTTTGGCTGAAAGTGCAAAATTTGACGTTTTCAAGTTTCTGTTTCACTATTGTTCTATATATTCGGTTGTATTGGTCGGATCAAGACCAAAAAAATTTCGTTTTGTTTGTAATAGATTAATAAATCTCTCTTTAAACCCTTTGGTTGAAAATAAATTCAAAAATGCCTTAATTAGTGCATCTTAGTTTTTTATTAATAACTCCAGTTTAAATTAATATTATGGCATAAAACTGGGGTAAATTACAGCCCTTATAGTAACAAATAAGTGTGTCAAACTTGGTCCAAAAATATTAAGAGTAAAGACCAAAATTTGAATTTTGGTTTTAATATTGTTGCAAATACGCAAACGAAAATTTAAACTAAAATTAAAATTTTGGCCGTTTTTATCAATATTTTTAGATAAAATTTGACACACATATTTGCTACTATAAAAGCTATAACTTCCCCAAGTTTCACGATATAACATTAATTTAAACTTTAAATAAACTTCAATTTAATTTAAAAATTATTTATAAAAAACTACGGTCCACCAATGACGGCATTTTTGAATTTTTTTAGGATAGTAAAATTATTTAAATTATTTTAAGTTAGACAGTTTTAAAGAGAGATATATTCCAAAGAAAATGTAAATTTTTTGGTCTACAACCGACCAATACGAGCAAAGATATTCAAAAAACAACGAATGTGGCCATACAAGGAACTTTTTTCAAATCTTCAGAGAGCTAATTTTACGAGCCCACAAAATTTTGATATTTTTATAATTTCCGGGATAAACTGAAAATAGTGTCAAATAATAGATATTTATGAGATTGATACATTTATCCATTTCCAAGTTTTCACTTTTATTACAAAAGAAATTACATTTTTGAAGTTTTGACATTCAAAAAATCATAACTCCGAATCCGCATCATACAAGTCTTTAAAAATTTAAAGTTAGATAGAGAATTACGTTCTCTATAACATATCCAAAAATTAAAAAAACTCGTTGGCCAGTTTTTGAGAAAATCAATATCAAAATTTTGACCTACTTTGGCCCCCTAAAGGTAAGCAATTTTGATACAATTTTAAAAATCGACTTAGTTAGGACGAAAGCCCTATATTTTGGCTGTTCAAAGCCGTTTTTAAAATCGTATAATATTAATTACCCGCCAAGTTATAAGAGAAAAACCACAAAATGGGACAATCGTTCTATTGGCCGCCATTTTGAATAAAAATTTTTTTAATTCATTTGGGGCTCAGATTTCTTATAAGAGCTTAGTTTGCCGATGAAATAATTTTAAAGTGACTAAAATAAAATTTAATCAAAATCGGTTCAGTAGTTTTTGCTTCAGAGTTGTAACTGACAGACATTGTGTATAGTTCAAAAAAAATCTGAAAAATTCTTTTTGCATTTTTGGACTCAGGGGGACTCAAAACGTCGAGAAATGCAATAAAAAAAAAATTTTTTCTTGAATTTTTATTTTTTTTTGAGTTGGAACATTCTATCCACAAACTCACAATGATAGTTTCGATGGAATGCACAATAATTTGAAGGTATAAAAGACATCGATGTTGGACCACTTGATACGGAATAACCCAAAAGACTTAACGCATGTTTTTGCTTTTCTTTAATATATTTTTTTGTATTTAATTAGAGATTTTGCGTACGTCGCAAGAGATAGAAGTACACGAAAACACATGTGCCACGTCTTTAGATGTGATATGCCCGCACGTACAATCGCCAACACGCTGAGAGATATTTGTAAAAAGATTATGATCGAACGTAGTTTACAACAAAATTTGACCAAACCGATGGACTTAAATGGACGCGCTATGGCCACGCGACCCACTAATTTACCCATGGAACATAGAAGATCAAATAGACATAGTCAATCGTTAATTAGTAAGTTATGCTGTGTTATGCATTAGGCTGTGATTTTAAACGACAATAGTATATTATCTAACGAGCGGGTAATGAAGCTCATTACTCACAAGAATGAATTTGCGACACGAGCCGTATGGCGAGTGTCGTAATCATTAGAGTGAGTAATGAGCATTACCCGCGAGTAGGATACTATACTTTATCCACGACTGTAAATAAAGTTATTCTCGAGAATAAATTTTATATTTTTTAGATATGGCAACGTAGCAACGTTACAATGTCAAAGTTTGACGTTTGAATATAAATATTAAAATTTGAGGTTAAGTTTTTTTTGTGTTGTTTCAGTTGTTTATATTCGAATGTCAAACTTTGACATTGTAACGTTGCTACGTTGCCATGTCTAAAAAATATAAATTTTATTCTCGAGAATAATTTTATTTGCCGTTTATAATCATGGCAGTTACAAAAATGTTAATAAATGAGAAGCTAAATGGAATTTTATATAGGTCAATCGTTTCCAACACCTATGGAAGAACCCAAAAAAGTTTTACGTGCACAGTATTTGGGAAGTATTCAAGTTGATCAAGCTTCCGGAATGGAAGTTTTGAACGACGCCATCGATAGATTAGTAACGTCAGTTCCACAAGAAAATTGGCAATCTGTAAACGTTGCCGTAGCGCCCTCGATGATTACAATTCAACACCCAAGTGTAAGCAATTTATCGCTTTTAATTTCATAATTTATTGTAGAAATATTTCAGGATGATAAATTAGTAGCAGAGTGTCGGGTTCGTTATTTATCTTTCTTGGGAATTGGAAAGAATGTAAAACAATGCGCGTTTATCATGCACACAGCTCAAGATATCTTCATAGCGCACGTCTTTCATTGCGACCCTTCTTCTGGCGCTTTATGCAAAACCGTAGAAGCTGCATGCAAAGTGAGTAGTAAAGTATTTTTGAAATTTCAACAATATTTTAACGCTTGCGAAACTAATTTTGTAGTTACGTTATCAAAAATGTCTGGACGCTCATCCACAAGGTATGACAAAAAATAGAACTAACATTCAAACTCCAAGCAAAAGTCTTGGAGCTGCATTAAAATCAATTGTGGGCTCATTAACAGGTCGAAAAGGAAAAAGTATGGAATCCTGAAACGAGGCCCAATCTCTGCAGGATTTATGGCAAATTCCCGCAGAGGGAGATTCAAATAAACGTAAACATTTACAATCGCCTCTAACTCGTAACTATTTTAGCCTTCCTTCTGCAGAAGTGCGCTCTTTGTTGTCACCTACGCTTGACGCAAGACGATTACATCATCGTCGAGACTCGTTTGGTTAGATGATTAAATAAAAAAAGAGTAGGACGTGTGTATATAACTTTACTAAAGAAATTTATTAATCGAAAAAGAATTGCTAACAAACGAAAAAAGTTGTAGTTAATTTTTAGTGCACAAGGTGGCTTTTTTTGAAGTCGATCAAATTGTGCGTTATTAAAAATGTTAACTAATTTAATAATTTTAAAATCGCAACTATTTAATCCGCATTTAAAGATAGCATGGATCTACTTTTTTTTTATATGTACGAAAATAGCACTCGAATTAGGTAGAGGCTTTAATTAAACAATATGTGCGCAAACGATTTTGCTTTAAAATTAGTTTATAATGTTTATGGTCGTGGATAAAATATAGTATTCTACTCGCGGGTAATGCTCAATACTCACTCAAATGATTACGACACTCGCTATACGGTTCGTGTCGCAAATTCATTCTTGTGAGTAATGAGCTACATTACCCGCTCGTTGGATAATATACTATAAATGTACACTTATTTAGGAAAAAATTAAAATCACATATCATTACTCAACGGGTAATTAATATCTGTTTTAGTTAATGTGAAAGTAAATTTTTATCGAATTCAAATTTTAAAAATTAGTATCGTAGATTCGTGCCATCTTACATACAGGGTGTTTTTAAAATGTTTTCGATAAGCGATAATTTTATGTTTTACCGCTAGTTTTTCTTTTTACAAAGGCAATTTTTTGTTGACTTTTGTAACATCTGAAAAGTTTCAAGTTGAGAATATATACAGGGTATGCCGCTTTTTTAATTTTTGAAATTAAAACTTGTCGAGTAAACATAAAGTTATCGACTTACAAACATTTTGGAATTTGACCTTTAAAAAAAATTGTGTACACGCGCTTTAAGTGGTTGCCTAAATTGTAAGAAAAAAAAATTTTTTTTAAAGGGTGCTTTCTGACGATGGGCGGGAAAGTTGATATTTAGACATTCCGCTCGTAACGGTTAGCGACTTTAATATCCGGTTGATATCACTAATTGTCATAATTCCTGATAGGGTAAGGTTCAAAGAAGGCAATGACATATTTGAATATAGGAAATAGGGGCCTAATTAGTGAGAAAAGTCCAATAGTCTCTGAAGTTTGATGTTGGGTAAAAACAACGTCCTCTGTTTTTTTAAAATTACATTTCTCACTAATTAGACTCTTATTTCTTATTTTCAAATATGTCATTGCCTTCTTTGAACCTTACCCTATTAGGAATTATTACTATTAGTGATATCAACCGGATATTAAAGTCGTTAAAGGTTACGAGCGGAATGTCTAAATATCAACTTTCCCGCCCATTCATTAGAAACCGCCCTCTTAATGACGCTTTGAATTATTTATTTCTTTAATAATCGACAAGAAATTGTGGCTTAGAATTGTTTAGATTTAAATAATTAAAATTTAAATAAAATAATGAGTAAAAATTAAGTGAAACACCAGCTTTATTGGCAATGTTGTTGCTATTATGCACTTAGAGCATGCATGCTGTTTGGCAAATTGCAGACCAATTAACATTTTTGTACATATACACTTTTATGTATATATATTTAAAAGAAATAATAATTATTCACTTTCTTTGTGTTCAATTACATCTAGTTGCTTAGTATTAATTTTATTAGCATTTCTTAATCGTGGAATAATTTGTCATTTTTAATCGACGATTTTATTATTTGTGTTACAAAGGGTGGATAGAAATTTGTGAAATAATCCTACACACGATTTTAAAGAAAAAAATCATTCCATGCAAATTCGGCCATAGAGTTTGCACCCCCTTCTCATTTTTAATGAAATTTTGTAACGTATTAAATATAATACAGTCAAATAACACGATATTTTGCTCTATAGGAGCATAAATAATTATGGGAAAGCTGAATTTTTCAACGATGAATTCTTAGACCATATATATTTGAAAACTGCCGAGTCGCTTCCGTGTCCCCGCTTGAGTTGTCTACAATTTGCAATTAAAGATGGCGGATTTGACTAAAGTGTCGCTGTATCTCACCAAGTAGCAGTTCGATTTAAAAAATCTTTTTTTATTTAGATAGATAATATAATGCGTAAAGTTTTTCTATCCTTGTATTTTTTTCGAAAATGTACAGGGAAGAAAGTTAGGAGCCAGTTTATCAAAATTTGTTCAGCTTCAGCTTTCCTCTAATTATGTCCTCTATTTTTTGCTATTTCACTGTACTAATATGAACCACCCAGTGATCACTGATCAAACCACAACACCCCTACAGCGTCATCTGTTCATTGCTGAGACTGCTTGAATGGCTAATTTATGCATTCGGCTCTTCCTTACTAATATTTTTCCTACTCCTTTTTAGTAACGTATCGATGTCCATATGGGTCTGAAAAGTCTTAATTGTGGGAGCCCTTTTATAAATGGACGATAAACCCCTACTCCCACACACAACTAGAGTTTGCAATGTCGAAATCCCGGGATTGAAAAAATTCAACGGGATTACAATTCCTACCCACAAGTACTGTTTTTAGCTTTGGAACTGGCACTAGACCGAATCTAGCTCTGTCGGACCCTTTTGGCACGTGTGCGAACCGCCTAAATGACTCACAAGTCATAATGTAAATATTTCAGATAGCTTAAGCTCCGTTTTTGGACAGGATTCACGGAAATGATTTTTGTGTCTCAGTTGCTAAGTATCTATCGGTTTGGAAGGCGATATGACCCCATTGCTCGCACTGTAGGAGAAGCTACTAAAACGCTAAAATTTAGAAAAGGGAGTGGTGTAACTAAGAGTTTGGAGGCTCTCCCGCAAAATCCATGAGTGGGGTCCGTACCCACCGTTAATCGACTTTATATCAAATTTTGATACTAAATGATGTTTTGGGGGCCCTTTTTATCATGGGGCTCTCCCGCAACGCCTACGCCGCAACGCAACGTAACGCCGTTATTTACGGTACTGTATCTAAGCCATCAAACTCTGTTAGATAGGTTCAGATAATTTCAGAAAAATTGGGGAGAGTCGAGGAAAGCTCGTAACTGAATTAACATGGAATGATTCAAAAGCTGCTGTATCCGTTTGGGGTCACACGTATGATAGGTATGCCTTTAAAACTTATTAAAAGTAGGGGCGTGGGGCGAAAACTCAGCTGAACATAACTCGTAAGCTATCGATTAATTTAAAATACTCGAAAAAAAGGTATTATTTTACAAATCGTTTATTTATCCTTTAGTATAGGGTGACTCAAGACTTTCTGGAGAGAAAGTCTCTTTGTAGAATCTCTGAGAAAACTCTCTTGCAGAGAGTCATTTTTGTCGTACAAGACACTAGCTTCTGTATTTTTTCGGTAAATGGCCCTACCCCTTAGTAAAATTGCATATTCAAAGTAGCAAAATTGTCAACTACCCGAACTACCCCATAGGCCATAACCACGGTAATAGATATGAAATGTATGCTAACAGACGTTTTAAGTTGAAGCAAACATTATACCATAAGCGGCGAAAGAGAAAACATTAAGATTAATACGTACTAACGCTTTTAATGAAATAAATCATTATTAATAATTTTGATGACTAATTAAACATTTGAATTGGTGCGAGTAATATCCCTTAATTTGCTTTCTCTGTCTTATAAATTGGTCACAAGTAGGGGCCTCAGTTCGCTACTAGTGGTAAGATAGTGCGTCGTCATCCCTTCTATATCTATTACCGTGCCAATAACTAAGGTTACACAATACGTGAAAACCGTTATGAAAACAATGTTTGAGCATCTTTTTCTACAGCTTTCTCACTTTTCTGCGCATTTACTGTCGATAAGATCTGGCAATTACTCTACCAACGCTTGTCGTGTGTCGCTAAACTAGCACTTTTCAGAGTGCAGCCCTGGTTCGCCAGGCTATTACTATCATGGAATTGATTTTGCTTCAGAGGACGTGTTAAGCAATCCAAGCTAACACGTATTTAGTCTATAATTTAAATCATGTTGCATATGAGCTGGTGTCTCAATACGACAAAATGACGTTACGAAAGTAGAGAGTGGAAACTCTGATGACGATGAGCCTCTTGAAAGAATTATTAGGTCACCTTATACATAAAACAAATTGGAAAGACAATATGAGAAAAAAAACTAAGAGGTTCAACATGAAATTGCGTGTAAGCGAAAATTAAAGACGCACTTTTTCGAAAAAAAAAACCTAAAAATTTTAGATACCTATATTTTTACGTATTAAATGTGTGCTTAGACGATTGTAGCTTTGAATAAAAATTTTATGAACGAACCCTCAAAAATTCTCCTTTTTAAAAACCAAAATAACGCTATTTATTGTGCAATTTGTAATTTATGTAAAAGTGTCGCGAGTAAATTTCAACAAAAATTATTTTGTTTTAATTACCGAAAGCAACTATTTTCGGTAATTAAAGTTACTCTCTAATTATTGCAACTTGAAAAAAACTACTGTAAATATGCCTTTCGTGTAAGGACTGTAAAATTAAATAAGCTTTATTAGTTTATAGTTTTTGTTGTATTCAACTGGAAAAAATCAAACTTAAAGTGATTAGTGATATTTTAATTGCCCGTATAGCCAGGTATAGCTCATTCCATCAGAGAAGAACCCTTTAAGTGCGCACTTCTCTTTTTGAATGAGGTATAAATATTTGTTGGAGCTCGCATTACAAATTGAGACATAAAATGCCATTTGGGGCTCGAATGTTATACCGAATGAGCTCTAACGAATATCCACCAGAGGTTAATTTTTGTTTTTAATATTTTTAAATTATGTCTTTGCAATTAAAAGGCGTATTTAAAACAAATAAATGCTAATTTATGCAAAGACAATATTTGTAATTTAATGTGAAGTAAAAAAACAAAAAAAAACATTTTGAAATTGTTGTGTAAATGCCTTTTAGGTGTTTATTTTATAACTTCAATTTCTATGTTATGCGAATCTGTATTTTTATAAAAAGCGATTGTATGTAGGCATCTAATGATGTTTTTTTTAAGTAGATATTGTCTATTAATAATAATTTTACCAAAAATTATAAATAAATCACCGTCGATGTATTGTGCAAGCAATTTGAAATTTTTGTGATTTTTTTTATTTGCAATATTGCAATATGTACAGTGTGTCTCACGGGACTTGGGGAAGATAGCTCTCTTTATTATTGTACAGATAGAGAATCTTTTAAACGAGCAGAACGTGTTTGATGAAAAGAATTGAAAGTTGTGTCACTTTTGGTAAATTACCGTGTCTTTTTATTTCTACAAAATGTATTTAGACCTTCAAAGGTACCACTTAAAGAGCTTCAAGTCATTATGTTCAACTTTTAAACTTATACTTTGTCCGTTTAATCATTTCTACATCTCCATCATATAACAAAAGTAGCCACATTACCCACATCTTGTAAGACAAATTGTATATAAAAATATTATTTTTGCTAATTAGTTATTGTTATAAAACAAATATACAGTTTATGGGTGTTTTTATTATTTTGCAATTTATCGAGCCGTGCAAAGTCATTTTGTTAATAAGATTGTCCAAATAAAGTGCATACCTAACTGTTTTACTTTTATTTTTTTTAAATAGGTATAGGTAGTACCTACATACATTTCTCTCGTAACCGTTAGTGACTTTAATATACGGTTGATAACACTAACAGTCATAATTCCTGATAGGGTAAGGTTCAAGGAAGGCAATGACATATTTGTATATAGGAAATAAGAACCTATTATTGAGAAAAAGATGTTAGATTAAAACAACATCCTCTGTTTTTTTAAATTTTCCTACTTTCAATTGGACTTATCTAACTAATTAGGCTCTTATTTCCTATATACAAATATGTCATTGCCTTCTTTGAACCTTACCCTATTAGGAATTATGACTATTAGAGTTATCCACCTGACATTAAAGTCGCTAACGGTTACGAGCGAAATGTCTAAATATCAACTTTCCCACCCATTCGTTAAAAACCGTCTTCCCCATAAACGCCCAGCGATCTCATATGAGATCAGACACATTATATTTTTGATAACTATTTGCAAATCGGCATTTTTTATTTTATTTAAATACAAAATTGTGAAATTTTATGCTTGGGCGTTAATGGATTTTAATTTGATTTAAACAGAGTAACTTTTTTAAGGGAAACCAATACTATAGTCCAGTTTATCTAAAGATGCGTTTTTGACACTTACCGGAGCAAACCTAAAGTTAGTTAGAAACAGTGCCGGATTTACGTATAACCTACACAAGCTATAGCTTAGGACACAACTTTCTTGGGGGGGCCTCAAAAGGGTCTTCTAGGTATCCGAAAATCATATTTGGCACTGACATATACTATCTGGACTTATAAAGGGCCCCATATCTCAAATAGCTTAGGGCCTTATCAAGTCTAAATCCGGCCCTGGTTAGAAATGTTAAGAGAAAATGCAGTTAGGTACTATTTTAATTTGGCATCCCTGTACACAGAGTTGTCACATTAATTACTATTTAATTTGTTTCAAATTCAAAGTTTTTTAGCTTCCTTTGTTGCTATGTGGCAACCCTGGGCTCTGGGCTGTCATTATGAAACTTCAAAAGCGCATATTTCGATAAATTGTGGCAGGGCCGTGCCTAGTCAATTTTGTACCCGGGGCAGATAATTCGTGTACAGCTTATTAAAATGTTAATTAATTGAATTATTTATATCATAAATTATACGAGGTATACTGTATAGATTGGTTTAGTCCAATAACGAACTTGCTTACTGGACTATATCAATTTTTATTTAAGGGCTTTTTAACGCGCTGCCAGCGACAAACTACGGAGACTTTAGTCTAATAGAGATAATTAAGCGAAAAAGTCGGCACTTTCCCTCCCGATTGTTCTCACAAATTTTTTGAAGTTTCTGTCTTTTCCGACTACGCCATTGTATGATGCGGATTCGGAGTTATGATTTTTGGAATATCAAAACTTCAATAATCTCTAATTTCTTTTGTAATAATAATGAAAACTTGAAATTGGATATTTATATCAATCCCATGAATATCTATTATTTGACGCTATTTTCGATTAACAAAACGCTTCCGTTTTTTTTAAATCGAAGCTGTCGATCCACAGATATGTCAGCACTAATTGTTTTCTTTAAATTACCAATTTCAAACATTTTTTTAAATAATAAATTGTTACGCGTATTAATCTTATCTCCCTACTTTAACAAAGTTCGATCACGTTAAATGACGGTCACGCCTATTTCGTACATTTAACAACAAACAATCATCGCTGTAGGTAGTAAGTGCATTAAAATAATTTTTGAAAACTTCATTTTTCTAACGCTTTCGTATTTTCAAATACTTTGCCGAATCTCGACGGGGTGACCCGCTATTAAATTTATATGCCAACAGAAATTTAAAAAAATTATATAAAATAATGTATATTTTGAACTTCGGTTTATGCCAAATTTAAAAAAAAATGAAATTAGTATTTCAGACAATTTATTTCTAAAAATTCTGCTTACACGCAGACGTTCTAGGTTCGATCCCGAACCTTCATACGAAGAACTTTTTCCTGTTCGTCAAAAATTATAATTTTATATTTTTTTTTATTAAAATTTAATTTTATATCTTACATGAAAATACATTAAAAAAATTTAAAATACAAACTTTTAAAGAAGTGCATAAAAAAATACAACACGAAAATGATGGATGGCCACATCCGTTGTTTTTAACATTTTTTTATATTCGCACACATCGCATTGAAACAGTCATTCTCCTGTATGCTTCAATATGTGCCTTTGTAATAGCGACTTTTGTGAACATTTGTATTCGCAAACATCACACGTCTTTGAAAGCGCCCTTTGTGTGAACATTTATATTCGCACACATCACACTGGAACGGTTTTTCTCCTGCATGCGTCATTATGTGTCTTTGTAAGTTCCCTTTGCTTACACATTTATATTCGCACACATCACACTAGAACGGTTTTTCTCCTGTATGCGTCATTAAGTGTCTTTGCAAGTTCCCTTTGTGTGAACATTTATATTCGCACACAGCACACTGGAACGGTTTTTCTCCTGTATGTGACATTATGTGTGTTTTTAATTGATATTTGTATGAACATTTATATTCGCAGACATAACACTGAAACGGTTTTTTTCCTGTATGCGTCATTATGTGTCTTTGCAAGTTCGGTTTGTGTGAACATTTATATTCGCACACAGTACACTGAAACGGTTTTTCTCGTGTATGCGTCATTATGTGTCTTTGTAATTCTGATTTGAATGAATACTTATATTCGCACATATCACACTGAAACGGTTTTTCTCCTGTATGCGTCATTATGTGTCTTTGTAATTGCCCTTTGCTTGCACATTTATATTCGCAGACATCACACTGAAACGGTTCTTCTCCTGTATGCGTCATTGTGTGTTTTTGCAAGGTCCGTTTGTGTGAACATTTATATTCGCACACATTACACTGGAACGGTTTTTCTCCTGTATGCGTCATTATGTGCCTTTGCAAGTTCCGTTTGTGTGAACATTTATATTCGCACACATCACACTGAAACGGTTTTTCTCCTGTATGCGTCATTGTGTGTCTGTGCAAGTTCCGTTTTTGTGAACATATATATTCGCACACAGTACACTGAAACGGTTTTTCTCGTGTATGCGTCATTATGTGTCTTTGTAATTCTGATTTGAATGAATACTTATATTCGCACATATCACACTGAAACGGTTTTTCTTCTGTATGCATCATTATGACGTGTCTTTGTAATTTTGATTTGTGTGCACATTTATATCTGCATACATTACACTGAAACGGTTTTTCTCCTGTATGCGTCATTATGTGTCTTTTTAATTGATATTTGTATGAACATTTATATTCGCAGACATAACACTGAAACGGGTTTTCTCCTGTATGCGTCATTATGTGCCTTTGCAAGTTCCGTTTGTTTGAACATTTATATTCGCACACATCACACTGAAACGGTTTTTCTCCTCTATGTGTCATTATGTGTGTTTTTAATTGATATTTGTATGAACATTTATATTCGCACACAGTACACTGAAACGGGTTTTCTCCTGTATGCGTCATTGTGTGTCTTTGAAAGCTCCCTTTGAATAAACATTTATATTCGCACACAGCACACTGGAACGGTTTTCCTCCTGTATGCTTCAATATGTGTCTTTGTAATTGCAGTTTGTGTGAACATTTATATTTGCACACATCACACTTAAAAGTTTTCTTGCCTGTATGTATGTATAATAGATGTCTCTTTAATGACCCTTCATTTATATAAGCAGATGTACATATTCTGCATTTAAATGGTTTTTCAGTTGTGTGTGTCAACATATGTGCGCTTAGACTTGATTTGAACGAAGTTTGATATTTGCATATTGTACAGCGATTCATGTGAGTTTGCAAATGGGCTCTTAAACTTGCTTTTTTAGAACACCTAAAATGACAATTATAACAGTAGTATAATGCTAGGTGGATTTTTAAACTATTTTCTTGCTCTTCTTCTATTTTAACTTTTTGCCGAATTGATTCTTCCACATCGTGTTCTTCAATTTCAATTGAACCTTAAAAAGTTAATACACATTTAGTACCACTTTTGTTATTTGCATTAAGGAATTAAAAAATATATTCCTACCAACATCTGAATGATTATCGTAAAATGGCTCATATACAATTAGGCAATCCAGCTACCTGTCAAATATGGTGAACGTATGGCATGCTGCACGCATGCGTGTATATTCACATGTAAACAGCCAATTAGCATTGAGCTTTGGAAGTGCATCGTTTTCGCCAAACGCCACTCGAGCTCCATAAAACATTATATTATAGGTTTGTTCCTACAAACAGTCGAACCAGTTCAGAACGGTTCAGAACTGAACAGCGCAAGCGCACATTGAAGCACACAACACCCACATTGAAGTTGGCAATACAAATTTCAATTTGCGCACACTCCGCCCAGTTACGAACTAGTTCGAGCTGTGTGGGAACAAACCTAATATTATATAATAAATTGTATATACATGTATTATCAATAAACGGCTTTCAAATAATCGTCTATTCAGTTCTAAAGAATCCTAAACGCTAAATCATAAAAATGAAGTTAAGGTTAGTTCTGAAGCACAAATTCATGTTTTAGGGCCTTAAGTTTTTTATCACCGTCTAACCTATAACCTCTTAAAAAATATTGTAGATGGGGACCTTTAATTTCATAATTGTAAATGGGGACCTTTACTTTTTTGAAGGGTGCCATACCACCGCCATTTTTTGTCACGTGGTTTGGATTGCCTAATATACTATGGATTATAATTAATGCTGGATTTATGCAGACTCATGTAACATGTAATGTAATGTAAGAATTTTCATGTAAGAAGTCAGGATAAAAGTAGCATTTATGCAGAAATGTAAGAAGTTAGAAATGACCAATAGAATCGCAGGAATCGTTCTACAATGGCATGCGCAGTACAGATGTAAACAACTGGAAATATTATTATATAATAATTAGTACATATAGTATAATACATATTTATAGCTTATAGCCTATATCAATTTCTCAATAAATAATAATTGCATTATATGCGGGTGAAATTTTTTATACGATGAAACAAACATACAGGAGGAGCCAACGAAAACGAAACAAGCTTGTTTTCTCATATTATGTAACTTCATTTTTTCAAAAAAAACTAATGTATTGTATGTATTGTAATGAGATTTCAGGAATGTGATCAACCCTAGAATGCTGCCGCGGGGTCGCCGCGGATCCATCTCTATATAAAATTTGGCGTAAACATGCACTAATACTACAGTAAAATAACACGACATCTTGCTCTATAGAAAAGCTGAATTTTTCAACGACGAATTCTCAGGTCATATATACTTGAAAACTGACGAGTCCCCCTATGCCCACGCTTGCGTTGTCAACAATTTGAAATTAAACATTTGAATAAATAACAATCAGATTGAACTAATCTTTTTTTAATTAGATAGATAATGTAAAGAGTAAAGGTTTTCTATTCTTGTATTTTTTTTTGAAAATGTACAGGGCGGCGTAAAGTTAGGAGCCGATTTACCGAAATTTTCATTTTCAATCCTTTTAACTATAAAATGTATAGTAATATAGTAATTGAATAACTTTTCAAATAGAAGATGTGGCTCACGTTTTATAGAATATTTTTCTTTAATAAAATTTTATTGTACAAAAATCGGTTACTGAGTAAATCGCCAAAATTGCGGTTCTAGCCCCCTAATTTGTATGGTTTTATGTGAAAGTAAAAAAACGAAAATTGGAGGGAATAATTAGAGGAAAGCTAAATTTTTCAGAGATTAATTCTTAGGTCATTATATAGTTGGAAACCGTTGAGTCCCCCTCGCTCCTCCGCTTGCGTTGTCTGCAATGTTGAATTAAAGATTGCTGATTTGATTAAATTCGATTACGTTGTATCTTTGCAACTAATAATCCCATTTAAATAATCTGTCTTCAAAATTTTCTTCAAAACGTCAAAATTTATCCGCCCATTTTGACGTTGACGTTAAAGCTTAGATTCCCGTGTTTTTGCTCCTTGAGTTCATTTAGTAACCAACTTAGTAACTAACAGTTGCTAAATAGTTACTTCATGTCAAACTGCCCTAACATAGAGATTTTAGCAAATCTGAATGAAAGGAAATAGATATATTATTTTCAATAATAAGAAAAAGATGCTAAAAATGTCGGAAAGAACATTTTGTAAACCTGAGAAAACTGTTACGTGAAGTATGAATTTTTTTTAAATTAAAAAATTTACCGTTAGCAAATGAATCGAGTCGCCTTAAGTTATTAAAATAGGGTTTTCTATAAAACCCACATTAATATTATTAACTTTCTAATTTTTCAAATAAATTTTTTATGTAGCAAATGTGTTAAGATTCAATTTATTTATTTGCTTTTCCTAAAAGTCAGGTATAAAAAAAAGTCTGTCCGAATTCTTGGAATTCTTAGCGTGAACTTGCCTTCTTGATCCTTATTATCTCATAAGCACCCTACTGTGCTGGGTAGCAATAAAAGATGAGTAAAATCTTCTAGAAAAAGGTAAAAATGAACTTCTTTGGCAAAAACCCTTTTAATGCTTTCTGTAAAAGAAATTTAAAAAGGTTTAATTTAAATATTATGGGATATTTTGCACATTTTTGTAAAGTGTCTTAATTATGATCTTACTTTAATTTAAATAATAAAAATTTAATAAATCCTGTATTATTTATTGCATTATATTACATAATTAGTTAAAAACAAAGAAATAAGAAGAAACACAAATTACCATAATAAATATATTTTATTATAAACATGTAAAATGTCGTTTTATTAAATAAACGAAAATTTATAATGGAAAGTCCGAATATAAAATGTATGAAAACGGAAGATTTTCACAACTCATCTTCAAAATCGGTTTCCAAATTAATAACTAGAGGGGGATGAAGCGGTGTCACTGAGAACTGTTTTTCAATTTTTCATTAAAATACCATTAGGAAACATACATTATAAAATCAAACAAACGTTTCTAAAGGTATTCAATACTTTTCACTTTACAAAAATGTGCAAAATATCACAATATTTAAATTAAACCTTTTTAAATTTCTTTTACAGAAAGCAGTAAAAGGGTTTATATACCTGCTTTTGCCTTAGAAGTGCATTTTTACCTTTTTCTCGAAGATTTTACTCATCTTTTATTGCTACCCAGCACAGTAGGGTGCTAATGAGATAACAAGGATCAAGAAGGCAAGTTCACGCTAAGAATTCGGACAGACATACAAATAGTCAAAAAAATTAGTTCTTTTAAAAGCAAATTTTACTCTCGCTTCCGAGTCCCGATACGTATTTATGTTTGAAGTTTCAACACACGCCTGAGTTCGGAAATACAACATACAAAATAAATATTTACGTGGAAAATATTTTGACCAATTTTAAATTTGCGCCGCAAATATTTTTGTTGAATACAACATTCAACGCAAATTTTTATTGGTATGGACGCACCTTTACATGTTACATGTTAATTCTTAGTTCTTAATTTTTCAGCATGAATGCACCAAGGCTATATCTGTCATTTAACTTCTTACATGAAAATTCTTTTCTTACATTACATGTTACATGAGTCTGCATAAATCCAGCATAAATGTAAAACACATAGAGTTACTTACTGAAATTGTCAAAGTTTTCGGAATATTCCACAATAGCATCTACTTCCACTTGTTTTTCTTTCACTACTACATCCATGTTGTTTGATATAAAATTTTTCTCTACCAACGTTCCAACGTTTAGCGATTTTAGGTTATGTCAGACGGAGCGAAAAGTTCTACAGCTTCTACCACGATATGTGATATAAGCGTAACAAGCGTAACTGCACAACAGCGTCAACAGCACAACTGCCATGTTAAGAAGTTGAGCATGATTTTCAGCGCTCCGGCAGGATCCGGTCCAACTAAAAGAGCTGAACTTAGCTATATGTTTAAAACTCGGATAAGAGGTTTATACTCGGGCTAAAGCCCGCGAAATTCAAATATGTTAGTATACGAAAATTTATTATTTATTAATTAGTAAATTTCAAAAAAATTTAAAAAAAGAAATTTTAACAAATTAAAAACATTAAACTAATTTAACCGTATTCGTATCTTCGCTAATAAAAAAGTTAGCTATTGTAAACTGTTTTCATCAACATGTGTATGTATGTTCAAGTTTGTTACTTTTTGGCAATTTCGCTCATGACATTTAATTAAAAATCACTCGCTTACGGCTCGTAATTTTTTTAACAAATGTCATTTGCGAAATCGACAAGTAACAAACTTTCATAACAATCGAATAAATTTGCCAACAAAATTTTATCTCTTGTGGTATTATTTATATTAAAATTATTTTACATATCATTATTTCAAAGTTTAATTGTTGCTTTTGTGAATATTTACAGTGGCACATAACACAGTGAAACGGTTTTTCACCTGTACCTACGCGTCAATATGTTAGCCGTTAATAATTGTTGGATTGTTGCTTTAGTGGATTTTTAAATTTACACACTTAACACTGAAACCGTTTTTATCCCGTATGCATCATTATGTGTCTTTCTAATATGAATTTTTTTAACATTTATATTCACACTGAAACGATTTTTCTCCTGTATGCGTCAATATATATGTCTTTGTAAATTTATTTTGAGTGAACAACTATATTTGCAAACACCAAACTGAAACGGTTTTTCTCTTGTATGCGTCAATAGGTATATGACTTTGTAAACACGATTTTTGCGAACAATTATATTTGCAAACAACACATTGAAACGGTTTTTCTCCTGTATGCTTCAATATAGTCCGAGAGCTAGCAGAGATTCTACCACTTGATAAGATTCCAAAGGTTGACTATACTTTTTAAATTACATTTAATATGGTAATTACAAAACCGCCCGTCTGCCGCGTTTTTCATTTTTGTTTAATATGTACCTACCTAAACATTGTTCATCGAATGGAACATGTTCCAACTTGGAAGAAATCATGTAATTTTTAGACATTTTTTCAAAATTTGAGGAGGCGCCCCACCCTAACGCTACCGATCAGACCCGGCAGACGGGCGGTTTTGGAATTACCATATTAAATGTAATTGAAAAAGTATAGTCAACCTTTGGAATCTTATCAAGTGGTAGAATCTCTGCTAGCTCTCGGACTAATACGTGTGTTTGTAAATTTCCTTTGCGTGAGGACTTATATTCGCAAACGTCACACTGAATATGACATGGAATGACTAACTACTATTTCTTTCTCTATCTTCTATGCTGATAACTAACTCCTCACTCATCGATATACGACGCTATCGTACTAAAGCATGGTATTATTACTATACTTCTATGGGTGTATTTTAATTCTTGGTATTATGTAACAGAAAAAAGTACCATCCACCCCTTTTTTCGGACGAGTCCAAGTAACATATGATGGAAATAACAAATATACAGTTACCGATTTTATCGACCTGTTTGTACTGACTTTGTTATTATCATTTTAAGGGTGGCATTTAGTAGAAAAGAAATTCACTTTTTGGATAGAAAGTGATAAAAAATGCTACCTTGACAACAAAAATTAATTATTTAATTTAATTCCAAAAAGTGAACGCATACTACATCTACACTTTTCTCTCACTACTAAAAGTGGTAAAAATCCACGCTATGGCAGAAATTGTGACAGACACTTTGTCAGCGAGTATGCGGTCAATTCCATTAAAATACATACACGTAGCCAAGTCGCATCGAAAAGTCAGCCATCTACAACAACATTAGTACACTAATTTATGACGTTTGTGATTAATTTGTGTTACTAGATTACAATACGACAGCAAGTAAAAAAATTTGCAAAAAAAATAATTTACAAATTTTATTCCGCAAGATCTTTCAAAATATTCAATATTTTTCTACAAATAAGGTGTCAAATGAAAGAGAAAGAATAGACTTAGAAAATGAGTATTTTGAAATTTTAATTTTTTTGTGTTACTTTGCTGATTTTATTACTTTAAATATTATCAATTTTTTCCTATTTTCCAAGTCTCGTTTCGAAGCATAATGCCCCAAAAATTGAAATTTCGAGATACTCATTTTCTAAGTTGAACCTTTACCTTTATCATATTTTTTGAATTTTTCCAATAGAGTCCCTAATTTAAAAGATCTTGCGGAATAAAAATGTGTCTAAACCCCATTTATTTCTAATGGCATAAATGCCACCCTTAAGCATGATTTGTATGATTTTTAAGTTTGTTTTGAATTGTAGGTTTATAAGAAAGAAAGAATTTGACAGAAAAAAGTAAAAAATATAGAACAGCTGTGATTTATTTGTTTCATTCATTTATAGCAGAGGTTCTCAAACTGTGGTACGCGTATCACTGGTGGTACGCAGAGCTTCTCAAGGTGGTACGCAAGCCCCAAGCAAGGATACGCGATAAGATAAGTAACCTAACCAGCATGATACTTTTGGCGCGGAATTTTTGAATTTTGGATTTTCTGCCATACTGACGGTAAAAAATAAATTTGGAAGTAAACTTAACATCAACTCAAATTAATTTAAGATTAAAACTCACTACAACTGATCCTAACTTCTCCTTGCTAATTTCAAAGATACAGCATCATCCTGCTATTAATTTTATTTTGTTTTATATTTGTAAGATTATTATACAGGATACAGAGTGTATTCGAAATAGATGGACAAACGTCGAGAGTACGTTCCTTACCTAAAATTAGGGCACCCGTATTTTTTTGTTTTGGTCAATTCCAATTTCTGAGCGGTATAGAAAGCCCTAACTAGCACGCTCTAGCGCCTTTTATAAAAGTAGGGTATGGTGCTTATTTCAATTCACGTTGTTAGTTCCCATACCAAATTTCATTAAAATTGGTTAAGGGGTTTCTAAAATGTTAACAAAATGGGGTTACAGGGGGCCCGCTGTTAGGGGCTCCCACACCGCTCAAAAATTGGAATTGACCAAAAAAAATTACGGGTACCTTAATTTTAGCTAAGGAACGTACCCTCAACGTTTGTCCATCTATTTCGGATACACCCTGTATATTCGCACTTTAAAACACAAATATATTTTTTTACTACTTTATCATTCTGAAACGAAGAAAATTTTTAATAATTTGGTGGTACGCGACTAATCGGTGGTACACATGAGTGGTACGCGAAAAAAAAAGTTTTAAAACCTCTGATTTATAGGTTAGAATTTAGTTCAGTTCAGCATTTCAGTTAGACGGCAAATAAACTTTTGGTTGATTACATATCCCAAGAATTTCCGTACACCCTGTACTTCGAAACAATTCTAAAATCTAAATTCCAGTATCGATATCAAAGTTATTTCATATCGATAGTTTTGTACTCAGGTACTCTAATGCTCAAATACTTACTTACTCAATCTTGCTCTTTATGTAAAAAGTAGTTACTTTTTGCAATTGCAACTCAAATACCAATTATGTGTAGTCGTTTATGACGCTGTCAGTCATTGTAGAGATAGCCAAATATATTGTTGATTCTTTTTATAAGAATGGACGAATGTCAAAGTTTCATCCCAAATGCTGTTATATTCCTTACTTTCTTCCTTCTCTAACAATTTATTTACAGGATCCTGAGACCTTAAGCTAGTGTCAGCTGTCAGGTGCAGCCAATCAGATTTTCGTGTTCGATAGTACTGAAATACCTTATTCCTAAGAAATGGGCCTGAATAAGATTACTTTCGATTTTTCAGTTATTAGATACTAAACTTTTGGATTCTAAGAATTATCAGCACGAATCAATAAGTGCATCTGTCATAATTTTGAGGTTATGCACGCACCGGCCTTTCAAATTCCATAAAATAATTCAAATAAAATAATTATTTTCTATTTGCACAACTTGGAAGGGTTAGTTTGAAGATAAAATCACAACAAAATTTAACAATCTTTTAAAATACTTAAAATCTTTAGTGCGCTTTATTCTCATTGGTGCTTACTCGGCTTCACTCAGATTGGACAGATGTCAAATGTCATTTCAACGATTTAAATTGAAATGTCTGCCATGTCTGCGGAGACATATTACGCTGATAAAAATAAACTTGATAACATTCTTCATGCCGGATCAACTTTCATGATGACTTTGAACTTCGACAAAGCTGTTAATTGTTATACGAAGGTTTTACAGATGATCGAAGTAAGCAAAATTAATGCTATTACCGAGGATGAACTTGTAATTATAAAATACGCATTGGCTCACTGCTACGTCGCTGTTGGGGAAAGTGAAAACGCAATAGATTGTATTTGTTCAATAACCGAACTGGAATTATATCTTATTAAATATCCAATTTTATATCTTCCTCTCGTTATAGCGTTAATAGAAGAAAAATAGTAAGGCTTTAGAATTAATTTTATAAAAGTTTTAATACCATTTACTTTTTAGTTTCGACTTAGCCGAAACTGTTATAAAGAAAGGTTTGAAAGAACTGAAAAATATCACATATCGGAGCTCTTCTAAACCTACTTGGCCTGGTTCGTCAAGTGAAATTCCAGAAAGTATCGAGAAAACTTTAGTCCTAAGATTAACTTCATTAAAAGAAATTTGCCTTAAAATGAAGTAAGTTTTGTTTGAATTTTTCCTGTTTTAAAAACTTAATTAAGGAATTTTAGTAATTTTGAAAAAACGAATAACAAAACTTATTCATTAAGAGTAGATGCTACTGAATTTGTTCCACCAAATTTTGAAACCTTGACAAAAGATAAGGAATTTACACAAAAGAAAGAATGCAATAAAATTTTTCAACTCGAAGCTTGTGAAAGTTCAAAAAGAAATTTAAAGGATGTAGCAGATGAACAATATTCAATTTGTCTAAAAAGTAATAGGGAAAATAAAGAATCTGATCAAAGTTCTCAATTCGAAGTAGATGAAGAGACTTCCAAGGATTTAGTAAAAGTCCTCAACTTACCGCAGGTCTGTAAATTAAAACACTTACTCAAAAATCTTTTCAGGTGTACGGTAAACTAAAGGCAGAAAATGAGAAACTTAAAGCTTCAATTAAAGATTACCAAAATGATATAACAGAATTAAATAAAAAAGTTTCAACACTTACGATTTCGTCCCAGTCTATGGCTGCAACTTTGACAACTAAGGAGAGATACATTGGCACTTTACAAGATGATATTGATAATTTAGTGTAAGTAAAGAAGTTGATGCAAATTAAAAGTGTTAATGTGGCCATTATGAGCCATTTTCACCTAAATTTAAATTTTATTATTTCAGTAAACGATTAACTTCCGGAGTACGTGATAATGAACATCTAGTAACTGAAATTGACAAACTAGATTGCAACCTATCGGTAATTGTTACTAGCTTAACTACCGTACATAAAGAAAACTTTGATAGGTAATAAACAAAGTATTTTTTAAAAACACTAAAGTTACAATCTTTTTAGTCACCTGTTAAAATGCAAAACTATGATTAACGATTTAGAAAAAGCACTAACCGTACTATCAAAAACAACCACTCCTACACACAAAACGTGCTTCCAACAGCTGCAAAGTTGGGAATCAGAATTGATTAAAACACAGCAGTGTCTCACACATCTTACTGTATGTTTAATCAACAAATTACGCTTAATTTAAAATTAAAATTCGTAGATCTTCAGTACATCTTTAAGTGATCAATCACGTATAAGAAAATGGAACACATTATTAGCTGTACCCAGCGAATTTGTCAAAATTAAAGATTTGGGAAGTTGTTTACACGAAAACTATTACGCCTGCGTTTCAAATTTAACAAAAACCATATCAGAACAAGAAGAAAAAAATATCAAATTAGAAATCGCTAATCGAAAGTAAGTTAAATTCGAGTAAAACGTATTTTTGATTTATTGCTTACTTAAGGCTAGCACTAGCAGTGAAGCAGCAACAAGAACCTTTTATGTTTACACCAAATTCAAGTGAGTAGAAGAGTTTTATTTGTCTAAGTTACAAAACAATTTTTTTAGGTGCCAATTTTGGAACTTCTACTCCAATAAATTTAACATTTGACACACAAGCAAGTCCATCGGTCAATAACAAACCTTTTAAGTCGTTAAATGAATGTAGCGAGCCTTCAAACCCTTTATTCGATTTATCATTGATGCTTTTAAAAAATTTAGATTCATCAAAGAGTTTAAGATCGTTACAGATTGATTCTAATGCACCAATAACATTAAAAAGACCTTTAGGATTATCTCAAAATGTTAAGGAAACTAAAGCGATTTTACAAAATAAAAAAAACGAACTTTGTTCGTCTAAAAGTTCTTTGGAAGTTTTAAATTCACAACCTGAACTTTCATATGATCCAAAGGCAAGCAATTGCCTTTTTTTGAATGGTACAAAATTTCAGGCTTTGTTGCAATTTATAAAATCGAAAATTCCTTATGTAAACGATAACGTTTTACTATTTACTGTATACGCAGTTAGACAAAGATGTGGAAAATTTAGCGGTAAATCAAAAGAATGTATTGTAAATTTGGTTAATGAAGAATTACAAAAAAAGTAAATTTTATCCAATTTAACATTAGGAGTTCTAACACTTTTACGCTTTTTTTTAAAGGTTTGAGAATAATTCCTGTTGTATTTGTTTGGAATTTTATCAGTTTCTTCCTACAACGATGTTACCTTGCATGCACACATTTCATCGTGAAGTGAGTTACTTTTACAAAAATTATATCAATTCTAATACCGTTTTTTTTAGTGCATAAAGGTATGGTTGACAAATAACAGTCCCGACTGTCCAGTTTGTAGAGCTCACGTTATTTTCGAAGAAAAATATTTTTAAAGTGATACGGTATTTTAAAAGTTTAAAATAGATTTACTGGAAATTGTGATTGTGAACCTAATTTAAGAAATTCAGTTGGTTTATTTAATAAAATAAAATTTAAAAAAATAACAATTAGTGTAGTCAACGAACCAAAATTTATCCTGATTTTCTGACTTTTTTGTAACAGCGAGTTTTTTCTCTTAATCGGTCGAAACCATTCCTGTGAGTTTGTGTATAAAATGTCTCAACTCAATTTTGACCGGAAGGCCCTTATTCTTCGACTTTAGTGTAAAAGACTGACTTTTTCAAGTTTCCGTTTCACTATTTTTTGAATAACTTCGTTTGTATTGGTCGGATCGGGACCAAAAAATTTTCCTTTTCTTTGTAATGAATCTCTCTTTAAAACTGCCTAGGTTAAAATTATTTATATTAATTTCATAACCCAAAAAAAAATTCAAAACTGTCGTCATTGGTCGGTTGTAGTTTTTTCTAGAGAACTTAAGTTTTAATTAACGTTATGGTATGAAACTTTAGGAAGTTGCAGCTGATATAGTAACAAATCCATATTACAAGTTGAGTCCAAAAATATTGAGAACAACGGCTAAAATTTGCATTTTGGTTCAAATTTTCTTTTTCATATTTGTTGTGAGCAATTGGTGGTATCCCAATAATTCTTCTCTTGAAATGTAGGAAATTTAATGCTCTTTCAGATGAAAACAAAAACAATCACATCAGACGATCAGACCATTTTTTCTTCCGATTTCTTTGAAGATAAAAAGAAAATCTTTTAACTGTTTGTCTACAAAACCAATTTTAGTGGTCGAAATTTAATTCTTCTTTTAAGTATTTTTGAAAATTAATCATAAAGAACTCCTATAAACTATTTTTGAACATTAAAACAGGTCATAAAGTCAACCATTTCGACTACTAAAATTAGTTTTGTGGGTAAATAGTTGAAAAATTTTATTTTTCTTTTCAACGACATCGGAAGAAAACGTGGTCTCGAGCATCCTGTAACCTTAATTTAAACCAACGTTCTTTATAAAAAACTACGATTCATCAATGACTTCAGTTTTAATATTTTTTTAGGTTAGGAAATTAATATAAATCATTTTAGTCTCAAATAAAGATTCCTTCCGAGCAAAACGAAATTTTGTTGGTCCTGATCAGACCAATACTAACGAAGCTATTAAAAGAATAATACTGTAGAATTAGGATATAAAAGAGAAAAAATTGCGAAGTTAGTAAAAAATTTTGAATCTTATTCAAAAACATGTGATCTTTAAGAATCCGACGAGTCCCGAGTTCTAAAGAGTGAGCTAAAGAAGTTAATGGGGTAAAATGGCCATCTTCAAAACGTTTATGGGATATTTTGAATTTGTGCATTCAAAATAAAAATATTCTTATGAAAGTAAATAAAATAATCTATTTTTAACAACATTAGCAAGAAATAATTCAGGTCAGATGGTTTCTGAATCAGCTGAACAGGATTCTTCTGTGACGGGGACAGTTTTACCAATAGTTCATTATCTCTCGTAATAATACGACTAGTCTTTTGTAATTTGGCACGTATACTCAATATACATCAGTTTATAATATTCAACCTTCAAATTTAACTTCAACCCTCAAATTTGTCAGTTCTCATTCCGAAGTGATTTTAACTTTAAGAACATTTCTACCTTACTTGAGAATATTTTTTTAAATTCCACTAAATGTGGGTGTTTCCACATGGCCTTAACAATTAGAAGCAGCAAACAAAATTGTTGGGACTTGCCTCATAATCTTTTTAAACCAATTCTTGTGAATCAAATACACAAAATTTTAAATGATTATGTATCGCTGATAATTATTAATTACTTAAGCACTTCTAGGCATAACGTAAACTTAAAATTCGGTACTAGGGTATAACGCATCCTAAATATTTCTATAAAAGTCTGAAACTGACTAAGACCCCCACTAACCGATTTAAGGGGGGGGGGGACAAAAGCCCCCTGAAGCTTTCTCGAAGAATTTTGACTTTTTTAGGGATCTTTAGGATGTGCTCTATAATGAGACTAAATTTCAAAATTTTAAGATACCTTGAAGTGCTTCATTATCTCGTGTCGTGTAAAAGGGTAAGTAACATTAATTATCATGAAATAATGAAGGACTTGGAGTCATCCTAACATTTTGAGATTTGGTCTCATTGTAGATCACATCCTAAAGATCCCTAAAAAAAAAGAATTCCTCAAGAAAACTTCGGGGGGGCTTTTGTCCCCCCCCTTAATTCGAACCCCGGGGAGTTTTAGGGAGATTTTGACTCCCCTACAAATATTTAGTGCGTGATATACACTGGTACCAAATTTGAAGTTCATGGAATTCCTAGAAGTGCTTCATTAATTATTGATACATAATCATTTAAAATTTTGTGAATTTGAATCACAAGAATTGGTTTAAAAAAATTATGAGGCAAGTCCCTACAATTTTGTGTGTTGTTTCCAATTGTTAAGGCCATGTGGAAACACCCACATTTAGTGGAATTTAAAAAAGAAATTCTTAAGTAAGGTAGAAATGTTCTTAAAGTTAAAATCACCTCGGGAGTAAGAACTGACAAATTTGAGGGTTGAAGTTAAATTTGAGGGTTGAATATAATAAGCTGATGTATATTTAGTATACGTACCAAATTTCAAAAGACTAGTCGTATTATTACGAGAGATAATGAATTTTATATAGTTATTGGTAAAACAGTCCCCGTCTACAGAAGAATCTTGTTCATCTGCTTAAGAAACCATCTGACCTGAATTATTTCTTGCTAATGTTGTTAAAAATAGTGTATTTTATTCACTTTCATATGTTTATTCGTACTTTTAATGCAAAAATTCGAAATATTCTATAAAATGTTTCAAAGATGACCATTTTACCCCATTAACTTCTTTAGCTCACACTTTGGAACTCGGGACTCGTCGGATTCTTAAAGATCACGTGTTTTTGAATAGGATTTAAAAAAAATTTCCAACTTCGCAATTTTTTCCTTTTCACAGTGATTTTAATCCTAATTCTACAGTACTAAATGGTGAAACGGAAACTTGAAAAAATCAAAAGTTTTGAACAAAAGTCAAAGAAACAACGGATGTGGCCATACGAGGAACTTTTTCCTGTTGTATTTTTTTGTGCATTTCTTTAAAAGTTTGTAGTTTAAAATTAAACGGAATTAAACTTTTGCGTGTAATTAGAATTTTTAGACATAAATTGTCTGAAATACTAATTTCATTTTTTATTTTTTTAAATTTGGCATAAATAGAAGTTCAAAATATACATTATTTTATATGTTTAGAAAGATAATTTTACGAGCTTTCAAAATATTAAGAAATATTTAGGGTGTTCCATTTAAATTAAGAAATTTTATTCCATTTCCGGTTAAACCGGAAATCAAAATATAAAGTGTTTGGTATCCTGTCAAAGTTAATTTTACGAGCCTTCAAAATATTTAAAAATATACAGGATGTTCCAAAAAATTTTGATATTGTTCTAATTTCCGGTTTAACCGGAAGCGTTTTGTTAACCACTAATAGGGTTAAATAATAGATATTCATGGGATTGATATAAATATCCAATTTCAAATTTTCATTTTTATTACAAAAGGAATTAAAGATTATTGAAGTTTTGACATTCAAAAAATCATAACTCCGAATCTGCATCATACAAGTCTTTAAAAATTTACAATTAGATAGAGAATCATGTTGTCTATAACATATCCAAATCTGTATAAATCGGCCGGACCAGTTTTTGAGAAAATCCATTTCTAAATTTTGCCCTACTTTGGCCCCTTAGAGGTAGGTAATTTTGAAACAATTTTGAAAATCGACTTCTTTAGAACGAAAGCCCTATATTTTGGCTCTATAATGCCGTTTTAAAATTTTTATAATAATAATTACCGGCGAAGTTATAAGGGAGAAACCACAAAATGGGACAATCGTTCTATGGGCCGCTATTTTGAATTAAACAATTTGAAATTTTTTTTTCAATTGGGGCTCAGATATACTATCTTATAGCCAAGTAGAAACGAATTTGGCCCAAATTTGCAAATATGCGCCCTGTATTGATTTCTTATAAAAGCTTAGTTTGCCGATGAAATAATTTTAAAATGACTAAAATCAAATTTTATTGAAATCGGTTCAGTAGTTTTGTTTTTTTAGGACATACAGACTATATAGTGTAGTCAACGAACCAAAATTTATCCTGATTTTCTGACTTTTTTGTAACAGCGAGTTTTTTCTCTTAATCGGTCGAAACCATTCCTGTGAGTTTGTGTATAAAATGTCTCAACCCAATTTTGACCGGAAGGCCCTTATTTTTCGACTTTAGTGTAAAATTTTGACTTTTTAAAGTTTCTGTTTCACTATTTTTTGAATAACTTCGCTTGGATTGGTCGGATCGGGGCTAAAAAATTTTCCTTTTGTTTGTAATGAATCTCTCTTTAAAACTGCGTGGGTTAAAATAATCTATATTAATTTCCAACACCAAAAAAAATTCAAAACTGCCGTCATTAGTGAGTCGTAGTTTTTTATAGAGAACTCGAGTAATAATTAATTTTACTGTATGAAACTTTAGGAAGTTGTAGCTGATATAGTAACAAATCCATATTGCTAATTGGGTCCAAAACTATTGAGGACAAATACTAAAATTTGCATTTTGGTTTAAATTTTCTAATTCATATTTGTTGTGAGCAATTGGTGGTATCGTAATAATTCTTCCCTTGAAATGTTGGAAATTTAGTGCTCTTTCAGATGAAACCAAAGACAATCACATTAGACCACTTTTTTTTTCCGATTTCGTTGAAAAGGAAAATAAAATTTTTCAATTATTTACCCACAAAACCAATTTTAGTGGTCGAAATGGTTGACTTTAAAACCAGTTTTAATGTTCAAAAATAGTTTATAGGAGTTCTTTATGATTAATTTTCAAAAATACATAAAAGAAGAATTAAATTTCGACCACTAAAATTGGTTTTGTAGACAAACAGTTAAAAGATTTTCTTTTTATCTTCAAAGAAATCGGAAGAAAAAATAGTCTGATGTGATTGTTTTTGTTTTCATCTGAAAGAGCATTAAATTTCCTACATTTCAAGAGAAGAATTATTGGGATACCACCAATTGCTCACAACAAATATGAAAAAGAAAATTTGAACCAAAATGCAAAGTGTAGCCGTTGTTCTTAATATTTTTGGACCCAACTCACACACAAACTCACAGAAATGGTTTCGACCGATTAAGAAAAAAACTCGCTGTTACAAAAAAAGTCCGAAAATCAGGATAAATTTTGGTTCGTTGACTACACTATTTTAAAACATCCAAAATTAATTTTGTTTATTCATTTAGATGCAGAATTTCATTCTCTAAAACTTTTATTTGAATATTTTCTTTCTAAAATACATTGGGAAGCAGGAAATTACCAAATTATTACTGTATAATAATTTTGTCCGATGAGACCAAAAGAAATTCTAGGGGTTGTTGCAACATGCAACAACCTTTTTTTTATAAATCTTAGATTGGCCGTATTTTTTCGTCAAAAGTATCCTCGCCGTATATTTCGAGGCTGCTGAATTCCTATGTGACAACAATGAATCCATCTGAACATCCCCATCCGTGTAAACGGATTTTTAGGAACGCCCTTTCAATATTTTGAAAGCTCGTAAAATTAGCTTTCTGAACATATAAAATAATGTATATTTTGGACTTCAATTTATGACAAATTTAAAAAGAAATGAAATTAGTATTTAAGACAGTTTACGTCTAAAAATTCTGCATACACGCTGAAGTCCTAGGTTCGATCCCGGACGAAACCAATTTAAAGAAATTTTTTTTTAAATTTTTTTTATATCATGCAATTTATATTAACCCTAGAACCACACCGTGAAGAAATTGTGCGTATATCACTCCGTGGGGTTGCCGGCGGCCCAAGTTTAAATAATGATTTTTAGACCAATATAATCGATAATGCAATTATTAATTTTTTTATACATTTCGTGAACTTTACTAATACAACAAAAAAAAACTGCAGACAAAAATTGGAAATAAAGGAAATAAATAAAAAATTGAGAATAAAATAAAATATATGGACTAAAAAAATATTTTTCTGTAGTCAGTAAAAGTTTTAAAAAATATAGTAAATTAATGAAAATTTGTTGTAATCATATTGTAAACTTTATAAATGTAAACAAAATTGCATATTTCGAAGTAAAAATATATACAAGGTGTTAAAGATGAACAAAGAAAAATTCCACGGTGCAACTCTATGACACTAATATCAAATTATATAAATAAATATTTAACGCAATCAAACTACAGGTGTGTAAATGGATACTAAATACTTAAGAGTGAAGGTAGATAGACATGCCAATGCCTTTTTGGCATTGGTTTGGTGCATGTTTAAGGTGGCGATTCCCTGCATGTTAGAAATATTGTTAAAAGTGCTACACGGTAGCGCTTAAGTAGCAAAAACGATTGAACCAACAAAAAAATGATCTAATTAAAAATGAAGTAAGAGTTAATTCCGTTCTTGCAAAGAAATATGCGTTAGTTTTAGAGATGTAAAATTTTATAAGCGTTTTCTGGAGCGGGTGAGTCTCCCTTAATATGTTAACAACTTTTCCAAATTTTGTGTCAAAATGAAGTTAAATATAGTACATTTATGTATATCTCACAATTTTCATTTATTTTGAAAATTTGCAACATAGGGGTAAAAAAAAGCAAGTAAATATCATGATTTTCAGTAGGCCTTATCTCAATTACTATCACCATTTCAGTAATAAAATTTAGCATAGGTCGCAGATCAATCTTTCCACTTCATTTTTTATATGAATAATTTTTGTGTTCGTTCAATAGTTTTTCCTACTCACCCGCTCCCGCGTAGCACTATTAGCGATATTTCTAACATAGGGGGAATCGCCACCTTAAGCCGAATTTTATATAGAGCCGGGTCGCCGGCAACCCCACGGTAGTATTCTAGGGTTAACATAAAAATAAATTTAATAATAAAAACAACGGATGTGGCCATACGAAGAACTTTTTCCTGTCCGTCAAATATTATAATTTAATATTTTTTTTTATTAAAATTTAATTTGATATCTTATAAGTTATAAATGACACATTAAAGACAATTTTAAACTATAAACTTTAAAAGAAATGCACAAAAAAATTCAACAGGAAAAAGTTCCTCGTATGGCCATATCCGTTATTTTTAATGTATATTTTAGTTTGTCAAAGCAATTAAATAAATATTTTAATTTGTGGTTATACACTGAACTAATTTGTTAAATAAGAGCTAATGCCTGACCTCGTCCCTCTGTTCCAAATATTTTCCCAGATGTGCTGTGATGTACTCGTAGTTATCATTTTAGAATTTTACAGCACTTATATTTATAGATAGGTACTCCGTGCAGACGGACTTTTGTACTTTGATCTATTAGATAATAGATAGATAACTGGTAGGATATGAAAAATTAATTCCTTCACAACTGGTCACTGAAACGCTTATAGCATGCGTTGCTAGAATTATTTAATATTAGGGTGGTTTTGTATTTGAAAATGGTTAAAATTAGAAATGAAGGCACTAATGGCACTAATGAAGACCTAAGTGTAAAATGGCAGATCTCAACCTTTCAATAACAATCCAAAATTTAAAGACCAAAAGAGAAAAATTCTTTGTAATTCATTGTGATGACAACTTTATTTGGTAAAAAAATAACCTACTAGATAGACTGTTTTCTAGATAAAATCTTTCCACAGATAGGTAGGTTTTCAAAATTAGAGTTGAATTAATGAATAATAGAAAAGTTGTAATTTTAAAATAATGTAGAAACTGTTGAGGTCAGTTATAGGGACTGCCAAATATGCGCAGAAGAGCAAGTGAGGCTGTATAGAAAAAGATGCCCAAACATTGTTTTCACAATAGTTTTGATCGATTAATATGATAGACCTCTCTGGCACTTTTTTTAAATTATTTGTTGGATAATATCGAAACAATCGATCATTGTCGACATAACGAATGCCTATTGTTTTGATATTTTTCAAGGAGAGTGGAGAGCGCTTTTTGTAGGTACAGATTACATCAAAAAGCACTGTGAGTTGAGTTCTTGTTCATCATCAAAATAACCGTAATTAGTCCCATTAACCGTGTGATATTTCCAATGCCATAGCTAAATATCCTTTTTAAAGTAGATGAAATCTGAAAAAGTAATAGTTCTGTTGTTGAGCACATCAGTAGTTACATGTTAACTTTTCTATTAGGTACTTATAGGTGTTAGTTATAATACAATGTTTATATATTTCTATTTATTATTTTCTCTATGTCTACGTTTGATTCAAGTAAGTATTTTTGGTGCACCTACGACGATATAAAAAATATTTCATTCCTATCATTGCATTTTTAAGGCTACTGATGAAATCAAATGGGATTCAATGCATCAAAGTGATTATGAGGTAGTACCTCATCGAGTTGAGGTGGAATGGTTCAATAGTTCTTACGGCAAAATAAACAAGTTCGAATTCGTAAAATTTAATAGATCGTATCATAGAATTATTAACGGATCTGGAACACTTACAAGAGAACTTAGCGAAAAAATTTTGGTATTTGAATTAAAATAGAGTTTATCTCACGTTCCATCGTATATTTCATTAGTCGGTCTTCACGCGAAAAATACTATCTACTTATTTATGATCATTATTTTCATTCCTAAATTATTAGTAGATACTAGCTGCAGTCAAGGACTAGTGTACCTACTCTATACGGGTAAAATAGAATTTATAAAAAACAATATTAGACAATTGACCAGTTTTGTCTAGTTTTTAATTATTACCCTAAACGCTCGATTGAACGTGGGCTACACATCTAATAATGGGGCATATTGGGAATGGGCTTAAACTAACGTCTATTCAGGTCCACCTTCAACTATATAAGTTCGTCAGTAATACCTACAAATATTTTCCAGTCGGTGTTATTATTAATTATTGTAAGGAATACCGTAGAAATACTTTCAACTTAAGGGAAGATGCTGCAAAGCACAGCAATGTCAAGTCCTGTCCACCTACACCAGTATTTACTTTAAAAAGATATATCAAACATAATAATTATAACTTTTTAGGGTTATTATTATACGGTTAATTCAGAATACGATTATTCACGTTATCCTCCATTCATGCCGATAGGTGACTATAAAATGGCAGTGGAAATATTTGATGATAAAAGTAAAATGGTGGCTTTGGCCTATTACGGATCTATAACTGAAAAACCCAAAAAATATTACTAGCTTTAAGGAAAGATGCTGAATTTGATAAAGCACAATTGGTTATTATTTTTCCTACATGCACGACAGTTTATGCACATTTTTTCCCGTTGTGTGATTATAAATTAGAAACACGATATATTGTGATTATTTTTTGCAGATTAGACAACAAAGATTAAAAATAAGAAATGTTTATTGTATAAAACGTTTCTCAATATAGGGGAAAGTTTGGTAATTCCGACCACTATTTTACAAATGACTATATCTCTTTTATATTAAATAAAATTATAGTAACAAGTAACAAATTGTCCATCACAATCCTCGACATATTCTATTTTTAATATTTCTACTAAATAATCAAAAATCCTTCTAATATTTTGGCAATATGCATAAATTTAGAAAATTCAAAAATCGGGTAATACCGACAATAGGAGGGTAATGCCAACCACGCATTCCTTAATTACGACCACATTTAGAATGCTCTGTAAGACATTTACTCACTATATACAATACTAATATTACAAAAGACATAAGCATATAAACTATAAAGGAAGGGTATAGCACATAGGTCGGCATTACCCGGAAAGTCAGCATACCCTACTTTCCTCTAAAAAGTGAAGATCAGCAAAAATCTATGAAAATGTTTTTCAAAATTTGCAATTGCAAAGCTTGCCTCATGGACTGTAGATTGTCATATATTGTAACGCCACTGCTTTAATTTTAACAAGTAACTATAAATAATAAACCAAAATAAACTTATGTAAATAAATACGATAATATTAGTGGATTAAATTAAAACGGTAATGTGAATTTAGTTAATTGTTGATTACGTGCCTCAAATGAAATAAATATTATTTTGTGTAATCATATGATTAATAAAAAATATTTAATTAAACAAATAACTTAAATAATATTATTTTGTTATTACAATAATCAATAATTTATGAAATTTCAGATTGTCGTTTTACACCAGGCGTCACCAATTTCCTCCTTACATCGCGTACACCTGCGCAACACGAGTGTAAGGTGGGTTGCGTATATATTAGGCGTATTTATTACAATTTATTAAAAACGCGTTGCAAAATTAGATTTTTTGAAATTCCTATTAACTCGATTGTTTTATAAATTGTAACTTATATACAATTTAAAAAATTATTTAGTTTTTTAGCCAATCCACAAAATTTACTTAGTAGGAAAACGTCAAGATATTGCGCTCAGAATACTAGTTCAACTGAAAATTAAATTGTAATCTGACTATTGATGCAATGAGGAATATTTCAATTACAATTCTGACGTTATAATTGTATGTTTATTTAAATTAAAAATAAATTCGTAATTGTCAATTTTGGCATACGTTCCATAGGTCATGCACAATTAATTAAAATTAATCAACAACGAACAGTAAGAGAAAGAAAATAAATTGAGTTTTTTAAAATGTTTATTAAGTAACAAATTTAAACAAAATCCCTACCATTTTTTATTTAAGCTCCATCTCCCTTGGATACCTTCTTCGATGATCATTTTACAGTAAGGTTTGTTCTGGATTATTCTGTCACGTTATAAACTCGTGAGTGGAAGAAAACAGTACGCAAACTCCATATCAATATTTAGTATTACCGGCCGGCAATGGTATGAGCGCAAGTAGTTCATAAAAAACAAACCGCACGCACAATTTCGAAAAATAAAGTTTTTGCTAAAATTAGTGTTTAAAATTATGGGATGGAGAAGGTATCCAAGATCGCCTTCAGAAACCGATTTCCAAAGTGAGTATTCCTTTTTGTTCTACTGTCCTAATTCTATACATCCCTAGTACGTACTTTCGCTTTTACACGTAAATCAATAGTAACACTGAACTTAACCTTTCTCAATATTGATTTGGAAATTTTCCCAAAAAATTTACTTCGGATGATAACCCAAAGGTTAAAATTTTTTTAACAGCCCTCTTTTTTTATGTTTACGGTAATTTAATCACGTTTTCAAGTAGTGTTTTAAATTGTGTGTTATGTATATATTTTTCATTAACAAATAGATAATTTGGAGGTACTTAATCATACGAGGAGAATTATTATGTAACCTCGTTATCGTTGAAAAATTTGTAAACAATTTTTTGCAATTAATTAGGTAAACAAAAAAATATAAATAAAAGTGTGTGAGAGAGGAGATTAGGGAAAACTTTTAAATAATTTATATAAAGTTTATATACATTATACGAGTCGAGATAAAAGTATAATAATAGCTCTCGATTCAATTATTGTTGTTTTAAATGTTGCTCAATGTAAATGGGTACTCTATTAACAGGTAATTTTTTATTTTTATTTCATTTGCACCAAATTAAGTTACATACTCGGTTAGATAGTTCATAAAAGTGACGAAAATCCATAAAAATAATAACTTTAAACGGTTACAGTTACAATAGAACTTATGTTTATAGTTTATTTATAATTAAAAGGTCAATTATTCAAGGCAGTTTATTTAAAACTAATAAAACATCCAAGTTGGTAATTTAAATACTTTTTAGTTAAAACAAAAGTACGTAGATGATGTACAAATTAATTAATTGAAAGCCGATATTTGTCTTAGAAACGTTTCGTTTCCATAGTAATCCGAGCGTCCGACAACTCGTTTTTATCGACTAAACTATTTTTTGGAAACGTTTCTCAAGTTTTTCCAAGTGTAAGTAAAAAATTCGATATGACTGAATGAAAATATTTTTAGGGCACATCAATAGTTCGCCCCTTAGCAGGCGTATTTTGTTAAAAAGCTACTCAGCTTAAGCAGTGATCATAATTAGCTCATTTGCCAAGTTTCAGTTCAATCGGTTAACACGCTTGCGAGTTATTATAAAAACAATACATTTTGTAGGGTTGTTGTGGCGCACTAATAGCGGGCCCTCTAGCGGGCATATTTAGTTAAAAAGCTACTTAAGTTATGCAGTGACCATAATTAGTTAGTTTGGAAAATTTCAGCTGAATCGGTTAAAGAACTTACGAGTTATTGCAAAAACAATAGATAAGTATAGGAATACACACATACAGACAGATATGCCTTAAATCATTTTAAAATAGTGTAAAACGTATACTGCATTCAAAGTGGTCCCGGATTTATTTAGTTCGATTGGGCATTTGTCAGGGATGTCATGACAACCAGAGATTCACTAGGCTTATTTTAGAAAGAAAGAAATTTTATTTTAATGCGTAGTCGATTATTTTGAAATATGTCAAAAGTTGTTTTAAGTGGTATGCGATATATTTTTGGACTTACTCCAAAATGTAACACGCAGTTACAGTTTTAATATTTTTGATTTCATTTTCCTTCGCTCAATTAAAATTGTTCTAAAAAAATGATTTCTGTTAATTTTAAAATAATTTCAAATTTTTACCCCTAGATGGCACTAATTAACAACTATAACGATTTTTGTAATCTTAAGAAATCTCAAATCATTTTTTCAAAATAGAAACCATCCGAGTGGAATCGTATAAAAATTTGATTTTGTACTTTTTACAAATGGAGCCGATCTTATGAAAAATTTGGAATTAATCGAATCGTAAACATAGGAGAAGGCGTAAGGTACGTTCGGGTAATAAGGCCCACGTTGTGCTTTATTTTAATAAAATCATCCGTATATGTCGGTTATTTTCACTTTTAGAAGGGGTGGGCCTTATTAAAAACCGGGCCTTATTTGACGATTGTACCTTATTTATTAATTGTGTTAATAAAATGTATGTAGTAATATGACTGCGGCTTATCTTTTTGAAGAGGACGATGTAAAATTTGTTTACAGTCTTTGAGGTCATTAGAATTGTTTTCGATTATAATTTAAAAAAAAAGTCTTCAAGTTGTAAAGAAAGCAAAAAAGTGTGAAAAATTTGAGTCTTTAGAAGAAAAAAAACAGTTGAATGGACTTACAGACGAGTTTTTTCTTTTTTGTTTTCCTTTTCAGTATCGTTTATCAAGATTGCCTTGAAACAGTGGCAAGTTCATTTTTTAATCTTTTCGTTCCACATGACATGTGCCAATAACATTCATTGTTTTACACTTCAACCAGAAGTATTTATAATAAATAATCAAATTAGTTTCACTAACAGGATAATCATAATTATTGCTAATTCTTGATCCTAGATGATCGATTCTTGATGCTCTACTGTTTATAGTTAATAATTAATTTTTGACACTAGGAGCCCTTCTTGACATTTTAGTTTGAATTCTAGATGCTTGATTCATTAACCTTTACTGTAGATTCGTGGTTCCAAATTCTTGATCCTTGATTCCACTAATCAATTTTGGTTTCATTAATTATCCATAAAGAATCATGGTTCTTTATGCTCTTTTGTTGATACTCTTGGTATTGATTTTTTAATCTTGATTCATATTTCTTGATTCATGATTCTTGATTCATAATTCGAGAATCTTGATTCATGATATCATGATTCCTGATTCATAATTCGAGATTCTTGATTCATGATTCCTGATTCATGATTCTCGATTCATGATTATCGATTCATTAATCTTGATTATTGATTCTTGATTCATAATTCATGATTTATTATTCTTGATTCTTGTTTTTTGATTCTTGATTCATGATTCATGTTTCTTGATTCTTGGTTTTTGCATCTTGATTTACGATTCTTGATTCATGATGCTTGATTCATGATCCTTGATTGTTAATCTTCAATCCTTGATTCTTGATCCTTTATTTTTGGTGCTTTATTTTTTATTCTTGATTCTAAATTTTTGATCCTTGATTCTTAATCCGAGGACCTTGATTTTTGATTTTTGATTCTTGATTATTCATTTTTCATTCAGCTGACTCGATTCTTGATTTACGGTCTTTTATAGTTGATATGTTCTTGATTTTTGAATCTTGATTCGTAAATTTTTGATTCTTGATCCTTGATTCCTACTAATCTATTTTGGTTTCATTAACTATCCATAAAGAATCATGGTTCTTTATGCTCTTTTGTTGATACTCTGGGTATTGATTTTTTAATCTTGTTTCATGTTTGTTGATTCATGATTCTTGATTCATAATTCGAGATTCTTGATTCATGATTCATGATTCTCGATTCTTGATTCATGATTCTCGATTCATTAATCTTGATTATTGATTCTTGATTCATAATTCATGATTCTTGATTCTTGATTTTTGATTCTTGATTAATGATTTATGTTTTTTGATTCTTGGTTTTTGCATCTTGATTTACGATTCTTGATTCATGATGCTCGATTCATTATCCTTGATTGTTAATCTTCAATCCTTGATTCTTGATCCTTTATTTTTGATGCTTTATTTTTTATTCTTGATTCTAAATTTTTGATCCTTGATTCTTAATCCGAGGACCTTGATGTTTGATTCTTTGATTATTCATTATTCATTCTGCTGACTCGATTCTTGATTTACGGTTTTTATAGTTGATATCTTCTTGATTTTTGAATCTTGATTCGTAAATTTTGATTCTTGATCCTTGATTCCTACTAATCTATTTTGGTTTCATTAATTATCCATAAAGAATCATGGTTCTTTATGCTCTTTTGTTGATACTCTTGGTATTGATTTTTTAATCTCGATTCATGTGTCTTGATTCACGATTCTTGATTCATAATTCGAGATTCTTGATTCATGATTCCTGATTCATGATTCTCGATTCATGATTCTCGATTCATGATTCTCGATTCATTAATCTTGATTATTGATTCATAATTCATGATTTATTATTCTTGATTCTTGATTCATGATTTATGTTTCTTGATTCTTGGTTTTTGCATCTTGATTTACGATTCTTGATTCATGATCCTTGATTGTTAATCTTCAATCTTTGATTCTTGATCCTTTATTTTTTATTCTTGATTCTAAATTTTTGAACCTTGATTCTTAATCCGAGGACCTTGATTTTTGATTTTTGATTCTTGATTATACATTCTTCTTTCTGCTGACTCGATTCTTGATTTACGGTCTTTTATAGTTGATATGTTCTTGATTTTTGAATCTTGATTCGTAAATTTTGATTCTTTATCCGTGAGGGTTGAACCTTGATCATCTTTAATTGTCTCTTTTATTGGTTCTTTATGTTCTTTATGCTCTGTTGTTGTTATATTATTGATCCATGGTCGTAAATCGAAAATTCTTGATTCTTGATATTCAATTCTTGATCCTTAATTTTTAATCCGCGGTCTTTGTGATTCTTGATTTCTATTTTTCTATTCCATGGTTCTTGATATTTGATTTTTTTAAACTGTAATTTGGATTGATCATGTTTAACAATTTATATACTTTCTCGTTGATATATTCTTGATAATTTTGATGATTGATCCTTAATTCTGATTCCTGTATTCTTGATTCTTATAGGGTCGAAATCATGTCACGAAATCGACGAAGCAGTGAAATGATAGAAATTATAAAAGATACAAAGTCTATTTTGAAAGTGTAATTAAGTTTTTTTTAATTGTCATAGCCGACTAGATACGCTGTAAAACTGCAAAAGTTTATAGTTTTGTAGTGTAAATAACTTCTAAATAAATTAATAAATAGAAATATATACAAAAAATAGTTTAAATAAAAAGAATACATCTTCATAACTTCAAAGTTGTGTAAATTAAGAAAAGTACAAAATTGAAAATTTTCTTTTGGTTCCGAATTTAGACGAGCCATTTTCTCCGAAAAAAACAATGGGCCCCAATTAGAGAATGAAAAGTTGATTGTTGCGACGCCTAGCGTCAATAATGCGCCCCTCCAAGTTCCAAAAGAGGTTCTTTATACTATAATTTGTGGGTTTATTATACTATTTGTTACGTTTTATTGGTTTGTAACAAATATTTATTTTTGATATTCTGTATTGACAGAAGGTGGGTTTCTCAATACTTTACATTACCTTGTATTCATATTGAATTAATTACATGTTATCTTTTTTGTTGTACTTCCACCTACATCTGAAGCGGACTTTTGCGAACTTCATATTACCAATGTATACTCTACAAGAGGATATACGTTTACGTCCAGATAAAGGTTAAAGGCAGTTATATTTTTGCGCCAAACAACCACTGATGCTTAGATACCTATTTAGGAAATTCGTGAATATTATTGTGTAATTATAATATTTTTGTGCTATCGAACTGTTTTACCATACTTGCTAGCTTTGTTAATTGCCACGACACTCAATCGTTAAGTGCCTTATTATAACAAACCTCGAAATTAGAAAACGGGTCTCGTTTTCTAACTTTTTCTTGGTTAGTTATATGGCACTTACCGATTTAGTATCGTAATATACTATTTTACCTCCTGTAGTTGAAAAAGTATCAATTCAATAAGACTATAAAGTTACGGAAATACACACATTGGTTAACAAGCTTCTTGAACTATTAACCTTGAATAATTGCATTATTTTTTCTTAACAGCAAAAGTTGATTACAGAGTTTTCATTTTTTTTAAATATGTGCAATGATTTGATATTTTTATATACGTTTTAAACGACAACACATTTCGAATTGCATCCACTGTGCATTATATTAAAAATTAAAGCATTATAAAAGATTATAAAGCAGACGATTACCTACAACTCTACTATAATGAACTAATGATGTAAAATGTGGCAATGTGTGGAAGTCGTACTTACATATCACCGGCCAATTTTTATTTGATAACTAGATCAATATTGCATGGTCGAGTAGAAAAATTCAAGACAAGAGTAGAAATTATAAATTAACTTATCAGAGATAATGATAGTATGGTTTCAAATTTTTGAAGTTGGACGTTACGCTACGCGTGACTTTATAAGTCCGACATAAAAAAAATAAAACTAAATATTTCCACCCCACGTAGCTAAAACCTATAGGTATAATCTATTTAGCATCACTAGAAACTACTTTCTGTGGAATTTGGACCAGCAAGGAGCTGGTAGGACAATTATTAATAATAGATGAGCGAACAGGTAGACAGGCAGAGAATTTCTTTTTTTGAGAATTGCTGTGTGTGTAAACTCGGCAAAATTTACACAAAAAGTTTCCCAATTTTTCAACCGCTTTTTCCACAACGTTTACACTTTATTGAATAGTTCAGTTACAAAATAATAGTATATTATCCAACGAGCGGGTAATGAATCTAATGATTACGACACTCGCCATACGGCTCGTGTCGCAAATTCATTCTTGTGAGTAATGAGCATTACCCGCGAGTAGGATACTATACTTTATCCACGACTGCAAAAATTTTTATTTAAAAAAAAAATTAGTTTAAAAAAAAAATTAATTTTTTATAGAAATGTATTCAAAATGTAATGTACAATTCAAAAATGTAAAAATATATATGGTGTTGCATTTAAAAATCTAAAGTTTACCTCATTTCCGGCGAAATCGGAAGTGGAAGAATTTTCAAAAGTAGTTAAACAAATTGCAATTTATATGACTATAACTCACAGCAAATTTCATTTTGATACATTGACAAATAACGGAGCTATAAAAGTTTTCCAATCCCCTGTGTCGCCCGGTAAACCATTGAGTAATGTAATAGTCATTGAGTAATATGTATATTATTCAATGATTTGCAACTAGTGAGTAATGATACACATTACTGGTCAAAAATCATAGAGTAATGAACGTATTATTGGACGGTCGTGGATAAATATTTTTATTTTATGCAGAATTCTACATAAATATTTAATCATAATAATTATTATTACAACTGTTCTATTGTAAAATAATAAAATAAATTCAAATTAATTCAAATGAAAACACTTGCTGTTTGTCTAAGAATGTTTAGATTACATTTTTTACACACTTTTACCACACATATCTAATCTATCTAGGTTTATCTACTCTAAAACGTTGTTTATGTTATTTATTTGATTCATATTTTTAAATCAATATTTATTTTTTTTTGGAAGACATAATTATCTTGTAATAATAAATTATTAAAAGAGTTAGTTTTTCTTTTAATATTAGCAGAGACCAATTAATTATTAAAGAGTTTTTCCTTCTATAATTATACAAAAACTCTGGCGATATGAACAGGTGAACACGATTCCTAAGATTTTTCTAACAGTCTTATATCAGCTTAATGGACCTTAGTCAAGGAGGTTATATTTATCTGATAATCCTTTTTAGATCATGGTAGTTTCAAATATAGCTAGAATTGAACTGATTAGATTATAACCTAAGAATTAGAACTACATTTTAGATTTTAACTACAATTCTGTGATCTTTACTGGTTAATTATAGCCATTCTGAAATATTCTTTAAAATTGAGCTTCATTCTATTGCGATCTGTGGTGGGAGGACAATGGATAACGGAAGTCGTCCGTTTGGATCTATTTTTTTCTTTGCTTCCCGTAGTCACTGAAGACCCTGGCGCTCAAACTTGAACACAAAACAAAGTGTTTTATCCAGACGTTTTTCCTGTGCCATGTTGAGCTGAATTTTATTGGTATGAAAATTGTACTCCTGGCGTCCTGAATATGCTCCAAAAACGTCCTCTCCCTTAAAAGGTCTGTTACAATACTTGTACTTTAAAACAGATTTTTAAATCTAAATTTGTTCTAAATTTTCGAAATTTAAATTTTTACGGTTTTCTAATTTAGTGGTTGCAGTGCCATTATTGCTTGTTGGGTTTTATAAAGACAACTTGTAGCTACACTTTTCCAAGATTATAAATTTTTGACTTGATTAGGACAGCCATAATGCACTTAAAAAATTGTTTTATGTGAAATTTCAAAAAATTGTTTTTTGTTTTTTTTTCAAATTTAAGTGGCTGCAGTTAGGGCATTAGTGTGTTTTATGTTATTTTGCTTGTTGGGTTTTATAAAGACAACTTGTAGGTACACTTTCCTAAAATTAGAATTTCTCTCGTCATTATATGACAGCCATAATTGCACTTAAAAAATTGTTAACTGTGAAATTTCAAAAAAAATGTTTATTTTTTTTTAAATTAAATGGCTGCAATTTGGGCATTAGTATATTTTAAATTATTTTGCTTGTTCGGTTTTATAAAGACAACTTGTAGGTACACTTTTCCAAAATTAGAAATTTTAATCGTCAGTAGGACAGCCATAATTGCAATTAAACAATTTTTAGCTGTGGAATTTCAAAAAAATTGTTTTTTGTTTATATTTAAGTGGCTGCAGTTAGGGCATTAGTGTGTTTTAAATTATTTTGCTCATTGGGTTTTATAAAGACAACTTGGAGGTACACTTTTTTAAAATTAGAAATTTTTATCGTCATTATAGGACAGCCATAATTGCACTTAAAAAATTGTCATCTGTGAAATTTCAAAACAATTGTTTTTTTTTAAATTTAAGTGGCTGCAGTTTGGGCATTAGTATGTTTTAAATTATTTTGCTCGTTGCGTTTTATAAAGACAACTTGTAGGTACTTTTTTTTAAATTATAAATTTTTATCGTCATTATAAGACAGCCACAATTGCACTTAAAAAATTGTTAGCGGTGAAATTTAAAAAATTGTTTTTTGTTTTTTTTTCAAATTTAAGTGGCTGCAGTTTGGGCATTAGTGTGTTTTAAGTTATTTTGCTTGTTGGGTTTTATAAAGACAACTTGTAGGTACACTTTCCTAAAATTAGAAATTTTTCTCGTCATTATATGACAGCCATAATTGCACTTAAAAATTGTTAACTGTGAAATTTAAAAAAAAATGTTTATCGCTTTTTTTTTAAATTTAAATGGCTGCAGTTTGGGCATTAGTATATTTTAAATTATCTTGCTTGTTGGGTTTTATAAAGATAACTTGTAGGTACACTTTTCCAAAATTAGAAATTTTCATCGTCAGTAGGACAGCCATAATTGTACTTAAACAATTTTTAGCTGTGATATTTAAAAAAAAAATTGTTTTTTATTTAAAAAAAATTAAAGTGGCGGAAGTTTGGGCATTAGTGTGTTTTAAATTATTTTGATTGTTGGGTTTTATAAAGACAACTTGTAGGTGGTAGGTACACTTTCCTAAAATTAGAAATTTTTATCGTCATTATAGGACAGCCATAATTGCACTTAAAAAATTGTTAGCTGTAAAATTTCTAAACATTTGATTTTTGTTTTTTTTTTCTAATTTAAGTGGCTGCAGTTTGGGCATTAGTATATTTTAAATTATTTTGCTTGTTGGGTTTTATAAAGACAACTTGTAGGTACACTTTTCCAAAATTAGAAATTTTCATCGTCAGTAGGACAGCCATAATTGTACTTAAACAATTTTTAGCTGTGATATTTAAAAAAAAATGTTTTTTGTTTTTTTTTTCAAATTTAAGTGGCTGCAGTTTGGGCATTAGTGTGTTTTAAGTTATTTTGCTAGTTGGATTTTATAAAGACAACTTGTAGGTACACTTTCCTAAAATTAGAAATTTTTCTCGTCATTATATGACAGCCATAATTGCACTTAAAAAATTGTTAACTGTGAAATTTCAAAAAAAATGTTTATTTTATTTTTTTTTAAATTAAATGGCGGCAGTTTGGGCATTAGTATATTTTAAATTAATTTGCTTGTTGGGTTTTATAAAGACAACTTGTAGGTACACTTTTCCAAAATTAGAAATTTTAATCGTCAGTAGGACAGCCATAATTGCACTTAAACAATTTTTAGCTGTAGAATTTCAAAAAAATTGTTTTTTGTTTATATTTAAGTGGCTGCATTTTGGGCATTAGTGTGTTTTAAATTATTTGGCTTGTTGGGTTTTATAAAGACAACTTATAGGTACACTTTTCTAAAATTAGAAATTTTTATCGTCATTATAGGACAGCCATAATTGCACTTAAAAAATTGTTAGCTGTGAAATTTCAAAACATTTGAATTTTGTTTTTTTTTCAAATTTAAGTGGCTGCAGTTTGGGCATTAGTGTGTTTTAAGTTATTTTGCTAGTTGGGTTTTATAAAGACAACTTGTAGGTACACTTTCCTAAATTAGAAATTTTCATCGTCAGTAGGACAGCCATAATTGCACTTAAACAATTTTTAGCTGTGAAATGTCAAAAAAATTGTTTTTTATTTTTTTTAAATTTAAGTGGCTGCAGTTTGGGTATTAGTGTGTTTTAAATTATTTGGCTTGTTGGGTTTTATAAAGACAACTTATAGGTACACTTTTCTAAAATTATGAATTTTTATTGTCAGTAGAACAGCCATAATTGCACTTAAAAAATTATTAGTTTCGAAATTACCAAAAAAATTTTTTTTAAACTTAAGTGACTGTAGTTTCAGCGTTAGTGTATTTTAAACTATTTTGCTTATTGGGTTTTATAGAAACAACTTGTAGGTACACTTTTCCAAAATTATAAATTTTTATTGTCGTTAGGACAGCTATAATTGCACTTAAAAAATTGTTAGCTCTAAAATTTAAAAAAAATTGCTTCTTGTTTTTTTTTCAATTGAAGTAGCTGCAGTTTGGACGTTTATGTTTATGTGTGTTAAATTATTTTGCCAGTGGGTTTTATAAAAGGCATCTTGTAGGTACAAAAATATTCATAATTTGAATGTTCAATTATTTATTGGCAATTGCAGCATAGTTCTAGTTTTCGTATGTTTAATCAGTTAATAGTCCAGTTACTAGTTGAATTTTTTTCTATTTAGTTTTAGAGCTTCCAGAGCTCAAGAGACATTATAGGCGCGATAGGACGGTGTTTTTCGCTTCTGTCTTATCTAAGAAAATATTTCAATGCTTGATTTTATGTTTAAAAAACAAATTCTTCAAGTAAATATTATTTGCACTCCATTAAATAATGTTAGTCATGACTTCAACAGTTGTCATAAAAAGTAAAAATAAATCAAGTTTCACTATGATTTTTATGTGGTTTTTTATTGCAAAAAAGTTATAACCATCTGTTAACAGTGTAGGTGAAAATGAATAACTACAATAGACAAGGAACTGGAAATTATTTCAATAAACCTTCAGTAATCGCTCTGTGAGCCGTGTCCTCATAATTATAAAAATTAATTCAGGGTTGGCTCTATTGGATGGTTTGTGCTTTTATCATAAAGTGGTTGCCGGAACGAAAATTTGGGAAAATTACCCATGTACATCCAACTAGATTAGTTTTTACGTTTTCCCAATATCACATACCTCTAGTGTGATTCAAGTTCAAAAGCCATAAAAATGTGGTACTCAAGTATTTGTAAATAATGCGTAAACACGATTTATTTCAAGAAAACTATCAATTAAAAACCAGACTTGTTGATAGATAAACATTTTGTTTATAATACACAATGTATATTTTAAAAATTTCTTTATTAGTAAAAAAAAATAATATAGTAAAGTGCTGACTTTGTAAATATTTGCGTTTTGTGGTAAAACTGGATAAAACGTAATTTGTTTAAAATTTAATTTAGAAAAATCGAGGTAGTGATTTTCAAACAATTGTGCAGTCGGAAGTTCAAAAGCTTAAAATGGTGGCTTCAAAATGGTTGTAGAATAAAGTAAATAGAAGTAGGCGTTTAAAGTAGCTGGCTTTTTTTTTTTTTTAAGAAAAGTTAACTTTCCAATTATAAAAGAGTTAATTTTAACGTAAGTTCCAATGTACACTGTTCTCAATTGATAAAAAACGTCTATTTTTTTAAACTTTCGAGTATCAAAGTCTTGTTATGACGTTAAAACTTTCTTTAGATTAAAATCCATCTGTGTTGTTGTGTAAGCAAGAAAAGTGTTTTTCAAATTACATAATGCAACTTGAATTTTTCAAAAAATTCATTATCGCGTTGCTTAAAACATGTATTAAACGAATGTTAAACAAAGTCAAGGTTTGACGTAAATGAACCATTTGTATAATGCGTGATAAAAATATTTTTTAAACCGAGCCTCCAATTATTAAAAAATTATAAAAATTAATTCCTTCTTCCTGAAATAAAAAATGAAAATCGTCAAGTCCGCCTATATCTGGTGTGAACTGTTTTTCAATATTTATACCCAAGCGATGCGCCGAAGTACAAAAAAATTAAAATACAAATGAAAACACAAATCATTTTAATCGTTTTAATGACGATTGACCACCACACTTTTTAAAATGATAAACTTAATGACCCCTTTAGTCCGGGTAAACGCGATCTTTGTTCATTTCCGATTTAATACATCTTGGGATTCGCTGCTCTTTAATCCAGTTGTGCTTTGAACGTTTCAAGATTTGCAAATGATTTTAATCCATTAACAATTTTCTTTCTTACAACAACAACAAACTTATAAGTAAACAATGCCTGTACAAACACCTTTTCAATTATCCGTAGATGTCGTCGCTTCTTCGGGGAGTATGATAGTTGTTTCTAACCGACTACCGTTCGTATTACAAAGAAACGAAGATGGAAAATTAGTAAGAAAAGCCAGGTGAGTGTAAACAATTAATTTTCGTAAATTGAAAAAATAATTTTTCCCTTTTCATTGCCAATGGTTTTAGTGCTGGTGGTTTAGTTACTGCTGTAGCACCTGTGGTTGTCAATGGTAATGGTTTGTGGGTTGGATGGCCTGGAATACATCTCGACGATCCGAACGAACCCATACCAGAATCAGATCCAAACGACATCACGCCAACAGCAGGACTCAAATCAAAAAAGGTAAGTGACTAACAATGTAATAATAATGAAAGTGTGCGTACGTTTTACGATTTCCCTGTAATAATTGTTAAGATAAGGAAACAATCACATGCAATTAGCATTGCAACTATATGCACATTTAACAAAAATGATTAAACTAGAAATAACTAGTAATTAATAATATTTTTGTATTTTTTACCCCGTACGAACTGATAACACATTCAAAACATCACATGACCTAGGGTGGGGGTTGAGTGACCTCTACTATCAAAATATAAGTGTAAGGACGTCAACAAATACTAAAGATGTCATTAAATAAATTTTAATTAATTCCATTCTTATAAAATAATTAATTTTTATTTCATCGTTATTTACAATCGTATTTGGTTATGGAATGAACTCTTGGAGGTCTCTGCTACTTCTAGTGTTTCAGGGTTTACGAAAACCCTAAAGAAATATGATCACACAAAATATTTTGGCTATGGTTTTACGATAAAAACCACTTCCTCTTTAAAAGGCCTTGCCGTTCTTTATTCAACTTCCATCATAACAATTGATTTTTCAAAATTCCACCTACACAAGTCACCGTTTACTTGCTGATTCGGATTTGGTTCCTTTCAGTATCGATGCATTCGTTATTGCGATAAAAATGGATAACAATGCATCAGCAACTCTCGAAATGTTGCACAAGGCAGGTCTATCGATGGTACAAAGGTCTCAAGGATGAGTAAGAAAAATGAATGCTCATCGTCTGCTGAGTCGGATTTGGTTCTTTTCAGTATCGATATCTTCGTTATTGCGATAAAATTCTTAGTCAAAATGGATAACAATGCATCAGCAATTCTCGAAATGTTGCACAAGGCAGGTCTATCGATGGTACAAAGGTCTCAAGGATGAGCAAGAAAAATGAATGCTCATCGTCTGCTGAGTCGGATTTGGTTCTTTTCAATATCGATATCTTCGTTATTGCGATAAAATTCTTAGTCAAAATGGAAACAATGCATCAGCAACTCTCGAAATGTTGCACAAGGCAGGTCTATCGATGGTACAAAGGTCTTAAGGATGAGCAAGAAAAATGAATGCTCATCGTCTGCTGAGTCGGATTTGGTTCTTTTCAATATCGATATCTTCGTTATTGCGATAAAATTCTTAGTCAAAATGGATAACAATGCATCAGCAACTCTCGAAATGTTGCACAAGGCAGGTCTATCGATGGTACAAAGGTCTCAAGGACGAGCAAGAAAAATGAATGCTCATCGTCTGCTGAGTCGGATTTGGTTCTTTTCAGTATCGATATCTTCGTTATTGTGATAAAATTCTTAGTGAAAATGGATAACAATGCATCAGCAACTCTCGAAATTTTGCACAAGGCAGGTCTATCAAATGGTACAAAGGTCTCAAGGATGAGCAAGAAAAATGAATGCTCATCGTCTGCTGAGTCGGATTTGGTTCTTTTCAGTATCGATATCTTCATTATTGCGATAAAGTTCTTAGTCAAAATGGATAACAATGCATCAGCAACTCTCGAAATGTTGCACAAGGCAGGTCTATCGATGGTACAAAGGTCTCAAGGATGAGCAAGAAAAATGAATGCTCATCGTCTGCTGAGTCGGATTTGGTTCTTTTCAGTATCGATATCTTCGTTATTGCGATAAAATTCTTAGTCAAAATGGATAACAATGCATCAGCAACTCTCGAAATGTTGCACAAGGCAGGTCTATCGATGGTACAAAGGTCTCAAGGATGAGCAAGAAAAATGAATGCTCATCGTCTGGCTGAGTCGGTTTTGGTTCTTTTCAGTATCGATATCTTCGTTATTGCGATAAAGTTCTTAGTCAAAATGGATAACAATGCATCAGCAACTCTCGAAATGTTGCACAAGGCAGGTCTATCGATGGTACAAAGGTCTCAAGGATGAGCAAGAAAAATGAATGCTCATCGTCTGCTGAGTCGGATTTGGTTCTTTTCAATATCGATATCTTCGTTATTGCGATAAAATTCTTAGTCAAAATGGATAACAATGCATCAGCAACTCTCGAAATGTTGCACAAGGCAGGTCTATCGATGGTACAAAGGTCTCAAGGATGAGCAAGAAAAATGAATACTCATCGTCTGCGGAGTCGGATTTGGTTCTTTTCAGTATCGATATCTTCGTTATTGCGATAAAATTCTTAGTCAAAATGGATAACAATGCATCAGCAACTCTCGAAATGTTGCACAAGGCAGGTCTATCGATGGTACAAAGGTCTCAAGGATGAGCAAGAAAAATGAATGCTCATCGTCTGCTGAGTCGGATTTGGTTCTTTTCAATATCGATATCTTCGTTATTGCGATAAAATTCTTAGTCAAAATGGATAACAATGCATCAGCAACTCTCGAAATGTTGCACAAGGCAGGTCTATCGATGGTACAAAGGTTTCAAGGATGAGCAAGAAAAATGAATGCTCATCGTCTGCTGAGTCGGATTTGGTTCTTTTCAGTATGGATATCTTCGTTATTGCGATAAAATTCTTAGTCAAAATGGATAACAATGCATCAGCAAGTCCAGAAATGTTGTACAAAGCAAGTCTATCGATAGCACAAAGCTCACAAGGAGGAGCAAGAAATTGTAGAAGAGGGATGCTCGGAACCAAATAATTACTCACCGTCCTTATTGAGTCTCGACGAGTCGTTCACATCACAACGTATTCGTACCAGAAGGCCAAACAGTGTAAATCGTCCAAAAAGTTAAAGACTTCCAACAGTGCTATTAAGAATGGCATAAGGGCTCGCTGAGGGCACTGGGAGCGTTGTAAACACCAAAGAAGACTTCCAAACAAGCAAAATTTTAAAAATATTTTGAATGAAAATTTTGGAGGCCAAAGGATCGGACCCGATGTTCCTACAAACTAATCAGGATTTTTTTCGATACGAGTATTTCTTAACGAAAAGTTAATGTTACTCGTCTTCAAGACGTCGATGTCGAAAATTTTTAAAATCGTATTGTTTTAAGAATCACTGCACCTCTAGAAACCGTGAAATGATTTTCATTGGTTTCACCGCCAACCTTTTCGAAGAAAATCATAATTTTGACTTGTGATAATATATTGTTGTAACAAAATTTCATGCAGTTTTAGAAAATCGAATAATATTGATTACGTTCCATTTAAAATTCTGAATATATTTGCAATATCTCAAATATTTGATGCTCAGTTGTTTTTTTAATTTTGAGAAATTATTGAAAATAACACGACTAACAACTTTCTTCTTTGACATTTTTACAATAATCGTGATATTTCCTCGGACAGATTAAATCAAACAGACTATAGAATGCATTAATTATGGTCTACACTGATTCAAAATGTGACCCCCCCCCTCCCTAAAGTGGAAAATAATAAATTTTGAATAAATAAATATTTTTTATGTTTCTGACGACTTCAAAGTTTACATAAACAATTTTTCGACGATAACGTCCACTTTATAAGTGGACACACCCTAGGTCTAGGTCATTGAGATAGACCAAAAGAACCTATGTGTGTGTATACCAATAACATGGGGATAGTTTTAACAACAGATTGTAATTTTCAGCCTCAGTAAATATAATTCAACGCATAGGCCATCTGACCGGAAGTCAAGGATTTTTTGAACTACCTCCTGTACAATTGTACAGTACAGTGACGATTTAATAAAAAAACTAAGGGGCACCTAATCAATGGTGAAGAGTTTAACATTGCGATTGTGATGCCAGGAAGCCACGAATTTTGTTAAATATGAAAATAAATAATATAAAAATAAATATCGGACGCTGAAAACGCTTGGTCCTGTATAATATATAAAATCCCAAAGGGCCACATTTACAGAATAAAACCAAACCAAATAGTAAATTATGAAAGCTGAAGATAGAATGCAAACTCTGACAAGATAGGAGGACGGTTTTGTGGGGTGAGTTAAGGGGGATAACTTATTGATATATTGTCATTAAAGGCCAAAAAGACGAATATTGGAAATCCTATCCGATCATCTACTCTTTTCAAATTCCATTGCACTTTAGCTTTGGAGATTGGAGGGCACGTTTAGAAGTCGCTGTTGTAAGAAAGATCTTTTGCTGTTGGGTTAGAATAGTTCCTTACGCAACATAAAAATAAATATCGGGCGCTGAAAACGCTTGGTCCTGTATAATACATAAAATGCCAAAGGGTCACATTTACAAAATAAAACCAAACCAAATAATAAATTATGGAAGCTGCAGATAGGATGCAAACCCTGACAAGATGGGAGGACAATTTTCTGGGGTGGGGAAATCCTTTCCGATCATCCACCCTCTCCAAATTTCTTTGTACTCCTGCTTTGGAGATTGGAGGGCACGTCTAGCGGTCGCTGTAGTAAAAAAGATCTTTTGCTGCTGGATTAGACTAGTTCCTTGCCCAACATCAGCAAATCGTAGACACCATGAGATCTACTTGCTTTTTGACGTGTATTTCTCATTTCTCTCTCCAGCAAAGCTTTTAAAAACTGTTTAATTCTATAGGAATGGATTTTTGTGATTCTAGGAAAATTTATTTTATTTCATTCACTTCATTTCGTCTGAACGTGAATTTCGTACCAACTCTTTCGACGTTAAGTCAAAACTCTTTTGTTCTTGTAGTTTCCCAGAACACTTTTCTGAAAATTTAAATTTTTGACTTTCAAAGCTTAAACATCCAATTAACAATTTTTTCTATTTACAGGTTGTAGCTGTACAAATAAATCCAACAACATTCGACGATTATTACAACGGTTGTTGCAACGCAACGTTTTGGCCATTATTTCACTCGATGCCCGATCGTGCAGTATTTCGTCGTGATAAATGGCGAGCGTACACCGAATGTAACAAGGAATTTGCGAATTGTACAATCAAAGCTTTGATTAATTTAAAAAAGTCCGGCGACGATGTAGGAACTGAAGCTCCGTTAATTTGGATCCACGATTATCATCTTATGGTGGCAGCAAATTGGGTCCGCCAGGTAAGAAATAAAAATAAAATTTTATTTAATTTTCAATTAGAGACTGACATTAAAGGCCGCCGAAGAACAAGACATAAATTGCAAAATTGGATTTTTCCTACATATTCCGTTTCCACCGTGGGACATATTTAGGTTGTTTCCTTGGGCCGATGAAATTCTCCAAGGGATGCTTGGATCTGACATGGTCGGTTTTCACATAACAGATTATTGTCTTAACTTCGTCGATTGTTGCCAAAGAAGTTTAGGTTGTCGCGTTGATAGAAAGAATTTGCTTGTTGAACATGGAGGTCGAACTGTGCGTGTACGACCATTACCCATAGGTATTCCATTCGAAAGATTCGTCGAACTTGCACAAAAAGCGCCCAAATTGTTGTCGACGAGCCAAAAAATTATTTTAGGCGTCGATAGGTTAGATTATACCAAAGGTTTGGTACATCGACTTTTGGCATTTGAACAGTTGTTGGAGAAATATCCAGAACATAAAGAAAAAGTGTCGCTTTTACAAATATCCGTTCCGTCGAGAACCGACGTTAAAGAATATCAAGATTTAAAAGAGGAAATGGACCAACTCGTTGGTCGTATTAATGGTAGATTTACAACACCCAATTGGTCGCCGATAAGATATATTTATGGTTGTGTAAGTCAAAACGAGTTGGCTGCGTTTTATAGAGAAGCTGCCGTTGGTTTAGTTACGCCTCTTAGAGATGGAATGAATTTAGTAGCTAAGGAGTTTGTAGCTTGCCAAATAAATGTGCCACCAGGTGTTCTTATAGTGTCGCCTTTTGCGGGCGCAGGCGAAACTATGCACGAAGCCATTATTTGCAATCCTTACGAAATCGAAAGTGCATCCGAGTGCATACATAGAGCTCTTACAATGCCGGAAGATGAAAGAATTTTACGTATGAATTATTTGAGAAGACGCGAGAAGTTGAACGACGTTAACTATTGGACGAGGTCGTTTTTACACGCTATGGGTTCTTTGATGACTCAAGACGATCACGATGAGATTGGAAGAATAACGATGCCCGAAGTAACGTTAGATGATTTTGACGAATATCTTGCCAAGTAAGTTTTTGGACGTTCGTGTTTAGGAAGGTTTTCAAATTCATTGTTTCAGGTATATTGGAAGTACACATAAGTTAGCTCTATTATTAGATTACGATGGCACTTTGGCACCCATAGCGCCACATCCTGATCTTGCTGTGATACCTACAGAAACCAAAAATATCTTACAAAGACTGTCGAATATGTCAGACTGTTACATTGCAATCATTTCTGGACGTAACGTAAACAACGTCAAGGAAATGGTTTGTATTTGGACGCAAGCAATTTTTTGTTCTAATAAAGTCTTTGTTAGGTTGGAATTGAAGGAATTACGTATGCTGGAAGCCACGGTTTGGAAATTTTACATCCGGACGGAAGCAAATTCGTTCATCCTATGCCAACGGAATTTCAGGGTAAATTAGCTGAGCTGTTGCAACAGTTACAAGAACAAGTGTGCAAGGAAGGTGCGTGGGTTGAAAATAAGGGTGCTCTGTTAACGTTTCACTTCCGCGAAGCACCCGCTAATTTACGCAACGGCTTGGCCGAACAGGCCAAAAAGTTAATTGAAGCGGCCGGTTTTAAAGCTGGTAAAGCTCATTGTGCGATCGAAGCAAAACCTCCAGTACAATGGAATAAAGGTCGTGCTTCGATTTATATTTTGAGGACAGCTTTCGGTGTGGATTGGAGCGAACGGATTAGAATTATTTACGCTGGTGATGATGTGACTGATGAGGACGCCATGTTGGTACGTTATCCACTCATTTTATGTAATTCCAAAATTATAAAATTTTATTTTAGGCTTTGAAAGGAATGGCTGCTACTTTTAGGGTGACTTCGTCAACCATAACAAAGACATCAGCTGAACGCCGTTTGCCATCGACAGATTCAGTTTTGACACTGTTGAGATGGGTCGAAAGACATTTGAGTCGCAGAAAACCATCTTTGGATCCGACTAGTTACAGAAGAAATTCTCGTTCGTTACAAGGTGGTGTTCAAATGGAAATGTCATTCCTACAAACTCCGTCTGTTGATGGAAATTAAATTTTTACGGTATTTTTTTTTTGCTTTAAATTATTATTATTATTTTTTTTAAAAGGGGGACCGTTTAATTTGAAGACGGATCTGTGTGCTTATAATAAATGTACGCTTATGAAGTCTTTTTTTAGAAACTAGTAAGCCTTTTTTTGTTCAATTGACGAAATGGAGCTTTTTGAAAACGGTCCTTGGTTCTCTTTTATTTTTATTATTATCGAAAGTCTGAAACATAAGACTCAAATGGGTTCAAAACCACAACAAAAAAAACTATTCAAAATATAAACTAACAAAAAATATAGTGAAAATATATTTTGTAAATTGAATAATTGTATAATTTATTTTTTATAGACTGTAATGTGATTGAATATTCCGATTAATTTAACAAAAAATGTAAAAAATTAGTTTTTAGGGTAGTTTTTAGTATCGGAAAAAACTCAATTAGTTGTAAATATTAATTATTATTGTAAATCGTGTAAGTTGCACTACGTTGTTTACCGTAATTACATTTTATAATGTAAACGATAAAATATACAAAAGTTATTTTAAAAATGACTTTTTTTACCGTTTCTTTTAAATTTACATAGTTCAATAGACAGATTAAAAACGTTAACTAAACTTGTTCGTAAACCTTGGTTTTTATTATTGTTGTTAATTAAAATAAAAAGCCGTATTTAGTTAAGAGCGTCGTCATTACAAGGCCTGAGTACAAATATTGCGTTGCATTAATTAAAATTCAAGACGTGAATAGGAAACTGCACGGTTTTGGATATAATCGCATTTAAAAGAAATATCTGGAGTATTTCGTTAATAGGAAGGTTCTAACATACATATTTCCTAACTGAAGAGAAACGTAGAAAAAATATCCTGGAAGTATCGGTAGCATTTAGTTTTGCAGGAATTATGAGATAAATAATACTTTTGTGAGCCATGGTAGTCTAGTGGTACGGCACTGAACTATTTGACTACGAAGCAAAAGGCCCCGGGTTCGAATCTCGGACAGGACTGGTCATATCAGCTTGCTTATTTATAAATCCCAGGTGCATTCAATCCTTAAAATTGAGCACACGTCTACATAACCTGTAGTCATAATAGGCAGTTAGAAGCGTAGTGCTAACCACATTACCTTCATTATAATGCCCAATTCCCTCCTAAGGTATTTTAAAACGCGTCTACTGTATTTCCAAAGGTGGGAACAAACACAGACTTTTAGTACGGCAGACCTGTGTTAGTAGGCAAAAGCAATTAAGAAAAATAAATTAAACTGAATTAACTATTTAGATAAAACTGCGTGATTACCAGGAGTCGTTTTTTATCCTGTTTTTGACCCAGTCTGTACAGATCCGCCTAATAAACGGGTAAGCGTTTATAGCGGGCTTAACTGATGCACAGGCAAATCGAAACCATAATTAATTGTGCCTTTATATGTGCAGGCTTTTACTACGGTAGTAGTAACTGCAGATCGTTAATGCACGGGCCACTTGAACCATCTACAGTGGATTAAATTTGTTTGCGCAGACCCAGTCTGTACAGATCCGCCGCAAGAAACGCATGAGCGTTTGTAGTGGGCTTAACTACACAGGGAAGTCGAAACAATCATTTTGCCTATATACGTGCAGGCTTTTGCTACGGTAGCAGTAACTGCAGACCGTCAATGAACGGACCACTTGAACGATCTACGGTGGCTCTGATTTATCTGCGCAGACCCAGTCTGTAAAGATCCACAATAATAAACGCGTGGGCGTTTATAGCGGGTTTAACTGCACTGGCAAGTCGAAACCATCATTAATTTTACCTCTATACGCGCAGGCTTTTACTCCAAAGTAGTAACTGCAGACCGTCAATTCACCGATCAGTCCAACGATCGACGTTAGCTCCTATTTGTCTGCGTAGACCCAGTCTGTACAGATCCGCCTAATAAACGCGTAAGCGTTTATACCGGGCTTAACTGATGCACTGGCAAGTCGAAACCATAATTAATTGTGCCTTTATATGTGCAGGCTTTTACTACGGTAGTAGTAACTGTAGATCGTTAATCCACGGATCACTTGAACCATCTACAGTGGATTTAATTTGTCTGCGCAGACCCAGTCTGTACAGATCCGTCGCAAGAAACGCGTGAGCGTTTATAACGGGCTTAACTGAACAGGCAATTCAAAACCATCATTTTTCCTTCACACGTGCAGGCTTTGACTACGGTTGTGGTAACTGCAAACCGTCACAGCACGGGCCTCCTGAACGATCTACAGTCACTCCGATTTGCCTGCGGACACCCAGTATGCACTGACTTGCCGTAATAAACATGTGAGCGTTTGTAGCAGGTTTAAATTCACAGGCCAAGTCGAAATCATCTTTTTGTCTCTATTAGTACAGGCTTTTACTACAGTAGTAGTAACGTCAGACCGTCAATTCACCGGCCAAATGAACAATCTACGGCGGCTCCGATTTGTCTGCGCAGACCTAGTCTGTACAGATCCGCCGCAATAAACGCGATAGGTTTTATAGCGGGCTTAACTATACAGACTAGTCGAAACCATAATTTTTCCTTCACACGTGCAGCCTTTTACTATGGCAGTCGTAACTGCAGCCGTCACAGCATGGGCCGTCTGAACGGTCTAAAGTCACTCCAATTTGCCTGCCCAGACCCAATCTGCACTGACTCGCCGTAATAAACGCGTTAGCGTTTGTAGCGGGTTTAAATTCACAGGCCAAGTCGAAATCATCTTTTTGTCTCTATTAGTACAGGCTTTTACTACAGTAGTAGTAACGTCAGACCGTCAATTCACCGGCCAAATGAACAATCTACGGCGGCTCCGATTTGTCTGCGCAGACCTAGTCTGTACAGATCCGCCGCAATAAACGCGATAGGTTTTATAGCGGGCTTAACTATACAGACTAGTCGAAACCATAATTTTTCCTTCACACGTGCAGCCTTTTACTATGGCAGTCGTAACTGCAGCCGTCAGAGCATGGGCCGTCTGAACGGTCTAAAGTCACTCCAATTTGCCTGCGCAGACCCAATCTGCACTGACTCGCCGTATTAAACTCGGGTTTAAATTCACAGGTCAAGTCGAAATTATCATTTTGCCTCCATTAGTGTAGGTTTTACTACGGTAGTAGTAACTGTAAACCGTCACTACACGAGCCGAATAAACGATGGGTTTGCACCGACCCGCCGCAATTGACGCGTCCGCATTTGTAGCCTGCTTAATTGCACCAACCAAGCCGAAACGATAATTTTGCCTCCATACGTACAGACTTTCACTACGGCAGTAGTAACTGCAGACCGTCACTGAACGGGCTGCCGGATAAAAATTTATACCATGGCATTGCAGATGGTACAAAAACGGAGGATCTGATAGTTTCAGATGGATTATGTACGAACTATTTTTAATAAAAGAACACTCGGGCGCGCAAACGATGTTAATTTTTCCCGTATCAGAAGCAGAATCTTAAGTTCCTTAAAATCAGAGGATCACTCTGACACTTGTAGAAAAACGCATCGTTACAAATTTAGAGCTTGAATTTGTACGAAGCGGTACTTGAGCTTGGTTTAAGACTTTTCTCTATCATTGAACATTTTCATCTATTTCACTTACTTATCGTAAAGCTATTGCTGGCTTCGGAGCCTTAGATTAAAGCCTGGGTCACATTAGGCAACTACCAGCCGCTGCTGGTCAGGGGTGGGCGGTAGCAACAGCAAGCAGCTGCGGGCAACCCGGTCACACTGCATCCTACTACTCGCCATTTTGTTTAGTCGCTTTCAGCAAGCATGTCGTCTGTGGGTCCACGTAAACAATGGTTTACTCACCGCTTCAATTTCACCAGCCGCTGATAAATACTCGGCGGCTGGCAGCGCCAGTGGCGAATTTTATGCTCACACCAAACTGATCGATGGCTGGCAGTAGCGGCTTCCACAACTCGCGGCTGGCAACCAGCCTAGTGTGACCCAGGCTTAAGGGAGTGGGAATAAATGGGCTATAGAGGTCAGAGTTTTAAACCAAATAGATCTTTCTGATTGTGCTACGTGACTTTGTACGTATATTGTAATTCACTAAACAAATTAGTTTTTGCGTAAAGGGGTCTGTAGGGGGTGTACATTGAACCATTGACTAATTAATACTCCAAATATCCGCTAGACCTTAATAAACGTCTTGAGACTTGGATGCCCAACTCTGAGTAATTTTATTTAACCAAAACCCATTATTTCGTCTTTAACAATTATTAACCGGTAAAATAAACACTCACACCCACAGGCTGGTTTCCACGTCCATAGCCATACCTGTCCTAGTTCTACTCCACTGAAAATAGGTCTTGAATAATTAACACCCAGTTAGTTACGCTACTGATGTCACCCAAGTGTGAAATTACAATACCAAATCAAACCAAATCAATAACGAGATACCGACAACATTCTACTATTAAAGAAAAAAAGGAAATTTTGTTGTGTAGGTAGAAATTTATTTTCTTTAAACCATTTGACGATTGGTTTTCTTTTATTTTCGTTTAGATGGCGCTAGCTTTCACTTTTAAAGATTTTTCGTGAAATTTCTCTCTGTTGACGTAATTTTTGCTAATACGAACAAACTTAATTAAACTTTAGTTATTACCGTCAAGTAAATATTATTTCAAATAATAAAAATATGAGCAAATTCCAATTTGTTTGCATGTACAAACACAATGTTGTTTCAATAAACATAGAGAGTTTCGATGAGACCTCTCTATCTCGCTCTCTTTGTGTTATGAAAATAAACATAAAGTGTATTTTTACAGAGTAAATAAAAATTGTTAAGAAAATAGTAAATTTTTATTAGATAGGTTCGTTTTTACACTTTCCGTCCTTGCGTCACAAGAATTGGGATAAGCAAAAATTATTTCGCTCAGCTTCACGAGTAAAATAGACTTTCAGTAATTTTTTTGTTCGACTGAATGTTCTGGGTACACTATATTCTTCCAAAATTCACACACGAAACAAATTGTTTGGATTACGGTATTTCGATGGATGGGCAATTTAAAATGCAACCTTTCACAACCCAAATCTCTAAAAGTTTGTTGAAAGAAACTACTACCTACTAAATAGTAGTTTAGACTCCACTAAATGGAGTCTTCTCCAAACGAGTAGAACCCACCAAAATACTTAAAACTTGGTCGAACAAGTCCAAATTGCTATTGGAGGTACAATCGCTACATTCATGAGGGTACTGATGAATCTTAACCGCCTAACGGCGCTCTTAAATAATCGTCACGTCACTTTCAGTGCGCACTGACGTAGGCAGGTGGGTTATTAACGTTTGAATATCTAGGATTTCCTACAACTAAATGACAGAAATTTTTTGCACGGTCTTATAGTTGAACCGGTGCTGCACTCAGGAAATTAGGTACATCGACACGTTTAAATTCCAAAAATCAGACCAAATAAACAAGTTTCAGAACAATTCTCAGCTTAAACAAAGATCTGGATTCTTTCTGAGGGTGGTTTTTGTGTTAGTCCACGCACTACGACCCTTTGGGTTTACTATGTTGCTATTTGGGTTGTGGTTCTGGAATAGCTCGGCCCTCTTTACGAGTATACGAAGTTTAGGAGTTTGGAAATCGTTGGATGTTGTATCTCTTTTGTGTTTTCTCTATAGTGTTTAAAAATTCTTTGGAGGTGCTTCCCTTACCACAAAGCTACCCTGACACATGTAAAGTGTTATATTCTTCACATGTCTCCTGCAGGGGCTTTCGATATAATACTAACGTATCGCCAGCAAGCCCACCATCTTCCACGTGTCCACTGTCCACTGTCTAGGTCAGCAAGTCGATAATTTTCGACTCGGTCAAGCTCTTTAGGGACCGAACTTGTTTCAATTTTAGTTCAAGTTAACCTATTCGAACCTTTTTTGTTTTTTTTGTAAGGAGGGAAACCTCATGGCTTCCCTGTCCGGATGTCGTGTGGCAAGGAGGGTGTGGGACCCGACTCGTCTGAGAAGGGTGCCTTGACGGCTACCCTAACCAAACCCCTCCTCTCACCATTTACTAGAGCAACCTGGGATCACCTTTCGGCATTACTTCAGGTTCTCGTGGGGGTTTCGTAGTTGTTCTTCTAACCTAGTCGAACCTAACCTGATTTACCCTAACTCTAAACTTTTTTTTGTGAGGAGAAAATCTTTGAAAGACACCGGTGCATTTGTTCTATGTGCAGCCTTGTTTCAGTATGTTAAAGTTCTACCTCCTGATCTAACCTGCGTCACCTTATTCTAATCTTTTTTTCTTGTTAAGGGAAAATCTGCAAAAGACACCGTATACTTGTTCTAGGTACAGTATTGTTTTAGTAACTTGAAGTTCAACTTACTCTAACCTAACCTTTTTCTTTGAGGAAAGGTTGAAATCTTCCTATCTCACCTTTTCCTTGGTGAGAAGAAAATCTTCAAAGGGCACCTTGCATTTGTTCTATGTGCGGTTTTATTTTAGTAAATGTAATTTCAACCTAGCCTGATGTAACCTCCCTCTACCTTACCATGTTACCATATCCTTTTTTTTGTGAAGGTTAATTCTTAAAAAGACGCACTTCTGTGTGCACAAGTGTACACTTGTGCAGTCTTTTTTCAGTTATAGTTCAAGTTCGATCTACTCTAACCTAACCTGCCCTTATGTATCCTAACCATTTTTTTTGTGAAGGGGAAATCTTCAAAAAACGCCCTGCACTAATTGTATGTGCCAGATTAATCCGAGAAGGAGTCCCAGACGCTATCGCTGCACTACTGGTGTCTCTTTGTGTTTAGACTCTAAACAATCGAGGGGGTACGTGGTCGAAGAAGTTACAGCTGTTGTCGAATCAACCAGTTGAATCCAGTCCAATCTATCACCAGTATAAAAGATGGCAGAGTAGCTTTCAATTTCATGATTAAAGAAAGATAGAACGAAATATGGTACTATGAGGCACTCCATAAAAGGTGCCTAGTGCCTAGTCACCTCAGCCTTTCAGGTCATATCTCTCCAATTTATGCAACAGGAAACAGCACGAGACCATGTCAACTGTCTTCGTTTCTATTACGATGTGGATGTTGTCGGATAGGTACCACAAACTTCAGTGCCACTATTGCAGATTTTTCCTCCAGAAAGTCAGTACTGAAAACAAGAAAATGTATTGTTTTATAACCAAGGCATAAGTCTTCTAATTACACATTTTTCTTGACCCAACTATAACGGTTTTGAATGGCTATGGAAAACAACTTGACGGAATCTCCATCGGCAATCAGTAGTGCCAAAAGTCCTTTAACACTTTCCGAAGCCATCTTAACCATATCAGTGGTAATTTTGTGATTTAGTGATTTCAGAGCCATCCAATCCAGGGGTGGAGAAAACGTCAAATCATCCAGAAGCTACACCTACACATTCGATATCAGAAAACGCTAATCGATCCCAGAGTCAGCAGCTAAATAATCTACTTTAATGTTTTGTTGGCACCTGCTTACTCGTTTTTTATTGTAATTCCAACCACTATTACTATTTATTGTAGTTCTGAGGCTAGCCCTAGCGGTTCTTTGCATCGCGACCTCTCCGATCTATTGTGCACCTCGGATTTAGTCTCCCCTTATGGGAGTTCTGTGCTTTTGATAAAGTCCAGAATTTTCCGTATAGATAAGTTGGGCAGTTCTCTTTAGAGAATCTTTTCTTTCCCGAGAATGCTGTAACGACTTCTTGTGAAAGCCTCACAGTTTCCACCTTCTCTGTACATCCTCTGCATAGTGGGTCTAGCCTAATCGTATACATGTGCTTTTTAAGCTGGCAATGGCCGGTTATTATTTCCGTAGCCAGTTGTATTTCACCTCTGCTCATACTGAGTAGAGAGTGAGTTCTTTTGTCAGAGAGTTTCTCCAGTAGGGCTTCAGAATGTCCCTGTCCAGGAGAGTTTTCCTCCAGTGTTTAATATGGCACTTCACCAGAAATGACTTTATTTCTCTCTTTGCCATTTTATAAGGAAAGTCCAAGGCTGGTTCTGGTCCAATGGGTCTTATTTTGCTGGCCTCTTTGACCGAATCGTCTGATTTCTCGTTTCCTGGTATTTTGGCATGAGCTGGCACCGAGGCTGGCACCCCTACCAGGTTGATGAAATTTTCCCCGGCTGGCCCATTGAGTCTGTTCAGATCTCACTAGTTCAGACCTCACCCCACAGGCGTTTAGAACTTTGACGGCTGCTTACCTGTCAGATATTACGAAGATGCCAACCACTAACTCTGGTCTAGGTAATGGTGGTAATTAACCAGATGCTTCAGACTTCTACCTGAGAGTTCGTCTGAGTTCTCTCACCATTTTATGGCGTGGCTTCCATTTGTGTCTAATTTAATTTATTTGAGACATACTGTATAAAAATACTTTACTTAAAACCCACAACTTTTTAAGGTTACAAAGTGATATGATGATTAGGTTAAATGGTGAAGAATAATAGCTCGTTAGGCATTCATTGAAAAGTTTTAACTCGTTCCATTTTGTTGGCGAAACGATTTAAGCTTTTCTAATTTAATGTTCCCTTAAGAACTCAGAAGTCATTGCGTGGTTCGAGCCACTTTCTTCAAATTATACACAAAAAAAGCGTAATTGAATTTTTTGTAGTTATTCGGTTTATTTTAGATGAAGGAAGCTGATTAAGTTGGCTCATTTTTGTTAAAATGTATAAAGAGGAAAAACGTCCTTTTTTTATATTATAACGGTGTATTTTAATAATATCTTTACTTTTTTTGTACATTTTATAAGATCCTCTAATTGCGCTCGTTTTCAATTTTAAACGAAGAATCTAATTAAATTCGTCTTTTGTTTTTCTTCTTTTGTTGTTTCTTAATTAATATACATTTTCCGTTTTCGAAATTCATTTTTTCTTTATTAAAAATACATTTTTTATCAATTCGAAAAATCTTTAATTCCACTTTTGTTAAATTATGAAAATGCCCGAATAGCGGAATTCTATTCATATTGGAGCAAATATTCGAGTGAATTGCTTGTCAGTCAATTCTTCGTTTATTGTCAGACTATAATTATACTCAATTGTATTATAAAAGAAAAATCAATTTAAAAAAGTTCTCTCTTACAAAATATTCCTTCGCTTTATATCTTAAAGAATAATAACTCTACTATTAACTGTTGTAATAATAAGACACTAAATTTAAATGCATTTAAGTGTCTCGCTTTTGTAAATTCACGATTTGTAAGCATTTTGGACTTAGTTAACAAGTAACAAAATCTACCCACGTACTATACAAAATTTGTTGTAGCCGTTTGTTCATGATGGTCGTATATAACCATTAATACCTCTTGCGGCTTTACGTAACTTTACTTTTCTCATTTCGCCTTACAAGAAGCTTTCCTTCTTGATTTTACTTCTTTTTTTTTCTCTTTCAACTCATACATATCATTTTTCAACATATTATAACAAAAAACTCGCATGTCGCCACAACAAGACTTTTTTGTCAAACTAAAGTCAATTTTACCAAATTTAAAAAATATACAGGGTGTCTCAAAATTATTTTTTATATTTTCTTACTTTCAACAAATCTTTCATTGATTTCAAAACAATAAACATGTGGAATGTTCAATTTTAAAGAAAGTGAGTACTTTGACTTCCAGTTTATCCGGAAATGGGATCAAATTTCTTAATTTAAATGGAACACCCTATATATTTTTAAATATTTTGAAAGCTCGTAAAGTTATCTATCCCATGATACCAAACACTTTTTGTACCCAACTAACATTCTTGTCTTATAACCTTTAGCTAAAAAGCCTAATTTATTTTATAAGTGCTATATTCTTGCTCCTCAAGTGCTAGTTAGTTGTTAAGAGGCTTTATTAAACATTATTTTGTTCCCTGAACTAAATAATTCTTTAAAGTAGTACCATAAACGTTCTTAGAGCAAAATTATAAAATTGTTTATAGGACTTATATAAAATTGTTTTAAGAACGTTTATAAAACATTTTTATACAACATTTCCCTTACTGCATTATAACATTTCTGTAATTGAGCTTCTTATCTTCACTGCAACTCTTACAACATACTTATGAAAATGTACAAATAAACGAACAAATAGCTCACAATAGAAACCTTAAGAAACTGTTGTGTAATAGCAAAGAGTGCATAGGTTATAGAAAAATATGTCGTAATACGCAGGTTGGAATTATGTGTTGTGATTGGTTGGACAACAACCAATCACATCCCCAAAATCAAAATAGAAAAATAATAGTTTTTTTTAAATTAAAAAATATGTTTTGTATTGAATGTTTGGATAATACATTCAAATTTAAATGTTTTTAAATACGATCCTGTATCTGCTTCTTTATTAGATACAACACATATTGTATACATATTTTGTAGTAATCACTAACTGGATCTAATTGTCCTATAATAGTTGCTTTCGTGGCAAATGCATTTTATAAGGAAGAGGCCATGTTGAAAGAACTACAACACGTCCGAATCGCCGCCATATTTGACAGATAATTAAATGATTTAAATTATTTATAGTATTACTAGTTTTAGAGAGAAAAATAATGGTACTTTAAAAGTTTTATGTTTTTATAAATATATTAGCATAATTTTATTATCAGAAAACGTCAATTTCAAAAATATTAATTTTTTTGGGAATTTCAATAATTTTAAAAATATTAAGCAAACGCACGGGGCATTAAAATTTCATATTTGTGGTATATAAATAACAGTAATCTTCGCTTCGTGTGCAAAAATAATCCTGTAGGTAGGCCATGCATATCATCTCCAAAAAGCTTTGACTTAAAATTCTTAGCCATATGGCTATCGCCATGTACTACAACTTTTTTTCAATCACCTTTGAAATCTATCGTTTAGACCGGTTAAGGTAATATAGCTTGAGAACTAATTTGTTTCCTCTAGATACGTCTAAGAAAATATTATTGTATTTCTAGATGTTGCTTTCTGCAACTCTTAACAAAAAAAATTGAAATTCTAGTCATTCTTATAAATCACCTATAAACTCATTGTATTGAATATCTATTATTGTTTCATAACTATCTGGTAAGAGTGTTTACAGGCGTTATACAACGACCTTATAGTACTAAATTGTTTTATATACCTGCGCCTATTTGGGCCCTATAAGGGTTGTATAAACGTTTAGGAAACGTTTTTATTGTAGCAATTTTATTATAATTATTGTTTTGTAAACGTTCTTACTTCTTACAGCTTTTATAAACTATCAAATTGTTAGTTGGGTAGTGACTTCCGGTTTAACCGGAAATAGGACTAACTTTATTATTTTAAATGCTTTAGAAATAACTTTTACGCACAAAAAAGTTTTGTGATGGCCTCATCAGAGTGTTTGAACTCATTACACAAAAAGAAAAGAAAAACTCGTATAACTCGATATCTCAAGTCTTAAGAGATGAATTTTCGCTTAGAACTATTTTTAATTAATGGAGCCCTTATTAACACGTGTACTGCGTTGACAGAGCGTAAAAGTCATTGCTTTCATAACTCAGTAGGTTTCTGTAGGGTGTGGTTCGTGTAATAAATAAATGTCTTAGGAAAATGCAGCAATATGATGCAATAAATGTCATTCTAGTGTCCCCCTAAGGCGTGTGGTAAAACTACAACACGCCCTTAGTTCATCTCTCATCCATCATTTGCCCTGATTTTCCAGTTTCATTTAGAGTTTCTAACTTTTCCTTTTCTATCTTGTATTTTTCTCAGTTTATTAATTTTGTTGCCCCATCATAAGTTATTTTACATAAATTTTCTTTATATTTATTGGATTTTTAATAGTTTTTTGTTCGATCTTTAGAATAGTGTAGAAACTTATTTAGTTGTTTGCAACAATCTATGCTTGAGTCAGAGCTGGACTGGCCCGGCGGGTTACCAGGGATTTCCCGGTGGCCCGCGATGCGATAATGAAGAAAATATATTGCAAAAATTCAGATAAATTGATAAAATCAGAAATAAAAACCTGGACTATCAGATTTCTTAGTACTATTTTTCCCCAGTCCAGCCCTGGCTAAAGTGTCCCCATATCACTTCAGAGTGTATATGTTAGGTATTAGTGTTTTGGCCTCCTGTCAATAACAGCATATTTTGGTTTAATGGCGACTAGTGCATAGTATACAGCATGCCCCACACGGCCTATTACTCACAGCGTACGCAAGAGAATACTTAAATCAAAATCAAATTTTTTCAGTGTTAATAAGATTTTTAAATCTTTATTTGGCACACGTATTTGTTATCACAAGAGCTATAACTTCCCGTAGTCTCATGCCATAATATTAATTTAAACGAAAGTTATTTATTAAATACTACGATCCACCAATAAAGAAAATTTTTAATTTTTTCTAAGTTAGAAAATTCGTACAAATTATTTTAACCCTGATAGTTTTAAAGAGAGTTATTACAAACAAAACGAAATTTTTTTGGTTCAAATCCGACTAATACAAGACAAGATATTAAAAAAATAATGAACCGGCAACTTGAAAAAGTCAAAATTTCGCAGTCGCAAAATAAGTGCCTTTGGGTCAAAATTAGGTTAAGATATTTTATCCACAAACTCACAGTGGTGCTTTCGACGGATTAAGGAAAAAATTGCTTTTCCAAAACTTTTCCCAAAAATTAGAATAATTGGGCTTCGTTGACTTCACTGTAGGCCTGGTTATTATTATTATTAGTGTTGAGTTTTAAATTCGCTTTTTCGTTAATAAATATCAAAACTGTCGATATTAAGTTGAAAGTGTCTTAAATCGACACCTCTTCAGCTAACTAACTACATTGGTTTCTTAAAAACTTTTTGAGAAACTCTATTTTGAACACTTTCCCGAACCCACGCAACCGTAACGACCTACCTGGCTTTTCCATTATTAATATTATGGACCTTGCGAAAGTCACGTTAGATCCAAATGGCTGCAGTATTAAGATTCAGATCACAAAGCTATAGTTAAAAATTTACTTCATACGTTTTCGAATGCGCTTTATACATATTATACCGTATCGTCGTTTGAAAATTCTTCAGAAGTTGAGAACGCACGATTTTTAATCCTCACAACTAGGACGACAAGCTCTAAAGATTTTCATTGCGAATTTTGTAATTCTTTTTTAAGTTTGAGATTAATTTTCATCCTAATAACATTTTGTAGGAAATTTCGTCTTTGAAAGATTTTTTTCTTTAAAGAGATTTTATCATTCTTAATACCTGTTGAAACACAATTTTTCAATGACAAACACAAAATTTTCCAAACTGACAAAAAATAATATTTCAAGGAAAAATAAGGAAGAAAAAGAAGACTGATATAAAAAATTATAAAGCTTAAGTTATTATCAGATAAGGTGTCAAGTTTCTGAATAAAGCTTTTTTTTATAAACTTAACTCGTTTTTTTTTTATTTTTGTCAATAGCGCGTTTTAAGGGTATGAAAAGAGCTTAAAAATGTTTTAGCTAATGTTAAAAGGATGTATTTTTTTGTAAATGGGATATTTTTGGATTTTTAAAAAAATATTTACTACAGCTCTCTTTTTAACATTTTCGTCTACAAAAAAGTTATTATATTCCAGATAATGGATTCGCATGTTTTCTGACCTCAGGTATTTACGTTAATAGCTTCTAAACTAGACCGTCACAAATTTTTATTTTAAGCACAAAATGGCACAAAACGAGCACAATTCAATTTGATATATTTTTTAATTTTGAAAGTAGAAGCTCGCATGTCTTCTACCTTCCAGGTATTTACGCTTATAGCTTCTAAACTAAGCCAGCACAACATTTTTTATTTTTAGCACAAAATGGCACAAAACGAGCACAATTGAAATCAATAAACAAATTTTTGTGGGGGCTCGCATGTCTTCAGCCCCCAAGGTATTTATGTTAATAGCTTCTAAACTAGACCGTCACAAATTTTTATTTTAAGCACAAAATGGCACAAAATGAGCACAATTCAATTTGATATATTTTTTTAATTTTGAAAGTAGAAGCTCACATGTCTTCGATCTTCCAGGTATTTACGCTTATAGCTTCTGAACTAAGCCAGCGCAAAATTTTATATTTTAAGCACAACACGGCACAAAACGAGCACAACTGAATTCAATTTTAAATCACAAGTGGGGGCTCTCATGTTTTCAGCTCCCGCAAGTATTTACGCTTATAGCATCTAGACTAGCCAAGCACATTTTTTTTATTTTCAGCACAAAACGGCACAAAATGAGTATAATTCAAATTTATTAAAAATTTTCAAAAATTGAAAATGAGGGTTAGCCTGTTTTCAGCTTCCCCATGTTATTATAAGCCATGGGGCTTGCTTTCAGTTCCCGCAAGTATTTACGCTTATAGCATGTAAACTACGCGAGCACAAGATTTTATATTTTCAGCTGAAGCAGCACAAAACGAGCATAATTCAATTTTAAAATTTTTATTTGTGAAATTTCGAAAGTCTGAGCTTGCATGACTTCAGCCCCTCAGGTATTTACTTTTATAGCTTCTAAACTAGACCGTCACAAATTTTTATTTTAAGCACAAAATGACACAAAACGAGCACAATTCAATTTGATATATTTTTTTAATTTTGAAAGTGGAAGCTCGCATGTCTTCAACCTTTCAGGTATTTACGCTTATAGCTTCTGAACTAAGCCAGCACAAAATTTTATATTTTAAGCACAAATCGGCACAAAACGAGCACAACTGAATTCAATAAAAAAAAAATTTTAAATCGCAAGTGGGGGCTCTCATGTTTTCAGCTCCCGCAAGTATTTACGCTTATAGCATCTAGACTAGCCAAGCACATTTTTTTTATTTTCAGCACAAAACGGCACAAAATGAGTATAATTCAAATTTATTAAAAATTTTCAAAAATTGAAAATGAGGGTTAGCCTGTTTTCAGCTTCCCCATGTTATTATAAGCCATGGGGCTTGCTTTCAGCTCCCGCAAGTATTTACGCTTATAGCATGTAAACTACGCGAGCACAAGATTTTATATTTTCACCTGAAGCAGCACAAAACGAGCATAATTCAATTTTTAAATTTTTATTTTTGAAATTTCGAAAGTCTGAGCTTGCATGACTTCAGCCCCTCAGGTATTTACTTTTATAGCTTCTAAACTAGACCGTCACAAATTTTTATTTTAAGCACAAAATGACACAAAACGAGCACAATTATATTTGATATATTTTTTTAATTTTGAAAGTGGAAGCTCGCATGTCTTCAACCTTTCAGGTATTTACGCTTATAGCTTCTGAACTAAGCCAGCACAAAATTTTATATTTTAAGCACAAATCGGCACAAAACGAGCACAACTGAATTCAATAAAAAAAAAATTTTAAATCGCAAGTGGGTGCTCTCTTGCTTTCAGCTCCCGCAAGTATTTACGCTTATAGCATCAAGACTAGCCAAGCACTTTTTTTTTATTTTCAGCACAAAACGGCACAAAATGAGTATAATTCAAATTTATTAAAAATTTTCAAAAATTGAAAATGAGGGTTAGCCTGTTTTTAGCTTCCCCATGTTATTATAAGCCATGGGGCTTGTTTTCAGCCCCCGCAAGTATTTACGCTTATAGCTTGTAAACTACGCAAGCACAAGATTTTATATTTTCAGCACAAAGTAGCACAAAACGAGCATAATTCAATTTATTAAATTTTTCTTTGTGAAATTTCGAAAGTCGGAGCTTGCATGACTTCAGCCCCCTCAGGTATTTACGTTTATAGCTTCTAAACTAGGCCCGCATATTTTTTTTTGTTATCAGCACAAAAAGGCACAAAACGTCACAATTCAATTTGTCAAAAAGAAATTGAAAATCGAAAGTAGGGGCTCGCGTGTCTTTAGACCTCTAGGTATTTACGCTTATAGACTTATAGGTCCAGCATAATTTTTTTAATTTTCAGCACAAAATGGCACAAAATGAGCATAATTTAATTCTATAAAAAAATTTCAAAAATTGAAAGTGAGGGTTAGCATTTCTTTAGCTTCCCCATATATTTACGCCTATAGCTTCTAAATTAGGTGAGCACAACATTTTATATTTTCAGCACAAAGCAGCACAAAATGGGCACAATTCAATTTAATAAATTTTTCTTTGTGAAAATCTAGAGTGAGCATACATGTCTTCAGCCCCCTCAGGTATTTACGTTTATAGCTAATAAACTAGGCTAGCACAAATTTTTATTTTCAGCACAAAATGGCACAAAACGAGCACAATTTAATTCCATAACAAATTTTTTGTAAATTAAAAGTAGTCTAGGGACATCAATATGGATACCGCACAGTATCAACGCACCATTACGAGATGGCTAGATGTTATTTTATTTATTTATCGATTGGCATATATTGTTTGTTAATGCTATCATTATACTGTAACTTGTGAGCAGTGAATTGATATAAATGTCCAACTTTCCTTAAAGTTTAAAAAACTTAAATTGCTTCTCGCGCTATTCGTAAAGAATAGTTTTATAAATATTAATTTCCCGGAGAAAATTGAAAAAAATTTTATTCTTAATAATGACATTTTTTATCCCAGTTTTGCGCACTATATAAATTGAAATAAAATGTTAGTGTCAGTAAATTTTTCTTCCATTAAGAAACTATTGAAACGAATAGACAAAGAAGTGGAAGTCTGCAATTGATACATTTCGTATCACGGTAATAGATCGGTTGTCAGCCACAGCCAATATTAAAAGAACCCCCCGGTAGCTTTAAATACCGTACTCTATCATATTACATTTTGATAAAACATAATAAGAATATCGAATTTTAAAGGATAATGTCGCTATTTCGAATAGAAATATATTTTTATGATTGCATTTTTAACCGTTAACGAGAATTTTTATTTTCATCGATCCATTTTTTTGATTTATGAACTTTTCGTTGATTGCTGTGTTGAAACGCAATCAACTTCCTTAACGATCCTAATTATTATTTTTCGCATGACAAAACAAATTGCTATATACATTGATGTCATATACCAACAATCGCTCGGAGAAATGCACCGATGAACAATTATTAACGACTAGAGGGGTTAATGTAAGGATGCAAATAAACGCCACGTTTGTTATGCAAAGGTTTAAAGTTCGTGGTTTCGCATAAAACACGACAAACTATAATAAACAATAAAAGGGTTTATGTTCACGCATTTCCAACCCCCTTCTCTCGCCAATTTAACAAAACGTTACTACATAGACACACACACACACATACCGTTCGCATAACCAACATAACATAAATTCCAAAAATTGCTTACCGTATCCGTTTTACGCTACATTTTTACGTTATTGCGATTTTTCACACAAAAACGAAAAAAAGAGTGTACGCAAACAACATAAATCTCAAATAATTTAAATCACCGAGTGTAACATCGGATATAGTACTATATCTATATATAAAGAGATTAAAAACAAGGAGTGCATTTCTAGCCAAACACAAGTAGTTAGTTTTAGTGGCTTCGAAACGCTTATTATAAAGTTTAGGAAGCTTAGAGTCCATTTTACTGCCACAATAAATGCTCCAAGTTGCCACTGCGGAGCTGTGATCGTCAAATTAATAGCAAGCCACAAACAAATTAAAGCTGTCACTATTTATATTGTAGAGAGCGCTTTCGATTATTTTCAAACTTTTTAAAATAAAAAAATTGTTTTTATCACATATTTTTCTTCTTGTCCCAAACAAACTATTCGTAAGCGACTTTAATTAACAAAGTTAATCAACAATTTGTGAAAAAATGTAAGAAAGGTTAAATAGTTGCCTCTCTCTTTTTAGTATTAGTCTAATCACATTAGAATTGGACCTCTAAGTAATTAGTAACAGGACGGGACCACTTTTAAAAATTTTCATTTGGGGAGTAAAATAGTCAAAAAAGTAAGAAAGTAAAAAAATAAAAAAGTCTACAAGTTATAGGCCATCTAAGAAAAAGAGGATGTTCTGTAGTGCTTTTTTGCAAAATACTTGAAAAGGAAGCCATCGATAAAATGTTTAGAACCAATCTTGTTGAGCATAAAATTACTAACAAAAAACATGTTGCATGTTTTGAGTTTTGACAATCTATTAAGGTCGTACCTACTACCGTTTTCTTAAAGTAGTCATTTTTAAAAATTGTTAATTAATAAAATAATGTTTTAGGGGTTGGGGTTGGACTCCTGCTCCACCCGCCCATAAAACTGCCAGTAGGGCCACCCGATTGCTGGCTCTACGGGGAACGTCCACAAGGGCGCCTCTGGCAGTAGCAGGAAAAGAGTAGAGTGTCCGTCATTCACGCGTGACGTGAACTCGGCGGTCCGGTCAGCGTGCTATGTGTACACTCGTACCAGCGAGGTGTATTAAGTAACTTATATGCTCAAGACACATCTCGGGTGGAAGCGAGCAACAGGCGTGCATGTAGGTCTGTGCATGGTAGGGCTTGTGGCTTGACCACTTGTCCGACGCCAGTGTCTCGTAAAGAGGGAGGGGGACGGGAAGGCCGGGTGGTAGGAGAAATTGCCCTACAGTACGCCTTAACCTAACCTAACCTAACCTCGAGGGCACTCGAGTAATCTCTTGACCGAAGGAGTTGCTATGTAGGTCTTATAGAGTTTCTAATCCCAGCCTCTGGTCAACGGGAATCTTTATTGGATCAATTATACGATTTGGTAGTGGTTTTGATCGCCACGCCGGTCGCCGTTGTACGGACGGAGGGATAGGCGATGGTTGGGGGTAGGGGAAGGTCGTTACCATGGTGGTGGGGACTGGAACCTATCTTTAACCTAACCTAACCTAACCTAACGGTATAATGCATAAGACCACTAGGGTGTTGTTCTTAGCTTCTGCTTGCTTAGCCTCTGCCTGGCGTAGAGTCAGGTTGTGTGAGGCTGGTGCACCAGTAGCACGTTATATATATATATATAGCATGGTTGGTGGTAGGAGTCTGGTTCTGTACCGGGAGCGGGGTGGAAGTGGGGGGATATGTTCGCTGGTTGACAGCGATCTATCTCAGGCCATAACCTAACCTAATCTATGTTCCAGATTCCGACCGAGACCGATTATGGTCGCTGAAGGTGTCGATGAACTCCTCCGCTGGCCTGTCTATGGCGTGTCGGACACAGTTTGTCCTTTCTGTTCTTGCACAAAAGGCAGGTGTTATGACTGGAGGGAGATGCCGGAGGCTTACATTCGGTACTGCGGGAGGAGTGTGCCCCACGGACGAGCATGGCTACGTCTGCCCACTCTATTGGTGCTGGACTCCCAGGGGTCACGAATGCGCCGCATCGCCCATTTCGTGAGGAGTAAAGTCTCCCCCGGTAAGGAAGTATTAGTTCGCAGGTTCGCCTCTGGCTATTCCCTGCCGGGCCCGAATCGTCCGGAACATTTGTCGAAAATCTGGTCGCTTGCGACCCCAGACACACGGTTTCCAGTAGTCCTCGTCTTAGAGAGCACTGAATCATACCGGGCCATGTCGGACTTCTTATGCCGGTGTTCGTTGTTACCGGGTGTAAACCGGCGGTATTCAGTGTGATTATTCGTGGTGGGGATGACCGAGCAGCCACCGGCGCTGCCGAGATTACATCAAACATTCGTTTAGCTTCTTTGCTCCGCTGGCTCAGCGTCGGTACGCGAAGGTAATCTAACAGAATCCGCTCACGTGCCGAGACTGGGTGTTATGATTGCTGGGAGCTTTTCGGATGGTAGTCTTGGGGTGGCTGTTGAATGTCTGAAGCGGATGGTAGTCATTTTTAAAAATTGCTAATTAATAAAATAATGTTTTAACCTATTTGCAATGTAATTAAAATTCTGAAAAAATTTACCTGTTATCTGACATTGTTAGAGAAGGTATCCTATGAGTTTCAGATTGTTCGAATCTCATTTGCCTAAATTATGGTTTATTATTCATTAAAAAAAAGATCAATAATTTTAGAATATAAAAAATCATACTTAAAAGAAACAAAAAATAAAAAGTTTTATTTTAGTTTTAAGTTAGGTTAGGATATGTGCGAAGTACTGGCCGTTAAAATGTTCAACGAGGCCAGAATGCTAAGAGTCTAGTGGCAGATGGCACTCAGGGCCGCCTGCCCTACAGAACCAATCCTTTCGACGCAGAACTAGTGGTGGCCGCTATGCCACTGATCTATCTCCTGGACAGAAACAGAGAAAGGCCAGTGGACTCGATCCCTCATACACGACCTCAAACAATGGGTAGAGAGGAAACGTGAAACACTTGACACAATTCTTAACAGGTCATAGATGCTTCAACGTCTAGAAGCATCGGATCGGAAAGTTAGTCTCCGCTAGGTGCGAAGTCTGCGACGACGACGATACCGCGCAGAAAACACCTTGTTCCACTGCCATTGTTGGGGACAGATGCGGTCTATGACGTCGCTGAGCGCCGGGGAAACTCTAACTCCAACCGATCTAGTCGACATCATGCTCTGACACGAGAAAGGCTGGATATGTATGGCAGAATAGGCTCACCGGATAATGGGAGCGACTAGAGAGAGAGCAGAAAAGACCAACGATCTCAAGAAACCCTCGACACTAGTGCTTCCAGTCAAACGCGTACGGAGAGGCTACAGGCCTGCTCTTAAAATGAATACCTCCAGATAACAAACAAGATGAAATACGCCAGAGAACGGCAACTACGTGGTGAGGGCAAAAAGCTTGTGACAAATGAACTTCGGAAGAAATGCGAAAGCGGATTACCGATTAAACAAAAAGAAAGGTTAGGATAGCTTATAGGTTTAAATATACGTAGAAATGTGCGAACGGTCCCCGATACTATCTATGGTTTTATATTTGACCTCTAAAAGCATTTAGGCACCTTAGACAATTGAAAATGAGACGTTTTGTAAAAATAACGTTAATTGCTAAATAAAATAAAATGAGACACTTGATACTTCTTTTGTTCACTTCGTTTAAATGTGTTTTAGGTTTAAAATCGTCTTTAAAATAACAGCTTCCACTTCAGGTTTCAAACTGTAAATATTATTGAAAGACACTATTCTCGCTATTAGAGAAGTCAAACTTTGTTTAGAATTCCACTAGATACACTAATTGAGGAGCGAATATTGAATTTACTGCAATTAAAACTGTCTTATCAACAACTTAATTCGAAATGTTCCATAAATGCACACCAAGTACTATAAATAATTAGATAATTACCCAGTCAGTTGCAAAATTGCCTAAGAAAAAAATTTACGTAATTGGCTCGTAAGTTTTTCGAATTGGATGCACAAGTAATTTTGCTTTTCTTAGAGAGGTAAAGTAGAAATATATGCTATAGATGATATTGGTCTACTGGAAAAAATCTTGCAGGAGCTCCAGTTTAACGATCCAATTTAGAGTGGTCGTAGTTAAGCACTCCGAGCGCTTCAGCGCGTACACTGAAGAGTTAGTATTAAAATCTGATTTAAATAACCTTGTTTCCCAAGAGTTCCCTATTCGGAAGGCAATGACAAACCACCGAGTAAAACTTCGTGATTTGTACGTTTGATCTATTGCACAACGCACAGAAATAGAAGCTGAGGCGGTATAGATAAAAAGAAAAAGTATAATGAGAGAAACCGACTCGATAGTTTCCAAAGTAATAATGAGAATAGTAATAATTCAAGTTTGATAATAAAAAATTTGTAAGTTCAGTATACGAAAAGTTAGATTTCGCTATTAGAAACTATTTAAAACTGTCGATTATCTGCAACTATTTGAAAACAAAGTTACGTTATCAAACTTCTTCTTCTTGAAATTACTTTGAAAAATAAATAAAATGCAAATCTGCACCATTGCGAGGTTGACGTAGCTTATTATAAAGTTGTATTTTGTTGACTGTAGAACCTTCATTAGTACTAGGTCTTACTGAAACTTATAACAAGCTAAATTTATTGTCTCCATTCCTAAATATAACAACTTAGTTTAACATAAGTGTTTACTAACTTTATTACAAACTTTAATTAAAACATTTTGATTTCTTTTTGCACTTTACTCACGTGTACCTTACATTTAATTTGCATAGGGGTGGCCAAAATTTTGATTAAATAGATAGAGGGCGCATTACGAGCTTTAATGACCTTTGGTTCACACTAGTTCCAGGGCTAGACTGGGAAAAAAATTAGTACCGGGAAGTCTGATGGTCCAGGCTTATATTTTTGATTTTTTCAAAAGTAGGAGTTATAACTGAAGACTAATTGCTGTTATGGAAAAATTAGTATTAAGTGCCTAATATCTTTGAAGCTCAAAGATATATCGGAAAATGTCCAAGCTTTCCAATATTAAAAGTCCCCTATCCTAGCTATACTAAGGAGGCTAAAGGAGGGAAGTGTTGCAATGGTCCCATTTTTGTGATTTTCGCTTATAACTAGAAAACCGTAGGTTTTAGAAAAAAAAGTTCTTAGTAAAATGAAAGCATATCAAATTTTCTACAAGATTGTTTTTATTCATTTGTGCTCTATTTGTCCTTTCTTTTACAGTAAAAGTTTTTAGAAAAAAAGTTATAGAGCATTAAATTTCCTTTACTATTTTAGCTGCAACTGGTAATTATTTTTCATTTTAGTACTTTTACCTCCTAACTACTCCAAACACCGAAACACATTTCTGAAGAAAAGAATTCCACTACCCATGTCCTCTACATCCCTTTTTTGGGGATTCTCATTAATTGGACAGTCTGTTGCCCTAAGTGTTATTATCGATTTTGCACAAAATGTACAAACACATATCATTTTAGACGTTTCTTCTTTTCAAAAATCATACATTCCCTACCTATTTTAGAACTCAATTTTTATTTTATTTAATTCATAGAATACCTTGCCTAGAAAAAAAGATAGAGAACAAAATAATTGCTTTAAAAAAGAAAATAGGTCCTCTTAAAAAGGGTGGTAACCCTTATCAGTAATCATATTTTGAAAATATTTTGGCTTCCTTTATGGTGGCCATTAGGCTGCAGCCTGATTGTGGTTAGCCTGTGCTAGAACCTAATCAGAAGAACTCTGCCTACAATGCAGTAAGCTGGCTCCTTCTTATAAAGAGCAATAAGGAGTTAAATTTAAGGAATTTTACGACCTCTCTTATATGCAAGAACAAATGGAAAATTGCCGTAGAACAACTTGTAGACCGCACGACACGCCACTGGTCGTTTCGACATTTATTAAATTCCATTTAACTTGTGAAATGTAAAATTTTAGATTCGTACTAAGGTTCTTACCAAAGACCTTAAGATAAGAATCAGCAATTTTTTCTGTTAACGTAACATATTTTTAATTTAATATTAATTAAATATTAACTTTGTAACGAGAGTTAGAAGAAGTGAGTTTATAACGACACTTTTCTTCGGAAGCAAGCTCTATTTTTTCGAAACGATTTATTTATGATTACGATGTTAATATTGGATTAATTGTTTCAAGTCAATTTTCCATTAGAAAAATTTTATGAAGATCAAAAAATTCAAGTTACAGGGTTAATCACTTGCTAAGCTGTGCATTTAATATAAAGAACTTTTAAGCATGTTTAAACAAAATTTATAATATTTATGGTCGTGGAGAAAGTTCAGTATCCTACTCGCTGGAAAAGCTCATTACTCACTCGAAGGATTGCGACACTCGCCATACGGCTCGTGTCGCAAATTCGTTCTGCGTGAGTAATGAGGCACTTTACCATCTCGTTGGATAAAATACTATGGTAGTAGGAGTGTAAGAGTAGGTACAGCTACAATAATTTAACTTTACGAGCGGTAGGGATGAGTTCGAGCACATTTGACCACGCCCCTTTAATAATTTAAATACGTAGACTACTGCGTTGGTGGGGATAAATACCAATTTAGGTATCTGAGCATTACCACCGCTCGTCAGCATAAAAAACTATTGCTACGTATTTGCATATGGTCTCTAATATTCAACACCAACGTAGGCTTAAGTTGTAGGATTGTTTGTAGATTTCTGTGGACAAAACCCAAACGAGGCTTTTTGTAACAGGAGATGAAACATGAAACTATCGTGCTTTGCCATCGAAAAGGGAATCTATGGAATGGAGGCGAAAGGGTGCCCTCAAAAAGTTTAGGGTGTAGACGAAAAAGGCGATGGGCACAATCTCTTTGGGAATTTTTACGACAAGCATTCGTCAGTAGTTTTATATTACCTTCAACTTTTGGTTAACCCTGTACCAAAAAAAAAATAAAAAAAAAGCCTATATTTTAAATTGAGTTAAGTTAAAGTTGATTTTAAAAACATGAAAGATAAATGGGTTTTAAAGAAAATTGAGATCTATCAGTAACCTTCCATTGTATTTTCTATTAAATCACGCGATTTGTATTAATGCCGGTGTCAGTTGTAAGTAGAGTAGCGTGATTTATATCGCTTTAAAATAGAATAATCTAAATCTTCAATTGAAAATTAATTTAAGTTTTAAATTGTTATACTTTAATCAAATTTTGCAAAATAACAAACTAATTGCAAAGATTTAAAGCCTTCTCCAAATTAATTTTACTTATTTGCTGTTATTGAAAAGAAAGTTAATATAAAGAAAAAGTAACTCTTTGTTTTTCACGAGAAAATGAGCTGAGAAATTTCTTCAAATAATGATTTAAATTTTGTTACTTTGTTATTGAAAGGTTTAATTTTTCAGTTTGTGAACTCTGGAGAAAAGCTCTCCAAGTTTAAGTTAATTTCAACTTATGACATCGCTATACGAATTTCTATGCTTTTTACAAAAGCAACTGCAAGATAATCCAGTATGATTTGACTGTTCGTGGAATTTTCGCAATTCCGAGTTAAAAATGAAACGTCGAATACCAACAGGCGTCCGAAAGGACCCCAGCTATTTTCTGCTCTGGGCTATTATTATTCGGTAATATTATACTCGATTCTGGTTTCCTTGAACTTTTTGGAGCTTTCTGGAGCCCAATCACGCTTTTTTAGGTTAATTCCAACAGCCCCAATATAACTTTTTATCTGATTTTAGAGACTCAGAGATAAAATAAAAGAATAAAAAATAAAAGGGCTAATCATCTCTCTTAGAGGACCAGAGTGGATCTCAAAGAAAGGAATACTGATCTGGTGAGTGCACATTCTCTTTTCACTAGGTCTAGTGATCTTTTTCTTAGGAGAGAGGATTAGTGATCTGGTGGGAAAGAGCGTCTGGAGTTTTCTAGGCCTAGTGATCTCTCTTAGAGGACCGGTTGGATCTTAAAGAGAGGACTACTGATCTGGTGAGTGCACATTCTCTTTTCACTAGATCTAGTGATCTTTTTCTTATGAGAGAGAATTAGTGATCTGATGAGAAAGAGCGTCTGGAGTTTTCTAAGCTTAGTGATCTGTCTTACAGAACCGGTTGGATCTTAAAGAGAAGACTATTGATCTGGTGGAATACGTAGTCACTGTTTCTTTCTTTTAGGGCTAATAATCTTAGAGGCCCAGATTTGATCTCAAAGAGACGACTGCTGATCTTGTAACTGCACATTCTCTTTTCACTAGGTCTAGTGATCTCTTTTTTAGGAGAGACGACTAGTGATCTGTTGGGAAAGAACGTCTAGCGTTTTCTAGGCCTAGTGATCTCTCTTAGAGGACCGGTTGGATGTTAAAGAGAGGACTAGTGATCTGGGACTACTTCTATCTCTTTGTGTTTGTCCGGGTCTAGTGATCTCTCTTCGAGGACCGGTTGGATCTCGAAGACGAGGACTAGTGGTCTAGAAGAACAGTGGCCGAGTCAAAACAGAGAGAATCCATTTATAGATAACATTTTTTTGTTTTGCACTTGTACTTTTGGGGTCCTTAGAATTATTTTTTTTATTTAATAAATACTTCGTTTTGCTTTCAATTGAAAGTTAATTTCTACTAAGACTCCCTGTCTCCAACTGAGTGACGCTAAAGAGAGAATTAATGAAACATCCGGTTTTCGGTGTTAAAAGTGTTATAGTTACTCGTACTATTTAAACAGACATTTTTGTAATATTTTTTTTAAAGCTTTATGGACCTATCTAGACGCCATTGATTTTACACTGTGTGGTTAGCTCCAGATTGCAGGTGATTGATGAGATCATTCAAATTGTAACACAGAGGAAAACCAAATGAAAATGTTCTTTTACAAAAGCAACTGCAAGATAATCCAGTATAATTTGATTGTTCATGGAATTTTCGCAATACCGAGTTAAAAATGAAACGTCGAATACCAACAGGCGTCCGAAAGGACCCCAGCTATTTTCTGCTCTGGGCTATTATTATTCGGTAATATTATAGTCGATTCTGGTTCCCTGGAACTTTTTGGAGCTTTTTGGAGCCCGAGCACGTTTTTTTAGGTTAATTGCAACAGCCCCAATATAAATTTTTATCTGATTTTAGAGACTCAGAGAAAATAAAAGAACCAAAATTCTTGAAAAAACAAAAAATTATTACGAAAATGGCAACCCAGAAAGAGGCAGTGGTGTCCATTTGGACCCCACTCAGTATTACGAAGATTAAAGAGACAATTTTTCTCTCAGCTATTATGAAGGTTCAGCCCTGTATAATTAAACTATAAAAATCTAATTTATGCTTTTTTATTAAAAAATTACGAAGTAAATTAATAGAAATGGTTTTTTACAATTCAATTTGGTCTAATTATTTTATTGCGTGTACTTAAACCTATATTATACAAAAGAGAGTATAATAACATTTTGATACACACAAAATTATAGTTATAAAGAGTTGCCTAGTTTTAATGATGCTAATATCAATTTGATCAATTTGTCAGGAAAAAAATATAGGAAAACTTAGTTTTAGTTAAATATTTGTTCAAGGTTCACAATTTTTATTAGTTATTCAACTTTTATTTAAAAAAAAAGTGAAAACTGAACTTGTAGAAAAAAAGATGCTTTAATTTAATTAATACTCTTGGGAATTTAATCGTATGAAATTTCTAAGTAGGTATGAAATGTCATTAAAGTGACGGTTACTTAAAACTTCTTAAATGTATGTAAAATCGTATAAGGAGCTTTGCAAAAAGTAGGTAATTTCAATACCCTCCTACACGTACCTAAGTGTACTTGAAATTATTCACCTTTGTATGTTTCAGAGATTGCCTTTAAAATATGATCTTAATAATTTTAAGTATCAGTGAAAGAAAGTTGAAGTGTGTGGTTGTAAACCAAAGTTTGTATCGTAATTAAATCACAATCATAGACCAAATCACTACAGGTGGTGTTTTAACAAACCATACAATTACTTCCCAACATCCCAACTTTGATTTGGCAACAACCACGGTATAAGATTAGAAAGGTGGCCCAACGAGATATGCTCGAAAGCAGCGCTAAATGGTTACAATTTGTCCGCAAACTGTGCAACTGCGAGGTCGAGAGTGAGATAGACTACGCTACCCGTATTTATTTGTATATTAGCATTGAATCTTATAGAGATCAAACGTTTTAAGTTTTATAATAAGTGAAGTATTAATTTTGGACAATGGCTTGTAAATGTTTTACCCTTGGTTGTACAAGCTTGGAGCGCAGTAATTCTGCTAATGTATGACAGTTGGTAGCTGTATGCATCAAATGAGTATCGTAATGCGTCTCAATCCCACAATCTGGTAAAAAATTTTAACCATATAGCGACGGCTTGTTGCGTCACCTTCTTAATTATACACCGTGGCAACAATAAAAAAAATGTCCTGTTTTATAAATATAAAACGTTGCCTGCTCATGTCTTTAAGATGCTGAGGGTTGGAATTGTAAAGTTTTGCTCTCCAGTATTCGGAGCTCTGTTGTGTCATTTTTAACTTGTGATACATTAAACTTTTTGCTACCTCGCGTATTATAGTCATGTGACTGATTATTTGAAGTAAGATTGTTTTAGTTGGCATGAGTGTGCTTCAGGTGACAGTAAATGAATGTATCACATAAGATGAGTATCTTGATGTCTTTTAAGTGTTTTCTGCAGCTTTCAAGTTGACCAATGTTACATATTATTCTAATAGCCTTTTTTGTAGTATAAGCTCTTTGTTGACGTCTTAAGACTGACCCAAAAACATAATTTATGAGCCATAACGCTGTGGAAGCTCGCGTGGTAGCAGCAAAGGGCTGCCCGATCAGTAGAGCATCTCTTGATAGTTCTAATCTTCTTCTAGTGCAACCGAAACTCAAAAGCATTTCTCTATGCGAACACCAGTTCAATTTAGCATCCAAGGATACCACTAGGAAGGTAACACATTTGGACTCCGATCTGTAAGGAAACCGCAGGCATTGTGTCTTATCAGTATTCAGCTTCAGCATGTTTTTGTTCATCCATATGCTGGTTGCCTTAATACAGGGGCTGTGAGGTCTTCGCAGTCGAGGCTCGCACCAAAAAGGACGTGTCATCGGCAAACTGGCATCCGCTCTATGCACTCCCATTAGCCATCAGGTCGTTTGAGTAGATTACAAAAAAGATGGGCTTCAATATTGAAGCTTGGGGCACACCATGCCTGTCTATGAATGTACTCGAGGTATCGTACCTCAAGAGACGCACTGGTTTCTGTTTTTCAGGTCAGAGTCAAACAGTTTTAATACGTTTCCTCTTACACCGTAATGTTTTAGCTTTTCGACAAGGCTGGAGTGATTCACGGTGTCGAACGCTTTGGTAAGGTCACAGCTATTTTAATTGCATCACCTTCGTCGTATGCTTCAATTATTCTAGACACTACATTCGGTAGCGCTGTTACCGTCGATTTTCCCTTCACGAATCCGTGCTGATCAGGATGGATGACTTTGTATTTCTCAAAAAAAGGATATAGTTCTTTTTTTAAATGATGTTTTCAAATATTTTAGAAATGGGTGGTAATATGGTGATGGGTCTGATAACCTTATAATTAGCACTCGAGCTCTGCTGGCCTGCTTTCATAAAAAAAAAAATTTTATTTCATTTTTCGACGTTTTGAGTCTCTCTGATTCCCAAAAACGAAAAAAAATTATTTACTGTTCTTTAGTGAGAAAGCCGTGTGCCTGTCTGTAGTAGCAGTCTGTGGAATAAAAATACTGATTCGATTTTGATAAAATTTGATTTTAGCCGCTTTAAAATTATTTGAAGAGATTTTGTTTTGTTCGTGGAGTTACTCCACTCGCTATGCTCGTTTCTTAATCTTCCTCCCTCACAAAATAAAACGCCTCTTTTAACACGTATATTATAAACTACTAATCTTGAGTAACTAAATGTTAACTTATTTTGACCTTTGAAGAAAAAATAATTTTTTAACCCTCTCGATTTCATTTTGATGATAATTATTGTTAGTTAAATAAATAACTGCCAAAAACATTTGAAGTATTTCTTGATGAGAATTTTTTTGTTAGAAATTGGTTACTCATTTGTAAAAGTAGTATAAGAAACATTGTTGGCCATTAACAGCAGAAGAAGCGATGAACATTTCCGTTGCGGTTAAAGAAATGGCTTCGATAATTTGTAGCAATAGCGTACAAAGCCAATGGGGTGCTATAATATGTGCAATGGTCCATTACGAACTGCATTCAACTTTACCACTTTTTGCCCTACATATTTTTCGTCGTCGCTTTGATTTAAGAGAGCCTCTCTTGTAATAAGCTGGGGAACGCGAGTTGCTTGATTTATGCGCCAACGTCGACTCAGTCGTGTTATTCTATAGTATATTCGCGGATTTTAAACGCCAAATTGAAGACGATCTTTTAGAGAAAACTTCATTCTGGGATTACTTATGACGATTCGTGTTTTATATGCTCGGATATATTCACAAATTCGGGCTTTAAGAAAATATTCAAATTAGGGACTAGTCGAGTCAAATAAAGCCGGCCAAATGTTAACTTGAGGATCATAGCGATTCTTTTGATTTTTATAAAAGTCTCTAGGATTAGGTTGTATTCTTCTTAACACGGATTTTCTCGTGGATTTACTTTAAAATGAGATGGATCTATTTTCTTAAATCTTCAATTTATTTCTATTTTTTTTGTGTCTTAAGGCGGAAATAATTATTGCTGGTAATCGATGTGTGCTATCGAAATTCTATGCCGAACCGTTAAATATGTTGGGTTGGCAAATTCAATGAAAGCCGATAAACTCTCTAATATTGCCACGCTAAGTCGATAACCAAATAGACGCTCGGAATTGCTACGTGCGTGGCTAAAGGCGTCGTGTATTATGCATTATAAATATATTACAACGCCGGACATTTCAACGCAAAACTTTTCGTGAGAAAACATATTATTTAGTCGTTTGTTGTTTGAAAAAAGTATACTATTTAAATATAAATTTGAATAAAAATAGAAACAAACAGATATACAGGGTTAGGCGAAAGTTTTCCGAGCGGCTGATTATTTACCAAATATGTAAGCTGTGTTAAATTAAAATCTGCCTTTTTACTTCTTACTATAATTTTTATTAAATTTATATCGGCTGTATTGCCGCATTCGCTACGCTCATCCGCCAAACACAGTCTCGCCACATAAAACCCTACTTTCCTTCCTTATAAAGCAAGTAACTAGGTACTTTTTTTTTCAAAATGAAGTAAATAGAGAAAGGAAAATGTAGTAGAACTACGAGAGTTAAGTACGAGAGTAAGCGTAAAGCTGGATAGGTTGGTCATAAACCTTCATCATATGAGGACCCAGGGTCTGAGCGGCCTAAAAACTGCAACATGGTAGGGGAATGTGTGTTGGATCAAAACCCGACCCACGAACCACCCCCGACTCTGCTGTAGTGCCGTGGCCAAGAGTCAGCACCGGAGTAAACGATGCCGACTGCTGGTTCTCTTCGAAAGTCACAGTCGCCAAACCAGTCTTTCGTGCTGTCAGTGGTCATGTCTCGCGAGCACGGAGGGCGAGGGTTATGGCTTAACCGCCCGAACCAAGTGGAGAAAACTTCAATAAAAACCTAAATCTTACGGTGGGAGACCAGGCCTAAAGGATGCGTGACTGGGTAGAAGTCCTGCCACCACTGGTTCCAACCTTGGGGCACCACGCGAACTCCATTCTATTTAGCACTCCCGCGCGTGGATCGGGGCAGCGCACGGGTGATCAAGACAGCCCTGGTACTCGTAGGAATATTGTGGATTCTACAAATACAAATTTACAAACCACTGCGGACTCTTGGAAGAACTCAAAGGGAACCGCGTCATCAAGGACCGGGACCCAAAAGCTGCCTTCTGGCGCTTAGCGCCAAAGACTAAACCACGCGAGGGAGAAACAACGCACACTTTAAAATACTATCATACAGACTGGGACTCCTAAGAGACACCGGTCAGATGACGGTACACCAAGAGAGGGTATAAGAAACGCTAATAAAAAAGTAGAGACCTGTTAAGGATACCAAATCGTTTAAGGATGCCATGACTGAGTTCAAGATAGCAATTACCCATCAAAAACTGAAAATGATGCTAACAGAGGAGACAGGGAAAATCAAGACTTGGATCCCCCAAAAAATTGATAAAATTAATGGTGCCGTAAATCCTAAGTTCACAGGCCGCACCAGCAGAGAGGGGTCTCTGCGGATCAACTGTGCCGATCAGAACACTTGTGACTGGTCTTGCTAGAAGAACCCTGGGAGGGTCCAAGCTTCGTTTTGCCGAGGCTAAGAACCTCCCAGAGCCTATAAGGGCTTTAACCTGGATTTTGGGGCCATTTCAGGAACCGATATACAAGAATAAGCGAAAGTTTCCCGAGCGGCTCATTAATTACAAAATATGTAAGCTGTGTTAAATTAAAACCTAACTTTTTCAAAGCTTTTATCCAAAGTTGTAAATTTTAAAAAATAAGAAAAGCCTTTGAAAATGAAAATATTGTTCTTACTTCTTACCATTTATTAAATTTATACCGACTGTATTGCCGCATTTGTTACGCTCATCCGCCAAACACAGTCTCGCCACACAAAGCCCTACATTCCCTCCTTATAAAACAAGTAACTACTATTTTTTTCAAAATGGAGTAAACGGAGAAAGGGAAATATAATAGAAATACTAGTTACATTTTTTTTTATTTCTTACTGTGACGTCACCAAAACATTAAATAAGTACTTTCGTTTTGCAAAAATAATACCAGAAATGATAATTCATCTAAAGGCCTTAAATATAAAATATGAAGTTTACCAAACTCTTGTTAGGTATAAACAGTTTTATTATTCTTCATCACTTTCGTATTCAGCTGATTCATCTTCTTCAATAAATTCTTCCTCTTCTTCAGTCCCCTGTTGCGTTTCTTTTGCATGTTCTTTACGCCTTTCTTTTTCTGCACCACGCCGTTCCTCTTCCGCTTGTCTTCTCAGTAGTTCTTGATCGCGTCTTTCCAATTCTTTTTTTCGATTTACTAGTTCTTCTTTACGCCGTTCCTCTACCACTCGTCTTCTCAATAGTTCTTGATCGCGTCTTTCCAATTCCTCTTTTCTTTTTACTAGTTCTGCTTCACGTCGTTCCTCTTCCTCTTTTCTTTTCAGTAATTCGTCATCGCGTCTTTTCAATTCTTCTTCTCGAAGTAGTAGTTCTGCTTCACGCTGTTCCTCTTCTTCTTGTCTTCTCAGTAGTTCTTCATCACGTCGTGCATTTTCTTCTTTAATATTTAGTTCCTCTTGTTCGAGAGGACTCAGCGTTTTATCTGAAATAATAACTTTATCAATTCCTTTTGGTTCATCTAAAAAATAAAATTGAAACTTGAAAACTTCAAACGTTTGAGCGTGGTGATTTAAATAAATGTTATGTACGTAGTTCATCTGAAACTGGTAATTTTTGTGCAGTTCATCTCACCTTCAATGGCTGCTTCTGACGAAACTTCAACTTCTTCTGTTTCTTCTGGTTCTTCTGGTTGAGCTTCTGGTACTTTTTTTAACGTGTCGTCTAAAAATTTAACTTTGCCTCTACTGGTAACTGTTTTAACAACGGTAATAACTTCTCTATCACGTGGCACTGGATTATTTTGCACATTTTGAATCACTAATAAAATCACCCACGCAATTAACTAAAAGAATTAAAATAAATAAAGAGAAATTTGAATAAAATAATCTTACAATAACTTTCATAGCGACCACTTTCGTTTTGTGTTAATGGAGAACTGTTGAGTTTGGTTAAAAAATGATCTTTAGTCGAAGAAGGAGATACTTGACGCTTTGCATATTAAAGGCTAAGACCGCAGCTGTCTTGCATACACGTTATGTAAAATTTTATTTTTAAGGCTTCATTCACAATGAACGTAGACGTAAAACGTACGTGCAACGCACATTTAAATCTGTGGAAAATAATACATTTTTTGGGAAATTCCAAACTTAAAGTTTTTCCAACTCTTCAAGGGGTAATTTTCACCTGTTTTTTTGTAATGTAAAATACGTTCATTGTGAACACTTTCAAAAATTATCTACCTATGTACGTTTTACGTGTTACGTTCATTGTGAACGAAGCCTAATATTTTACTAACTGCTTATGTTAATTAAAAATTCCAATTTAATATGAAATTCTTTCAAATACCTCATTATTCATTATTTAAACTTGCGAAGGTTGCAAATTTTAGTCGAAAATAATGAAGAAATAATTATTGTAAACAGTTACTTTTTAATTTAAAAACATTTTTATAATGTGCAGTTGTAGTACTATGACTAGATATTGTTCCTAAAGCATCAATTAAGAGAAAGTATCCTTGAGTTCAAATAACCAGTTTCAAGTTAAAGTTAATTTAAAAACAACGGATGTGGCTATACGAGGAACTTTTTCCTTCCCGAAAAATCTTGTATTTTTTTTAAATTTAATTTAATAAAAAAAATAAAGGGCGCAACGATGATTAATAAATTATAAAATAAATGCAAACAGGCAGAAACAAAAAAATACCTACTTAATAAAAAATAAAAATAACTAGTCAGTAACGGGTTTGAACCGCACAACACGCGAACTAAAAGTCGCGACTTAAGCCACTAACCTACGGCGCGGCGGTTGTTTGAATTTTTAGGCATAAACTGGCTACAGTAGTAATTATACTATCAATTTTTTTTGGGACCTTAAAAGTAGGCAACTTTGAAAGAACTTTAAAAATCTATTAGGTTAGAACAAAAAACCTGTATTTTGACTATTAACACATTTTAAATTTCCTTAACGTTACGAGGCATACAACTATTTTCTTCGCATAAGCATAAGGTGGGTGAAAAGTACCCTTTTTATATATTTATAAAACCTTTACTATAAGTTAATAACGTTATATGTACTACTATAAGAAATTATTTATTAAGTTGTAAGTGCCTTTTATTAAATTTCAAATTTATCAATTAAAACAATTAATTAACTAAAATCGCAAACTTCAAGCTCGTCTTACTTCGGACATTTTACGCCATCTATCAACATCCGCTTGTACTAAAACTTTCTCTCACTAGAAACGAAAATGCTATTTTCGTAACGAGTAAGTGATGACGAAATGCTTGTTTCACATAAATGAGAGTAGAAAAAATATTTTATAATTTAAATTAAAATTCCAATTTTATTTGAAAAGTGACATTGCTGTCACTTGGTGTCATCTAGCGGCTTTTTAAAAAATCTCTATTGAAATGTCAGTTCAAATTTTAGTAAAAAGAATTATTTTAAAATATATTAATTATCGTCGTAGAAAAAATAGCATTTACGACTCGAGATGAAATCCGTTTTTTTCGTTCGAAAGATTACTTCACTCGCCGCTTACGCGGCTCTTGAATTAAATTCTATCTCACGAAAAAAACTGATGTTTCATCTCATGTTGTAAAAAATGCTATTACTTGCATATTGAGCTTTATTATTAATAATGAAATAACAATAATGTCATTTTAATTCAAAAAACTTGGATGTGGCCATACCAGGAACTTTTTAGTGCGTATTCCCATTTTCTGTTAAACTGGAAGTAAAGTATAAAGTGTTTGGTATCATCAGATAGCTAATTTTGCTAACTTTCAAAATATTGAAAAATATACAGAATGTTCTTAAAAAATTTTGATATTTTTGTAATTTAATTTTACTTAATTAATTTAATTAATAATTAATTGTACCACCCCTAGATAATTTTGAGCCTTTAATTAATTTTTATTAACATTAAAAATTTCAAATTCATTTTACAATAATAAATTTAATACCGGCGTGATCAGGAATTTTGTGCGGCTAATGGACTAAATTTTACCTGCGAGTTTCCCTTAATTAAAATTTTATTAATTTAATTAAGAAAAATTATAACGTATAATTAATACTCCTTCTCTCATGTCGATTACATTTCAAGCGTTTTCATTGGTGCTCGAAGTAAACCGAGTTAATCCGAGGAACTTCTATAGATACAAGTACCGAAAAATGATGGGGAAATTCTTCGTTTAGTCGCGAGGCTGAACGGATGTCATTGAAGTTAAAATTTAAATTTCATTTTAATTTAAATATTTAACTTAAATTTTAAAAGCGATCCAAACAGCTTATCTACGTTACTTCTTATTGTGCGAAACAATAAAGCCCTGTCCACACCTCGGGTGAACAGCTTTACCATTTGGTCTCTGTGGTCACTCCTTTCATAGAGTGGTCTCGTGGTCAGGTGAAAAGCAGGCACCAATAGTTTCCGGGACTCAGTGGTCTTCGTCGTCAGAGGAGGGTCTCGAGGTCTGGAATACTACCTTCTCTCTTTAGTTTCTGGGACTCAGTGGTCTTTCTCGCAAGGGAAAGGTCTCGAGGTCTGGAATACTACCTTCTCTCTTTAGTTTCCTGGACTCAGTGGTCGAAGGGTCTCGAGGTCTGGAATACTACTTTCTCTCTTTAGTTTCCGGGACTCAGTGGTCTTTCTCGCAAGGCAAGGGTCTCGAGTTCTGGAATACTACCTTCTCTCTTTAGTTTCCGGGACTCAGTGGCCTTTCTCGCAAGGGAAGGGTCTCGAGGTCTGGAATACTAACTTCTCTCTTTAGTTTCCGGGACTCAGTGGTTTTTCTCGCAAGGGAAGGGTCTCGAGGTCTGGAATACTACCTTCTCTCTTTAGTTTACGGGACTCAGTGATGTTTCTCGCAAGGGAAGGGTCTCGAGGTCTGGAATACTATCTTTTCCCTGCGTTCACCGGGACTCTGTGGTCTTTCTCGACAGAGAAGGGTGTCGAGGTCTGGGGTACGACTTCCCTGTGTCCACTGGAACTCTGTGGTCTTTCTCGACAGAGAAGGGTCTCGAGGTCTGGTGTACGACTTCCCTGCGCCCACTGGGACTCTGTGGTCTTGCTCGTCAGAGTAGGGTCTCGAGGTCTGGTGAGCGATTTTACCGCATTAGTCTCAGTGGTCACTTCACCAGAAGTATTTTTTTTGCCTACCTTTGGAGTTGTATTGTATTATTTTAATAGATGAGAACGTTTATTTACATTTACATTTTTTTTATATAATAAAGATTGTATATCGAGGGGTTATCCACTCTCTGCAGTCAATGTACAAAAATTGAGCTGTCAATGGTAGTCATCTGCAGTCAATTTCAGCCATAGCATATGCAGTCATGGGCACTCAACTGCAGTCAGTGTACAAATTCAGAACAGTGGTTGAATATTTTGTTTTTTTTATTTTAGTTTTACCAACTTACCTATTCTCCAACTGAGCTTACCCTGTGGTAAGTTTTGGTGTTACAATTCATGGGATTGATACAGTTTCCACTTTTAAAGCTTTTATTTTATTACATATGAAATGAAAAACTTTTTTAAATTTTTTCTTTAAAAAAAATAATAACTCCGGTCCTGTTTTATACAAGTTATTAAAATAAATGGCGTTCGATAAAGAAAAACGATGTCTATAACATACTCAAAAATAAAAAAGGACCGGATTAGATTTTGAGAAAATTTATTTCAAAATTTTGATCAACTTTGGCTCCTAAAAATTAAATTTTAAAATCATTTTAAAAATCGATCAAATTATCATAGAAGTTATTAAAATAAGCGGCGTTCGATAGAGAATTATGTTGTTTGTAGCATATCCAAAAATGAAAAACACGGCCAGAATGAGATTCTGTGTATAAACATACGTTAAACGCGTATGGGTAGAAAATACCCACCTTATGCCAATGCCGCTAAAAAGTGTAAAACATCATTTTTCAAAAATTGTAACGGCTTAGCACTAATTTTTTTAAATATACCTAACAACAACATATCAAAGAAGGCGTTTCTAAGAGGAAATTTTAAAAGGCTTAAAAACAAAATAAATAGGCATTGTTGAAAGTCCGCCTGGGTAGAAAATACCCACCTTATGCCTCGTAGGGTTAATAATGATATATTTTTTAACTTTTGACATTCAAGAAATCATAACTCCTGTCCTGACTTTTTTAACATTGCCCAATTTGCTAATTAGGCCAAAAATGCAAACTGAAAAACTAACCTGTGATTATTAAATCGACAAGTATCAAATAAGCGTGTTTAATATTCCGTAAAATTTACAATTCGTATCCTACTTAGGGTGTTCAACCTACATTGTTTAAAATTTATAATTTATTTATCACCAAAAAACATTTTTTGAATTTAACATTTTAAAATAATTCAAATGCACTTTTTCAGTTTTTTCTAAAAATATATAGAATGCTAATATTTTTTTTCCAAAAACAACGGCAGCACCGAATTGACCATAAAATTGTGAACAGTTTTCTCTAACCGACTACGTTTGGTATCCGAATATAGTACGTATGTAGGTATAGATTGTCTCAACATAATTTGAAGTTGGAAATCAAGTCGGTAAATCAAGCGCGACAGATACGCAGCTATGATTAAGAATATAACATTACACTGATAATCTAATCTCACCTTATTGCAAAGCAAAGCAAAGCAGCGACTTTACCATCTCAGAAGCTAGAGCCAATGGTATTATTCTTCTTAGCGATTTTCTAAATTTTTCTAGTACGCTCCTGAAGTAATGTTTTCCTTGATCGTTCCATAAAGCAATAAGTTGAGAGTAGATTATCAGTGTAATGTTATATTCTTAATCATAACTGCCGCGCTTGATTTACGACTTCAGATTAAATTGAAACAAACTATACTTGGTGATTTTTGGTGGTATTATTCAGTAAAATTCAAACAATTTTATTGAATAAAAGTAATTGGTAATACTGTAATTTGACGTTTGGGACCGTCGATTGTGCGCACCTTATGGAATTAAATTAAACTACATGACAACTGACACGCTCGATTCAAAGTTTTTTAGCTTGATTTGTTGCTATTTGGCAAACCGGGCGTCTTATAAAGCTTCAAAAACGGATATTTAGATAAATACTACTGTAGTTTTGATTTTTGGGTAGCTATGTGATTATTAAATCGACATTTTTATCTTTATGTTGTGTTTAATACTGCGTAAAGCCTCAGTTTAAAATGGTACTATGAGCGTTAATTTATAAGTACCCCGCCTTTATTAGATTGCTTAACCAAATATTTAAAATTTTAATTTTACTTATCACCAATAATAATTATTTTTTTAACGTCGCGTCGTTTATAATGCAAAAGAAGCAATTACATTAATCAGCTGAATGAGCATATAGATTACAATTTTGTATAAAAGGAAAATATACTCGTATGTAGGTAGTCAAGCTATAAAAAATCAAAATGGTGGTATTTATTAACTTAGTTGTATCACTTTTACTTTTGTTAAGTTGGGCTTGTATTAATGGTAAGTACAAAAATATAATATTCGAAATGGGGCTTTTCTTCGTCATAGGGCTCACAACCGGAAGTCTTCAAAAGCCCAAATAAACCAGTGAAAATATAACGAAAAAGGAACCCATTTCGAATTTAATTCTACTTCTCACCAAGTAATTCAACGGACTAGGTATATCAAAAAAATAAATACCGGGTGGTGACCAGACCTCTCGGTCGTATGGATTTAACATGTAAAATCATACATTTTTCTGGCATTATAAAGGTCTATTCCCACACAACCGTGATTGATCCGTCACGTCACGTCTCCGGTCAGTCAGATTTTTTTGTGATTTTATTTTGACGGACAGCACGATTCACACACATCAGTCATGGATCCGTCATTTACCTTTAGTTATAAAAAATTATAAAATTCATTAGTGTTGTATTGTGTTTTAACTAAATAGACGATCACTTACTTTCTACCATTCGAAACGTGAACAGTGACATATTATTTTTACTTTACTTTTCAATCATTTAAATTTAGCAATTATATAGTCGTTATGGCTTTATTTAGTGAGCAGGAACTCGCACTGGTTGCAGTAGCACTAGATGAAGAGGAAGAAGAGGAAAGACAAGTAAAAAAACGTCAATGGGTTCATAAGGCATGGCAAACAAGAGAAAAAGAAGCTACTTCACCCTATTTGCCAACAATGACTGAAGGTGCTTTTATAAAAATAACGTTGTCGACGTTATTTTATTTGACTGGCCGGCGACGTGACGGGGTCAAAAACAAAATCGCCGGACCATGACTGATGAGTGTGAATGGATTCATTTAAAAGCACGCTTCCGATAATTTTATATCATTTTCGACTGACCGGAGACGTGACGTGACGGATCAATCACGGTTGTGTGTGAATACAACTTAAAGCATCCAAAATTAATTTTGCTTATTAATTTAGGTGCAAAATTTTATGCTCTAAAACTTTAATTTGTAAAGATTTTTTTTCTAAAATAAATTGAGAAGCAGGAAAGTACCAAAGTATGATTTTACATGTTAAATCCTCATGACCGAGAATTCCAGTCACCACTCTGTAAGTATTATCTGAGCTATGAGTATGCTTTTGCTTATAGCTACTATTTATTATATGATTCTGAGGTTGGTTCCTATTGATACCTTGCAACGCGACCTCTTGGATCTATTGTGCGCCTCGGATTTGGTCTTCCCTTATGGGAGTTCTGTGCTTCTAATAAAGTTCAGAATTTTTGCTATTGATAAGTTGGGCAGTTCTCTTTGGAGTATCTTCTCTTTCTCGAGAATGCTGTAACGACTTCTTGTGAAAGCCTCACAGTGTAGCAGGAGATGAATTGGAGTTTTCTCCTCCTCTGCACATCTTCTGCATAGTGGGTCTTCTTCTAGTCCCATCGTATGCAGGTGCTTTTTGAGCTGACAATTACCCGTTAACATCGCCGTTGCCAGTCGTAGCTCATCTCTGCTCATTCTGCTTAAAGAACGAGTTCTTTTGTCAGAGGGTTTCTCCAGGAGGGCTTTAGAGTGTCCCTGTCCAGGAGATTCCCTCCAGTGTTTAATATGCCACTTCCCCAGAAGTGACTTTATTTCTCTCTTTGCCGTTTCATAAGAAATACCAAGGACGGATTCTGGTCTTATTTTGCTGCCCTCTTTGGCCAGATCGTCCGCTTTCTCGTTCCCTGGTATGTTGGCATGACCCATATACCAAGTTGACGAAATTTGTCTCCGCTAGCGCATTCAGTCTGCGGATGCAGTCCGTTACTAGCTCGGACTTCACCTCACAAGCGTTCAACGCTTTTAAGGCTGCTTGGCTGCCAGATACTACGAAGATTCTTTGATTGTGATATCCTCTATCTAACAGCATTTGCGCACATGTTGAGATGGCATAAATTTCTGCTGGGAAGACGGTTACGTGCTCCCCGAGGCTTAAGGTTACCCCCTGCTTCAGGTTGCCGTCCCCGATAATTACAGCTCTTGTACCTGTTGGGTTTTTGGAGCCGTCTGTGTAGAATACAAGTCCATTCATTTTGACTGCCTTGCATTCCCATTCTTCCCTTGTCGGAATCTTAATTCCGTAGGTTTTTTCAATGGTATATGCTTTGGTTGTTCTGTTAGACACTATACTAAGTATGGGATGTTCTTCCATCTCTCTTAGGATTGAGGCATGTCCTTGCCCGTTTCTTCCTAAGGAGGAGTGAGTTTTTTGTCTGTAAGCCTCACTTAATGCTTTAGCTTTCACCACCAGATGTAAAGATGTAAAGGTGGGAGGTTCAGCATTGTTTCCATTGCTGCTGTAGGCGTAGTACGCATTGCTCCAGTAATTCCTAGACAAGCCAATATTTGGATTTTGCCTAGTTTGTGTTTGCAGGTTTTTGTTTGTGTTTTTGTCCACCACACAAAACCTGCATATGTTACTATGGGTATAACTATTACGGTGTATATCCAGTAAGTCAACTGGGGCGTGAGTCCCCAAGTTTTGCCGAATGTTCGTCTACAGGTCCATAGAGCCCTTGTAGCTTTTTTTACTATACTGTCTATGTGTGGTTTGAAGCTTAGTTTGCTATCAAGGATAACTCCTAAGTATTTGGTTTCTCCCACTGCTTCCAGAGGTAGGTCGAATAGGTATACCTTTCTATTACCATCAGTCTTATTTGTTCTTCTTGTGAAATGGATTAGCGAGGTCTTTGTCGGATTAACCGTCAGGCCCTCTTGTAGACACCATTTCTCTACAAGATTTAGGGCTCTTTGCATTCTTTCGAATACAATAGCCCCAAACTTCCCTGTTGTTGTTATGACTATGTCGTCGGCATAACCTACGATGTTTAGCCCCTCTTTCTCTAGACACTTGAGAAGATTGTCTACTACGAGGCACCATAGAAGTGGTGAAAGCACCTCTCCTTGTGGGCAGCCTCGGTTTACTTTTACTGTTACGGTGCAGTGATTTACCGAAGCGTGAACTACTCTATGCTTAAGCATATGTGAGGTCCATCTGATAATGGTGGGATGGACTTTCCTATCTTTCATCACTTTTCCTATGGATAATGTAGAGGTGTTATCAAAAGCCCCCTGAATATCCATGAACACGCCTAAAGAGAACTCTTTGTTCTTCAGCGTGTTTTCAACTGCGCTTACGATTTCTCGTATGGCCATTTCACAGGATTTTCCAGGTTGATAGGCAAATTGGTATTGGCTGAGCGGATGAGTGCTCAGCACAGTGTCCCTTATGTGCCTTTCAACTAATCTTTCCAACGTTTGAAGAAGGAAGGATGATAGGCTTATTGGCCTGAACGATTTAGCTTGGGCGTAGGAATCATGTCCCAATTTAGGTATAAAGACCACCTTTACCTCTCTCCAGACTTCTGGTGTATATGCTAGGGCCAGACTGGCCCTGAATACAGTGCAGAGTGGAGATGTCAGCAGGTTGCTACCTTGCTGCAGTAGTGCTGGGAATATTCCGTCCATGCCCGGAGATTTAAAAGGCATGAATTTTGATAATGGCCCATTCAATTTTTGTTTGATTGACCATTTTAGCTGCCAGTTTCGTCCCTACAAGCCCTAAACGGGTGGTTTGTTAGGTTCGTTTGTTTGGCATCAGTGTGTCTGTTAGCTAAAGCAGAGCCTGGAAAGTGTGTGTTTATCAGGAACTCCAGTGTTTCCTTTTCGGTCTCTGTATAGGTAACCGATGGGTTTTTAGGGAGCCTATTCTCCCCTCGAATTCTTTCTGCAGCGCTCTTTGGATTCTGGCTCCTTCCGGAATATTTTCTATTCCTTCCAGTACTGTGAAATGCCAGTACTTTGAGGTGTGCTTTGTCGCTCCCTCATATTTTTAAGCCTTCGACGCTGAGCGCCGGAAGGTGGTTTTTAGCTACTATAGTAATATAATAAATTATGTAGAATTTTGAAAAATCAGTTGCATCAAACATAGTTTTGAAATTCATTATGACATTATTTTTAGATGCCCAAGTAGAAGATGCGATCATAGGTGGTAATGACGCATATCCAGGACAATTTCCCAGTGCGGTTTCAATTCAATACAATAGAAGTCATTATTGTGCAGGATCAATTATTTCTACAACGTGGATCATGTGCTCTGCTAATTGTTTTCAATAGTAAGTTAATTGTAGAAGTCGTTAGAACACTACATATCGATATTTACACTATTTCTTATTAATATAGTCCTTCAACGCTAGAAGCCTATACTATATTAGCAGGTACTAATACATTAAATTCGGGCGGTGCTAGAAGAAATGTTTCTCAAATTATTATTCATCCCGAATTTGTAACCATAGCTACGAACGACATAGCTTTAGCGCGTCTCGACAGACCTTTAGTACCGTGTTCTAGAATCAGACCAATTAGTATAACAAATGTAGATACACCAGTTGGTACTAATGTCACTTTTAGTGGATGGGGAACTACATCTTATAACGTAAGTTGTTAGAAATAATATATTAAGCAGCAGCACAAATTAGATGATCAACGAAAATTGGTGTATTTGGTTCTCTAATATATGCCTATACAGTATACGTTATACAGCGTGTTCTAAAATTGAGAACCTATACAAATACACAAATTTTCGTTGACGATTTAGTTTTGTTCTTGTTTTTTCCTGTACTAAAATCTAAACCATAAGATACCAAGAAGCTTTTCTGACAGTTTTTCGAACATTCGCACCATGCTATGTTTATCAAAATTTGCTTTTTAAAATACACTTTACAGCAAAATTAACGTACCAATCGATACTTTTAATAATAATAATAATATATGTTTAAATGGATAAAAAAAGTGTTCTGAGGAATCGTTTAATGTAGGTGGTGCGTTAATTTTGCTATGAAGTGTAGTAAGCTGGAAGTTGATTCTTCTTGGCATTATGGTATTCTACATATTCGATTGCTAGAATTTTGCGTGCTCTGTATCTGTGTATTGTTTTAATTTTAATACTTTAGGAAAATATGACGGATTTCGTATATTCAAACAACCTTAGAACAATTAATACAACTACAGTAAGCAATGAAGATTGTGCAAGCGCTACAGGTGTGGATGTTACAGCAAATCACTTATGTGCACTTAGTGCAGGAGTAGGGGCTTGTGTGGTAAATAATAATTGTATTTTTTTAAAGAACAAAAGTTTATTTGAAATTATATTATTAGGGCGATTTTGGTGGTGCACTCATTGATCTTGCTACAGGACGACAAGTAGGAATAGAATCAGAAATTTTTCCTTGTGCTTTAGAAGGAGTACCGGATATTTATACCCGAGTTTTCAATTACAGAGATTGGATTGCTAACAATACTGGACTTACATTAACTTAGTTACACGATTGAGTAACAAAATTAAAAAAAAATCTCTTGTAATTTGCAATTTGTTACGGGAAATTAATAAATTGTAAAATTTTACCATTAATTTAATAAAGATATTGAACGTGAGAAAGGTTTGATTGTAGTCTAGTTGTTGAGTTAAGCTTATAAGAAAGAGGATTGTCTTAAATTATAAAACTTTTTTTTTAATATTGAAAATAAAAAATGTACGAAGCTTTACGTTTACGATCGTTAACCGTTGTGGAGATATTGCCACTTTAATACCGAAACAGAGTGAAAGTTAGACCTATAATGACGGGGCTGTAATCAAAATTTGTCAAATCTGTTTGTTTTATCGACTATTGATAATAGTCTATATCTGTCATCTCATTTGTCAATCTCATATGTCATCTCATCATATCTGTCACTAATCCTATTTGTCAAACTCATCTGTGAGAAGAGATGACATAAGGTTTGATGACAGATGGTATGACAGATGGAATGATAGATGATATGACAGATGGAATGACAGATAAAATGACATATGGGATGAGAGATGGGTTGAGAGATGGATTGGCAGATGAGATGACAGATGACTCCACTGGCATATGAAATGAAATATGGCATGATGGCATGACAGATGACCCCCTCCTATATGGTGACACACCATAACATTTGACATTTAGTAACTATGGTGACAGATTACCCTCAATATCCATCTCTCTAAACCAATCTTTGACGTGACATATGCAATGACAGGTGGGTTCACAGATGGAATGATAGATCATTGCACCTGACATATGAAATGACAGATAGAATTGACCTATGGTGAGAAATGACCTTGACAATGAATTGGGTGTCAGATGAACTCCGCTCTGACATACAGATTGACAATTGTCCTACTTCCCCCACTCCCCATTTCTTTAAAACAGTCCCTGTCCTACTTCGTCCACTATCTCGCTCTTCTTTTTTATATCTCTGTCTCTATCGGACCTCACTGCACATTTTCGGTGATCTATGTGTTTTTTATTGTGTGGGTCAAAAGTCGGTCAAAACAGAAGCACTCTAGAAGAAGAATTAAGGTTAAATGTTCAGTGCAATATAAAAAGGCGATCGCCCCCTTCGAACCCGCCAATGACTTGATGAAAACGAACAGTTTTAGAATACTTGGTTAATCTCGTATAATTTTCCTATTAATTCCCAACCCCCATAAAAACAATAATAGCAATAATTGTAAATTCAACAAAAACAAACCCTTTGAAATTGTTTTATAACAAACTACAATTAACTAAAAACCAAAACTAGTTGGTTGGTTATTAAATATAATCGAGGTTAGGAAAAGGAACAAAAAGGAAAATGACAAAAAAATTTTCAACTAATCGAAAAGGTCGACTCTGGTTAGATCCCTTTATAATCGAAATTGTCGAGTAGTCTTTAATGAAAAAAAATTGAGGCTGGATTCGACAGAGTTTTATAATTAAATATTTTTCAATCAAACACAAATTTCTTTTATTGTCATTGTTTAGAATTTAATATTTTTACTGTTCTTTTTCTCCAACGTTTTAAAACGAGTCAAGTACAGTCATTTTGATTGAAGTTTATTTCAAGTAGATACGTTATGTTTTGGGTTGAAAATTGTTTTGTTTTTAGTAAAATGCATTTTTAAAATTTTACGTAAAAGCAAAAATTTTAATAAAACTCCACAATTATCTTATTTTATATTGTTTAAATTTTAAACTGTAAAATCTCTTGTAATATTGACTTTTCATACTTTTAAAAGTTTTCTTTTTTATTCTTTAGTAGTGAACTCACTTGTTCACTTCTCCTCGATTATTTTACTTCGCCAACCCCTGAACTAGCTTTCCAACGTACGAACTTTGAGTTTCGCACTTTAATGTTTTCTTCCTAAAGAGAGAGCTTAATCTTTTCTTACATGCAACATAAATAAGTTAACAATTAAATTAAAAACCAGAGTAGAAGATCTGCAGAGTGATACGAAACTATTTCGACTCATCATTGCATCATTATAGTGAAATTACCCAAAGAGTTAACCAGGGGGCAATTTAGTATGTAGCAGACGTGTACGATAGACCTGTACGGTGTATGTGTGTACGCTCGGCTTTTTGAACGCTGAGAGCTTGTGCTTATACGATCTTATAATATGTCATCTGCCAATCATATCTGTCATCTCATTTCATCTGGTAGTCTCATATGTCAATCTTATCTGTCAGTTTGATCAATGACATTTGATATGACAGATAGAATGATAGGTTTGATGACATATGAGATTACAGAAAGAAGAGATGACAGATGGGATAACGGATGAGATGACATACTGGATGATAGATGGGATGACATATGGTGACAGATGACCCCCTCTCTCTATCTCTTTTTGTCTCTCTCTTATACTCCTATATACCCAGAGTCGGACTAGTTTCATTTGGCCCCGTCGGCAACAACTCTAATTTGGCCCCATATCCGGCTCAGTTTGGCCCCAAAAAGCATTTTTAGCCCCCGTTTGGCCGCAAAAAGCATTTGGCCCTGTCGACAATTACCGATCTGCCGACCTGTCCTGTCCAGTCCGACTCTGTAATATACCTCTCTCTATCCTACGCCCATACACCCCCTACTCTAGCTTTATCTTTTTTTTATTTTTCAGCTTCTTTCGGAGCTTACTGCGCATTCCCTATGACCATGTGTTCTTTGTTTAGGGTGATTGATCGATTTGATATCAACGAAGACTTTATTAATGTTGTAATTTCACAATTATAGTTGTGTTAATTTTGAGAATTGTACAGAGGAATTGTACATTGTACATTGAAAATCAAATATTCCTATTTAATTATATAATTCTTTTGTGGGGCGTTACTTCGTTCACCAGATCCCGAGTTCTCTCGACGAAGAGAGATCACAGAGTCCTGATGAAAGAATAGGGGCACTTTGTCCACCAGATCCCCAGTACTCTCAACTAACACAAATAGATCTATCCTGATTGAAGAAGAGGGGGTTTTGTCCACCAGATTCCGAGTCCTATCGACGAAAGCAGAGCACAGAGTTCTGATTGCAGAATATGGAGACTTCGTCCACCAGTTTCCGAGTCCCGATGTAAAGAAATTACAGAGTCCTGATGGAAGAATAGAAAGACTTCGTCCACCAGATCTCGAGCACTCTCAACGAAGAGGAATTAGAGAACTGTGCTGGAAGAGTAGGGGGACTTCGTCCACCAGAACGCGAGTTCTCTCAACGAAGAAAGATCACATAGTCCTTATGAGAGAATAAGGGGGCTTTGTTCACTTGATTCCGGGTTCTCTCGATCTCAAAGAAAAATCCCAAAGTCCCAAAAGAATACGGGGACTTCGTCCACAGATACCGACTGCTCTCGACGACGAGAGATCACGGAGTCCTGATAGGGGTCCTGATTTGTTCACCAGATCCAGAGTCCTCTCGACAAAGAGAGATCACAGAGTCCTGATAAAAGAATAGGGGGACTTAGTGCACCAGATCTCGAGCACTCTTAACGAATAGAAATTAGAGAGTCCTGGTGGAAGAATAAATGGATTCGTCCACCAGATCGCAAATTCTCTCAACGAAGAGAGATCACATAGTCTTGATAAAAGAATAGGGTTTTTTTTTTACCAGATCCCGAGTCCTGTCGATCTCAAAGAGAGATTACAAAGTCCTGATTAAAGAATACGGGGACTTTGTCCAACAGATACCGACTCCTCTCGACGACGAGAGATCACAGAGTCCTGATAGGAGTTATTTGTTCACCAGATCCCGAGTCCTCTCAACGAAGAGAAATCACATGTCATAGTCCTGATAAAAGAAGGGTTTTGTTCACCATATCCTGAGTTCTCTCGATCTCAAAGAGAGATTACAAAGTCCTGATTAAAGAATACGGGGACTTTGTCCAACAGATACCGACTGCTCTCGACGACGAGCTATCACAGAGTCCTATAGGGGTTATTTGTTCACCAGATCCCGAGTCCTCTCGACAAAGAGGTCACAGTGACCTGATAAACGAATAGGGGAGTTAGTGCACTAGATCTCGAGCACTCTTAACGAATAGAAATTAGAGAGTCCTGATGGAAGAATAAAGGAATTCGTCCACCAGATCGCGAATTCTCTCAAAGAAGAGAGATCACATAGTCTTGATAAAAAAATATGGGTTTTTTTACCAGCTCCCCAGTCCTATCGATCTCAAAGAGAGATTACAAAGTCCTGATTAAAGAATATGGGGACTTCGTCCACCAGATACCGACTCCTCTCGACGACGAGCTATCACAGAGTCCTATAGGGGTTATTTGTTCACCAGATCCCGAGTCCTCTCGACAAAGAGAGATCACAGAGTCCTGATAAAAGAATAGGGGAGTTAGTGCACCAGATCTCGAGCACTCTGAACGAATAGAAATTAGAGAGTCCTAATGGAAGAATAAAGGAATTCGTCCACCAGATCGCGAATTCTCTCAACGAAGAGAGATCACATAGTCTTGATAAAAAAATATGGGGGTTTTGTTTACCAGATCCCCAGTCCTGTCGATCTCAAAGAGAGATTACAAAGTCCTGATTAAAGAATATGGGGACTTCGTCCACCAGATACCGACTCCTCTCGACGACGAGCTATCACAGAGTCCTATAGGGGTTATTTGTTCACCAGATCCCGAGTCCTCTCGACAAAGAGAGATCACAGAGTCCTGATAAAAGAATAGGGGGACTTAGTGCACCAGATCTCGAGCACTCTTAACGAATAGAAATTAGAAGGTCCTGATGGAAGAATAAAGGGATTCGTCCACCAGATCGTGGATTCTCTCAACGAAGAGAGATCACATAGTCTTAATAAAAGAATAGGGGGGTTTTGTTTACCAGATCCCGAGTCATGTCGATCTCAAAGAGAGATTACAAAGTCCTGACAAAAGAATACGGGAACTTTGTCCAACAGATACCAAATCCTCTCGACGACAAGAGATCACAGAGTCTTGATGGAAGAATAGGGGGCTTTGTTCACCAGATCCCGAGTTCTCTCGATCTCAAAGAGAGATCACATTGTCTTGATTGAAGTATAAGGGAACTTCGTCCATCAGATACCGACTTCTCATACTTATAGAATATTAAAAGAAGATACCAGTCTCAAGTCTTCTTTTAAGCCAGTTTAGTGTTAAATGGTTGTAAAACTGCAAACTGTAAATCTACTGCCATGTTTAATGTCGAAGCAAGGTGTTTTTAAGACATTTCGGAACAAACGTTAAAATATTGTACAAAGGAACCAAAACTTGAACCGACAGTGCTCGAGGTTAGTCATGTGAGAGAGAAACCAAAATTCACCAAGTCTGACTAAAGCAGTTGAAAACTATTTAAACAAACTTGAGTGGAAGTACATCAGAAATTAATTATATGAGATGAAAAGGTAAAAAAAAGATGTATAGTAACCGAAATTTTCATCAAATAATGTTTAAAGGAACACGAATTACCCTTAGGGAATAATTCATATTAAGTCTTAAAAGTAAAATTTGACATGACGTCAAAACCATTTAAGTATTCCCTTTTACATATTTTGTTTCGTTATTATCTATATTCTATAATATTTCTTTGTTTTAAGGGTTGGTGGTTTAAAATTTAATTAAAATAATTCCTAGCATATAGAATAATTAACGATTTGAAACAGTTAATAACAAAAACGATTAGAAAGGTGTAAATCAATGTACCGAAGCTATTCGCATTTATCACCTTAATAATGGATGTTAAATTAACACACACACACACATAAACCAATAACATTCTACAAAACCAATAATTAAAATACCCTGGTTTTCCATAATGCAACTACTGTGAATATTAGATAATGAATAATAAACACCGTAAAGTGGCTTTGAAGTTGTAATTATAGAACGACTTTGAATCATTCATAGATAAGAGCACTAACAACTTCAGAGCTTAAAAGGCTAGTTTAAATGTTAATAATGGAAAGTTTTACAACTGCAGATGACAGTAGACACCGCTGGTAGATTCATTATTATCCATTATTGAACTATTCGGTATTAATCAATCAATCATGGTTACATTCCTCTGACCACAATGGTTTCACAGCTCACCACTCCACATTAAAATTTCTAGCTTTTAGCCACTACCTGATATTCTCTTATTCATTGCTATTTTTCATCTCTATAACAACTATATCTTGTATAGTACTCACGTTATAAGAAAATAATGCGTACTCGTTTAGAATTGTAGAGAGGATAATAAGTACACGGTGCGACACCTGATCAGTAGCGCATTAATATAAGGTAGCGGATGAAGTGATATTTAGGTAAAACAGATAATAAAGTAAACGCAACTGATACATCCGATTATACGTTTGACTTGACATAACCTAACTTTTTGATGACCGGCTACTCTCTAGTAGCTAACTGTATTTAAAAACAGAGCACTATCCGCTCGAGCAGAGAAGTCAGCGGGCTCGAGGGAGATCCGGAAAACTGTCTTGTGTACTTTCGTACTAAACGATAGTAGTCGCCTAGCTCGTCATGCAGTCCCATCCCAAATGGGACTGTAACAGATGTCTCCAAGCGTGCTCGTAGAGGAGGGACAGAGTAGGAGATTTGCTTTTTGACCTAACATAACCTAACTTATTGATGATCGGCTACTCTCTAGCTAGCTGTATAAAAGAAATAGAGTACTATCCGCTCGAGCAGCGGGCTCGAGGGAGATCCGGAAAACTGTCTTGTATACTCTCGTATCAAAGGAGTAGTCACCTAACTCGTCATGCAGTTATCCAATCTCAGATGGAACCTTAATAGACGTCTCCAAGCGTGCTCGTGGGGGAGAGATAGGGTAGAAGTTTTGCTTCCTGACCTAACATAACCTAACTTATTGATGACTTGCCACTCTCTAGCTAGCTGTATAAAAAATGATAGAGCACTATCCGCTCCAGCAGAAAAGCCAGCAGGCTCGAGGGAGATCCGGAAAACTGTCTTGTGTACTCTCGTATCAAAGGAGTAGTAACCTAGCTCATCATGCAGTTATCCAATCCCAGATGGAACGTTGACAGATGTCTCCAAACGTGCTCGTGGGGGAGAGATACGGTAGGAGATTTGCTTCCTGGCCTAACATAACCCAACCCCTTAATGAACGGCTATTCTCTCAACTGAAAGAGAAATTTTGTAGGCCACGTGAACACCCGATCTTAGGCCTTCTAGGAATGGGATAAGCTAGCATATGGTCAATGGTCATACCACTGATTGTAGTAAGGTCACATTAGGATTTACAAATCTTTCCTTAACCTATAACCTATAACATAACATGATAGAGCATAATGAGATCACGAGGGTGCTATCTTAGCTGCTGCTTTAACCTAACATCGGTTTAGAGTCAAGGGCGGATGAACCAGTTGTATTGAGGTTGGTAGTAAAAATAAGGCTCCATTGGATCCTGATCATGGTCCTACTGTTTCTGACCGTTACCAACCTAGGTACTTTAAAACTCAAAACTTCATGGCGTGTATTTCTTCTGTAAAATTGTTCTCACTTCTTTTTAGCCTCGTATACAATGAACGTATACTCGACGTTTTGAAGTTTTAAAATGGTGCTCTGTTTTCTTCAGTTTTACGAATACAATCTACTTTTTTTAATAATACTCTGTAATATTGACACAACTTTGATACTTATCCACTTTATTATTTCTTTTTATCTCGGCCTATCTAGTTATTTAAATAAGAAAAAAAAGTTATATAATAAGCAAAAAACAGAAAGATACACATATTTCGAAAGAGGGAAGGGAGAATGGGTAAAAGAAAATTAAACCTAAATTGTAAACTGGCCAAGTCAAGCAATAAATTTTAATTTAATTTAGTTGAGCAAATTGGTTGTGATTCGTTAAGGAGAAAAAAAGGGTATTTTTTACGATTTTGGCCGTACTTGAATCTTAAAGAAAAGGTTAAATTACAATTCAAAAAATTATTCGCGAAAACACACGCTATAACGTCTTAGCCTATTTCTTAAATTAAATTTATTGTTTATTTGATAACACTAAATGTCTTTGGGTAAAGATTAATTTTCAAACAATTATAAAAGTTAATTAAAAGTTTTTTTCTTCATTTAAGAAAGAAGCTTGAAAAATTTTCAATTATATATTCTTTATAAGGAGTATGGATTGTACCCCTTGCTTTACTTTTCTTTCGCTATTACTGGAACGAGTATTAGGTACCTACTTATAGGTGGATGTATATGTATAATTTATGACTTCATTACTTATATAATTATAGTTTAGGAATCTGAGTACGCCTTGAGGGCCTGAGACCAAAAAGTTGTAAAGGACAGATCAACTTAGTTGGAATCCAACTAAAGACAGTAAGTTTAGTAGCTATACCACTGTACCATGCGTACAATGCCTTAAGCTAGCTACATGAACATAGTTATTAATAAATAAGTTTTAGTTACATATTTCATCCTACTTGAAGAGATCTACTTACTAAAAACATCGCAAACATTGGACAACTCTGTTTGGTTTCCGAAGGATCGTTATATCCTTTTAATTCATTAATTAATCATAATCATTTATTAATCATTTATTAAAGTGTCAATGCGCCATTGGCGCTTACACGCGTCATACAATTATAAATACATAGACTTAAAAAAAAACACACTTTAAATTACAGTGATACATTTAAGAACTCGTCCACTGAATAGTACGCATTTTCAATCAACAATGACTTAATCACAACTTTAAAACACTTATAGTTCAAGTTCTTTATATGGTCTGGCAATTTATTAAAAAGCTTTGGAGCATAATAATTAATACTGCTTCTAGCGCTGAAGACCCTTCCATAACACAACGTCAGGTCGCCACTAGATCTTGTAGAGTAGCTGTGAGTAGAACTTTGCACTTGGTAGTCGTTTAAATTATTTTTTACATGGATCAGGCACTGGTATATGTACAAACATGGCACTGTTAATATATGATGTTTTTTGTACGCCCGTCTACAATCTTCACGATACCCCAGTCCACATACAACACGTAAGGCTTTTCTCTGTAGGCCAAAGATTCTTCTAAGATGGCTTGTGAGGCCCCAGGTCAATATCGCGTATGAAATGTGAGACTGTACCATGGCATGGAAGGCGGTCACTGATGTATTCAGTGAAACCCTGCAAGCAATGTTGCGTAGAGCAAATATGTTCTTTGTGATACAAGATGAAACTTTGTCTACATGATGTTGGAATGTGAGCCTCGAGTCTAGGATCACACCTAAAAAATTTGTATCACATTCTCCTGTCTTCAATGAGAATAACATATTCACTGTCTTCGAAGTGTTCAAGCACAGTTCATTGGAGGAAAACCATTCCTCTGCTACTGCAAGAGCTTGGCCTCTTTTGTTTTCAACGGCTTCAACTGCATCACCACTTATAACAATTGACGTATCGTCAGCATAAAGAACCACTTCCGCGGCAGGGATACTGTCAGGTAAATCGTTAATAAATATGAGAAACAACAAGGGTCCCATGACAGATCCCTGTGGTACTCCCCGTTCCAGATTGTAACATCTCGATGTAGAATTATTATAAAATACTTTCTGCTGTCTATTAGATAGGTAAGAAGATATCATATTGAGACTGTTCACGTCAAATCCGTAATGCTGTAATTTTCGTAGTAGTAAGCTATGCGATACCAGGTCGAAAGCCTTACTTAAATCACAAAATGTTACACCCGTGATGTCACCCCTGTCAAAACCATTGTATATCTTTTCACACAGATCATTTATGGCATTAACTGTAGAAAGTCCCCTTCGAAAACCAAATTGCTGTCTGTTGAATAGATGATTATTCTCAAAATACTCATTAATTTGTTTTGTTAAAATTTTTTCCAGTATTTTTGCAATTATGGGGATTAGAGATATCGGCCGATAGTTTTCTACCATATCAATCGACCCCTTTTTATGTATAGGCAGAACCCTAGCTACCTTTAGAGCGTCTGGAAACACACCATCTCGGATACACAGATTAAAAATCCGTGCCAATGGAGCAGCCAGAACTTCTTTCACCCTCTTTAAAACACTTGCGCTCAGACCATAAATGTCACAACTGCCACTATTCTTCAAACTTGCAATAGTATTACGAACTTGCACAATAGAGACTTCGCCAAAACTAAAACACAGTTCTCTATCTATATTCTTCAATTGCAAAGCCTTAACATTTAAATTGTTGCCCAGATCATTTACAATATTTACAATAACATTTACAAAAAAATCACAAAAATCGTCAGCCTTCAAGGAGTCAGAAACCTTATTTACTCTATTTCTATATTGATTTATGACCTGCCAAACAGATCGAGAAACATTATTTGAATTTTTAATAAATTTATCATTAGTTTTACACTTTGCAGCAAGAATTGCTTTTTTATATTGATTTCTGTACTCCCTAAAGACAGTCGCATCACATGAACCCATGCATGACAAGTCTCTCAGCAAGTTGAGGAACTCTCTCATATTTCTCAAATCTTCAGTAAACCACCCACCACTACAACTAGCAACATTTTTACAAGACTTTACATTATTATCTACAATTTTAGTAGGAAATGATACATCAAACAAAGCACACAAATGATCGTTAAACAATTTAAAAATATGATGAACATCACCGATCCCATCAAATCTTAAAAACGAACACCAGTCAACATCACTCAACATATTAAAAAACTTATTATGACCTATCTCAGTGATCGGTCTAAATGCCACTCTTTCTTCAACTACCCTTATGGTTGACTCTATTTTCAAATTTATGGCTACAAGTTTGTGATCAGATACATTAGGATCATCCACATGAACAGAGAAAAAGCTTTCATCTACATTTGTAAAAATGTTATCCAAGCAGGAATTTCCCCTCGTGTTTTGATTAATTGTCAATTCGTGCCCAAAACTGTTTATTAGGTCTAAAAAATCGTTAACCTTTTTATCACTTACCCCAAAATTAATATTGAAGTCACCATTAATTATAATTTTACAGTTTTTTCTCTTTTGCAAAGCTTCAAGTACGTCATTAAAAATCACCATAAAGGTATTTAGGTCCCCCAAGGGAGATCTGTTATTAGATATCATAGCAATATGTAGGATTCCGCCACTCTTCTCCCAGACCACAGACATTTTCTGTAGACCCAAACGGACCTTAAGGAACGACCACTTGACCTGAACCTCTTCTTAAGACCTGAACGAATAGACCAAGACGAAAGAATTTTTACAGACCCCTAAACCTTATCCTTAGATCTGAACAGACCCCAAGACAAGACCAATGGACCTGACGAAGACTCAACTAAGTCCAGCGAGTTACCCAGACTACCAGACCTCTGCTTGAGACTTACACAGACCTCAAGATAAGACTAACAGATTTGGAAACTCCCTATGCCAATCGTCCACTAGAGTCTCAGACCTCTTTCTGCAGAGAGGGACCACTGGGGCTATTGACAAGACTTTTGGCTCTCTTCTAGATCACCAGACCTTTCTTTGAGACTCAAACGGACCTTAAGAAAAGGTCACCTAACCTGGACCTCTTCTTGAGACCTCAAGATAAGACTAATGAACCTGACAGAGCATGGACGAGACGGAAGAACCTTCTCAGACCCCTAAACCTCCTTCTTAGATCTAATCAGATCTTAAAATAAAACCTATGGATTTGATGAAGACTCAACCAGGTCCAGCTAGTTGCCCAGACCAACCAGACCTCTCCTTGAGACATTCACAGACCTCAAGATAACACCAACAGATCTGGAAACTCCCTATGCCCACTAGGTCACTAGTGGCACCCCTACCTGCAGAGAGAGACTACTGGGCCTATTGACAAGACGTTTAGCTTTTTTTCAGACCACCAGAACTCCCTTTGAGACCAAGACGGACCTCAAAATGATACCAATACCCCTGGGGAAAAACATGACATACGAGTTTGCTGAAAGCAAGGGAAAAAGTTACAAGTAAATAAGCTGTGGCATCGGTGATAACGCTGATAATAAAATAAGAAAAATTAAAAGTAAGAAATTGGTCTCAAATGATAGTGCTTGAAGAGCTGAACACGGGAAGGTAAACATTATCTCCATTTTGATCTAAGGACCGGCTTTAGGGAAAACAAAAGCAAAAATTATTTAAAAAGAGAAAAGTAGCTGGTTAAAATGATGCAAAATTTCCAGGGTACTGTAATACAAACTGTACTGCAAGAAATTGATTATTATCCCAAATCCGGCACTGTTCTAGTTTCAATAATGTCATCTTGCTCGTGACAGTAAAAAATAAAGAAACGCTTTTGCAACGAAACAATCGGTTTGAGTAGATATTAAATATGTATGAAGCAATCATAACGCATTATTCATGTTGAAGAGACGTGTTCGGTGCTATGTTTGAACCTCCATCATTCGACAAATACGTGCCGTATAATGCAGCCATCTGTTTATATATTCCATTAGATATTTTATTAAATCGAGGCCAAATTGAATACGTAAATAGCTAAAAAAATTGTGTTCCAACATTTTTTTGCTTTGGTTATAGGTATGTATGAAAAAAAGCTAATTCGTCCCAAAAGCCTTAAGCGGTATTTTCATCATTTCATTATATGTATTTTCAATCTACTAATGCGTTATTGAAGACTTGCTCTACGAGAAAGTAATTTGTTTGATTACTAGAAACATCGCTCTTCTATTCCCTTATTTGTTGTAGTTGTCTGTTACTAAACATCAAGTCTTCTCGTTTTTTTTATACGATGAGTTTGTGTTAAGAATTTGTTGCTCTTGATAGACATTTGATGTGACAGTTTTACGTAATATCTTTAGTGCACATAAAATACCTGTTATAACCGCGTCACATCATATTTCTCTCTCTTGGTTTTTATTTTATCCAAAAAATAAAGAACAAACAAATTGAGGATTCGTTCTAACTTTAACAACCCTTTTACAAAAACAACTGTTGGTTGTTGGTAAGCATCAACTTACGTTTTATATGTTTGTCCGCTCAAACTATTTGAGGAATGCAAGTGGATGATTTACTCGACACCAAACATTCGTGTGTAACTAGAAAAGCCCTTTTAAAAACAAAACTGCATTTAGTTTTCAATTACAACTATTTACAGTAGAAGTTATATGTAAAATAGTAATATACAGTGTGTTGCTAAATAATGTTACGTAGAACCTGTTGGTTCTCGTGGTACTTCTGTTCTGAGCTACTCAAACTTAATTAGCAAATATGACTTGCTGCAAGAGACTCTGTCTTTAAGAATGGCTCTTAAATGGCTTCAAAGATATCAAAAGGATTAGCCCTATTTTGGCAAGTTCTTAGCGAAGCGTTCCATAAATAAAGGCAAACACAAACACGAAGACCAAAACTTGGATTGGAAGGAGATTCTTGGAATAACAGAGAGGGGAAGAAAATGAATATTAGTTTACACGAGCCTTCTGCAGGCCTACCAGATTATTTTTTAATAATAGTAGTAGCTGGAAGAGACTGACTCTGAGAATGGCTCTTGAGTAGCTTCGAAGATATCGAAAGGATTATCCCTATTTTGGCAAGTTCTTAGCGAAGCGTTCTATAAATAAAGAGAAGTACAAGAGAGCTATTGGAATACAGCAATCGTTTAGCGAAAGACTTGAGCAAAAACGCATTTGGCCTGTACCAGGCAAACACAAACACGAAGATCAAAACTCAATTGGAAAGAGGATTTAAAAGAGAGGATTCGAAAGAGATCCTCAGAACACCAGAGAGGATAGGAAAATGAGTATTGGTTTACACGAGCTTTCTGGAGGCCTATCAGATTTTTTTTAATAATAGTAGTAGCTGGAAGAGACTGACTCTGAGAATGGCTCTTGAATAGCTTCGAAAATATCAAAAGGATTGGCCCTATTTTGGCAAGTTCTTAGCGAAGCGTTCCATAAATAAAGGGAAATACGAGAGAGCTGTTAGAATACAGCAATCGTTCAGCGAAAGACTTGAGCAAAAACGCATTTGGCCTGTACCAGACAAACACAAACACGAAGACGAAAACTTAATTGGAGAGAGCATTTAAAAGAGATGATTGGAAGGAGATCCTTGGAAAAATAGAGAGGGGAAGAAAATGAGTATTGGTTTACAAGAGCCTTCTGCAGGCCTACCAGATTATTTTTTAATAATAGTAGTAGCTGGAAGAGACTGACTCTGAGAATGGCTCTTGAATAGCTTCGAAGATATCAAAAGGATTGGCCCTATTTTGGCAAGTTCTTAGCGAAGCGTTCCATAAATAAAGGGAAATACGAGAGAGCTGTTAGAATACAGCAATCGTTCAGCGAAAGACTTGAGCAAAAACGCATTTGGCCTGTATAGACAAACACAAACACGAAGACGAAAACTTAATTGGAGAGAGCATTTAAAAGAGAGGATTGGAAGGAGATCCTTGGAAAAATAGAGAGGGGAAGAAAATGAGTATTGGTTTACAAGAGCCTTCTGCAGGCCTACCAGATTATTTTTTAATAATAGTAGTAGCTGGAAGAGACTGACTCTGAGAATGGCTCTTGAATAGCTTCGAAGATATCGAAAGGATTAGCCCTATTTTGGCAAGTTCTTAGCGAAGCGTTCTATAAATAAAGGCAAACACAAACACGAAGACCAAAACTTGGATTGGAAGGAGATTCTTGGAATAACAGAGAGGGGAAGAAAATGAATATTAGTTTACACGAGCCTTCTGCAGGCCTACCAGATTATTTTTTAATAATAGTAGTAGCTGGAAGAGACTGACTCTGAGAATGGCTCTTGAATAGCTTCGATGATATCAAAAGGATTGGCCCTATTTTGGCAAGTTCTTAGCGAAGCGTTCCATAAATAAAGGGAAATACGAGAGAGCTGTTAGAATACAGCAATCGTTCAGCGAAAGACTTGAGCAAAAACGAATTTGGCCTGTACCAGGCAAACACAATCACGAAAACCAAAACTTAATTAGAGAGAGCATTTAAAAGAGAGGATTGGAAGGAGATCCTTGGAATAACAGAGAGGAGAGGAAAATGAGTATTGGTTTACACGAGCCTTTTGGAGGCCTACCAGATTATTTTTTAATAATAGTAGTAGCTGGAAGAGACTGACTCTGAGAATGGCTCTTGAATAGCTTCGAAGATATCAAAAGGATTAGCCCTATTTTGACAAGTTCTTAGCGAAGCGTTCTATAAATAAAAAGAAGTACAAGAGAGCTATTAGAATACAGCAATCGTTCAGCGAAAGACTTGAGCAAAAACGCATTTGACCTGTGCCAGGCAAACACAAGCACGAAGACCAAAACTTAATTGGAGAGAGCATTTAAAAGAGAGGATTGGAAGGAGATCCTTGGAATAACAGAGAGGAGAGGAAAATGAGTATTGGTTTACACGAGCCTTTTGGAGGCCTACCAGATTATTTTTTAATAATAGTAGTAGCTGGAAGAGACTGACTCTGAGAATGGCTCTTGAATAGCTTCGAAGATATCAAAAGGATTGGCCCTATTTTGGCAAGTTCTTAGCGAAGCGTTCTATAAATAAAGAGAAGTACAAGAGAGCTATTAGAATACAGCAATCGATCAGCGAAAGACTTGAGCAAAAACGAATTTGGCCTGTACCAGGCAAACACAAGCACGAAGACCAAAACTTAATTGGAGAGAGCATTTAAAAGAGAGGATTGGAAGGAGATCCTTGGAATAACAGAGAGGAGAGGAAAATGAGTATTGGTTTACACGAGCCTTTTGGAGGCCTACCAGATTATTTTTTAATAATAGTAGTAGCTGGAAGAGACTGACTCTGAGAATGGCTCTTGAATAGCTTCGAAGATATCAAAAGGATTAGTCCTATTTTGGCAAGTTCTTAGCGAAGCGTTCCATAAACAAAGGGAAGTACCAGAGAGCTGTTAGAATACAGCAATCGATCAGCGAAAGACTTGAGCAAAAACGAATTTGGCCTGTGCCAGACAAACACTAACACGAAGACCAAAACTTAATTGGAGAGAGCATTTAAAAGAGGATTGGAAGGAGATCCTTGGAAACATAGAGAGGGGAAGAAAATGAGTATTGGTTTACACGAGCCTTCTGTAAGCCTATCAGATTTTTTTTAATAATAATAATAAAGCGATTTAGGACACGTTGTCAAATACAATAGCAAATTACACATTAAATTTTAATAATGCCTTATTTGAAGTTATTAAATTATTAAATTTCTGTTTCAATGGATACAATCAGTTTGAAAGCTTTTAAATTGATTTTGAGCTTAAGTTCAATATGTGTTAAAATAATTTAATTTTAAAGTTGAACGATTATTAAAGTTTTTTGTTATTGATGTTAAATATTTATTCGAATATTACGTTATTATCAATTTTAATATATCTAAATAACGTAATCTATTTGATTTAAATCTATCAATCATTTATAAAGCCTTCCGTGTAGTAGGAATTTGTACGTTTTGAAGTCAGACACTAATTTATGTTTGTAATATTTCAGTTAAACTTGAGTGTCTTAGTGAAGGTATTGTAGTGGTTAGGTTGTTAATTGTTTTGAAATTTTGGGAAAGATGACGGTTGACGTGAATTGAGTTGAAATTAATTGACAAGTAAATTAGTACTGTGTGTATTAATGTATATCAAAATGCAAGTAAGGCTACTGCTTGGACAATTTTTTTCTATTTCACTGCTCATTAAGGCTCTAAAACGAGTTAAAAATAAGGTCCAAACGCACCCCAGGTATTTTCTGCTCTGGACTATTATCATTCGGTAATATTATGGTCGACTCTAGTTCTCTGGAGCTTTACGTAGAATTAAGCCCAAGCAGGCTTTTTAGGATAATTAAAACAGTCCCAATAAATTTTTATCTGATTATAAACTTTTTTACACATTTTTTGAACATTTGTTACAACTAAATGTTATCAAACCGATGTCGATCAATTCGTTTTGGTGTCAGAAATAATATCCAACCACAACTATATCTCCATAATATTTAATTTTTGAGAAAACACCGAGAAATACAGCGACTTTCACTCTTTGCCTCCACATTCTATAGAAATAACTTTAACTTTAATAATAAATTACCTAACGCAAAATTACCGAGTACTTATGTATTTTAAGTTAGAAATAAAATAAGAGAAGTCCCAAAGGCGTTAAAGAAACAAAAAATTATTACGAAAATGGCAAGCCAAAAACAGACAGTAGGGTTTGTTTGGACCCCAATTATGTATTTTGCCCCAATCTGCGTAGCACACACAGCTTCGCAGGAATTTTGATTACAGTCCACGTAGCAGACAATGAAATAAGGTAATTATGTATTTTGACTTCAATCTGCGTAGAAACAAAGTAATTATGTATTTTGACTTCCATCTGCGTAGAAACAAGGTATTAATGTATTTTGATCTCAATCTGAGTAGCAGACAGCCTCGTATGAATTTTGATTCTAGTCCAAGTAGCAGACAAATAAATAAAGTAATTATGTATTTTGACTTCAATCTGCGAAGAAACAAGATATTTATGTATTTGGATCTCAATCTGCATAGCAGACACAGTCTCGTAGGAATATTGATTCTAGTCCAAGTAGCAGACAATTAAATATAGTAATAATTATGTATTTTGACTTCAATCTGCGAAGAAACAAGGTATTTATGTATTTAGATCTCAATCTGCGTAGCAGACACAGTCTCGTAGGAATATTGATTCTAGTCCAAGTAGTAGACAACGAAATAAGGTAATTATGTATTTTGACATAAATCTGCGAAGAAACAAGGTATTTATGTATTTTGATCTCAATCTGCGTAGCAGACACAGTCTCGTAGGAATATTGATTCTAGTCCAAGTAGCAGACAATTAAATAAAGTAATTATGTATTTTGACTTCAATCTGCGAAGATACAAGGTATTTATGTATTTGGATCTCAATCTGAGTAGCAGACAGCCTCCTATGAATTTTGATTCTAGTCCAAGTAGCAGACAAATAAATAAAGTAATTATGTATTTTGACTTCAATCTGCGAAGAAACAAGATATTTATGTATTTGGATCTCAATCTGCGTAGCAGACACAGTCTCGTAGGAATATTGATTCTAGTCCAAGTAGCAGACAATTAAATAAAGTAATAATTATGTATTTTGACTTCAATCAGCGAAGAAACAAGGTATTTATGTATTTGGATCTGAATCTGCGTAGCAGACACAGCCTCATAGGAATATTGATTCTAGATCAAGTAGCAGTCAATGAACTAAGATAATTATGTGTTTTGACTTCAATCTGCGTAGAAACAAGGCATTTATGTATTTTGATCTCAATCTGCGTAGCAGACATAGCCTCGTAGGAATATTGATACTGGTCCAAGTAGCAGATAATGAAATAAGGTAATTATGTATTTTGACTTCAATTTGCGTAGAAAAAAGGTATTTTGATTCCTATCTACGTAGCAGACACAGCCTCATAGGAATATTGATTCTAGTTCAAGTAGCAGTCAATGAACTAAGATAATTATGTACTTTGACTTCAATCTGCGTAGAAACAAGGTATTTATGTATTTTGATCTCAATCTGCGTAGAAACACGGTAATTATTTATTATGACCTCAATCTGCGTAGCAGATACAGCCTCGTAGGAATTTTTATTACAGTCTAAGTAGCAGGCAATGAAATAAGGGAATTATGTATTTTGACTTCAATCTGCGTAGAAACAAGGTATTTATGTATTTTGATCTCTCTGCATAGCAGACACAGCCTCATAGGAATATTGATTTTAGTTCAAGTAGTAGAGTATGAACTAAGATAATTATGTATTTTGACTTCAATCTGCGCAGAAACAAGGTATTTATGTATTTTGATCTGAATCTGCGTAGAAAGAAAGTAATTATGCTATGTTTTCATAGCTGCTTTCTGCTATATATAGAAAGTAATTACCTATGTATTTTGACTTCAATTTGCGTAGAAACACGGTAATTATTTATTATGACCTCAATCTGCGTAGCAGATACAGCCTCGTAGGAATTTTTATTACAGTCTAAGTAGCAGGCAATGAAATAAGGGAATTATGTATTTTGACTTCAATCTGCGTAGAAACAAGGTATTTATGTATTTTGATCTCAATCTGCGTAGCAGACACAGCCTCGTAGGAATATTGATACTACTCTAAGTAGCAGATAATGAAATAAGGTAATTATGTATTTTGACTTCAGGTCTCCGTAGAAACAAGGTGATTATGTTTTTTGACTTCAGGTCTCCGTAGAAACAAGGTGATTATGTTTTTTGACCTCAAAAATCTGCATAACAGATACAAACTGGTAGGAATTTTGATTACGCTTTTGGTAGCAGACACAGAGACACAGATTATGTATTTTGTCTTAAATCTGTGTAGCAGAGACAGATTAATCGGATTTTTGACCACGGCCCACGATAACGCACAGAGAGACAAGGGTTATTAGGTATATTTCCTCGGGAGTTAAAGGAATTTTTACAATGATCTACTTTATTATCCAGAATACTTCAATCTCACAGATAATGTAAAAAGAATATTATAAATTTGAGCAGCCGTGTTTTTAAATTTTTTTATGTTAATTAATACCGTCAATGTAATAAATGAAATAAAAAATTTTTCAGTATTTATCTTTTTGCACACGAATTGCCAATTTTATTTTTGTTCGTATCAATAAAACGTAACCTTTATTCAAAGTTTGCCTTTATAGATGATTTGCCTCATTGGACAATCATGTATTCTACGTATTTCTCTATTCACAGAACATTTTTAGTCTGTTTGTTTTGTATATTTATGTATAGGTTAAAAACAGAGTACATCAAAATTAATCAGCTACAGAGGTAGGTACAAGGTACGTAACAAAAATAACTTTTATTTATTCAACTCTGGCAAATATTTAAATTATTTTCCCTATAAGAGCAACTTTAATATGTTCGATCAAATTTTACACATAAAAGTTGAGAATACCTACTCAAAATGTACTACCTACGTTATTACACTAAAATTCCAAACCGTATGTTTGCCAAGTGTAATATTAATCTCAAAACCGTGTTGTTTGTACTAAGTTCTGCATTACCTTCAGGTTAGTTCTCTCATGTTCTTATTAAAAGCTATTTAGCACTTTGCTTACATATGTGGTTTTGTAAATTGCGTACTTAACTTCTCATTAATTCGTACTTGATTATAATTTAAATAACTTTTATTCTTAATTTATGATAATTCTTACACAACTTTTGTTTTTGACGCGTTTCAAAATAACTCATCTGTTGTTGTTGTTGACGGTTGGTTGTTGTTGGCTGTTTTGGTTATCGTTAATTTAAGTTTTATTAAAGCTTTACTTATTATGTGATCGGATTATAAATAATAGTTTACAAAAAGCAAATATTTAACTCTACAACTAGAAAACTTTGTTTTGTGTTTTGGGAAAACTAAAATTGTGTTTCAGTTATGTTGTACGAACAACCAAAAGACATCTTTGAAAAGTTTTAAAACGTTTTTACTTCCTTTTAACTTTATAACATGCCCTTTTTGCTTGTTTAATTCAGTATTTTACACCGCATAAATTTAAACACATTTAACACATTCAAAAGGTTATCTTATACAATTATTTGCTCGGATATCTAAGCTTTATTGGATTAACACACTTTATTTAGCAATTTGTTTGTTACTACAGGATTTAAATGAGAAATGAAGAGAAAACAATTTTATACAGTGGCTCGTTTTGAAATTAATAATAACCACGTCATAATAAACCAGCCTTCCTTACGACGTTTTGTTTGTTTTAAAGAAGCAAAGTTGGGCGGTTTATAGAGATGTGAAATTGTTTATTTCTTGATAAAATGAAAACTGTAAAATTAAGTTTGAACATTGCAGCGTATTAAAGTTCCTCGCCAAAGAAGGCCATGGGGCTTTCCTACACTTTTACTATATAGAAATCCAAGCTAGTGGATTGTTAAGCTGTCTGAACCACCATAAGAAGCAAAAACACCATTTTTTTTAAATAAAACTTGACTACAATCTTCTGGAATGCTGAAATAGTCGCTCGCTCATTGCAAGAGTCCCGAGTAGATCTGCTTTAAATGGAGAGGCCTATAAAAACGCAGTAGGTACATTGTTTGAATTTACAAACATAAGCGAGTAATGGCCAATTTTAGAAAAAAACTGCATAATTTCGATCTTTTTTGATGTTGTTGAAGGTGGCCCGAAAAAAGTCACATTTATCTGATCAAAAACGGGTATGTTTCAAAAGTTGTATTGCAAGTCTAGGAAGAAAGGCGTAAAAAGGGTAATATACCTTTGTCTCTGTTATGTGGACTGTTGTAAAAAATTTGATTATTCTGTGTCTGCTACGCAGATCAAGGACAAATACATATCCGTCTCTCTGTCTGCTACCTGAAGAACCGCCTTCAAAATTCCTATATACTTGTGGCTGCTACGCAGACTGAGGTCAAAATACATAATTACCTCGTTTCCATGTCTGTTAAGTGGAGCTTAATCAAAATTCTTACGAGCCTGTTCCTGCTACTCAGATTGAGATCAAAATACATAATTACCTTGTTTCTATGTGTGTTATGTGGACCGTGGTTCCGATTAATGTGTACCTGCTACGCAGACTGAGAACTAAAGTCGTAATTATACCTGCTTAATCTTCATAATCAAAACTTCAATGAGCCTGTGTCTGCTACACAGCTGAAGTCAAGATACATAATTACTCTGTTTCTGTGTCTGCTACGTGGACCGTAATCACAATTCTTACGAACCTAACGTTCCTACTACACAGATTAAGGTCGAAAAACATAATTATCTTGTTTCTATGTATGTTACGTGTACCGTGGTTAATAATCGGATTACTATGTGTCTGCTTCGCAGACTGAGAATAAAATTCATAGTTATATCTACTTAATCTCCCTGATTAAAATTTCTGTGGACCAGTGTCTGCTACGCAGACTGAGGTAATAATACATAATTACGTTGTTTCTGTGTCTGCTACGTGGACCCTAATAAAAATTCTTACGAACCTCTTTCTGCTACTCGGATTGAGGTCGAAATACATAATTACCTTGTTTCAATGCCTCTTACGTGGGCCTTAGTTAATAATCCGATTACTGTGTGAGCGCTACGCAGACTGAGAACGAAATTCATAATTATCTACTTAATCTCCGTGATCAAAATTTCTATGAGCCTGTGTCTGCTACGCAGACTGAGATCAAAATACATAATTACCTTATTTATGTGTCTACTATGTGTATTGTAATCAAAATTCTTACGAGCCTGTTCCTGCTACTCAGATTGAGATCAAAATACATAATTACCTTGTTTCTATGTGTGTTATGTGGACCGTGGTTCCGATTAATGTGTACCTGCTACGCAGACTGAGAACTAAAGTCGTAATTATATCTGTTTAATCTTTATGATCAAAACTTCAATGAGCCTGTGTCAAGTCAAAATATATAATTACTCTATTTCTGTGCCTTCTACGTGGACCGCAATCAAAATTCCTACGAACTTGTTCCTACTCTTACGAACCTTTTTCTGCTACGCAGATTGAGGTCGAGATACATAATTACCTTGTTTCATTGCCTGTTACGTGGACCTTGGTTAATAATCTATAATTTATAATTATCTACTTAATCTCCGTGATCAAAATTTCTATGAGCCTGTGTCTGCTACGCAGACTGAGGTCAAAATACTTAATTACCTTATTTATGGGTCTGCTATGTGTATCGTAATTAAAATTATTACGAACCTGTTCCTGCTACTCAGATTGAGGTCGAAATACATAATTACCTTGTTTCTATGTCTGTTATGTGGACCGTGGTTATTAATCCGATTATTGTGTACCTGCTACGCAGACTGAGAACTAAAGTCGTAATTATATCTGCTTAATCTTCATGATCAAAACTTCAATGAGCCTGTGTTTGCTACGCAGACTGAAGTCAAAATACATAATTACGCTGTTTCTGTGTCTGCTATGTGGAGCGTAATCAAAATTCTTACGAACCTGTTCCTACTACGCAGATTAAGGTCGAAAAACATAATTAGCTTGTTTCTATGTATGTTACGTGTACCGTGGTTAATAATCCGATTACTGTGTGTCTGCTTGGCAGACTGAGAATAAAATTCATTGTTATATCTACTTAATCTCCCTGATTAAAATTTCTGTGGGTCAGTGTCTGAGACTGAGACACGCAGACTGAGGTAATAATACATAATTACTTTGTTTCTGTGTCTGATACATGGACCGTAATAAAAATTCTTACGAACCTCTTTCTGCTACGCAGATTGAAGTCGAAATACATAATTACCTTGTTTCAATGCCTCTTACGTGGACCTTAGTTAATAATCCGATTACTGTGTGAGTGCTACGCACACTGAGAACGAAATTCATAATTATCTACTTAATCTCCGTGATCAAAATTTCTATGAGCCTGTGACTGCTACGCAGACTGAGATCAAAATACATAATTACCTTATTTATGTGTCTTCTATGTGTATTGTAATCAATATTATTACTAACCTGTTCCTGCTACTCAGATTGAGGTCGAAATACATAATTACCTTGTTTCTATGTCTGTTACATGGACCGTGGTTAATAGTCCGATTAATGTGTACCTGCTACGCAGACTGAGAATTAAAGTCGTAATTATATCTGCTTAATCTTCATGATCAAAACTTCAATGAGCCTGCGTCAAGTCAAAACACATAATTACTCTGTTTCAGTGTCTGCTACGTGGAACCGTAATCAAAATTCTTACGAACTTGTTCCTACTACGCATATTAAGGTCGAAAAACATAATTGTCTTATGTCTATGTATGTTACGTGTACCGTGGTTAATAATACGACTTCCACTGTTCAAGGTCACTGAGAGTCGTCATGGGCCACAAAGACGGCTTTCGAGTTTGTTTCCAACATCAAGAGCTGTGATTACAAGGTCAGAATTGTCTAGCCACTGAATCCCTGCTTTTAAAGTCGAAGATGTTGCTATTATATCTAACTTTGCGATAAGTAGCTTTTCTGCAGTGCAGAAGAGCATCTGCGGTAACAAGATAGCTCCAGGGTGATCAAATATAGAAAAGATGCAAGGGGGCACATCCCCGGATACTTTTTGTGGAAATTCAGACATTCCTAGGGATCTTTAGGGGTGACGTACCTTTGTAGGGGTTTATATTTTTTTAACGGCTGTAAATTACGTGGCGCCCTGTTTAACATCTATTTAACCCCGCCCATCTTTACTGAAGCTGTCGGCCAGCCGTTGAAAAATCATTTGTTTATCTTGTTGTGAATAAGTTTCTTAAAAATAAATTATTAGAGTAATACCACACGTAGCTATTTATAAAATTAATGAAAAATCGTTTAAGAAAAACTTTAAAGTAAGAATTAGGTTGTGGAATTAAATTAAGAGGAAATTAGAAAATGATTTAGGAGGTTAGAAACAAAATATACATATATATCAGGTAAAAGGAAAGCTTCATTAATTCTCATACCTAAAGTTTGGTTTTATAAGCTATAGGGCGTAATTAGCGTATCAAAATTTATTACAAACTCTACGACCTAACTTGACTCAAGAAATATTTATACGTTAGTGGGATCTTTGCCAACTACGATTTTCTATTGTCATTCTAAAGATGAATGAGCTAAAAAGGTAATTATTAAAGTAAAATGTTTGTGCAATCGTTAATTCGTAACTATTCTGTTAAAGTAATTAATTGAGAGTGAGAAAGAAATAGAGAGAAAGAACGAAAAGTTGTAATTAATCATAGAAAAATATTCTTTTTTTTAAGGAAACGGTTTAATTTTATATCAATTTATAATTCATTAAATTGTAATTTAGAAGGTATAAATATTGCTTACAGTGTTTTGTGAGAAGTAAAGTGTAAGTTAATTCAGTCAACACATCAACCACTAGCGAAATCTTGCCTTATCATGATTTGCTACTTCATCAATATAACCCTCAACGTAATTGAATAACCAACCGGAAAGATCGAGAAATTCCAAGCTTCAATCTTTTTCATCAGTTTCTAATAAACTCAATTCCTGTCAAAGCTACATACAAAATGTAAGTAAAAACAACTTTTTGACGTTAACCTATATTTATTATTTTTGTACGTATCGATAATTAATATTTTTTAATTAAAAACCCCACTCTCCTCCTTCACAACTGCCATTGAAATATTTCTGTTCAACTAATTCTTAATGTCCTTTATACGATGTCTTTCGTATGGACATGGTCTCTATGATCCAAATAGCAATATCCTTTTGTGGTGGGTGTTGAAACAGTAACTCAAGCAGACGTTTAACGCCCACATCAGAAAAAATATCTTCCTGAAAATGAGAAACGATGAAGATCAACTATACTTGAGATACAGTCGAATGATTTTAGCGCCATCTTTTGACCGAGGTGGACGTTTCGAGTGTAATAATCTTAAACTTCAACATCTAAAAGCATCTGAACTGATGGTGGTCATGGTGGTCTACGAATACCAAGGTTGAGCACACACTGTTTAGTAAAGCAGACGCGTGATCACTTTAAAGTTATTTGATAATCCCTATAAAGAAGGTATGGTCAATTAGCAGGGCGAATGGCCTATTATTTTGCCTCAATAGCACCAAATACCCTTCCCCATTGATCTACAAGGAAGCCCTTGACGTATGCGCAGTTGTTTTATTTTATTGGAACCAAAGTTCCAAATGTAAATTTGGAATCAGGGACTTAGTATACAGCATAGCATCGCTTTCTTGTTCCCACCCCGATAACTACTTCGACATGGGACCTTGCTTGTTGCGTTCTCGTGTGTTTATGTGGGTATCTTCGATTCATCCAAGCGGTCCATGGAAGACGTATATATTTTTCTTACCAAAATAAAAGAAAATCTTCATGCACGATGACGCCCAATTCAAACTACTAGCACTAGCTGGTGTGTGAGCTTTTTACTCGCTAAAACTTGGGCGTGGAGGCTATTACGGTAAGATGGACATCACTGGCAGTATTTGGAAGGAAGTAGAGCTATAAGCTCGGCGGTCAGGCCAGCGGGCTTGGTGTTCTTTCGAATCAAAAGGACGAGTCGTACCTAGCTTATGATAAGTTACCCCATCTCAGATGAGACTGAGCAAAAGACACGGTATAAGTATGTGTTTGGTAGAGCCTTAGGGCTCAGGGTCTGGCGCTCTGTGAGGGAGGGTTTTAGGAACGCCGGCGCCGTGGGAGAGTCGTTAAGAAGATCTCTCTTATATAATTTTTTTAGGGAAGATGGTCGGCCTGCTTTGAGTATCATGTTCTATTCGTTTTCTTCTCGTAACTAGTCAGGTAGTTCGCTCTCGCATTTCTTCCGACGTAATTGGATGTTGGTGAGTTCTTTACTCATTCCTCTGTTTTAAATTATTATAAATAGCAATTTTCCTCTTTATTTTATCCTCGTCTTGGTAGTAAGTTATACATTGTCAGTTTCCTCTTTATATTATTTTTTGTCTTTTACATTTTCCTCTGATCTTTGTGAACCTTTTTTTTACTGAAGATGATGGTGATGGTTGGAGCAAGCTTCCTCCGTACGCTCTCGGCTCGGAGTACTTAGTACCGAGGGTTTCTGCTTTCAGCTTGCTGCTACTGCTCCAGCTGCTTCTTGGTTTCGATGATCTTACGGATAAGCACTGCTACGATTCCCCAGCCTTCCTCGTCTCGGAGCATGGTGTTCACAAGGTTGGCTCGAGTCAGAGTTACGCCGAGTGTTAGTGCCGTCGTGATTCTCCTGTGATCCCAACGACGACAGTGGATCTTATCTAACCTACCCTAACTTAATCTCTGAAGCACTCGGGTTTGCTCTCGATCGGAGGAGTTTAAATGTAGGTCTCATAGAGCACCAGATCATAGGCCTCTGGGTAACAGAAAAGCTGGTGATGATGAATGTGGTAGTGGTTGGACCACGCCGGTTGTCGCCTGGAGGGCGGTGGTCGAAGATTTTAGGGTTTGCAGTAGTTTATCTCTAACCTAACCTAATCTAACCTAACACAATAGAAAGCATAAGATCACCAGGGTGTTTTCTTAGCTGTTGCTTACTACCTGGTTCAGGCGTAGAGTCGGTTCCTGACGTGCCAGTAGTTTTTGGTTGGTGGTAGGAATACGGGTCCTAAGTGGGCCAGTTTGGGACTGTTACCGATCCAGGCAGCTTTCGGAAGTTAGCTAACATTTCAGTGCTGCGGGAGGGGTGGAACCCCGGAGTGCAAGAGCTTTAGTTTGTCATTGAAACTAGTATTGCAGTAGTTGAGAGGCTTCTGGCTTAGTAAGTGGAACATCTTGTAACTACGAAATGATGCATGCATCTTTAGTAGGGGCTTCAGTCCCCACTGGTTCCGACGATAAAGCTGACTTGTACACTTGTACAGCAAAGCCCTAAGATGTCTGGGTCCGTAGTCGGCGAAAGATCTCCGCAAGCTAGTATCTTGCGACCCCTGTCGCTAGTTAGCTGGTGGTACTCAACAAGATTTATCGTAGTGAAGCGACCGATTACGGATTCCGGCTCCGCCAGAGATTGGAATACCCCCAATTTTTTCTGAGTGTTCTGAAGTCAATCCAACCCATCTAAAGAGCTACTACTGTTCTTTATTCTATTTCTGAAAATTTCTACCATTAGTAGAACAAGGGGTCAACCACTGCCGTTGCCTGCTTATGCCATGACTGCCACTAACTGCCGATTACTACCGTTGACAGTTCAATTTTTGTACATTGACTGCCAACAGTGAACAACCCCTCCACTATAAAGTAAAAAAATCGAAAAAATATATTTTCAATAGGGAACTTTGCGCATGCGCATTTGATAAGCAACTTTTCTATTATTCTGCAATTTAATTAATTATTTATTTGTTTCTTTTTAATTGTTGTAACGGACAAATTCAATTAGATGATTAAAGCGGCTATTTGCCAGGAGGACTTAAATTTACAAAGAGAAGTTTTCTGAAGTAATAAAAATAATAATTAAATAAAGGGAGTAGTTCATTTTAATAAACAAAAGCGTAATAACGAACTTATAAATCATTTAAAAGGATTTCTATAATTACTGAATCCGTAACACGACCGCGTTAACCCATGCAGCATAGAGAAACTCCCACAACACAGGTCGTAGTGTGGCGCAACGGCGTAAATTAGCGGTGTAGCCGACGCTCTCACGTGACGAGTGCGTCCCTCGTGACGCTCACTGTTACATAGTGTTAGAGCACTAAATAACCTGTCCTATTAGACCTTATCCCCACACATATGTGGCCCCCAAAAATCCCAAGCGTTTTCTTGATAAGTGTTAGGACACTATTTTAGCATTGGTTTATTGCAACGACCTCTTTAGAGAAAACCTTCGTTGCATTGAATGCATTCGGCAATATATTTAAAGTTGAGGGAATAAAGTAGTAGTTTTGAACATAAAAAAAGTCTATGAATAGTTCGAAGTGATATTAATTCTAGCGGCCATTTTGTTAGATGTTTGTGTTGTAGCGTCCGGCTGGATGCCGACCGGAAGAGCCACTCCAGGCTAATGGTAAAAGTGTGTTGTAGCTCGGATACATGTTTATAGCATTTAACTTACTCACAGTTAAATCGGATTAATTTTTAGTTGAGACGAATTTTCATAATTTCAATGTTTTTTTGCTTATAATTTTAGCGAATTTAGGGATACAAATATTATTCGAACATCAAGAGCAACTATAACGTGTACCTTATTTTATTTAATTAACTCATCGCAGTTTACTAATTAAATATAACACTTAAAAGCACTTCGGTTGTTGAAAAATACCTCACATTTTGAACCCCGTTCGATGTACATTTGTATAAAAGTACTTTACTAACACTGCAATTAAAATGCATAACCTGAATCGGCGTAGAAGTGCCAATTTCAAGTTTTTAAATTAGTTTTAAACTATAAACTTTTTTATTTGTTTTTATTTTTATTCATCCTTGCTGAAAGTGCATCATGGGCTAGGCATGTCCTAGGGTAAAGTTTACTAGCGAAATAATTAAAAAAAATATCAGCGAGTCAATACATCGAGTTAATCAGCTTCACCACTACAACACTGGAAAAAAATCAAGTTTGAAGCTTTTTTGGCGTGGAATAGAAGCTAAAAGGAGTACACTATAAAACATAGCCATAAGGTGACAGCTACGTGACGTTTTTCGATATAGTCGGAAACTTATGAAAAGAATAAGGCAGAGCCTATGTCTTGCATAGTACAGATGGACGGAGCGAGGACTCTCTCTCTCTTTATCTCTAAAATTGATGCCACCAGATGCTACCAGACACATTTTTGTAATAGCGCATTGGCTCCGCCTATTTCTTCTCATAAGTTTCGGACTTTACTTTGGTTAGCTGAGCGGTCATGAGCCAACAGCGGTCGGTGCTGCGTTTACTTTCTGAGCGAAACACTAACTTACGGATCCAGGACTCGATCCTGTGCCTGGGATCTATTCTATTAGCTCTGTAGTTCAGCGCCGTATCACTAAGAATGAATTAATTCACGTTTTAAAATCCTAAAAGCTCCAAAACTTTGTCGACCACCTAGAAAAATTTAAAATTCAGAACTGCCCAGTGTTCATAGTTTCACTACAACAGCTCTACTTGACGTAACCGATGATAACCATCTAAGGCTGATTCTGAATCATACTGTTTGGCTCACTACCAATTTTCTCGCCATATATTAGACAGAGATACAGAATAAGCGATCAGTAAGCTGTTGGAAAATGTTCCATCGTGTCTAAATACGTCTAATATTGAGGGTGCCTGTAACGATGCCTGTGTTCAGTTCTTTAAGCATTGCCATTTGAGCCCAATAAGATTCGATCACAATTATCCAACTTTAATTTTCCTTATTTTATTATCAGCGTTATCGCCGATACCAGCAGATCTCTCTCGGCAACCATAAGAGCTAAATCTCCCGTTTAATTTTTAGTTTAAACCTTGAGTTATTTTTATTTAAAATCGTTAATCCTTACCACTCAAGTGTTTCGTTTTCTAAAGGTCTCTAGGTCTGGTAGGAAAATTCCTCGTCCCCCAGAACTTAGTCGTTTCTTTCTTCGGAGAGAAATCTCGAGGTCTACACATCCTTATTTTGTTATTAATAGTGATTTAATTTTTTTTACATCAAAAGTGTGTTTCATTTCTTACTACGAACTCCTTATCTTATAATATAATGTTTTCATCTGAGCAAAGCTTAAGAGAGATTTAATTTAACCCCGGTTTTCGGTGTTCTATGCCGACTTTTCGAAACCCTGATCTATATCCTAATTGTTAATATTTGATATTACAGAGAGCTAGCCACATTACCATACAGTGATATTTCCCAGCTGTGAATTATTCTACCTATATGTGAGCGACTGTTAATCCATAGGGGAAAGTGGGTGAATATCGACCACCTAAGACATTTTTTGTATAAAATCTCTAAATTTGTTTCAAAAAATCTGAATTTTTTTTATACATCCAGCATTCATACTTCCATGCTTCTTAGCAATTATTTGTTTTAAAAAGTTTTTTTACCTTAAAACCGTGCAGCAAATAATAATAAAAAAAACGCAAAGACTTATTTTTAGCACTGTAAAGCGCATGTTTACGCTTACGCTGATCTGTAAGGCACTGGTCGATATTGGACAAAGGTCGATATTCACCCACTTTCCCCTACACATTTTCTATAAACGCAAGCTACTGAACAAGCGTTAACACAGGGCCGTAGCCAAGGGTAGCAGGGTAGGCTCGGCCTGCCCTAGAAAATTTTAAGCCTGTTAATTAAACAATAAGTTCCTAATTGGTGCCGAAGAAGAAAACATTGGTTTAGAGAGAGTCAAATTTTTGCAAACTCTGGACAAAAAACCATCCTCAGAAGAGGTTATAGTGGTCAACGGATTTATACAATCCCAGAAGTAAGAAAACCCAGATTTTAGCTTTTCATCATACCTTGAAATTTTTTGAACCTGGCTTGGTAAAACAGTCTGGCAACGACCCTACGTTAACACCAGGGGGTCAATTCTCGACACTTCGTGATAAAACGAATATTCGTTTATGACGTCAATAGCGATGGAAACACTTAGAAACACATTGTGATTCCATTGTTACTGACGTCATAAACGAATATTCGTTTTATCACGAAGTGTCGAGAATTGACCCCCAGGACAGTTGCAAAACGTCATCCAAAAAAGAAAAATTGATGTATTAGGATTAGCAATGACATTCACACCTGTTATTACTTCCTGGGAGAATATGTTAAATAAAAGACGTTTTAAGATGATGTTTTAACTTGTCAAAAAAACACAGCTAAGCTTAACGATAGTGATATGAGGATATTGCTTTTTATTCTATAGACGCAATGTAATAGAAATGATTCTATACACATAATCGTTGCCAGAGAGTGTTTCTAAGAAACCCGATACTTTTACCCACAACGAAAGCATAATGAATGTCATCAACTTTCACCCTCATTTTGATATAAAAGAGGCTCCCCATCGATATAAAGCTGCAGGTTATTTGAAAGACACCAAAAATTAGATTAGAAATACTTTCAAGACGTCTTGTGTAACAAAATATTGCAAATTAATATTTTGTACTACATATTAGCACTAGGTATTATTATAATAAGATATACTAAGGATTCATACGACATAATAATAACATAATGGGGATTCGAATTTGATATTTTCAAGAAAATACGTTTCACCTATTCAGTTTCATAAAAACAAAAATAGAATTATAATCAAGTACCTATCGATTTATTATAACCTACAAATTACTTACATTTATTTTTCTTCCATTGGAATAATTACGTAATTACATGCCTTTAAGACAATAATTGAACCAAGTTCAAATATTAATGGATCCATACACTAATATTTCATTTAAAGAAATAAATTTAAACGCTGTTATTTACAGAATAATAACAGTTACTTAAAATGTAAAAAGATAATAAATTATATGTACCTACGAGTGTTCCATCTTTGGTATCGTCGACCTATTCAGTTTATGACTATTAGCTCTTCTTGCCCTGTTGGCCATTTTTAATAAAATTAGTTCAAAGTTAATCTCTAAATACAGGGGAAAACGAACTGCACTTCCTTGAGAGGTTGCCATTTTGGTTACATTGCTAACTGTCAGTTTATATTTTACAAGTGTATTGTCAAGACGTGGCAAACTCAGGTGACACAAGAATTTCAACCCAGGGATCATTTACGCCGGCGCCGCCAGCAATTTGTGACTTTCTCTTGTTGGGGTACTTTTAAGAAAAGTTATACGTCGACAATTCTGGCACTATTGAACAACCTAAAAAAATATTCGCAATCAAAGTAGTGAATATACATACACCCTTGACTATAACTCCAAAGAAAGCGGAGTTAGTTCTCTTCACTAGAAAAACAAAGTTAGGCAAAATGATCCCCTGCCGACCTTAAACGGAACTTCTTTAACTTTCGCAAACGAGGTGAAGTATTTGGGCATTACTTTAAACCAAAAGCTTAATTGGGGAAGCCACATTAGAAACAAATTAATTAAAGCAAACCTGGCATTTTGGCAGTGTCGTAGATTAATGGGAAAGACACGGGGTATTTCTCAAAAAGTCTCCTTCTGGCTCTACACCGCCATCATTAGACCTATGATTTGCTATGGAGCTCTCATCTGGTGGCCCAAAACCAGACACAACTATAAAATCTCTATTAGAAAAAAATCAAAGACTCTTTTGCCTTACGGTAACAGGAGCCATGAAAACCACACCCACCGCAGCTCTGGAGGCACTGCTCTGCCTCCCTCTATTGGACATACATGTGCAGGAGATGACAATTAGAGCCGCCCTTCGACTGCGAATATGGGTGTATTAGATATGGAATCTACGGACACGCCGAAATCCTCGAGAAATGCTCTAAAAAGCTACCTCTTTTGGAGATGCAGACCGTTTCACTCCTAAATATATATTCAATAGAAAATTTCTAATTCTGCTGAATCCAACAGAGACCATCGAAGCAGATATCTCAATATTCACTGATGGGTCAAAAAACCCAAGAGTTAACGGGAGCGGGTGTGTAGGTGTGTAATCACCAGAGCTCGCCCTCGAAAACATCTTATCACTGGGCAAATATGCTTCGGTTTTTCAAACCGAACTGATAGGTATATTACACAGCGCTAATATTATAATCCTAGATAGCAAAATACTCGGAAAATACACAATAAAAAGATTTTGATATCATCGGACAGCAAAGCTGCTCTGCAAGCTCTAAACACTTGCAAGATAACCTCCTCCTTTTGGAGCGCGTGAAGGCGCTGAACCAGATATCCAAAGATAATGTCCTTAGCCTTAGCTGGGTCAAAAGACAACAAGGAAATGAAAGTAACGAAAAAGCAGATGAGCTGGCTAAGAAAGGTTCAAAAAGTCTTCCCTGTGGCTCTGAACCAATCATAAAACCAGCCCTAAAAACTGTTGATGCCCTCCTTAAGAACCATACTCTTCTAATACACACTACAAGATGAACAAATAATGCAAGCTGTCGCCAGAGCAAGAACTCCATACCAGCTCCCTCCAGAAAGCTTCGAAACTAGTGTCTAAAGCTGTTCCGATTTAATCTACGTATAGTTACAGGGATACTCACGGGACACTGTCGGCTAAATAAGCATCTTCAGACATTGGGAATAGTAGATAATCCCTGATGTCGAGCATGCGATCACGAAAATGAGACCGCTGAAAACGTGCTTTATCAGTGTCCAGCTCTAGCGTCTACAAGAGAATCCGTGTTGGGCGACTTCTAACTCGACATGGCTAGAATAAGCGCCATTGCTCCGGCCAGAGTTCTGGAGTACATCCTAAAAGTGGGATGACTTGGAACCTCATGAGCCTGGGGAGGCTGTTGGAGGCCTAAGTGCGGGGAGCTTGCTCTGCCTCCACTAATAATCCAGAATTCATAATCCAGTAAATATACACCGACAGTGTGTGAAAATGTGATGGAAAATCTCATTAAAAGAGGCCGTACTTGCGTCGCTGCTAGAGATGGCCAGAGGCAGTCATTTGAGCGAGATTTTGTGCCAAACATAATTTCCAAGTTTAAATAAACAATTTTGGTCAACCACGCTACTGTATTTTATTTCGATCAATACTTATTTAAAAAAAGAAGTAGTATAGTTCGTTTTAAGACACCCTGTAGAAAATGTTGTTAGACTCTTTAAGGTAATTTAGAACAAACTTGATGCTAAAGCTTAATAGACCTAAAACAAACCATTCCACAGTAGGCCAAGAGCCATGCAAAATCAGACAAAACCAACTTTTGTTGTGTCACCAAAGTACCATGCAAATCTCACGAAAATAAGTATATTCTAGCCGCCATTTTAGATCCACCATTTTGAGTTTTTCATTTTTTATATTAAATTCGTGATCAGAGACATCGAAAACACTTAAATACGAAGTGTCATGCAATTTCCATTAACCCGCCAGCGGGCGCATGGGGTGTCACGGGTGTCACAGACCGCTTCGATCTTTAATGTTAATTATTTATGTTCTTAATAATTATTTTCTAGAGCTAATTTTCACTTTGCTGATTATTTGGGCATAATTAATAATATCCTTGATCGGTTAGCTTATCATAAGACACGTTTCAGTTTTATAAGCGTTTCCAGTCTGCGAGACGTATAATAGCCGTCCGAGTAGTGATATTTTCTGAATTCATGCCAAAAGGTCCAAACAATGCTTGAAAAATATTTTTCCTTTTGCCTTAATTAATTATGTATTGATTTAATTAAGAAATTGTTTTTAATTTGCTTCAGACTTCTAAAATAAGAGGACACAACTGAAACCAACTGTAACTCGTTTTGTTTTAGAATATTTTTTGTTTTTAATAATAACAACATTATTATTTTATGTTTTTGGTTATCGAATTTTAAATTTTATATGTTTATATTCTTATTCCTTATTGTTTATAATAAAATTTTCACATTTCTAATCAAAAAAACTATTTTTTTCTGCTAAAACTGCAAGCGGTCTCTGAGACCGCCGCGCCCTTCCTTGGCCAAAAGTCTAGTGCGCCCGCTGGCGGGTTAAAATTAATATATTCTAGTTGCCATTTTGAATCCGCCATTTTGAGTTTCTTATTTTTTATAACAAATTCGTGATCAGTGACTTCGCAAACACTTAAATACCAAGTTTCATGCAAATTCTATGAAAATTAATATATTCTGGCCGCCATTTTGAATCCGCCATTTTGAATCCGCCATTTTGAATCCGCCATTTTAAATTTTTTATTTTATATATCAAATTCGTGATCAATGACCTCGAGAACACCTTAATACCGAGTTTTATAAAAGTATGATGAAATCTTGAATTTTATCCTCTTTTATACGCAGCCTTGTCCCACTGTGCCTTTTTGAGATATTAGTGCCTTAGTGGTGGCGTCAGAGATTTTCTATCTAGAAATTTCAAAAGCCTTGATTTCCTTGCCTTGTAGAGGGTAAAAAAAGGGTAAAAAAAGAGGGTAAAAATACAACTTTTAGCATGAAAATGGGAAATTTGTTAAATGTGACATCCATTGATGGTAGTGTTGCAAATAAATAATTTTATAGTAGGGAAGTAGGGAAGCGCTGCTAATAATAATAATTAACATCACACACACACATGATACACGTTGGCAAACGTACACCCTCTTTTCTATTTGAGCTTTAGCAATATTGACAAATTGATTTGGAATTGCATGAAGTAAAGGGAGAAACAATTCATCCTCCATTGAACTATAAGTAATGACTTGGGCAGACAATCATTTTGTAGAATTTAGTTCAATTTAATGTTGTCACTAAAGTTAATTTGAAAGCTTGCTTTTAACCTTTTATAAAGAAAGTTTTTCTTGTTAGTTTACAATCTTGAAGATATCAAAAATGTTTTCCTTTTTTCTTTAAGTTAGTGAAAAAAACACAAACTTTTAATTAATTTAAGAGTAAAATAAGGGATAGCTTTAAGCTTTCCTCTTTTTTTTAAGTAACCCGGACGTATTACGTTAAAAATTGGTTTATTTTAATTAAATTATTTTTTAGGGGTTACTTTTAATAAAATTTTCTTAAGTTTTCCTTTTTTTTTAAAAAAAGTAGGATACTTTTCGGGTTAAAATTTTTATTACGTTATTAGCATAAAAGGTGGATTTAAATATAAAAGCAACATGAAATTTGGTTATAGCTAAGTACGTAGTGCTAACGTATATCAATTAAGATTATGTATTAGATATCTGATACTAGGGAAAAAACTTAATTTACATAATGGGTCATTATTAAGCTTAAATACATTAAAATAAGTAAATTCAACACTTTACATAAAAAGCTTCGTTTACGCTTTTACATTTCTTATGTTAAAAATATACAGCAAGAGCAAAAACGATTTAAGACTAAAATTGCATAAAGTTTCTTGCAGTTTTATCAAAACTACCTTCCGCTTGTGCTTTCACATTTTCATTGTGCGGAAATTTAAAATTGTTAGTTTTTTTGCATTACCTACTTGTAAATTGAGCATGCCGATAAAAATTAAATTATTTGAAATTCTATAATTATCACTTTTTTCTATCAGGCTCTTGCGTTTATACTTACGTTACTACTGCATATTGCATAATCCAGCTCGATAGCTCGCTTTCTATCGTGCCCATTTGGTGGAATTGCTTAATTTTATAAAAATATACCACCTTGTATAGTTTTACATTTTTCGAAATGTCCCTAATAAACACAAAATGGCTTGACACGCTGAAATCAAAATGTTCAGGCCCGTTAGTTAGCTACAAATTACGGATTTAGAAAATAGTGGAGTAGAAATATGAAAAAAAAATCCAGTTATGGTAAATTGCTCCCATCGGCAATTTTATGCCTGAATATAATTCAAGACTATGTCATAAACCACCTCTGAAGTTTTGAGGTTCTGACGAGTGCAGCAACGTTCTTCTTAAACTTTCACGTTTTCTTTCTTCAAAAGAGAATTATCTCGAGTTGTAATCATCGGATAGAAAATAAGTATTATAAAGGATTGTTTGGTATTAAATACCGAAAATTTCTAGCCCAATTTTTAACGATGCAGAATTTTATCCGGATGCTGGACTGGAGTATTACAGCATACTGGAAATTTTGTATCGTTTGAAGCAGCTGCTTGTCATTTTTTCTGTAGTTTTTCTCTAGGACCGCCTCTGAGATCAAAATGGAGATAATTTTTACATTCCCATGTCGAGCCCTTCAAGCTCTTCCATTTGAGTCCAATCTCTACAAGATTGAACCAGAATTACTTAATTTTAATATGCCCTACTTTACTATCAGCGTTATCAGCGATAACAGCTGATTTCCCTATAATTCGGCAATCATTTAATTTTTAATATAACTTTTAAAGCATTTTTAACGGTATAAACATTATTTTACCCTTATCACTTGAGCATTTCGTTATCTAATGGTTTTTAATTATAGGATTGAAAAGTTTTAAATTCATTCAGAACCATGTAGAGTGGTAAAAATTCTTGTTGGAGTTGATGTTGTGTTTTTTTACCTCAGTAATTAATTAGCACCCCTAAGTATTTTCCCAGCCCTTAATTAATTTTTATAATTACTTTAAGGTTGAAATTTTAATTGATAATAATTATAAATTTTCTACCGACTAGCTTGATATTTTTGTACGGTTTCAATGAGCTAAGTGTTATCATCGCTCGCCCTTTATTTTAAAAAATTTTAATTTAATCATTAAAATGTAATACGTATATTAAGCGATAATTCTCCTTGAGTACAATTTGAGTTTTTTGTTGGTTGTCTAGTAAATAGGAGTTGGTCGTCGGATTTCCAATAAAAGCTTCCACTCCATTTTGATAAAGGACTTCTCGTTTCACCATCGTGGTGAGCAGGAGCGCGCTTTTATTAGTTTCCTTTCAGTCAAAATCCCCTTGCCTTCAGCAAATCCGTGCGGACTGATTGGATTTAATTAATTAATTTTTATTTTGTTTTTCTTGTTGCCTTCAGCAAACCCGTGAGTTCATATTTCGACGCTAGGACTATTGATCTCTCTAGAAGACCAGATTGGATTTCAAAGAAAGGACTATTATTGATCTGGTGAAATACGTAGTCCCTGGTTCCTTCCTTTTAGGGCTAGTGATCTATCTTAGAGGATCAATTAGGATCTCAAAGAGAGGACTAATTGTGCTCTAGAAGGAGAAATACCTCTCTCTGCCCTCCTATGTCTCATCAGGACAATTGATCTCTCTTAGAGGACTAGATTGGATCTCAAAAAGACTATATTGATCTGGTGAAATACGTAGTCCCTGGTTTCTTCTTTTTAGGACTAGCGATCTCTTTTAGAGGACCAATTCGAATCTCAAAGAGAGGACTATTGTGCTCTAGAAGGTGAAATACCTCTCTCTGTCCTCCTATGTCTCATCAGGACTATTTATCTCTCTTAGAGGACTAGATTGGATCTCAAAAAGAGGACTATTGATATGGTGAAATACTTAGGCCCTGGTTCCTTTCTTTTAGGGCTAGTGATCCCTCTAGAGGATCAATTCGAATCCCAAAGAGAGGACTATTGTGCTCTAGAAGGAGAAATACCTCTCTCTGCCCTCCTATGTCTCATCAGGACTATTGATCTCTCTTAGAGGACTATATTGGATCTCAAAAAGAGGACTATTGATATGATGAAATACTTAGGCCCTGGTTCCTTTCTTTTAAGGCTAGTGATCCCTCTAGAGGATCAATTCGAATCCCAAAGAGAGGACTATTGTGCTCCAGAAGGAGAACTACCTCTCTCTGCCCTCCTATGTCTTATCAGGACTATTGATCTCTCTTAGAGGACTATATTGGATCTCAAAAAGAGGACTATTGATATGATGAAATACTTAGGCCCTGGTTCCTTTCTTTTAAGGCTAGTGATCCCTCTAGAGGATCAATTCGAATCCAAAGAGAGGACTATTGTGCTCTAGAAGGAGAAATACCTCTCTCTGCCCTCCTATGTCTCATCAGGACTATTGATCTCTCTTAGAGGACTAGATTGGATCTCAAAAAGAGGACTATATTGATCTGGTGAAATACGTAGTCCCAGGTTCCTTCCTTTTAGGACTAGCGATCTCTTTTAGAGGACCAATTCGAATCCCAAAGAGAGGACTATTGTGCTCTAGAAGGAGAAATACCTCTCTCTGCCCTCCTATGTCTCATCAGGACTATTGATCTCTCTTAGAGGACCAGATTGGATCTCAAAGAGAGGACTATTGATATGGTGAAATACTTAGGCCCTGGTTCCTTTCTTTTAGGGCTAGTGATCCCTCTAGAGGATCAATTCGAATCCCAAAGAGAGGACTATTGTGCTCCAGAAGGAGAACTACCTCTCTCTGCCCTCCTATGTCTTATCAGGACTATTGATCTCTCTTAGAGGACTAGATTGGATCTCAAAAAGAGGACTATTGATATGATGAAATACTTAGGCCCTGGTTCCTTTCTTTTAAGGCTAGTGATCCCTCTAGAGGATCAATTCGAATCCAAAGAGAGGACTATTGTGCTCTAGAAGGAGAAATACCTCTCTCTGCCCTCCTATGTCTCATCAGGACTATTGATCTCTCTTAGAGGACTAGATTGGATCTCAAAAAGAGGACTATTGATATGATGAAATACTTAGGCCCTGGTTCCTTTCTTTTAGGACTAGTGATCCCTCTAGAGGATCAATTCGAATCCCAAAGAGAGGACTTTTGTACTCTAGAAGGAGAACTACCTCTCTCTGCCATCGTATGTCTCATCAGGACTATTGATCTCTCTTAGAGGACTAGATTGGATCTCAAAAAGAGGACTATATTGATCTGGTGAAATACGTAGTCCCAGGTTTTTTCCTTTTAGGACTAGCGATCTCTTTTAGAGGACCAATTCGAATCTCAAAGAGAGGACTCTTGTGCTCTAGAAGGAGAAATACCTATCCTTGCCCTCCTATATCTCATCAGGACTATTGATCTCTCTTAGAGAACCAGATTGGATCTTAAAAGGGAGGACTACTGATCTGGTGAGTTCACATTCTCTTTGCACTAGGTTTAGTGATCTCTTTCTTAAGAGAAAGGACTAGTGATCTGGTGGGAAATAGCGTCCCTATTTATCCAGGCCTATTGATCTCTCTTAAAGGATCAGATTTGATCTTAAAGAGAGGACTAGTGGTCTGGAACTACTTCGGCCCCGTTCGGGTCTTCGGATCTCGAAGACGAAGATAATATATGGATTATAAAGGCTTATAAATTGTACAGTAAACTTATCAGATAAAAAAAATTTATTATTCGACACAATAAATTTTGGTGCTAAAACAATAATTAAAAAAAGAAAATAATTTTTCCTTTTATTATCGCGGGTTAAGCTTTCCTTACAATTTTCTTTCAAGTATTATACCTACATAGAAAGAAAACTATAAACTTATGATTAACGACTTTTTAAACAAATTTAAACTGCGCATAATAAAGTATACATAAATTAAAAAAAATTTCCCATGTATTCTCAAGTAGTTTGTTAATTACTTTTTAAAATTTGATGACAGTTTTGTATTATAATACAAAACAGAAGATAAGAAGTTTTTTCATTTCATTACATAAATTAAATTTCTAAAAAAAAATTTAATTGTGCTTTATTAAACAAAAACTTTTCTTTCAATTTTAATTTTTTTTGGAAAATGTTAATTTTTCTATATTGTTTCAATTATACTTTTTTAATTTCAATTAAAAAACTTTTAAATTGTTTAAGTAATTTTATCTTTGTGTTAATTAATTTTCATTAAAACTTTTTCAAAAAATAACCATAGAGATAGCATCAGACATTTTTTGTTATACCTACCTGTGCTTTTTTATACTGAAAATAGTAAATAAAGTATCACTTTAACCGCATCGGTAGATAAAGTAATACTTTAACCCTCCATAAGGCGCGTTTTTTCCTCTTGGATCTAGGCAAGTTTTTATTGCGAATATTTTAAAATCTAATTGAAATATCGGCATGTGCCTTTCTGACATCTTAGAATGGGCTATTTACAATAGTTTGCCAAAGTTGCATCTTGATAACTGTCGTAGTTTATAAGTAACTGGCGAGTAAAAAAACAGGATTGCCTGGACGGGTGTCTTAATTTTAAGAAATTATTATCCATTTATTAGGAAATATTTTAAGGAATAAAAAAATAGTTTCTTAGAATTAAAGACCATCCAATAAACAGTCCTAAAACAGAAGTCTTTTTATCAATATGTGACGTGACCTAAGCTGCACAAAAATGCTCTTGAATGAAGATAAATATGGGCAAACTATGTAGAGAAAATACTGTCACGTTTGGTTACATGACCGCCTGGATATTCCTTCCAGGCTTGTACCAGGATGATTAGGGGTTGTATTAAAACACATGTTGGTATTTATATCTAAGTATAAAATATAATTATTAAATCTATTCTTACATGTAATAAAATACTAAGGGTAGGATCGACATCTTCGAATCCTGGATTAACACTTCGATCTGGGAACCTCTGGAGGACTCGCTTCCTTCGAATCCAATCGATAACTTCTAAGTCAACTGACTTCTTTGGAGCTCGATACCCAACTCACTCCTACAATTCTAATGTTCCCTGACCTAAGTGTTTGTTATTGTATTTCATTCTTTAAGTTCCTTCCTCAACTTAATAAAATGTTACAATCTTGCAAACATTGCATTTCCTTACTTTAGTAATTAATAATACGACTCTTTACAACAATGTGCATCGCCGGCACATTCTAGAGTTGTGTACATTTCCTTGTTCCTATTATCTAGTTTACTAATAATGTACTAACAATTGATTACAACACATTTTGGATTATTCTACAATCCTGGATAATGTCCATATGTGACATTACCCCCTCCTTTAAAAAAACGACTGTCCCAAGTCGTGCACCCCTTACATATTAAAAAAAATTCCTGAAAAGAAAAATTTATACTAAAATACCTAACAATAAGTTTTAGTTTTCACAATAAGTTTTAAATACTAAAAAAAAAATTTTTAAATGAACAATAATTGTAACATTCGTACACTCTTTACACAATAACAACCTCATCAAAATATATAAAATAGACAACTATAAGTTTTACATTACAAATGAAAACTCAAATAAACGTTTGTAACATGAGCTAAAATTATTGAACTTAAAAAAAATTACACGTAAGTTTTTTCCAGAGCACTTCACTATTTTGTAACACTTTATTTATTTATTAACATTGTATCTTAACTATCAATTTATTGTCCTAGGTCGCGAAGAATGTTTAGTCGCTGCACTTCCTTGTTTTATGTTTCTTCATCTTATTTGCTGACTTGCCGTTCGATTGTCCCCAGCTCTCTTCTTTAATTTTCTTTGACGTTTTCTTATTTATTTGTATTTCCTTTTGGTCCATATTCGTTTTTCCCATAACAATTATTTAAATCTACATCTCTGTATCTGTAGTTTTCACTTTAAAACCTTATTTATATTCTTTTTCCACCTCTCGTATCTTCGTTTAGTACCATTTTACACATTTCTTTGAGCTGAGTTCGATTGTTCTTTTTTGTTTAACACCATTTTTGACCAACTTTGACTGCTATTTTCGACTGCTTCTATATGATATTGGTTTGTTGTGGCTGAACTGCGTATTCTACTGATTTTTTCAATCTGTTTATCGGCTGCGACCATGTGAATTGCTCTGTTTTTTGTCGGATTTCAATTTCGTCTCATGTTACATATTTGTTCCGTGGTGTTCTCGTTTACATGAAAACAAAATTTAGTGTACATAAACAATTCTTTAAACATTTTTATCTTAAAATTAATTTATAACTACCCTTTGATTTACTTTTATCCCAATAAACTTAATATTTTAACTAACATTTCAAAATACATACAAACAATTCTTTATTCGCAAACTTGGTTACTCAAACTTTAACTTTCCTTTTTTGTCTCCTTTTTGTTTATCTGTTGTTTATTTGCCCAGTTGCCCCGTAGCCCTTTTTTGATTTTCCTAATTCCTTTTCTTTGGTTTCTTTGCTGATTAATAATTTAGGAAGTTTTTCACTTTGCCGTTTCGTTTTAAACTTTTACTTCATTTGTCCAAGTAAACTTCTTTACCCATTTGTGTATCCTTTATTCTACCCTTATTTTATCAATTTCCTTTGATAAGTTTCATTATTCCTTGTGCCCTCTTTAATTATTACCCCTTTTTAAATTCCTTATTTGTGCCCTTATTTCGTTAATTATAACCTTATGATCCATTTATCTTTATCCTATGTTCATTTATAAACATAATTATACTATTATTTTGAATGTTTTGAGTATTAATGCAACTTAGCGGTAAGATTTTAAATTTTGTGCACATGTACGGCGAATTTTGCATTAATAATCGTATCATTCATGTTGGGTCCGGACCCTTTACATTATTTATCATTTCTCTCATTACCTTTTATTCCATGGATCTCATATTTCGTTAGGCACGTCTTCTCTGGGGTTCCATTTGCACAATCTTGACTCTCCTGTTTCGGCAGGCTTGCCACATAATTTATTCCATTGGATGAGTCCATATTCTCATCTTCTTTGACAGGTACATCTTCAATTTTTCTCTTTTGTGGACAGGGTTTTTGACATCTTCTTCTTTCGCAGATTCCAAAAATTGTAGTAAACGGCACTGACTTCGTAGTTTCTTTTTCTTCCTCACTTCCTTTTCTATCTTCGTTTCTATTTCTTCTTCATCTTCTTTGTTAATTAGGGCTTTTCTCTTTTCTTTTATTATTTCGTTTTCTTCTCTTTCTCCATGTTCTTCTTTGATTATCTTTTCTTCTCTTTTAATGATGATGGTGGTATTTCTTTACGCTGGCGACAACTCTTTATTTTTCTAACGATTTCGATTGTAGTAGGCGAAGATTCTTCTCAAGATTCCAATATAACCATTTAACATCGACGTTAACGAATGACTACCCATATTTACTCAACTTTTTGTAGTTCGTCGCCTTCAGACCATTAGATTGTTGGTATTTCCACTATGTTTCCACCATCAGAGGACTGGCATTTATTTTGACTGGGGCTGCTATTTTTCTTAATTTTCTTCTAGTTTGATAAAAAAATTTCCATCGATATTATCTGTCCGATTCCCATGTTCCATTGTACGGTAGTATGCGGCTAACTCAAACTCTTCGTTTCAAAAAATTCTCTTTAACTTCTGACCAGGAGCGATAATTTACAAGTTTTTCCTTACAATTTCCACAATAATTCAATTTACATTAACAAGAACAATTATTTCTCATTTCAAGCAACACACTAATTTTCAAGATTTTATCATCTTGTACCCATTATCATCTTATGTGTCCTGACATAAGGCATCCATTATCATCTTATGTATCTCTGACATAAGGCATCCATTATCATCTTATGTATCTCTGACATAAGGCATCCATTATCATCTTATGTGTCTCTGACATAAGGCATCCATTATCATCTTATGTATTCCTGACATAAGGTATCCATTAATCCATCTCATGTGTCCATCACATAAGGTATCCATTATTCCTCTCATGTGTCTATCACATAAGGCATTTTTAATCCATCTCATGTGTCTATCACATAAGGTATCCATTAATCCATCTCATGTGTCCATCACATAAGGTATCCGTTAATCCATCTCATGTGTCCATCACATAAGGTATCCATTTACTTCTTTGTGCGCGTCGCTTGATCTCATCTTCTGTGTTTTGTTCTCTCTTCTTGTAATTTTACTTGTGGTCTTTATTTTGCTTCTCCTATCTTGGTCCATTCTTCCAGGTGACTATGTAATTAGGGAAAGGTAATACTTGAAATGTGGGGAACAGAGTTGGCTATTTTCTGTCCCGACGATCCCAGTTTTTCCTTCAATAATTGGAAATGTTCGACACAGGGGTGGCTATTTCCTGTTTCGACGATCTCGGTATGTGCGACACAGGGGTGGCTAATTCCTGTCCCGACGATCTCGGTTCTTCCCTTAAGTATTGGAAATGTGGGGAACAGGGGTGGCTATTTCCTGTCCCGACGATCCTAGTTTTTCCCTTAATTCGCTTCTCTGTTTAACCACTTTTGTCTTTTGCTTCGTCCTTTTCGATTGCATCCTTCCTTTTCTGAAACATAGCATTAATCTTTCCCGCCGCTATACTCTAGCTAATTTCCAAGACTATCTACTTTTGGCTGTTTTCTAAAATTTTCCATCATTTTTTAACATTTTAATTTCTCCGTTAATTACTCTAAATTTTACACTATTTTTCTACACCCTTAGTTTGTATTAAATACTCATACTTACAAATAACTCTATAACTAAATATTCCTAAAACTAAATAAAAATTCACATTATTTAAAATCTCGATCTGGAACCTCCGGTTCCTCGACGGGCCACGCCCATCACAGCTTGTCCAGAGCTTACTGTGGACCGTTGCTTATTGCAAAGCTTCAATTGATATTTGAACTGTCCTCTTTGCTGCCCCAAATATTTCCATAACCATTTTGATATTTTAATAAAAAGTTTTCCAAAAATCACTAAATTATTTGGCTGTGCGAAATTTATCGTTTGCTCGTAAAATTTCGCGTCTATCAAACCTTTTTCAACTTTTTCAATTATTTGTGATAAATATTTTTGAGCTAATACTTTTTCTATGTCCCTCGTATACGACATTTTATTTAATCCACTTATTTAATCTTGACGCAGCGAATTCTTCATATTAATTTTATATCTATTACAAACATTTAAGTAGTACACTTACGCAACCTTATAAATAACAATTATTAATTAATTAACTCCTAGAAAAAATATTAAATTTATTATACACATAATTTAAAAATATACCCCTAAAAAAAATTATTATTTTAAAATTATCAACATATTATTATTTTCGTCTCGTTCTGACTCGTTCTTCACCTAATAATAAAAATTAAATACAACTAAAAAAAAAATTTTTTCTTAACATTTTGGAATTTCGGCGATTCCAAAATTACGGCCTTTAGAGCCGGCGCCTCCACCATATGTCACGTTTGGTGCCATATGGTGGTGTTGATATCTATGGTATAAAATATAATTATTAAATCTATTCTTACATGTAATAAAATACTAAGGGTAGGATCGACATCTTCGAATCCTGGATTAACACTTCGATCTGGGAACCTCTGGAGGACTCGCTTCCTTCGAATCCAATCGATAACTTCTAAGTCAACTGACTTCTTTGGAGCTCGATACCCAACTCACTCCTACAATTCTAATGTTCCCTGACCTAAGTGTTTGTTATTGTATTTCATTCTTTAAGTTCCTTCCTCAACTTAATAAAATGTTACAATCTTGCAAACATTGCATTTCCTTACTTTAGTAATTAATAATACGACTCTTTACAACAATGTGCATCGCCGGCACATTCTAGAGTTGTGTACATTTCCTTGTTCCTATTATCTAGTTTACTAATAATGTACTAACAATTGATTACAACACATTTTGGATTATTCTACAATCCTGGATAATGTCCATATGTGACAATACTCCATCTCTGATCGAGATTAAGAATAGTAATCCTCAGCCATTTACAATGGGTTAGGCTTTTAGAGTTGAATGGCACCACTGGTAAAGTCTGAGAACGCTTAGATTCAAATTTCGAACATTTGTCAGAAATTTTCCCCGCCTAATTCGTTTTCAATAAAAAAAATGATTTCCTTTTATCTTTTGTAATAGATTATCCATTATAAACGTCAATTAAAAGTTATTTAAGCATTTTAAGCTATTAACGAATAATAAAACATTAGTAATGTGTACACCAAAAACATTTTAAATTACAAAATCGATTTGGGAGCGATGACCATATTAGATTTATTATAGTCAAAAGGTAGGTAGAGGTATATATACCTCTATTCAGGATACTCTAACTGGGTATTATTCTGATTTACGGTAAACCATTATTTTCTGTTTTAAAAGAAAATTGTTGAAAAGCAAATCTCGGAAGAATCGGAAATAAACGACCATGAAAATAATAAATATAAAGAGTTTTCAATTGTAGTTGTTTTTTTAAAATAATAAAAACGAGAAATTTAATTTAAAAATCACAAACGTACGTTTATTGAAAATTGAAACTCACTTTAAATCGATAAATCAAATAAAAATACTTCTAACTTCAAATGGAAGTGTAACTAAGTTAACATTTTTATTGTTTTCTGAGACTTTTTGTCATCTTCCTGGCAAAGGATATGTTTGTAATTATTTAAAAATATACTATATAAACTCTCTTAGCCCAACAATAGCATCCTACTTTGAAAATATAAAGCTACCCATTGCTACAATTGCATTCCGTACCCTTTCACTTGTCTAATAAACTTATTACTATTAGTTCCGATGTAGGTCTCAAGTTAGTCCCAAAGTAAACCATAACTGTGCTTTAAATTGCTTTGGAAGAAAAACAAATATCACATAGAAACTCACTAATTCGTCTTGGGAACACCTACTTAAACTCCCAGAACAACGATTCGTGCACTTAACAATAACTAAATAAAAATCACTAACAGACTCATTATAAATTCAATTGAAATCCAATAGGCTGTACAATTGATTAAAATAATCTTAGATTCATAACACATTTTCAACACCACCATATGTAATATTACTCAGCTCCCGGTGAAGCACTAACGTCCGTAATGCGAGCACGAAGAAGTACAAAAGTTTCTCAAAGGTTCATTAAAAATATTAAATGGCAGTGCCGTATTGCACTACTTGATAGTACAAGTAGTGAGGAGATCCTTAGCACTCTTATTTAATGTATTGATATTACTCAGCCCTAGGTGAAGCACAAGCGTCGTCAATGCTAGCACAAACAAGCACAAATAATTCTCAAAGGTTCATTCAAAATTATTGAATGGCAGTTCTATATTTTGCTGAGACTACAGGGAGTATAGGTGCTGAGGGGGTGCTATGCATTCTCATTTAATATATTACTGAATATTACTCAGCCCTCGGTGAAGCACAAACGTCGGCAGTGCGAGCACAAACAAGCACAAACTATTCTCAAAGGTATATTCAAAAGTATTGAAGGCAATACTGTATTTTCCTGAGACTACACGGAGTATAGGTGCTGAGGGGGTGCTATACATCCTCATTTAATATATTTCAGAATATTACTCAGCCCTCGGTGAAGCACAAACGTCGGTAATACGAGCACAAACAAGCACAAATTATTCTCAAAGGTTCATTCAAAAATATTGAATGATAGAGCTGCATTTTGCTAAAACTACTGTAACAAGTGCTGAGCATCACATTTGACATATTAAAATTACTCAGCTATCGGTGAAGCATAAACGTCGGCAATGCGAGCTCAAACAAGCACAAATTATTCTCAAAGGTTCTTTCAAAATTATTTAATGGGAGTTCTGTATTTTGCTGAAACTACAGGGAGTATAGGTGCTGAGGGGGTGCTATGCATCCTCATTTAATATATTACAGAATATTACTCAGCCTTCAGTGAAGCACCAACGTCGGCAATGCGAGCACAAACAAGCACAAATTATTCTCAAAGGTTCATTAAAAAATATTGAATGATAGAGCTGCATTTTGCTAAAACTACTGGAAGTATAAGTGTTTAGCATCTCATTTCATATATTTAAATTACTCAGCCATCGGTGAAGCACAAACGTCGGCAGTGCGAGCACAAATAAGCACAAACTTTTCTCAAAGGTTTATTCAAAAGTATTTAAGGTAATTCTGTATTTTGCTGAGACTACATGGAGTATAGATGCTAAGGGGGTGCTATGCATCCTCATTTAATATATTACTGAATATTACTCAGCCCTCGGTGAAGCACAAACGTCGGTAATGCGAGCACAAACAAGCACAAATTATTCTCAAAGGTTCATTCATAAATAGTGAATGATAGAGCTGCATTTTGCTAAAACTACTGGAAGTATAAGTGCTTAGCATCCCATTTAATATATTAAAATTACTCAGCTATCGGTGAAGCACAAACGTCGGTAATGCGAGCACAAATAAGCACAAACTATTCTCAAAGGTTCATTCAAAATTATTGAATGGCAATCTGTATTTTGCTGAGACTACAAGGAGTTTTGGTGCTGAGGGGGTGGCTATGCATCCTCGTTTAATATAATACAAAATATTACTCAGCCCTCGGTAAAGCACAAACGTCGTGAATGCGAGCACAAACATGAAGAAAAGGTTCATTCAAAAATATTGAATGATAGTGCTACATTTTGCTAAAACTACTGGTAGTTTAAGTTCTGAGCATCCCATTTAATATATTAAAATTACTCAGCCATTGGTGAACCACAAACGTCGGCAATGCGAATACAAATAAGCACAAACTATTCTCAAAGGTATATTCAAAAGTATTGAAGGCAATACTGTATTTTGCTGAGACTACAGGGAGTATAGGTGCTGAGAGGCTGCTATGCATCCTCATTTAATGTATTACAGAATATTACTCAGATCTCGGTGAAGCACAAACGTCGGCAATGCGAGCACAAACAAGCACCAATTATTCTCAAAGGTTCATTTAAAAATATTGAATGATAGAGCTCCATTTTGCTAATACTACTGGAAATATAAGTGCTTAGCATCCCATTTAATATACTAAAATTACTCAGCCATCGGTGAAGCACAAACGTCGGCAGTGCGAGCACAAATAAGCACAAACTATTCTCAAAGGTGTATTCAAAAGTATGGAAGGCAATTCTGTATTTTGCTGAGACTATAGGGAGTATTGGTGCTGAGGGGGTGCTATGCATTCTCATTTAATATATTACAGAATATTACTCAGCCCTCGGTGAAGCACAATCGTCGCCAATGCGAGCACAAACTAACAGAAACTATTCTCAAAGCTTCATTCAAAAATATTGAATGACAGTACTGCATTTTTCTGATAGTACTGAGAGTATAAAAGCTGAGCATTCCATTTAATATAATAATATTACTCAGCCCTCGGTGAAGCACAAACGTCGGCAATGCGAGCACAAACAAGCACAAATTATTCTCAAAGGTTCATTCAAAAATATTGAATATTAGTGCTGCATTTTGCTAAAACTATTGGACTATAAGTGCTGAGCATTCCATTTAATATATTAAAATTACTCAGCTATCGGTGAAGCACAAACGTCGGTAATGCGAGCACAATCAAGCACAAACGATTCTTAAAGGTTCATTCAAAAATATTTTATTACAGTGCTGTATTTTGCTGAGACTACAGGGAGTATAAGTGCTGAGGGAGTGCTGAGCACCCCCATTTAATATATTAACCCTAGAAAGGCCAGTGGGGTCTTTCGGACCCCATTTCATTTGTAGACTTAGATTTTTATACTTAATTTTCGAATTTCAGTCGTGCTGAAAAAAAAAGTTTATAGTTTTGGCATTTCTAGCTCTACTAATTGGGGTCCAATGATTCGCAATGGTAGTTCTTGGTCGTTTCAAATCGTGGCCTTTCTAGGGTTAATATTACTCATCTTTCGGTGAAGCACAAATGTCGGTGATGATTAAAGGTAAAATATCTTAAAAGTTCAATTAAGATGGCTCACTATCGTGAGAACAGCATTTTTTGAGGCGACTGTGGCTAGCACTATGTTAGCAATTATTTCAACGTATCTTAGCTTATGACAAGTTTGTCAAAATGGTTGCCTCGAAAAACTTTAAGAATTCCTGTTTGAATCAAGTATTTAGCGTATTACCTCTTCTGCAATTCTTTCTGAAAAGCTTGATTATTAGACTGGAAGAGTTAAACCCCTGAGGTCGCTATTTAGTTCCACTTCCGAGTTCAATTAAATTTTTTATTTATTAAAAATCCTAAAAGGAAATTTAAATTATTAAATTGATTTAAATTAAAGGTAAATAATAAAGATATACCTACGAGTTTAAATTTAACATTTTAAATGAGCCTTTAAAAAAAATATTAATATAGAATTGGAAGGGTTGATTTTCACTAAAACAAACAGAGCACTAATCTAGCAAAACGAGTTAATTAGCATTTACATATAATTGTGCGATTGCGTAGCATTGCAGTGGTCTGTTTTTGTCAGGGTCTCTCCACTCTTCATTCGAATAATTACTAAAAGCTATAATAAAAACAGTTAATGACTAAATCCTAAGGATTTCTTGCATCTTCTAATTTAAACCCGACAATTTAGCTATTTTATATACATAAATCTTTTGTTTCTCTCTCTTTTATTTATATATTATGTTTGTTCATATTGTCAAACACAGAATAATCCTAACTATACATTCCCTTTAGTGTTAAATTCCAATTTTACTCAAATATACAACATTAAATATTTCAATGCTATTTTCCTTGAATTTCTAAGCAGATTATTCTCATTTAATTTAAGGAAATGGGACACGTTATCCTTTTATTTCTATTATTTCAAAAGCATTACCTATATCTTTTATTCCTCTATTACCTCTAAACAAAGTTTTCTAATTATAATTATAATTTTATTTCGTGTATTAAAAATTAAGTTTTGTTTACATAGATCAAAAAATAACATTACATGTTACAAGTAGCATTACAAAGAAAAAACAAAACAAATTTGTAAAAGAATTCTGTTAAAGTATAGGCCATAAATGCATTATAGAATAAGTCATAATCAGTGATAATCCGAGCAAGAGGGCTCAAATGCTGTAGTAGTCCCTCGAACTGTTAGAAAATGGTTAAAAACTTTGCTAGTGGATTTTTGCGTTTGGTTCAGGAAGAGTAAGGAGAAAAGAAGGCATTGTCACATCCGCTAGGTTTCGAAGTACCGAAAAAGTTTTCGAAGAGTCAGGATAAAAGATGAGAACGATTTAGGATGACCAAATTCATCAAAAAAGACAAAAAGTTCTAAAAATAGACAAAATCGTTCGAAAATATCAACTTTTCGTACAAACTTTGGATTTTCGAGTAAATGTGAGATAAGTTTGTGCAAAAATGTATTCAAGAACTTTATCGTAGGGCAGAAAGACCCCGGTGAGACCTTTGTTTTGAGATTCTGGAACGAATAAATCAATAAAGTTATTTCTGGAAAATGTCACCTCAAAACGTGGATTAATAAATTTACCAATTTTCAAGTTTTCATTTTTATTACACAAGAAATAGCAGATTTTAGAAATTTTGACATTCAAAAAATTATAACTCCGGTCCTGGAAATTTCTAAAGAATAAACACGCGACATTCAATAGAGAACTGTGATGTCTATAACATATCTAAAAATGAAAATATTGACTTGAAGAAACTTTGACAAAATCCGTTTCAAAGTTTTGACTTGTTTTGGCTCCTTAAAGGTAGTCAATTTTAGAAAAACTTAAAAAATCGAGCAAGTTAGGACAAAAGCGGTATATTTTGGCTGTAAAATGCCGTTTTGAAACTTTTATAATAATAGTTACCGGCCAAGTTATAAGGGAAAAACCACAAAATGGAACAATTGCTTTATTAGCCGCCATTTTGAATTAAATAATTCGAAAATCGTTTTTTCAATTGAGGCTAAGGTGAACTATCTTATAGCCAAGTAAAAACAACTTTTACCAGAATTTTCATAAATGCTGTAACGATGCGCTATTCTACACGTGTCAGAGTGTTACGAATTCCTAAGATTCTACCTCTGATATAAAAATAACTAAATATTTATTATTTTAAATGCTTTTTAAAATTAATTATAATTCACGTACCTTCCGAAAGGTACCTTATACCTACTCTTACCTCTTATAAGCCCGCATCTATCCTCACCTACATAATCACGTTAAAAGCATTTATGTAAGAGTTTGGTGATAATCGCAAATATAGAAACGTACGGAGTAAGATGTACGTTCCCACCTCGTGGCTAAGTATCAAGATGCGTTCTGATTGGTGTTAAGAACTTAGTGGTGGAAAATTAATAAATATTCGACTTGCATTAATTTCAAGAGAGTCCGTGACCGCCCGTGTGTATCCACTGTACAGAGTGTATCATTGTGTCCAGTGTAATCCTCTGGTGCTGCGGGTAGTTGATGGTCTGGGGTCCCTGCAACAGCTGCTGTTACGAGCTACAGTTGTATGGTTTAAGCTGATTGCGTCTACCCCAGTACATTCTTCTTGTTGGCCAGGCATTCGGGCTAACCGCAAGTCACTTCTTAATGGCCTTTGCGCTTATTGGCTGATCGTGTGGGACTCGATTATAGCCTTTGGTTTGTAGGCCGACTGTTGATCTATTTGCAAGTGGCGTGGCCTATTCGCTAACAGCTTTTCAACGGTTTTTGGGTTTCTTGACCGATCGTGTGGGTCTTTATTATAGTCTTGCGCTTCTTGGCCGACTGTCGATCTGGAAGAACGTAAGGTGACCTGTTTCGTTAACCACACCTCATCCGCTCCAGGATCCAGTTCACTGAGAGTCGCCAGTTGCGGTGTCTAGAGAACGACTGTCATTCAGAAGGACGATTTTTATTTTAGAGTAGAACAATAAAGGCGGAGACACACGCACAGGCTTTAACTCCGGCTTGGCCGGTGCAGGCCGGACCGGTACAGTGAAACCGTAGCGTTTGTAGATAGTTCAGTAGGCCTGCGCAGGCAAACTTGCATATATGTACAACTAGTCTGCGGGTCAAAGCCCAAAACTACACTTGAAAGCCAGAGGAAAATCCTAATATGTGTGTGTCTAGTCTACACCTTTTAAGAGAGTTTCTAGGAGTGGGGGCAGTTTGATCTGTTATTATAAAACTTATAAGTCAGAGTATGTTAAGCTTTTAACAAAAAAGCAACAGATAAAACATAATTGTAAAATTTGATGTTGAATAAAATAAAACGATTGTATTAAATTTTTTTCCACGTAGTCTAAAATAGCTCTAATATAATATTAAATGACCAAAAATGGGTCACCTTTTTTCTCTCTTTTTATATTACACAATTTTTACATATGTCCGCATCTTTGCTCTTCTGACACGAGCTCGTTTTTCTCCTCAACTCGGATATCTTTTCTTAGTCTCGTTATCCTCCACGTTTGGTCATTTCTTTATGGTTGACCCTTGCTCCTCTATTCTTTTAAATCTCTAGCATTTATATCCCCTTTCGGACTATTATCGCTTATTTTCTTAAAGCCAAAAAAATATGTTGGATATATTTTAACTATAACATATTATAAAGAGTTTGAGAAAAATAAAGACAAAAGCTTCAATTTTTTTTTATTTTCAAACAGCCGACTTTAATTATTCAATTGAAAATTCAATTTGTTGCGCACAATATTTATTGTAAAATTAAGAAAAACAGATTAAAAAGAAGTTATTTCAAATTAGAATTTTTGTATAATATTATAATAGAGCAATTTCTCGAAGCTTAATAAAATTTTAATTTATAATAAATTGCATGTTATTACGAATAAAAAAATCGTTTAAGTTTACAATGCAAAATCAGATTAACAAGCAACAAATGTTGTAATTTAAAAACGTCAAAGAAATTAAGCCAAAAAAAAACTCAATTTTTTTTATGTAAAAAAAAACAAATTTTCTCCACTTAAAAAACTGTTTAATCTAACAAACCTCCTTCAAGATGCAAATCGATTATCGTTTTTCTGTGTGAGATTTTGTTACAAACTGTTCTAACATCAAAAGCTATTGTGTTAAGCCCCTTTGTTCTTTGTTTACTCGTTCAAAGGTTGACACCCAATATCTTTATCGAACTATTACTTTCCCAACATATTTTCAGAAAATGTATTTTCCTACAAGCTTTTAAGAGAAAGTATCAAATTTCGCGGTAAGTTAAATCAATCACACAAAGATAATTTACGTTTTCGAAAAATATTCCCTTTTTATTCCCTAATTCACCTTGTTAGTTGCCTACTCACTTTTGGGTTGGGTAGTTTTTGATGGATTTCCACATTACATCCTCGCTTCGTTTATTTGCGTGTTCGATAGTGTACGTAAGTTCGATTGTTCTGTTGAATTGACGTTTTGAATAATTATTAGACATTGATATGCACATTGCAGTTTGGACATTATTTAACTTCATTTTTCGTTTTTGTTATTTAGTTTTAACGTAGCTTTATAATAGCTATTAATAGAGGGCATTTGTAGCTATTGAACCTTTTAATAGTACAGAGTCTGGATAGATGGGCCATGAATTATACAGAGTTTTGTGAGAGATAGAAAAAAATGTCCTTTTAACAAAACTTTCTTATGTCGAAATGACCTAAATTGCAACTCTTAGAGTGGTGGAGGTGTAACAGGGACTATGAGCACAACCCCAAGTACAGCGATGGAGGCGCTTTTAGATCTACCACCCCTTCACCTACGGGTGAAGAGGGAAGGTCTTCAAATCGCCATAAATCGGTGGTCATTCAAGACCGCAACACGGTTAGAAGTCAATCAATACAACTGGAACAAAACTCCTCCATCTGGTATTCAGTAGGATCCCAAACAAGGTATAATTCATATATATGGCCCAAAATATAGGGCATCAATAGCCTTAGTAACCTACCCCACAATTATGCAAGCTGAAACTCTTGCAGTAGATCTATGTGCCCGAATTTAAACAGCAAAAAAGTCTACATAATGTCTGACAGCCAAGCTGCGATAAAGGCACTCAAAGCCATTAGTTTTGGACTCGGGAATACAGACAATCCCTCAAAACTCTGGCAAGGGACAACAAAGTTGCCCTTCATTGGGAGCCAGGTCACGAGGAATTTGAAGGAAACGAAATAGCTGATGAATTAGCTAGAACAGGCTCAAAAGCTCTTCCGATTAAACCCGAACCATTCTGTGGACTATCTATAACACATGGAAGGGCGGAGATCCAAAAATGAGAAACTGAGAACAAAAATTCTCACTGGAACAACGCACCAGGACAAAGACAGTCGAAGAAATTCATTAAGTACTCGACCACGAATGCTAAAAAGCTTCTTCTATTATTAAAGAACGAAATCAGACTCATCACGGGTCTGTTTACTGAACACTGCCCAGTGAGGTATCACTTAAATAAACTGGGACTGGAGGATAGTGACATATGTAGTTTCTGTGAATCGGAGATCGAATCCGCTGAACACATTCTCTGCAATTGCGATGCATTAGCTCAGCTTAGGGTGAAACACTTAGGGCAGGCTCATTTGACGCCTGAAGAAGTGAAAAGCAAACTTTTCAGGGACATTCTATGCTTCACTAGTAAGATTGAATTCCTGAGGACTTTATGGAGAATTTATGGAACGCTATACGAGTAGGGTTATGAACAAAAGATCAACACTGGTCGCAGTTCTGTAAGGCTAAGAAGCCAATCGACCCCTGAGTACAATAAAATACTTTAAATATCTCTTAAACAAAACACCCTGTATATTCTAAAATAGTTTTACGATGTAGATCATATCTAGGTAAGTAAGTTTTGTTGGGGACTTTTTTTCATATCTCTTACAGAACTCCATATAATTCAAATGACCTATCTATCCAAACTCGCCCTGTATAATATATTATGATACAAGCGAAGTCAGAGCTTTGCGAATCGAGGCCTTAGACGTTAGGAGTTTATGAAACTTAATGTCGAAAATATCTAAGACGTTTTTACAAATAAATCCGAAACCAAACCTCTGAATTTTCTCCATCACCATAAATTTTTTTAAATCCTTCAATTAGCCACGTGACCAACTGACCATCCTGTATAATTTTAACAAAGAAGATTATTCCAGCACATTGGCACTTGTTTTTTTTTCCCGACCGTTTACTCAAACCTTTTAAAAACATTTTTTTGTTAATTTTTCGTACATTTTTCCACATACATTTGCATACTTTTGTGCCGACAAGTTTAAGCTTGGATTAAGTAGAATTTGTACGAGAGAAAATAAAACAAAAGATCAATAAACGTAATTTAATATTGCAAAATACAATAATAATATTTTTTAACTCGACTTGTTTTACATGTTATAAATGAAACCTCAACAGCATAGGTAGAGCTATTTTAATTTGATTAAAAAACAATAATTCATATTCTAATTGAATTTTCAAACTAAGGGCTTATTTACGTGTGGAAATTAAATTTGTTTTGTATTAAACTAAAATGTGAAAGAAAATTCGCTGTTTAGAAAAATAAAATAAATAAAACGTACTAGTACAACCACTTTATTTTTCAAAGCTAAAATTTTTAATTATTTATTTTGTAAAGAGAATAAAAAATATTAAATAAAAATATATATATTGAGAGAAAGACCGAAAGGCCATCCACTCTCGGCACTCTCGGCAACAAATGTAAAAAAATTGAGCAATCAATGGCAGCCAGTGACAGCCATAGCATAGACAGTCTTATAAAATCACCGGCAGTCATCGACAGTCTGTGTAAAAATTCACAACAGTGGCTGACCCCTCGGTCCAGGTCCATTGTGGCACCACCCTGTAGCAACTTCTCTCGTTTAGTCTCGAGTCCATCCTGACCTTTACATGAACCTACGGATGGTAGAAAGCGACATTAGGTCAATATTCCCTTAACATGGATACAGAAAAAGTCTGACCATGTCAAGAGTATTAGCAAAGGTTGCTGAGTTGGATTCGATTGGATTACTAGTGAGAGGGTAGGCTTTTAAGCCAGCTTGATCGAGCCCACTTTTCAACACCTCCCCAGAGGCACCTTCTTCTCCGTCACTCCTCGAACCATCCCAACTATAAGAGAACTCGAGCAGCGTCGCGGGTGGGGTATTTCTGATTTTGACCATATCCAGCCAGTATTCCCCAAACATGGATCCTCCTAGTTGATGCTACCTTAGGACAAGAACAAGGCACGTGCTCTGCAGTTTCACTTTCATGATTATAATCTCTACATCTAGAGCTATCGATTAGCCCCAGAGTGTGCAGGACGTGGAGGTGTTTGTTCTGTTTTTAATGTCCTGTAACGAGGCCCGTGAGTATTCGCAGATGTAATCGAGACAGGTTGAGGTAGTATTTTGCTTGTCGTGTCTACAGAGCCTCCAATTGCTGCTAGCTTGTCTACAGATCGTTTCATTCGACCACATGCATCTATGTGATCTTAATGTTCTTTGTTTTACGAGGCTGTTGAGTATGCTCATAGCCAGAGTCAGGGTCGGTTTCGGCCCGTCCGGGCAGAAGCTGCCTTGCCAGCTCATCAGCTCTTTTATTGTCTTCGTTAGCTGGTGCTGATCTCAGTACCATTTCTTCCTCGTAAAGGTTGCCGAGTTTCATGATTATCTCTAAAACCCAATCTAAGTAACCTTAGAGCTGTTTTAAAGACCATTTCTTTTACAAAGAGGTCATCAAGTGGCGAACAACGCACAAGGGTCTCCAAGCTAGACAAGCTAGTTTTGGCACACGAGACAGTTGGATATGGTGGTTTACATATCGACTCTGGACCACTAATTAACAGTAGCACAAGTTAACATGGATCAGATTAGGGCTGTATGGCATATGAAGTTTTTCAAACATTGTATAAATATATCTTTTAATGATATCAGTTGGACAGTTGGACTGCTGTCTGAGAAAGCAAGCTATTGAAAAGGACACCACTACCAGATAGGCTATGTGGTCCGGATTAGGAAACTCGTCAGGTACTTTAGAAAATTAAAATAAGAACCTGCTTGTTTAAAACCCTAGAATCATCAGCAACTCAGAGAACTACTATACTGATAAGTGGAGCTGCACATATCATCACAAAATCTGATTTTGGTCGTTCAAAACTTGCAAATGATTTTTTGACAAGTACACTCACCTTGAGAAGCTACTTCGACATAATTTCTTCTTCTTTAGAATTTTTTTATAATTTTTATCTCAATTTTTGACAAAGTGTTAATCCTGAAAAGAAAGTTTTATGCATGAAAACACGTCTTTTATTATCCACGTATGTACGAACATATAAATTTTGTAGTTCGCTCTTAATCTTCTAAACAGCCCTTAAGTTTGCTCCTAACTATTTTAACAACAAACACGTTAGTTATTATATTTTAAACTATTTCCTGAGAGCTTTGAAGAAGTTGATTAAAATTGTTTATTTGTACCCATTTTCTTACTAAAATAATATGGTAAAGTTTATTTTAAACATAACGCTAGAGAAGTAGAGTGAAATTTTGTATGTTTGTTCAAGTTTTGGGTAAGAGCGAATATAATAATAGAAGAGTTCTTGAAAGTTTTATTACGTTGTTTTTGGTTATAACTTAAATTAGTATAATTTTAATTTACATTTGTATGAATATCTCTTGGGATAACTTTTTAATTAAAAAAATTTTTTAAAATGACATAAAAAAAGTTTTTTCGGGTTGGTTATAATAATAAAATAGCGACATCTATCAAATGGTTGCTTCAAAATTGTTTTATTTTTCCACTTTGGCACAAGTCGTACAAAAGTGGATTTTAAAGCAATAAAATAAAATTTTAACATAAAATTTTTAATAGTCCAAAATGATAACAATGAAATGCAGTTTCGTATAATGCGTCAAAAGTCTCGAGAGCAAGTAATTAAAATAGTAATCAACTAAAATAATAGTCTCAACCTATGGTTTAGGCAGATTGCCACAGATAGGACCAAAGCGGTATTGTAAATAACTCAAGTTTTATAAGCAGAACTTATTTATAATTTTATCTTGTAACGGTGAAACTGCAAGACCTTGAATCATAGCAGAGTTATGAGCATGGCGTTGTTACTTGAATACCAAGAGCATGAAGATCTTCTTTAAATAAAGTCGAAGTGGTGTTGTAGGTAACTCAAATTTTAAAAGCAGAGCTTTTTTAGAATTTTACATTGTTACAGTGTAACTGTTAGACCCTGAGCAGAGTTATGAGCATGGAGTTGTATCTTAGGTCTGCCCAGAGCCTGAAGATCTTCATTAGATGAAGTCGAATGTGGCGTTGTGGATAACTCAAAATTTAGATGCAGAGCTTGTTTAGAATTATATACTTTAACGGTGTAACTAGGAGACTCTGAGCAGAGTTATGAGCATGGTGTTGTATTTAAGTCTACCCAGAGCCTGAAGATTTTCATTAGATGAAGCCGATGTGGTCTTATAAATAACTCGAAATTTAGAAGCAGAGCTTATTTAGAATTATAAACTTGAACGGTGTATTAGAGGACCATGAGCAGAGTTATGAGCATAGAGTTGTATCTTAAGTCTACCCAGAGCATGAAGATCTTCATTAGATGAAGCCGAAGCGATGTTGTGGATAACTCAAAATTTAGAAGCAGAGCTTAATTAGAATTTTATACTTTAACGGTGTAACTAGAAGACCCTAAGCAGAGTTATGAGCATGGTGTTGTATTTAAGTCTACCCAGAGCCTGAAGATTTTCATTAGATGAAGCCGATGTGGTCTTATAAATAACTCGAAATTTAGAACCAGAGCTTATTTAGAATTATAAACTTGAACGGTGTATTAGAGGACCCTGAGCAGAGTTATGAGCATGGTGTTGTATCTTAAGTCTACCCAGAGCCTGAAGATCTTCATTAGATGAAGCCGAAGTGATGTTGTGGATAACTCAAAATATAGAAGCATAGCTTAATTAGAATTTTATACTTTAACGGTGTAACTAGAAGACCCTGAGCAGAGTTATGACCATGCTGTTGTAGCTTAGGTCTGCCCAGAGCCTGCAGATCTTCATTAGATGAAACCGAGCTTGTTTAGAATTATATACTTTAACGGTGTAACTAGGAGACTCTGAGCAGAGGTATGAGCATGGTGTTGTATCTTAAGTCTACCCAGAGCCTGAAGATCTTCATTAGATGAAGCCGAAGTGATGTTGTAGATAACTCAAAATTTAGAAGCAGAGCTTAATTAGAATTTAGTAAATTTACCGTTTTTACAGAAAACTGTTTACTACCCTAAATTTTAAATATAAAGGCTCTAATTTTAAGTGGTTTAGTTTTTAAGACTAATAAGTGAGAGCTTTTTCTTAGCGCACCCTCCTCAATTGTCAGTCAAAACCAAACATAAAGGGAGCCAGCTTGACCATAAGGCATCCTTCGAGGATCGGGCAAGTAACCTGAACATCCGGTCTTCGGGGATCATATCTGATTGCAGATACTGCCGTCGTCACTGCTGCCGCCGTCTCTACCGCCGTCCGTTTGCTGCCGCCGTCTGCTTGCGGCTGCCGACCGTTCTTTCGCCTGTTGTTGCTACCGCCGTTACCGCTGCCGTTCGACTGTTCCGTTGGGTTGGCATCGCTCGCACCTGGAAGTAATTTGGCCGTCGTGAGCACCTCTGTTACAAGTGATTATACTGCGCCGGTCATAGCTCATATTAGAGTTCCGGTTAAACCCTGGTGATCGTATTGCGCCGGTCATAGCCAGTAGGGGACGGAGGCTCTTAGTCAAAGTTTCCTCGTGTGCCCGGTGTACTGCCGCCAGGGAGTTAGATGAGCAAATAACATGGCTCATCAGCTGATTAAGCCCAAGTAGTGTTGTAATTTTACAGCGTAATGGTGTATCTGAGAGACTCACAGCTGAGTTGTGAGTATGGCGCTGAATCTTAAACTTGTTCAGAGTTTAAAGATTTTCAAGAAAAGGTGCAAACAATTTATCTTCTGCTGTATTGTGTCAACAGATCTAATGAACGTCGTTGTTTAGCCTAAAACCAAATTTCCAAAGTAGTTACTCTCATGGCAGTTTATAAGGAGGTAGACTAGTTTAGAGTAATTGCCGAAAGTTTTGCAAAAATGTAAAAATTAAGCTTCTATTGGAAACGTTTTCTTAGCGTGTGTTAGAAAGATACATTATAATTTATAGGAATAGCATTTAAGCCTCTTTTTAACCATAAATAAAGTCTGGGCTGGGAATATAGTAGTCTCTTAACACATTTTGAAGACCAGCATCATGTCGTATTTTAAAAAGATAATATTTTAGTCTCGTCGAAGAGCGATATTGCTATACAATGGTATTGATTTAAAAGTAAAAATTGTAATGGATAAGAAGTGAGCGTGGTGCAAAAATAAATTTTAATATATTTTGAGGTAAAATCGGTAGCTGGTGACTATCTATATTTATTATATTTAATAAAAAAGTTTTATTTAAAGATTTAGTGTTAAAGTTTGGAGTTAAATCTAAGTGAAGTATAAACAGGCTATGTGGACTGTTAGAGATAAGCTGATATCGCGCATAAACGGTCTCCTGTGGGACCGCTAAAGACATTCGCAGACGTTTTCTGATAAAACAAAAAGCTTGACAAGTGCAGCCGTCATCCTGGGATTGAATTGGCCGATAGCAAGTTTAAACGATTAGAGTCTAGAAAACTTGTTAACAACAAACCGATAAGAGGGACATATTGTTTGGATGTCCGCCATAGTTATATCTCAAAAGATTTCATTTCAGATTTGGCGTGCTTGCCAGAGAAACGAGTTTTAATGTTGATTTGAATCTATTTGATGAGTTTTATTTATCAGATCTTTTAAATACATTTTGCGGGATATTCGGGTATCCGGTTGGTTGCTTTTCCTACATTTTCAGCTTGTTTGTGGGAATTTGTTTTTGAAACGATAAAATCTAATAGGATTTGTTTTTAAATTTGCCTTCGTTATCGACCTATAAAACTTCAATTTTTCCTAACATAAATCACAAGTTGTACTATATTATTCATACAACTAGTGCGCCACAAAAGTACCAAATGTACTTTATATTTGCAAATATCGTTTGCTAGATTGGATATAAATTTATAGATGGTTGAACGAAAAAGTGGATAGAGCCAAAAACTTTTGCATTTCGTTCCAACAAATAACTGTAAATATTCGATGGCATTAAATTAAAAGCGAGGCAGTTAAATGTTGATATGATGTAACGATTGCACGGATAGTTTTATAGCACAATTACATACATGTTTCGAACATTTATTATGCCTTTCATCCGGATTTACAGGATAGCTGTTAGTCTGCCAGTTGAAGCGAGTTTGTAGCAGATATTAATCCTAGAATGACAGATAATCAGACCGCAGTCACAATAGAGCTACATTGTTTCTCTAAACTAAAGGATTTCTAAGAGCGACGTATATCCTACCAGTATCCTCTTTGCTTCATTTTTATCTATTACTCCAAACCTTATTGTAACACAAAGTATTAAAAATTATATTTTAACAAAAAGAACAAACAATCAACCCTTAGAATGATATAAGGAACAACTTTCCGTTATAAAAATCCCATCGGAGCGGAGCCCGCCTATTAATTTCAAGTGCAGTTTCCAACAAATCGAAATTAGTTACTACTTTATCAACAAGAATCAATAAATTGAATTAAAATTTGTTTTTAAAAGAAGTAGGTTATTGAAAGATCAGAACAGAAAAATTACTTTTAAAGTAAGAAGTATTCAGTAGGTAATGGAAAATTTAAATAAATGGCACGGAACGCCGCACAGACTTTCTCGCTTTCGACATTAAGTAGTTATTTTCTGGAGCAGTTCACTCGATCCCTTCATTATGTCATATGCCAAAAAGTTAACGAGTGGTTTTAAAAAGACATTTGGCAGGGTGTAAATGGTACTTTTCTACCTTCTTAGAGCTGCCGTTCTGAATATGTAACATGATAGAATGGATACTGTAGTTAAGGGTTGAAGGTCAGTAACTAGGTAACTATCTATTAAACTGTTGAAACTCAAGTGCCTGTTGCTCATAATGTATACACATATTTTTACTAAATCCGCTTTTTGGTGTTAGGGGATGGTTAAATGTCGCGATCAGCCGAAAACCCAAAGTCGAACTTTCAATCACAATAACGAGGGTAGGTAATTCTAAAGTAAAACAGGAAGTAAATTCAGTACATCTGACTTACCTGGAGTTAAAACTGTAAAAAATTTAAGCTCGTTATAAATTGGCGCCCGAGCACGGATTTTTACAATATCTTTTCGACTTATAGGCTGTAGGGCATTTTTGTCTCTTAAATGGACCACTGAAAGAGAACAAGTTGTGAACTTCTAAAATTGAGTGACATCAGAAATAATCAAATAAGAGCGGGTATGAACGGCAGCTGATAGAAAGTACACTTGAACTCTAGACTTCATAAATTTAACATAAATTTATTTCTATCTAATTCAGCTGGACTTAAGCTGTAGCACAGTTAAGCCCATTATAAATTGGCGCCCGAGCAGGGACTTGAACTTAAGCGAATGTCGTGGCTCCACTGGACGTCATAGTTGTAGTCTGTATGAACCGTCGTGGTAGTCCTTGGAGATTGGCGTGTAAAAACAGTCTGTTTAAAAGATTTACATTTTTTAAACTGAGGTTTTGCAAATCTCAGGTTCAGTTACCACCTTCCGAGCCGCAATATCAAATTAGCTTTTTTCGATCTGATAAGGTAGGAACAGCTTATAGAAAGTACATTTAAACTCTTCCTAAATTCAACATAAATTTATTTCTATCTAATTCAGCTGGACTTAAGCTGTAGCACAGTTAAAACAATTATAAATTGGCGCCCGAGCAGGGACTTGAACTTAAGCGAATGTCGTGGCTCCACTGGACGTCATAGTTGTAGTCTGTATGAACCGTCGTGGTAGTCCTTGGAGATTGGCGTGTAAAAACAGTCTGTTTAAAAGATTTACATTTTTTAAACTGAGGTTTTGCAAATCTCAGGTTCAGTTACCACCTTCCGAGCCGCAATATCAAATTAGCTTATTTTCGGTCTGATAAGGTAGGAATAGCTTATAGAAAGTACACTTGAACTCTTCATAAATTCTACATAAATTTATTTCTATCTAATTCAGCTGGACTTAGACTGTAGCACAGTTAAACCCATTATAAATTGGCGCCCGAGCAGGGACTTGAACTTAAGCGACTGTCGTGGCCACTGGACGTCATAGTTGTAGTCTGTATGAACCGTCGTGGAAGTCCTTGGAGATTGGCGTGTAAAAACAGTCTGTTTAAAAGATTTACATTTTTTAAACTGAGCTTTTGCAAATCTCAGGTTCAGTTACCACCTTCCGAGCCGCAATATCAAATTAGCTTTTTTTGGTCTGATAAGGTAGGAACAGCTTATAGAAAGTACACTTGAACTCTTCATAAATTCAACATAAATTTATTTCTATCTAATTCAGCTGGACTTAGACTGTAGCACAGTTAAACCATTATAAATTGGCGCCCGAGCAGGGACTTGAACTTGAGCGACTGCGGTGGCTTCACTGGACGTCACAGTTGTAGTCTATAGGTATGAACCGTCGTGGTAGTCCTTGGAGATTGGCGTGTAAAAACAGTCTGTTTAAAAGATTTACATTTTTTAAACTGAGCTTTTGCAAATCTCAGGTTCAGTTACCACCTTCCGAGCCGCAATATCAAATTAGCTTTTTTCGGTCTGATAAGGTAGGAATAGCTTATAGAAGGTACACTTGAACTCTTCATAAATTTATTACTATTTAATTCAGCTGGACTTTAGTAGGCTGTAGCACAGTTAAACCCGTTATAAATTGGCGCCCGAGCACGGACTTGAACTTGAAAGACCGTCGTAACTCCACTGGATGTCATAGTAGTGGTCTGTATGAACCTTTGTGGTAGTCTTTGGAGATTGAGGTGTAAAAAACAGTTGGTTTAGAAAATTTAAATTTTTTAAACTGAGCTTTTGCTGGTCTCAGGTTGAGTTACCACCTTCGGATCCACAATATAAAATTAGCTTTTTTTGGCTTTAGGCTACACTGAGCTCTTGCATGGGTATACGGGTCCATAACCTAACCTTAGCGGCTAGAAGCTTAGTGTTTGCTACATTAGGCATTGGACATTACTTTCATTTCAATGCCACGTTTACGTTTAACTACCGTCTTACAGTGTTATTGTGTTGTCATTTTACCAACATAAAGCAAATATGTGAAAGATTACCAGAAAGTTGTTACATGATCTAATAAGTGTCTTACACAAACATATAATCGCCTAGCTGAGCTACTAAATTTCTTAATAAAGTTATTATCTCATCAAGAGATTATATAAGGAGTAATATTTGCAGCCATTTCGTTTATTTTTCCTGAACCATTTTATGTCAAACATTAGCGACAGTTGGTGTAATCTTGAAAAAAGAAAGCTTTCAAAGTCTTACACTAAAAATTTCTATAAAAGTGTAAAAGCATCAACATAAAATCTCGGTACTCATTCCCTAGGCGGTTATGACTCAACAAGAGTGCAATCGAAAAGGGTCATAAGTGGTATTCATCGTAAAACAAAAGCAGCCCTTAAACCTTGGCATGTATTCGCACTTTGCACGCTTTCCCAAGTGTTACAGTTCTCTTAGAAGTCAACATTACAGATTAAGAGGAATATATACAAGAAGTGTGAGAGGGTGAGTTTCGAGCTTTATCCGAAATATCCCCTCCCTATTTATCCAACACCAACATCGTTACATATTTTACTTTGATATTTGATACACTAAATTTTCATCAAACTTGTTTGTAAGTAATGAGGGTTTAAAGTGTTTCACTATAACTAAACACCAACCCTTATAAATTAACATGCAGCAAGCTTCGCTTCTATTAATGAGGAAATCTTAGATCTAATATCAATTAAGGAAACCGCAATTATTATAAGATAAAAAATAATTTTTCGTGCCACTTTTTGTTCGAACGCATCCTTGGTTTTAATTAAAACCCGAATTTTTTTGTCCGAGTTAAATTTAATTTTTGTTTTTCTTTAATGACAACAAGCAATTTGAATGGAAACCACAAAAAGGACGCTCGCGAATACGCATAAAATTACAAAAAAAGGACGAAAATTACGAGATTACTTTTCAAATTAAAATTTTGTTTCAATTAACAATAACGAGAAATGTCGAGGATTTTTTAAGCAAATTATGTCTTTTGAATAAATTTGATGTTTTAAGGGTTGAAAGCCATATTTATTTATCTTGGAACTTTTTATTGTGAGATTGTGTCATTTTTACAAGACAATGAAAAATTCTGTGCACATTTGTTCCAATTGAAAATCACAAAACGAGGTAAAACCATGACCGGTAAAAAATACTAAAGATTCCTTTAAGGTTGGGATGTGTGGAGTACCAGCTCATCATCTCAACAACCGACACCTAGTATGAGTGCTCTCCAAAGCCATTAGAAGGTTGTTATTGTTAGGTGTCTACAGTAGGTCACGAGAATGTGGCCTGAGAAGAGCAAGCTTGGTTTTCTTGATTACCCGAAAGACTAAGTTGAATAAATTGTGTAAAGACTGGTTTACACAATGATAGTAAAACGTAATAGTTCATGAAAGCATGACAGTCGTCGTGTAAGCAGCGTGGCAGCAACTATCGAACTTAAAGCTTAAAGACCGAGATAGACATTTAAAATGCCCTAATCTATAATAATACCCGGTGTACACGAGGATAGTTTTTCAAGCTAGGATAACAAGCTAGTAAATCTAGCACCATGTAAGCTTCTTTTTTAAGCTACTAAGCTACTGAGAAAACTAGCAAACTAACATCTGAAGCCAGGACAGTTTAATAGGGTAGGGTTCCATTTTTTGAGCTAATAGCACCCCCTACCGTCGAATTCAATATCATGGTTTAGAGCACTAGCTTCATGTAAATTGGGAAGCTACTACATGATCAATGATCAGCGAGTGTATACTGATACTGGCTTAGAATTTCCTAGCATCGTGTAAACCACACTAGCTTGTGCCTAGGATAGTGCGTCATAATAGGACGCCGGAATATTAGCTTACTATCCTAGCTTGAAAAACTACCCTCGTGTAGATCAGGCATAATGACTAAATAGATGCTGGTGACACAAACGATTAGTACGAAGATCTCTAAGCTATCGACAGGCGGTGCAGCGGTTTCATGGGTAGAACAAACTAGCGTTCTGGGTATCATAGTAGATCGGCACTTGCGGTGGTGTCTGGTACCTATGTCACGCTACTGATAGAATCGCTGGAAAAGAAAGCAAAAGCTAAATATGGGCTTCCTCCCTCCAACACCATATTAACCATCTACAAGGGCATTTTTTTCTGCCTATGATCTCGTATACTATGTCTGTGTAAGGAGATGTGATTTTTTTAAAGTGAGAGGTGAGAATCTTCGAAAGACACTGCATTGCTCGATACGACGTGGTAGTGTGGAATCCTTACCTACAAAAACTACCCCTAGAAAAAATAGTGAAGGTTTGGGTACCAAGAATACCCAATGACAGAGCTAGAGTTAGGGTGGAGCTGAAAAGTAGGTAGAGCTTAGCACATTATGAAAAGAAAACACCGGATGTATAGAATAGAATCCGTGAGTGTTCATTTCAGGTTAGATTATCAAAGCCGAGATGTTACGTCTCGAATTCACACAAACGCCCGCGCAAAGACTCTCCAGCGTTGCCACCGCTTCCAAGTTGCCCATATCCGGTGGCCACGGCTACCATCCCCCGGCCTGACTGAAAGCGCAATACTGGTCTTTCAGATTTAGAGTCCGGGGACACTAAAAAAGCTTGTGATTGGACGCTGCCCACTTGGGCACGCATCAATGATGACTAGACACATCCTGTTTAACTATGCCAGAAAAGGGCCATTATCTGTAACGAAATAGGACAGATGCCGAGTTATAAAGGCCACCTCCCCAAGGTCGGCTCCTTGGCTAAGAAATCGATGAAGAAGCGATCCATTGACGCCGAAGGGGATGACACAGGAAGCAGCTCCTGTACAAAAATCTCTCGTTCAAACTGGCGTGCTAGGTGTTTGATATAAGACGGCAGCAGGGCTGATGAAACGTATGGCCTAGAAGACAGCACGACCGACCTCGCCCTCGCCACCAGCACCTCGTCCGCCTCTACAGTCACCCTGCGGGCACCTCCAAGTCCCACAGTCCAACATATACTTCTCTGTGGACCTTAATCGGCCTCCGCGCGTTGTAGACAGCTGTCACAATTAAAACTTCTTGGAAAGCCAGGACCACACTGTTGAAACTCCGCACTCGCATAAGAACAACCACAGCATCTCCCAGCACCATCAGAGCCGTCTGAAGCGTGTTGCATTCGACCGGCAGTTTATAAGTGCCCACCGCTTTTCGGTGGGGGGGAGAGATGTGCTATAAAAAATGTGCGCGCCAAGAACGCAATCGTATAGGGAGTAGAGCGGAAACTTTAACAAGAGCCTTAACTGAGGAGTTGGCAGGTCGTTTATTTCCAGACTTAGTCTCCAGAGAACGGCTCTGTCTCGACGACACCGACGTGAGCTTTATCAGCCAGCACCTGCCCTTCTTCAACACATCATCATCCGACGAATGGTGTAATTAAACAGGACGTTCCTGTGAGCAGCGGCAAACATAAGTCATATGTGCTGGGGTTTACGAAAAAATTCGATAACTAGCAACGGCATTATCTAACGATTGAGGAGAAAATTCATAACGCGCTAACCTCGTGTGCAGCTTAATACACTCGGTCAGTTAGTTACAAATAAATTTATATTTACTTTTTCCCAGAATAACAACATCGGGAAGCTAAGATTCAATGAAAATACTTTACACCTTTTCTTAAGAAACAAAACACTAATAAAACCTTTGAAAGCAAATTATATTGGGTCTTTAATAATTACAAAATAAATACGAAAGTCGATAATACAAATTATCTTTATAATAATTGAATCTTCTTATTACGGTCCTGTTCTTTTGCTTGAGCATGCGTAAGTCGGAAGTGCTCGGAAACGTTTGCTCCACTACGAACCATTTATAGTTTAGTCTCACAATTATAGATAGTGACTCATTTCTAATATGTGTTCACAATCTTTAGTTAGCTATAGATCGGCTTCTATTGAGATAGATGCAGAAAACACGTGCCGCTTTAATAGAATAACGTACTTTACTATAATTTGACAGAAGCCATGACAGAAGCTTAGTAGCTTAGTAGGAAAAGTGGATCCGAGTACGAACGATTGTTCATAATGCTGTACCGAAAAATCTCGATGTAATCTAGTCTTCATCTATAAATGACATAACTGTCTACTTTTGTGGACAAATAGTATAGAGATGGATACTTGTTTGTTGTTGTCAATTGTTTTCCAATTTATTTACTCGAAGTTGTAATTAAACAAATGAAATATTAATTAAGTGATTCACGGAAATAAGGTGAATTCATGGTGAAGTGGTGTTGAAGATATTTTGGATTTTAACTGGCTTGTGTTTGAAAACCTCTATCGACTTGTAACTCAAAGTTTGAGATTTGTATGTTGATAGCTACCGAAAATCTTTAATTTCTCGTTTTTCTTGTCTATTTTCTGATGTTTATAATTTTTTTCACAATATCGTGCCTTTCAGTCTGCTTCAATAATAACTGAAACGGTCCTCTGACCTGCTTATTTATCCTCAGCAGTAGTAAACATTCTTACTTTAATTTTTATAGATTTTAGAGTTATAATATTTTCATAATTTTCCCTTTGCATCTAAATTAGGTAATTTTACTGATCTGTTTGGTTACATTTGCGATGCATTGTAAAAAATTATTATCACCGGGTTTGTTAGCAATACACGAGATAAAATTGAAATTATTTATTTTAGGGCTTTTAGGCATTCCCGAGCGAATTTAAAGGCCGTAAGTACCTCATGTGACTTTAGACACCTTTAAAACAGCGAGAGATAAAGTCACAATAAGGAAGGAAAGGAAGAAGACCATAGAGCGATAATTTAACGATCTATACTGGCAAAGGAGACCGAAGAACGAACAAGCCTATTTAAACTCAAGAGGAAGAAATGAAATTGATAAGAAGGCGGTGCCGCTGTGGACATTGCCATTAAAACGTTTAGTTCTTTTACAAAATAAAACCCAGTTAGTAGTTTTAGTTTAAACGTATTCGCTCATCTTCAGTAAATTGTACTTTTATGTGTATCTTAGAAAATGTTAGGGACAAATTTTTTTTTATTAATCAGGCGATGAAAAGAGGCAATTATCATCACAAACGCAGACGAGTACGCTCGAATTGAATGACACACAAAGAATAAATTACCTTCGTACTTACTCAAATCATTATGCCGTTAATTAAACATGACAAAACAAAGGGTGAAATTTTTTAACGTGGTTTAAACAAAATTTTCTCCATACGATAGAAATTAGGTTACCCGTCCTTTAATTTAAATTTATCTAGCGAGTAAATGAAACGAAATTCATTGACCTTAAATTGATTGTAATGGGCCCTTATTGGCTTTGTAAAATTATTGAATTTTAAAGTGTAAGCAAGAACGCCAAATTGTCTCGATGTTTGTTTTAGCTAAAATTTGTGATGGGATAGGAAGAGGTATGTATGAATGTAATGTATAGAGTTACAAAAAGGAGTTGTTTTAGAACTCGAGGCAGTGTAGGCCAAGTAGTTAAGACAACCACAACTATGAAGACCAAAGTTTCTGGGACACACAAGACATGAAACAAGTCGAGGACATATTTATTCTGCGGTGCATTATTATAGAAGACAAAGGCGAGTCGGGCCATTGCAAGCACTACCCTCGACGTTATTATGTACTTAGAGGGCGATAAGGATAATTAGTTTTGTGTGTAACGGTGCGACGAAGGAGGGTATCGAGGAAATTCCTATTATGTAAGCGTCTTAGATATATTTCATCGTGGCGTTAAAATTAACAATTTCACGGTGTATTACTGTAATCTGCGATTCGACGGTGCAGTACTTCCTTTTCTCTGTTTGCAGTGGCTCCTAGAGTATAATAGGGCGTGCATAATACAGCCGATGTTTTCCTTTGTCCCGGGCTATTATCAGTCTCACAGACGACTAACTGCTCACAATGCACAATGCTTTACATGTACCGAGAAACTTGCGGCACTTTTCAGATAAAATTAACCGAATATCGATCCGAATGCACATACTATATGCGCTATAAGATATCGGTATGTTGCACATAACTCTTAGAGTAATAAAAATCCCAACAATCGAAGCGAACTCGATTGCCAACAAATCAAATCAGGAAAAGAACTACAAGATTGAAATTGTACCTTTTGTCTGTATTTTTCAATACGTAGACTGTTGTAAGTCGATTGCTAGGGCCATTCACTGCTCACGACCTATTGTCAAGTCTCCAAAGACCAGTTCAATATTTTACGCATCTATCTTTGATTTTTCAACTAAAATTCCATCAAGAAAAAAAAAGAACGAGAGCCGGAAGTCTTTGAATGAAAATTGAGAGAAATGATTTTGTTCCCTTTAGTTTGAACGTTTTAAATCTTTCAAATTTAGGAGAGGATTCTTCCGACTTGGCCACAGCATTGTTCGGTGGAACTTCGTTATGTTGGCGCTCTGTTATTTCCCGGCCACAGACCTTCATCAGCTTTCGTAATAAATCTTGCCTCTGGCGACCGACGAGTAAGCGGTGAATTGCTAAATGAGACCCTTGTGGGCCACACCTGTGACGTCACGTACTTCATATACTCCAATTCCACTTTGTACTTTTGATAACATTTGTTTTATACTAAGTCAAAATCAAATTTAATTACTTTTCGGTTTTAAATTTAAATTGAGAACGCCTTCGTACGATTTTATTTAAAAAAAGAGTATTTTTTTAAAGAGAGAAGAGACTTTTCTATTTGTCTTTTCTTGTTTAATAGAAATAGTAAATTGTCAAGAAATGGGAAACGTTGTAGCGAATTTATAACTTTAGTGCCTTTAGGGAGTTAACTGGATGCTCTCTTCCTTTTTTTTCAATTCGAAACAATTGAATCTTTTATTTCTAATAACGAATTTAACTATACATTTAAATTTTAAAACTACTCTTTTTTCGTTTACTTTAATTAATTTTTAAAAATGAAATTATTTATTAATAATTTAATTAACCCTAACGAGTATTTTAAGACAAGGGTATAAAATACAGGGTAGACCACGAAACAGTATCGATTAGACAGTAGCAGACAGTAGACACGTGTTCAGTTTGAAGATTGTTTCAGTCAGGTGTGAGCGTCAGCGTCCCAATTATGGCTTTCCAGTGCTAAAAAATAAAGTTCTCTGGGGTAATATCTTCCTCAGCTTACAAAAAGCGTGGTACCTGTCTCTAATCCACCGGTCGTCACAAGGAGGAAGGTAAATTGATCATTGTTTTCTTAAAAGCCATAATAGTCCAGTCCAGTTATTAAATTTTACATGGTGAACCCGGAACAAAATAACCTAAAGCTGAAATTAAAATCTGGAATCTTAAAAATGGCTATTGAGGCGCCTGGGCTCTGCACTCCTTCATCGGTTGAGTCTGAAAAAGAAAAAATGTTATGGTGTGAAATGGGACCGAAGTCAGTCTGTTTTGGTGGCTGTAACGAGATTATTAGGCTCGGTCAAGAACTACCTTAGGTCTCTTCCGAAGCCTAAACTCGTTGATGTTGTATTCCCATAGTCCTCGAATGTTAGGGTTGTCGTGGTCCAGTGTTGTCTCGTGGAACTTAGAGGCTACTTCTAGGATTAAATTCTGGATGCTGATCATCTCTAGATCCCGTTGAATGTTACTGTTGCAGATAAACAACGGAGCGATGACGATGGTCGTCAAGATATTTTTTTGTATGGTCTGCATCTTTTTCATTTTTGACGGTGCGGCGTAGCCCCAGGCTGGTGCGGCGAACGTCTTGATGGGTCGGATGACGGTCTTGTAGAGGAGCAAGTTGTTCCGGAGGTCTAATGTTGTACCTGAAAAATCGAATATAGTAATGCAAAGGCAGCTCGTGCTTGGACGATCGCTCCCTCGATGTGTGCTTTCCAGGTCAGTCCCTTGTCGATGGTTAGTCTTAGATAGCTGGCTTCCTCTGTCCAATAAATGGAAAAGCTTAAACCTTTGCTATTTATATATTAGAGGCAAGTGGACGTGTAAATTTAAAAATGCAAGATACCCCTCTGTAATTTTTGACTCTTTAGAATTTTTTGTTTACTGCATAGTTTTCAAGATAATCGAAATATGAGAAAAAGTGTAATTTTATCATTTCAAAGCAATTTTGGAGGGGTTTCTCTTCGCAGAGGGATGGAAACTGGAGTACTATGTCTAAGTGCTGTATTAACTGGTAAGTACGTCAGCGTTTATTCCTACCTTTTGCTTAATGTGTATAGCGTCGATTCTCGCTGCTCGTTACTGCACCTGATCGCAGCCAAAAGTTGTTTTTAATTCTCCTCAAGAAGGTTTATCGGAAATGAAACCGGTTGTGGTTATGGGGTCGAACAAAGTCAGAGATGAATTAAAACCTAGAGCCTCTTAGGGTAGTGGTGTACCTGCTTCTCACTTAGAATCCATTAGCTCGATTCAGTTGTCCGACTGATAGCACCCCCTAAGAGCCTCTACTTAAGGATACTTAGTGAAAACTGGTCAACTATTTGGATGGGGGAAGATATTATAAATTGAATAGCAATAGAAATAGAAGAACCAAAGCATAAAAGGCAAGATTAATCACTCGGCTAAAAGAGAAGATCAGCGTAAAATCAAAGGTCGTGGCCCTCCAAGTTGAGCTTGAGACGTCGGGTCTATGATCCGTCACTCGTAAAAAGAATTACCTAAGTGCAGAAAAACACAAACTTAAAGCTTTCTAATTAGTTTCAGGTCTCCGCTGTAGGTTCCATTCTTTGATGTTTCAAAATCATGCAAAATAGTGTCCTTTTCTACCGGAGTGATCACTTTTACTATTCGCTTTGCTGGTGGAATTTTTTGACAAACACGGGCTATGTATTTTATTCAGAACTTTCTGTACACGTTTTCCGAGATCTGCCTCTCCTAGTTCTTTTTCAAAATCGTAAGGCAAGCAATGTAGATTGTAGATTTTGAAATTTTAGAAAACTTCTAGGCGAAGCCAATATCTTAATAATAATAAATTGTCGTTCTGAGGCTGGTCCCTAGTGGTTCCTTGCATCGCGACCTTTCAGATCTATTGCGCGTTTCGGATTTGACCTTCCCTTACAGGAGTTCTGTGCTTTTGGTAAAGTTCAGAATTTTCCTATTGATAAGATTGATAATCTTTTCTTTCCCGAGAATGCTGGAATGACTTCTTGTTAAATCCTCATAGGGTAGCAGAAGATGAATTCAAGATATCCAGCAAGCGGCTTGGAAAAGTACCCCAGAATTGAAAGGTAAAACAAAAGACGTAAACTACCCTAAAGAAATAAGGGAATTGCTAGCTGAAAAAAGAAGCGAAAATGGCAACAAACCAAATTCCCATTGGATAAAGCAAGGCTAAATCGACTAACGCAACAACTAAAAAGAGAAATTTTAGAATTAAAAAATGAATCAGTGAAAAATTATCTCAAGAATCGGACGTATGATAAAGACACCGATCATTCCTTGTGGAAGGTAACCAAGAAAAACAAAAGGCCGATAACCCAAACACCACCATATAGACCTATCTCGCTTCTACCGATAATTTCGAAGGTTTTTGAAAAATTATTTTTTAAAAGGCTCAAGCCAATAATAAAACGAAAGGCACCTATCCCTGCACACCAGTTCGGGTTCAGAAATCAACACACGACCATAGACCAAATCTACAGGATAGTAACGATCATCGAGAAGAGTCTAGAAGAAGAAAGGGTTTGCTCGGCAATTTTTTTAGATGTTGCACAGGCGTTCGATGGAGTGTGGTACCAAGGCTTAAACCAGAAACTACAAAAACTGTAAACTAGGTGCAATTTAATTTAAAAAAAATAACTCCTCTGCACATCTTCTGCACAGTGAGTCTTCTTCTAATCCCATCGGATAAGATAGTTTCTAAGCTGGCAATGGCCCATTATTATTGCCTTTGCCAGTTGTAGTTTATTTCTGCTCATTCTGAGTACGGAGCGAGTTCTTTTCTCAAAGGGCTACTCCAGTAGGGTTTTAGAATGTCCATGTCCAGGAGTTATCCTCCAGTGTTTAATATGCCACTTCACCAGACGTGACTTTGTTTCTCTCTCATTTCAAGGCCAAGGTCATTTCAAGGTCAAGGTCAAGGTCAGGGGCGGGGCTTATCCCCACCCCTGAAAAGGGGCGGGCCGTGGGCGGGGTCTGCCCCCCACTCTTCCCTACTGTCCTGGGTACCCCCATACCTACTAATGCCAAAAGCTGGTTCTGGTCCAGTGGATCTTATTTAGCTGCCCTCTTTGGTCAGACCGTCCGCCATCCGAAGAGTGAGCTGCCTTAAATTTTTTAAAACTAAAGTTTGCCTCGGTAATCAATACGCCTCCTACTATAATTACCCATTTTTGTACCAACTCACCTGTGTGAGTGCAATCGGAGGTTTGTGAAAACCTTTTTAAATAGAATTTCAAAATAAAACTCTTCGTATTGCACGAAAAATGCTTATGAGTTCAGCTGTAGTTGAAGTGCGCATGCAACCATTATTGTCAACACTGAAGTGATTTTTGTTTAGTGTGTACTTATTACGGAACAAAGGAATATTACGATCGTAAGATGAAAGAGTACGGATATTTAATTCGAAAACATGAAAGCAACATGTTAAAACTTTAATAGATGCAAGAAAAATGCACTCGGGTTACTGCAGCGTGTCTCTTGACTTGAAAGATTAAATCTTGCAATTCGGCACCATCTGATTACAGTAGTGTAATCAATGTGCAAAAACTTAGCATATTTTAATAAAAATTGAAAAAATAAAAAAAATTATACGACTTTTGTGTTTTATATGAAGAAATAAATTTTTTGATTGAATATCAATTTGTAATTTGGTTTTATCTTTGGAAGAGAAAAGATGTATGTGTACTAAAAAGTAGAATGGTTAGTTTTTTGCGGCAGTAGAGCTTCAACTCGAGATTGGAGTTTTGTAAGATTGGAGCAATGTTATAGGAAATGTGGCGCCATAAATCGGTGTAGAAAGTAAAACGGAAGATCCTTAGCGGTTACAATTGATCGACCATCAGGAGCATAGGTGTTAAGTGGCTCAATAAAATAAAACATAAAGAAGGGAAGTTTTAATTTAAACTCGAAGCTATTTTACGCGATCCAATCAGAAATTTGCGATTCTTAATCTTGTTGTCAGTTCGTGATGTATTTAAAAGACAACTTATAAGTGAAGGTGTAATGTAATTTAGTCAGCAATCTGTAGTAGCAATATATTTTCTAGTTTCGTACACAACCTGAGTCTTTAAAGGCGAAGTAAAGGGAACTCAGGTTCGGTTATATTTACTGCTCTCGGTTCAAGTTCTGACTTGACGTATTCATACTCATTACTCGACGTTTCACCGCCGCCTATCGCGCTGTTATATTACTGCGCCCCCAGGAAGGGTTAGCTTAAATTTACAACTTGCAACTTTGCAGAATTGTGCTTTTTGCGCTTCAACTTTCCAACAAGAAATTTTAATTTTTACTCACCCAACTTTACTACTGACGATTGCTTATTGTTGCAATTTAATTTCTTTATTTGAATTTTCAACGCGGAAACTTTTAAAATTATTTTATATTTTTATTATTATTTTAACCCTCCACAACGGACGAATTGGATTTGCGAGCAAAAAAAATTTACGCTTGTAAGTTTCTGCATACCTTTCAGAAATATAAAAAGGCATTTTAAAAAGCATAAAAGCCATCATTATTTGAAGAAAAATAAAAAAGGAGTGATAGACTCCACCCGTCAGTCAGCCGCTGTTAACTTTCTGTTGAAGTCTAAAAATTGAATTTTTCGCTTATAATAGAAAATTTCGTATAACAGTGCTCTTGAAGAGTGGTAGTGTGTGGAGGAGGAGGTAATCATACAACGATTTAACCCAAGTGTAGGTATACCTACATAAGTGATAAAATATGTCACTTTTGGTACACTGATGACGTGGCAGATGCTACCTCTGGGAGAAGTGCCAACACTAAAGCTTAAGAGTAAGAAAAAATATCCACGTCAATCTCATACCACAATTTGTGAATGGGTCCAGACAGGGCCGTAGCCAGACTGTGTTATCAGGATAGTCTCAAAATTTTCAAAGGAGAAATCCAGAGAAATCTCTTTTGGGTTTGTATAAATCTGTTGACCATTGTAATCTTTTTTGAAGATGGAAGTTTTTTGCCGAAAGTTTTCGGTTTTCTTAAAATCAATGTTTTTCTCTTTGGCACTAATTAGGAACTTTTCGTTCCATTATTACTTTCAAAATCTATATAAAGCTCTGCTTCTGCTTAGAAAAAACTTAAAATTTTCTAGGGCAGAGACCAGGGCCCTGGCCCTTGGTTCAGAATCTGTATATCAAGAGAGAGAGATAGAACCTTTGTACTTAAAAATAATAGGTGGTTTAAACGAAAGGAACGCTTTTGCGTGGTGGCCTTTGATGAAAAAGCTATTTGCAAAGAAATTCGATTGAACGAAGAGAACTAAGAAACCTCTAATTAGGAACCTCTAAATCAGTTTAAATAGCGCTTATGCTCTCACATTAGTGTGGAAATAACACTGCATTATTTCATCACATTTCGAAAGATCATATGTTCAAAGCGCAAACTTATAGGTCCTGCAGAGACCTCTCCTTTCAGAATTCAACTTGTTATTCTGGTTGAATTAGCTGATTGTGTTCAAAGTAAGAAGCAAAAATTTGAACTACCACAGTTACTTTGGTTTAGACTTTTTCCTGGCTTGTTAAACAACAGGGTGTCCCACTTAACATGCTCACCTTGGGGATTTCGTAGATATCAAATGTAGCCTCTATTATGGCCCACTCAACGCTACTATTTTGTGAACAAAAACTATTAGCGCTCTACGGCGTAGAACCAATAACAGAGCTTAGTCTTGCAGTAGGTTCATATCCCTCTGCCTTCCAGGTGGAGATCTTGGCTATATTCACCTTTGTTAGGCTAAACCACGAACGATCTTACCGTGGTAGGAAAAATCACATCTACACCAACAGCCGGGCACTTTTCTCTTTTCAATTGTAAGAAACCTTCTAAGATCGTTCTGGAATGTTGGCAGGTCTTACAGAACCTAACGATACAACAACGTGTCATTGCACTAGGTTCCAAGCCATTCTGGTATGCATAGAAGGAAACGAGAAAACGGGTGGGCTAGCAGTGAAAGGCCCTCCGATCCTTTTCCGCTGACTGAAACCCTCACTTAGAATCCCTTATTGCTTCATGAAACAAGACCTTGCTAAATGGATCGCCAGGGAGCACAAAAGACGATGGAAAAACAAAAAATTCAAGCATGAGAAGTTTTTTATTAAAGAACCTTGCTCTGAGAAAGCAAACACTGCTAAATCTACGCAGGCTTTAACTTAAGACGGTGACAGCTCTACTAACTAAGATCACTGTCATCTAAATAAAAACCTATACACTATTAGAATTTGTGATAATCCATAATGTAGAGGCTGAGGGAAGGAAGACGAGCCTGCCCAACATATTGTATGTCAGTCGCTGCGTTTGTGGCACTGATACTGAAAACACTAGATGTGACCTAACGATACATAACAACGTGTCATTGCTCTGGGTTCCAAACCATTCTGGCTTAGAGGGAAACGAGAAAGCGGGTGATCTAACAGTGAAGGGACCTCTGATCTTTTTGCGCTGACTGAAAGCCGCACTTAGAATCCCTTATTGCTCCATGAAACAAGACCTTGCTAAATTGATCCTCAGGGCACACAAAAGACGATGGAAAAACCAAAATTTTAGACATGAGAAGCTTTTTATTAAAGAACCTTGCTCTGAGAAAGCAGACACTGCTAAATCTACGCAGGCTTTAACTTAGGACGGTGACAGCTCTACTAACAGATCACTGTACCCTAAATAAAAACCTACACACTATTGGAATTTGTAATAATCCATAATGTAGAGGCTGTGGGAAGGAAGATGAGCCTGCCCAACATATTGTATGTCAGTCGCTGCGTTTGTGGCACTGATACTCAAAACACTAGATGTGGCCTAACGATACATAACAACGTGTCATTGCTCTGGGTTCCAAACCATTCTGGCTTAGAGGGAAACGAGAAAGCTGGTGGTCTAACAGTGAAGGGACCTCTGATCTTTTTGCGCTGACTGAAAGCCGCACTTAGAATCCCTTATTGCTCCATGAAACAAGACCTTGCTAAATTGATCCTCAGGGCACACAAAAGACGATGGAAAAACCAAAATTTTAGACATGAGAAGCTTTTTATTAAAGAACCTTGCTCTGAGAAAGCAGACACTGCTAAATCTACGCAGGCTTTAACTTAGGACGGTGACAGCTCTACTAACAGATCACTGTACCCTAAATAAAAACCTACACACTATTGGAATTTGTAATAATCCATAATGTAGAGGCTGTGGGAAGGAAGATGAGCCTGCCCAACATATTGTATGTCAGTCGATGCGTTTGTGGCACTGATACTCAAAACACTAGATGTGACTTAAAGATACATAACAACGTGTCATTGCACTGGGGTCCAAACCATTCTGGCTTAGAGGGAAACGAGAAAGCTGGTGGTCTAACAGTGAAGGGACCTCTGATCTTTTTGCGCTGACTGAAAGCCGCACTTAGAATCCCTTATTGCTCCATGAAACAAGACCTTGCTAAATTGATCCTCAGGGCACACAAAAGACGATGGAAAAACCAAAATTTTAGACATGAGAAGCTTTTTTATTAAAGAATCTTGCTCTTAGGAAGCAAACACTGCTAAATCTACGCAGGCGTTAACTTAGAACGGTGATAGCTCTAATAACAGATCACTGTCTTTTAAATAAAAACCTACACACTATTAGAATTTCTGATAATCCATAAAATAGAGGCTGAGGGAAGGAAGGTGAGCCTGCTTAACATATTGTATGTCAGTCGCTGCTTTTGCGGCACTGATACTCAAAACACTAGATGTGACCTAACGATACATAATAACGTGTCATTGCAGTGGGTTCCAAGCCATTCTGGCATAGAGGGAAACGAGATAGTGGGTGGGCTAGCAGTGAGGGGCACTCTGATCCCTTTCCGCTGACCTCTATCAGTGTTAAACATGCTAACTGGAACACCCTGTATATCTATTGTATATGAAACGAGTTTTACGACTTGCAAATTATTTGTGGTCCGGTAATTGCATTCTGCATTAGGTCTTGTGCTTTACTGTACGACTGTACCTATTTTTCAAAAGTGGTATTTTATTTCTTGTAAAAATGAGAATAAAATGCTTGTAGGGCGACCACTTACGTGCTCAAAACGTACCTTGATATTACATCATTATCGTATTTTAAAATAGGTACTTTATTTTAAAACTTTATTACTTTCTGTAACTTTACGAAACTGAAACGTAGGTAATTACTTATAGAAAGAGTTTATGTAGACGAACCAGAAGGAAAAAGAGGTACTTGATATTAAACTTACAAGGTATAATTCTCGCATCGAACAATAAATTTTATAATATATAAAATGTAAAGAGAATTCTCAAACTTGAATTAATTATTTTAATTTTTGTCCAAAGCTCTCAAATAATTTTTTTTGGTCTTTGATAGAGGGTGGTTTAAATTGGATGTTTCTATAGAGTGGCTGTGTTACTATTAAGAGGTAGATAAGCTCTTTTGAATGTGGCCACAACAGGTCTTTTTCACACGTATATTAAAGCTAATTTTACAAGATTGGGAAATAAAAAAACAGGGTGTCCCATTATCTTACCTACTACATTGAGCTACCCTGTACATTGTATGTAGGTACAATATACACTTTAACTGTTCCAAAATTATCTCCTATAATGGCTCAAAAGTTTACGATATTTATAATTCCCACTCATAAACAAGTGAAAATGCCTAAAGTCTACTTTAGTTCGTAAACATTTTGGAATAATTTTCTTTATTACAAAATTTATTCGTGCATTAAGCACAAACATAAGTTAACTAAAGTAGAGTGTACCTCTCTGTTGAAAATTGCGTAGAAGTTGTAAATGTTAAATTGCAAGTCGGCGATTTAATTGGTTAGCAATTAATATTTAATTGGAATAAACAAAAAATTTTGGGTAGTTTCAAAATGCAAATGATGTAAAATTAACTCTGTACAAATTTGAAATCCCCAAATCTCAAACATGGAAGAAATTAAATGCAGAGGAAATGCTCACAATTAGTTGATAAAATCAGCTGTGTGCTCAGTGCTCACATTAATGAGGAAATTCAATAAGTGGAAGACTAGGAAGAGAATGTTATATTTTAATAATTAAAAATATCTAAATGACCTGAAATTGATATTGGGTGTATTAATTAACAACGAGGGTTGCCTTATCATTACTACAAATAATATTAATTATAATGATGTCTATTAGCTTGGTTAAATTTAATTAAATAAGAAACGAGTTTCTACATAGAAGAAATACGTTAATTAATCAAATGGGAAATTAAATGAATAAGAGATGGATATAAGCCTATGCCTTGTAACGAAATAGTAATGTAGTAAGTGAAAGCGGAAATTTTATGGTCTTGTGGACACAAATTGAAAATTCATTCAGATATGCAAAGGCGGAGGTGTCCAATGAATAGATTACCTAACCTATGAGCCGCAATTCAAAAAGTAGCTTCAAGTAATCAAAATCTTAACACCCAGCCCCGAGGAGCGGATCCCTTCGGGTTACCTTCCGTGTACAAGGCAAAGCCATCGGAACCATCAACAGCAGTTTTCTATCAAGGCTTTAACGCAGCTCTATGGGCTAATGATAGGATCGGTCGCTTGGCATTGATTACTTCTACTGAATACCTGCGGTTCACCCAATTAGAGAATGCTGGTGAGGGTGGCGCCCAAACCCGGTTATTCTAAGTAGTCGAAAATTAGGACTAAGTACTGGAAACCGCGTGTTAGTAGTGCTAAGCAAACCAATGAACGAGGTAATATTTCGATCGTATCGGACCCGAACTCCAAGTATATTGCCACACAATGGTGTGACTAGGTAGCTAGAACGGCTCTAACAGCTGTGCCGGGAGACGTGCAAAAACTGCGCCTGTGCGGAGTAGAAATCAGCAGTACAGTGCTTCCCTTCCACGAGTTTACAGCGGTGAGTGGACGGAAGAGATCAGAGTCTTAACTGATCGAGAGGAAGCGGCGAGGACTACGACCACGGGCGCGGAGTTTGCGGAGGTCGTGGCCTTCCTCAAGGGGTGGCTGCCAGCCAGAAAGAGCTCAAAAGGGCCGTCGAAGCAGCGGCCGTAGCAGTAAAGAAAACGGCGCTACGCTCACTGCTGAAGGTACCAACTAAACCTCCTTGCAACGTGCTACTAGCCGATATCAGTGGAGCACGGTGCCTAGGATAAAGCCCGCGGCAAAGAAGCCCACCACGGCATCCCAACCGGCAAAAGCGACCTCCAAAAGTGGGAGTAAGCCAGCACCCTGCACCCGAACCATGCCGGAGGCTGTAATCGTCGACGTCGGGGAGGGTCAGACCTTCTCCCAGGTCCTTGAAAACATTAAGGACAAGGCAACAGGCATCAAGGTGGACGCCGTCAGATCCATCAGGGACGTCAAAGTCCTCATCGAGCTGGAGCGGGGCGAGGGCAATGCGACGCCTCTACTTGACAAGATCAAAGAGTCAGGGGCAGCAGTCACAGTCTGGGTCCTCCAAAAGAGGGAAACCTTAGAGATCACAGGGATCTACGGGACCTCTACTAAGGACGAGGTCACCCAACAGCTTCAGGCAGCTATAGGGACGGGAGCGGTCTTAAAGAGCCTTAGACCGTCCGGGAGAGAAATACAGAGAGCCACGGTAGAGGTGGACCCTAAAACAGCAGTCAAGCTGGCCGCGGAAATGAGAGTAAGACTACTCTGCCGTGTCAGCAGGGTAGAACCGCCTACCGTGTGCTACAAGTGCTGGCAGGAAAGCCACATCAGGTGGGAGTGCAAAGCTGAAGCAGAAAGGAGCAAGTTCTGCCGACATTATTGCCAAGAGGGGCACATAGCCGCGGACTGCAAAAACCCGAGGCACTGCAACACGTGCGGATCCGGACAGCACCGGGAGGGATCAAAGCGATGCCCAGGTCCAAAGGAAGAGGCCACTACAAATCGGCCCTTTCCGCCCCCGCAGCTGCCTCCGAGGCAGTCAACTCGTTGGAGATCTCCAACCCCACCACCACAAGCCGAGACATCAATGATTATTGCCCGGCCGGACGGAGGTCACACCGAGGAGGAGAAAGGAGATCCCAACAGATGGAGAGGTCCAAATGCAGCCAAGGCATCCACATCCACCGAAGAAACCCAAGTAGGTAGAACAGGCACCAACCGAGATAACTATTATCCTAGAAAGGAAACAGGCAGATCTACTGACGCAATTCCTTTCTCCACAGAGGATACGGGGTACCACGACGAGTCACGGTTCGCGGAAAAGCCCATTTTATTATAGCTCTACCACCACAGCTCTTCCATCGCGTAGATGGAAAGACTTATGCTCAACATAGAAGAGCCTAAGCCGGCAAAGAGGAGATTGGTCGGCATGGTCGCGCAATCGTTCATGCTCTAGGCGGCTCCTGCCTAGCACGACCCACTGCCCACCAAAGGAAACGAGTCCAACTGCGAAATCGGAATGGAACGCGATAAACAAAGTCCTTGTGGACGGGATCCATCCTAGCCCGCGGCCGGAGGGTGCCCGTACAGGTGAAATGCCGGGGACCAACGACGGTCAACCGCGTCGGTCTTCGAGTCCTTAAAACACTTTTGAAACCTATTTACACCACAAATTTAGTCATTTTTCTCCTACCGGCAGCTCCTGAAGTAATGCGAAAGCGCTCCCAGGTACTGTAGGATGTTCCCTCGAGGAGGAGTTTTGTAGGCAGTAAAAATCTCACACTACCGATCCAGTGCGGACTACTGGCGGTGTCTTTGGTCGTGCAGATTTTTCTTCTACCTCCGTTAAAAAAAAGGTTAGGTTAGGTTAGGCCAGGTTAGGTTAGGTTAGGTTAGGTTACGTTAGGTTAGGTGACGTTAGAGATAAACTATTGCAAATTTTAAAACTTTTAACCGTCGCCTTCTTATCGGCGCGGCAACTGGCGTGGCTGAATCACTACCATATTGATCAACGCCGGCTGTCCTTTTAAACAGAGTCCTAGAATGGGGTGCTCTCTGAGACCTACACCTACAGGTCAACTCCTCTAGTCGAGAGCTTACCCTTGGGGCTTCAGAGATTAGGTTAGGTTAGATAAGGGAGAAAATACCTGTCTCTTTTAGCCAGCAGATGGCACGCTGCTCTCATCGTCGAGCTTGTAGCTTTATTTCTTTCCTAATACCCCCAGCTACGTCTATCTGACTGGAATCACCCCCGGCATTGGGTGGCCTAACTGGTAGTTTTAGGGGTATGTGGCAAGAAGCAAATTAGCTGTTACACGATATCAAACACTTTATATTTTGACTTCCGGTTTAACTGAAATTGGAAACAAATTTCTTAATTTAAATGGAACATCCTGTATACTTTTCGGTAAGAGTTTCTCGTATGGCCACATCCGTTGTTTTTAATTAACATTTTTAAGTTATAGAAAATCGCCACGCGTCTAGACTAGAAAGCGGTTTGATCAAGAGAAGAGGTTGCCTATAAGCGGTCGACCTAATAAAAATTAGATAAGTTGCTTCGCATTTTTAATTACAACTAAATAATTAGAAATGGTAAAAATATTATAAAAACGTCTTCGGAATTGGAAAAGATTGCTTTAAAGCTTAACTAGAGCTTACTTGTTATGTTATTTTCAAAAATTTAAAAAATAAATCATTCGAGTGCTCTAACTGTTTTATCGAAAGGAAAATCAAACATCATTACATTTATAGATAAGACATAAGACATTATGAACTTCCTTGATTAACATTTGAATTCCCAATCGTGCAATTACATCTTTAACCTCCATATTATTACATTTGCACGATGTAAAATCGCAAACCTGTAATTTAAATGTAAAATTTAAAAGCATTTTCCACAAACACCCATATCATAATAATATGTTTTTCTAATTTATATTTAGATAGAGGTGGCAAGAGAAGCTAATTTAGCATAAAATAATATTCATGTCAATAAACGAACAATAAATTTTAATGTACACCTAATTACCATTACAGCTATATGCATATTACATGTTTACATTATCTTTATTGCTTTGAGCAAAATTGCAATATTGTTTGAAAATGTAATTGCTTTAATGACGCGTTTTGAATATTACTAAATTTCGGAAAATTTGTCGTAAATAAATCCCCTAATTTTAATACAATGCTCGGATTTACAACGCACGATTGATTTTCACGTATTTATTTCTCTTTTTTCTCTCGTCTTCTTTTCTTGAGCTGTTTGGTAGTAAGTATATAAGCAGCTTATCTTTAGACAGTAGAAGTACAAGTGAATGAGAATCCGTGTAGACGAAATCAAATCCTCAAGAAGTTTAGCAGAGATGGGGTTGTTAAGAGACTCTTGCCCCTCCTACATTCTATACGTAATCTGATATCAATCAGAACTTCTATTTAGCTTAGCTCATTAGTTCTTTATTAATGAGATAGAAGCTTGTATAATACCTACAAGTAATATTATATGGTACGCACGTGGTTAATCTTATAAAATGAGGGAGTAACTTGAATCAACATTAAAATTTGATGTTTGTTTCTGATTAAAATTAATTACTAACACTCGTGGGTTGTTAGGTCTTTGGGCAGACGATTTCAATTTAAATCGATTTGTAATCAGGTCAAAGAGAGAAATTAATTTCGCTAACCATGACAAAGATCCCAACCAAGTTTCGTTTAGAAAAAAAGGAACAAGTTGAGACTTAAAACCTTCGTAACACAAGTGGGGTACAAAAGGACCCCACTTTTTCTTTTGGCTTACCATTTTCGTTAACAATTTTTTGTTTCTTTAACTCTTTTGGGACTTTGTTCTTTTATTTTATCTCTAACTAAAAAGTATCTACTCGGTAATTTTACGTTACTATTATTATTATTTTTATTAAAGTAGGGAAAAGTGGGTGAATATCGATCGTTGCTTTAATGCCTTAGGTGTTCAATATTCACCCACTTTTCCCTAAATTGTAGTAGGAGTCAACCTATTTAAGCAACGGCAATGTTGAGGTCGTTTTTTAATATCTTTTGGCGCTAAATACGGAAAAAATAGCGCGCTCACCTGAAAGAGGAAATTTCACTCTTAAAAATGGGGTAAAATTGTAAAAATCACAGTTTATTCCGTTTAAAAAAAAAATTAAACTTTAAGAGAGCACTGTTATGGTTGAATATTGTTGCTGACATCGTTTATAAAAACCCCTATGAGAGATAAAAATTCTCAATTACCTATGTTTAAATTCAGGTAAAAATTTATTGGGGTGGTTTTAATTAACTTAAAAAATCATGCTTGGGCTTAAATTGTTTCTAAAGCTCCAAGAAACAAGAATCGACTATAATATTACCTAATAATAGTAGCAGCCCAGAGCAGAAAAGAGCTGGGGTTCGTTTGCACCCCTGATGGTATTGGAGGTTAGCTTACGAAATAGCTCCTTATTTGCCATTCAATTCATACAGTTTCCTTTAGGAAACCGTTCCTAAAGCTCCAAGAATCGACTATAATATTGCCGAATAATAGTAACCCAGAGCAGAAAAGAGCTGGGATTCGTTTGTACCCCTGATGGTATTCGAGGTTAGCTTACGAAATAGCTCTTTATTTGCCATTCAATTCACACAGTTTCCTTTAGGAGACCGTTCCTAAAGCTCCAAGAAACAAGAATGGACTATAATATTACCGACTAATAGTAGCCCAGAGCAGAAAAGAGCTAAGCTGGGGTTCGTTCGGACTCCTGATGGTATTCGAAGTTAGCTTACAAAATAGCTCCTCATTTACCATTCAAGTCATAGAGTTTCCTTTAGGAAACCGTTCCTAAAGCTCCAAGAAACAAGAATGGACTATAATATTACCGACTAATAGTAGCCCAGAGCAGAAAAGAGCTGGGGTACGTTCGGACCCCTGATGGTAATTGAGGTTAGCTTACGAAATAGCTCCTTATTTGCCATTCAATTCCTACAGTTTCCTTTAGGAAACCGTTCCTAAAGCTCCAAGAAACAAGAATCGACTATAATATTACCTAATAATAGTAGCAGCCCAGAGGAGAAAAGAGCTGGGGTCCGTTTGCACCCCTGATGGTATTCGAGGTTAGCTTACGAAATAGCTCCTTATTTGCCATTCAATTCATACAGTTTCCTTTAGGAAACCGTTCCTAAAGCTCCAAGAAACAAGAATTGATTATAATATTACCGATTAATAGTAACCCAGAGCAGAAAAGAGCTGGGGTCCATTCGGACCCCTGATGATTTTCGAGGTTAGCTTACGAAATAGCTCCTCATTTACCATTCAATTCATACAGTTTCCTTTAGGAAACCGTCCCTAAAGCTCCAAGAAACGAGAATCGACTATAATATTACCGAATAATAATAGCCAAGAGCAGAAAAGAGCTAAAGTCCGTTCGGACCCCTGATGGCATTTGAGGTTAGCTTACGAAATAGCTGGTCATTTACCATTCAATTCATACAGCTTCCTTTAGGAAATTGAAAGAAAACTTTAGAAAACCGTTCCTAAAGATCTAAGAAACAAGAATCGACTATAATATTTCCGAATAATAATAGCCCAGAGCAGAAAAGATCTGAGGTCCTTTCGGACCCCTTATGGTATTCGAGGTTAGATTACGGAATAGCTCTTAATTTACCATTCAATTCATACAGTCTCCTTTAGGATATTGTTCGTAAAGCTCCAAGAAACAAGAATCGACTATATCATTACCGAATAATAATAGCCAAGAGCAGAAAAGAGCTGGGGTCCGTTCGGACCCCTGATGATATTCGTGTTAGCTTATGAAATAGTTCTTCATTTAGCATTTGTTCCTAAAGCTCCAAGAAACAAGAATCGACTATAATATTTCCGATTAATAATAGCCCAGAGCAGAAAAGACCTGGGGTCCTTTCGGACTCCTTATGGTATTCGATGTTAGATTACGGAATAGTTCGTAATTTACCATTCAATTCATACAGTCTCCTTTAGGATATTGTTACTAAAGCTCCAAGAAACAAGAATCGACTATAACATTACCGAATAATAATAGCCAAGATGAGAAAAGAGCTGGGGTCTGTTCGGGCCCCTGATGATATTCGTGGTTAGCTTATGAAATAGCTCTTCATTTAGCATGTAATTCATACTGTTTCCAGTTTTTAAATTACCCATCAATCGCTGAATTAAACAAAGATCAATTTTTCAATTCGCATAACAAATTCGAAACCCCTTTTTGTACAACACGCCACTGATTAAACAGTAAGAACAAAGCTTTTTTTTTTAAATAAATTTGTAAAGTAAAATTTTCTTCTCTTTTCTCTCCCTTTTCACAATTTTACAACGGTATAAATTGCAAATATATTCCATCTACTTATTTTCTCTTTGCATAATTGCCTAATCTTTTTCTTCCACCAAGACTAAATTTCTACTCAAACAATTGGTAATAAAAACTGAGCTTTTAAATACCTTTAAACTTAAATTAAACCGGAATTTTATTAGCAATAATGATAAGCTTTAGGGTGTCAAAATGTAGAAACTAAGCTTAAAAAATTTAAGGCGTGAATTTTTAAATAAAAAAGAAAAGGAAAATGTAAGTAAAAGTAAGACTTTTAACTTATAAAAGGGTTTACGTTGAAGAAAATTGGTTTAGCAACAAAAAGCACGAAATGGAAAGGATTTTGAGGTTTTTTTAAATTGTATAAATGTAACGCTCGTTGTTTTCAAGGATGTATTTCCAAAACCTAATTATTAATGTATGGTTAATATTAAATACGTACTTATAGAATGACATTCTCATTATTGTAATAGAGCTGTCACGTGCAGATACTCATTGTGTTAATTGTTAATTATGATGTAGGGTAAGTCCTTTTACATTAAATAAATTTTTATTCAAATTAAACGACCTTCAAATTAATTTTGGTGTAAATTAAATAAAAAGATAGAGACCTAGTGAGGAGCTAGTGATTAGTGAGTGAATCTGGAATCTGGAATCTGTAAACTGGCTACAGGGGTGTCTGGGCTGTACCCTGTACCTCCTTCATCGGTCGGGTTTGAAAAAGAAGAAACGTTAAATGTGTTGTGGAATGTGAGCGAAGTCACTGACGATAAACGTTAGTCTGTTTTGGTGGTGGTAACTTGGATCTCGTTGATGTCAGAATCCTAGGTAGGGTTGTCGTGGTCTAGTATTGTCTCGTGGAACTTGGAGGCTGCTTCTCGGATGAAATCCTTGATGCTGATCATCTGTACGTCCCATTAAAGGTTGCTATTGCGGATAAACCATGGAGCGTTGACGATGGTCCTCGAGATATTATTTTGTATGATCTGCATCTTCTTGATGTTTGACGGTGCGGCGTAGCCCCAGGCTGGTGCGACGTACGTCATGATAGGGCGGATGATGGTCTTGTACAGGGGCAGCTTGGTTTCGGAGGACCATTGTTGTACCTAAAAAAAGCGGATATAATAGTGTATAGACAGCTCGTGGTCAGACGATAGCTCTCTCGATATGTGGTTTCCAGATGAGTCATTTGTCGATGGTTAGTCCTAAATATCTGACTTCCTCTTCCAAGGAATGGTTTGACCGAAGTTTTCGATGTTTGGCGAACGACGAAGACTTGGTCGCTTGGAGAAGTAAATGGGCTCTTCTGTGCGTTGACGGAGATTTGCCGTTTCTTGAACCAGAGCTCGTGGGTGTCGGCTGCTCGTTGAAGTCGGTGTCTGCATCTTCTTGATGTTTGACGGTGCGGCGTAGCCCCAGACTGTGCGACGTACGTCATGATAGGGCGGATGATGGTCTGGTACAGGGGCAGCTTGTTTCGGAGGACCATTGTTGTACCTAAAAAAAGCGGATATAATAGTGTATAGACAGCTCGTGGTCAGACGATAGCTCTCTCGATATGTGGTTTCCAGATGAGTCATTTGTCGATGGTTAGTCCTAAATATCTGACTTTCTCTTCCAAGGAATGGTTTGACCGAAGTTTTCGATGTTTGGCGAACGACGAAAACTTGGTCGCTTGGAGAAGTAAATTAACTCTTCTGTGCGTTGACGGAGATTTGCCGTTTCTTGAATAAGAGCTCGTGGGTGTCGGCTGCTCGTTAAAGTCGGTGTCCTACCAGGCGTGGATCTCCGTTGCTGGCCATGAAACAGGTGTCATTTACAAAAACATAAAATTTAGTAGCTTCGGATAGTGCGTCATCACTTGTGAAGATGGTGAAGAGGTGCGGCGATAGGGTGGCACCTTGAGGGACACCGGCTACGATAGGTCTTGATGTGAATAGGGCGTCGTTTATCTTTACTCTGGAAAGGAAGCGATGAGCTTCGTTATCTATAGTGGATATCGAGCGGTTATCATCTTGTAGAGTAGATCTTGTTGCCAAACCTTGTCGATAGCCTTGGAGACGTCTAGCAAGACGGCAGCGGGGCAGTCCTTGTGGTCGAATGCTTCGACGACAAACTCGACTACGCGGACGGTTTAGTGGACAGTGGAGTGAGGTGGTCGAAAGCCATATTGTTCGTCTTGGACGACGTATCCGTCTTCTGTGTTTTCTCAAGCGGAATAGAATGACCTTTTTTGATGGTAAGCAGAAGACTGATATGGAGGTAAAGTGAGGGTGTGAACGTTCCAGCTATTTCTTCACTTTCCAACAGTTTTCTCCGATTATTGAATTTTTTGTTTAATTTAATTTTTTAATTACGTTCAGGAAGTGGTTAAGCTCCAACGATTAATGTAAACCTCAAAACCTCAACTCTTATCGCACTCGTCCATTTCTGGCATCTTGATTAAAAAAAATCATTAAAAAAGTACCATTTTTTTTAATCATGTAAGTAACACGTCAAGATCAAAACATATTGTAAACAGTAATTTGTAAGGGTAAATTACACAGTATAAAAGAGTCGATCTTATCAATAGTTAATTGCGTTGTTATTCAAAGCATGAAATATACGTCTAATTAATTATTTAAATATAATTACTCCGAGCACCCCCCCAAAAATATTAAACTTAATGTAAGTAAATTTTTTATTGTTAGAAAAAAATGATAAAGCGTGGTTTGGAATAAAAATGTTAAAGCGCACAAAATTACTTTTTTTCATAAACGAAAAATATTAAAAGTTGTGTGGGGTCACCCATAAATGTCACATGTATACAATTTTATTTTATTAAAAGTCTACTATTGTATTAAGCGATACAATCATATATTATTTATGGATCTGATAAAATACATCCACATACATACATACGTACGTACGTACGTACGGATGGAGGTTTGTTTGTTTTTCTAATGGTATAAAGCACGAACGATCGACGCTTTAATTAAAAATTGATAAGTTTCTTATCAAAACGGTAGGATCTGATGAAAGTTATTAGTTTGTGAAAGAGTAAAGAAAATATACACATATAATATGACATAAAGTGAGGGTGTAATGGGTTAACTTTATTGTTTGCTGTTCCGTCATCAAATTTGGAGGACATTTTTTGTGTTATATTGCGTGTCGTTTGTTATCAAAAAAATTTAATTTTTTAAGAAATAGTAAACATTAACGTTAATTATTATTACCAAAAAAAATTTATATGTGTAAAAACATTCTCTCTTTTTTTATTATGTTTAATTTTTTATTACTTGATTGTTTGACCGATTAAAAATTTTTGATTTACGGTTTAATTTATTACGAGTTGGATTCATTTTTTCATTATGTTCATTTAAATATTAATTTAAACAGCTAATCTAAGTATAATTTCGTTTCTTGTAATTGATGCGTTTTCATTTTGAATTTCAAACTTTTCATAAGGCTGGTATTAGACTGTCAAAGATCTTTGACAAAGTCCTTCTTTAAAAGCTTTATTATACAATATTTTACAGTGTAATAAGGTACATTTTATAAAATACAGTGTAATAGAGTACGTTTTATAAAATGTACACAATTACACTATAAAATAGCTTTTAAAAAAGAACTTTGTCAAAGAACTTTGACAGTCTAATACCAGCCTAAGACAGTCTAGTAAGGAAATGTCAGTTTGAGCAAGAAATTTGTGGGCTTTCCTGGAGAGGAGGCCACTGCTTATGCAGACAGTTTCATAGCTTCTTAACTGCCTCTAGGTTTAGGCATCAGGCTCCCAGGTCTGGCAATGGCAAGCCACTTCTTGTAAAGTTGCTTAGAAAGGCTTCCCATATTAGTGGTTTGCTTCTCACACAAATTATGTCTTACTGTTATGAGACCCTCAAACACTCGATGTAAGAGGAAGGCACTCAAAAACCATGTCAGGGAAATTTTTTAATTTTTCGTGGCATCAATAGCAATTTAAAGGCAGTTGTCGATATTCTATTTTTTTTGAAAATTGAGTTGAACTGAAATAGTGCATACTTAGGATCAAATACTGCTCGTGTTCTTTTATTATCATAATTATCATCATTTATTATGCATGCAATTTCCAATAAATATTTAATAATAAATACATGATATCATTAATAAAACAAATACATAATAATATAATCTTTGTCTTCGTACATTTTCCATTCTTAAACAAGGGTTCAGCCCCTGTACATAACAAAACTAAATCTCAAAAATGCTTATTTTAATTACAAACCATAAACATATTCACATACACCATACCTATAGCGTGTCTAAGAGAGAGAGAGGTGGATGGAAATGTCCCGTTTTTTGTGTTTTCGCTTATATCTTAAAAATGATAGGTCTTAGGGAAAAAATATTCTTAGTAAAATAAAAGCTTATTAAATTTCCTACAAGTTTGTTTCCTTTTATATATTTTTATTTCTTCTAGTTTTTGAGATATTTGCCCGCAAAAATCGTTAATGTAAAAAAACTCCGTACCAGTTCAAGATAAAAAAAATATATAATCCGTTCACCATTTATTTGCACTGGCTATAAACTTTTATTTTTTGGTTAGCCAAATTCAAAAGTCTCTATTAAGTTGACTGGAAGACAACTATTAATACCATTGAATAAAAGCTGCTATTCTACAATACTTAACTTTAACTAATTTTTTTCTAATTTATACCGTGTGGAATCTGTCACTCTAACATGGCCAACCATAGCGCAAATAAATAGTTAACGGATTATTGTAAAGGAAATTTAATGCTCTACAATTTCTTTTCTGAAGACTCTTACTGTAAAACGAAAGGCTGGGGTGCTAGAGGCAAAAGTTTAACGAAAAACGCGAGGCAATTTTTTTTTAACAATTGCTGATGTTTGCGGGCGGATATCTCAAAACCTATCAGGAATAGAAAAAAAATAAATAGGAACAATCTTGTAGAAAATTTAATAAGCTCCTATTACTAAGAATAATTTTGTCCTTAGGACCCACCGTTTTTGAGATATATGCAAAACACCAAAAAACGGGAACTTTCTAATCTTGCTTCCCCTAGGACCGTGATTATAAACGACAAATAAAGTTTATCTTGAGAATAAAATTAAACTTTTTAAGGCTGAATTCTACAATACACATTTGTCCCTAGAATTTTAGTCTCAGTGTAAACCGGTTCACGCTATTGTTAAAACCTCTTTATACTGGGATTAAAATGAAAACCTGGGAAAAAATGTGTAATATAGAATTTGGCCTTAGACTTGGCAACGTAGCAACGTTATAATGTCAAAGTTTGACGTTTGAATATAAATATTAAGATTTGAGGTTAAGTTCTTTTTGTATTGTATTTATATTCAAACGTCAAAATTTGACATTGTCACGTTGCTACGTGATAAATAAATTATCATATAGATAAAGATAAATTTTTACTCTACTCGCTATATTTCGAGAACGGTTCATCGTACAAAAAAATAAATTAAATGAAATTTGTAGAGAATTTTATGGCCTATAATTTTTGTAAAACCTTTAATGACGTATGACACATAGGAAACGAGATATTTGCAAAAGAAGCGATTTTTGTGATTTTTGACTTTGAGTATCTTAACACACGCACACGAGATTGTATGAGACTTTTGAGCAAGTTTTTAGAATGTCAAAGTATAAGCTTATGTAAATATTTAGCTTTCTGACTTTCATTCCGATGTTAGCCCTTTATTTCATCTTATATTATAGACAGAACTGAAGCAAAAGCTGCCCATGCCGTAGTTCTACTGAAAGAAGGTTAAACTCAAAGAGTTGTAGCAAAAAGTTTAAATCGAGAAGAAAGAGAAGATCGCTTATTTATTGTGTTGTCATTGTTACGAAACAAGCACCTTACAGGAGTTGACCTGCAAGTACCGTTAGAATAAGACTTGGAGAGCAGAATTTGAGACCGAACAAACCTTTTACCGGGTCAAAACTACAGCTCATCGGTAAGTTCGGCTTCAGTTAGCTCGCGATTTGACTCCAGCGCAATGGGAAGCTATTATTTTTACTGACGAGAGTCGAATGACTGCATAGCTCCGATGGACCCCATAATGTCACGCGGCTTCCTGGAAAACGTTATTCTCAATGTTGTACACATGAAACGGTAAGTTACGGAGAGGACTCTATAATGTTCTGAGGTGGAATTTCTTTCACTGAACGTAGAGAGCTTGTCGTCATTAGGAATGGTGGAATACGATACATAAGAGAGATCTCGAAGATCACGTAATGCCCTATGCTGGATTTATTAGCAAATATTTTCAACTAATGCACAATAGCGCTAAACCTGATGTTGCTAACATAGCGGCGCAATACTTAGCAGATGCAATTCATAAAATGCAGTGACCAACTGGCCAGCCAGAAGTCCGGACTTCAAACCGATAGAGCATGTTTGCGAGATGTTAAAACGGAAAGTTAGAGCCCGTAATCCAGCACCAGCCACTCTTGCTGATCTAGAGACTGCTGTCAGAGAAGATGGGAAATTAATTCCTCAGGACAACATAAAAAAACTCTTATGATTGCTACGACATCGAATGGAGCCGACCATATCATCAAAGAGCCCGTAATTCAGCACCAGCCACTCTTGTTGATTTGGAGACAGCTTTCAGAGAAGAATGGGGAAGAAACCCTCCGGAGAACATAAAAAAACTGCTCCGATCGCTACGACATCGAATGGATCATATAATCATAGAGACCGTAATCCAGCACCAGCCACTCTTACTGATCTGGAGACACCTTTTAGAGAAGAATTGGAAAGAAACCCTCCGGACAACATAACAAAACTATTACGATCGCTACGACATCGAATGGAGGCGACCATATCATCATAGAACCCGTACATCAGCACCAGCCACTCTTGCTAATCTGAAGACAGCTGTTAGAGAAGAAGGGGAAAAAATCCCTCAGGACAACATAATAAAACTGTTTTGATCGCTGCGACATCGAATGGAGGCGACGAAATAATGATAGAGCCCGTAATTCAGCACCAGTCACTCTTGTTGATCTGGAGACAGCTGTCAGAGAAGAATGGGAAAGAATCCCTGAGGACTACATTAAAAAACGCTACTACATCGATTGGAAGCGACCACATGATCATAGAGCCCGTAATTCGCGACCAGCCACTCTTGCTAATCTGGAGACAGCTGTCAGAGAAGAATGGGAAAGAATCTCTCAGGACAACATAAAAAAGTGTTCCGATCGCTACGACATTGAACTTAGGCGACCATATGCTCATAGATCCCGTAATTCAGTACCAGCCACTCTTGATGATCTGGAGACAGGTGTCGGAGAAAAATCGAAAAAATCCCTCAGGAAAACATTCAAAAACTGTTTCGATCGCTACGACATCGAATGGAGGCGACCATATCATCATAGAGCCCGTAATTCACCACCAGCCACTCTTGCTAATCTGGAGACAGCTGTCAGAGAAGAATGGGAAAGAATCCCTCAGGACAACATAAAAAGTGTTCCGATCGCTACTACATCGATTGGAAGCGAACACATGATCATAGAGCCCGTAATTCGCGACCAGCCACTCTTGCTAATCTGGAGACAGCTGTCAGAGAAGAATGGGAAAGAATCTCTCAGGACAACATAAAAAAGTGTTCCGATCGCTACGACATTGAACTTAGACGACCATATGTTCATAGATCCCGTAATTCAGTACCAGCTACTCTTGATGATCTGGAGACAGGTGTCGGAGAAAAATCGTAAAAATCCCTCAGGAAAACATTAAAAAACTGTTTCGATCGCTACGACATCGAATGGAGGCGACCATATCATCATAGAGCCCGTAATTCACCACCAGCCACTCTTGCTAATCTGGAGACAGCTGTCAGAGAAGAATGGGAAAGAATCCCTCAGGACAACATAAAAAGTGTTCCGATCGCTACTACATCGATTGGAAGCAAACACATGATCATAGAGCCCGTAATTCGCGACCAGCCACTCTTGCTAATCTGGAGACAGCTGTCAGAGAAGAATGGGAAAGAATCTCTCAGGACAACATAAAAAAGTGTTCCGATCGCTACGACATTGAACTTAGGCGACCATATGCTCATAGATCCCGTAATTCAGTACCAGCCACTCTTGATGATCTGGAGACAGGTGTCAGAGAAAAATCGAAAAAATCCCTCAGGAAAACATTAAAAAACTGTTTCGATCGCTACGACATCGAATGGAGGCGACCATATCATCATAGAGCCCGTAATTCACCACCAGCCACTCTTGCTAATCTGGAGACAGCTGTCAGAGAAGAATGGGAAAGAATCTCTCAGGACAACATAAAAAACTGTTCCGATCGCTACGACATCGAACTTAGGCGACCATATGCTCATAGATCCCGTAATTCAGCACCAGCCACTCTTGCTTATCTGGAGACAGCTGTCAGAGAATAAGGGAAAAGAATTCCTCAGGACAAGATAAAAAAACTGTTCCGATCGCTGCTATTACGATTCGACTTTAGTTTACAGTCATTCAAGTGCGTCTACGCAAAGCAAGTTGAATTTCCAATTTCTTTTATTTTTAATATTTCCTTTTAGTCCGGTGCACTACTGAAATTTTACATGGTGCACGTGGGACAAATTAGTATAAAGCTGAAACCTTCAATATTGTATTGTACTTATAGCCCTTATTATAGTACTAAAAGTCCCCACCCTTCCGAGGGCTGGAACACCCCCAAAATTGCGTTTGAATCTCAAAAATTACACTTTTTATCATATTTTTGCAATTATCTCGAAAAGAAGGTAGTAAGCGAAAAATTATAAAGAGTCAAAAATTGAAGAGGATAAAATTATACGGCAAAAATCTTATTTGCAATTTTTCAAAATATTTAATAGTTTTTGAGAAAAATGTTATTGAAAGTTAACCTATTTTGCGCGTATTACAGTACTCATGGGTTGCGCGATCAAAGTGTTGCTGAACGCCCTATTTTACATTATTGAAAATTTCTCATTATCTATCAGATTTAGAAAAAAACAAAAAATATGTAGTTGAAGAGGACATCTTCAGCTTTAAATTACATGCAAAATATTTTGATTTTAAGTAATTTATCACGGAGAAAAAAAATAATGAATGGAAAATAACCTAATTTTTCTTAAAATTTAAAAATCTCCTAAAGTAATTGAGGAAATATAAAATCTATGTAGGATTACTATCTTCATGATGTATACTTTAATGTCCTAAGAGCAAAATTTTTTTCGAGTTCTATTTTGACAAAAAATTGGACTTTGAAATTCATAATTTTTAAAAAAAAATTTTCTTAGATATTTTTCTATCTTTAAAGGACTGTCTAATAATAAAGAAGAGATCTAAGGCCATAAATTTTAGTTTGTAGAAAGCCTATAGTATACGTTTTAAGAAGCCATCTTAAAAATTTACATTATTTAACGTTTTCATCAAAAAATTTTCAACAATATGAAGAAAGATCGAAATACGTAGTTTTTTTCCGAAATTGGTCATTACTCGCTTAATTTTTGAGAATTCAAACTTTTTCTTGAACGAAAATAAAGGTAATACTCTAAAGGTTTTATATCTGCTAATCGCATCTTGATAGGAATTCTATTTTAGAAACGACAGCAGTTTGTACGATGAAGAAAATGAGCAAAAAAATTGTAGTTCACTGCAGTTATGAAATTTTACATATGGTGAACCTGGAACAAAATTATCTAACTCTAAAATTTATTGTCATTTATATTTTAATATTTTTACAATTTTTTTAGTTTCAAATGTTGCTGAATGACATACACTTCCCACAGCCAGTTATTAATTGGGATAGAAATTTTTCAATTATGTCATCACGTACAATAATTACTAATTATAGGTAAAGCCAAACAAGCTACAAGCAGATGACGAGACTGTACAATCGAAAGTGGTTGTCATTAGCAGATAACCGAGCCAACCAATCGATGATAATTACCCTATAATTATTTCTGAAGGTTGAGGTTGAACCCCAGCTGCTAAATCGAATGGTATTGACTAGTGGTAGCTCTGGCAACGATGAAGAGGGTTACTCCTAGTGGTAACTCCTTAAGACCTTCATCATGAATCTTCTAACTAATCGAACATTGTACTCTTTTGTTATAGAATTTTACATTTCAGTTTAGAGATTAGTGTAGAAAAAAAATTAAAAGCTTCGAAGATGAGAAATGCGTAAAAAAATTTAGCTTTTATTTTCTTCGTCTAAGAATTTTCCATACACTCGAACAATAGTATAGAAATACTTCCCACTTATATCTAACAGCTTACACCTGCTCTTATATTTGTCATCAAACAATGGGCACCCCTATTATCATGATTTGGTTTTTGTTAAAACCACTCAAAGAGAAAAATCTCTTATCTCATTGTTGGAAAAGTTGAGAAAATAATTTACCACTTTCACTTGCAACCTTTTCACCTAGTAAATGAAAAAAGTCGGTCAGAAGGCTGTTTTTAATAAGTAATATGTGAAGAATGACTAGGGTAGTTTTTAACCCTTGTAAAACGTGTTAAATATGTTAGGGGAGTTACATTGCAAATACAAACCCCCCAACTTACAATTGTAACCACTCGAAAGCAATTTAGACGACGTCAGTAAGTACATAAAACATTATTAAAATTAAAAGTCAATAAGAAAGTGATGAAAAAGGTGAAAGAGAAAATCTGGAGAAAATTTTATTAGTGTCGTTTTCTTTTATAATAATTTTTGTTTTCTAAAACAAGCTTTAAAGGAGAATAATTGTAAAAAAAATAAAAACTCCTTAATCTTTGAACGTCTTTTTTTTTTAATTTGTCAGGACGAAACTCTTTTCAGATGGAAAGTTGGAAGTTTTTGTAAATAATCTAATTAGTAAGGGTATATGAAATTAATCTTTCTTTCCGTTTTATTTTTTCTTCTTAATTTTTATAAATTGAGCATTAGTTTTATTACAATTTTGTTCAATTACATAACGTCACAAAGACAAAATATTTTAAGTTAATTGAGAAAAATAAAAAAAACGTCGGATAAAACCAAGCCAAAACCGTTAAATTGCTTGGCTTCAGTTTCATTAGATAAAGACAAAAGTTGAAAAAGCAACATCAAGACACAATCAGACTTTACTGAAGCTATAAGGAACTCGACAAAACAAGTGCAAATTGTACCAAAAAGCAATTTATCTCCTGACATTTTAAACTAATTAGTTTGTTTTAAGAAATTATTACAAGCGTTATTTTAGATTTTTGCATTTTTATGCACGAAAAAATAAAAAACAAATGATTTTTAAATTCTCAAAATTTGTTGTAAACAAACCTTGTCTTTTTTTCCCAACCCTTAAGTTTTTTATTTTCTCATTTTACTCAATACTTAAATTTCAATTTTCTTTTCTAACAAAAATTAAGTTTGTAATACTTTTTGAAAACTTTGCAAATAATTTATTTTAAAATAGTTTCATTATATTTTTATACAGAGGGCGTATCGATTATTTTATATATATTTTTTTAATTTCATTTTTTCATCAACTTTGAAAAAGAGATTTTATACAAAGTATCCAAAAATAAGAGACCATTTTGGGCGCTTTTTTGAAAATTTAGGTCAAAGTCATTTATAAAGTCATAGCTCCAATTGGAAAAAAATTTCAAGTATTTAAATTCAAAATTGCGACCAAAATGACAATTGTCCCATTTTGTGGTTTTTCTATTATAACTTCGCCGGCAACTATTTTTATAAAAATTTCAAAAAGGCATTGCACAGCCAAAACATAGAGCTTTCGTCTTAACCTAATCGATTTTTAAAATTGTTTTAAAGTTGCCTATCTTTAAGGGGCCAAAATAGGTCAAAATTTTAAAATGGATTTTCTCTAAATCTTCTGTTGGAATTTTTTCCATTTTTGGATATGTTATAGACAACGCAATTCTCTATCGAATGCCGCTTGTTTTATTTACTCCTATGAAGCAGGGCAGGAGTTATAATTTTTTGAATAGCAAAATTTCAAAAATTATCAAAAATTACAAATGTTTTTATTTATAATTTATAAATATTCTGAATGCTCGTACAATTAGCTCTTATATGAAATGGAACTAACTGTCTTATTTTAAATGAAACACTGTTTATTTTTTTAATATTTTGAAAACTTCTAAAATTTGCTACCGATGATATCAAAAACTCTTTACATTATGTTGATGTACGGTTTCTAAACATATTTTGGTTTAATGCACACGTAATAGTCCTGTTATGACCACATTAAAGTTTTTCAGCTGAAAGCCCAAATCTGCTTACTTACCTATAAAAGCCACATGTCTCATTCCATCATTTCTTTTTTCTCCAAATTACGTTTGAAGGTACTACTGTTAGAAGGTTTCTCATACTTTGATGCAAATACTTTTTAAGACGCCCAGCTCCTTGATTTTATTTCGCACCTAAAATAAAAAAAGGAACGCTGAAACTGACTATTCTGAGAAAACTTTGATATTTCAAAAAAGACTATTTTTTGTGATAAATTATTTCAAAGGGTGTAAAGAACTCTTCTTATGCAAAAACCATTGAAATCAATGCAGATGGAAGAAATTCTGGTTATTTCGAATTTCTCCAACAAAAAACTGCTTAAAAGCCTCGGGTAAATCATTATCATTCACAATTTGAGTATGTGAAATGGAAACGACCTATGAAATAATTTTATAATATTTGTGTGATGTCTAACAGTTGCTAGTTTCCCAGCAAATCTGAGATTAATATTATGTATTATGTAAATCGGTTTTGAATTGAATTTTCGCACTGTTACAGTACGATCGTGAAATACCTTTCATGGTCGTGAAGAAGAGTAACGCAATTGAACGAACTATCTACGGTCTACTCGTTTGCTAATTTTCTAATATTTCTTTTTCGTTGTCACCCTTGTTGTGTTTTGGTCTCATTCTCGCTTTTTACTTTATCTATCAAGTTCATGGTGTGCATCAGACTTCCCATGTTTCCATGGCTTTTGGGTTTTGACCAACAGATCCAAGTTTTATTTCCTTAGGACAGGGTTTCTCAAACCTTTTCCCTAATGGAGCATTTTATGTCATTTGACGGGTAGGTAATGACACATAACCAATAAATTTTAGAAAAATAAAATATAGCTTTGTTATTAATGTTTTTTCACAGTGCTACGCCGGGCACAGTTTGAGAAACCCTGTCTTAGGTTTTAAGTTCATTGCTGATAAAGACACTTGGTTTATGAACCAGTTAAAAATCCGGCTCAAAAGTCAATGAGGAACTGAATTGGTACACTAAGGCCCAGTATTATAAACGAAGATTAAAACTCAATCTTAGGTTAGACCAAGGTAGCTAGGGGTACGCCTACCCCTGCCCTGCCCTGATGTTAAAAATTTCGTAATAATAATAATAAAACGATAAGTTCCTAATTCGTGCCGAAGAAGAAAACATTAATTAATTTAGAGAAAGTAAAATTTTTGGAGACTTTGGTCAAAAAATTTCCATCCTCAGAAGAGATTACAGTGGTCAATAGATTTATACAAATCCAGAAAAGAGACAACCCTGATTTTACTTTTCATCTTCCCTCGAAAGTTTTTGAGCCTGACCCGATAACACGGTCTGGATACGACCCTGAGTTAGACTGCCATTTTAGTTTGACTTAAAATAATAGTGAATGACGTTATTTTTATAATTTGAACCTAGGTTTTAGTCAACCTTCGGTTAACTAGGCTTTATAATACAGGACCTAAAAGACCCGTCAACCCCTTATGTAGAAAAAACGTAATTTCATTCTATTTTTCTGTGATTTATGCCCGTTTGCATAAAAGAGAATTACATTTTAATCCGAGAGTTAGATTTAATAATCTTTTGATATGGCAACGTTACACGTAATGTAATGTCAAAGTTTGACGTTGGTAAATCTATTATATATATATATTTGTGAAAGTTTGTCCGTGTGTCCGCTTAACTTCGTCGTTATTAACCAACAGTTCTTAACCAAATTTTCCAAAAACAATTATAATAAAAAATGTAAGTCAACTGTGAAAAAAACTTTGAAATCGAACAAAGATTAAAAATTTGTGCAGCAGTTTTAAAATTTTTCTATTACCTTAGTTACCAGGGTTGATAGTTACTATTACCATAGTTACCATGTTTCAAATGTTTCTGTTACCATAGCAACCACATTTCAATTGTTTTTGTTACCATAGTTATCATGTTTTATATGTTTCCGTTGCCATAGCAACCACATTTCAATTCTTTTTGTTACAATAGTTATCATATGTCATTTGATCTGTCATCTCTTCTGTCAAAAGTTTAATATGTCTTTTTATAGTCATCAAATATAAGTTTGGTGTTACAGTGGGTTATTTGTGATGATTATGTTATTTGACCTCTCATCTCATGTGTAAAAATTTAAATAAAAGGCGTTAGTATTTGCCCGGGCGAAGCCGGGTTCATAGTTAGCTAGTAAATAATAAAATCTAAGGTTAGGTTCTTTTTGTTTTTTGACTTTTGTTAGTAAATTTATTTTGTCAAACGTTGACAATTTATTTATTTATTTCTTCATTCATTCATTCATTCATTCATTCATTCGTTCATTCATTCATTCATTTATTTATTTATTTGTTGTGCAAGGTTGCCTTAACTAAGAATTTCAAAGTAATTATTATCTTTGTTGCAACCGGGCATTATATTAATATTCTTTGCTCGAAGCTTATCATTATTATTTTTAATAACAAGTTACTTATGTTCGATGCACACATGGCTCCTATAATGTTGCTCTTCAATGCATAGTTGTATGGATTTTGTACAAACCTTCTGTGTTGTTCCCATCACAGCGTTTATTTTGTTAAGTAGAATTGTAAATAATTATTTTAATTTACGAAATATAAATGCTAGGGGGTTTAAAAGATATAGCTACAAAAATAAGTAATTTTGTACTATTATGCTTTTGTTTAAAGAGAGATAGAGTGAGAGTTAATTAACTTCATCATGTTACCCCACACTTCAGGGATATTTCACCCCTAGCAGTGTCGTTATATTATACTCTAGTAATATTTTATATAGCCTGGGGTTTGTTATAAGGTTGACTAACATATTGAGTTTTGTACGTCAGTTCCCCCCTTAAGTCTATTGGGAGTAGTACAACCCTGACTATATAATTTTGTAAAATAACTCTTATAAGCAATTTTTAGTAGTACGGAAATTGATAATAATATATTCTTCTTTACATAACCAACTACCAATAATGTACATATATGAATATCCTTTTATACTTGCTAATATTATTTTATTCAAATAACCAGAGTATAAGAATGTCAAATTATTCTTTTGACGAAAAAGAATAAAAAAGCGGTAAATTATTCCATTATTTTCAAAACTACAACGCGAGTTAATTTTAATTTAAAATTAATTAAAATAAATCATTGTTTTGGAGATTTTGTTTCATTATCTCTCTTCTAAAAAGTAAGTGTTGAATCAGAACAGCGCAGATAAAGTTTAAGTTAAATTAATTAATGTCAAAAAAGGAAATTGTATAGTTGCAACTGCTTTAGATATACAGCACGTTCGAAAGTATTCTAAAACTATTCCATGATACGCATGAAATACACTTCATGACACTATATAGGGTATTTTCCAATTTTTTAAAATGTATCTAGAAAGTTACCTTATTGATTACGTAATCCCAAAACCACATTAAAGAAAAATTGCGACTCTAGGTTTTGCCAAAAAAAATATTTGAAACTCAAACTATAAAGTTTCCCGCATAAAAGGGGCATGACGTGACGAATCGTTGCTGTCAATATTCAACTTCATCAGCTCCAACTTATTATAACCTTGATTACACATTAACTGACGTTTAACACATGTAACTAAGCAACAAACGTGATTTGTACGATTCGGGACGTCACTTCCGTTTCAATTTTTACTTTGAACGTGTAGCATTTAATGCTTTTATTAAAGCACTTTTTCATAAAACTTTTTTGATTAACACATATTTTTAGTGCGGCCAAGTCATTGATAATCGACTTTGCTATGCAATAACGCAGTAATAATCGATATTTAAAAAATCGTAAAATACCCTATGAGAGTGAGATTAATTCGCATATAATCCTAGGCAGTTATAATCGGATTGATTGTGTATGTGATTAATCGAATATCATTATAATCAATTCTTCTCAAAAATGATTAATCTATTTATCAAAGAGTCGATACGCTTAGCACGAATTGTGGGCTCAACCATCAATAACACCCTCTCTACTTAAACTGAGGGGTAACTTTATATTGCCAAAAAGTAATAAATCAACAAATTGTGTTGGTGTTATGATGGTTGCACCCACAATTCATACTAACGTACTGCCGGGGTGGCCAAAAGATATGCACGAGACTGTACATATTTGGCATTAACGGTTTCCGACTACACCAAGTGTACGAATATGTCCATTTAGTCGACAGAGTCCTGTAATACTCTTTGGGAAAGCTGCAGGTAGTACTTTTTTATTTTTGCTTGAGGCTGCAACTGTGTGACTGCTCACGTAGAAAAAAACACAAGATGTTTCTGATTAGTAAGGTGTTATGGTCCTATAAAGGCTCGAAACCCCATGGAGATTTGTTCAAATCCTCTAATTCATGACGTTATCAGAATTTAAATTGAGAGTGAGGTTAATTCGCATATAATCCTAGGCAGTTATAATTGGATTGATTGTGTATGTGATTTATCGAATATCATTATAATCAATTCTTCTCAAAAATGATTAATCTATTTATCGAAGAGACGATACGCTTAGCACGAATTGTGGGCTCAACCAACAATAGCACCCTCCCTACTTAAACTGAGGGGTAACTTTACTTTGCCAAAAAGTAGTAAATCAACAAAATGTGTTGGTGTTATGATGGTTGCACCCACAATTCATACTAACGTACTGCCGGGTGGCCAAAAGATATGCACGAGACTGTACATCAACGGTTGTCCACGACACCAAGTGTACGAATATGTCCATTTAGTCGACAGAGTCCTGTAAAAATCCGTGAGAAAGCTGCAGGTAGTACTTTCTTATTTTTGCTTGAGGCTGCAACTGTTGACTGCTCACGTAGAAAAAAAAGATAAGATGTTTCGGTTTAGTAAGGTGTTATGGTCCTATAAAGGCTCGAAACCCCATGGAGGTTTGTTCAAATCCTCTTATTCATGACGTCATCGATTATATTAATATTTTCAAAGCCACAGCAAGTATGCAGAGCAATTAATGTTGAATATGCGTAGATTTTGGACGAACTGTATAAGTAGCAATAATACCGAGTAATATACGTATAAATCGGATTTAACAAAAAACTATAATTAATTTAAACTTTATTATAAAAAATTGCTTGTAATTAAATTTACAATTTCTCGAACTTTGTATATCAAGTGGAATTGTAATTTAAATACTGTTACGTTGACGTAGCTCAAGAGCTTTTATAAACCTCATAAGATACGTATATTTATTTGATAAATAAGTAAACTTCTACTATAGGGCATAAACATCGATATTCATTACGTATATTACTACACGTAACAAACTGTTCCATTTCTTGAATTTTAAAACGCAACGATTACAAAATATGCTTTCAAAAAATATTTAAATGTTGACTCTGTTCTTATAACAGTGATGGGCAGAAAATGTAGAAAAAGGAGAAAAAGAAGCGGAAAGACGTCGAAAGATCAAAAACAGTAAAGGATGATGGAATAGAAAGAGATAGAAGCGAAAAGACCCAGCTGGACGAAGAGGAGAAGAGGGGAAGAGGAGAAAAGAATAAGTTACGATGTTAAGAGAAGTGCTCGAGAGGAATAGGAGAATGACAAGAAATGTCCACGGTAGATGTGATGCAGAAAGCAGTTGAAGAAGGAATAATGTTGAAAGAAGAAGGAAAGTAAGGGGCAAGAGAATGGAGAGGATGAAGAAAAGAGGAGGATTTGAAAACATGAAAGGAAGGATTCTGAGGATGAAGAAAAATGGAATCTTCGTAGTATCTGACAGCCAAGCAGCCTTAAAAGCGCTGAACTCTTGTGAGGTGAGGTCCGGGCTAGTAACGGACTGCATCCGCAGACTGAATGCGCTAGCGGAGATCAATTTCTTCAACTTGGTATGGGTTCCAGTTCATACCAACATAACAGGGAACGAGAAAGCGGACGATCTGGCCAAAGAGGGCAGCAAAATAAGACCCATTGGACCAGAACCCGCCCTTGGCATTTCTTATGAAACGGAAAAGAGATAAATAAAGTCACTTTTAGGGAAGTGGCATATTAAACACTGGAGGGAATTTCCTGGACAGGGATACTTTAAAGCCCTCCTGGAGAAACCCTCTGATAAAAGAACTCGCTCTCTAATCAGAATGAGCAGAGATGAGCTACGACTGGCAACGGCAATGTTAACTGGTCATTGTCAGCTCAAAAAGCACCTGCATACGATGGGACTAGAAGAAGACCCACTATGCAGAGGATGTGCAGAGGAGGAGGAAACTCCAATTCATCTTCTGCTACACTGTGAGGCTTTCACAAGAAGTCGTTACAGCATTCTCGGGAAAGAGAAGATACTCCAAAGAGAACTGCCCAACTTATCAATAGGGAAAATTCTGGACTTTATCAGAAGCACAGAACTCCCATAAGGGAAGACCAAATCCGAGGCGCACAATAGATCCAAGAGGTCGCGATGCAAGGAACCAATAGGAACCAACCTCAGAATCATATAATAAGGGGCAAGAGAATGGAGAGGATGAGGAAAAGAGGAGGACGTGAAAACATGAAAGGAAGGATTCTGAGGATGAAAAAAAATGGAAAGAAGAGCAGAAGAAAAAATAGGAAACCAAAAGTAGAAAAATTACTAAAGAACTGAAAAAATTTTAATAAAAGAGGGAAAAAGAGCAAATCGTTACGTTTACAAACCGTTAATTTTATTAGCATCAAGTAATTTTTTTATTTGTGCGCGAGATACTGTAACCTCAATATCGCACCTTTAAGAACTGAAAATAAAAACATGGAGTGCGTAGATGTGTGTACACACACACATACAATACTTGAAAAAGACCCCAGTTGTAAATAAACCGACTGACAGTTAAGAGCGTGTTGAAAAAACTCTTAACTAACACTTTATATTTACGGAAATTCTAAAGTAGTCATCATTATTAACAACACTCAAGGTTAACTTTTTGCAAATAGCGTATGTCACACATTTCTAATTAAAATTTCCTTTTCTTTGATAATTCCTTACTAATTATTCCATATCTCTTTAAAACAGCAGTACTAATAACAACAACAACAGCAGCAGCATCGTAACTAAATTCAACACTGACATGGAAATTTCAGCCATTATTCTGCTCTATAACTTCAACAATCGTTGACATAATTCGATCAATAACAGTGTTATAAATTCATAATACAATAATCGTATTAAAATGAGGTAATGCTAAAATAGAACAATGGTCTATAAATGGAAGAATAATATAACAATTGTGCATTACAGGAAACTGTAATTGATATGATAAATTAAGTTTTGTTACGGGCGTTAGTTTCAGTTTATAAAGTGTTAAAAATTTACAATTTTATGAACTGTACTGAAAAACATTATTTATGTTCTAAATTTCAAGAATTTGAATAATATTCATGTGTTTGGAGCATTTCCATATTTTGTTTCTAACTTACTGCTGCTCGATCTTAGTGCAACGTAAGATTTCAATCTAAAGCTCGCTACAAACTTTTAGCCTTGCCTGAGCAGGCTAAAACTGCTGAATGTCCACCTTTCCATGTCCTCAGCCTCCCACGTAAGAACCTGGGGGAGGAGAGCACTTTTGATTATCAAAATTATTTTTATTGAACTGATCCTATCCTTTTGTGCGGTTTCCTGCCGCTTTGTTCCAAAAATAACAATTTCTGTGCTGGCCAGGTTTAGAAATTATAAACGTAAATACCTGAGGGTAGGAAAGGGGTTGTAAACTACTACTTTCGATTTCTGAAATGTTTTTTATTAAATTGACTTGTCTTCTTTTTGGACCGTTTTGCCCCGTTTTGTACTTGAAATAAAACTTTGTGCTGGTCTAGCTTAAAATTTCTAAGCGTAAGCACTATCGATTATATAATTTTTTTTATTGCACTAACTGAATTATGCTTGTTTTGTATTTGTTTTGTGCCGTTTTGTGCCTATTTGTGCCGTTTTGTGTTGGAAATAAAAAATTTTGTGCTGGTTTAGTTTTAAAGTTCTAAGCGTAAACTCCTGGAGGGGGGTCATGCGAACCTCCTCACTTTCGATTTTATAAAAATTTTTATTACACTGAATTGTGCTCGTTTTGTGTTCGTTTTGTGCCGTTTAGTGTCTATTTGTGCCGTTTTGTGCTGGAAATAAAAAACTTTGTGCTGGCCTAGTTTAGAAGTTCTAAGCTTAAATACCTGGAGGGGGGGGGGGTCATGCGAGCCTCCTCATTTTCGATTTTAGAAAAATTTATATTGCACTAGCACAATTGTGCTAGTTTTGTGTTGGTTTGGTGTCGTTTTGTGTTTATTTGCGCCGTTGTTTGCTGAAAATAAAAAACTTTGTGCTGGCCTAGTTTAGAAGTTCTAAGCGTAAATACCTGGAGGGGGGGGATCATGCGAGCCTCCTCATTTTCGATTTTAGAAAAATTTATATTGCACTAGCACAATTGTGCTATTTTTGTGTTGGTTTGGTGTCGTTTTGTGTTTATTTGTGCCGTTGTTTGCTGAAAATAAAAAACTTTGTGCTGGCCTAGTTTAGAAGTTCTAAGCGTAAATACTTGGAGGGGGGGTCATGCGAGCCTCCTCATTTTCGATTTTAGAAAAATTTATATTGCACTAGCACAATTGTGCTAGTTTTGTGTTGGTTTGGTGTCGTTTTGTGTTTATTTGCGCCGTTGTTTGCTGAAAATAAAAAACTTTGTGCTGGCCTAGTTTAGAAGTTCTAAGCGTAAATACCTGGAGGGGGGGGATCATGCGAGCCTCCTCATTTTCGATTTTAGAAAAATTTATATTGCACTAGCACAATTGTGCTATTTTTGTGTTGGTTTGGTGTCGTTTTGTGTTTATTTGTGCCGTTGTTTGCTGAAAATAAAAAACTTTGTGCTGGCCTAGTTTAGAAGTTCTAAGCGTAAATACTTGGAGGGGGGGTCATGCGAGCCTCCTCATTTTCGATTTTAGAAAAATTTATATTGCACTAGCACAATTGTGATAGTTTTGTGTTGGTTTGGTGTCGTTTTGTGTTTATTTGTGCCGTTGTTTGCTGAAAATAAAAAACTTTGTGCTGGCCTAGTTTAGAAGTTCTAAGCGTAAATACCTGGAGGGGGGGGTCATGCGAGCCTCCTCATTTTCGATTTTAGAAAAATTTATATTGCACTAGCACAATTGTGCTAGTTTTGTGTTGGTTTGGTGTCGTTTTGTGTTTATTTGTGCCGTTGTTTGCTGGAAATAAAATACTTTGTGATGACCTAGTTTAGAAGTTCTAAGCGTAAACTCCTAGAGGGGGTGTCATGCGAACCTCCTCACTTTCGATTTTAGAAAAACTTTTATTACACTGAATTGTGCTAGTTTTGTGTTCGTTTTGTGTCGTTTTGTGTCGTTTTGTGTCTATTTGTGCCGTTTTGTGCTGGAAATATAAAACTTTGTGCTGGCCTAGTTTAGAAGTTCTAAGCGTAAATACCTGGAGGGGGGTCATGCGAGCCTCCTCATTTTCGATTTTAGAAAAAAATCATATTGCACTAGCACAATTTTGCTAGTTTTGTGTTGGTTTGGTGCCGTTTTATGTTTATTTGTGCCGTCGTTTGCTGGAAATAAAATACTTTGTGCTGACCTAGTTTAGAAGTTCTAAGCGTAAATATCTGATGGAAAGGGGCTTTTACTTTAATTTTATAATTTTTTTTATTGCACTGAATTGTGCTCGTTTTATGTTCGTTTTATGCAGTTTTGTGCCGTTTTGTGCCTTTTTGTGCTGGAAATAAAAAAATTTGAGCTAGCATAGTTTAGAAGTAGTAAGGGTAAATACCTGAGGGGGCTAAGGACATACAAACCTCCACTTCCAGTTTAAAATTTTTTTTATTGAATTGTGATCGTTTTGTGCTGTTTTTTGCTGGAAATAAAACATTTTGTGCTGGCCTAGTTTAGAACTTCTAAGCGTAAATACTTGAAGGGAGCGAGGACATGCGAGCACCCTCACATTCAGTTTAGTAATTATTCATTTTGTGCTGTTTTGTGCCGTTTTGTGCTGGAAATAAAAAATCTGCGCTGGCCTGTTTTATAAGTTGTAAGCGTTTACACCTGAAGATGGAAGAGCGGTCGAGAACATGTGAAGCCCTCCACTTTCGATTTACATAATTTTTTTAATGAATTGAATTGTGCTCACTTTGTGCTGAAAATAAAAAAAATTGTGTAGGCCTAATTTTGAAGTTGTAAACGTAGTTTTGGAGACCAGTTCCACCAACTTTGTTTGATTTAGTCATAGTTCCAAAATAGGGACACTACTAGAACTGTAATATAGCTTAAGCAAGGGTCAGGTGCTTAGCAGTTCTTGCCTTCCGTTCTGTTCTTTTTCGTCTCTCTCATCTTCTTTTCTTTTAATACTTCTATTTTAAAGTCATGATAGGCTTGAACCCCCCCTCCCTTACTGTCAACGTCACTAACAAAAACTAAAACCTATGAATCTAAGTCATTTGACCAAACTGTATATTTTTCCATGTTTTTTTGACCACTTTTAGTCGCTTTATGTTTGTTGTTGTAAGTAAGTAGATCTCTGAAGCGTTTCCAGAAGTAGAGTTACCGGTAGCTTTTAGCAAGGGACTGAAAGGATAGGGTAGACTGGATAGACAAGCAAAGGAGATGGAAGAGAGCCCCAGAACAACAGAGCATTAAAAGTTAGTGTTAGGGCAATATTTTTTAACAACAAAATTAAAACCTTTTGTGCTTCAAACATAAGGTGAGCTAAAACCACCCTTTCACATGGCTAAAAAAATTTAGGACATGTCCTGGAGGCTTTTGTTGATAGACTGTTAAAACACAAATTACTTTTTAAATGAAATAAATTTTAATGCGTATTGTGTCCAAAATTACATTTTAAATTTAAAGTATTTTTTAAAAAGGAGCCCTAAAATGTTTCGTACACACTCAACTAGAAAACTTAAATTGTCTTTTGTATTTAAGCACGTCAACTGAATTTGGCCTTTGTATGCAAAAGACTGAAATTTAATTAAAACGTACCCATAAGGTACAAAAGCTTTAATATTATTTATTTTTGCATTGTCAAAACTAAAAATTTGTTATTATTTAAATTAATAGTAATTTTTAAATTGTTTTATTGTTAATAAATACCGGGTGGCCAATTTTAGTAAAATTAGAAAAATATTTCGTAAAATGTGTAAAATGTAAAATTCCACTAAAACTTAATGAGGTTTTCGCTTATATCTCAAAAACGGTGGGTTTTACAGAAAAAATTATTGTTATCAAAATGAAAGCCTATTAAATTTCCTACAAGATTACTTTTATTAATTTTTTTTTATTCTTTATAGTTTTGGAGATATCGTACAGCAAAAATCGTGAATGTATGGATGGTTTGCTTGCAACTTTTTTCTGCAACTTTTCTTTCGATTGCTTGAAATGAATCACTCGGTATAAAATAAAGAGAAAATAAAAAGATGTAAGATGTCAGTAAAATTACTCTGCGAGTATCTTCGTGCATTTATTGCTTTAAACCAATCCGATGAAAATTTATTTCGTTTTAAAAGTACTACGTCTGTATCTATTTGGCAAACAATCAAAAATATTCTATACGTTAATTTTTTTTCAACCCTTACTCATATGTATGGTGTGTTGTAATAAAATAAACTTGGCAACCTTATTGTTGAAGATAATCATTAATTTCCAGGTTGTTTAACAAATTATAATAAAAGTGTAAATGGAAATTGTGTGCTAAAATATAAATTAAATCCTAATGCTTCAAAGTTAACGTTTTTTTTTAAATTTCCCTTTTTTTATTTTTTTTGTACAAAATAACTTACCCTCCAGCATGATGATGAAGTATATCGTTTTTTACAAGCCACACCCGTTGGGCGCCAATTGAAGAAGCCCGGATTTCTCGACCCTTAAAACCCGGTCCAAATCAAAACTAAACTAACTTACCTACCTGTTTGGAACTTTTATACTTTTGCTTATAACTTTAATTTAAATTTAATGTGGGCGCCAAGATATTTTGAATGGATTATATCTAACCAACTTATTCTTTACATTGCTCCAGCATAACTCTTTGGTAGAGCTTCCTAAAGATCCCAACACTCAGGCGTGACAACTTAGTAGATTTTAAGGGTAGAGGTCGATTTACCTTTAACTTACAAACAACACTGAGATTACAGGTAGGCAGCTCCAGGCTGTCGACTCCCCTGTAACAAATATTAGTGCGTTCAAACCAATTTGAACAGTAAAAGGCACAGATAACATATAAACATCTATTGACTGAAATAAATGTAAACGACAAATAAAACATAACTTTCACATGACAGTTCTTATAACTTAATTAGTTTCAATTAACTGTCAGCTGACGAATAAAATGGTCCGAACTCAAATTAAATGGACACACTACTTTAATCAAAGTTCAAAATTACTCAAAAACATTTAAGTTGATTTCGGCACAACTCCTAAATTTAAAAGTAACAAATCTTATTTAATAAATGCCCCTTTTTGGTGGCGTGCATTCAAATTAAAATTCAATAGTTTAAAATTGATTACAAACTGCAAAGCAAACGCATTGCTAGATTATTAAATATAAAACACAATTTTTTAATCGTGCAATAACTTGAAATAATTGCGTTCTCCTGAACACATATAAAAATCCATGAAATTAACTAATTTCGACAATTAGTCCAACACTTCACATAGGTACATCAAAAACACATAAATACAAATATCGTACAAATTCTAACCTGGTACAAACGCACCTTGAACGCTAGTTCAAGATCCTCCAAAGGTTGAGTGACTTCCCGGTGCAGCCGTCCTGAATCCTTCAGTGTTGCTTATCCAGCGAGCTTTAATTCGCCAACACATGAAGAACAAAATTTACGTTGATTAACTCAAAACCAACCAAACTATCACGCATCAACGCAACTTAATTTAATCACCTTTAACTAGTTAATTCTCCCCTGTGGTAAGAATTATTTTATGGTGTGCTTTTGCTACACCTTCACAACTGGATTATTTACTTATTTGACGTTAGTGGCTAGTTGCTCACTAACAATCTCTCCGAATTAAAATATTTTCACTATTAATTAATATGTTCCTTTGGAACCAAATGCAAACTTTAACTCGTAGTTGAGCTCCTTAAAGCTCAAGCGGGGAATTCATCCGCTTGAAAAACTTATGAATACTCTTAACGGGGAAATACGTCCCGTATGCAGTTGAGTCAAGACTAAAATTTTTATAACTTAAACTGTTCCTTTGCAACTAACTATTCCCTTTCCCTAGATTTGATCTATCTGCTAATTGGTGCATTTTTATTAACTTCCTTACTATTGGCTTCATCTTCCCCGTTACCACAGTACTCCCCGCTAGTTTGAAATTGTCACGTTGCTTCGTCCCTGAAGCTTTATCGTTTCAACGAAATACACATTGTGGAAAAGCAACACCAAATCAGCATTTCCTTACATTTGAATTAATATTTTATAACTTCGTAGAATCACATTTATAAAATGTGATTCGAAACAATTGGTCTCTGTTTGAATTCTTTAATCGCCGGATGCAGGATTGATTACCGGCAGACTGGCACCATTGGAAAATTCTTTACTTTAATTTAATTTAAACTATTTTAATATTTCGAAAAAAAATAATGGCAAGCTAAAGCGGGTCGTTACAATGATTTCAAACGGTTATTCCTGCAAATTACAAAATTAATTTATAACATTGTTTGAAGTTTTCTAAAATATTATGTATTAATTGTTTTTTTGTTATTTAATTAAAGTTTTATGTAAGTAATTTTTTCTCTTTTTAGTTGGAATTTATTAATCTAAGCGAAAGGCTTTGGTTTTTAGATCAAAATCAATTAGGTTTTGGTATACCAAAATGGGAAATTATTAAGCTTAAGGCTGTATTTTAAATAGTTTTGCTTTTAGTTAATGTACAAAATATCTAAAGTGTTTATTATACAGGGTATTAACTTTTATTAACTATTAACTTGAAATTGTATTTTCATATATAATACCACTAGAGATAAAATTTTGTCGGCAAAATTGTTCGATTGTTATGAAAGTTTGTTGCTTGATAATTTCGCGAATGACATTTGTCAAAAAATCACGAGCCGTACGGCGAGTGATTTTTAATTAAATGTCATGAGCGAAATTGTCAAAAAGAAACAAACTTGAATACTACAAGAGAACAATTTTGCCTACAAAATTTTATCTTGAATGGTATTCGACATGACTATTTTACGAGAGAAAAATTAAGTCTATTTTCACTTAAAAAACTTATTTTTTACTGCAAAACGCAATGCGATGCAAAAATGTCAGTTTGACAATGATTTAATTTCCAAGCTGACTTGAACGTTTAAAACGTCAAAAAAATTGTCGCTGAGATTCCATGTTGTTAGTTTTGCCAAGGTACTTGTTTTGTCACCTGAATACTTGATTTTATTGTCGCTATAATACACTCTAGTGAAATAGTCACTTCTAAACGTGAGCCACCCTATCTCCCAAAAATCTTGAAAGGAAACATACCTTTTGTGATGTACTATTGAAAAGCTTTTGGAAAAAAGAGACAGAAGCACCTATTTTTTCAATTAGTTCAATTGTGCAGACGGCCCTGCACAGGCCACCTCAACGCTGTCCAGACGCTCCGGTTTGGCTTGTTGTGCAGTCCGCCTAAATGGTGTCCACACGCTCCGGTTTAGCCTGTGCAGGCCGCCTAAATGCTGTCTACACTCTCCGGTGTGGCCTGTGCAGGCCACCTGCACAAAACGGCACAAAGCAGCACAAAACGAACACAAAACAAGCACAATTGAGTGCAATAAAAAAATCCAAAACTGAATGTGGGGGCTCGCCTGTCCTCGCCTTCTTTCAGGTATTTACGCTTAGAACTTTTAAACTAGGTCAGCCTAAATTTTTAATTTTCAGTCCAAAACGGTATAAAACGAACAAAAAACGAGCACAATACGAGCAAAATCAAAAGCTCGGCATGCGAGCTTACTCACTCCCTCTCCCAGGCATTTACGCTTAAAATTTCTACGTAAGGTCAGCACAAATTTTTTTTTTTTTTCAATTAGTTCAATCGACCTTAAAATTACGACCTTTTAAACTATTTCACGTATTAAGGCCCGTCCACACACACAGGCTTGCCTTCCGGTTTGCATGTGCAGACGGCCTGCACAGGCCACCTGAACGCTGTCCAGAAGCTCCGGTTTGCCTGTGCAGGCCGCCTAAATGGTGTCTACACTCTTCGGTGTGGCCTGTGCAGGCCACCTGCACAAAACGGCACAAAGCAGCACACAACGAACACAAAACAAGCACAATTGAGTGCAATAAAAAAATCCAAAACTGAATGTGGGGGCTCGCCTGTCCTCGCCTTCTTTCAGGTATTTACGCTTAGAACTTTTAAACTAGGTCAGCCTAAATTTTTAATTTTCAGTTCAAAACGGTATAAAACGAACAAAAAACGAGCACAATACGAGCAAAATCAAAAGCTCGGCATGCGAGCTTACTCACTCCCTCTCCCAGGCATTTACGCTTAAAATTTCTACGTAAGGTCAGCACAAATTTTTTTTTTTTCAATTAGTTCAATCGGCCTTAAAATTACGACCTTTTAAACTATTTCACGTATTAAGGCCCGTCCACACACACAGGCTTGCCTTCCGGTTTGCATGTGCAGACGGCCTGCACAGGCCACCTGAACGCTGTCCAGAAGCGCCGGTTTGCCTGTGCAGGCCGCCTAAATGGTGTCTACACTCTTCGGTTTGGCCTGTGCAGGCCACCTGCACAAAACGGCACAAAGCAGCACAAAACGAACACAAAACAAGCACAATTGAGTGCAATAAAAAAATCCAAAACTGAATGTGGGGGCTCGCCTGTCCTCGCCTTCTTTCAGGTATTTACGCTTAGAACTTTTAAACTAGGTCAGCCTAAATTTTTAATTTTCAGTTCAAAAAGGTATAAATCGAACAAAAAACGAGCACAATACGAGCAAAATCAAAAGCTCGGCATGCGAGCTTACTCACTCCCTCTCCCAGGCATTTACGCTTAAAATTTCTACGTAAGGTCAGCACAAATTTTTTTTTTTTTCAATTAGTTCAATCGACCTTAAAATTACGACCTTTTAAACTATTTCACGTATTAAGGCCCGTCCACACAGACAGGCTTGCCTTCCGGTTTGCATGTGCAGACGGCCTGCACAGGCCACCTGAACGCTGTCCAGAAGCTCCGGTTTGCCTGTGCAGGCCGCCTAAATGGTGTCTACACTCTTCGGTTTGGCCTGTGCAGGCCACCTGCACAAAACGGCACAAAGCAGCACAAAACGAACACAAAACAAGCACAATTGAGTGCAATAAAAAAATCCAAAACTGAATGTGGGGGCTCGCCTGTCCTCGCCTTCTTTCAGGTATTTACGCTTAGAACTTTTAAACTAGGTCAGCCTAAATTTTTAATTTTCAGTTCAAAAAGGTATAAAACGAACAAAAAACGAGCACAATACGAGCAAAATCAAAAGCTCGGCATGCGAGCTTACTCACTCCCTCTCCCAGGCATTTACGCTTAAAATTTCTACGTAAGGTCAGCACAAATTTTTTTTTTTTCAATTAGTTTAATCGACCTTAAAATTACGACCTTTTAAACTATTTCACGTATTAAGGCCCGTCCACACACACAGGCTTGCCTTCCGGTTTGCATGTGCAGACGGCCTGCACAGGCCACCTGAACGCTGTCAAGAAGCTCCGGTTTGCCTGTGCAGGCCGCCTAAATGGTGTCTACAGTCTTCGGTTTGGCCTGTGCAGGCCACCTGCACAAAACGGCACAAAGCAGCACAAAACGAACACAAAACAAGCACAATTGAGTGCAATAAAAAAATCCAAAACTGAATGTGGGGGCTCGCCTGTCCTCGCCTTCTTTCAGGTATTTACGCTTAGAACTTTTAAACTAGGTCAGCCTAAATTTTTTATTTCCAGTTCAAAACGGTATAAAACGAACAAAAAACGAGCACAATACGAGCAAAATCAAAAGCTCGGCATGCGAGCTTACTCACTCCCTCTCCCAGGCATTTACGCGTAAAATTTCTACATAAGGCCAGCACAAAGTTTTTTGCTTTTTCAATTAGTTCAATCGACCTTAAAATTACGACCTTTTAAACTATTTCACGTATTAAGGCCCGTCCACACAGACAGGCTTGCCTTCCGGTTTGCGTGTGCAGACGGCCCGCACAGGCCACCTGAATGCTGTCCAGACGCTCCGGTTTGGCCTATGCAAGCCGCCTAAATGGTGTCCACACGCTCCGGTTTGGCCTGTGCAGGCCACCTGCACAGGCTAAACTAAACAAACCGGAAGGCAACCCTGTGTGTGTGGACGGGGCATTAGGTTAAAGGCCAAGTTGTTCGTCCATCCATCTGTATGTTGCCTTTCCTTCTAATTTTATGTATTGCTTAATTTTCTGAAATGAAACAGACCAAGAGACCAATAGGACAGAGGTGAGAAGCAAATTTTGCACGTCTGAACTTTCCCCCACCACTACCAATTTTAACATCTTAAAGAGTACCTTATGCGGTGTAATATGTCAGATGAAAGCTGCTTAGAGCTAGTTTCGAATGCTAAAAGAGAAATTAAAATCAGATCGTGCGTTTTTGAATTATGTTAGAAAAATCAACAAGTACAGTGTGTCCAGGGATGAACTAAATTTATACCTACTTGAAGAGAAAATATATTATTCTCTGAGTTTTAAAACTTAAAAATCTGCTTAAAATTCTTTTCAGATTGAGCAATACGGAATTTCAAAACAATACAATAAAACTACAATAATTTTTGTGGATTATAAATAATACCTCTAGTGAAGTCAATTCCTGGACACACTGTACAGTGTCCACTTGTACAGTAATGAAGTGAATTTAAAAATTATTTGATCTCAAATATTGTCTTAGTTGATTGGGATATTTCGAAAGTTGTATGGAAGTTGTATTTTGTAATCAGTGCATAGAACGCCTTTTGTTCATGGTGGAAGGGCAGGAATTTTCAATATCCGACAATCATAAAACTCAACTACTTCACCGTGCCTGCTCAAATTATTTAAATTTTCCTAAAAGCTTTTAATTTTCCAATTATAGTTGTCAGTCGTTTAATCAATTAAAATATTTTATTTTGCAATGAAAAAATTAATAAAAAAAAAGAAATGGTGAACGCTTTTACTTATTCAAATGTAGATTTGGAATAGCTTGGAGGTAAAAATTTAATTTAATTTAAAAAAAATAAGGAAAAACATGCAAAGCGTTTTATCAATGTGATGTAATATTAAAAATTTATGAAGTGAATTTTATATAAAAGCATTGTTCTATCTATAATCGAATTTTTTTGTAATTTAAAACAAGTACTATGGGGTATAAAACGGCTGTCTGCAAAATTTAATATTACTATGTCTTTGTCGCCGCACACTACAAATTTACCAAACTTAATTTTAGGTCAAATACTCATTTGACTCATATTACACATTATATTTTTTTATGTGTGTGTGTTTATAATGTGAAATTTGAAAACTGTGTACTACAATAGAAAATCACGTGATTTTCGACCCTTCGCAAGCTTATTATTAACAAAGAGGGAGTCCAGTTATATTTAGGGGGAGTTTGCATGAATGGTCGTAATGTGATAAGGCAGGGACTTTGAAACCAGGTGACGCTGATAAGGTGATTGTCAGGAATACGTAGCGGACGTGGTTTTGAATCATCCAATTAAATAAGTACACTGTTCTCAATTTACATTTATGACTACATAGTATAGATACTCTATACACTTTATCTGCTTCATCTACGAATTATTGGCGATTATACTGCCGTTTCAAATTCGTTTCGACGAATGTGTATAATTTAACGATTGCATCATATGAATTGGAAATTGTCGACAACATGTCGTTAACACTATACAGTTTTCATCTCAATTGAATGATGCGCAATTGTGCGTTGTTAAACAAAATTACTCTATTGTCCTTTATATCCACGATACTCTGATATGTACAGGGTGTCCTAATTCCCAATTATGCCATGGTCATGCAACTACAAAATCAATGAACGTGATTGGCCGAATGTGTTCCACGCACGTGTCTCAATTAGTCTATCTACAGATATATCAAGATATATGGCCACAATTAAATTCCCGGCTTGAAAATTTCAAAATTTTGTTTAAATAATATTCGTTTTCTATGTTATTTTAACACTTACAATTATGTAAAATATACAGTCACGCTTATTTTTGTACGCTACTTCCATATAAAATACTTAAAAAAGTCTCGCTGCTTTCTATTTTTATAAATTGGTAAAAAAAACAACTTTGTACATGTTGAAGCATGCAATTTCTTAGTAGTTTTACTATCAGAGATCGTTGTGCCCTCTGCTTGTAAATGCTCTATTGTGAAAACCTTAGACTAAAGTCTGGCAGTAATTTTACATCCTATGAAAATTTTAGAGCAAAAAATTCTCTATGGAAACTCGGAAAAATATTTGTCCTAACTTGTCATAATAATTGATTTATAATAAAATTTGAAAAATTATAATAAGTCGACAACTACAACTCACTGTGCTTCGCGAGGCTCTAGCTCCTTGTATTGTATAGTGCCATGACAGTAATTTTACCTCTAATGAAAATTACAGAGCTGAAAATGCTCATCGAATATCCTAAAAATATTTGTCCTAGCTATATATAATTAATTTATGAAAATTAATCAAATTTGAAAAATTATATAAAGTTGAATTCTACATCTGCAACTTACTGTGCCTTTCGAAGCTCTATCTTCTTAAATAGTACTCTGACTGTTTTTTAACTCTAATAAAAATTATAGAGCAGAAAATTTTCTATCGAAACTTTTAAAAATATTTATTCTAGCTGTCATAATTAATTTATGAAAATTAATCGAAGTTGAAAAATTATAACAAGTCGAATTCTACAACTCACTGTACTTATCGAGCCTGTAGGTCCTTAAATACGGGTCTGACTGTAACTTTACCTCTAATAAAAATTATAGAGCAGAAAATTCTCTATCGAAACCTTTAAAAATATTTGTACTAACTGTCATAATTAATATATGAAAATTAATCGAATTTGAAAAATTATAACAAGTCGAATTCTACAACTCACTGTACTTATCGAGCCTGTAGGTCCTTAAATACGGGTCTGACTGTAACTTTACCTCTAATAAAAATTATAGAGCAGAAAATTCTCTATCGAAGCCTTTAAAAATATTTGTACTAACTGTCATAATTAATATATGAAAATTAATCGAATTTGCAAAATTATAACAAGTCGAATTCTACAACTCACTCTTCCTCTCGAGACTGTAGCTTTTTTAAGTAGAGGCCTGACTGTAATTTTACTTCTAACGAAAATTATAGAACAAAAAATTCGCAATCGGAGCCCTTAAAAATATAATATGTCCAATCTGTAATAATTAATTTATGAAAATTAAATAAATTTGAAAAATTATAACAAGTCGAATTCTACAACTCACTGTACTTCTCGAGCCTGTAGCTCCTTAAGTGGAAGTCTGACTGTAATTTTACTACTAATAAAAATTATAGAGCGAAAAATTAATCAAATTTGAAAAATTATAACAAGTCGAATTTTACAATTCACTGTACTTCTCGTGCCTGTAGCTCCTTAAGTGTAAGTCTGACTGTAATTTTACTACTAATAAAATTATAGAGCGAAAAATTCTCTATCGAAACCTTTATAAATATTTGTCATAACTCTCATAATTAATTTATTAAAATTAGTAAAATTTAAAAAGTTATAACAAGTCAAATTCGACAATCCACTGTACCTCTCAAGGCTATAGCTCCTTGTAGGGGTCTGACAGTAATTTTACCTCTAATAAAAATTATAGAGCCAAAAATCTTCTAACGAAATCCTTCAAAATATTTCTCCTAACTGTCATAATTAATTTATAAAAAATAATGAAATTAAAAAAATTATAAAAAGTCGAATTCTACAACTCACTGTTCCTGTCGAGCCTGTAGCTCTTTTAAGTAGGAGTCTGACTGTAATTTTACATCTAACGAAAATTATACAGTAAAAAATTCTATATCGAAACCCCTTATACGAGTATGTCCTAACTATCATAATTAATTTATTAAAATTAGTCAAATTTTAAAAATTATAACAAGTCGAATTCTACAACTCGCTGTACTTCTCGAGCCTGTAGCTCCTTAAGTAGGGGTCTGACTGTAATTTTACTTCTGAAAAAAATTATAGAGCAAAAAATTCTCTAGCTAAGCTCTTAAAAATATATGTCCTATCTATCATAATTAATTTATGAAAATTAATGAAATTTGAAAAATTATAGTAAGTCGAATTCTACAACCCACTGTGTCTCTCTAGCTCCTTAAGTAGTAATCTGACTTTAGCTCTTATAAAAATTATAGAACAGAAAATTCTCTATCGAAATCCGTAAAAATATTTATCCTAGCTGTCATAATTAATTTATGAAAATTAATAAAATTTAAAAAATTATAATAAGCCGAAATCGACAACTCGCCCTGCCTCTAGAGCCTCCCTAAGGCTTTTAGAGGCAGCTAACTATAAGAAGAGGCTACTGATCCAATCTCGGTGAAATCGACAGATTTCACTGGCTTGTGGAACGAAGGTCGATTTTTAAGGGTATAAAAAGTAACATACTGTATCAACGCATTAAGTAAATTGTGCGCTATGAAAAACATTCTTTCCTTCTGAAACGTCAGTGTGAAATAAATTGTTTGTTCGTATCATTAAATGTAATTTATTTTTGTATGTTGAACAATGAAATATTAAATGTTAATTATTGTTTTACACGTATTCACTGATTAAAATATTAATTTATAGAGCGTAATATGCATTTTGAGTAATCCACATTATTATCATCATCACAATAATATATAAATGTACAGTATGGAAATAAACCTTGCAGGTAGGAAAATTGTTGAAAATTTAATAATTTTATTACATACTATGTAACTTTGCATTGTTTGATATAATTGAATGTCTCCAGTAAATTTATTATGTTAGGATTCATAAACTACAAACTGCAGTATACTATGTTTAATCACACATAACCAAGTTTTATGTTAGAGTTGAAATTAACCTAATTTAAAATGGAGAAACTTATGTCGTTCGATGCTCATATATTTTAAAAATCTGATTAAGGTTTAAAATACACAAATTTATAAGGGTTGCGCAAGTAAACACCATTTTCTAACAATTGATAAAGATTTATTTTGTACGTTGAAATTACTCTGATAAAGTGGCCTTAATTAAATTGAGAGAAGTGATAAATATTCTTGGTTGTAGATTGTTAAGTTTATTACAAGAGGAGATGAAGATCTATATAACTGCTCAAAGACTTCAAAATAAAATTTATTTTTCCGTCACATGTTTTACACAAGCACGAGGTGCCCATTTGAGCAAATGTAATCATCGACATTTCGAATAATCGACGTAAAATCAGTCTTTTGATCAACATATCATTATTTTGACTTCGTTACTATGACAACCACGGTCTAGAGACCTTAAAGTACCACACGATACGCTTAAACAGATGCGCCATCTATTGACATTTATGTACAGTTCTTATTTGCTCCTACTATTAATTATTATGCCTAAAAAGTTTAGGTTATGTACAAAAAATTCATATTCTATTCTAAAATTTATTTATTTTCATTTAAGTATTGTTTACAGTCGAATAAAAAAAGTTTCGGCCTCAGACTGTATTGGATCATGATTTTGATCACTCTGTAGAGTTTTTATCAAACTTAATATGCGTTTGATAATTAATAAAATTATGGTATTATATTTCCGTTTGAATAATTTAAAATTTTCAACAAAGTTGGTATAGGAAAAGTTTTACAAAATTTAACCAATTACACTTTTTTTTCCAGGTCATTCACTTTATTTTCTTTATTGTTCTTAGACAATGATTCAATTAGCAACAATTGGAAGGAACTTTAATAGTTTAATTAAAGTAATTATCTCATTGACGTTATATCCCCCTTATACATAATATAAAATGTCCATATGTCGTCACGTTCCATTTAACAAAAACATCTGCTGTCGCAAATCGACCAATTGAGGAAAACAGAAAGAGAACATGTTTTTCCGTAGACTATATCTTCAATGCAAATAAAAGTAAAACGAAAATTTTTCCTATATTGCTTGCTGCAAACCTGCCAGTTTTGTTTGTAAAACGTGCAAATGCGATAATAGCTTTACTATGTACATTATTTCTTTTTCTTTTTTTTTATTCTGCTGTGTATTATATGTGTCAATTTATTTTTGCTACTATACGTTATGGAAATTAACTCAACTAGAACAAATTTTCAATTTTAACATAGTTGGCATAAAATTCTAACGTTTTGTTTAATTTGTTAAAATACCGGGTGTTGACGAAAACCGGACAGCTCACAAAACTACGACTCCACTGTTAAAGCGGGGTTTACATTAATTTATCAAGTTAATTGAAGCAAGTCGACTTGAAGCCAGCGACATGAAAGTGTGACGTGTGATTGAGCTGCACAAAAATTGTGATTTTTTGACACATTCCATTTCATTTTTAGGTTACTCCTTAAAGGGCTAGAGTCGGGAGAGACGTAATCTATAGTTTTTCTTTTTCGTTTAATTTTCTAAATTGATTATAGCAATTAAAATAAATACGTTTTTTGGCTCGTATAGATAATTTTATGCTCTATAATTTTTATTAGAGGTAAAATTATCCTCCAATCGCTCCTAAAAGAGCTAGTGTCGGAAGAGACACCTGATGTTGTAAAAACCGACGTAATCTATTTTTTTTTTTCGTTTAACTTCCTAAATTGATTATAGCAATTAAAACAAATACTTTTATTGGATCATATAGATAATTTTATGCTCTATAATTTTTATTGGAGGTAAAATTATCCTACAATTGCTCCTAAAAGAGCTAGTGTCGAAAGAGACACCTCATGTTATAAATGTCGACATAATCTATATTTTTTCTTTTTCGTTTAATTTCCTAAATTGATTATAGCAATTAAAACAAATACTTTTTTGGGCTCGTATAGATAATTTTATGCTCTATAATTTTTATTAGAAGAAAAATTATCTTCCAATCGCTCCTAAAAGAGCTAGTATCGGAAGAGACACCTCATGTTTTAAATGTCGACATAATCTATATTTTTTCTTTTTCGTTTAATTTCCTAAATTGATTATAGCAATTAAAACAAATACTTTTTTGGGCTCGTATAGATAATTTTATGCTCTATAATTTTTATTAGAGGTAAAATTATCCTCCAATAGCTCCTAAAAGAGCTAGTGTCGGAAGATACACCTCATGTTTTAAATGCCGACGTAATCTATATTTTTTCTTTATCGTTTAACTTCCTAAATTGATTATAGCAATTAAAACAAATACTTTTATTGGCTCGTATAGATAATTTTATGCTCTATAATTTTTATTAGAGGTAAAATTATCCTCCAATCGCTCCTAAAAGAGCTAGTGTCGGAAGAGAAACCTCATGTTTTAAATGCCGACATAATCTATATTTTTTCTTTATCGTTTAATTTCCTAAATTGATTATAGCAATTAAAACAAATACTTTTTGTGGCTCATATAATTCATTTTATGCTCTATAATTTTTATTAGAGGTAAAGTTGTCGTCCAATCGTTCCTAAAAGAGCTAGTGTCGGAAGAGACACCTGATGTTGTAAAAGCCGACGTAATCTATATTTTTTCTTTATCGTTTAATTTCATAAATTGATTATAGTAATTAAAACAAATACTTTTTTGGGCTCGTATAGATAATTTTATGCTCTATAATTTTTATTAGAGGTAAAATTATCCTCCAATCGCTCCTAAAAGAGCTAGTGACGGAAGAGACACCTCATGTTTTAAATGTCGACATAATCTATATTTTTATTTATCGTTTAATTTTCTAAATTGATTATGGCAATTAAAACAAATACTTTTTTTGGCTCGTATAGATAATTTTATGCTCTATAATTTTTATTGGAGGTAAAATTATCCTCCAATCGCTCCTAAAAGAGCTAGTGACGGAAGAGACACCTCATGTTTTAAATGTCGACATAATCTATATTTTTATTTATCGTTTAATTTCCTAAATTGATTATGGCAATTAAAACAAATACTTTTTTTGGCTCGTATAGATAATTTTATGCTCTATAATTTTTATTAGAGGTAAAATTATCCTCCAATCGCTCCTAAAAGAGCTAGTGTCGGAAGAGACACCTCATGTTTTAAATGCCGACATAATCTATATTTTTTCTTTATCGTTTAATTTCCTAAATTGATTATAGCAATTAAAACAAATACTTTTTGTGGCTCATATAATTCATTTTATGCTCTATAATTTTTATTAGAGGTAAAGTTGTCCTCCAATCGCTCCTAAAAGAGCTAGTGTCGGAAGATACACCTCATGTTTTAAATGCCGACGTAATCTATATTTTTTCTTTATCGTTTAACTTCCTAAATTGATTATAGCAATTAAAACAAATACTTTTATTGGCTCGTATAGATAATTTTATGCTCTATAATTTTTATTAGAGTTAAAATTATCCTCCAATCGCTCCTAAAAGAGCTAGTGTCGGAAGAGACACCTCATGTTTTAAATGCCGACATAATCTATATTTTTTCTTTATCGTTTAATTTCCTAAATTGATTATAGCAATTAAAACAAATACTTTTTGTGGCTCATATAATTCATTTTATGCTCTATAATTTTTATTAGAGGTAAAGTTGTCCTCCAATCGCTCCTAAAAGAGCTAGTGTCGGAAGAGACACCTGATGTTGTAAAAGCCGACGTAATCTATATTTTTTCTTTATCGTTTAATTTCATAAATTGATTATAGTAATTAAAACAAATACTTTTTTTGGCTCGTATAGATAATTTTATGCTCTATAATTTTTATTAGAGGTAAAATTATCCTCCAATCGCTCCTAAAAGAGCTAGTGACGGAAGAGACACCTCATGTTTTAAATGTCGACATAATCTATATTTTTATTTATCGTTTAATTTTCTAAATTGATTATGGCAATTAAAACAAATACTTTTTTTGGCTCGTATACAGGGTGTCTGTAAAAACACCTTACAACGCTTTAGGGTGAAGTTATAGGATAATATTAGACCGATATAACCCAATTTACCTATATGCAAAAGTGCATCATTACCAAGTTACGGCTCTTCAAAGTTGGCGTTTTAAAAACGTATTTTCTTTATATCGGAAGAACCGTTTCGGATAAAAGTTCAAATTATGGACAACGTTTTTCACTTATAGGAAGCTATAATTCTACAAAGTTTAGAGGAAAAAGATACACGGGAAATAACCCAATCACTGAATCGTTAATACTAACAGTTAAATATCTTTTTAATTTGTTAATGAATTGTAAAATTGACTACACAAGATGAAACGAAATTTAAAAATTAGTAATTTTTGCCTCTTGAGATTTTATCATAAGGCTTTTGGTTTTCTAGATAATAGGAAAAATGTTTCTAATAAAAGCTATTGAATGCAATAAAATTCAACACATTTTCTAATTTGCTTTTATTTTATGGCGACTAGATAATTTGTTGATTTTTATTGCAATTAATAGCTTTTATTAGAAACATTTTTCCTATTATCTAGCAAACCAAAAGCCTTACGATAAAATCTCAAGAGGCAAAAGTTACTAATTTTTAAATTTCGTTGCATCTCGTGCAGTCAATTTTACAATTCATTGACAGATTCAAAAGATATTCAACTGTTAGTGTTAACGATTTAGTGATTGGTCTATTTGTGGTGTGTCTTTTTCCATTAAACTTTGCAGAATTATAGCTTTCCATAAGTGAAAAACATAGTTCATAATTTGAACTCCTATGCAAAACAGTTCTACCGCTATAAAAAAAATACGTTTTTAAAACGCCAACTTTGAAGAGCCGTAACTTGGTAATGGTGCACTTTTGCATATAGGTAAATTGGGTTATATCGGTCTAATATTATCCTATAACTTCACCCTAAAGCGTTGTAAGGTGTTTTTACAGACACCCTGTAGATAATTTTATGCTCTATAATTTTTATTGGAGGTAAAATTATCCTCCAATCGCTCCTAAAAGAGCTAGTGACGGAAGAGACACCTCATGTTTTAAATGTCGACATAATCTATATTTTTATTTATCGTTTAATTTCCTAAATTGATTATGGCAATTAAAACAAATAATTTTTTTGGCTCGTATAGATAATTTTATGCTCTATAATTTTTATTAGAGGTAAAATTATCCTCCAATCGCTCCTAAAAGAGCTAGTGACGGAAGAGACACCTCATGTTTTAAATGTCGACATAATCTATATTTTTATTTATCGTTTAATTTCCTAAATTGATTATGGCAATTAAAACAAATACTTTTTTGGCTCGTATAGATAATTTTATGCTCTATAATTTTTATTAGAGGTAAAATTATCCTCCAATCGCTCCTAAAAGAGCTAGTGACGGAAGAGACACCTCATGTTTTAAATGTCGACATAATCTATATTTTTATTTATCGTTTAATTTTCTAAATTGATTATGACAATTAAAACAAATACTTTTTTTGGCTCGTATAGATAATTTTATGCTCTATAATTTTTATTGGAGGTAAAATTATCCTCCAATCGCTCCTAAAAGAGCTAGTGACGGAAGAGACACCTCATGTTTTAAATGTCGACATAATCTATATTTTTATTTATCGTTTAATTTCCTAAATTGATTATGGCAATTAAAACAAATAATTTTTTTGGCTCGTATAGATAATTTTATGCTCTATAATTTTTATTAGAGGTAAAATTATCCTCCAATCGCTCCTAAAAGAGCTAGTGACGGAAGAGACACCTCATGTTTTAAATGTCGACATAATCTATATTTTTTCTTTTTCGTATAATTTCCTAAATTGATTATAGCAATTAAAACAAATACTTTTTTTGGCTCGTATACATAATTTTATGCTCTATAATTTTTATTAGAGGTAAAATTATCCTCCAATCGCTCCTAAAAGAGCTAGTGTCTCAAGATACACCTCATGTTTTAAATGCCGACATAATCTATATTTTTTCTTTTTCGTATAATTTCCTAAATTGATTATAGCAATTAAAACAAATACTTTTTTGGCTCGTATACATAATTTTATGCTCTATAATTTTTATTAGAGGTAAAATTATCCTCAAATTGCTCCTAAAAGAGCTAGTGTCGGAAGAGACATCTCATGTTTTAAATGCCGACATAATCTATATTTTTTCTTTTTCGTTTAATTTCCTAAATTGATTATAGCAATTAAAACAAATACTTTTATTGGTTCGTATGGATATTTTCAATTGTTTTAACAATAATCTTTAAATCACTCTTTAAAGAGCTAGGAGTCGAGAGAGTCATCGGTATGTTACTGTATTACATTAATTTGCTAATTTTCATACTAAATTTTTTATTAAATATGGAATGGAATTAAAATATAAATGTTACTCTAAACAATTGACCAACCCTGTATTTTTATAAATGATTACTAAAAATGGTTGACTGTTTAATACGAACCACTTATTTCAAGAAGTACTACTAATTTAAAATTCCATTCCGACCGCAGCTCACTTGTATGTTTTTAACTATTTAAACAAATATGCATTAAGAGAGTAATTGCAAAGTAGAAAAGCTTGTTTCTGATGTGTAAGCTTAAACATTTATTTAATCTCGTCACACAAAAAAGGGGGTAAAAAATTTTTATTTCTTCCCTTGTCTATCATTTCTAAAACTGGAGGTATTTAATATTACCTGTGCCATTCGATACAAATTTATAATGTTATGCTTTAATTATTTTTGGTTTATTTAGGATAAAGCTAACACGAATTTTGGAAAATAATAAACTCATAGTTTTTGAAAAGTTGGGATTTACACTTTTTGTGCTTTTTTAGTCGCTCTCAATTAACATATTGATTAAATGGAAAAGTTATACAACAAAAAAAATTACGTGATTATATTTTAAATTTGTCAATTTACATCGAGTTGGTTTAATATTACTAAATATAAACTTTAATTTGAATTTTCTAAAAAAAAGTTAATTTGGAAATGTACAGTTACAGAAAAAGAAAATTTCTTTTACATTTTAATAACGTATAGAAAATAATTATAAATATTAATTAATCTCGTACGATTATTGTGTTACTAATTATTAAAAAACATCAAATTGAAAATGCAAAATTCAGATTTTAATCAGTTTCAATGATATACGTAATTATACAGCTGAAAGGACGCTGTCATCATATTTCAGCTGTTGATGTTGGCGAATTTGGCGATCATTAATACGCCATACCTGCACTTTCAAAAATTTATCATCCAGAACTAGCACCAAATGTTGGTCATTACCAAACACTTTGTTTTGTTTTTCTTGTTCAAAGTCATGGCTAACACTATTTATTGTGTAATAGCCCCATTACAATTCTTTCAACATCAAGAGAATTACACCCTTTTAGCATTGCCTCCCCGAGACCCCTGAAAGGGAGGCTTGAAAAAAAGAACGCTAAGGCCACTGCAAATTTTGTATCTGATTCCTTACAATTTATTGTAATTAATTTTATTAATTAGTAATTACAAACAAAGCCATTTCAGAACCTTTAACTTGATTAATTAAAAGTTAAAATTAAATAAATATTAAACTTTCCCTAATACAGGTCATTAAAAAGTGATACAAAGATAACTAATTAAATTAAAATTCATAACTTTTTTCAGTTAAAAGATAAAATTGGAATATACAACACACAAAAAAATAATTAGGGACATAATTTTTGTCAATTGATTAAATACCGTAGATAAACTTATATGTAGATTTAATTGAAACTGGGCACGAACTTTTTCAAGAATTAATTAAATTTACATGATTGTTGCTATTAATGTCAAGTTCAATCACCTAATTGTGAATTTTTTATGGCAATTGTATGATTTTGTAACGAGGCGCATTTCTTATCAGTTCAGAGTAGTTATGAATCACCAAGATTCTTGCTCTGATCTGTGAAATACAGCATCGTTATTCCCTCTTTCAGAAATAGTCACAATGGTTTACTTTTAGTCCCCTAATTATTTTCCTTAAATTTAATTTTTCATTAACGTACCTGCATCTGCTTGAAAATCGTCTGTGTTGTTATCCGAAGCCGGTCGCCTCGTACCATGCAAATGCAGCAAGGTCAGACATACTAAATACCAAGCGTTCGCGATAAATCAAATATTTCGGGTCTTACAATTTCATTAACACTTTAATCTTATAGACGCATCATAACGCTACATCTCTTGGCAACGTTTACCCTTAACTGCTCCGGGTATATACAGTTAAAGGTGCGTCCTGGTTCGACAAGAATCTTTACCTTTTTAATACTTTTCAGCTGCGGTTTTTAATTTCTCGAGCACCACCTCGAATGAGGAAATCATTAAAGATTGGAGTGAAATAACTTTTGTTTATAATAATCTAAATTAGCAGAACAGAGCATAAAACAAACAGATATCATACTATTAGCTAAACCAACCACAAAGGTTATACGTGATCAAATTAACGTAGCTAAAACGGTCGCAAGGTTTCTCCCGCCTGCAGTCGGTACCCTGTACGGATTTAGTTGCCTAAAAAACGCAAATATCCTTTCAGACGAGTTACATGGCCGTAACCCCTCAGAATCTGGAGTAGTTGATGCCAGTTACACTAAGCGAACAGTTGTACCTGCGATACGTCGGTCTCGAGGACAATTACAGCCGATAACCCTTGATCTTTAACAGATGCTAGTAATCGCTAGCGAAAAAGATTCTGCCAACAGATGCTGATACTCGCCAGCGAAGGAACGCACGGTTATTCTGACGAAACTGGACCTCGACGGTTACGGTACAGCATAGCGGCAGTCGGACGGCAGCAACGACAACAGGCGGTAAAACGGGCGCTATCGGCACCGGAAACCGGGTGTTGCATTAAATCTCACTTAAGCGTCGCTCAGTTGAAGACGGGGGGGGGGGGGTGTAGTAAGAAATAAAACACACTGTAGATGGAATAAATCAAAGTGTTCATAAATCAGATACAAATCTCTTACGTAGACTCGGCCACTGTTCTTCCAGACTACCAGAGCGGTCCTCAAGACCTAACCAGACCTTAAGGAGAGAGCCCACCTGACCTGGAAGACACGAGGAGGGTTAGTCGAATCCCCAGAACACCAGACCTGTCCTTAAGACCTATCAGACCTTTAAGGAGAGACCTCACCTGACCTGGAAGACACGAGGAGGGTTAGTCGAATCCCCAGACCACCAGACCTGTCCTCAAGACCAAACCAGACCTTAAGGAGGGACCACCTGACCTGGAAGACACGAGAGGGATAAGCGTATCCTCAGACCACCAGACTTGTCCTCAAGACCTATCAGACCTTAAGAAGAGACCACCTGACCTGGAAGACACGGGAGGGATGAGCGTATCCTCATCCTCAGACCACCAGACTTGTCCTCAAGACCTTTAAGGAGAGACTCCACCTGACCTGGAATACACGAGGGGGGTTAGTGAAATCTCGATTTTGATCTCAGGAGCGGAGCTAGGGGAAAACTAAAGTAAAAAATGACAAGTAGCTGGTTTAAACGATAAAAAATTTCCAGATGGTGTAATACTGTACCGGTATTTTGGTCTAGCATCCGCATAAAATTCTGAATCGTTACAAACGGACGACGGCGGAGAACTTGCCCAATCTTTGGTGCCATATGGTTGTACTGAGTCCCTTTATATTTGGTCTGGTCTAATAATTGACGGATAGTGGTTAAGAAAACGCCCTCACATTTTACCCTTAAAAACTAAACATTTAAAATAAAGTCATACACATATCAAAATTAGAGGGGTAAAAAGTTTTCTGCAAAACTGCTAATATTTAGCAACCACATAATTTTGTGTCGTTCCATTACCCCCTCCCTCTGTGAAAGGGGTAAGATCACTTGTATACGGTAACTTCAGTTTAAAAACTCTTTCAGAAATTTTTCACTTTCCTGCTAGCACTAAAAAAAGTTCCGTCGTGAAGCTTCTTTCTGGAGTGTGTCGTTACAGCATATGGACCGCTCTCAGCCTGGATGAAAATAATTTCTTGTTCTAAAGACGGCACAGCGTTCTAATATCTTTTATTTAAACTTTTTGGGCCCTTTCAAACTAGGATTCTACTTTATCCACTAGGTGAGAGCGCTTAAAATATAAGTTTTAAATGCACATGGAAACACATTTATAAAATTCAGGTATCAAAGGTAACTTAAGACTATTCAACATTGCTAAAATAAAATGGAAAATCTATAGGTGAATGGCAAAGACTAATTAGTAAGTAGCTTTCAAGAGCACCAATTGAAAAGACTTTAGGAGTTAAGTATATTAATAGCGGCTTATAGTTGACAATAACAAAAATATTAATAGGTACTTAGTGCCTTTAATGATACTCTTGCTTGAGAGTATTATAAGTTATAACCGTTTACAAGAAGAATAATTAATTAATTATAGATTTTAAGGATTCGAAAGGACTAAAATACCCTGAATTGAGTTCACAATTTTCGGAACGTCATTTTTGTGTTGTGGGGCTGAATAAGGCTGCATAGTCTCCAAAATTCTTTTCAAACTAAGCAGGGCTGAATTCCACGAAACGAAAATGATATTCCCAAAATTTTTGTCTATTATACGTATAGTGAACTCGATCCGGGGACACCCGGTATTTTCGTCCTTTGGAATTAATGGATTTTTGATCCTTCTTGTAAAAGAAGAAGAAGTGACTTGTCGGTGGATATTCCCATGACTAGAAGTAATCGAACATTATTTAAAAATTGCATAAAAAATTAACTTCTCGTTAATGAAATTATTTTTACAATAAAAAAGAAATTTTCGTTTTGTCATTTGCGACGCCAAAATTATTACAGGAGCAAAAAATTGTGAGTAAAAAGTAATTTCTATGTCAATTGCATTCGTTGACAAAGAAAAAAAAATTCTTCACACGTCAACTTTAATTTCCAAACTTATAGTGTCACAATGTTGTAATAACAAACAGATAATTATAATTGAAAAGCCTTTTGGTTAATTTTCAGCTTTAGCTTTAATCAAAAACTGCCGACGGAATATTTTCTCTTTTTTTGACACATTTAATCACACTGTAAAAATTTGTTATTTGAGGCGGTAAAGAAATAAGAGAAAAATCAATTTGTTACCCTATATTATCACCACCACCACCAACCGCCACTATATTCCTTTCTTCTATAATATAGCAAGCTATAATTAATTTAAAAAGCTTCTAAACCTTAATTATTATAATAGGTAAGTCTTCGTTAATTTAAAATTGTAAATTAGGTTTATAAAAGCTCCAATATCAAAAGTAATTTTAACGGCGTTATAAACAACCTGTCACTAACGTTTAAGGAACTACAAATATTGCGCAATAACAAAAGTTAATTATTTTTATTTTTTTTTATTTATTATTATGTACATAACTATATATCATCCGGAAAAATATAATTAATTAAGTAGTTAATGAATTTTGACGAGGTTATTATTATTTTTTCGCGTTAGCAGAAAATGCACAACAATTTGTTTTAATTGTTTATTTTTTCAGTTAGAAAAACCAACGTTCCGTTGCATTCACTTTAAGCTCGGTTCGAAAATTATGTTGTATGAAAATGTTGTTTGTTTTCATATGAAAAAGTTTACTCGATGATGGTTCAGGCGGAACGAAACGTAACACTAAAATTAATGATTGTCTCAGAGAAAGTTGTTTTACAAAATTGAACACATCACTTTCTCATGAAAAATGGTTTGGGGGAAATTTTCTCAAATTTTAAATTAAGACCTGTTTTATTAAATTTTGAGAGATAACCAATCGCATGACTTTCGATATCTCATCATTTGGCTCCTGCTAGTTATTTATTCAGAATGCTATGGAGTTTCCATATTTCTTCCTCATCCTCACCTACATCCTCAATACAAGGGATGCTTTCAGACCTTTATGACCACGCGTCAGTGACCATCTGGGAGTACGGTATGGACTGTTTTAGTTGATGTCCATCAGAACAGTTGGAAGAATATTGGTAATGATGGATCTTACTATTGTGGTGTACGGTTAGCGGTCTTTCCTGCAGCTCGAAGTCCAAAAAAACGTCCAACAGCTTACACGTAGACAACAGAAGGAGGGATTGATAGAAAAGCCTAGAAAGTGAAATCTACTGATGAGATTGCTACGGATAACCTGTCAGAAAGTTTTCCTTACGGAAAGTTTCTTAAATGTCTCTTGAAATTTACCACTTGAGTACAACAACGTCAAATCGTCAACATTCTTGTAATTAGAAGCACGCCTCATTAATCGAGTAATGGATCCATGAACGACGAGAGACTATAGCAGAGGAGATAATTAGACACCAGTTACTATTTCCCTTTTCCCAGTGACTGGATTTAATCCTCGTCTCATATGGTAGCACAATTACTCATCTCACAAAGAGTGGGTCGATCATGCAATTTATTATTGGGCGAGATTATTGTGGTGAGTGTCATTGTCAACTGCTTCGTCGATGTCTAAGAAAATGCCAAACGCAAATACAATCCTATGAAGAAGATCGTAAGGAGTCGTTTCCACTCATTTACCTAATTAATTAGCTTTTAAAACAGGAAGGACCATCCCCCCCCACCCTCTTTCGTTGTAAAACTGAGGTTAACAATATGAGATTGCACATTGCACAAGCTGTGACCTAACACAATCTGGGCTGGGTGCTATACTTTTGTAAGAAAGTAAAAAAATAAAGTTATTGACATTTTGGTTACTCGTCCAACGTGTCTTGTGGAATTTCGCTAGAATTGAATTCGAAAATTTCTGAAAAGTGTATGTTCAGGACGTTTACTGCTTTTTTTCCGATTGTTGAACGTTACTTCCGTATACCTACCCTAAACTTCTCCAAATCACAAATAGAAAAGGTTGAGAAACATCTCATCTTCTCCTGTAGACCTCAAACTAGTAAATGATTCAATATTGCTATTGGTGACTATTTCCTTGTTTGTGCTGCAAGAAGTTTAGTTTCCACAAATGGAACGATCAGGTGAGTACCCAGAAGTACCTCCATGGTCTATTGGTAACTATTTTCTTGCTTGTGCTGAAAGAAGTTCAGTTCTACAGCTAGGGCGATTGGGGATCGATGGGAGTACTTCTGGGACCCAGAAGTACTTCCATGGTCTATTGGTGACTATTTCCTTGCTTGTGCTGAAAGAAGTTAAGTTTCCACACATAGAGCGATCGGGTGAGTACCCAAAAGTACCTCCATAGTCCACTGGTGACTATTTTCTTGCTTGTGCTGACAGAAGTTAAGTTTCCACACATGGAGCGATAGGGTGAGTACCCAAAAGTACCTCTATAGTCCATTGGTGACTGTGTCCTTGCTTGTGCTAACAGAAGCTAAGTTTCCACAGATAAGCGCGATCGGTTGAGTACCCAAAAGTACCTCTATGGTCCATTGGTGGTCATTTTCTTGCTTGTGCTAACAGAAGTTATGTTTCCACACATGGAGCGATAGGGTGAGTACCCAAAAGTACCTCTATAGTCCATTGGTGACTGTGTCCTTGCTTGTGCTAACAAAAGCTAAGTTTCCACAGATAAGCGCGATCGGTTGAGTACCCAAAAGTACCTCTATGGTCCATTGGTGGTCATTTCCTTGCTTGTGCTGACAGAAGTTATGTTTCCACACATAGAGCGATAGGGTGAGTACCCAAAAGTACCTTAATATTCCATTGGTGGCTGTCCTTGCTTGTGCTGACAGAAGCTAAGTTTCCACATATAAGCGCGATCGGTTGAGTACCCAGAAGTACCTCTATGGTCCATTGGTGCCCATTTCCTTGCTTGTGCTAAAATAAGTTATGTTTCCACCGAGGGGCGAACCGCAGTGGAAGTTTGGTGTACAAGTGCGTGGAAGTTAGTGGAAGTTAATGGAAGTTAATGAAAGTTAGTGGAAGTTAGTGGAAGTTAGTGGAAGTCAGTGGAAGTTAGTGGAAGTTAGTAGAAGTCAGTGGAAGTTTGTGGAAGTTTGTGGAAGTCAGTGGAAGTTTGTGAAGGTTATTATCATTAGAATTCATTTGAAATCTTTGGAAGTAATTGGAAATACGGTGACGAGAAGGTCTAATCAACACGAGAGGATTTCATAATGTCCTTGGGTTCAAAATTGAAAAATTAAGTGCGTGTGTGAAGTTTTTGACGCATTTTTATATATCTGTCTCTCTCACACATATGGCAAAATTGTATTAACTTTAACAACTAATAACTTTTTTGCTATTGGATTAAATTACATGCGAATTTTTTTATTGAAAAATATAGAATTGCCTTTTTAATTTTGTGTTTTTTTAAATTATTTGTATGTTTCAAACATTTTATATAAAATAAATAGTTAACTGCTTTGTTTCTTAGCGAAAAAAATACGTTATAATTTGCAATTTGTGTTATGAAGCCAAAGTAAAGTCTTTTTGGCAAAAATTTTTGTTTTACTGATTAATATAATGTACCTGACGATATAAAAAACTTAGACTTTCCAAAAAAATTGACTATAGATATACGAAACGGTTATTTTAAATTTTGGGTTTGTCACACCTCACGTTTAACGCGCAAGAGTAGCGAGCTAATTGTTGAGATTATTAATCGGCAATTAACACAAGAGTTGATTATTAAAATTTTCCGTCGTTCGCCTCTCATTAAATTGAAGAAAATCATTTTTATTTTCATTTTGAAGAAAATCATCAGCATTTTTGCTGGTTTATACAGGGTGATTTATTGATATCGCGGTTTTCGATAGCTGGAGTTGGAACTAAGGCATATATTTAAAAACAAAAGTTATTCAGCTCCTTAAGGAGCATAGCCTAAAATTATTTTCAATTCTACAGGGTGTTGTATTACTGCTCGGCGAGAATATTTTTGTATTTTCTAAACGGAACACCCTGTATATTTTTTTATATTTCGACTTGGTGTTAAGTCGCCTACATACCCATATTAAAATTTTTTAATTTATTTGCGGTGTTACCAAGTTATTAATGTTTTTCTCTAACAAATGCCCGGGACACGCTTTGCTTTATAAAATTGTAGTAAAGCCGTTTTTCAAGGAATAATAACAAAAATTTTTTGCTATGTGGTTATCACTATCCTCTATGCTATAAAAGTTAAAAAGTTCCAAGAAATTGTACAGGGTGTTCATTAAAGCGACCCAAAGTTACTCATTTTCAAACGACCATAACTCGTTATTTTCAAATGAAACACCCTGTATATTTTTACACATTTCGATTCCTGGTAAAATTTAGATACTAAATATGCAAAAATATACTGAGTGTTCTATTCTTAGAATTATGAAAAATTACATTGGAACACTCTGTATATTTTTGCATATTTAGTATCTAAATTTTACCAAGAATCCAAATATGTAAAAATATACAGAGTGTTCTATTTGAAAATAACGAGTTATGGTCGCATGAAAATGAGTACCTTTGGTTCGCTTTAATGAACGTTTAATGAACGTTGAATCGAAATTTTATAGCATAGAGGAAATTTTTTTCATTTTTTTCAAATTTCATTTTTAGAAAATAAAATTATTAACTTGGCAACACTGCAAAAAAATTAAAAAATTTTAATATGGGTATGTAGGCGATTTAACCCCAAGCCGAAATATAGAAAAATATACAGGGTGTTCCATTTAAAAAAATCATAAATATTCTCGCCGAGCAGTAATACAACACCCTGTAGAGATGAAAATAATTTTAGGCTATGCTCCTTAAGGAGTTGAATAACTTTTGTATTTAAATGTATGCCTTATTTCCAACGGCTAGGGAGCTATCAAAAACCGCCATATCAATGAATCACCCTGTATAATATGTTTCTAAATATTAAATAAAAATAAAAATAAACTATAAATTTATTTCTTGTAGTTATCTTTTTTCTTCACAATTAAACTTAGTCGCTATTAAAAATTAACTTTTAATTGTAATTTTCATATTCTTGGATTTGGTAAGCCTTTATAATAACAATTATTAAATTGTGCATGAGCAGTGGAAGTTAGTGGAAGTCAGTGGAAGTTAGCGGAAGTTAGTGGAAGTTAGTGGAAGTTAGTGGAAGTCAGTGGAAGTTAGCGGAAGTTAGTGGAAGTCAGTGGAAGTTAGTGGAAGTTCCATGGGAAGTGGAAGTTTGGTGTACAAATTTTGGTCTGCGGTTCGCCCCTCGGTTTCCACACATAGAGCGATAGGGTGAGTACTCAAAAGTACCTTTATAGTCCATTGGTGACTGTCCTTGCTTGTGCTGACAGAAGTTAAGTTTCCACACATAGAACGAACGGGTGAGTACCCAAAAGCAGTTCCATAGGCCATCGGTGACTGTGTCCTTGCTTGTGCTGACAGAAGTTAAGTTTCCACATATAAGAGCGATCGGTTGAGTACCCAGAAGTACCTCTATGGTTTATTGGTGGTCATTTCCTTGCTTGTGCTGACAGAAGTTATGTTTCTACACATAGAGCGATAGGGTGAGTACCCAAAAGTACCTTAATAGTCCATTGGTGACTGTCCTTGCTTGTGCTGACAGAAGCTAAGTTTCCACATATAAGCGCGATCGGTTGAGTACCCAGAAGTACCTCTATGGTTCATTGGTGCCCATTTCCTTGCTTGTGCTAAAAGAAGTTATGTTTCCACACATAGAGCGATAGGGTGAGTACTCAAAAGTACCTTTATAGTCCATTGGTGACTGTCCTTGCTTGTGCTGACAGAAGTTAAGTTTCCACAGATAAGAGCGATCGGGTGAGTATACCCAAAAGTACCTCTATGGTCCATTGGTGCCTATTTCCTTGCTTGTGCTGAAAACTGTTTAGTTTCCACAGATGGAGCGATCGGTTGAGTACCCAGAAGTACCTCTATAGTCTATTTGTGCCTATTTCCTTGCTTGTGGTGAAATATTTTAAGTTTCCACACATAGAGCGAACGGGTGAGTACCTAAAAGCAGCTCCATAGTCCATCGGTGACTGTGTCCTTGCTTGTGCTGACCGAAGTTAAGTTTTCACAGATAAGAGCGATCGGTTGAGTACCCACAGGTACCTCTATGGTCCATTGGTGCCTATTTCCTTGCTTGTGCTGAAAACCGTTTAGTTTCCACAGATGGAGCGATCGGTTGAGTACCCAGAAGTACCTCTATAGTCTATTTGTGCCTATTTCCTTGCTTGTGGTGAAATATTTTAAGTTTCAACACATAGAGCGAACGGGTGAGTACCTAAAAGCAGCTCCATAGTCCATCGGTGACTGTGTCCTTGCTTGTGCTGACCGAAGTTAAGTTTTCACAGATAAGAGCGATCGGTTGAGTACCCAGAAGTACCTCTATGGTCCATTGGTGCCTATTTCCTTGCTTGTGCTGAAAACCGTTTAGTTTCCACAGATGGAGCGATCGGTTGAGTACCCAGAAGTACCTCTATAGTCTATTTGTGCCTATTTCCTTGCTTGTGGTGAAAGATGTTAAGTTTCCACACTTAGAGCGAACGGGTGGGTACCTAAAAGCAGCTCCATAGTCCATCGGTGACTGTGTCCTTGCTTGTGCTGACCGAAGTTAAGTTTTCACAGATAAGAGCGATCGGGTGAGTACCCAGAAGTAACTCTATAGTCCATTGGTGACTGTGTCCTTGCTTGTGCTGACAGAAGTTAAGTTTCCACAGATAGAGCGATCGGTTGAGTACTCAAAAGTACCTATATGGTGCATTGGTGCCTATTTCATTGCTTGTTTAGAAGAAGTTAAGTTGCCACACATAGAGCGATAGGGTGAGTACCCTAAAGTACCTCCATAGTCCATTGGTGACTGTGTCCTTGCTTGTGCTGACAGAATTTAAGTTTCCACAGATAAGAGCTATGGGTTGAGTACCCAGAAGTACCTCTATGGCCCATTGGTGCCTATTTCCTTGCTTGTGCTGAAATCCGTTTAGTTTCCACTGACGGAGCGATCGGTTGAGTACCCAGAAGTACCTCTATGGTCCATTGGTGCCTGTTTCCTTGCTTGTGCTGAAAGAAGTTAAGTTTCTACACATGGAGCGATTGGGTGAATACCCAAAAGTAACTCCATAGTACATTGGTGACTGTTTCCTTGCTTGTGCTGACAGAAGTTAAGTTTCCACAGATAGAGCGATCGGGTGAGTGCCTAGAAGTACTTCTATAGTCCATTGGTGACTATTACCTTGCTTGTACTGAAAGCAGTTCAGTTTCCACAAATGAAGCGATCGGTTGAGTACCGAGAAGTATCTCCATGGTTTTTTGGTAACTATTTCCACAGATAAAGCGATCTGAGTGAGTACCCAGAAGTACTTAAATGGTCCATTGGTGACTATTTCCTTGCTTGTGTTGAAACCAGTTCATTTTCCACAGATGGAGCGACTGGGTGAGTATTAAGAAGTACCTTTATGGTACACTGGTGCTTGTCTTGAAAGCACTTCAGTTTCTACAGATGGAGCGGTCGGGCGAGTATCCAGAAGTACCTCTAAGTTCGATTAACTAAATTTACTAGTAATGATCCAAAGAGTACCCAGTGTTTATCCCGGTTTTTGGTAAAACCGAGTTCCTGTGTGCTCATAGAAGATTTATCCTTTTTCGATCTGTCATTTTACCTGATCGTAGGTCTACCGATCCATCGGGTTTTTCGTCTGATTTTGTTGTCGAGACATAGAGGATATTGCAAGGAATATTTGATTGTTCCTAATTTTAGTTTCATTCTAGTACTTGGGATCTTTATTTATCATGTACTTTGATATATTTGCTTTCTCTTTGATAGTAGTAACACGTTAGTAAAGAGTCCTTTACTTAGGGTAATTTTTGTCAATCTCTGAAGCAGTTTAATTGCCTAGTTTTTCTTTAGGTTCATCAACGGTTATTCAACGGCCCAACGGGTTACTTGAAGATGTTAGTGATGTACGCACTTCTTGTGGTTATCTTTATCAATGGCAATGCTTTTGTAGTTAGAAGCAACAGCTACGGCTTTACGTACTCCCAGAAGCACGAGGGTCTGTACAGTAAGTGGAGTTGATTTTAGTTCAATGTACTTGCTACTAGGCGACGAGGTCGTCGTCTTCATAGACGTTAAATAGCTTTAATAAAAGAATACGTCCTTGTTGAGAAAGGCGTTATGAGATGAAATAAAACTTAAAGAAAGTTTTTACATCCGCAATGAGATATTTCCGATTAAAATATATCATGAAAGAGACTCCAGGCTAAAACCGCTCATAAAACTGCTGCATACTCTTGCACTTGTTGGTGCAGAAGAGACACTAATTTTAGCGTTTTAATTAATTTTATTGAAAACATGAAGTAATAAATTATTGAAAAGCATTTTTTGTTTATTTAAAAGCATTACATGAAAGCACCTTTTCATGAACCTCCATATAAACGCGATTAATTCGACGTGGTTTTCATTAGTGGAAACTAATGAAGGACATTTTAAAGATTCGTTACAAACAAAACTTCTTTTGTGTATCCCATCCAAATGGTTAATTGTGAGCTCTTTGATAACACAAACACTCTCATTAATTTTTCTTTATTTCACAAATAGTTATACTTATTTTAAGAAATGTTTATATTTTTTTTGAGAGAAAAATGGAAAAAAATATTGTTTCTTCGTCTACCCCTGTACAAGAAGGAGCAATAGCTTAAAAGCTTTTCGGTAAAGTTGAGATCCATACGTCATACGTCTGACAGTAAACTTTTTAAGCTTTTTTAATCCTATCCTAGAGGAAAAATGACTTTTTGAACATGAACTTGATTTTAGTTCAAAAGGGTTGATTTTTTTAAAAGAGGTAGGTAGTATTTTTTAATTAAAATTTCTTTTGTGCGTTCGAGTAATTTCAATTAATTTAGAGGATTAATAAAATACGTGTGCTCCTACCTACCCTCTCTATGGTTATATTCATTAAACGATGTTAAATTATTTATAATACAAATTGAAAATGATTGGTAATTGAATTAAGTCTCAAATGTTGATGTGGGCAATGCTTAACTAAATTATTGGGTATGGCAATTTACATAATTTATATGTTGAGGAATTGCATGCAATATAGTGTCGTAATTAAATAATTTGAGTTTTTGTGTTTTGGGTGATTTGGGGATGTTTGGAATTATTGGGAATTATGAGGACGTCGGTTTTTGTTTGGATTCTTCTTCGGTAGGTTTATTATTGTGAGGAATGGTAGCCCTTTTATAACAATATGACTTGACTACCACCTGTGCGGACGACGCGACGTCGGCGTCGTTGCGCGCGCCTGTGCGGGCGGATGGGTAACGGACATAGAGAGGGTCGATCAGTATTCGCGCAATGTTCAACGAGAGTATATAATCGCGCGTCCGCGACCGACGCTCGTTCAGTGCACGTCCTGGACGCGTCGCCAGGTGGGCGCTACAGGTACTCGCGTGAAATGTTGATATACCTAAAGCTATATTTATACGACACCTTACTGATATCTCTAACTGTGAAGAATTTATAACTTCATTTAAAACACGCCATTTCAACAATCTCGTAACTCTTCTTAAACACCCACAAATTTACCAAAAAGTTACCAAAAGTATTAAAAAGCGTTAACTAAACGAAAAATCGCACGCTTCATTAAAAACCAAATTTATACAGATAAAAGTGTCGAGGGAGTGTTAAAAAATCTGCGCAACGACAAATAGATAATCAAAAAAAAAAAAAACTACCAACAAACTTAAACTTAATTAATTTACTTTTCATTTAAGCGACAACGTTTACTTACTCATTAAACTTTAACGGAAGGGCGAAAAAAAGCAAAGTTTAAGAAGAGCCAGATCTAAATCTGTGTCGTTTTTTATTTAAGTTAAAAGCGTTGAAAAGTAACGAATGTAACGAAGAGAAAGAACAAAAAATATTTTTTCGACTCCAACCCTTTCTTTCGTGAGATTTTTTACGCTTGGAGCTAAAGGATAATGTGCAACCATAGCACGCCCCGTGTAAATGATCCGATATATTTTAACACCTTGAAAAGATTATCTCAGGTTTCCTGAAGGGAATTTGAAGCTGTTAAGTTGAACTGTTGTATATAAGGAAGCAACAAGTCACCACACGCGCGTCCTCGTTATCTCCAAACTTCTTAGTCTTTTTGAGAAATGTGTTGACCCCTCAGCATGGACCATGTTAGTTTGGTCTGTTGCTCGCTCGCCTTTTTACTTTACTACAACACCTTAGACGCCGATTTCGTCTACGATGATAGGTAAGCATTTTAAAACTTTATCTTTGCCAAAACGCAAAAATTAGCTCTGTTTTTAAATAAGGGCGCATCTTAAAACATATTTTTGACGACGTATTATCTTTAGAAAAACACAGAAAAATTATTATTCCTCCCTTATAAATCTCTTCTCTGAATGAATAAGGTTTCTCTTTTAAAAATAACGAATGGGCCCTCCTTTCCTTGCCTAGTTGCTCGCTGCAGATTGTTGGAGAAAATTTACTTTTTTCTTAAGCAATATTTGCATAAAATTAAAGCTAGTCGAAAACAAGAACTTTTTGCGAAAAAAATACGAAAATTTGATAGAAGTGATTGATTATGTAAAAATTTTGTCGTGTTATTAAAAAGTTCACCCCTTTAAATATTTTCCACACGTGCCAAAATTAATTAAAGTGCCGGGAACAAAATTTTTGTTCCATTTTTGACGTTGCTTATTATTAATTATTTTTTCAAGGATTAAGATGTGCTTAATATTTTCTTTTATTTGTGCTCCGTAAACGCTTTGCGTAAAAATTACGAGCACTTTTTCAGAAGGGTAAAGGTGACATTTAATTCTCGTAAGATCCAAATTTATTAACGGAAAAAAAATTTTTTTAGGGGGAAATTTTGTTAAAACGTCGATGTGGAATTTGCAAAATCTAATAAACAGCCGATTTTCATTTTAAATTACGAGTTGATGTCATTTTTATGTTTTTTTTTGACTAAAAATTACGCTTGGTGACAGTTTGTTTAATTTTTCATTAATTTAGGAAAAATTTTCTATTTAATTTTAAATGAACATTCGTCATATTCAAGAGAGCTTTCAAATTAAACCCTTTCATTAAAAAATAAAAAAAAATAATAAATTAAATGTCTCTTTTTTTACCTTCAAGAAACGTGAATTTATGAGCTGTCCGTCATTTGAATAATTAAAAACGAATTAATTTTGTCTGAAAAAGTCCTTTTAATGGTTAAAACGAAGGACTTCTTTACTGTTAAAAACACATAAAATAAATTTCTACTACCAACCAATATTAAAGTCAAATAGCCCCCTTGCATCGGCGCTACCGAACGCACTATTACGTTTCTAAAGCCCGTTTTACACGATAATATTAGACGATCTGAAACAATGAGCGAATCCAGTGTTGCCTTCATCTGCACTGCAATTCTTAGATAACTCGATGATACCAGAACAGAATATTAACTGACAGCAGTGGTTTAGTTTAGTGCAATTTAGTGATGTGTTCTAGCACATGTTTAGTTCTTGGTTTGTAACTCGGTCATTCTTGACTTACTAACGTCAGAAATGGACTTACTATCACTTACTAACGATTCTTTAAAGGATTGAAAAATTTCAGCTAGATCTGACATACTCCCACTGTTAACTTCACGTTGAGTTTTTGGACTATTTTGGACTTACTAACGTTGGAAATGGACTTACTATCACTTACTAACGATTCTTTAAAAGATTGCAAAATTTCAGCTAGATCTGACATACTCCCACTATTAACTTCACGTTGAGGTTTTGGACTATTTTGGACTTACTAACGTTGAAAATGGACTTACTATCGCTTACTAAATATTCCATAAAAGATTGCAAAAATTCTTTCGATCTAACACACTCCCACTGTTAACTTCACGTTTAGTTCTTGGTTTGTAACTCGGCTATTCTTGACTTACTAACGTCAGAAATGGGCTAACCATCACCTACTAACGATTCTTTAAAGGATTTCAAAATTTCAGCTAGATCTGACATACTCCCACCGTTAACTTCGCCTTGAGTTTTTGGACTATTTTGGACTTACTAACGTTGGAAATGGACTTACTATCGCTTATTAAATATTCCATAAAAGATTGCAAAACTTCTTTCGATCTAACACACTCCCACTTGCCAACTTCACGTTTAGTTTTTGTTTGTAACTCGACTATTTTTGACTTACTAACGTCGGAAATGGACTATTACTTACTAACGATTTTCTAAACTATTTTAAAAGTTGAACTCGATATGGCATACTCTCACTGCTAACTTCACTTGTATTTTTTAAGTTTGTAACTCGGTTCTTTTGGACTTACTAAGGTCGGAAAGGGACTTACTATCGCTTACTAACGAATTTATAATGGATTGCAAAATTTCAGCTCTGATCTGACATAGTCCCACTGCTAACTTCACGTTTAGCTTTTGTTTGTAACTCGACTATTTTTGACTTACTAACGTCGGAAATGGACTTACTATCACTTACTAACGATTCTTTAAAGGATTGAAAAATTTCAGCTAGATCTGACATACTCCCACTGTTAACTTCACGTTGAGTTTTTGGACTATTTTGGACTTACTAATGTTGGAAATGGACTTACTATCACTTACTAACGATTCTTTAAAAGATTGCAAAATTTCAGCTAGATCTGACATACTCCCACTATTAACTTCACGTTGAGGTTTTGGACTATTTTGGACTTACTAACGTTGAAAATGGACTTACTATCGCTTACTAAATATTCCATAAAAGATTGCAAAAATTCTTTCGATCTAACACACTCCCACTGTTAACTTCACGTTTAGTTCTTGGTTTGTAACTCGGCTATTCTTGACTTACTAACGTCAGAAATGGGCTAACCATCACCTACTAACGATTCTTTAAAGGATTGCAAAATTTCAGCTAGATCTGACATACTCCCACCGTTAACTTCGCCTTGAGTTTTTGGACTATTTTGGACTTACTAACGTTGGAAATGGACTTACTATCGCTTATTAAATATTCCATAAAAGATTGCAAAACTTCTTTCGATCTAACACACTCCCACTTGCCAACTTCACGTTTAGTTTTTGTTTGTAACTCGACTATTTTTGACTTACTAACGTCGGAAATGGACTATTACTTACTAACGATTTTCTAAACTATTTTAAAAGTTGAACTCGATATGGCATACTCTCACTGCTAACTTCACTTGTATTTTTTAAGTTTGTAACTCGGTTCTTTTGGACTTACTAAGGTCGGAAAGGGACTTACTATCGCTTACTAACGAATTTATAATGGATTGCAAAATTTCAGCTCTGATCTGACATAGTCCCACTGCTAACTTCACGTTTAGCTTTTGTTTGTAACTCGACTATTTTTGACTTACTAACGTCGGAAATGGAGTTACTATTACTTACTAACGATTTTCTAAAATATTTTAAAAGTTCAGCTCGAGATGGCATACTCTCACTGCTAACTTCACTTGCATTTTTTATGTTTGTAACTCGGTTCTTTTGGACTTACTAAAGTCGAAAAGGGACTTACTATCACTTACCACCGATTGTAAAACTTTTGCTTTATCTGACATACTCCCTCTGTTAACTTCACATTTAGTTTTTGGTTTGTAACACAACTATTTTAGACTTACTAACGGCGGAAATGGACTTTATCACTTACTAATAGTTTACTAACAATTCACGAAAACTTTTTCTTAAATTCAAAGTCCTGCTTGTCTTTCTGGACAAATTCTTTGTCCTGCTGCAAACTTCACAGATAGACACTTACAAAAAATTAAGAGGGTGGTTAATTTGAGTAAATGTAAATAATTAAGAAATTCAATATAGATCCTTATTAATAGTTAATTTTCGTAATACTTTAATACAACAAATGTACCCTCCTATAACACTCGTAAACTAACAATCAACCTTCAAGTAAATAAATCGATTTGCAATTTGATAATAGCCAAACAATTACACGCTGCATCAATTTAAATTTAATTCTAATAATAATAAATGATGAAAACCCTTTAATAAGGGTCGTATACGATATATAATATTTTCTAATAAAATAACTAACTTTAAGCAACTTTAAGCCATACCATAATAAATAATTTCCTATACTAGAACATTATGTATACGAGGGGATGCGTTATAGTATATAAAATGATATAAATCGTCTCTTATTCAACTGCAAATTATTCAACAAATCCCCATGTAAAGCGCTTATTCATTTTAATAAAGAGGGGGTGGATATTTTAATAAATTACCTACAGGGCAATTCTTAAATAAATGGAAAAAATTGAACGTTTGTTCCGTACAAGTCAAAAATATCCTACGGGCACTTTAGTATAATGCCCTAAACTGCGTCGTTTTCAAAATGCAGGGTGTCAAAGTGCTCATGAGACGAATATCATGACTGAAAGGTGGCCATTTTCAACAGCTGTTCTGATGCTTTGATTTTATCGAAATCGTTACACAGAAACATAAAAGTCAGTTCTCCAATGAAATAAATTAAAATTAGCGAAGGAAAAACTTAATAGACGTATGAAAACTGATGAGCCCAGTCAGTGCCTAGAGAAGATAGAGGGAACCTAACTCTAGCAATAAGGGATGGAAAATGAAGCTCTTGAAAATTTTAGCATTTTTCTTAACTTTGACGGATTGTAAATAATGAAACAGTTTATGATAACACGTTTATACATTTTCCACCTGAAATAAACCCAAAAATATCCCCTTCACTCGTTACCTCTTATTTATGAGTGACCCTGTATAAAAGAGCTATTTATTACTTTCAAGTTGATGCATAAATTTACAAAATTTTATTTTAAATTAAATAAAAGCACAAAATGTGCGAGTGTGTGGAACATAAATGAATTTCCCATAAATTTAAAATGTAAAAGAAAATTAGTTTTAATTTTATTAGGAAAATTTGCCTTTGAAAATAATAATTTTAGTTAAGGTGTTGTAAATACCTAAATAGTTTTAAAAATAGTTGCACATTTTAAAACTAAATAGCTCAATTCTTTTGTCACGCGTTTTCCTCGAGAAGCTGGTTTGAATGGGTTTCAAAGGCCCGGATTTAAAAATTCCTAAAAGAAACTGTAAAAGAGAAGAAAATCGCTTGTTTGAAACATTGTTAAAAGAACAAGACAACGTAATAAGCAAAAATTTGAAAAAAAAATTTGCCGGGTCTGAAGGGCCCGCTTAGTGTTTTGACACTAGATTTAAAAAATCTCTGAAAGGAACACTAAAGGGGAGACCTCTGTTTGTTCAAATCATTGTTAAGAGCCAAAACAAGTTAATAATCTTAAATTCTAAAAAAACCTTTGCCGGGCCTGAAGGACTTGCCTAGTGTTATAACACTAGACTTTAAAGATCTCTGAAAGGAACTGTAAATGTAAAGACAATTGTTTGTTTGAAGCTTTCTTAAAAGTAGAAGCCAAGTTATTAATCAAAAATTTGAAAAGAAACCTTTGCCGGGCCTGAAGGGCCCGCCTAGCATTTTAACACTAGACTTAAAAAATCCTAGTGGTTTAACACTAGACTTAAAAAATCCTTAAAAAAAACTGTAAAAGAGAAAATAACTCTTTTTTTAGTCATTTCATTATTACAAGGACAAGACAAGTTTATAATCAAAAATTTTAATAGAAACCTTAACCGGGCCTGAAGTACCCGCCTAGTGTTATATCACTAGACTTTAAAGATCTCTGTAAGGAACTGTAAATGAGAAAACAATTGTTTGTGTGAATCATTGTTAAAAGAACAAGCCAAGTTATTAATCAAAAATTTGAAAAGAAACCTTTGCCGGGCCTGAAGGGCCCGCCTAGCATTTTAACACTAGACTTAAAAAATCCTAGGGGTTTAACACTAGACTTAAAAAATCCTTAAAAGAAACTGTAAAAGAGAAAATAACTCTTTTTTTAGTCATTTCATTATTACAAGGACAAGACAAGTTTATAATCAAAAATTTTAATAGAAACCTTAACCGGGCCTGAAGAACCCGCCTAGTGTTATATCACTAGACTTTAAAGATCTCTGAAAGGAACTGTAAATGAGAAAACAATTGTTTGTGTGAATCATTGTTAAAAGAACAAGCCAAGTTATTAATCAAAAATTTGAAAAGAAACCTTTGCCGGGCCTGAAGGACCCGCCTAGCATTTTAACACTAGACTTAAAAAATCCTAGCGGTTTAACACTAGACTTAAAAAATCCTTAAAAGAAACTGTAAAAGAGAAAATAACTCTTTTTTTAGTCATTTCATTATTACAAGGACAAGACAAGTTTATAATCAAAAATTTTAATAGAAACCTTAACTGGGCCTGAATGACCCGCCTAGTGTTATATCACTAGACTTTAAAGATCTCTGTAAGGAACTGTAAATGAGAAAACAATTGTTTGTGTGAATCATTGTTAAAAGAACAAGCCATGTTATTAATCAAAAATTTGAAAAGAAACCTTTGCCGGGCCTGAAGGGCCCGCCTAGCATTTTAACACTAGACTTAAAAAATCCTTAAAAGAAACTGTAAAAGAGAAAATAACTCTTTTTTTAGTCATTTCATTATTACAAGGACAAGACAAGTTTATAATCAAAAATTTTAATAGAAACCTTAACCGGGCCTGAAGTACCCGCCTAGTGTTATATCACTAGACTTTAAAGATCTCTGTAAGGAACTGTAAATGAGAAAACAATTGTTTGTGTGAATCATTGTTAAAAGAACAAGCCAAGTTATTAATCAAAAATTTGAAAAGAAACCTTTGCCGGGCCTGAAGGGCCCGCCTAGCATTTTAACACTAGACTTAAAAAATCCTAGGGGTTTAACACTAGACTTAAAAAATCCTTAAAAGAAACTGTAAAAGAGAAAATAACTCTTTTTTTAGTCATTTCATTATTACAAGGACAAGACAAGTTTATAATCAAAAATTTTAATAGAAACCTTAACCGGGCCTGAAGAACCCGCCTAGTGTTATATCACTAGACTTTAAAGATCTCTAAGAGGAACTGTAAATGACAAGACAATTGTTTGTTTGAAGCTTTCTTAAAAGTACAAGCCAAGTTATTAATCAAAAATTTGAAAAGAAACCTTTGCCGGGCCTGAAGGACCGCCTAGTGTTTTAACCTTATACTTAAAAAATTCCTGAAATGAACTGTAAAAAAAAAACAATTGTTTGTTTGAATCATTGTTAAAAGAGCATGACTAGTTAATAATCAAAAATTCGAAGCGAAACCTTTGCCGGGCCTGAAGCGCCCGCTTAGTGTTTTAACACTAGAATTAAAAAAATCGCTGAGAGAAACTGTAAAAGAGAAGGTAATTGTTTGTTTGAAACGTTGTTAAAAGAACAAGACAACGTAATAAGCAAAAATTTGTAAAGAAACCTTTACCGGGCCTAAAGTACCCGCTTGGTGTTTTAACACTAGACTTATAGTATAGCCATTCGTTGCAAACTTTACATACCACCAATATTATTATAATATATCGATTCTTGTGCTATAAATTCTAAACTCTCCTCCCATCCCTTCTCCTCCTTTTAGAGTACATTATAATAATCCACGCTACATATTCAATAAGAAGTGAAATAACTTCAAAATGTGCTAACAAAGAACAAACTCCTTTTATTTTACTTTTGTAAAATGCAAGAAAAATTTCCTCGTGACTCGAACATATTTTAACCTGTAGTCAAAGAAGGCTTTTACTTACTCAGCAAGGATTGAAAGGCAATCAACGTATACTTCAATGTATGAATATAAATTTTACAGTCTACTGATCTTTCATAACAGTTTATTGGTTGAATTTTAATGACTGCACAAGCTCTTGTTTGTTTATCTAGTATGTCCTGCCCTATATGCAAGTTTTTGTGCTTATATTGTTTTTTTTCTAATAAAAAAATAACAGTATCACAGACGTTGTAAAAGATGACTGTATTTTGCTTGTCTGATTATTTTTCTTTTCAACTGGCCCTTGCCTGTTTGCACCATCACCTAGCAGTTTTTTTGGTGGAACTGTACAAAATACGTAACTAATTTAAGTTTTTATGCAATGGTCGGGAGGGTTCTTTTTTAAAAAATTTCTACTGTACAGTCAGCCTCACAATTAATGACCACCCTGGCTATAAGCCTAGCACAAATTGTAAATGAAACCATCATAATACACCCTACTTAAATTGAGGGGTAACTTTATTTTGCCAACAAGTAGTAAATCAACAAGCTACCCTTCTGTCTTTTTCTGGTTGTTGACTAATAAATAACTTGGCGTATAGCCAAGGTGGTCAATAATTGTGAGGCTGACTGTACATCTCTGTATACGTTCCTGCTTATATTTACAGTTTGGCCAAACCGCTCAGAGCGTATCTAATCCAGATTCTCTAGTATTAACGTCACCTACTCCGTAACCATTATGAAAAGTAAAACCTATGGATTAAGGTCATTTGGCCAAACTGTATATCTGCTTGTTTGAGTATGTTTGTATCTTTATTTCCTTGCTTAGCTATATATTAATTTTTTTCAAAATCTTCTTGCCTTCTTCTCTGATTTGCACAACTCTTAAATTTGCAAGCTGGACACTTGGACAGAATTAATGCCTTGGAATGATCTGTTTCCAACCCACTATTTACCCTCAAGGAGTAGCTTCATTGAGTCACTACTCAGCTATATAATTTAGAACTTGTAACTACTTACGTACGTTAATATTTTATACGAAAATGAATGATAAATTATTAAGTAAAATAACCCTTAATGTAATGATTCGAAAAAATCGTTTAGTTTCCTTTAATTAAATAGAAATATAATTAGGTTTTCTTGATTACTATTTACCAAAAATAGAAAATATGTTGCGTGTTTTTCTTAATATTACATATTTTGAATAATGATAGCTTCGGTATTTGGAATTTTAATTAAATTCCTAACCAATAAAATACAAACAATGTTTTTAATTTTCAATACAGGGTGTTTTAGAAATCATGTCGTTGATGCTATTCTTTAAGGGAATTTGTAGAGGAAATTCGGTTGTAAAGTCTACTAATTTCGAAGACGAACTACGGGTTGAACTGGCCAAGCTTTGCAAAAGATAACAGACCGGTAGCACACGTTGTAGAATGTTGACACCTAATAGCCCTACGGGGTGCGTAGGGCTTTACGTTTGACGTTAACCCGGCGTTCTCCGGAGTGCAGCACCTGTTCACAGGAGAGCGACGTTTCAAATGGCTTCCTCATTTAAATTGTCGTCTATCAAAGCGATTAAATTATTTTAAGATTAAAATACTGTCACAAACGTAAAATATGCGTCCTGAATTTTATTTTAATTTTAATATTTATGCATGTGGAAAAACCATTTTGAATATTAGAAGAGTCGTTAGGGATAACTTCTAAAACTAATATTTTGACTGTGTATAGTGTACCTAATAAAATATAATTAAATTTCAACATAAAATGTACACATCTTGATATCGTCGGAAAACAGTTTGTTCGTTTCATTTACAGAAAATGTTAGATTTGGGAAATATAGCGAGAAGAGTTTATTGATTTACTGCTGAATAATACAGAGTTATATGACGCTTATCCCGATTTTTTCTATACAATCTTGGAAGTTTTATATATGTACGCAATATATTCCTTTGAACTTATAAAATTTGACATAATATATTTTTCAATAATCAAACGCATACCGCACACTTTTTCATATAACATTTTTTCTCTCTCCTCTCCCTCGTTTTTCTGTCATATTCATTTTTAAAATTTATTGAAAATTTTTCCTCTTGTTAAGTTTCTTAAAAATTTATAAAATAATGCATTCCTTGACAGTAACTTTTTACTTAAATATTTCAGTCTCTAGTAATACACATTATTTTTATATATTCAGAACTACGCCACTTAAATTGCAGTATGCACAAGAAAATGAATAAAAGAAATAAAAGGCTAAGAAGTTTTCAAGTTGTTTTATAGCTAAAACGTGGAAATAAAATCCTGGCCTTTGTTACGCTTTCCAAATTGTAGTTAAAGGCTTGAAAGTAAAATATTCTCTTTTTTCTTTGTTTTATCTCAAGGAATGCTCAAAAACGTATCTTACTTCTTGCTAACATTTTTTTACTTTTTTAACATTTTAGATTTATATTACGATTTTTATTATTTTTAAAACAACTCCAAAAGTTACATTATGGGAATTAAAAAATATTTTTAGTAGGACGCATTGCGCTAACCGTTGTCACTATACCAACGCTATACAAAGTGCACACCCAGTTGTTAACTGTTATTAGAAAGTGTATTGGAATATGCTTTACTAGACACCCATTAAGGCCTAATGGCGCCGGTAGGTCGTCAGGCTCTTGGTTAACGTGTACTTAGAAGAAATGACCTGTAAACAAAGCACCAGTTAACCACCAGTTAACTTAATATACCTACTTGTACTGTTTGATAGCTAACAAAAACGTAAATGCAAACACTAAGGTTTAAATCACGTCGGGGTCACCAATTATTGTGTCATTGTACAATGTACGATCTAATTTAATAATTGAAAACACTGAGTTACTGTGTTAGCTGAGTGAACCAGGGTTGCACCCTAAAAAGTGCTTAACGTCGTCCTCTTTAAAGTGACTAGTGCACTAGTTCTTTTCAAGCAGACTCATTTCCCCCGTGAAGTCTGCAAATTGGAAATCAACCTGAAGGGCCTCTCTTGGGAGTTTAAATCATCTGCCGAAAAAAGAGTTTTATGTTCAAATGTCTCTTTTTCTTCACTCCAGAGTCCAGATCCTATAGCATATTGGATGTTCGTTATATTGGTTTATGTAATCACTAATCAGGATGTTTTCTCTAGGAATAGTGCCCCTGTTACATTCGTGATTGGAGTCCTATAGCTACTTAGCTTTTGCGAGACATTATAGGTCATTAATGTTATGCTCTCACTGATTAAATCTTTTATATGGAGGTGTCTCAGGTAAGCTTTGATTTTGTTGCCCCTCAGTGGCAGAAATAACGGGCCCGCAGGCCTCGCTTTGCGAAAGGACCCAAGAAACTTCATTTAGTAGGAAATTTCGTTATAAAATGGAATTGATAATAAATAAAATGATTATTAACGAAAATGGGTAGGGACCCCACTCTGGATTTTGCGGGGGGGCTCAAACTGTTACTTACGCCACTGCCTCGTCGATAAAACGTTGGAAGGTTTGTGCTGCGTTGCGAAGCCCAAACGTCATATACGGGAACTCGTACAATCCGAATGGTGTGGTGATTGCGGTTTTCGGAATGTCATCTTCTGCTACTGGGATTTGATTGAACGCTCTCACCAAGTCAATCGTTGAGAAGACAGACTTCCCTTGAAGTGACTGAGTGAAATCATGTATGTGCCTTACTGGATATTTATTGGCGATATTGACTTTTTGATGGCCTAGCAAGACCGTGTTGCAGCATTGCATCGAATTCCTTTTTTGCTATGGCTAGTTTGTCTGGTGCTAGCCGTCTTGGTTTGATAGCGATTGGAGGCCCTGACGTAGTGATAATGTGATGGCGGGTGTCATGTGCGGTAGCATTTGGAGGTCTCCCATCTGGGCGCGTAATTGATGGACACTCAGCCAAAATAGCATGAAAGGGTGTTGAATTGATCACACTTTTTATTGAATCGGTGCATTTGGCTACTGATCCAATAGCGTTAATTTTTGTTGTTCCATCGGTTAGTCTGCTATTACGGATGTCTACCAGCAGGCCATAAAATGACAAGAAATCGGCTCCTAGGATCGGTTTTGTCTCATCAGCAATGACGAATTTCCATGTGAAAGCCCTTCGCAAACCGAAGTTAAGGCTGAGTGTAATAGTGCCGTATGTCGCGATTGTGGAACCATTTGCCGCTCAGTGGCAGAAATAACGGGCCCGCAGGCCCCGCTTTGCGAAAAGACCCAAGAAACTTCGTTTAGTATGAAATTTCGTTATAAAATGGAATTGATATTAAATAAAATGATTATTAACGAAAATGGGTAGAGACCCCACTCTGGATTTTGCGGGGGGGGGCTCAAACTGTTACTTACGCCACTGCCGCTCCTGTTGGACTTTTGGCCACCATACTACTCATAAGGCTTACCACTACTGTGTAAAACCCTAGTGAGCTAGTGATACTTGCAGGTTTATAGCTTCACTATAAAAATTAGGAGGATTAACCTCATTCTCCAGTTTCTTTTTGGTGGGAAGAAGTATCTGTACTTGTTACAAATGTCTCATAAAATGTAGGTACCTACGACCACTAAAAGAAAAAAAATAATTATAAAACGTAAGAATTTGTTTCAAATTACAACCAATAAAAAACGAGAGTAATGAATGGAATATTAAAAAATTCTCCAAAATGTTAATTAATTACAAAAGTTCTTATTTATGTAGATTATGAAATACCTTTTGTTTAAAAAAAAAGAGAAAAAAGAACCTTTTTAAATAATTTGTTTGAAATATGTAAAATAAAAAAATGGTAGGGAGAAAAAGGATTTTTTTAACGGATCCTTGTGCCACGCACCATGTAATAAAACCTACTCTCTCGCTGCTAAAAAAATTTTTTCTCGTTTATTTTTTATGCAGATCTAATATAATTAGGCTTGATGAACGGCTGCGGCTCCACTTTTTATGTGAATTTAAATGGTTTTAATCAAATAAGGGTGAAAATTTAATTAACAAGAAATCGATGCTAATATTGCATTTTTTCAACTTGGTTGATTTCACTTACAAATTTTATTTGAGACCCCAAAAAAATTTTTTTATTAACTCATTGCTTACTAATTTAAATTTAATCGTCAAAATTTTTATCAATATCCTTATTAAAGTAAAATAAATCACTAACTTAATAAAGGTCAATACTCAATATTGTTCAGGATGACTAACACGAGGGAAAATGTAACTTTGTGAAAAATCAAGCAGCCTAATTGTCTTAACCTTCGTAATACATAGTGGGGTTCAAATGGACCCCAGGTGTTCCTAAGGTTTAATTAATCTACAAAAATGCAGTTGAGCTTAGGTTCTTCCTAAAGCTCCAGAAAACAAGAATGGACCATAATATTACTAAATATTGATAGCCCAGAGAAGAAAATAGCTGGGGTCCATTTCGACCCCTGTTGACATGGGATGTAATTTTTTTTAACTCTGTATTACGAAAATTAAACCATTTTTGGATTTTAATTATTAAGATGAACAAAACTTTTTCTAAAGAGTGACAGTTTTTCGCAATATGAAAAATAAAAAGATCCGCTTCGGGCTGTTATAACGAGCGAGATACAGTGTACATTGTGTGCAAAAGTGAAAATTTATATTAAAATTAAAATGAAAACTAAATGCGGTTCTTTAATAATTACTTACTACACGGGGCTAATTTATAATAAGAAATTAAATTTTAATCTTTACTTAAACCAATTTTACTTCATAAACTAGTGATTCTGCAAAATTGTTTACCTTTTCGCTAATTTCAATTTTCTCATATTATTAATTCGAAACAGTTGGGGTTATAGCCGCAATGCTTAAAGAAAGACAGAAAACTAAAAAATATGCAAAAAAATATTTACCATTAGACGTTACCTACAGGATGGTAACCGGGCCTCTCGGTCATAAGGAATTAACGTGTTAAATCATACTTTCGTAGTTTCCTGCTTCGCAATTTCATTAAGAAAAAAAATCTTTAAATAAAAGTTTTAGAGCATAAAATTCTGCAGCTAAAACTATCAACAAAATTAATTTTGGATTATTTATAACGCCATAAAGTTAATTTGAAAATTAAAAAAATTAGCAGAAATAGCGAAGAATTGAAAAATCTCTAAATTGACGTATTCATAACACTTTTTTTAATTAAAGAAGAATTTAATCATCTTTCATTAAAACTTTTCTTGAGTAGGTAGTACTTATCGTTGTCTTTTTGTAAAATTTCATAATGTAATTATTATACTTAGCGATGAGAGCTCCTTTGATTAAATACTTTTCTTTAAAAAGTAAAAATTTTTATTTTAATAACTACAACGGCTTTTATCATAGTAAGCTTTGGAAAATTGAAAAAGGGAATACTTAGCGAGCGCATTATAATGAAAAAGAAAACAAATTTCAAAGAGCTTGAAAAATAAGTAAAAGGGTGTTGAACAACATATAGAAAAGAGTAAGAAATTGACTAACTTTAATATAAAAGCTCAAAAGCGACGTTCTAACAAATTAAAACTTGAAAATTAAATGTATTTTAAATAATTTTAATTAAAATTGATAATGAGTTGAATACTTGAAAATTTACAAGCTTTTATAGAATCTTCATGTAAGCAATATTAAACTAATTATAATCCTTTAAGCAAACAAAAATTGTAAAATTGTAGCAAGTACTTTTAGTTGTAATTAATTTAGGGGTTAAGGGTCATAAAAGTTTATAAAATGAGTAAAACTCTAAAGGAAGAATGTACTGTAGGTGGAATTTTTTAAAAGGTCGAAAAGCATAAAATAATTTTTAGGGTTGTGAAAGCTGTTGTTGTAACGCAGTTGCCCTTCTTTCTTGTTTCCCTAAACCTTCAGAGGACAGGGCTCTTGCATTAAATATCACTTTGTTCAGCATTTATGTAAGATCGGTTCTAATGAGCTACTTCTGACAATTGGTGCCGTTAAAATCTATTCTATGACCACGTTGGACGTACCTAACCTCGGAGAGATCCCTCAGAAAGTGATAAGGCCAACGTAACAAAGTACCAATCAAAGTACCTCTTTACACATTAAGATCACGAAGTAGATCCTCCAAGAAACTTGTTATCTCTGATCACGTTAATAGACAGCTCGTCAAAGAGAGAATGGAAGTGAAAGATTCTTCAAGAAGTGGTGACTTTAATGTAGCAATGCATCAATACTCTTCCTCTTAGTAAGTGCATTAAAATGACGAAGTAGATCCTCCAGAAAAAGTGATATCAATGGTCAAGTTAATAAACACCTCGTAAAAGAGAGAAAGGAATTGAAAGATTTTTCAAGGGGTCATGACTCCAACGTAGCGATGCATCAATACCCTACCTCTTAGTAAGTGCGTTAAAATCACGAAGTAGATCCTCCAAGAAACTTGATATCTCTGATCACGTCTGATCACCTCGTCAAAGAGAGAATGGAATTGAAAGATTCTTCAAGAAGTGGTGACTTTAATGTAGCAATGCACTAATACTCTTCCTCTTAGTAAGTGCATTGAAATGACGATGTAAATCCTCCAGAAAACGTGATATCAATGGTCAAGTTAATAGGCACCTCGTCAAAGCGAGAATGGAATTGAAAGATTCTTCAAGGGGTCATGACTCCAACGTATAGCGATGCATCAATATCCTACCTCTTAGTAAGTGCATTAAAATGACGATGTAGATCCTCCAGAAAACGTGTTATCAATGGTCAAGTTAATAGACACCTCGTCAAAGAGAGAAAGGAATTGAAAGATTTTTCAAGGGGCCATGACTCCAACGTAGCGATGCATCAATACCCTACCTCTTGGTAAGTGCGTCAAAATCACCAAGTAGATCCTCCAACCCTCCAAGAAACTTGATATCTCTGATCCCGTTAATAGACACCCCGTCAAAGAGAGAATGGAATTGAAAGATTCTTCAAGGAATAATGACCCCAACGTAGCAATGCACAATTACCCTACCTCTTAGTAAGTGTTATAAAGTCACGAAGTAGATCCTCCAGGAAGCTTGATATCTCGGATCAAGTGAATAGACCCCTCGTCAAAGCGAGAATGGAATTGAAAGAGTCTTCAAGGGGTCATGACTCCAACGTAGCGATGCATCAATACCCTACCTCTTAGTAAGTGCGTTAAAATCACGAAGTAGATCCTCCAAGAAACTTGATAACTCTGATGACGTTAATAGACATCTCGTCAAAGAGAGAATAGATTTTTGAAAAACTCTTCAAGGAGTGATGACTCGAAAGTGGTAATGCACCAATACCCTACATCGTAATAAATGCATTAAAATCACGAAGTATATCCTCCAGGAAGCTTGATATCTCTGATCAAGTTAAGCGAGATAGAAATGGAAAAATTCTTCAAGAAGTGATGACTTTAACTTAGCAATGCACCAATACTCTTCCTCTTAGTAAGTGTATTAAAATGACGATGTAGATCCTCCAGAAAACGTGATATCAATGGTCAAGTTAATAGACACCTCGTCAAAGAGCGAAAGGAATTGAAAGATTTTTCAAAGGGTCATGACTCCAACGTAGCGATGCATCAATACCCTACCTCTTGGTAAGTGCGTTAAAATCACGAAGTAGATCCTCCAAAAAACTTGATATTTCTGATCACGTTAATAGACAACTCGTCAATGAGAGAATGGAATTGAAAGATTCTTCAAGGAATGATGAATCCAACGTAGCAATGCATCAATACCCTACCTCTTAGTAAGTGCGTTAAAATCACGAAGTAGATCCTCCAAGAAACATGACATTTCTAATCACGTTAATAGACACCTCGTCAAAGAGAGAATGGAATTGAAAGATTCTTCAAGGAATGATGACTCCAACGTAGCAATGCACCATTACCCATTACCTCTTAGTAAGTGTTATAAAATCACGAAATAGATCCTCCAGGAAGCTTGATATCTCGGATCAAGTTAAGCGAGATGGGAATTGAAAGATTCTTCAAAAAGTGATGACTTTAACTTAGCAATGCAAAAATACTCTTCCTCTTAGTTGGTGCATTAAAATCACGATGTAGATCCTCCAGAAAACGTGTTATCAATGGTCAAGTTAATAGATACCTCGTCAAGAGAGAAAGGAATTGAAAGATTTTTCAAAGGGTCATGACCATGACTCCAACGTAGCGATGCCTCAATACCCTACCTCTTAGTAAGTGCGTTAAAATCACGAAGTAGATCCTCCAAGAAACTTGATATCTCTGATCACGTTAATAGACACCTCGTCAAAGAGAGAATGGAATTGAAAGATTCTTCAAGAAGTGGTGACTTTAATGTAGCAATGCACCAATACTTTTCCTCTTAGTAAGTGGATTGAAATGACGATGTAGATCCTCCAGAAAACGTGATATCAATGGTCAAGTTAATAAACACCTCGTAAAAGAGAGAAAGGAATTGAAAGATTTTTCAAGGAGTCATGGCTCCAACGTAGCGATGAATCAATACCCTATCTCTTAGTAAGTGCGTTAAAATCACGAAGTAGATCCTCCAAGAAACTTGATATCTCTGATCACGTTAATTGACATCTCGTCAAAGAGAGAATGGAATTGAAAGATTCTTCAAAGAGTGATGACTCCATCGTAGCAATGCACAACTTTTAGTAAAGACCATAAAATCACGTAGTGAATCCTCCAGGATACGTGAAATCTCAAATTATAGAAGTAAACTTCCACTTAAAGCAAAAAAGAACAATAAAACTGCACAATTCGCAAAAATTAAAAACTGTAAACATTAACAATTACTCTCGCACATAATAGACACGTAGTTTATAAAGCTAGATTTAGATTTATATAGCTGACGTTTTTGATAGACACAATCATTCGAAATTACTTCGGATGGCTTTGTTAAAAATACCAAACCAACAAAACCTATAGTGGTAGTGAAAAAAGTAACATTTTCAAATTTACACAAAAGTAGATGAAACATTTCATCTATAATCCTCCCTAGTAAAATCGTCGGCTTTCGAGCTAAATAGGATTTACTATTGAATTGTGTACATTTACATTGCATACAATAAACTAAAGAAAATTGCATTGCTAGCTTACACAATCTAAACATATAACAACGTTGAGATTGAAATTTTCCATGTGTTTATTCCTAACGATAATATACCGGGTATGTTCAGAAAGCAATTACAATTATTAAAAGTGTTAATTATTTTGAAGTAATAAACCTATAAGATGATATTATGCTAGCCCAAGTGTAGTTCAGCAGGTATTATGGGCCTCCTTCCTCTACAATAATTCACCAAGGTCCTCTTCTACTATTAAACTCACTTTTTGGTGTCCTAAAACTTACAACTTAACAATAAAAAATTGTAGAGACCTTGAAAGATGTTTTGTTTTTTACTAAAGCGAGTTAAATAACTGATAGTAGAATAGCACTGTTTGTAGCAATATTCTGATAGCGTAGAAAAGCAAAGCACTAAAGGTAATGTGGTTAGGATTCGAAACCAGACCACTAGACCAGCAGGATCACTAACGTATGCTGAGTGTGCATCGTGAATGTAAAATCATAATTAATCAATGGAAATACACATTAACCATTAACCTACATCTCGTGGGACACACTATACATATAGAGGAATATGTACCTACACAAAGATACAAACGTAGGAACTGTAAATATTCGTAATTAATTTCATGTATGTCCTGTCCATTGATAGTTATGCAAATATTTAGGACACGCAGTATTATACATATTAGAGTAAAAACAAATTATAATTATAAAACTATGTTTATAATTATACGAATTGTATTAAATTTAATTATATTATAATTACTAAAAGGTACGTTTCAAGCAATTTTAATATTTTAAATTTAATGAAAATTCTCTAATATGGTATACATAAACATAGTTTCTCATTTCCTCTTAAACTAAAATAAATTTAGTTTTGTAACTCTTGCAATGTAATTTTCAATTGCTTGCAAGTTGTAATGTTCTATTATTTGGTTATTTATGTACAAGTACAATAGTTTTGTCTTACTTTATCATGTACAACACTAGTTATATGTTTATTTTATATACTAACTCTAGAGAGAATACCTTAAATGAATTAGAGAGAATTTACATAGTTTACATATTTTATTCGATAGTAAAGATTACTAAAATACTGACCGCATAGGTAGGTACCACAACTAATTTCATTTAATATTAAAATATCTCATGTTTTTATTTTAATTTATTATTTTATTTTATTTTTTAGTAGACCTCGTCTACTTGGAAACAGTAATTAATTAATGTTAGTTTCTAACAAGTATTCAACGCAGTTTGTAGAAAATAAAAATTTTCTGAAATTGGTTACTAAAATTCTAATTTTGGTCGTTGTCCTTAATATTTTTCAATCATACTTGCATCATATATTTATTACTATATAAGCTATAAGCTGTGCAAATTTCATGCCATAACATTCATTTAAACTGAAGTTATTTATAAAAAACTACGACCCACCAATTATGACAGGTTTGAATTTTTTAGCAGTTAGCAGTTTTAAAGAGAGATTCATTACAAACGAAACGAAAGTTTTTGGTCACGATCCGACCAATACAAGCGAGAATATTCTAAAAGTAGTAAAACGGAAACTTCTAAAGGTTGAAATTTTGCACTAAAATCGAAGAAAACGTGCCTTCCGGTCAAAATTGAGTTGGGATATTTTATACACAAACTCATAGTGACTCATTACTCATTAAAATGCTATTTTTAACAATTAAAATCTTTTTAAAGCTTCCTTAGCCAAATATCCTTCTCTCATACCATAACGAGGATCCTCCATTGGGAACGTGTCGAAACGTGTAATATAAAAATTAAAATTTACTTTAATATATTTATATTTGCATTTAATATGTTTCAAGTGCAATTATAAAACATGCACCTAATGTTATTTGTTTTAATTGTAGTGCTGCAAGTTATTCCGTTAAATGTGGTATGCAGACATAATTATTTTAGAAAAAAGTTTTAGTTGGCAAAACTCTGTCACGAAATAGTTCAGAATTAATTAATTTGAAAATTATTTGCAGATTTACCAATAATAATGCCTTAAACCCATTAACTTCTTGTGTGATGTATCATCAGCATCACATGACGACAGCAGCTTTGTAACTGGCGTCTACGCATGTCAATTATTTTGATAATCTCTTTGCAAATACTAATCTATTGATCCATCTCGTTAACCAAGACTTCTAGTACAATAAGAGAAGATAAATTGAAAATATGTCAGTTTTAAGATCATTCTTCTACTCCCTTACTAAATAGTTCGATATAACGGCTGTGGGAACCCCCGGGGTGATACTCTATCTTTGTCGTAACATAACTAACATACTAAAATAGACAGAGCTAGACAATGACTGCCCAGTCAGCTGTTAGGAACTGTTTTGTCTGTCGAATTCGTTCATTGTATAGTTTGTATAAGTGTTGGGGGCTGTGGGAACCCCCGGGACGATACTCTATCTTTGTCGCAATATGACTGTAGTTAATATACTAAAATATACAGAAATAGACAATGAGTGTCCAGTCAGTTGTTGGGAACTGTTCTGCCTGTTGAATCCGTCCACTGTATAGTTTGTAGAAGTGTTGGAGGCTGTGGGAATCCCCGGAGCGATACTTTATGTTTGTCGTAATAAGACTGTAGTTAACATAATAAAATAGATGGAAATAAATAATGACTGTCTAGTCAGCTGTTGGGAACTATTCTGTCTGTCGAATTCGTCCATTGTGTAGTTGGTAGAAGTGTTGGGGGCTGTGGGAACCCCCGGGACGATACTCTATCTTTGTCGTAATATGACTGTAGTTAATATACTAAAATATACAGAAATAGACAATGAGTGTCCAGTCAGTGGTTGGGGACTGTTCTGCCTGTTGAGTTCGTCCACTGTATAGTTTGTAGAAGTGTTGGAGGCTGTGGGAATCCCCGGAGCGATACTCTATGTTTGTCGTAACAAGAATGTAGTTAACTTAATAAAATAGATGGAAATAGACAATGAATGCCCAGTCAGCTGTTGGGAACTATTCTGTCTGTTGAATTCGTCCATTGTATAGTTTGTAGAAGTGTTGAGGGCTGCGGGAACCCCCGGGACGATACTCTATCTTTGTCGTAACATGACTGTAGTTAATATACTAAAATATACAGAAAAAGACAATGAGTGTCCAGTCAGTTGTTGGGAACTGTTCTGCCTGTTGAATCCGTCTACTGTATAGTTTGTAGAAGTGTTGGAGGCTGTGGGAATCCCCGGAGCGATACTTTATGTTTGTCGTAACAAGACTGTAGTTTACATAATAAAATAGATGAAAATAAATAATGACTGTCTAGTCAGCTGTTGGGAACTGTTCTGTCTGTTGAATCCATCCATTGTATAGTTTGTAGAAGTGTTGGGAGATGTGGGAACCCCCGGGCGATATTCTATCTTTGTCGTAGCAATACTGTAGTTAACTTAATAAAGTAGATGGAAATAGACAATGAATGCCCAGTCAGGTGTTGGTAACAGTTCTGTCTGTTGAATTGATCCATTGTACAGTTTGTAGAAGTGTTGTGTCAACTGATGGCCGATTGCACGTAGTTCTAGTCTTTGTTTTAAAACATTGTACGTTTCGTATCGATTCGAGCAGTATGTAGCCTCGCTACCAATTTGTTTGTGCTGACCGTCGGTCGTCTTAACAAGTTTGTATGTTTGTAACCAGAAGTGGGATTTAAATATAAGTAACAAATTAAATAAAAGATCTTTCATCTTTTGATAAAGTCAAGTTTTTAAAGCAAGAAATATTAGAGAAGGATTATAAATAAAGGTAAATTTAGGTTCACAATATTAGTTCGCAATAGAGGTTTAACTAAAATAATGTCTTTAGGGACTAAAAGGATAAACGAAGCACAAACCATTCGCAGTGATTTCAAAATTAATTTTCGTGCAATAAATTAAAATTTAATTGATATTTTGAAGTCGTACAAAATTACCTCTTAGGATAAGATGAATTTTAGGGAAAAATTAATTTTTTATTAGTAGGTAAAAAGGACAAGGATATAAAATTGAAGCAAAGAACGTTAACCGCAAATTAAGGAACTTGAAGGTCTTATAGTTGAGTAATTTTAGGATACTATTGGAATTTTCAGTTCTAAATTCTCTACATTCTCTGACGGTTCTTCTTTGAATCAAAGTAAATCATGCGAAATAACGTAGATTAATAATGTGAAATTACTTCGAATTTTGTGACAATATACCCCTTTCTATTTATCAAGGATTTCGTTAATTACAAAACATAAAAGTGAGTAATTTGTGTTATAATATTAATTAAATTGTTCTTTAATCCTCGACGATTAAGTCAGTTGAGAAATTACTAAAATGCCCCCTCGTCGAACGAAGAAAAAAAACGTATAAACGACTATAGTAAAAGTTAACCCGCATCTTTGTAAAAAGACCTTTCCAAAACCTTAAACACTGAAACCATTTCCTTAAACAAAGCGTTTTAAATTTGCATACAAATTTGGGTCGAACCTCTATTTACTTAAATACACACACACAGTAAAGTGAAAATTGCTCAAAAAGCGACCTCGTCTTGTATAAAATAAAAGACCGTTAGCTTTAGAAATAAGGAAATAGAATTTTGAATTGATGTCGTTTATATAATCTTGTCGTAAACGCTGATTTGCTGCATTTAATCCTTCTATTCTTTTTATACTTTTTCATTTATACCAGGTGCCAGAAACTATTATAAATTAGCTATATTTTAAATTTAACTGGAGGTTTAGATTAGCGTCTGTGTTCGTGTTGTTCGTCTATATACTTCCATACTGAGGATTGAAGCTCTACAAACAGGAAAAACTAAAATTCCTCTCTGTCTATGCACATACGCACATGCAGGGTGTAATGTAACTTTTTATGATTTTTAAAATAGAACACTCAGTATATTTTTGCAAATTTAATATCTATATTTTATCAGGAATCCAAATATGTAAAATTATACAGGGTGTTCCATTTAAAAATAACGAGTTATAGTCATTTGAAAATAAGTAAATTTGGGTCGCTTTAATGAACACCCTGTATAATTTAATCCAACTTTTTCAACTTCAAAGCGTAGAGGATAATCATAATTACCTAGGAAATAAATTTCGTTATTATACCTTGAATAACGGCTTTCGTACGATTTTATAAAGCAACGCCTGTTTTTAGAGAAAAAAATTAATAACTTGGCAACACCGCGAAGAAATTACAAATTTTTAATATGAGCTTGTAAGCGATTTAATGCAAAGTCAAAATATAGAAAAATATAAAAGGTGTTTCTAACCCTGATTTGATTGTCTGCCTCTCTGATTATTCCTTTAGATCTACATCTGTTTTTCTGTCCGTCTTTCTGAATTTCTAGTAAATCTCTTTGTCTCAACAGTCGAACTCTCTATCAGTAAGATTGTTTGTTTTCTGCATGTCTGCTTGCTGTATTGGTTAGTCTGCATCTTTACTTTCATTAATTAAAAAAAATTTAAGTTTTTAAATTCAAAATGGCGGCCAGTAAAACGATTGTCCCACTTTTTAGTTTTTCCCTTATAACTTGGCTAGTAATTATTATTATTAAAATTTCCAAACTGTATTTTAAAGCCAAAATTTAGGGCTTTCATCCTCATTTAAAAAAAATTTTAAATTGTTTCAAAATTTTCCACTTTTAAAGGGCCAAAATAGGTAAAAACTTTGAAATGGATTTTCTCAAAATTTTTTACGGCCGATTTTTTCATTTTTGCATTTATGTAATAAACATCACCGTTCTCTATCGAAATCTCGCGTTCTATGTTTTATAATTTTCCAGGACCGGAGTTATGATTTTTTTAATGTCAAAATTTAAAAAATGTGTCATTTCTTTTGTAATGAAAACGAAAACTTGAAAATTTGTAAATGTATCAATCCTACGAATATCTACTTTTTGACATTATTTTCTGTTAAAAAACGCTTCCGGTTAAATCGGAAATTATAAAAGTATCAAAAATTTTTAGGAACACCCTGTGTATTTTTAAACGTTTCGAAATCTCGTAAAATTAGCTGTTACACGACATTAAAAACTTTATATTGTCACTTCCGGTTTAACGGGAAATGGAAACACCTTCCTTAATTTAAATAGAACACGCTGTTTATTTTTCAATATTTTGAAAGCTCTGAAAAGTGGCTATCTTATGATATCGAACACTTTATACTTACTTCTGCTCTAACCGGAAATGGGACTAATTTTAATTATTGTAGTGCTAAGAGACGCGCAATTATCACACCTAGCTTGCTTTGAAGCAATACAGTCAGTATTTTTTTACTAATAAATTACTTTGTTCTTTTAGGGTTTAGAAATATCTAATTGGAAAAGCTCTTTATAATGAGAAGTCCGTCTGTTTATAAATTTTATACTTGAAAGATTTAAGACATTTCATTAAATTCTCTCGCTATAGTTTAGAGAAAGTAGCAACAAACTGGCGTGTATTATACATGCAACGATATTGTCCCTTTATAAACCCTTTTCATCCAAGTTAAAATAAACGCTTTGAAATACCTTTTACCATACATATAATAACATATAAATGTATAGAGCGATGCTAAGAAAGGCACTTGTAAGATAGGAAGGCACATCGTTTGTCGTATAATGATAATCTTCACATCCACGCACCTTATCTTGTCGTCAGTAAAGATAATCGAAATAGTACACTTATCTTGCAAATCTTGAAATTTATAGTTTGTAACTTAAAAATTTACATTTTTATGTAATTTTATAAAATTACATTTAAAACAGGAACAGAATAGCTAAACTTAAACCATAAATTTTTACACACACTCACACACTCGCATACAACTTTTATACAGCCATCACTATCAACATAGTATATACTAAAAATGTCTTCCAAAAAAAAGCAGTTAATCAAAACCAACTGACTTTTATAATGAGCTTTGCTTTTAACTCCGATTGTTGAGACTTTTTCCACCTACCACTTAAGGCCATTAACTTTGAAAACCATTTAACTTATCTAATATTATATACTTTTACTATTATTACAATAAAATAGCTATTAACGTAGTGTCGCCGAACCACAAATCGATTTATATGATTTTAATTCAAATTACTGTTTGTTTAATATTTTATGAAAAAAAAAGTAAATGGAAAACAACATAGGTATGGAAGAAAAAACCATCATAAGTTGACTAAAATTGCGCAGATAGTATCGACTGTTATCGTATACACTCGTTGATTTGAACCAATCACAAGACGTATCCTATACAGATATTTGTGCGCAAGCGCTAGCTCACCCACCTTACCCGTTAAAAAACCTGCGTAACTGAGACTTTTCTTCAGCTAAGGCTGGTAGACCTATACCTTTAATAATAACTTGGCTACATAGATATTACCAACTTACATTAGCTCCCCCCCCACCTAAAACTGCTATCCTTTGATATAAAAATCATCTACGCAATTTTAATTCATCCCACTCCTTAGAATACGAAGATCTGGAAGAAACGTTAGCAACCGTTGCCTATAAGAGAAAATGCGACGGAAACGACATTTTCGAAAGCTATGGATGACTCATTCATTCCTTCGACTTTACATTATCATTGGCTGTCATGATCTTTTCTTTTAAGTGGGAGTATAAGCAACCATTTCTATTGGAGAACATTACCGGAAATTGCTATATTTAAAAATCCATTGCGATCCATATTATTAGCTAAATGGCTCTTTCCTGATAGAGTAATGGGGGTTATTTATATTCAATGTCCCATACCAATATTCAGTTTATCAAAGCAATCGAGAAGAACCATCTCAACTTAACCTTCCTAGGTATAACCATAATAAGACAGTTCAACGATATCATCTACATCCTACAATCTATTCAGAAATCTACGGACTTCACCACTCACTATCCCTGAAAATGACTACCCCATCTTCTCCTTGAGGTGATAATCCTGGCTACGATTGTCTTGTTAACTACAACTGTAAATAGTTCCTGAGTATGTCTTACTAAACCAGTATCACTAAACCATGATTTTTTGTCTTCAGATCCTCTGCTGTACGTTTATTTTGCCTTTCACACTAAAGAATGGATCCAACTCTCTGTTGACTTTAAACGCCCCATCTTGTGCAACTTTCTAGAAATTCTTGAGATTAATAAGAACATACGATGGCTTCACATTCAAAGACCAACATAAATCTCAACAACTCTCCTCTTCTAAACCATTAAATCAATAAACCATTAAAGGACAAATTTTATAAAAAGGCTGATCCAAAGACTTAGAATGCCTCCAAATTGCCATCATTTCCTTGGAACCAATCGCTCTAAAAACTTGAAATCTTCCACCCTTTGCGTCTGTTCCAAACAAACTTTCGTCTTCTTCCTTAGTGACGGAGGAAGCACAACCGATCGATGACAAGTAGAGCAGCTACGCACTTGTTTCTTGACCGTGCGGTGTAGTCCGGGCCAATAGTACAGGTGTTTGACCTGATTATGACACTATTGAAGGGTCCAATGGCACTTCAGAACGCCGACGAGGTTGGGGATTGGGGAACACACAACTTCTATTCCGGGTGGGCGTTAAAAATGAGCTTCTAAAGCTTTCCTTCTGGTTTGAGGAATGTTGGATCCTCTTCGGGTAGATCCATGGATTGCTGGTACTTGAAGGCAGAGCAGGGGCACTATTTTGCTTCTGGGGCATCCAAGGCTATTATAATGGAGATATAAGAGGGTTCTTCTTGTACCGGGGAATACCCGCTGTATCCTCTCATAATTTCTTATTACGTAAGCTTCAATATCAGCGACAGAGATTTGAAATGCTTTGATAGTGATTGACTGTAAGGTCGTCTACAGTTGCCTCCAGGGAGTCTCTAGGGAGCGATGCTTACCCAAAATAGCTCAATCACCGAATTATTAATCGAAAGCTAGTCAATCAACTCAATTCAACCTGTTGGGACCGAGTTTCGAATTCATTTTACGTCACTATACGGTATTCATCCAACAGAAATAGTGAAGCCACTCCCACAAAAAACGCGCGATATTCGAATAGAATTTTTCTATTGATCGAATTTTGAAAATCCGATTTACAGTCACCAAAGAAATCGCATTTGTCAAACTTATTTGACAGATCTTATCTATTTCATTCCCGTGTGTTTTGTATCGTGTGAAACTGGTTGTTGCGCTCATCGTTCTGCGCAATCATAAATTTTTGGGGCGTGGCTTCACTATTTCTTTTGAATGAATGAACTATAACTGCCTATATGACACGCATTAATTATGTCATTTCGTGCATTGTGTCGATTTTAAATTTAATTAACTAAACTATCAACTATTAAGATGTGTACAATTAAACAGCACATAAATTTAACGCCCTAGCAGAAAATTTCAACATTATAATATCTTTACTAGTGGTAATATAAGTAGAAAGAAAAGGTCAAACTGTTTATGGTCATTAAGATGTAATAATGATGTTTGTTTCAAGACATTCCAAGCTGTAAAGATGCGGTTAAATTGCTTCTGAAACAGCCTAAAATAATTACTTGCAAATTAAAACAAAAATGGCGTCTCATTTCGTACAAAATACGAAGTGTAAAGAATTACAATCCACTTTAAAAGTAACCGCTTTGTTGTGCTTTCTTATTGTGGATTTAAAAATAGACTAATTACACACTTTACACTCTTTTTGAACAGAAAATGACTGTTTTTAAATTTAATTATTGAAAACAACTACATTGTTGCCTATTTCTTTGTTCGCCTGTCTCGATGGGTCTTGGATGTCTTGGATTTCTACAATGACTGCAGTTGACTGCATTATGCTATGGCTGCAATTGACTGCGGATAACTACCGTTGACAGTTCAATTTCTGTACATTGGCTGCAGAGAGTGAATAACTCGTCGGCCTGTCTGTTCGACTATCAGCCTGTTTCTCTTCCGACAAGCTGTTTCGGGTGTGTTCGTATTTTAATATCCAGTATTTTCAGCGATCTGACTGTATGAATTTTCCTTCATTCCACCTGTTTCTCTACTTGCCCATATCTCAACCTGCCGGTCTGTACCTCTTCTGTGTCTGTATGCTTCTCTCTAATGGTTTTTCTGTCTGATTATCCATTTGGTTGCTTAAGTCTAATTATGCTGGTATCTGGAGAAACCATTCCCATCTGACTAGTAATGTGTCTGCCTGTTTGTCCAACTGTCTGATTGTTTGCCTGCAACTTATTTAATAGTTAGTGGCACGTATGGGCTTGTCACTGCCACTTGGGCTCTCTTCAAGGACAAACATTATAGATATGGTTAAGGGGTGTTTATAAGAAATGTGCTAGAGTTTCATTAACCATTACCCCCACTCTCGGGTATAATACCCGCACAGTTCAACTAACTCTTTGTTAGTTCAGGCAACAGAAGATATGGATAATTATTCATCAGGCTGCTCTACAGCTTTATTATTTAAAAAATATTTCTGCACTTTCCACTTTTTATAAATGGGAAATTTGAAAACTCGTTGTTTTTAAGTTTTATTATTAAGGGAAACTAAAATGTGTGTTTTTTGTATTATCAACTCAACTGGATTATGTATAAAGCTTTTGAATGGAAGTTTACAATATGAAAGGGTATAAATCATCTAAATATAATTGCCACATATATTAAGTCGATTCGATACAGGCTTATAGTAGCACTTAAAAAAGGGTAGATTCAATCTAAATTACAATTTTGATAAATGGTTGAATATATTTATACTACACACCTAATCATAAATGTGTATAAGATTGTAAATCATTAATTAAAAAGGCTTTCGTTACTTTCGACAAATTTGAATATAAACTTTTCAAAACTTTTATTTTGTGTCTTACACACAAAAAAATTAATTAAAAAAAATTGATTTTCCGAGCTTTTCCACTTTGATAACTCCACAAAATGCTAAATTTTACTATCAGATGTTTACAACCTGTCGTAAAGAAAAGTTGAAATTAAACATAACAGTATATCTTTGTGCTTCAATAAAAAAAAAGCGACTTGATATTTTTTATCGTTTACGATATTTTATGAAACAATAATTTTTTTTTTACAAGTTTGTAATAATTAACCTTATCGGAATTAAATAAAAGTTTTTGACAGTACGTAGTAGAGCTGCGTAGCTTATTTTACTATTAATAATTATGAAAATCTGATTTAGTGCGTGGGCACGTAGGCGCACCCCACCTAGTACTGCTCATAGCACCGCAGTTATCATCACACCTACAAAATAAATAAACCAATATCTTGGCCATAATGAAGCACTGGCCCCCGCCTCACGCACTCAAATAAAACATTTATTTTTTTGGCGTTATGCTAAGTGCGGTGTTAGGTATAGTTCTAGTTACGGTGCGACGACGTCGCTACACACTTAAAAAAAATTTGTTATCTTTAGTAAGCTCAGCCAGACCTATTCTAAGCAACTCAGCTATTAAAAGAAAAAGTTAATTACCCAGTAATTTTCCTAAGTTAATTTTCAATGTGGAAGCTAATTTTAGTTATTAATCATCACGTGTAAAATAAAAATAATAAGTTATAGCTAAACGCTATGCGGGAATCTTATAAAGCTTACAAGGAAGCCCACATCAGCATAACGTCTTGATTATTAGTTGGGTAATGAATAAATTCAAATTCGTATAATGAACTCAGTATAAGAGAATAGTGAGCAATATAGCACTTAGGTACTAGAAAATCGATTGCATTATCTGCCTTCTACAAAGAGTATAATTAATACAAGAGCTGCTTTGGAGTATTTAATATTACTCTACTTGAGGTTCTAGAATATTTTGTAAGTACCCATTGTTGCATTGACTCGTACTCATCATAACATAATGTCTTTTAAATGTAATGAATGCTTATTATGTCTTAGAAGAACAAAATATAAATAAGCTCACGACGTAGTTACGTTTAAAAGATAAAAGATCAGTACAAGCTGCTTCTTGCAAAGATATCAAAGCGTCGATTGACTGTTGAAATAATTATTGTAGTTGTAGCTACAGAAGAAAAGTATTCAACAACATAAAAAGTCTCAATTAGCTAACCTAAGTACCTACGCCTTGTTTTATGCAAACATAAGGACGCTTTTACATTCAGAAGACGAGACTAAATTAATGGTGTTTGAGTGGGGCTGAACTTAAGTTCTGTTTTACGAAAATCTACATAAAATCCTAGATTCTGACGTGTAGAGAGACGGTGAAATTTCCTTAGGCCGACCAAAACGCACTCATTGTGCGTGTGCATCCTCTTAGAGGCAAATGAGAAATTAGAGGATTTTGACAGACATGTGGCACGTACTTTAGGTTTTGGTTAAAGTATGTTTAAGCAAGGACTATACAGTAAGACCCATATTAAAACATTTGAAAGGCTTTCAAGGTCAAAATCGCTTAAAATCCCAATAATATTTGGTCACATTCCGCCCATAAGCTGTGACAGTCTTACACTGTAGTCTTTGGTTTAAGCTAACCATGTAAGTCCTTGTTCAACTCAATGACGCCTAGAATGGGAATGACTAGTTATAACCACGTTTATCTCCAACCAGTGTTTAACCGAGACTTAAAAGTACCAATCCAAGCTTAGTTTGTTGATTGAATCCTTTAAAGTGTAACATTGATGCAAGTATAATTATTTTACTCTGAGATGCTAAAAATAATTCAATTAATTTCATGTTTCTCAACAATTTGGCTAGCTTAATTATTTACAAGCCAAATTTATAGTAAGATAGTTTATTTCTACAAGTATATAATTGTAATTCTTCGTTAAGGACCTTGTGAGACAAGTTAATATAGATCTTCTAATTAATTAAATAATTATTGCTAGATTTATAATTTTGATGCTATAGTCTTCTTGTAAATAATTACTTTAGAAAGTCATTTCATTACTATTTGGCTATTTTGAACTATTTTCTTAAATTTCGTCACTTCGTGGAAAATGAATGCTACTACAAGAGAGAGTTGTAGAAAATATTAAAGGTTCAAAAAGTATAATAACATTTATACTTACAATAATTAGTGAGGATCTTCTTATTAATTAAAAAGTTTAATTATTTCCAAATAGTTTTAACTGTTAGAAAAGCTGAGTTGTTTGGTATTTCAAAATAGTAAGGTTATGTAGATTTAAATTGTTTTAATTTTGATCGATTTATTAATTATTTCTTATCCAATCCCTGAAACCATTGTAAATTAGTAATTATCACTTGATTTAAGACCTATTTAGTTTCCATTAATTCATTATTTTATGTTAATTAAAGTTACAATTTTCAAATTAAAATGTGCGATGATAAACGTCAAATCAAGCGCCAAGCGTCGACTTTCAATATCAACATCGAATAGCGATTACGTCGAATCAGGGAAGCGACATCGAATTTTACAGAAGTTTAATTTATGTTTATATTAATTTCACTCTAACTTTTTAAGTTAAGAAAATTTCCAATGAGAAAACCTTTAATTTGATTTAATTTGATCCTGTATTTGGATAACCTATTAAATAATTATCTAAGAGGTTTATTTTGAGAATAAGTTTTAAATCTTATGAAAACCAATACAAATTTTAAGCTTGATTAAACCACTACCTACCATTATTTTGTTACATGATATCTATTTAGCTTTAAATTAGTTTAAAACTCAACCGTTAATTGTTACACAAGAAAGCAATTAATATTTGCTTTTGTTGAAAATTAACTAAGGTTTGTTAAAATTATAAAATTTAATAAGCAAAAATTGAGAAATCTAGAGCAAAAATTTAATTTTTCAACCCACACTAAACTAAACATTCAATTAATTTTCATTAAAAAAATTAATAAAATATTTTTTGTTAAAAAAAATGTAACTTTGTAAAATTTTAATAAACACTTTATTTTATAACTTAAGAAGCGTTGTGATTTTCTACTGTAACGACCTGTCAAAATGTTTAAATCGTGACGTCCTTCGTTTAAAATTTTAATCAAGTTAATTATTTTAATTTTGTAAAAAAAACTTGTTATTCTTCCACGACAAAAAAATAGTAGAAAACTTTAATACACCCGTGGAGGTGTCATGAGGACTATTTGACCAACTTTTTATATTTACCTACTCAAATTTCCCATGAGTTAATGCGAGTGCATTTTGCTAATATTTCAAAATCAGATTAATAGATCGGAATGTGCCTTTGTGACATCACAGAATGATCTATTAACAATAGTTTCCCAAAGTCACATCCAGATAACTGTCGTAGTTCATTAGTAACTGACGAGTAAACGGCACAGGAAGGCTCGAACGTAGCGCGCGCGCTCCCGTCCGTCTGTATCTGTGCTAGATGTGTTATTAATTTTTATAATAGCGAATTGCTAAACTAAGTGGTCAGATCTTCTAAAAATTTGATTATAAGACATAAAAATGAACGATTATTGGAATTTATTACACAAAATCATGTCGTATAATTTGTGATCTGTATTGAAAATAATTGTTAGTTATTCAATTATAATTTTTTTCGCACAAACAGTATATTTTATGAAAAAAATACAAGAATACTTTTTTTTAAAGAATTAAATTTTACGTTTAGCCATGTAACAAAAAATTTTAAAATATTTGCGACAAAAAAGTTATTGCAGAAAAACAAATCCAATTGCCGGTAACTGGCGCTCTTTAGCGACTTTTACAAAATTAGGATGTGGTTCTTATGTTAGTGTACTTAGTTAGGTAGCATACCAAATCTTATTAAAATTGGTCAAGGGATTTCTAAAATATTCCCAAAATAGTGTTTTGGAAGCCACCATTCAGAGGTTCCACGGCCCTTAAAAATCGAAAAATTAGGGAAAAAACAGGTATAGTGCATAAAAATATATAAGACAGTAATAAAGGTTTCACTCTTTGCCTCTCGCTGTGGGGGCGTATCATAAATTTCTCAAAAAAGGTTCAACATTTTTCCCTTAAATTTGTTTAACAAAAGAATTTTAAAAACGTAGAAAAGCATGAAAAAAATTGAATGAGATGCTTAAAAATAAATTCTTAAAACGGTTTATGACGATTGTTAAATACTACATGTTTTTCTTCGTTTTTAAAATCCTTTTGTTAAAGAAATTTAAGAGTTGAACCTTTTTTGAATGATTTATGAATGATTGATTTATGAGAGTAAAAGGCAAATAGTCAAACTTTTATTACTTTCTTATATATTTTTATGCACTATACCCTAATTTTAAGTAAAAAAAGAAGAATTTTATTAACAGCCTGTATTTTAGAAAATTTTAATAATAAATTTCCAGTCAAGGTTTTCCGATCAGATTAAAATCTGTCTATTGGGAAATTGGAAAATTTTGAGGGTTTAGTGTTCATATTTCAAAGAAATTAATTTACTATACAAATAAAGACCACCCTAATGTATAATATTTCTTACATACTTAATAGGTACCTACTCAGAGTATTTGATGTTTGTTTTTAAAACCATTTTTGAAAAGAAAAACATTTTTTTTGTTGTTTGTAAGCTCGCCTTGAAAATAAAATAGATAAGAGATACACAGCAAGCACGTCCCTAAGCTAAAAAAATTATCTGATAAACATGCTCATTTAAAAAAAAGCTCGAATCGAGCCTTTGAAAAAAAAAGTTAAAAACAAACCCTTTTTGAAATATTAAATTTTCTAAAGATTATAAAAAGCTCAACTTAACTCTTTAAACGCTTTTGGATATAAAACGTTTGATAAAAGGCAATAATCCCTTATAAAAGCAAAATTAATAAATATTGAGGTCGCTCGATAAAATTTTTTTCAACAAACATTTTTTTTGCTATTTTCCTTGTACTAAAATATTTTTTTTTGTTTCAGACGTGCGATTTTGACAAATCCCGATTTGTTGCCATCTACACCTTGGACTCGGTTATTGGAAAATGATTTTTGGGGAACACCTTTAACCGATAGCGGCTCACACGGATCTTATCGGCCTCTATGTGTGCTAACATTTCGCCTAAATTATTTACTCGGTGGATTTCAGCCGTGGGGTTATCATCTCGTAAACGTTTTATTACATTGTTTAGCGACTGTTTTATTAGTACAAGTTGCTCGTCAAATATTTCCTAAAAATAAACCTTCTGTTGGGCCCGCAATTACCGGTTTATTATTTGCGACTCATCCTATACATACGGAAGCTGTATCTGGCGTTGTTGGAAGAGCCGATTTAGCGGCATGCAATTTTTATCTTTTATCCTTTTTAACTTACATAGCTCACATAAAATATAGAGATTCGAGGTGTTGTAAAAAAGTTTTAAGTTATGAGATTGAAAGAAACGAAGAAAGTGATAATAAAATGAAACAATTTCATGGATCGAAATATCATAGATTTGTTGTAAATTTACAAAAAAACGTTACGAATTGTAATTGGCCTAGAAAATTTAATAAAATGACCGTACATAGTGAGTCAATTGTGATGGGTGTTAAAAAGAACATTTCGGTTGATTCCGATAAGTTTTGTTGTTGGAAGAGGGTGGGTAAACAGTGGGGTTATTTGATTATTAGCATATTATTAGCTTTAGCAGCTATGTTGAGTAAAGAGACTGGAATTACGGTTTTAGGTGTGAGCATTTTATATGATTTTTTAACAAGTTGGTCTGTACATAAAGTAAGTATTACTTCTTGAAATTATTTTTGAAAATTATTATTTAAAAAGATGCGTATGACGATTGACAAAGTCGTTGAAAAACTCAAAAGGTTTCATACAAATTTTCTAGCAACGCCGCCACGCCTTACTTTAGTTCAGAACTACATAATAATGTATTGTACGAATCTGGAAAGAAAAACTTTCTCAAGAATGCGGGTTCTGTACGATATATCGGAACTTATAATTTGCATTACATTCCCCGTTATTACATCACGGCGCCTATGGTTTCCATAGAGATAATAGCCCCGCTCCCTTACCCCTAACACTATCTTTCCAGACTTTAGCAATATCTTGCAATGTCTGTAAACTTTACTTTTTTCTAGCACTCTGAGGCTTAAACGATTTAAACTATCATTTTTCAAAGAAATTTAAATTACAACAATATCCCATAGGAGTAGAAAATTTCCAACATTGTAAAATGCATTTAAGGCAATTGAGGTCTTTGATTTGAAGTTCAGTAGTATACACAGAAAATTTGGCAATAAAACTCCTTTCAACACATAGAGTATAGAGTTGTCTCCTTGCGTTTAATAACTGTCCCTTTCGTCCAAAAATAGCGAAGATTTTCCATTGGATAAGACCATATGGAGTTCAGGTGCTTTCTGGCCCACCGAGAAACGGGAACATCCTGGTAGGCCGTCTATAAAGTCCTGGTAAGGATTCTTGGAGTTTTGTGTATTCATCCATTGTATAGAAATTTCTCCGGCTCTTATAAACCACCGAACATGCACCTGACAGAGTTTGATACACTGGGACCGCACATTAGATTTGCGCTCCTTAGCGAAAGAGTTACAGATTCATAATAGGGCATTTTAGGCCCGTAGCCTCGGTATCATCACTACTACCTATTGTGATAATGCCCATCGATCTAGTTCTTCCAATACAATCTTAGACTCTTGAAAATGTTAGATCGTTGTTAGAGCTGCTGCTTTAACATTAATTTGGTTCTGTATTCACCTTTTTTACCTCTCATGCTCTCGACCTGAATAAAATTAATTTGTGACTTTTTACTAATTCGATTTAATGCCATTGAGTCTTAGTACTCACACATCAAGATAACAGACATTTAAATAAGCCCAAACGAGTTTTTACTCAAGTCATTCGTGTTGGTTCTGCACTACACAAAAATAATTTAGCTGAAAATTTTTTTCGCTAAGATCTACAGTGTAAAATATTGTTCTCAGCTAACTATCTCCTACCTAAGGCAGCTGATTTCGCTATTTTTAATTAGTTTATGCCAAATTCCTATTGATCAAATCATCAAGAGGACGAACGAAAATTCAACCAGGCCTAATAGCCCCTGGTCGTTTCACTGAACCAGCACTACCTCATTTACTGTGTATTACCGACCCACTGGCAAAATTTTAGAGTAGTTTCCGTCATATCATTACGCATTGTATTATATAAGGCTTTTTCCATGAGCAGCTAAGGAGTCGTTACACTTTTCGGGTTACCCCCTAACCATAGCACCTAACCTAACGCCTAACTACAGTCAGAAGACTTCTACTTTAGAAATATTATTAAAATCAAGAAAACTAGGTCTTATGCTAATAGTATTTTTTACAACATGAGATGAAACATACGTTTTTTTCGTGAGATAGAATTTAATTCACAAGCCCCGTAGGGGCGAGTGAATTAATCTTTCGAACGAAAAAAACGGATTTCATCTCGAGTCGTAAATGCTATTTTTTCTACGACGATAATTAGTACATTTTAAAAAAATAATTCTTTTTACTAAAATGTGAACCGACCACAAAAAAACTGGTTTCACCTCATGTTGTAAATAACATCTGCTTGTAATAACACTTTTTCTCACTAGAGACGAAAATGCTATTTTCGTAACGAGTAAGTGATGACGAAATGCTTAGTTTCACATATGGGAGTAGAAAAAAAATGTTAATTCGAGAGGTGTTTAATGTTATGTATGTATTCCTCTAAATCCAGTTAAATTACCTCTTTTTAGACTTTTTGTCCTGTTTAACCAGAGTCTATCTTGCCCTGATTTCCTTTTACACGAAGGTGTCTAAAGCCAGTGTATTAGGAGTTATATTGTTGCAGTAGAAGAAGTGTTAAGAGCATTGGTCGTCTCGTGATGTTTGGGTAATACATTCATGGCTGCAATTGCTCAAGTGGCCATGGCGATAGCGCTAAATTCAACAAAATATGGAGCTCTTTATTTATTTAGTTTATACTGTCCAATAATCAAATTCCCGGCGCTTCCACCATATGTCATGAAAGGTAGTTTACAGCCTTTAAGAGCTAAATTTGGTACCGTATATATGCCCCCCCTTTGGACTGTAGATCACAGTGTGTTCCATATTTAGCAGAGATTGACGAGCATTTCAAAGCTGCTCTCCAAATCGAGTTTTGTTTACGTTTAGTCATTTATGATGCTTCTCATTTTGTATTCTTTTAAATCAAGACTTTTCGTCTTGTATAACCGGAGTCCATCTTGCCCTCATTTCCTTTTACACGAACGTGCGTAAAGCTAGAGTGTATTAGGAGTTTTATTGTTGCACTTGAAGAAGTGTCAGTAGGACTAGTTTACACAGTACACAAAACATTGGTTGTCTCGTGATGTTTGTATAATACATTCATGGCTTCAGCTGTTCAAATGCCACGGCCACGGCGCTAAATATGTTTTAATTCACTAAAATATGCAGATGTTTGTTTATTTACTTTATAGACTGTTCCAATAATGTTTCAATAGACTCAAATGCCCGGCGCTTCCACCATATGTCACGAGTAACTTCATAGCGTCCTGAGAGTTAGCTCAGATCATATCAAGATCTTGGTAGAGTTGTAATTAAACCCAAGAAGTTCCAATCAAACACGTATTTATTGTAACAATAAGTTCTTACCCAAAAGGTCGTTAACGACGGACCAGTCGTTAACTAGGGCTCCTCACCCTCTCAATCCTGACTGATCAGTAAACTGTAACTCAACCAGTTAGTAACTAACTCTCGTGTGCTCATTATTTGTGACAATATTGCAATAGCTCAGACTGAACCGACAGATTAACGAGCTCTCCAAAGCCCAGTCAGCTGTTTCATGACAATTGCCTCCATTATCACCCATGATGGGCTTGATGGATCGGTTTGAACTTTTAGAAGCGTATGTCCAGCATCTAAGAGAGTGCGCGTTACGTAGCTTACTAATTAAGTGTTTAAAGGTTGAAACAAAAGTAAGTTAGGTCAGTCTAGAAAGTGTTGACAGCCAATTGTAGTAGTTTGAGCGATTTTGTCTGTCGACATAGTGTAAACGCATCATAATGTGACAAATTTAATTTAAAATTAAAAAAAAATTGAAATTGATGGGATTGTAACTGAAAGCTAAAATTCTTGTTGAATTTTGACGAATATTCTGAGCACTGATATTCAACATTTTTGCATGATAAAAATTGTTTGTTTTTTAAATGAAACTTGGTATTGGAACGATCATTAATATTCTATAAGGTTGGCACTTTGAAACTCATTGCATTCTTTTCTTTGGGTATTAAATTTTTAACTATTTCTCTCACGAAGAACTCATTGATCTTGGTGTCTCTGCTGGCGTGGAGCAATAAACCGTAGCCGAAGCTGGAGTCGTGGGAGCTGCTTTCTCCCCGCGGTACGTGTTAATGTGTCACGTTCAGCCGTTGCTATCTTGTCGTGTCGCCTGGTCGTCTGCCCGGCTAAGATTGGAAAAGTTTGCGCTCAAACATATACTAAGACTTTTTCCCTTTTCTCCTTTTTTTCGTATTCTCGCGTCACGCAAATTTCCAATTTAGTTAAACCTTAATTTACTCCCATCACCTCAGTTTATTTACTAAAATTCGATACAACTTTAGTGATTTGGACAAATTGTTCAGTCAACACCAAAGTTGAACCTTCGGCACAAATATCTTAGATATGTCTTCCGGAAAGAAGACGTATTGAACGACCGAAATAAAGTAAGAAAAAGCAATTTGAACGGTCTAGAACCGAGTTTCGAATTGATTTCTACAAACTGGTATCTGTACCCCAAGTAGTGAAGGTGGTGGAAAGGGAAACGACAAAATGACCTCGTATATTTGAACGAACGTTTTTACAGTTACAAAATGAATCTGAAAGAAAATGGCAAAAGAACTTAATATGCGCATCTAACTTTTTCAAGAGGTAAAGATCTGTTTCGTTTAACCGATTTATCATTGTTTCGATTTTTAGATAAAATTCACGCAATACTTTAAATAACACGTTAAGAGCGTGCAGAAAATCGCCAAGAAAATCGTGTTAATGTGTCGACTAAGATTTCATCGCAAAATTGATTCACCAAACTTTTCTCCAAAAATCGTATATTTTAGCGCGAAACATCTGATTTTGTTTGAAATCGAATTTCCTATTTCCTTCTTTTTCCTTAATGAATTATTGTAATTTGATGCGAACATAAATATGAAGTGTCTGTGTTGGTCGCGGCAGTCGACACCAGAACTGTATTTACATGTTTATCAGACAGGGCGGCGCTGTTGGTTGAATTTATTGGCGCTATTCGTGTAATGTAATGGTGCGAAGAACCGGAGAAGGATACGGGGCTAACTTGTGTCGACTGCCATCCCCTCGTATATACCCTGCTGCGAGAATAGATACTACAACTAGATGGATAATGCAGTCACTTTGTGGTGACTATTTTAGTTACCACTTCCACATAACCTTTTGGGAATTCTAACACCCTTTAACCCCACAACTTTGCTTTACATTTTATTCAAAATACCTTCATCTCTTCTTCTCCTTTTTACTTATTCTTACATTTTCACTTTATATACTTAATTTAAATCACATTCATGACTTTCTATTATCCTTCTCTTTTGAGGCTTTTGGTGTTCATTTTAACTAATCAGCAAATTTTAACTTCGTTAGAGGAAAGAGATCACATAATTTATGCAAATTACTTAAAGCTCATCAAGAAAGTTTCGAAATGTAAATCCTTTCCACTAGCTACATTTTCATTCCTAAATTCTAAAAATTTGGAGAAAATACTTCTAAACTTATTATTGTTCCGAACTTTACTCTCTTTTTTCTTTTATTGGATTTTTCTATAATTTAATTAATTTTACTTCCAAAATTTTTTCATTTTCTTCTGTAATGTGTTTGGAGTAGTCAAAAGATAAAAATACTAAAAGTCCCCGGTCCTAGCTACATGGCTAAGAGACCGGTGGTGGAAATGTCCTGTTTTTGAGATTTTTGCTTTTATCTCGTCTTAGGGAAGAAAATATTTTTAACAAAATGAAAGCTTATTAAATTTCCTACAAGATTGTTTTTATTAATATTTTCTTTATTCCTTATAGTTTTTGAGATATTAGCCTGCAAAAATCGTTATCATATGAAATGAAAACTCCTTACCAGTTAAAGATAAAACAGTAAAGTAAATTTTATGCTCTACAACTTTTTTTCTGAAGACTTTTGGTGTAAAACGAAGGGGTGAGGTGCTAGAGGCAAAAGTTTTACGAAAAACCTGAGACAAGAGGTCTATATCTCGCAAACTATAAGCAATAGAAAAACCATTAACGAGAATAATCTTGTAGGAAATTTGATAGGCTTTCATTTTGCTAAAAATATTTTTCTTCCTAGGACACATTGTTTTTGAAATATAATCAAAAATAGCTCTCTATCCCGGTGATTCAGGCCTGCAACGTATTGTTCTGTAAGGCGTCTGAGCCTTACAGAACTGCAACAAGTATTGATCTTTTGTTCATAATCCTATTCGTATTTATGTTCTCAGGAATTCAATGTTACCAGCGAAGCATAGAATGTCCCTGAAAGGTTGCTTTTCACTTCTTCAGGCGTCAATCCTCCAGTCCCAGTTTCTTGAGGTGGTACCTCACTGGGCAGTGTCCAGTAAATAGACCCGTGATGAGTCTGATTTCGTCTTTAATAATAGAGGAAGCTCTTTAGCATTCGTGGTCGAGTACTCAAGAAATTTCTTCGACTGCCTTTGTTCTGGTGCGTTGTTCCAGTGAGAATTTTTGTTCTCAGTTTCCCATTTTTGGATCTCCGCCCTTCTATGTGTTCTAGATAGTCCACAGAATGGTTCCGGTCCGATCTGGAGGACTTTTGAGCCTGTTCTAGCTAATTCATGAGCTATTTCGTTTCCTTCAATTCCCTCGTGACCCGGCACCCAATGAAGGGCAACTTTGTTGTCCCTTGTCAGAGTTTTGAGGGATTGTCTGCATTCCCAAGTGGATAAAGACTCAGCTATTGGCTTTGAGTGACTTTATCGCAGCTTGGATGTCAAACATTATATGTTATGTAGACTTTTTGCCTTTTAAATTCTTTCGTAGGCATTCTCGGGCGCATAGATCTATTGCAAGAGTTTCAGCTTGCATAATTGTGGGGTGGGTTCCTAAGGCTATTGGTGCCTTATATTTAAGGCCATATATACCTGTTCCCTGTTCAGTTTTAGATCCATCTGAATATTAGATGAAGGAGTTTTGTTCCAGTTGTATTGATTGACTTTAAGCCATGTTGCCGTCTGAACGGTATCTTGAAGTCAGGGTTTTTCAAACAATTCTGGCTGTAGAAAGTCTAGGATCTTTATGTGACTTGTTCTGTCACCCAGTTATAATTTCTTGCTCTGTGCAATTTTTTAGACGGTTTGAAAATCATCTCTCTTCACACGTAGGTGAAGTGGTGGTAGGTTTAGAAGTGCCTCCATAGCTGTAGTCGGCGTTATGCTCATAGGTCCTCTTATACCCAAACACGCTAGACGTTGCAATTACTGCAACTTGTTCTGCAACGTAACATTCTCAACCATAGTTGATGGTTTAAGTTCAGTAATTTTATGTTGAAAATAATTTATTGTTTATGTAGTTTCCAGCTCTTGCAATGTATTGGTCCCATCTCAAAACCCATGGCTTACATAAGCAGTAGAACCAGACCTTATAAATTGGCGCCCGAGCAGGAACTTGTTGTTTGAAAATTTGAAAACTAACAGAAGTATCATTGTAAGCCCGCTAATTAGCTCTTAGCAATTAATTTTTAGCTAAATCTGAATCATAGAAATCGAAAGAATAGTAATAGTCACCTTAGAAGTGTAAATAACTTTCTATCCCGGTGATTCAGTTCTGTAACGTAACATTTTCGACCATAGCGTAAAACCTTGTTGATGGAATAATTTCACGTAATTTTATGTTAAAAATAATTTATTGTTTACGTAGTTTCCAGCCCTTGCAATGTATTGGTCCCATCTCAAAAACCATAGGTTACATAAGCAGTAGAACCAGACCTTATAAATTGGCGCCCGAGCAGGGACTTGTAGCTTGAAAATTTGAAAACTAACAGAAGTATCATTGTAAGCCCGCTAATTAGCTATTAGCAATTAATTTTTAGCTAAATCTGAATCATAGAAATCGAAAGAATTGTAATAGTCACCTTAGAAGTGTAAATAACTTTCTATCCCGGTGATTCAGTTTTGTAACGTAACATTTTCAACCATAGCGTAAAACCTTGTTTATGGATTAAGTTTACGTTATTTTATATTGAAAGTAATTGTTTACGTTGTTTCCAACCCTTGCAATGTATTTGTCTCATCTCAAAAGCTATTGGCTACATAAGCAGTAGAACCAAATCTCATAAATTGGCGCCCGAGCGGGGACTTAAAGTTTGAAAAATTAAAGTAGGACCTTCTAGCAAGTTGTAAGTTCTTGACTATCATTCTCTTGTTATAGTTATCTAGTAAGAGTGTTCAAACCTTCCTTCGCTATAGTGTGCAGTTACTTTTAAGCAAGTTGCAATTTTTCATTGCTTGTTTATTTTCGTCACGGCCTACTATACTTATTGAATTCTTCTCATTGTAGGTCATAGACAAACATGCAACTCTGTATAAAAGTGCTCATAAGTGCACCCTACTGTTCATCTAATACGAATCACAATTTAATAATGTGATTCATCTTATTGAGAGAGACACGAAGTTTATTATAAATCTATAATAAATTAATAGTCCTTTGAAATATTACTGTAGTTTCGGCATTTTAGTGACACGAAATCAATAATTGACGTAATGGATATTTCTATTCGTTCGGTGCCTTCAAATGCTCAACATTCCCCCTACTCTATTAGAATATTTCTTTATTATAGAATAGATTACTTTATGATATTCTTCATCAACGTATTATAATGATCTACATCTATGCTTTATCACGCCTTACCCTCCTTAGATATTTAAATAGACGCAATAGCTTGTGTAAATCGTGCGACAAATGTGCCTTATCGCCCCTCACAAGTTTCATACAAATTAAACTTGGATCGTTCAATAAATTTTTACGATCTCCTTTTTCCTATCCTTTTATAATATTAATATAAATTTATGTTAATAAACTTAAATTTATTCTTGTAAATACAAATTTTAGACCTTTTACCATTGATTATACGAAAGCCTCTTTAATCAACCGACAACTTTACCGCATCCGTCTCTAATCATGGCAAAAAATGATGAAATTCGCAACCAAATTTACTAGTTTAACGAGCAAGAAAAGGTTTGATTTTCGATTTTACAACTTTGAGTCTTCATCGTCGATAAGCTCTTCGACAATTTGACCAACCTCGAAGCCCGAACCCTCCATCAACGACTCAATAATTTCTGTCGTACCTTTAGTTTGCCTTCGAGTTAATTATCCGTGTCGTATTTAAATACCACTTTAAGTCTTTAATTTTATTCCTCGAAAAGAAGGGTTAGGGAAAGGGTAAAAATTTCATTATAAACTTACATAAACGCTATTAAACTAATTTGTTGTAAATTATCATCTCGTTTAATGAAAAATCAACACGAAACGTTAGGTGTAGTGCAATTGTGCGTGAATACCAGTGCCAGAGAGAAAACGAATTTTCGTAAAATGTGTATAAATATATAGAGGAGAGGGGAGAGAACGGTTTAATTAAACACAATTTCAAACAAAACAGTAGAACTTATGCAAGAACGCGCTCAGGTAACGATTAATTCCAAACAATAACAAGGGTTTGTTTTCATTGTTTCAGAGGCAGTGGCGTAGCGCAATATTATTGAGTTCGGCGATCGTTGTGTTGTTGCTGTTGAGACTACAAGTTAGAACGCCGCAATTTTCAACAGCCGATAATCCTACGGCACGCGCGTCTAATTTTTTGACGCGTTCACTAACTTTTTTTTATTTGCCAGTTTTTAACTTCGGATTGCTCTTGTATCCTAACTCGTTGAGTTTCGACTGGGGTATGGATGCCATACCGCGCATTACTAGTTTGGGGGATGTGAGAAACTTTGTGTCGATTACGTTTTATTTGAGTTTAACTATAATATCAAAATATTGTATAAAAATTGTAATTAATGAAAGTCAAGCTCCTGTACAAAAGATAAAGCGAAGAAAAGACAGTGCTTCGGTTATGTTTACTAGTGAATTTAAATCTTGGATGTGTTCTTGTCTTGTGTGTCATCAAAGTGTTTCCGAACATCATTCTACGACTTGTAGAACGAGTAATAACAACAATAATAATACAAGCTTGTATTCGACTTGCGTTTGTATAAAAGTTCCGACGCGCACGTTACCACCAAAAATTAAGGGAAGAAAAATATTACAAAGTAATTGTGTCGCGATACTTGTAGGACTTGCGTTTTTAGCTTTGCCATTTCTTCCAGCAACAAATTTGCTATTTTACGTCGGTTTTGTGGTAGCCGAACGCGTGCTTTATCTTCCTAGTGCGGGTTTGTGTTTGTTATTGGGGTTGGGGTGTGCTAAACTTTGGGATAGTAGAAAATATCGGTGGTGCGTGGCATTTTCGCTAGTGATACTCTCTATTGGCTTTACAGCGAAAACAATATTACGAAATAGAGATTGGTTTAATGAAGAAACATTATATCGTTCTGCCATTCACATTAATCCACCTAAAGGTAAGTTTATTTTTAATTTACTTTTAATTTTACATGATGTCATTGTATCCGGAACAAAATCACCTAAAGCTGAAACCTTTGCTATTTTGTAGTACTTATAGTCCTTATTATCATAGTAAAAGTCCTCATTCCTAAAAAAAATGGGAATCCCCCAAACTCGAGCTTTAATTTTTTTTTTTTTTAATTACACTTTTTTTATATTTTTGCGATTATCTCGAAAACTATGCAGTAAACGAAAAATTCTAAAGAGTCAAAAATTGAAGAGGGGGAAATTTTACGAAAGAAATCTAACTTTCGATTTTTAAAAATTGGATAGTTTTTGTGAAAAATGTTATTGAAAGTTATCCTTTTTTGTGCGTGCTGTAGTACCCATGAGTTGCGCGTGACAGTGACACCGAGCGCCCTATTTTACGTTAGTGGAAATTACCCATTACCTAGAAAAAAACAAAAAATACCTGCTTGAAGAGGATATTTTCAGCTTTATATTACATGCATAATATTTTGATTTTCAGTAATTTTTCATGGAGAAAAAAATTAATGAATGTAAAATGTAACATGGATCAATTTTTCTAGTATTTTAGAAATCTAGCCAAGTAATTGAGTAAATAAAAAATCCCTACAGGATTACAATCTTCATACATTATACTTTAATGCGCTAATATGCAAAATTATTTAGAATGGGGAATCCCCCAAAATCGGGTTTGAATGTTAAAAAAAAAAAAAGTCACATTTTATGAAATTTTTTTGAATTTTTTGATTGAAATTAGTGAGTTGTGAAATATGCTCTAAGTTTGGAGGGCTGTAACTTCTTAATAAATACATTTACAATTTTGGAGTTTATACAAAACTTGTGCACTTTTTTCTAGGCTTAAATTTTTGTCTCTTTATATTTTTTCGCTGACTACATAGTTTTCGAGGTAATCGCAAAAGTAAGCAAAGTGTAAAAAACCCAATTTTATGTGGGCGGGGAAGCTCCCCTTGCAAGATATACGACGGACCTGAAGAAGTGAACAAAGTCCCAAAAGTAAACACCCCTTCCACTTTACAATTCAGTAACATGCGGCGTGCCCAAAATATTATAATTTGTCCATCTTTGACTATGCCTCCATTGCTAACGACGTTGTTGAAAATCTACGAGGTTCGTGACCGACAAGACAGTACTTTAGAGTATCCCAAATTATTATTCATCACGCCATTCGTTAATGTGCATCTGTTTTACTTTTTAAAAGCCACATTAAATATGTTTTCAAAATACAGATTAAGTAACGAGGGCGATAGAACTCGCAACCCCCATCTAATTCTCCCTAAGAAGCGTTCAAATTATTTTCAAGAACAAAAGCAATTTGGTTGCGAAATTCAATTTGTCACGTTGGACGGGACCAAATTCAGAATAACATAAAACAATTAAAGGTGCAATTAAGTAACCAAAAGGTAAAAATAATTGATGAAAGTCGCCCATTTGACAATAAGCGAAAGCTCGAAGCTGGCGAAGATGTGTTGAACTTTGTATAATAATTTCGTTTAAAATTTATAATATAAGATATAAAACGAATCCATGCGTGTATAAATTCGTCTAACATAAGAAACGAACACAACTTTAACTAATCCAATTATTCATTTGTAGAGGATATCTTCTGCATTTCAACATCGCGTGCAGCATTAATCTATTTACTACTCGAGAAATGTCAGAAACTGTTTAACTTTGTAGTAACATGGCTTCAAATAACACGAAACAGCTTAAATGTGTGTTATGAGTTGATCCTACTTTTTCTTTTAAAATGTTTAAAATATTGGGTTTTTGATAGTTTGTCAAAATTATAGTTTTGTTAAATGTCGATTATTTAATCAGTATTTGATTCGGGTTAGTAACAAGTGAAGTATTTGAGTTATAGTCCCTATCGGGCTCATTGTGCTGCCTCCCTTTAGCAACCCCTTCCGGCCCTTCAGTCCTTGAAGTGTCGCTGATACTGGCCATGTTAGGCCAGTATTCCCCTAACATGAATCCTCAAATTAGCGTTAATGCAGGGCAGTGACAAAGCACGTGTTCCATTATTTCATCCGCTCCATTGCATCTTCTACAATTGGGGCTGTCAGCAACACCCATTCTGTGTAGATGTTTGTTCAGTCGACAGTGTCCAGTGAGAGTGCGAGCTATGGCACGTAGGTCCTCACGAGACAGTAGTAGGTAAAAGTTAGCCCAACGTTTCCTTTGCCCAATAGGCAAAGTCGCCAAACTCTTTCTCACCAACCGATCAGCTCTTTTATTACCCTCGTTTCTTTGACGACCTTTGACCCAGCAGAGTTTTAGGTCATTATTTGTAGATATCTGATTCAGAACTTTAATGCATTCTCTAAGACCAAACCAGAGTTTACTTTGTGGCTGTTTAGCGCCGCGAGCACCGCTCTGCTGTCTGTCCATATCTGAATGTTTTGATTGACGATTTCGCTCTTTATAATTTTCCAAGAGCCTTCTAGCTCTAGCACACCTATTAGTTCCGTTTGAAAAACTGATGTGTGCTTGCCAAGCGATATGCTTTTGCTTAGATTCAGCTCAGCGAAATATATATCTACCCGCTCCGGAGCCGCTATCTGTTTTAGATCTGTCGGTGTAGATAGGAATTTCAGGTGTGACAGTTTCTGCATCTGTTGACAGAATCTTGAATGATCTGTTGAAAATACGTATAGGTGGAATGTACTCCGTACCTAAAATGAGTAGAGGCTGCCCTTTCGTGCTCTCCCCGATGATACTTAGATGTCCTACAATTGTTGAATTATCTTACATGCCCAGTTCACGTAACCTTAGAGCTGTACTTAGGACCAGCTCCTTCACAAAGAGATCTAGTGAAGGGAGGCACAAAATGGTCTCCAAGGCACAGTGGGTGCAGTTTTCATTACTACAGCCCTCACAGTGGTATTTAATTCTACAAAAATAAGAAGCAAATTCAAGAAAAGACTGCCCTAACGAGTCAATCGAAATTCGAGACGATAGTGAACAACATTGGATTATAATACCGTTTTACGACCACACGACCAGGAAGGATTGTGAGCAACCGTTGCCTATTAGGAGAAGATGGGATGGAAATATCCATTTTGGTGGAGTTGTATTAAAGATGTAATTATAAGCCCTTTATGTGGTTTTTCTATTACTTTATAGTATCTCTTTTTTCACTCCTCTTTATTTTTCTTCCCGTTTAATACATTCATACTTTTGGAAAGCCCAATTTTTGTTTGTTGTACATTTCTGCAGCTTTTACAATAACTAAATCAGGGTTTCTCAAATTTTACGTCTGATGGAGCACTTTGAGGGTCTTTGAATTTTGATGGAGCACCTTGTGTAATTTTAAGGGTAGGCAATGACACATAATCAATAAATCTTAGAAAAATAAAAATATTTTTTCACGGAGCACTTGCTACCTTTCCGCGAGCACAGTTTGGGAAACCCAGCCCCGGAACAATCAGTGCCGTCTAGAGCACGTTGCACCCTATTATTGGCAGTCTGTAAATCACTGCTGCTCTTTTTCTTCTTTCAAAGATGCTTAGAAATTCCCTGCTCTCTTCTAAGTAAGCCACGATCGTCACCGTCGTGCAGGTCGGAAAGAGGGGGACAGGTATATGGCTCTCATGCGCTCTTGGTAATACCCAGGGTTAGGTTAGGTTAGAACCCAGAGCAGGGTTTCTAAAACTTCAAGTTTTTGTGTTTTGATGGAGGACCTTGTGTAGTTTGAACGGTAGGCAATGACGCATAATCCATAAATTTTAGAAAAATAAGGAATAGCTATGTTGTAAATATTTTTTAACCGAGCACTTGCTATCATTCCGCGAGCACAGTTTGGGAAACCCAGCCCCAGAACAATCAGCGTCGTCTAAAGCACGTTGCACCCAATTATTGGCAGTCTGTAAATCACTGCTACTCTTCGTTTTCTTTCCGAGATGTGTAGAGATTCCCCGCTCTCTCATATGTAAGCTGCAATTGTCGCCGTCGTGCAGGTCAGAAGGAGGGGGATAGGTATATGACTTTCATGCGCTCCTGGTAATACCCAGGGTTAGGTTAGGTTAGAACCCAGAGCAGGGTTTCTAAAACTTCAAGTTTTTGAGTTTTGATGGAGGACCTTGTGTAGTTTGAACGGTAGGCAATGACACATAATCCATAAATTTTAGAAAAATAAGGAATAGCTATGTTGTAAATATATTTTCAATATTTATTATTTATTTGAGCACTTGCTACCTTCCCGCGGAGCACAGTTTTGGAAACCCTGCCCCAGAGCAATAAGCGTCGTCTGAAGCACCTTGCACCCTATTATTGGCAGTCTGTAAATCACTGCTGCTCTTTTTCTTCTTTCAAAGATGCTTAGAAATTCCCTGCTCTCTTCTAAGTAAGCCACGATCGTCACCGTCGTGTAGGTCAGAAAGAGGGGGACAGGTATATGGCTCTCATGCGCTCCTGGTAATACCCAGAGTTAGGTTAGGTTAGAACCCAGAACGCGCGCTCTCTCTATCATCTGTCATCTCGTTTCATCTGTCAGTCTTATCTGTCAGTCTCATCTGTCATATTAATTATATCTATATCTTCCCCCACTCTATTTCGTTTTATCTATCTCTTTGTCTCCTTAGTACCCTACGGCGCATTCCCCGTGACTCTGTGTTTTTTATTATAGGATTGTAGCCATTTTGTTCTTGCCTTATCCGCCTTACTCTGTCATGCACGATGTAGCTATTCGCCTCTCTCTGCACTTCCCATTATCTCTTATGTTTTCAGCTGATTTATTTCAAAATTGGAAACCCATTTGCATGCTCTTGGGTTGGTTATTAAGAATAATTTTAGAGCTTTTCGGTGTACGTACGTTTCTACAACGTATGGAAAATGTAAGAGTGTTTGAGAGCCTCGGGATCTTTCGTTAACTAGTGTCTTCTTTGTTTGCTTTCGCATCCGCCTGTGTTAGTGGTGACTGACATTATTTTGATGCTTCTACAAAGCAAACAATTATAACACAAACATTTCTTAAAAACTTGTAAAAAAAAGTCCCTTGCGAGATGTATAATATGCTCATTAGACTTTTTTAATCCCCAAACTCTACCGAACAAAAAACGCAAAACAAAAACGTAATTAGGTATATTTAATATTAAAATTTTAATTAAAGGGTTATTAATAATTAAAACTGTAGAGTGTAATTGATAAACTTTTTTTTTAATTTTACTAAACTTAAAGTTGTGTAGTAAAAGCAAATTTAAGATTAAATCTTGAACATGTACGTGACGTGACATATTAAGTATTAACATCCGACATCTTCTTTCCAAACATCCCTCGAGAATTTAGTCGAACAGACATAGATACAAGGATATAGACCAACCTCATTAACTATTGATAGGATCAATTAATTTTATTTTAAATCGATGTCTTTAAAAGCCACTCGATTTCCTCTGGTTGCTGAAACTGTCAAGCGAAAATAAAAAACGCAATTGGAGAGGAGGTTGTTTTAGATTTTTTCTTCAAGTTGAGCACCTTAAAGACAAGTTAACAGTGAAGAAAAAAGTATAAAAATTATTGATAAACGTTTATCATTTAGGTCACAACTCGCTCTATTATAATTTTATTTTTATTATCATTTTTCTTTTGTTAGTATAAGATGGTTAAATCGTATATAACAAATGGCACGAGTTCAAATCTGGTGTCCGTAAGATCTTAAATCATATCAAAGTCATTTTTCACACATTGTTGCATGGTTACGGCTTTCTGGATGGTTGAACCGAGATTTTATGTTTTTTCACACGTCAACATTCACCTCCTTCATAATGCGTTAGATTTATCAAAAAAAAACTCTTTTTTTGCATGTTTTTGATGTTGACAAACCCTTTATGGTTTCGAATTTTAACTATAGACTTTTCTTTCAGCTTATGGAAATCTAGGCAGCGTTTTAAGTACGCAAGGAAGGGTAGCCGAAGCGGAACAGGCTTTTCGCAAGGCCTTACAACATCGACCCAATATGGCCGACGTACACTATAACCTGTGAGTAATTACACCCTCACTTATTATTATTTAGTTAGTGGCCTTAATTTGATTATAATTGCGGATAACTCTAACTCATGACGTTAAATAAATTTCAAATTAAAAATTAATTAAGAGTATTTAAAAATATTATTCTTAACCTAAAAAAAGTTAATTTAATTAACATTTTAATAAGCGTGTCATGACAAATTTTATTCGACTAGGGTTATCAAAATAAGATTGTATCGAGTTGGCTTACGATTGCTAGTTTTTATTACACACGTAAATATTCCTAAGCCTTCTTGATACAATCCGATTTTGATGTATTTTTTTGTATAAAATGAGAAGGAAATTGAAAAACGCTTTATTTTGAAATCGTAAGTTGAACTGTTTTCTTTAAAGGATAAAAGCTAAAAGACGAGATTTATATGTGATGTACATTTAAAATCAATGAGAATGTTTTATTTACAAACTCTCAAAAATTTTCCCATAACAAATGCATGTGCCTAAGTTAAATTTAAGAAAAAGGTGCGAATTAGGCAAACACTTAAATTAAATCTCATCTCTTAAGTAATAATAAATTTAGAATGACCTTAACCCTACTAATTTTACCCGAAAATCTCATTAAATATGAAAGTATATTTCAATGTTTTAACTCATCGCGAATTTTAAAATATTTAATTCAATTTGAATTTGTATGTAAAGAAATTTGAATTTAGAGGAAAATCTTGTTAAATTGTAAGTGCATACTTTGAATAATTGACTCGAGTACTTTTTGGAAGATCAACAAGTTTACAATTTATTTATGGAATTAATAGGTATTTGTATGTCTAGTTAGACAATAGACATAGACAGTTTTTTGCGGAGAGGTGACAATCTTCCAAATAGACCAAATAGACCACACCACTCGGTGCGAGGAGAAGAAAGCTCCGGTAACGAAAATATTCGAGAAAATTGGAAAGATAACGAATGTTTGGGTTTAAACGTTAGATCTCAGTTAAAATAGACGTTTATTTTTTTAGAGGTTGCCTGGGCGGAGCTAATATATTGCGTAGTACAGATGGAGGGAGCGAGTACTATCACTAAAATTGATGCGACCCTACGCGATCGGTCACATTATCGTCTTAGCACATTGGCTCCTCCCAGGCAGTCTCTAAAGAATCAACGTCTACATTGGAAGAAGATAGACAAAAAAATCTGAGCTAGAGTTTATTTGAAATAAATACCCAGCGCTCCTGGCCCCAGTTTGGCAACACTCGCATTGTTGTTATGGAGAAATGAAGATGTCCCGAACAAATTAATGTCCACGCAGAGTCTGAAACTGCTACTCTAGCAAACGTGGCTGCTAAAGATCCATTCCCCAAGCGAAGCTTATCGAACTCGATATACGATAGTTCACCCACACTCCTGAAGGTTCCTTAACCTAAACTTCTCCGTAGAGATATTCGTTTGTTGCCAGTACTCCCACGAGCTCTGGAGATGTTCTAAAAAGGAACTCTGGTCGGCTTGGAGATTAAAATAACATTATTGAGGTACAGCGCTTACCTGACGGGAAGTATCTCAAAGTAAAACCCGATAACACGTGCGAGAAGAAAGACCACCAGTGCTGACCAGTAAACTTTTTTAGGTGGAACATTCCAATCAGGTCTATTCAAAACAAAACCACTCCACATGAACCTCCAGCTGCTCTTCCAGCAACGGAATAGCGATTTTTTCAAACTTTATAGTCAAATCACTCTTTTGGCCGGTCATTCCTCTAGACATAGATATTTAAAAAAAAATTAATGCTATATTTTGTGTATTAAAGGAAGTCTTTCCAGAGTCTTCCAGAAGAGAACTACACTTCTCGTATTTAGGTAAAACTGTGATGGTCACAGAATAACCTGGTTTACAATCCCCTTGAGTAGACAGTGGTGACCTACAGGTAACCGGGGTAACCTGTATGTGTATATTCCCTGTGGTGGCTTACAAAACACAAGTCTTTCGACGGTGATGGCTTTCACTCCTTATGAACCGCCAGCTGCTCTTTCAGCAACGGAATAGTGTTTTTTAAGCTTTATAATCAAATCACTCCCTCGACTGCTCATTCCTCAAGACATACATATTTAAAAAATTTCCAGAATAATCCAAACTCCAACTGTCCGTGCACTTACCTCTCGTACTTTTGAGAATGCTAAATTTTGTGCATTGAAGGGAGTCCTTCTAGTGTCTTCCAGGAGGGAACTACACCTCTCGTGTTTTGATAAAAGTGTGATGGTCTTAAAATAACCTTGTTTACGATTTCCTTGAGAAGACAGGGGCAACCTACAGGTAACCGGGGCAACCTGTGTGTGTATATTCACTGTGGTGGCTTACGAATAACATGTCTTAAATCCAACTTCTTTCGACGGTGATGGCTTTCACTCCATATGAACCTCCAGCTGCTCTTCCAGCAACTGAATAGCGATTGTTTCAAACTGTATAGTCATATTACTCCCTCCGCCGCTCATTCCTCTAGACATAGACATTTAAAAAAAATTGCAGAATAATCCAAACACCAACTGTCCGTGCACTTACCTCTCATACTTCTGAGAATGCTACATTTTGTGCATTGGAATGAATCCTTCCAGGGTCTTCCAAGGTCTTCCAGGAGGGAACTACACTTTTCGTGTTTTGGTAAAACTTTGATGGTCTTAGAATAACCTGGTTTATGATCCCCTTGAGAAGGCAGAAGTGACCTACAGGTAACCGGGGTAACCTGTATATGTACGAGTATATTCACTGTGGTGGCTTAAGAATAATATGTCAAATCCAACTTCTTAAGACGGTGATGGCTTTCGAGTAATCTGTCTAGTCTAATATAGCTCATTTCGAAGCCTGTCGTGGCTGTATGGTAACATGGTAAAATTTCAAGAAGGTCTGTTCCGTAAGGCGTTTTCGAGATTATCACTTGGCAATTTATCAAACACCTGAACCTTGCGAACATCCTCTAGCACATAAAAAACACTCCAGGAACCTCCAGCTCTTCTACCAAAGGAATCGCAATTGTTCTCCCAACTACACATACACAACCAAGTTGCCACCACCGCAATGCCATGTAAGAGCAGTCCCTTTGAGAAATTTGAGTCCCACCGGGGCTGCATATTCCTTCAGACGTAAACAGTTTAACAATTTGCCAGGATAACCAAAAAATAAACTATCCACTATACTTGTGAGAAAAAGTTGGGATTTGGGAATCATGGTTAAAAGTCGTTAACCTCTTAAGCAGTTCTACGATTTTCTGAGTCAATGAGACAGTGTTCGAGGACTAGTTCTCCAGTTTTTCATAAATTTGATCCTTTCACATGACGTATTAAGTGCTGTTGAGACTACCCTCACCATTTTTAGTAACATGGTCATTTTGGTAATAAATCATATTGTATTACTGGCAAAGAGTTCCTAAGTAGCTGACCATTCCAGTATTTTAATTCAACCCCCATTGGGCTTTAGTAATCATCGCGATCATGAGGGCTCCAAAGCCAATAAGAGCTTAAGCGTGGATGGTCCACGCACGGGATATAGGTGATGGGTGTTCCACAGTTAAATTGTCAAAAATAGCATGTCATGGTTAAGTATGTGGCTGCTAAGCCAATCGTTTTCTTTTCTCACATGAAAGGTAGTTCAAAACAATTTTGGTTCATGGCATCTGCAGCAATATAGGTATTATTATGTAGCTCATATTTCTTTTTGCATAAAATTTTTTAATGGAAGACCAGGAAATAATAAAACACTGGTAGCCTCTCGTAGAAGTTTTCAGTAACAAAATGTCCTCGCAAGTCAATAAAATCAAATTTTATTTACGTCGGCGAAAGAATGGGTCTCTAAATTGAAACTAATGTGCAGGAGTTGGTAAATTATTGACAATCAAATACACCCTTAAACACAAATCCATTCCTTTTAGCCCTTCGCCTATGACGTACAAACTTAAAACTGTTGGACAAATTAAAATCTTGCGTAAATTCGGCGTCCCCCAAAAGACGAATCAGTCGAAAAATAATTGAATTTGTTTAATTTGCTGCTTATTAATTATTTTACAAAACAAAATATGTAACCGTTACTTGTAAATTAACAAGTCAAAATTGAATTAAATCAACCCCCTTTTCGTTCTAATTGTACAAAACAGTTGAAATGGAAAGCGGGGGGAGAGAAGGATAAATTGTCTTTTCAACAATTCCAATTTAAATTATAGAGAGAAATAAATATAAAAAAGAACCCTTTCTAAAAGCTTTTCTTATTAAATTGCAAGCAAAACAATTAAGGCACAGTTTCATAAGAGAGAATTACGGTTTAATCCGAGAATAAAAGTTATATTCCTTAGGCATGGCAACGTAGCAATGTTACAATGTCAAAGTTTGACGTTTGAATGTGAATATTAAAATTTGAGGTTATGCTCTTTTGGTGTTGACTTGTATTGGAATTTTTAATATTTGTATGCAAACGTCAAACTTTGACATTGCAACGTTGCCATTTTTTTAAAGATATTTTTAGCAGGTACAACCAAGGTCCAACTATAACATTAAAGAAAGGGCTTCAAGTCGATTATAAATACCCTATTCAACATACTAAAAGTCCCCACTGTTTTGACCGATTCGCCATCTTGTTATATGCCATTTGTTTTTCTTGCGATGCAGTCGGAAAGTAGGGTACTTTTAGTATGTTTAATAAAGCACATACACACGTCTTTTCACCTTTCAGCTTGCTCGGAATTAATTTCTAAAACGACTATTTTGGTTTTTTTAAAACACTAAAGGGCAATTATTCACTCTCGAAGAAATTTTTTGTTATTTAACGATTACATAAAGTAAAATTAAAGCACGAGCGAGTTGTAAAAAATATTACATTAATAAGTTTTGCAAGTACAAATGCTGTTGTTGACGTGAACATCATTTAAAAAGTTGGAAGAGAAAAGTTAACGACGAGGAGTTTTTGACTGTGTGGATGTGTGTGTGTGTATAAAAAAAAACGTGAGACGATATAGGGAGACCATTAAGATTGTGTTTATGACAAAAATGTGACTTCTATACGGAATAAGTTAGAACAAAAAAAAAGAGAAGTTATAGAAATCGATACCATTAAAAAATAAAAGAAGAAGAAAGGAAAGTTTGTTGAAATTTCAAATTGAATTTTTTAAAATTAAAAAAGTTAAAACGGATTTGCGATATGTGAAATTCACATTTATATTCATCCACTAAAGTGGATCGAAGATCAAATAATTGACTTTGGGTGAAAAGAGATAGAACTTGTTCAACAAAAGCTGCCCTGATAACATAAGCACTTTGACTGATAAATGCTCCTTCCATAGGCTTATTATGTTGAGATTTATAGGTTTAATCGGTTAATCAAAAAACTTTTTTCTGAATCATAGATACATATATAAATAATTTATTTCCTACCCCTATCACATTTCTCTATCCTTAGTATTAATAATCAGTTTTAGTGGCATTAATTAAGTTTAGAAGCAGTCACTATTATCTTCAGAAGCAAATAATGTTTTAGAAAAAACTTTGGTGGAGTGAATTAAATTTTTGTTTATTCAAAAAGTATATTATACAATAATCCTCTATCTCCTCTTCAAGTATTTCAACCCATATTCTGGTAAATACTTTTTTATGGTCTTCTTCCATGCTTTTGAATTATAGCCAAACCTGAAAAGATGGTCTAGAACGTCAGGCTTACACGCCCACCATTACTAAAGTCTGTGGTTCAATTAATTCTCTACCTTGGAGCACAAATTAAAATCTCTTTACACGTGGTAAGACTTGTAAGCCATTGGCTCTTGTACTAGTCGGCTGTCCTCAATAGATCGCCCAGGGGTTATAGCCATGACCTATTGGAAAAAGGAAAGACCAGCCTTATTTTTAACATATTTCTTTCAGCAGCTCTTTTATACTTTTGCTTTTTTGCCAGCTGGAATCTGTCGTAGAACTAAAGTACACGGTTCAATTACCTGACCGGAGTATAAGAAATTCATATTCTTCTTCCTAATCGAGGGATCGTCTACGAGTGGTAGTGTAGTCAGGGACAGGCTTAATGAGGGAAGAACAAGGAGACTTGTTAAGTTTTTCCAGCACTTTTGCAGAACCTCATCAGGTTTGTTACTTTCTTGCGGAGCATTATTGGCGTCTCTAAATGCGGGGTCACGTCTGCTCACCGCACCAAGCAACTCTCGTAGCATCGCAGTTAGCATCGCACTAAAACAATGGACGGAGCAAGTGTCTCAATGTGTCTGCTCTGATTTAAAACAATGCTTATATTTTCTCGGTGCGGTGCTAAGTGCGCTGCTAGGGGCAGTGCGCCACTGTAGCCACTTCAAAATCTCTTGATGATATCGATACCATTCTTAGGTTCTTACAGTTGTACGACTTTGCTTGTTGTCCTTTTTCTTCGAGACTATTTATTTAACTTTGGAAATAAACCATAAAATGTCTAAGGCCTAGGAGGGTAGATCAGTTTCAGCCACGTGGTGTACGTGTGCAATTTTATAAATTATATTCAGACACCCTGTCGATTGCTGTGCTCAAATTAGGCTTCCTATTTTTGTAGAGGTTTATCGTCTTTTATAAGGTCATAAAGTCGTCAGAGAAAACAGATCGGAGCTGTACTAAGGTCTCTGTATCAATAGTTAAAGTTTTATCCCTGCAAGACGATTCTCAGGCTTCGATGTTCTGAAAATAAAATTCGAAGTTTCAGTAGCAGAGTTAGATATTTATTTATTTAGATGTATAAACAAAATTCTATGTAACTGAGTGTTTTTTAGAAGAGTTTTTTGGGGTTCTATCATCTTTTGTAAGAGGGAGGAGGTGGAAAGGTCCCGTTTTTTGGAGTTTTGGAGTTTGGAGCTTATATCTCGAAAGCGGTCGGTTCTAGGCAAAAAATTATTCTTAGTAAAATTGAAGGTTATCAAATTTCTTACAAGATTGTTCCTATTCATTTTTTCTATATTCTTTATAGTTTTTGAAATATCCGCCAACAAAAAGTGTTAATGTATGAACAAAAAATTTTTTGCCTCACATTTCTCGTCAAACTTTTGCCTCTAGCACCTCAGTCCTTCGTTTTACTGTAAAAGTCTTCAGAAAAGAAATTGTAGAACCTTAAATTTCTTTCTTATTTTACCTTCAACTTGTACGGAGTTATAGCAATTAGAAAATGTTTGTGGGCGTATATCTCGAAAACTATTAGGAAAAGAGAAAAAATAATGACAAACAATCTTGTAGAAAATTTGATAAGCTTCCATTTACTAAAATATTCTTTTCCCTAGGACCCACCGTTTCTGAGTTATAAGCGAACAACCCTAAGAAACGGGGCTTTTCTCTTCCCAATCCTAGGGATTGGGAACTTTTAGTATTTTTATCTCCTAAAATACTTCAAACACATTCCTAAAGAAATGTCATGTACACCCCTTTTTTTTCATTGCGTCTTTCCCCTATATAAGTCGGCCTTTAGAGGCCCGGAAGTAAAATGAAAGCCAACCCGAAGAAATATTATTGAATGTTGACTTTTTGTTCATTAAGTTGAACTGATGAAATAAGCGTTCAGCCATCATAGTTTATGCATTTAATAATTCACAAGTAAATTACATTAACAGATCGGTATATTGATCGTGGAACTCGAGTTCGCAATTATATACTTTTTGAATAAAAAAGTAATCGGGAAAATATTCGATTGTGAAGTAAAAACGAATAAAGAAATAGGTTGTTGTTTGACCTGTGAAAGATGTTCCAGTTTCAGGCTGTTTACTAATACCGTTTATTGAGGTTTATTAAGACAAGAGTAAAAGTCTTTAAATAGCAGAGGAGCGTTTTTTAAGATTTTCCAACAAATTTTTTTATTTTTTACCTGAGTGAACTCATTTTTCCACACATTTGATTATAATAGCCCAATTAGGGCCTTAAAGACCCGAGAATACAGAAAAGAGTTTGGTTTTAAAGATGCAATCAAAGAAGCCTACTCAATGCTTGTCATCAGCCGCCATCAGCCATCGTTTGAAACGTGAAAAGGTCGCTTATTGAGTTTCCACTAGAATTGACAAAATCCCTCCATTGACTGGCTAACTTTTCATTTAGTACCTATTTATATCCAATTAATAATCGTGTGTAGCCAAAAGAAAAAACAATTGCGAAACATTTTGTAAACCGCCATTATACTTTTACAAATCAACAACCTTAAATTAATTATTTAATTTTTTTGTTGCAAAAAGGTATCCTGAGGGTTTTAAAGTTTATAAAACACGTTAATTTAAATTTATTTGTTGTTTTATTCCGTTACAATTGTTTGATAAATTTAAATTAACTTTTGATATAAAACAACTTTGTTGATTTTGCGATGGGATTTTGGTTAATATTACTCAAATAATTACATGAGAAAAACTTTTTCTCTCATTTTACACACATATATACGCCAAGTTGGAAATTACATTATAATTTAAATGACTAGTTATTGAAAGGAATTTTAATAACTTTCTTTCATTTGTTTTTATTTCAAAAGTATAAATAAATTGAAATTTTGTTACTCTAGCTTTGCTTTGGGGTAGTTTTTGTAATTAAGTAAAAAGTTTTTATAGTCACTCTATTATATACAGGATGTTTTATTCAACCGGGGTTACTATACTCTGTCCACTGAACAAATGCAGCTAAGCCCCTCCCCACTAAAAACTCACTCCTCCATAGGAAGAAATGGGTAAAAACATGCCTCAATCCTAAGAGAAATGGAAGAATACTCCATACTTAGTATGGTGTCTGACAATAACCAAACCATCGAAGAAAACTACGTAATAAACATTTCGACAAGGGAAGAATGGGAATGAAAGGCAATCAAAATGAATAGACTTGTATTCTATACAGACGGCTCTAAAAACCCAACAGGCACAGCAGCTGGAATCATCGCGGGGACGGGAACAAGAGACAAGGGGTAATCTTAAGCCTCGGGGAGCACGTAACCGTCTTCCAAGGAGAAATTTAAGCCATCTCAACATGTGCGCTCTATCTAACAATTCTGTTAGACAGATGATGTCACAACAAACGAATCGTCGTAGCATCTGACAGCCAAGCAGCCTTAAAAGCGCTGAACGCCTGTGAGGTGAGGTCCGGACTAGCAACGGACTGCATCCGCAGACTGAATGCTCTAGCGGGGACAAATTTCCAGGGAACGAGAAAGCGGACGATCTGGCTAAAGAGGGCAGCAAAATAAGACACATTAGACCAGAACCCGCCTTTTGCATTTCATATGAAGTGGCAAAGAGAGAAGTAAAGCCACTTCTAAGGAAGTGGCATATTAAACACTGGAGGGAAACTCCTGGATAGGGACATTCTAAAGCCCTACTGGAGAAACCCTCTGACAACAGAATTCGCTCTCTACTCAGAATGAGCAGAGATGAACTACAACTGGCAACGGCAATAATAACGGGCCATTGTCCGCTTAAAAAGCTCCTAATACGATGGGACTAGAAGAAGACCTTCTATGCAGAAGATGTGCAGAGGAGAAAGAAACTCAAACTCATTTTCTGCTATACTGTGAGGCTTTCACAAGAAATCGTTCCAGCATTCTCGGGAAAGAGAAGATGCTTCTTTAAGAAAATATTGTTCAGGACACAAGTCAGCTGATCGAGTGCTCATACTCTCCGCATAGGTGCTAGGTGTTAAGGTGCAGAGAGTATGAGCACTCGATCAACTGTTGGGAGCTGTTCAGTGTTCTGAAAAGGGCCATTGTGCTTACATCTTATCGATGGTCAACGTTAAGCAGATTTTGATAGGGAACTTCGGTCTTTGAACTTGAAAAGGTAATCTGAACCAGTGAGGGAGGTGGGAGTTATAAAAACTGTTTCGCCTTGCCCATATTCAGTAAAAATAGCGGCTTCAACAAGTTTGTTATAAAGAGCCTATACCCGAAGTCCGATCTGACAGTTTGGAAGGATTTAAATTGTTCAGAAAGTCTATAGGTGTTTCAACCTTTAAGGAAATATTGTTCGGGACACAGGCCAGCTGATCGAGTGCTCATACTCTCTGTCTAGGTTCTAGGTGTTAAGGTGCAGAGAGTATGAGCACTCGATCAACTGTGGGGAGCTGTTCAGTGTTCTGAAAAGGGCCATTGTGCTTACATCTTATCGATGGTCAACGTAAAGCAGATTTTGATAGGGAACTTCGGTCTTTGAACTTGAAAAGGTAATCTGAACCAGTGAGGGAGGTGGGAGTTATAAAAACTGTTTCGCCTTGCCCATATTCAGTAAAAATAGCGGCTTCAACAAGTTTGTTATAAAGAGCCTATACCCAAAGTCCTATCTGACAGTTTGGAAGGATTTAAATTGTTCAGAAAGTCTATAGGTGTTTCAACCTTTAAGGAAATATTGTTCAGGACACAGGCCAGCTGATCGAGTGCTCATACTCTCTGCCTAGGTTTTAGGTGTTAAGGTGCAGAGAGTATGAGCACTCGATCAACTGTGGGGAGCTGTTCAGTGTTCTGAAAAGGGCCATTGTGCTTACATCTTATCGATGGTCAACGTAAAGCAGATTTTGATAGGGAATTTCGGTCTTTGAACTTGAAAAGGTAATCTGAACCAGTGAGGGAGGTGGGAGTTATAAAAACTGTTTCGCCTTGTCCATATTCAGTAAAAATAGCGGCTTCAACAATGATCGAGTGCTCATACTCTCCGCCTAGGTGCTAGGTGTCAAGGTGCAGAGAGTATGAGCACTCGATCAACTGTTGGGAGCTGTTCAGTGTCTTGAAAGAGGGTATTACATCATGCTTACATAATCAAATTTATTAAAACATAATTGAAAGCACCCTGTATATCCGCAACATGCTCACATAATGCATTTTTTATTCAAATATAAATTTTTTTGCAACCCCCGTATAGGTTTAGACGTCTTATTGAGAAAAGAAACGCCAAACCATTAGGAGCGAAAACGTGTGCTTAAAGAGATCAATCTTGAAAATTTTAGCGTGTGACGGCATTTGGAAACTTTTTTAAACACGTTGAAAAATTTAAAATTGAGGTATATCAAAATAACTTGATTTAAAAGGATCAACATTCAAGTTTCTTTTTTTCCGTTCGCTCTACTTTTCCACATGAAAATATTTTTGCTCGTCGAAATTCGTTTGATTAAAACGTAAGTGGAATTGAAATTGAAGCGATTGTGTATCATCTGATAAATTAGAGATGAAAATAACGAGGTTTTTTTTAATTGAAGGATTTTTTTCAAACTTAAATTTCGTGTCTGTACGTTTTATTGTACTAAAAACATACTAAAGTTTTGTAGTCGATTAATGTAAAAGTTGTTGGACACGCGATACACTCGAAATTTATCTCGAGAATTTTCACTCTGTAATATAAATTAAGATTTCAAGTGATACTTTGAAATGACAATGTTAGCTCAACAAATCACAATTTGTGTGTATCTTTAAAAATTTAGAATAAATCGATACACTTTGTTAACACACACCAAAATAAAAATGGATATAGTTAAAACTCCAACAAGCCGAGTGTTTAAAAAAAGAAAGAAAGGAGAAAAGCGAAGAAAACTTAAAATTCTTTTGTTTAAGGCAAAAGAATGAAAAATTTTGTTGATGGTTGCCATTTATTTTAAATTTTTATTAAAATATCTCTTTTTAAATATAAAACACGCGAGATTAAACTTTGAAAATGTACGGCTCTATTGATCAATTGCGAGGGTCAGATTAAAAATTTTTACATCAAAGCATTGACTATAAACTATCTAAATAAGACTCGAAAGTAAACGGGGCTAGGACGGCCGCGAAAAACCGTCTCGATAGCAGGTGGCACTCGAACTGCTTTACAGACTCGAATCTCCCACCCTACCTTTCAGTTTCATGATCAGTTACTTCCCAACTACCGAAGTGAATTGTTAAAAATGGAGAAAGAAAAATATGACTACAAATGCGCTTTTGTGAAGTGTGATAACAAACATACAAAAAGTACTAAATTATCATTTTTTAAATTTCCCATTAGTGATAAATATAGAGTTAATGAATGGGTAAAAAATTCAGGCAATATTCGTTTAACGGATAAGGATATTAATGAATTAAAGTATACAAGACTATGTGAAAAACACTTTTCCGAACGTGACATTATAGTGACAAGTAGAAACAAACATTTAACTAAAACCGCTGTTCCTATAAAATACATTGATGAAGGTAAGTTTTAATTTTAATTTTGCCAATTTTGATTAAACTTAATGTGTTTGTTGGTTCGTAGAAGAATTATCACCTCCCCCTTCAAAAAGAATTCGCAAAGATACGTCGATGCAAAGCGATCCAAGTATTTCTCAGTTGCCCCAGGTTTTAAAAACATACCAAGGCAAAAGTGGAATTAAAAATATTGTTGACCATAACAAACTAATCAACAATGAATCTTCTTCAGAAGCTAGTAGTAGAATTTTAAATTTGCCGTCCTTAAAACTGACTCCGAAATGTCGTAAACTAAAATATAAAATTCGCGATTTAAGAAAAGAAATGCGTTCTCATAAAAAAAAGATAACGAGATTAAAGAAACGCGCTTCTGAAAAACCAAAAAAATCTATTTTTCAAGTAATTATGTCTTTTTTAAGTTTCAAGAGTCCCGCCGTAAAAACTTTTGTTGCAATGCAATTGTTCCATAAACTTAAAACACCTTGGACCAAAAAACAAAAAGAGTTAGCTTTAAGTATTTATTACAAATCACCTTCAACGTATCGATTTCTACGCGTTAGTTTAAAATTTGCATTGCCATCGGTAAGAACTATTAATAATTGGTTGAAAATAGCAAACATTAGCACGGGAGTAAATTCGGAATTAATAAAACAGCTGTCTAAAAAAGCGAAGACCATGAATGATAGAGAAAGACAAGTAGTACTTTTAATGGACGAAATTTCGTTAAAAAAAGACTTACGGGTCAATTGGGCTCTAGATGAAATTGAAGGTTACGAAGATTTGGGACATTTGCAAAAATCTAGCAAGTTAGCGAATACTGCTCTAGTTTTTTACATTCGAGGCCTTTTTTATCGTTGGAAGTTTCCATTTTGTTTCTTCGCTAGTTCAGGTCCTACATCTAAAGACCGGTTAAAATTATTAGTTACTGCGGTAATCGAAAAACTATTTTCAATTTCATTTAAAGTTAGAGCAATTGTTTGTGATCAAGGATCTAATAACCGAGGAACATTTTCACTTTTAGGCGCCGATAAGGCAAATCCGTATTTTATTGTAAATGAACAGAAAATTTATACAATATATGATGTGCCCCATTTAATAAAATCGGTTAGAAATAATCTGATGAATATGAAGTCAGCTTTCGTAGTTAACGGTCGTAAAATTTCTTGGGAAGATATCATAGCAGTATACGAGGTAGATCAAAAGAGTGGAACGACTCGAGCTCTCCATAAAATTACCCAAGTCCATCTAACGCCTAATAGCTTCCAAAAAATGAGGGTGAAATATGCGACGCAAATTTTTAGTCATACTATGTCATCTGCTATACGAACAGCGGTAAAAATACAACAAATAATCAGCGATAGTGCTAGTGATACTGCCGAGTTTATAGAATCTATGAACAATATATTTGATGCTCTGAACAGTAAACATTTAAAAGATCCAAATAGAAATAAGCGTCCATTATCTATTTTCGATACAAAACCGGAAAATACTTTGAAAGATGCAAAGCAATTATTTGCAAACGTTGAAATGTTATCAAAGAATTCAAAAGTTAGAGCAAATGTTTATTGCATTGACGGTTTTATTTTGACAATTACTGCGGTATTATTACTTTGGGAAGATCTAAAAAAAGAAGAAGTGAAATATTTACCAACATCACATCTTAATCAAGATCCTCTGGAAAACTTTTTTTCTGTGATACGCACGAGAGGTGGTTATAATCCATATCCAACTCTCCAAGAATTCAGAATTGCTATGCAACATAACATGCACATCAGACTTCAGAATGATGTCAACTCCAGTAATTGTGAAGCAGACGAAGATGTGCAGTATCTGGAGTTGAGTGAATTGAAAAATATATCGGAGCAAAAATTTTCCTCAACAGGTGCAGAACGTTTAGATGAATTGGAAATGGAAACATCAGAATTACAAGTCGATGAGCTAGAAGGTAGTTGGATCTTATTTACTGAAATTCAAAATTTTAATCAGTGTTTTACTTTTACAGAAATATGCAGTGAACATCAATCTCAAATGTTAGTTTCAAATTTAGAGATTTCGACACCATCATTGGAAAATTGTAGCAATGCTTATGTTGCTGGATATCTAGCGTATTGGATTATTAAAAAATACAACTGCGACCATTGCAAAATTGCTCTTTTGAAATCAGAAGGTGATCCAATAGAAGATAGAGAGCTATTAATTTTTTACAAAGATTTTAATTTAACAGAAATAAGGTATCTGAAACGACCTTCGGATGGATTTTGTGCCTTAAATCAATTGTTTTTGTCAAACTTTTTAAAATTGTATGATAAATACAAATTGTGTAAAAAGTTTACCGCCGAAATGAAAAGAGAGCTTAAAATTTTGTTCGATCTTTTTTGTAAGAAATATGATTTCAACTGGAATTGTGAAGTGCACGTTGATTCACTAATTAAATTTTTTATTAAATTGATTACAAATAGAGTTCACAGAAATTTAATCCAAAAAACAAATCTCAGTGCTAACCATAAAATTCGGACTTTATCCAATAAATAGATACTGTTACTTTCTGATACTGTTGTGTCTTTCCAACTGTATGGACGTTGAATTACCGAATAAACAATTTGCAAATTTATAATAAGTGCAATTTTATTATTTCATGTGCAATTTCATATTTATTTTTGTTTTGGAAATTCAAAATATAATAAAGTATCTTGTTAAGAATATGAAATAAATGAAAATTTCCTTTTCACAAATTTTAGATTTCCGATCCTCTCAATTGTATTTAAAACTTTAAACCTTTTTTTATTGTCAGAGTTGCAAAAATTTTAATCCATTGCAGATTTCAAACAGCTTTTCTTAGAAAAAGATAAAATTTTGCAAGAAGGTTAGGTAGTTTAAAAATTTAAAAACGGATGTTGGATAATATTGTAAATAAAGTTTTAAATAACAAAACTAAGCAATTTAATATAAAAAAAAAATTTTTTGATTTTTTTTTAAGTCAAAAAAAGTACAAAAAAATTGTGAAGACAGATTTAAAGAATTCGCAGCTTCAAGCAGCAAACTTTAGTATGAAACGAACTTAACACGATTTCTCCCGACAGACTAGAATAGAAATTGTCGTGTTTCGATGTTTAGCGGGTTGCAATTATTATTTAAATACACAGCGATAAGAAAAACTTGGAAAAACTAAACCTCGGTCGACTGGGTGCATTCTTATACCGTTCAGTTTCCGGTCTTATTTAGATAGTTTATAGTCAATGATCAAAGTCAGCTGTGAGCAATTAAAAATTTAACGAAAACTCGACTCGAAGTTTGAAAACTTGTCTAAAATGTGAAGACAAATAAAAATAAGTTTTTCAAACCAACTCTTGATTGTATGGCATTTTCTAATCTTTTGACTTTTTTTCTGAGACAAACAAATCTGAGCAATTGAAGGAGGTGGAAAGGTCCTATTTTTGGCGTTTTCGAGTTCTAGAGAAAAAAATTTCTAGCAAATTAAATTTCCTACAAGCTTGTTTCTATTTTTTATAGTTTTTGAGATATGCATCAGCAAACATTTTTAAATTTCTACAACCGTGTACTAGTTGAAGATAAAATAGTAAAGGAAATTTAATGCTCTACAATTTCTTTTCTGGAGACTTTTACTGTAAAACCAAGAGTTGAGGTGTTAGAGGCAAAAGTTTGACGAAAACGTGAGGAAACCTTTTTTTTCATACATGGACGATTTTTGCGGTCGGATAAATCAAAAACTATGAGGAATACAGGAAAAATGAATAAGAACAATGTTGTAGAAAATTTTATAAGTTTTTATTTTATTCCAAGTAACTTTTCCCTAAAACACATCGTTTTCGAGATATAAACGAAAATCCCAAAATCGAGACCTTTCCACCTCCTTTCACCCTTAGCTATTATATAGCTAGTACTCGGGACTTTTAGTATTTTTACCTCTTAACTACTCCAAACACATTCATCAAAAAAAAATCCACCCTCTTCCATGACCTCTATAACCCCTTCGTCGACTAGGACTAGACTATAAAGGTCGCACTACACACATATGCTAACCTTCCAGTTTGGCCTGTGCAGGTGCAAACTGTGAAGGCCGACCTAAATACACCAAACTGGAACCTGAACGATGTCCAGGCGATGGCTTGGTCTATGCAAGCAGCATGCACAGGCCAAACCGGAAGAAAAGCCTATGTGTGTGGCGCAAGCTTAACCCGGCATCCGACAGGTGAACATTTGTTATGAGTTCCGACAGGTGGGGTGTAACAAACCCAAAACTTAAAATAACCGTTTCGTATATCTGTATTCAATTTTTTTGGAAAGTCTAAGTATTTTATATCGTCAGGTACATTATATTAATCAGTAAAACAAAAATTTTTGCCAAAAAGACTTTACTTTGGCTTCATAACACAAATTGCTAATTACAACGTGTTTTTTTCGCTAAGAAACAAAGCAGTTAACTATTTATTTTATATAAAATGTTTGAAACATACAAATAATTTAAAAAAACACAAAATTAAAAAGGCAATTCTATATTTTTCAATAAAAAAACCCGCATGTAATTTAATCCAATAGCAAAAAAGTTATTAGTTGTTAAAGTTAATACAATTTTGCCATGTGTGAGAGAGAGACAGATATATAAAAATGCGTCAAAAACTTCACACACGCACTTAATTTTTCAATTTTGAGCCCAAGGACAGTATGAAATCCTCTCGTGTTGATTAGACCTTCTCTTTTTGGGGAGTGATTTGGGATTTCTACCCAAAACATAAAGAAAAAAAAACTCACGAGTTCCGACAGGTGGGGTGTGACAAACCCAACTCGGTTTTGAAACAGTACTACTGCCACAATCTCAATTTTTTGACTGCGGTGTTTGCTTTAACCCATATTTGACCAAGGGGTGAAAAAATGATTTCAAAAGGTTTATATTGTTGTTAGTTACCCATTAGTGCATAATTAAGAAAAATTTGTAACTATTTTTTTTTTAATTTTCGCCATAAGGCCAAAAACCACTGGTGCGTTTTCGCACCATTGGTAAAATATGAGTTCTTTTAAATTATTTTCGTTTCGATTAACTTTAGTTTTATTTCTGAATATTCTTACACAAAAAAATATTATAGTAACAAATAGTAATTATTGTGATTAATAATTGCGTTTATTTTGTATGATAAACTTCAAAGCATTCTGCATGAAGATGCACATTCCATCTTTTACAAAGAAATATTGTGTGATTGTGATACTCTTTACACCGTCTTCTGCATTTTGTGGCACTTTTCACTATTAGATGTCCAATGTTATCATATCTCTAATGTCATCATGCACTTTTGATGAAGATGGTTTAGGATTATTAGTTTCCAACTTCAGTAACCCAACTGCGATATACGATTTGAAATCTAAGAGCGGCATTTTTTTTAAATGTGTTTTGTTGTAAATTTTCCACGCATTCACGATGGAACTATCAATTCCGTTGATAAATAAAGGCCACCACCATTTTCTTCCGACTGTCATACGTATTCGTAGATTTGCAATTCCGTTGTCGTGTAAATCGACACCTCCCATATTTTTATTATATACGAGTAATTATCTTGATTGCATTTGGTTGTGGAATTGTAACTTCCTTTTTATCCTTCCTACTATATCTCCTTGTAGTTGATGTAGGTTCTACATTTAATTGGTTACTGATTACACTCACTACTGCATTATCATTCCAGCGAAGTAAGCATATTCCAGTATTTTCATCAAATGCAACATTAAACGTTCCTGTAGGTTTTTTAGAAATTGCCTTGATTGGTTGTAGAGGGCAATGAGCTGTCCTGTTTTCTCTGATTGTACCCGTAGCGTAAAATCCTTTTTTAGTAAGAGTAACTACATAGTAACTTATACGAGGAAAAGAAATTATCAAAAAATACTTGGTGGTTTTTACTATCTCCCACAGTTTCCAGCAAATCCAACACAACTAGTCCACACATCCCTACTTCCTATTTTGTTTCCAATTCATCCACAACCTCTTCCAATGCAGCTTCCAGCTCTCTTTGCGTCAAAAACTTCATGTTGAAACAAACGTAACACACAACAAAAACACAGTAGTTCACAAGCGAAATTACAAACTTGAACTGATGCAAAGTTTTGTAAGTGATCTGAAAATTTTTTCTTCGATAACAATGTTCATAATATTTATGTTTTCTGCCAATGGTGCGTTATCGCACCACCTCTGTTTACCGCCGTTTTACAAAGCATTGAAAAAGAAATTGGTAACTCTAGCTACAGTAGTATCTTTGTTTATCATTTCTCATTACTATTCTACTTCAAGATAAACAAAATATAGTTTTAGTAAATAATTATCCCAACACAAAAACCGGTTGTAAAAAATTACATTATTTGTCTACTTTCAAGAATTTAAAAAACCAAATAAAACCGCGAAATTGGAAATTTTAAAAATGTTAATCCTTTTTTTGAACCTTATACTGTAATGTGAGTAAGCTAAAACAAATTAAAGTGTTATAGTTAATTTGCAATAAATTGTTAAAGCATGTGGTGCGTTTTCGCACCAGTGGTCAAAAATGGGTTAATATGTAGAATAATATGTTTTTAAAAGCTATTGATGGCCTGTAGTCGATTGGAGCGATATTTGAATGTTTGCTATGCAGTTTTCGAGCGCTGGGGTTTGTCACACCCCACGTGTCGGATGCCGGGTTAAGATAAATATGTATTGTAAAATTGGCCCTAGGACTATCAAACCAATTAATATTCTCGTTCGTTCTCAGACTTCAATATTGTATTTCTGGAGATAGTTTTTCCGTTTCTATTTCCACATTATTGTACTGATGCTTACCGACCTGAATAGATCAAACCGGAGCCTGACCGATGATGTCCAGACGCTCCGGTTTGGTCTATGCAGGCAACCTGCACAAACTAAACCAGAAGACAAGCCTGAGTGTGTGGCGCAGTCTTAATAATAAATGTGTATTGTAAAATCGGTCCTAGGACTATCAAACCAATTAATAATCTTCTTCGTTCTCAGACTTCAATATTGTATTTCTGGAGATAGTTTTTCCGTTTCTATTTGCACATTCTTGTACTGATGCTAACCGACCTGAAAAGATCAAACCAGAGCCTGACCGATGCCGATGGCCAGACGCTCCGGTTTGGTCTATGCAGGCAACCTGCACAAGCTAAACCAGAAGACAAACCTGAGTGTGTGGCGCAGTCTTAATAATAAATGTGTATTGTAGAATCGGTCCTAGGACTATCAAACCAATTAATATTCTTTTTCGTTCTCAGACTTCCATATTGTATTTCTGGAGATAGTTTTTCCGTTTCTATTTGCACATTCTTGTACTGATGCTAACCGACCTGAAAAGATCAAACCAGAGCCTGACCGATGCCGATGGCCAGACGCTCCGGTTTGGTCTATGCAGGCAACCTGCACAAGCTAAACCAGAAGACAAACCTGAGTGTGTGGCGCAGTCTTAATAATAAATGTGTATTGTAGAATCGGTCCTAGGACTATCAAACCAATTAATATTCTTTTTCGTTCTCAGACTTCCATATTGTATTTCTGGAGATAGTTTTTCCGTTTCTATTTGCACATTCTTGTACTGATGCTAACCGACCTGAAAAGATCAAACCAGAGCCTGACCGATGCCGATGGCCAGACGCTCCGGTTTGGTCTATGCAGGCAACCTGCACAAGCTAAACCAGAAGACAAACCTGAGTGTGTGGCGCAGTCTTAATAATAAATGTGTATTGTAGAATCGGTCCTAGGACTACCAAATCAATTAATATTCTTCTTCCTTCTCAGACTTCATTATTCCATTTCTGGAGATAGTTTTTCCGTTTCAATTTCCACATTATTCTGCCGATGCTTACAAGACAATCGTGACTATAAGGGGGCTGTCAGACTGACGATTTTCAGCGAACGTCACAGACCGATAAAATTTTAAACAAGTGATTTTGATTATCATTAGGCACACAGCATCGACAGTCATCGATAATTCGATAATGGTCGGTATCCCTCACTCGCTGACGATTCACCGTTTGTCTGACAGTTGCCTAATTGTATTCAAAATCACCTGTTTAAAATTTTGGTCGCTCTATGACGGTCGCTGAAAAGCGTCTGTCTGACAGCCCCCTTATAGCTTCTAAGTGGTTGGTTGCGACGACGCACCGCACCTCGCCTAAAAATAAATAATGCGTTGTTTTATTTAATAGTACTGGGTCATAAATGCGCGCTATGCGTGCTCTCTGTTTTTCTGTTTCTCTCTCTATTTCTTCTCCCCCCTCCCCCTCACTCTTGTTAAGATGACAGATGGAATGACAAATAAAATGAGATATTTGATGACAGAAGAGATGTCAGATTACATGACCAATTGTATGACAGATTAAATAACATGTTTGATGACAGATGACCCCCCCTTCTTGACATATGAAATTACAGATGAAATAATATGGCATGACACATGATCCCCCCTCATTCCACTCTCTTTGCCTTTCTTTGGCTCTCTCTTACCACCCTCTCTATACTTCTCTATATTTCACTTTTCTCACTCTCTTTCAATCTATTTTGGTCTATATGTCTGTCTCTTTCGGACCTTACTGCGCATTTCCTGTGACACATGTTTTTGTTATAGGATTCTAGGCGAGAGTACTAGGCTTCAGGGACAGTATCATGTAAAACAATGTTTCATTTTATTTATTTAATAAAATGGGATATTTGATGCCAGAAGAGATGTCAGATTACATGACAAATTGTATGACAGATTAAATAACATGTTTGATGACAGATGACCCCCCCCCTTCTTGACATATGAAATTACAGATGAAATATATGGCATGACTAATGACCCCCCCTCATTCCACTCTCTTTGCCTTTCTCTGTCTCTCTCTTACCATCCTCTCTATACTTCTCTAAATTCAACTTTTCTCACTCTCTCTCTCAATCTCTTTTTGCCTATATGTCTGTCTCTTTCGGACCTTACTGCGCATTCCCTGTGACACATGTTTTTGTTATAGGATTCTAGGCGAGAGTGCTAGCCTTCAGAGACAGTATCATGTAAAACAATGCTTCATTTACTTTTTCGGTTCGGTGCTAGTGCAGTGCGAGGTGCAGTGCGTCGACATGGCCAATATTTTTAATAATAATTAACTATTCTTTAGGTAAACTCAACTTTTTGGAAGCAAACTATTGTGCTTACTTTTGCACGCTTCTTTAGTAAACAATCGAGCTCTAACATTCTATTGTCATCTTGAGTGTTAAAATACGTTTGAATCGAACCTGCAAATATTCACTAAAAGGGCATTCTAGAGCAAAGACTGAAATATTCAAATGAAATCTTTGGTTATCTTACTCTGAAGGGTATTTAAACCTTTAAAATGGTTCCTAAATGTGCATTGTATGTATAGTGAGCTGCTTTGCATTATATGCATGTCTTTTAAATAAATGAGACTCTCGGAACATTCAAAACACTAAAATTGTCTTTGTGTTGAAAAGTAGGTACTGTAAAATGCAGAAATAGGTTCAGATGGGAGCTATGGAAGCGCAATCGTTAACTGCCAGGACTATTATTCAGACTTCAAATATGATGAAACTATCAAAAGATCTATTTTGAGAAGTTGGATAGACAATGAGCTCGTCAATTTTACATACAAACTACTGTCGCGTCCCTTGTCCATATGTCCATCTACCAACATCTCAATCGATATTTAAAGTCGTCTTTGGCCATTCTAACCACCTGACATGCTCTACTATAATAAATGATGTTAAGATTGCAAACCTTTACCAAATAAAAATATTTAAAATTTTCTCTCTTTTATAAGATATTTTTTTAAAAAGTTAAAGCATAATTTTTAACACCTGAAAGGATATGTAAAAATTTTTGGTAGAAAACTTAAAAATCGTAAAGTTTTTAAAAATATGATACAAAAGTTGATTTTGTTTAAATTTAAAATATCTCCCAACACTGTTTATTGAAAGTTTTCAACCGAGAACGTTCAAAAAGTTGGCAAAACGTAGAAAGAATATTTAAACTTAAAGCTTATCTCCAACCAGAAGCTATAGATCAGAATGAAGTGTTTCAGAAAGATGTGAATCTTGAAAAAGTACATTTTGTTGGTGACATTATAACACACAAAAAAAGAAATTTTTGCATTTTATATCCTTCTGTTTCGAAATTTGTTAAATTTCGATGTGATTTATTTTTTTGTAGCGAAATTTAAATTTTTTCAACAGATTAAGACATGAAAATTCGTTTTGTAACTAACAAATCGCAGTTTGGAATATTTTATGGAAGGGTTGCACAACCCAATCCTATTAAAGCAAGCTCTGGTGATAACGGGTCAGCAATCCCGGCTGTTCTGTCCCATTAGAGACCCTCAGCGGGTCCATTACATAGTTATATACGCATCACACTCACACATGCACGCTCTCACGCGCTACCGACTCTCGCCGCATCTAACCCGCGGCATTTCGAATTGAATTCGAGTGAATCTATCCGCACATACTACTACTTGACAATCTACAAATCGAATCGTTCGGAACATTTTGATGTGCCAAATTTATTTGTGAAAGGTATGAATTCTATTTCACTCACCAATTCAGTTTAATTTAAACAGGGAAGGACAAGGAAAAATTTTGTTATAATCGAGAAAAAAAAATTTTTTTTTATTTCATTTCTCGACGTTTTGAGTCCCCCTGACTTCAAAAATGCAAAAAAAATTTCGGTTTTTTGACTTCGAGTCTGTGTTAACAACCTCTGGAGCAAAAACGACTGACGCATTTTTGAAAAAGTGAGTCAAATTCATTTTTACTTCGCTATAAAATTGTAAACCTAAACCCCAATTTAATTTCAATTTTTTTAATTCAAAATGGCGGCCAATATGGCCGACAAATTATTGTCCCATTTTGTGGTTTTTCCCTTATAACTTGGTCAGTAATTATTATTATAAAAATTTCAAAACGGCATTGTAGAGCCAAAGTATAGGGCTTTCGTCCTAATTCAGTCAATTTTTAAAATAGTTTCAAAATTGCATACTATTAAAGGGCCAAAATAGGTCAAAATTTCATAACGATTTCCTTAAAATCTGGCTTTAGCGTTTTTTTCATTTTTGGATATGTTATAGACAACGTAATTCTCTATCGAACTCTTTATTTTTGATTACTAATATGATGCAGGACTGGAGTTACGATTTTTTGAATGTCAAAAAGTTTTATTTTTACTTGGTTATAAGACAGTAGGTAAACCTGAACCCCAATTTCAATTTTTTATTCAAAATAGTGGCCAATATAGATTGCCCTATTTTGTGGTTTTTCCCTTATAACTTGGTCAGTAATTATTGTTATAAAAATTTCAAAACGGCAATGTACAGCCAAAATATAGGGCTTTCGTCCTAATTCAGTCGATTTTTTAAATAATCTCTTAAAAGACTAACTTTAAAGGGCCAAAATAGGTCTAAATTTTGATAACGATTTTCTTAAACTCTGGCCTTAGCGTTTCTTCATTTTTGGATATGTTAGAGACAACCTAATGCTCTACTGAACTCTTTATTTTTGATTACTTATATGATGCAGGACTGGAGTTATGATTTTTTGATTTTTATGATGTCAGAAAGTCCGTTTGTGTCTGTCGGTCTGTTTGTTACACCTCTGGAGCAAAAACTAATAACGCATTTCTGCAATTGTGAGTCAAATTTATTTTTACTTGGCCATAAGACAGTACACCTGAACCCCAATTTAAATTAAAAATTTCTTTTTTTTTATTCAAAATTGCGGCTAATTTGTGGTGATTGTCCCACTTTATGGTTTTTCTCTCATAACTTGGCCGGTAATTATTATTATAAAAATTTAAAACTGGCATTGTACAGCCCAAATATAGAGCTTTCGTCATAATTTCATACATTTTTAAAATAATTTCAAAATTGTCCAACTTTAAGGGGCCAAAATAAGTCTAAATTTTGATATCGATTTTCTCAAAATCTGGCTTTTGCATTTTTTAAATTTTTAGATATGTTATAAACAACGTAATTCTCTATCGAAGCCTGAATTTTTCAGTACTTTTATGATGCAGAACCGGAGTTATGATTTTTTTAATGTCAAAATTTTCATTAATCTCTAATTTCTTTTGTAATAAAAATGAAAACTTGAAAACTGACAAAAGTATTAATTCTATTAATATCTATTATTAGACACTATTTTCGGTTAACAAAATGCTTCCGGTTAAACCGGAAATTAGAAAAATATTAAATTTTTTTAAAAACACCCTGCATATTTTTAAATATTAAGAAAACTCATAAAATTAACTATCTGGAGACACTCAACACTTTATGCTTTACTTCTAGTTTAACCGGAAATGGGAATAGTACAGTCAGCTTTACAATTAATGGCTATACGCCTAGCAAGAATTTTGGATGCAATCATCATAACACCATCTACCTTAATTGAGGGATAACTTTATTTTGCCAACAAGTAGTAAATCAACAACCTCCCCTTCTGTCCTTTTGTCGTTGTTGGCTACTAACCACCTTGGTGTACAGCCAAGGTGGCCAATAATTGTGAGACTGACTATACGTACTAAAAAGTTCCCCGTATGGCCACGTCCGTTGTTTTAACTAAAAATTTCTTCGCCTAGTTCTTTTTTGTATAAATAACTTTTGTTAAGTTTAAACTTAGTGTAATGTCCCAAATCCAGGGAGTGCTTATTGATGGGGTTGTGGTTTTAGTTTAGTAGTTACGGTGGTTGTTTCGAGTTTAATTGTTTTTCGTTAATTTCCGAGCAAATCTAGTAAGGTCGTAAGGGGAAAGGTTGAGAATTTATATCATTTTTCGATAAGAAGACATAAATCAATACACTACTAATAAAACCCAATGCGGACATTAGTATCATCTTTCTACACTCTCTTATACATTTTTCTCAGCCGGCAGTTGGAACGTATGAATTTACAGTCCCCAAGAGACATCGGAAAGCTCATATATAATCAATAGGAGATACCCGATGTCTGTTCGCAACAGCGGCAACTAAATCATTACGTTTTGGGGGTGTGTAATAGTTAAACGATATTGACTTCTAAATGCTGGAATGATTTGTAAGGTTGCAAGATAATGGGCCTACGGCTTGCTCGTTTTCATCAACCTTTAAGGAACAATAGAGGGTGAATAATTGTGCCATCAAGAAACAGGCGGTGACGGCAGGTAATATGGCACTATGGAGAAAGAGAAAGGTGAATCAACAAAGTTAAACCTTAAACGATCTTAAGAAGTTTTAAACAAAGCCCCATTGTTTTGCTTAACGCTGTAAGACTTTTTTTTTACAACAACAAAAGCGTTATTATTTACAGGAACTAAAAATTGTCACCTACTATTAACTATTCAATTCGTATTCAATTTTAATCTGCCCTAAAGCATACTGCTTTAATCCCCGCAGCCTCATCAGTTTCCCATCTCCGACGGCATTATCACTACCCAATCCTTGCCGCTAATTACTGCAAACTTTGCAACTTCTCCAACTAGAAATCTACTAACGCTGATCACTGTTTAGTGTTTGTTGTTTTGTTGTTTGTTAAACTTCCACCCCTTCTTTTCTTTAACTAAACACGTATGTGTGTTTGCAAAATTCGCTCAGGTAACAATGAAGACGTTTTCATTTCATTTCGGAAGATTCATTTTTTTTAACAAATATCCTCCAATAAACCGTGTTATTGACATTTAAACACACACAATCTAGAAAATAACAGGCAATTTTTACGTTTACGAGCTGAGAACTGCTGTGAATTTGAGTTGATAGCAACCAATCCGGGTCATTTCATTCTGTAGAGCGTCGTACTTTCGATCAATAAACCTCGTACAGCGCAACTCATGCTTTCTCCTCATCCACACACACACACACATACCACACACATTTTTTTCAGATAAAATTTTTTGACAAATTTTTTAAACTTTAAAAAAGCTAGCGAAAATTTTTACATCGAAATTTTTTTAAAAAAGAAATTGAGCATGAAGTGAAGAATGAGCTTACTTACGGTTATGAGATGGAAATTTAACGGAAAAGCGAAAAAAAGAAAAGCGGGTGCGGGGGTAATAAATAATTTTTATAAAAGTTACCTAACACAGTTGTTGCAAGTGGAGTATTTAAAAGATTTTTTAATTAGAAAAGCTAGGGGTGTGTTTTGTAAAAGTTGAGACCACTTCAACAGTGGATAAATTTCAAACTTTTGTAACTTATTCCGCAATGTTGTAATGAAGGAAATTATGAAAGTTTTGGCGAAAGTAGGAAGTATTTTTCTTGTTGTGGAGTTTCTCTTGATACATGGAGATATTTGTTGAGTTTAATTAGAAGCGAGGTGGTGGTAGCAGGAAGGGATTCGTCTTGAGACGGTTGGGTGGTGCTATCTTGTTTTAGGTAATTTCAATTAGGGCACGCTCAACAACCGACAATACGCGCTGAATAAGTTGGCGCTTCGCTAGATTAAATACACAAGTGCAATTAGGATCGAGCCATTCCGGGCGCATTCTTCCGGATTCGTGTTCCGTTATTCTATATTCCGCGTGCGTCCGACAAAGCGCTCTGACACGTGCTCGGCCTTCCGGTTTGATGGGATTAACGGCGTATCGCTAATGATACGCCAGGATGCAAAGATCGACCATACATGAAGGGGGTTTTACGAAAAACCCCTATTGATGAAATGGCTTTTTATTATCCGCAGAGGGTTAAAGTTAAAGTGAGAAGTGACGATAACGCGGGGCATTAAAAAGACCGTTAAAGGGGTGATGACTTTGAGACGATAAAAACACCGTGATCCATAATTGCCACTTTTACAAGAGCTCGGATTACTCTGATAAATTCATAACTTTAACGCCAACTTGCGATTTTTTTTTATTTCTATAAAATCAATTCCAATTATCTTAACTATGCTGTAAAGAAAATCAATTTTCTCGCTCCTATCTCTGGACGAGCACTTGTACCAGTCAGTTTCGTAATCGTTCTCTTCCATATAGTTCGCGTGCCGCTCGGGAACATGAAATCACTCTCAATCAGTCATCGAGTATATATTGAATGGTGATCCATTACCACAAAAAAAATATTTTTTAACCGCCACATCAACTAGCGCTTTCTCATATAAAAAGGAAAAAAAACAACTATACCGCACACAACTTTCTTACAGCTTTTACTACTACATTATGGATAAATTAATGTAATAAGTAAATACATGCGTGTTGTGGAGTAATAAATAAATCCATTTTCAATAAACTACAAGCAACATGACATTATCATAAAATTTCCTACTTTTTCTAATAGACAAAAAAAATGTGAAGCTTTCTTTAAGAAAAATTACAAAATATTAATGCGTCCTGCCATATTAGCTTTAATAATTTTTTATCATTTATTAAGTAATTTTTGTAGGCGGGGAAAAGATTACAGGTTATGAAGATTAAGTAATTATTGGTCTAAAAGAATATTTTTAGAACTACACTATAATTACATTAAAAATTTATTAACTTGCTGTTTTGGAGCTACCCCACGACGAAAGGAAATAGTCTTGTCAGAAAATTCGACTCCTCCAGTTTTAGACTGATTTTAACTTACACACTGAAAGCGTCTCTTGGTTGTTCTTCCAGCCTGTCTGCATACTTGATTCTCTGTATATGACTGTCTTCCTGCCTGTCCAGTGCACGTTTCTATGCCAGTCTTCTTGTTCATTTTTTCTTCAGTACGCCGTTCTGATTACTGATTACCCACTTTTTTGTACGTCTCTCTAAATGTCTGTATGTCACTATAAATATCTGCAATTCTTATGATCTAAAACTATCATCATCAAAGACATCTAAGAATTTCTATATGCCTTTTTGAATATCTGTAAGCCTCTCTGCATGTCTGTATATCTAACAGCTGTATGTCACTGTGAATATCTACATGTCTTGTTAAGATCTAAAACGCAGCCTTGTCAAGGATCTTCAATGACTCTGAATTGCTGTATGCTTGTCTAAATGTCTGTATATCTATTAGCTATATGCCACTATTAATATCTGGAGGTCTAGTGATCTCAAACTCTGTTAGGTCAAGGGCAATCTAGAACTCTGAATGTCTGTATACCTCTATAAATGTCTGTATGCCTTTCGAAATGTCCTTATTGCTATTAGCTGTATGCCATTATGAATATCTGCGTCAATTATGATCTAAAACTCTGCTGGATCAAGGATGCTCAAATGACTCTGAATTGTATGTTTCTTTGAATGTCTATGTGCCTCTCTGAATGCCTCTATACTTTCCTGAATTTCTGTATATCTATTAGCTATATGTAACTATGAACATCTGCAGGTCAAACTCAAACTCTGTATAGTCAAGGGTCATCAAGGACTCTGAATGTCTGTGTACCTCTATGAAAGTCTGTATGCCTTCCTAAATGTCCTTATAGCTACTAGCTGTATGTCACTATGCATATCTGCATGTTTTATGATCTAAAACTCATCTGCCGGGTCAAGGATGCTCAATGACTCTAAATTTCTGTATGCGTTCTTGAACGTCTGTGTGCCTCTCTGAATGCCCGTATACATTCCTGAACGACTGTATATCTATTAGCTATATATCACTATGAATATCTACAGGTCTAGTAATCTCAAACTCTGTCAGGTCAAGGGTCATCAAGGACTCTGAATGTCTGTATACCTCTATAAAAGTCTGTATGCCTTCCTAAATGTCCTTATAGCTACTAGCTGTATGTCTATATGAATATCTGCAGGTTTTATGATCTAACACTCATCTGCCGGGTCAAGGGTGCTCAATGACTCTAAATTTCTGTATGCGTTCTTGAACGTCTGTGTGCCTCTCTGAATGCCTATATACATACCTGAACGACTGTATATCTATTAGCTATATATCACTATGAATATCTACAGGTCTAGTAATCTCAAACTCTGTCAGGTCAAGGGTTATCAAGGACTCTGAATGTCTGTGTACCTCTATGAAAGTCTGTATGCTTTCCTGAATGTCCTTATAGCTATTGGCTGTATGTCACTATGAATATCTGCATCTTCATGTCTTATGATCTAAAATCCGCCAGGTCAAGGATCATTAAGAACTCTGAATTTCTGTATGCGTTCCTGAATGTCTGTATTATGTATTAGCTGTATGTCACTATTATAAATATATGCATATATATCTAATAATCTAAAACTCTACCTGGTCAAGGGTAACTTTGAATATTTATATGCCTCTCTGAATGGCTGTATTATGTATTAGCTGTATGTCACTATTATAAATATATGCATATATATCTAATAATCTAAAACTCTACCTGGTCAAGGGTAACTTTGAATATTTATATGCCTCTCTGAATGGCTGTATTCGTCACCGAATGTCCATAACTGAATAGTTATGGGGTAGTACACAATTTTGCTTTCTTCGCAGGTTGTTAAGGCAGTTACTCTAGATCTATCAGCTAGTCGCTCTGCTTGGTCTCTGATTATCTGCTAGATTTCATGCCCGATTGTTCTAATAGCTTCAGATCTGTTTATTCAGCTATGTGTAGGTGTACGTATATCTTTTTGAACGTCTGCATATGTTCGTCAACCAGTTAGTCGCTTTTCATGTCCGTCTGCTTATTGTTTATTTATCTACTAGCCTTTATACTCAACTGTTCTTCTGTAGTTATACTAATTATTCTTTTATTGGTATTTTAATCCATCTTTCCTTTGGATTATAAATTTTACTATTTTAGTCTCGTAAATTATTTACTAAAGCGGGACTTTCCACCTTAAGTAAAATTTGTACCAATATTTATAAAAAAAAATTCAAGCTTAGTGGAAAATCACTATTAATTTAAGATAACATTATAGCCTTAAAGGGGTACGCATAAAGTCAAACAAATTTGTTTAAGTCAATACAACAGATATGAAATTTATACAAAAGGGGTGTATATTTAACCAAAATAAACAAAAATGTACAAACATACTGGAAGAGTTTGTTGTAGAATTCGAAATAACAATTTTGTAATCGAATTAATAATTTACATAATTTTATTTAGACTTCTTGCAGACTTCAAGTCCATAACTAATTTCTAGACCTACTAAAAAACGGCATGGATCAACCCTACAACCCTACAAGAAATTTTAATTTAAAATACAAGGTGGAAATTAATATTTTTTTGCTTAGAACTTGATGCTATCCAAATCTGTAGATAATTTCTTTCTTTATGCAGCCTTCATATTGCTTAAGTGTGGATTTGGACATTGGACAGCCTTGCTCTAGCATTTACAGTAATATTCAATAATAGCACTTATAATACAGTGAATTCGGAAACCCACGTGATCAATTTGCTAGACAACCACCAACCAAACCAACCAATTGCCTAGCCGGTTGATCATGTGGGTTGAGTGTATTTCAGAAGGCACTGTACTTTAACTGTCTGCCATAGCTTCTCCTTAGGAAAAAATGACGTAGAGAAGCTCAATGGAAACATATGGTTTTCAAGAGGACTTGAAAGAACGACATTAGAAAGGCAAAAATGCCAGTTAACACATTACACCAGCTCATGTAAAAGGATTAATAATTAAAATGCGTCATCTTTTAAAGCTCTTTCAAAAAAAAAACATATTACTTATTTAAAAAAATGAAAAAAGACGATTTTGTGATTTAAACGAGAAAATCTGGTAGCATTTACATGAAAATTCAATTTTATACAGGAAAATTTAAAGATTATTAAATTTTACAATTTTACTTCTAAAAATACTCCAAAAAGAAAATCATTTATGTACGCTGTTTCAAGTTACCATTTATCATTTTTAAATCAAAATTTTTCATCAAACCAATCTTTTATTAGCAATTTAATTTGCGAAGCTGTTCTTTTTAGTTCTCATACAAGAGCCATTTTTTATCCATGTATCATTAGGAGTGATGAAAATTTTTTTTAATATCCATGTACCCTCTTATTTATGTTATTCTCCACGTGCTTGTTTTCTCTCTCAATGAAGACACTGGCCGTTGGCCGTGTCGTGGCATCAGCTTTTGAGTATGAGCAGCAGTACGAGCAAAGCTGTCACATGATTTTTTAAATTTTTCATTAACCTCAAACGTCTGCTCAGCCCATTGAGTAAAAAAATACCCCCTACTCTACCAGGAAAGAGCCATAGCTACTAAAATCGCAACGAGTAAATATAGCGATTTCCGGTCAATTTATCCAAAAGAAATTGTTGCTTATACTCCCACTTATAAGAAAAGATCATGACAGCCAATGATAATGTAAACTCGAGGGAATGAGTGAGTTGCTCATGGATTTCTAAACTGTCATTTCCGTCGCATTTTCTCTTATAGGCAGTGGTTGTTAACCCTCCTTCCGGATGTTTTATGTTCTAAGGCCCAACCTCACTATCATTGGAGTGGACAGAAAATCACTAGAAGGCTCGAAAACTGTTGATTAAGCAACTAAAATATGCCATACTTGGAACCGAATTATTAGCAGTCATGAATTAAAGTGAGGTAAGACTGCGTTTCGAAAAAATTTGAAAAAAGCCATTACATAATTACACACTCAGGCAGACCTTTTTCAATTTTCTAGCACATTTTTGAACTCAAAGGGGCTTCAAAGGTCGCTAACCTGTATAAGTGTATATTAAAAATAAAAATTGTTCTCGAGCATGAAAAAGTAAAACAATGGCTCTTGTATAATATAGGATGGTTGATATGGAACTGATGTATTTGTAATTAATTTAATTTATTTCTCAAAAAATTCCTTCCTTTGTGAAATAAATATGGGAGATGTATAGTCAATTTTTTTAAAGGGTCAACTCAAATCGTTTTCCAGCTGAAATGTGACAAGGAAGGTATTTTTCCACTTTGGTAAACATGTCCGTTCAAATTCTTTGTAAGTTTCTAGTACATACAAATGTCATGTTTAACTTAGACGTTCTTTTATTTTAAGAACGCGTCAGAATATTGACATTTTAAGACGAAAAAATATAAAAAGAAAAATTTCACTTTATATCACAAATATGGTAAAGCTCGACGAGCTTTTACTTTTTTTTTTATATATAAAAAATTTTTTATACTGAAATTTAGGAAAAAATTTAGAAATGAATTTTTCAACAATAAAAATTTTTCTTTTCTTTCTAAATCAATAAGAAAAAATGTCGTGGAACATTTATAAAGCGTTTATGGAGATAAAACAACACGTACGCTTTAAAGATGGATATAGGTTTGAGGAAAACGAGAAAAACTAAAAAAAAATGATAAACAACCAAACTTTTTAAAATTGATTTAAAAAAATTTTCTGTTTGATTTATTAACTGTTTTGAATGTAATTTATCATTTGAATACTTAAAAATTGGTTTTATAAAGGGAAAAATATAAATTTTTACGTTTTACGCAAGGTGGCGGAAAATTCTGTAGACACCAGTGCTACTAGAGTCGGTTGTTCCTTTCTCTAGATGTCGAAAGTTTGGCTGTGAGGAGATTTACTGAAAAAAACGTTTTTAAGGAACGATACTTATCTAGGTAGATGGATCGGCAGGGACTTTTGTTACTTAGAGACCAGAGTATTTTGTTAATATTTCAAAATCAGATGAAAAAATCACGATGTGCCTTTGTGACATCTCAGAATGATCTATTTACAATAGTTTGCTCAAATATCATTGCGATAACTATCGTAGTTTATTAGTTACTAACGAGTAAACGGAACAGGACGGTCCGGGCGTCGCGAGCCCGCTCCTCTCTGTGTCTGTGCTAAATGTGTTACCAATTTTTCAAGTTTGTTCGTTATCTGAATATAGTTTTGTAATGGTACTACAGGTATACTATGTTAAGACTATCGAACGGGGGTTGTAAGCCATCTATATATGCCTTTAAATCTATGTGATTGCTCAGTGCAGTATTAAATTTTTAAATTTTATCCCTTCAATTGTGAAACCTTATAAAACAAAAAAGTAAGCCCTTAAAAATTAATTCAAAATTCCACCCTTTTAACTGTATTAACTACTCTAAAAAGCCCCCAGTATAATCGCCACAAATTTTTTTCTCCTAAAGATTAAGACCCTTCTCTCGTTGTCTCATTACTAATTATTGATCAAACCCCTTAACAGCACTAAATAATTGATCATTATATAACAGATCAAAGAGAAGATTAAGGTTATTTGACGAAGCTACCCTTACAGTTGAGTCACTTTATCTGTATAGTATAGCGATCCGGAGTCTGTAAACAAAATATGCTTTTGTGGAGAATCAAAGATTTGGTTGTAGTCATAGCAACATCTATTCAAGTGAACGTTGTCGTTTGATAAAATCTTTATTTTGAGGTTTTTATTTGATTTATTTTGGTTAAGTTAAGGTATTTGAGGTTTTCTTTATAAATACTAAAAAACATTTACTTTTTTTTATATTTTTCGCCATGTCATTATTGCTAATTACCTACTAAAATATAAAATTAAAGAGTGCAGTTTTAATTGAAATTACTAGTTGCTAATACAATTGGTTAACTTCAGATTTTTGTTCATAATTCAATAGAATAAAGTTAACTAAACTTAAAACTAGACGGGATAATTATTGTGGAGAATGGTGGTTAAATCTGGAGGATTTTAGTTCGTATTGCAATAGATAAATTGAGGTCTTCTAAAAGCTCGTGCTCTATTCCTTTTTTTCGTTTTCGACTCACCCGAATTTCTCACGTTGACGACCATGCTTTTAAATAAAATTGTTGAATGCATTAATTTAACAGCTCTTCCTAAAAGCAGATTTTGTAACCTACGCAGATGGGTTGATGTCTCTATATTCTTATATTTTATCTATTGAGTAGGTATGTACTGCATGCAGCACAGGTTTCTGATGGCGAGCGGTAGGGATAAGTTCTCGCAGATTTGGCCACGTCTCTTTAATAAATTTAAATACGTTTAGTTTTGCGTTGGTGGGGATAAGTACCAATTGACAGTAAAAATATCTTAAAGTGACGAGCTGAGGGGAAGCGCCTTCCTTAAACACGATTGGTTTAAAATAAATTCGTTTGTATCATTGGCTACTAAATTATAAGTAACGAGGCGATTACTATTGCATAGAAGGGAAAAATATCAATTTAGGTATCTGCGCTTCCCCTCAGCTCGTCACTTTAAAATATTTTTACAGTAGGTATCTGAGCATTCCCACCGCTCGCCAACATAATTCTGTCTTGCTATACCTGTTTTTTTTACCGATTTTATTAGTTTTCTGTCGTTCGTGCAGGAGTCGATCTCCAATACCATTTTAGAGCCATTTTTGAACTGAATTTAAGTGAACTGAATAAAAGCATTTTTCACAGGTATCTGAACTTTAACGCACGACTTTAAAGCTGATGATTGGTGTAGTCGCGGTTTCTACATGGACATATTACCTCTGTGTACCTCTGTATTATTGCGATTGAGTTAATATTATTCTGATGACCTCTGGTCACGTTAATGCGAAGACTCACGACTCTCCTAACCCCTTACCCTACCAACGATGTGATGACCTGATGACGGTTTTGGACTAGTCGAGGAATATATTTCGTCAAGACCTATCAAGCTGTCGTTCTAATTTGTCTGAACCCTATTTTATTGACAAACTGGTAACGAAAATTCTCCCTTGTCTCGGCATTTCTCTGTTGGTACAGTCGTACCTCCTCGGAACCACTTAACATGGTTTTATTGACAAGGCGACTGGGTTATTACTGAGAGAGTTTTAGAGGTTTGGTTTTGATGTAGAGCTGTGCCGCTCTCTACTTGACCACCCATTGTTGTCACTATCTGTCAAACTTCCACGAACAGAAGTTATTCTCGTATAGTGGAGATATGAGAGGCAAGAGAAAGCAGATAAGCTGGGGGCTTCGCCCCCTGTTTATTCCCTCTTCGGGAGACCTTAATGTGAGCGATGGAGTCCAAATAGATCTGTGTACGGATGCCACTTGAGTTCCTCGGTAATTTTTAGGAAAATGGTGGTGTTTTTTGGACTTTGGTTTCCAAGGGAAGTACTCACGTAACTTCCAAGAGCGGTGGTCTTAGGCGAAAAGCCAGAGCGGACCGTCGTCCTAGTTGAGTACCCTACGGCGTTCCGGGGGCTTAGCTCCCTGTTTGTTCCCTCTTCGGGAGACCTCAGTATGAACGAGGGAGTCAAAATAGATCTGTGTACTGATAACACTTGAGTTTTTTGGTAATTTTTAGAAAAATGATGGAGTTTTTCTGACTGTGGTTTACAAGGAAAGTACTCAAGTAACTTCGAAGAGCGGTGGTCTTAGGCGACAGCCAGAGCGGACCGTCGTCCTAGTTGAGTAGCCAACTCAATTAGGGGGCTTCGCCCCCTGTTTATTCCCTCGTCGGGAGACCTTTGTGTGAGCGATGGAGTGCAAATAGATCTGTGTACGGGTGCCACTTGAGTTCATCGGCAATTTTTAGGAATATGGTGGTGTTTTTTGGACTTTGGTTTCCAAGGAAAGTACTCACGTAACTTCCAAGAGCGGTGGTCTTAGCCGAAAAGCCAGAGTGGACCGTCGTCCTAGTTGAGTACCCAACGGCGTTCAGGGGGCTTAGCCCCCTGTTTTTTCCCTCTTCGGGAGACCTCAATATGAACGATGGAGTCAAAATAGATCTGTGTACTGATAACTCTTGAGTTTTTTGGTAATTTTTGGGAAAATGATGGTGTTTTTCTGAATGTGGTTTACAAGGAAAGTACTCACGTAACTTCGAAGAGCGGTAGTCTTAGGCGAAAGCCAGAGCAGACCGTCGTCCTAGTTGAGTAGCCAATGGCGTTCAAGGGGCTTTTCCCCCTGTATGTTCCCTCTTCGGGAAACCTCAGTATGAGCGATGGAGTCAAAATAGATCTGTGTACGGATGACACTTCAGTTCCTCGGTAATTTTTAGGAAAATGGTGGTGGTTTTTGGACTTGATGTTCTTAGGCGAAAGCCAGAGCGGACCGTTGTCCTATTTGAGGAGCCAACAGAGTTCAGGGGGCATGGCCGTCTATTTGTTTCCTTTTCGGGAGACCTCAGTATGAGCGATAGAGCCAAAATAGATCAGTGTAGGGATGACACTTGAGTGACATTAGTTGTATCCTTATGTAGCGCGGTGGCTAGATGGATATGTCTTCCCTTATAGGTGACCCTTACAGAGAAGTGACATCAATGTAAGACAGCGATCGCCCTAATTGATCTAACATCGGCATGTTGGTTACCCTAACTAATAGAGGAAAAGTTTAGAAAAGTAGTAGATTTTGCTATAAAAAAATTTGTCAATTTGACACCTTCGTCGCTCTTGGTAATTGTAAAAAAATCGTTACCAGTTACTGCAAAACTATAAAACCGCCCATTACTATTTTCCTGCATTTTTCTAAAAATTCCAAGTAAAATGCAATTTTCTACTGACATATTTATTTTCCTCGAATCGTTTGTAAGGAGATAAAAGAATTTCTCTCACATTTAAACTATTGTAATCCTCCACTTATTTTTGTTGTTGCATGTTACTTTTTAAGTGTAGTAATTTGTATTATGATAATTTTGTTTCAACTAATTGCTAACATTAAGCGTTTTTAAGATGCAAACTATGTCCAGCAATAAAGCTCTACTACAACACCATAATAAACATTTTAAGGGGGTTGTAAAATAAAGGATTAATCAACCTGCACTAACCTTAGATTAAACGTTTAAGAATGGAGGGGGTGAGTTATAAAATTTACATGTTTGTCAAATGAAGTGATCCATTATTGTTTATTATTATCTGGGGAGGGGGTTAAAGTATCTCTCTTCTCCTAGTAGATCTATTGTACATCTGATTTAAATCTTCTAACAGTCAGGTGCAATATTTACAGAGTCTAGTAGCGTTTTTATGATACTGGGGTTCTACAAAAATTTCTCCAAGAATTTTCTTTTCGCATTTTCATTGGCATCTGACATAGTTGAAGTCTTCTGATAACTTAAGCATTTCCTATATTTTGGGTTTGCTGCTTCGCCCATTTTGAACATTTACGTTTTTTAATGTGCAACAGGAAACCTTGCATCCGGATTTTCAAGTACCTCCTCCACCTGTCTAAAATTTTTGGAATTGCTCCAGTTGAATCCAGTGTCCAACTGTTGATGTAACACTGCAATAATACATTTCCAAAAGTTGACTAGGCTACCCTTATATTGGTTACAGGAGCCTTCGTCGACCAACGAATCGATTTCACTATCCTATTGTACCCCTATAGAATCACTATTACTTTATCGTACTGGGCCAGTTCATTTAGGGGTTGCAAGATTTTCATGTTAGGGTTGTAAAAGAGCTTGTCTGATGTCTGAGTTTAGATAACTAGAGAAATAGTACAAACTCAAATTTCTCTGGTAAATTAATATTCCTCGAAACGTTTGTAACGACATAAAAAAATTTTCCTACATCCCCCAACCCACTTTTGTTACTGATGTTGCTTTTTAAGTACATACAGTAATGTTATGATAATTTCGTTTCAACTAATTGCTTACATTAAGCTCTTTTAAGATGCAAGCTATGTCCAAAGCATTAAAGCTCCACACATACCACAATAAACATTTTTAGGGGGTTGTAAAATAGAGCATTAATAAACTTGGACAAATCTTGGATTAAACGTTTAAGAAATTAGAGGGGACGAGTTGTAAAATTTACAGGTAAAAGTGGTTTTTAAGTATGAAATTATTTTTTAGTCTCACACATTAGTTTTTTTTTTAATTTAAAGCCACAATGATTTGTGATCTGTTATAACTTTATATAATGAAAGGATGTAACAATACTTAATTTAAATTATGATTAATAATTTTACCCTGCGTGCCTGAAATGAACAATAATACCTTAGAGATCTCCATTGCACGCTTGGCATACCTACATTAACGTAATGCTACCATTATTTAGTTGACTAATGGACATTATTTGATCGTAATTTTGACAAAATTCATTTAAAAATATTTTGTGTCATTATAATTAGGAAAAATAAATTTTTTTTACTGAAAATCTCTATAAAAGCCATTACGTAATCCGATTTTGGTTTGTAAATGTATGCAGCTAGCATTTATAGCATTATAGGTTGACGTATACATCAGAATGCATTAGCAGGAATAACGTTGTAGCAGGACGGATATGTGAGGGTTAATGAGGCAATGGAAGGCTACACCCAACAGGAATGCTTTATCATGTTTATTGGCAATTAAAGCTTCGAGCCTTTCCTGCTGCATGTATGCAATGTGAACGACATAAACTACATAACAATAAGAAAATCGATTTTAATTTTCTTTTTTTGTATAATTTGATAAGTAATTAGTACTTTGTTAATGTACAAGAAAAAGGCTCAACTTTAGTTGTTTATCGTGTTTTTTTATAATTATATTTGCATATATTAGTTTTATTTGTTAACACACAAGGTCATGGAACGTGCTAGAAAGTTTGTTTGGGGTAGCAATGGATATATCAATTTTTAGATCTATTACAACAAACTATTGAGAACTTTTTGTAAAGGTATCGCTCTAGTGAACAAACCAAAATTCTGAACGACAGGGAGAGAGTGGGAGAGTACAGGAATAGAGATGCTTAGTAAGCACGATTTGTCTCTGACGAACATTCTGTAAAACAGTCTTTCAATGCAATGGGTATCCTAGAGGATATCGAAAGACTCTGACAAGGGTATTTTAGAGGTTAAAATGCTTAAAACATAGTACAGATTGAAAAGACTACTAATAAGACATATAGATCGCCAAACATGCTCATAGTTTGACAGGTAGGTAGGGGGGCATTAAAGGCGAAAATTTTGACGAAATATTGTATAGGAGTATTGACTCTTAGGCAATAATACGCAATAATGGGTGAACAGGTAACAGTAAATAAACAGGATAAGTTTTTTAAGTGCTACCAACATCGGGTTCTCGGAAACGATAAAAGCTACGAGATTGGTTAAATTAACAAAAAGTTTTGAGAAACATTAAGAATCTGTTTATAAAATATCAAATTACAAAATGGTTATCGAAAGAGCTATCAAACGATACAAAACTCGATTTTTTATCACATCGACGCTACGCGTCGCGACGTCAAACTTTTCTTGTTAAATTAGCAGAAAGTTGCATAATTTTGAGGACCTTTAAGAATCTGTTCAGAAAATATCAAATTTCAAAATGGTTATCCAGAGAGCTATCCAGAGACATCGACGCTACGCGTCGCGACGTTAAACTTTTCTTGTTAAATTAACAAAAAGTTGCAATAATTTTGAGGACCTTTAAGAACCCGTTTAGAAAATATCAAATTTCAAAGTGGTTATCCAGAGAGCTATCAAACGATACTAAACTCGATTTTTTAGCACATCGACGCTACGCGTCGCGACGTTAAACTTTTCTTGTTAAATTAACAAAAAGTTGCATATTTTTAAGCACCTTTAGGAACCCGTTCAGAAAATATCATATTTCTATATGGTTATGGTTATCGAAAGAGTTATCCAACGATACTAAATTCGATTTTTAATTACATTAACGCTACGCGTCGCGACGTTAAACTTTTCTTGTTTAATTAACGAAAAATTGCATAATATTGAAAGCCATTAAGAACCCGTTCAGTAAATATCAAATTTCAAAATGGTTATTCAGAGAGCTATCAAACGATACTAAACTCGATTTTTTAGCACATCGACGCTACGCGTCGCGACGTTAAACTTTTCTTGTTAAATTAACAAAAAGTTGCATATTTTTGAGCACCTTTAGGAACCCGTTCAGAAAATATCATATTTCTATATGGTTATGGTTATCGAAAGAGTTATCCAACGATACTAAACTCTATTTTTAATTACATGAACGCTACGCGTCGCGACGTTAAAATTTTCTTGTTAAATTAACGATAAGTTGAATAATATTGAGAGCCATTAAGAACCCGTTCAGTAAATATCAAATTTCAAAATGGTTATCCAGAGAGCTATCAAACGATACTATACTCGATTTTTTATAACATCGACGCTACGCGTCGCGACGTTAAACTTTTCTTGTTAAATTAACAAAAAGTTGCATATTTTTGAGCACCTTTAGGAACCCGTTCAGAAAATATCATATTTCTATATGGTTATGGTTATCGAAAGAGTTATCCAACGATACTAAACTCTATTTTTAATTACATGAACGCTACGCGTCGCGACGTTAAAATTTTCTTGTTAAATTAACGATAAGTTGCATAATATTGAGAGCCATTAAGAACCCGTTCAGTAAATATCAAATTTCAAAATGGTTATCCAGAGAGCTATCAAACGATACTATACTCGATTTTTTATAACATCGACGCTACGCGTCGCGACGTTAAACTTTTCTTGTTAAATTAACAAAAAGTTGTATAATATTGAGGGCTTCTAAGAATCCGTTCAGAAAATATCAAATTTCAAAATGGTTATCGAAAGAGCTATCAAACGATACTAAACTCGAGTTTTTATCACGTCGTCGCTAGGCGTCTCGACGTAGAACTTTTTTTGTTAAATTAACAAAAAGTTGCATATTTTTGAGGACCTTTAGGAATCCGATCAGAAAATATGAGATTTCAAGACGGTTATCGAAACAGCTATCAAACGTTACTAAACTCGATTTTTTATCACAACGACGCTACGCGTCGCGACGTTCAACTTTTCTTATTAAATTAACCAAAAGTTCCATAGTTTTGCGGACCTTTACGAACCCTCAGAAAATATCAAATTTAAAAATTTTTATCGAAAGCTACCAGACGATACTAAACTCGATTTCTAACACAACGACGCTACGCGTCGCGACGTTAAAATTTTCTTGTTAAATTAACAAAAATTGCTTAATTTTGGGGACCTTTAAGAATGCGTTCAGAATATATCAAGTTTCAAAATGGCTATCGAAAGAGCTATCAAACGAAACTAAACTCGATTTTTTATCACATTGACGCTACGCGTCGCGACGTTCAACTTTCTCCTTCAACATAACGTAACGTGTATAAAAGTTGCACAAATTAAAAAAAGGGTCAGATAGCAAGTTCTCGTTTGATATCCTAGTTTTTAATAAAGCCAACTGAGTAAATTTTTGCAAAAAAAAACCAGTAGGTATCTACGTGAAACTGAAAAGTTGAACGTCGCGACGCTTAGCGTTGATTTGATAAAAAGTGGAGTTTGGTATCGTTTGATAGCCTTTTTGACCTCAGAAACTTTTTCCGAGAATGTTTTTATTACAGTAAACCATTTTCAAACTACAGTCGAGAAACTAAAATGCAAATTTTCGTTTTTGCGTGATCTCGGTAATCCTAATCATACTTAAAAAGATCACCCTGTAGACAAACAAGTCAAAATAAGTACCCAGACGAATTAGCTGATCTACTACAACAGACCTACTTCACGTGTCAAATTAATTATGTTAAGTAAAATAAGTAAATTTTTATTGAATACAATTATACACATTGCTCATTTCGGCGTTTTGAAAATTAGGTTGGTTTGCGTGTTACTTCAACTGTTTAATTAATTAAGACTGTAATAATTCATTGTAGTCCTCGGGAATGTCAAATGTCTTAATTTTGACGCGCTATTTCATTTTCACTATAATTAACTTGTCATTAAAAGGTGTCACTTCCTTATCAATTGTTTTAATTGAATAAGACAAATTTGCACACAAAATTTTCTTTTGTTTTTAAATGGTTTTACCCTTAAATGGGTTCCTTTTTAAAATTACATGTACATAAGCTTAATACTATAATAAATGTTGTGCTTATAATTATAGGGATAATTAATTGCTTTAGTTTGCATCTTTATTTATTTAGGTTAAACTTTATTTTAAGCCACCAACTTATATAAAAATATGATTAACGATGTAGGAAAAAAAGCACCAATTAGAGAAAAATTTTAAGCTCTAACCTACAATTTTTATCCAAACGTTTCGGTTCGCTTTGTGCTTTTGAAACTGATATCAATAACTTTTGGTATTTTTAAACTTTTGAGTGTGGAATTTGATGCAAAATTTCACGCATACAAAGTTCAATTTTTAGCAAAAGCTTTAATTTTCCAATAATTATCAAAATAAAATAAAAATTCGAGAATTCCAACAATAGGATCCATAAATCGGGCCTTTAAGACCTAGAAGTTCATTTATTTTGATTTATGGATTTATTATGTGAGTTAATTTTGCTTCTGATCGTTGGCACTCGAATAGCTCACCTCCAATAGCTAAAGTCGAATACTACCTCGATTTTTCAGGCCGCCCCTGGTTAATTTTCTTTAGTTAAATCGTTCCAGTGTGCTGAAATATGACGATTTTTTGACTCCATAAAAATACTAACAAATCACAAAGATTTTATAAAAATTTCTACATGAAAGAGCTTCCAATTAGATCCAAAATATATTGAAAAGTTATCTCACAAATTCCTTGTTTGTTAGAAAAGTAACTTGAATGTATGAAAAGTTTTTTAATATTTTTTTTTCTGACCTGTAAAACTTGAAATATAAAATGTAAAAGAGCACACACAAGTACAGAAATATAAAAGAAACTTTTGAATAAAGTTATAACAATAAACGAGAATTTTTTTCTTTTTTTTACGGTAAAACGGTTACAAGAGAAAATGTATTTATTAAAAACTCAAATTGAGATTTTATTTTTTAACAAGAAATTTTTAATAATCTTACTTTTATTTACATAAGGTAAGTATTTTTTACCTATACGCTTTTAAGCTACAGTGACTCTAAAGGTAATTCGGTAGCCGAGGGGGCGTGGCCTGCACTGCTTTAGATTTTGAAGTACTACGAGTTAAAAGTCGCTAAATTTGACAAGTAACTGTGCCTAAAATGTTCAAATTAGGATATGCTACAAGCAATGTAATTCTCTATCGAACGCCGCTTATTTTATTAACTTCTACCTAGCAGGACCGGAGTTATGATTTTTAGAATGTTGAAATTTCAAAAGTATTGTGTAATTATTATATTATAAAAACTAAAACAAAAGTCGTGTATCTGTATAGCCAAAATATAATATGTTTCGCTTTAACTTAATCGATTTTTAAATATTTTTCCAAATTACCTATTTTTTAAGGGACCAAAACTAATAAAAATTTTGAAATAGATTTTCTTAAAATCTGTTACGGTCACTGTTTTCATTTTTGGGTATGTTATAGATATCGCTGTTCTCTATCGAACGCTGATTGTTTTCTTAATTTGTATGGAGCAGGACCGGAGTTATTATTTTTTGAAAGTCAAAATTAAAAAAAAAAATTTTTAATTTCTTTAGTAATGAAAATTGGTTAATAAATTAATCCCATGAATATCTACTATTTCACACTATTTTCGGATAACAAAACGCTTCGGGTATAAGCATGAAATCATAAAAATTATAAAATTTTTAGGAATGTTATGGATTTTAGAAAAGTTGCGATATACCTTTGAAGAAATAATAGCACCCAATTTCATCTGTTTGTCCCAGTTACTTTTAAAAAATGTATTATTAAACTTCAACAGTTTTCAACTAACCATCTTTATTGTCTGTAAACTTTAATAGAGTATAGTGACAGTAAAAATTTGTTGAAATAGTGAAATAACAGGTATAGTTAGTCTTTATGGCCATTATAAGTTATAAAAATAAAAAAATAGGTAATAATTTTGCTATATTTTGTCAAAATCTCTAAACAAAATTGCTTTAAAAGTTTGAAAATTACCTAAAGTTGTTAGCGTAGAAGCTATAACTATATACGAAGCTGGCATTTATTGTTTTTTCGCGGATACAATAAAAAAAATGCTTTTTAGCGATTAGTTTATAAGTTTTAAACTTTATAAAGCCTCAAAAGTTATACAATAAATCTTTTTTACAATCTTCACTAAATCAGTTAATCTGTCATCTAACGTACAATTTTCCTCAATATATTTGTGGTTTTCAAGTTTAAACTTTTGTTTAATAAATATGAAATTGCATTTCAGGATACCGAAAAACGTTGAAAGTTATAAAATGTTCATATAAATTTGTTGTGGAGAAAATATACTTTTTTTTTATTATGCGAATGTGGCTGTATTTATTATTTTCAAGTTTTATTCGCCAAGGTATAATTTAAATGAAAATTTGCTTCGTGCTAAATTGGAAAGGATTACGCGTGTTTTTTTCTCCTTTTTTTGGGAAAAAATACGACTTTATTTCATAACATGTTTATTTATTTACTACGCAGCCTTTTCAAAGCTTGTTTACCTACTAAATTTAATCTTTTACTTATAAAATTACTATTTATACATCATCATGGAAAATTCGTAAATGAGTAGTAGGTAAATTACAAAATTTCCACTTCTTGCGAGTACTTATTATGATTAAAAGAAAATTCATAAATGATTTTAATTTAAAGTCACAATTTGTCCTTATTGTGGCAATAGTTAATTTTCCACAGAAATGAAAGTGGATTGTACAATTCAGCCACACCAAACCCGAAAGCAACATTTGAATTTTTCCTGATCCCTCGTATCGCCATGCGCAAATAATTAACCTCATCACTCTCATTACGTATATTGTTCTTGGAACAATACTCAAGATTATACACTATAAATACAACCAATCTTTATTATTATTGGAGTTCCAGGTATAATATTGACAAACGTTTCATTTTATATGGTAATTATTCAGCTGAAGTGAACCGCATAAGAACACTGAATTCTAGAGAAGGAAACATAAACAGAATACGATTAATCCAATAGGGACAGGGAAGTCTCTTAAATTTCAAAGTTATTTAATTATTGTTCGTCATGTTTCAAAACGTGTCGGACTTTTTTAAATTATTGAAGTTTGAGTCACAGATATCGCGCCAAAAACGGTATTTGGCGGTTATGACGTCATAACCCTGTATGACTAGCATAGCAACTTCGTGCAAACCTCAGGCTGTGCCAAGACGACAATGATGACTACTCCGATGTAGCGTTATCAGCAAGCAGGCACCGATCAGCTGTCATGTGCCCACTACAAAACTTGAGAAAATCTTCATCGCTGTCACTGTTTCCTCCTTCGTGTAAATACCAGAATGCTAGGTTTTTAGGAATGCTAGCGGTAAATCACCGTAATTTGCTTTCTTGTATCCTTTTTCAGCTATAAGAAATGCAATTTCAATGAACATGTGAAATGTAACAAGCATGACGTAGTAGGTGTTGTGTGATGACAATCCAAAGCATGTGTTTTGACGTCACATAATCGTTTTTTTGATGCCTACTGTTTTCTTGCTCACAACCAGTTTAGAAAATGCAAAAACTACGCTAAAAAATTTAATTTAATTTTAGTGACCCACATAATTGTGAATGGATTAATATTCTACACCTCAAAATTGGTGTTTGATTGTGATATAAATTTGAAGAGACTTCCCTATTGAAAGGGCCTCTCTAAGAGCCCTAACCTTCAGTGAATTAAACAGCAAGGGCATTAATTACACTGAATGGGGCCCCTTAGTCCAAACTTCCGGTAATAAAAAAATAGAAATGGGCAAGAGGTTGGTTAACACGCGATATCATACCTTTTGTTTCTATAACGAACAATGTTTTTAACAAGGAAGTTACGATGATGATTCATTTTATTTTAATACGGCCCTTTAAAGTGTCTATGAATGAGTTCAAACATAGCACTGGTTTGATTCTACTAACTGGGCTATCTAGAAGCCCAACATAATTCGAAAAATGCAAAAGCTATAACAATGCCGAGTCGATAACAGATCGCAGATGTCTAGTGTAAGGGATCATGCATGCTCACTGTAAGAATAAGAACAAAAATAAGCGTAAAATTGTCTTAGACACACTTGCGCTTGTAGAATACAGGCATGCGCTCTTGTGGCTTTAGTTAAGCTGGTGCTCAGCCCATTTAAAGTAACAACTGAAAAAGCAAAAGTACCTATCCTCAATATGAAATAGGCGAGGTCCATAAAACATTATATTATATTACCAGGTTACCTCGGTCGAAAAATTTGGGAGGAGTTACAGTGACGTCAAATGACGCGCATGAAAATGTATTACGTCACACCTGGGACCTTTGTTTTTAAATTTAATTTAATTACTGCCTTAAGGGCGCGCTGCTAAAGTGGAGGGGAGACATTTTTGCCATAGCGTGTATTTTTACCATAGCGTGTATTTTTACCACTTTAAGTTGAAGAAAAAAAAATATAGATGGTGCCAACATACTGTCAAAATAATTATTTTAATTACCAATGTCAACCAATCTCAAACTTAAAAAAAACAAGAAACAGTACTTAAAAGTAGAACATTACAACATCGTTTTGGACGGTTTTCGATGCTGTAATGAGTATATTGTTACAAAAGAATAGTAAAGTTAAAAATTTATACCTGGAACTTTAAAATTTTGCTTGGGCCATCTAAAAGGCAATGCCTGAACTATTGTCGAAAGATTTGGTTGAAAAGACCGCTAAGGACAGATTTTGATTCAGTATTATCTTCCTTGTTTCGTTTAATTAGCGATGGAATCACTTAAAAATTAGGTATTGTTCTTATAACGATCTCCACCAGGAAATAACGGAATTTCATCAATATTGGTTGCTTAAAAATTTGAAAGTTTCTTGTTTTCAAAAATTAATTTAACCTATTTATTCATAATATAAAGCAATGAAAATTGTTCATCTCCTTCATTGATCTTTCCTTATTAAACATTCAAAAAAATTAAGTTCATATAACGTTTAGTTTTTAAATTCCGCAAGACAAACTAAAGGCTTATTTTTAACGTTATTTTAACTCCAACTTTTGACGGTTTGTCAGCGCGCCCTTAAGGTAGAATTTAAAAAAAAATTCATTGGATGATGATCAATTGGCTTAATAGTAGTACCTTTTTAGTGATAAACAGCAGGATAATATAGTAGTTTAATAGTCAAAACTAATGATAGATGAATTTTTTTTACAGAAGGTTGTAAACGGAACAAAATTCATTGATTAAAGTAAGGTATTTCAATTTACATGAAAATGATTGTATAAGAAGTTGTTGAAAGTGTTAATTTAATTTCAAAACCATTTAACTAAAACAGTGTTTAAACTATGTTTAATTGACTTTTTTACAATCCCTGGTACTTTCAATTAAACTTTGTTCTAGTACAATGCATCTGCAAAAAGCTCTCAGTAACATATTATCACAAATCTAACGATTAGAGGTAAATTTTCAATTAATTTTGCATTATCCAACATACATTAAGCTAATTATATGTATGAAACTTTACATAATAATTTGTAAACGAGAAAATTGGTTACAAAAAGCTTTAAATGACAAATTGCCCTTTACACGTTATTAATTGACATTAATTTTCTTATAGTAGCAAAAATTTAATTTTCGCAAAACTTTACAGCAAGTTATTGTTGTAATGGTTTAATGGGTGTAGGGTATTTCAAAAATGTCTCACAATTTATGTAAATTAGGTTTCCTAATAGCCCCTTCTCCGTAGAAAAAAAGTATTTTAATGAAATTTTATATCAAAAGATAACTCGAGCTTTGCAACTCGGCTCTCGTTCGTTTGATGCAACTGGGATGTTTTTTAATTTGTGTTAAATTTTTTTTAACCCTACCGCCCCTAATCAACTTAATTGGAGACAGGCCTGGGTCGTACTGCTTCACCATTTAAAAAAACGGCCGTTAGCTCGATTTTGACTTTGATATAGCTGTATTTGAGTACGATCTTAATAACTACGCTGACACAAAAGCTGGAATCTGAATTAAAAATATCTACATTGTTGTCACCTCTCGGAAGGCAACTGGAAATCACCGTTAGTTTAGTTTAGTGTAAGTTTCCCAATTTAGTGATCTAAATCCCACAACAAACCACAATGTAGGTTTAGGTACAAAAGCTTTTCTATAGGTACTGCCTTGTCTCAACTCCTCATTAGTCATTAGCTCATTAGGGTTGTGAATATTCTGGAAAATGTGCCTCAACGTAGTATTTAAGTACCAAAAACTATCCTTTACTTGTTATTGTATAAAATAGTAATCTGAGAGAAACATGAAACCTATAATTTAGTAGTTCATGGTAGAGGTGACAAATGGGGTTTCTGACGTGTCCGAGTCAATTAGAACTGAACAAAAAGAGAAACAGAATAAAATGAATTACACAATGCACTTTGAAATTTAACAAAAACTCGAAAACATAGTACTACAATTTGTAATAAATATTTAATCAACTGCATCTAAACGATGCAAGCATTTAATTTTAACATTTGCTTTTAAACAAATTATAGCGAGTCACGCATTCTTGTCTAATCGAAGCACAATGGTAGGTTTCTTGGCTATATATTTATAGTCCAACTTGTATACAAATTACCACTAAAAAACCTAAAAAATCATAATTTAATTTACATTTAAAACCAATTTGTTTAAATATAATTAATTTGAAAAGAAAAGGTGTTTGTGTGGAATAAAATTATTTAAATTTGCACGATTTGTAAACTCTTGTTTCGTTAAAGCAGTTGTAATGGGTACTACAAAGTACTAGTACAAAAAGGTTACTTATTGCTTTTTTTGGACGCCCCTATATCAATGGTTAAAAAGTTACATTGTAATAGCTCAATAAGTAGAAGCTGGAAAGTTTGCACGCCATTCTAACAAGCACAATGCTCCTAAAACTTTATGTTCAATAGATTGCTGGAAAGTGACAAAGTACAATATAGTACTTTTAGAAAGTTAAGTCATTACAAGAACCATCATTATTAGTATTATAAAATTATTATAGCACGTGTGAGAAAATTAAAAACTACTTAAGCTTTAACTTATACCTTTACTGATAATGGGGGGATTATAACTAAAACTTCAAAATGCACTTAAACTTTGATTTAAATTACGATTAGATTTAATACAATTTTCAACGCTCACACCACCACCTATTAAATGGCCTATTTTCTATACTCATCTTTGTCTTTAGATCTAGTTTCCAAGCTGAAATGAAACGCATGTCATTTGGTTCGTACACCAAATTCCAACACACGAAAGACGACTTTAAGATATTCAAAGATGCAAAATATTAGTTGTGGCTCCGTCGACGCACCGCACCTCGCACTACTCCTACCACCGCGCTGAAAAAACAAATAAAGCATTGTTTTATATGAGACTGACATTGAAACCTAGCATACGCTCGAATAATCTAAAATTAATCGAATATCAATAATTCGATTAATCGAAGAAACTATTAGATAAATCGATTAATCGATTAAACTAATAGTTAAGTTCGTATACAGCTCCACCAACCAATTTTGCGTATTTAAAATATTTTTTGCGGGAGAAGATTCGTCCAATTATAATCGAGAATTGATGTTAGGGGTACAGGCATAGTTAAAAGTCGCATGCATCTACAACTATTTTAGGTTATGTGGTCACTAAATAATTTGTTCATTAAAATCATTGTAAAAATTCGTGACGTCAGATAGACAATAGTTGCAATCGGTCCCATACCAGTTCATAAATTAATGTACGAAAACTAAATCACTAAGCGACGAGGGCAAATCACGAAGATCTTGTTCGTGTGACGTCACAATTTTCGAACTCGAGAGCTTATATATCACAGTTAATATTTGTGCTAAAAATGTGCAGTTTTCACCGTTGTTCTTAGATGTTTTCTTACCATTTTTTAGCGAAAAAAAGTTTTTTGCTTTACACCCCCTTTAATATTTTCAATTATAGTGACAGTTACTTGTCAAATTTAACTTCTGAGATACTTTTAACTCGTAGTGTACTTCGAAATCTATGACAGCGCTAGCCACGCCCCCTCAGCTCGCTAATAAAGCTGGTGGGACTGTATTCGTTATACGGGCCTTCATTAGCAAGATACCCAACTCAGTATTGTATTACTTTGCTCAGTGTCAAATTAGGTAATAATTAAGTTTTCATTTCATTAGTTGAATAGAGGCTTTATCCTGTTAAAACTACCCGAGGCTACAGAAACATCTTCAATACGCTACTACTTTCTTGTTCAAATTCACTGTCTTAATATTAACCTATATTCAATTTTAGTGACAGTTACTTGTCAAATTTAACTTCTGAAATACTTTTTAACTCGTAGTGTACTTCAAAATCTATGACAGCGCTAGCCACGCCCTTTCAGCTCGCTAATAAAGCTGGTGGGACTGTATTTGTTACACGGGCATTGATTGGCAAGAAACCCAACTCGGTATTGTATTACTTTGCTCAGTGTCAAATTAGGTAATAATTAAGTTTTCATTTCATTAGTTGAATAGAGGCTTTATCCTGTTAAAACTACCCGAGGCTACAGAAACATCTTCAATACGCTACTACTTTCTTGTTCAAATTCACTGTCTTAATATTAACCTATATTCAATTTTAGTGACAGTTACTTGTCAAATTTAACTTCTGAAATACTTTTTAACTCGTAGTGTACTTCAAAATCTATGACAGCGCTAGCCACGCCCCTTCAGCTCGCTAATAAAGCTGGTGGGACTGTATTCGTTATACGGGCCTTGATTGACAAGAAACACAACTCAATATTGTACTACTTTGCTGAGTGTTAAATTAGGTAATAATTAAGTTTTCATTTTATTAGTTGAATACAGGCTTCATTCTGTTAAAACTACCCGAGGCTACAGAAACATCTTCAATACGCTACTACTTTCTTGTTCAAACTCAATGTCTTAATATTAACCTATATTCAATTTTAGTGACAGTTACTTGTCAAATTTAACTTCTGAGATACTTTTAACTCGTAGTGTACTTCAAAATCTATGACAGCGCTGGCCACGCCCCTTCAGCTCGCTAATAATGATGGTGGGACTGTATTCGTTATACGGGCCTTGATTGGCAAGATACCCAACTCAGTATTGTATTACTTTGCTCAGTGTCAAATTAGGTAATAATTAAGTTTTCTTTTCATTAGTTGAATAGAGGCTTCATCCTGTTAAAACTACCCGAGGCTACAGAAACATCTTCAATACGCTACTACTTTCTTGTTCAAATTCACTGTCTTAATATTAACCTATATTCAATTTTAGTGACAGTAACTTGTCAAATTTAACTTCTGAAATACTTTTTAACTCGTAGTGTACTTCAAAATCTATGACAGCGCTAGCCACGCCCCTTCAGCTCGCTAATAAAGCTGGTGGGACTGTATTTGTTACACGGGCATTGATTGGCAAGAAACCCAACTCGGTATTGTATTACTTTGCTCAGTGTCAAATTAGGTAATAATTAAGTTTTCATTTCATTAGTTGAATAGAGGCTTTATCCTGTTAAAACTACCCGAGGCTACAGAAACATCTTCAATACGCTACTACTTTCTTGTTCAAATTCACTGTCTTAATATTAACCTATATTCAATTTTAGTGACAGTTACTTGTCAAATTTAACTTCTGAAATACTTTTTAACTCGTAGTGTACTTCAAAATCTATGACAGCGCTAGCCACGCCCCTTCAGCTCGCTAATAAAGCTGGTGGGACTGTATTCGTTATACGGGCCTTGATTGACAAGAAACACAACTCAATATTGTACTACTTTGCTGAGTGTTAAATTAGGTAATAATTAAGTTTTCATTTTATTAGTTGAATACAGGCTTCATTCTGTTAAAACTACCCGAGGCTACAGAAACATCTTCAATACGCTACTACTTTCTTGTTCAAACTCAATGTCTTAATATTAACCTATATTCAATTTTAGTGACAGTTACTTGTCAAATTTAACTTCTGAGATACTTTTAACTCGTAGTGTACTTCAAAATCTATGACAGCGCTGGCCACGCCCCTTCAGCTCGCTAATAATGATGGTGGGACTGTATTCGTTATACGGGCCTTGATTGGCAAGATACCCAACTCAGTATTGTATTACTTTGCTCAGTGTCAAATTAGGTAATAATTAAGTTTTCTTTTCATTAGTTGAATAGAGGCTTCATCCTGTTAAAACTACCCGAGGCTACAGAAACATCTTCAATACGCTACTACTTTCTTGTTCAAATTCACTGTCTTAATATTAACCTATATTCAATTTTAGTGACAGTAACTTGTCAAATTTAACTTCTGAAATACTTTTTAACTCGTAGTGTACTTCAAAATCTATGACAGCGCTAGCCACGCCCCTTCAGCTCGCTAATAAAGCTGGTGGGACTGTATTTGTTACACGGGCATTGATTGGCAAGAAACCCAACTCGGTATTGTATTACTTTGCTCAGTGTCAAATTAGGTAATAATTAAGTTTTCATTTCATTAGTTGAATAGAGGCTTTATCCTGTTAAAACTACCCGAGGCTACAGAAACATCTTCAATACGCTACTACTTTCTTGTTCAAATTCACTGTCTTAATATTAACCTATATTCAATTTTAGTGACAGTTACTTGTCAAATTTAACTTCTGAAATACTTTTTAACTCGTAGTGTACTTCAAAATCTATGACAGCGCTAGCCACGCCCCTTCAGCTCGCTAATAAAGCTGGTGGGACTGTATTCGTTATACGGGCCTTCATTAGCAAGATACCCAACTCAGTATTGTATTACTTTTACTTACTTTGTATTACTTTTTGACGATTTTTTTACAAATATATAAAATATAATATAATATAAATATAAAATATAAAGAAAATATAGAAAGATTTTTTGAAAACAGTGACAAATTAAGGCGGAATTTAAGGTGGCCGAACCCATTAAAATTAGTAGCGGAGCTTGCCCCCTTATCAAAAAAAATTCTATTAAACTTGAATTCAAGAGTAAAATGAAGAATTTTTCTATTTAATAATAGACATCTAAAGCAAATTACCTTTTAAATTAGAAAATGGAAAATTTTGTATAACATAATATAAAGTAGAATTTTTTTCTATTAAAAAGGTAATTTGAGCTGTTCCAATTAATTATTTAATTAAAATTTGTAACGTTATAGGTAGGTTAAGAATATAAATTTAAATTAAAGACAACGAGTATAGGAAATTCTCTTGCTATATCACAGTGAAATTTAACAAAATCAGGAGAGTATAGCAGTGATAGATTACTCTTAGTCATGGAAAAATATTCACCAACGTATTAATCATTTTATTATTCGAATTTCAATCGATATTAGCTTTATATTAACGCAGAAAAGAATAACAAACCCGTTGCTATTGACCTTTTATGAAAAGGAAATAAGCGTGATATAAACTGACAAGTCACCGTGATATATATTGTTGATTGTTGTCCAACGAAAATCCATTGTAATTTTGTATCATTGTACGTCAAAGTTCTTCTAATAACACTAATAACGTTATGATTTTATTTGTTACAGGGGCGTTTTACTACAGGGCAAGCATCAACTAAACGAAGCTATACAGAGTTACCAACGTGCAATACATTTCAGACCTTCATTAGCACGTAAGTTTTTTTTTGTTATATATTTCTTTTTTCTTTTTCAACTTTCATATTTTAATGCATCGTAACACACAATACCCTTTTTTAAGTGCTCACTTTAGGTCTAAACGATTTCCAATATTAAATTTAACCTCTCACATACTTATTGCATTTGTACTTTTTTTAAATTTTTGTTTGATTCGACGCCGCACCGGTCACGGCGTGGCGTTATTCATTAGAAAATGAATAAAATCAATTTCTCTTTTGGTCGGTAGTTAAATTATATGTCTTTTCCGAAAGGTTTTCATCTCTTTTTTTCTAAACTACTGATAAATCCGTTTCATAACTTGTACAACCGATTGGTTAAAATCGGAAAATTTCAAAAAAATTTTTGCGAAATATCGATTTTTCCGGAAATGTTTTCGAAATTTGTTTAAATACTGGCAAACATCGCATTCCCTAATATTTTTAAAGTATGTTGGATAATGCCCGGGAAAATTAGGGGAAAATTCTAACATCAACTTTTTTCAATCATCAAATTGTAAATATCTGCCGGTAACCCTTCTGAATTATATATTATCATCTTTTCTCTACGGCATAAAAAACTGAAAAAATCCATATTTTATAGCGGAAAAACGCTTTTCCGAAGGTTTTCCGCCTGTACCTTTTTTCTAAACTACAGATAAATAAATCCGTTACATAACTTTTTGAACCGATTGCCAAAAATCTGAAAATTTTTTATCAAGATTTTAGAAATTTTCCAAAACTTTTTCAAATGCATCATCGAATTCCCTAAAATTTTAAATCATTACAATTTTCAAAATATATTGGGAAATGCCCCGAAAAATTCCCAGAGGAAAATTCTACAATCTTTGATAATATACTTTGCTTTTTGATTTTAATTTGAATGTAGGCTCGTACGAAAGTGTTTTCGACATTTATGCAAAATTTTCCAAAATTTTTTAAAATACCTCATCGAATTCTCTAAAATTTTGAATCATTAGAATTTTAAAAATATTGACGAAAATCTGAAAATTTTTTTTCTACATTGTTAGAAATTTTCCGACATTTCTGCAAAATTTTCCAAAAGCCAACGTTACGTGCGTAACGTTTTTTGGAAGAGGTTTGGATAGCTCGCAGTACTTTCTAAATATCTTCCAGACACGGTAACCCTTTTCGGAATTATATTTATTTTCTTCTTTTCTCTACGGCATAAAAAACTGAAAAAATCCATATTTTCTAGCGGAAACACATTTCCGAAGGTTTTCCGCCTGTACCTCTTTTTTCTAAACTACGGATAAATAAATCCGTTACATAACTTTTTGAACCGATTGCCAAAAATCTGAAAATTTTTTATCAAGATTTTAGAAATTTTCCAAAACTTTTTCAAATGCATCATTGAATTCCCTAAAATTTTAAATCATTACAATTTTCAAAATATATTGGGAAATGCCCCGAAAAATTCCCAGAGGAAAATTCTACAATCTTTGATAATATACTTTGCTTTTTGATTTTAATTTGAATGTAGGCTCGTACGAAAGTGTTTTCGACATTTATGCAAAATTTTCCAAAATTTTTTAAAATACCTCATCGAATTCTCTAAAATTTTGAATCATTACAATTTTCAAAATATTGACGAAAATCTGAAAATTGTTTTTCTACATTGAAATTTTCCGACATTTCTGCAAAATTTTCCAAAAGCCAACGTTCCGTGCGTAACGCTTTTTGGAAGAGGTTTGAATAGATCGCAGTGCTTTCTAAATATTTTCCAGACACGGTAACCCTTCGGAATTATATATTTTCTTCTTTTCTCTGCGACATGAAAACTGAAAAAAATCCATATTTTCTAGCGAAAAAGCACTTTTCCGAAGATATTCCGGCTAGATCTCGTTATATATATACGATACGTTTCATAACTTTTCCAACCGATTGGCGAAAATCTGAAATTTTCTTTTCTAAATTTTCCGACTTTTCCTGAAAATTTTCTGAAATTTTTGCATTATACATAATTGATTTATCTAAAATTTAAAATCATTATAATTTTCAAAATATGTTGGGAAATACCCCGACTAATCGGATGATTAATTACTGAAATAATGACGTCAATCGTCTGCAATTTTCAACAGCGACCCTAGGAAAACGTGACCGTAAGAACTGGCGGCACCTTGCAGTGTTACGTTGCTTAAGGTGTCATAAGTTCGAATCTAAAAAGAAAGCTCGTCGGAAAATTTTTCTTACTCGTGCGCCAGTACGATCTCGTTTAATACTTTGCTTTTTGATTTTAATTTCGATGTACAGTTAGCCTCACAATTATTGGCCACCCTAGCTACGTGTAGCAGGAATTGTTGATGTAACCATCATAACACCCCATACTTAAATTGAGGGGTAACTTTATTTTGCCAACAAGTAGTAAATAAACAACATCCCCTTCTCTCCTTTTGTCGTTGTTGGCTGGCCAATGGGTGGCCAATAATTGTGAGGCTGACTGTACCCTACGAAAGTGTGACAAGACAACGTTACGTGCGTAACGTTTTTTGGGAGATGGTAGGGCTCGCAGGGCCTTCTAAATATTTTACAGACACGGTAACCCTTCGGAATTAAATATTTTCTTCTTTTCTCTACGACATGAAAACTGAAAAAAAGCCGTAAGAAAAACGTAAGGAAAACGTGACCGTAAGAACTGGCGGCACCTTGCAGTGTTACGTTGCTTAAGGTGTCATAAGTTCGAATCTAAAAAGAAAGCTCGTCGGAAAATTTTTCTTACTCGTGCGCCAGTACGATCTCGTTTAATACTTTGCTTTTTGATTTTAATTTCGATGTACAGTTAGTCTCACAATTATTGGCCACCCTAGCTATTATACGTGTAGCAGGAACTGTTGATGTAACCATCATAACACCCCATACTTAAATTGAGGGGTAACTTTAATTTGCCAACAAGTAGTAAATAAACAACATCCCCTTCTCTCCATTTGTCGTTGTTGGTTGGCCAATGGGTGGCCAATAATTGCGAGGCTGACTGTACCCTACGAAAGTGTGACAAAACAACGTTACGTGCGTAGGGCCTTCTAAATATCATCCAGACACGGTAACCCTTCGGAATTATATATTTTCTTCTTTTCTCTACGACATGAAAACTGAAAAAAATCCATATTTTCTAGCGAAAAAGCACTTTTCCGAAGATATTCCGGCTAGATGTCTTTTTTTCTAAAGTACGGATAAATACGTTTCATAACTTTTCCAACCAATTGGCGAAAATCTGAAATTTTCTTTTCTAAATTTTCCGACTTTTCCTGAAAATTTTCCAAAACATCATTGTAACATCATTGATTTATCTAAAACTTTGAATCATTATAATTTTCAAAATTTTTTGAGAAACGCCCCGAAAACTTAGAGGAAAATGCTAATCTTTGATAGCACTTTGCTTTTTGATTTTAATTTCGATGTAGGCTGGCACCAATGTGTGCAAAAACAACTACTGTAAAATTATATTTTGCCGATTTCCTGCTTTCCTATTTATTTTAGAAAAAAAATCTTCAAATAAAAGTTTTAGAGCATAAAATTCTGCACCAAAATCAATAACAAAAATTAATTTTTGATGCTTTATAGCGCCAGAAATTTAATTTGAAAATTTCGAAAATTAGCGGAAGTAGAGATTACGTTGAAACAAAAATAAAAATTGTCAAATTTTTTTCTTTTTATACGGTGTTAAGGCCAATTGTGCTACCTTGTTGTGGCGAGTTGTTGTTGTTTCCCGTAATTTCGTTCCTGTGGTCCTGAATCGATTCCAATCTTTGGATGAAGGTTTAATGCTTCCTAATTCTGACCACGTTTGGACCCCTAACATGGATATGCTAATCAACGATAATGATACACCATTTATTACTGGGTATGTGGAGGATTGATAGACAATTATTACGTTTGCTTTATTGTCATAAATTAAGTCGTATAAATTTATTTAAACATACGATATTTATTGTTATAAAACTGGCAACAGTGCTCTCTAAGCCGTTGATCTTGAAGCTAATATCTACTCCATAATATATTAGTTCCCCTTGAATCTACAATCCGGGAGAGCTGCATTCATAGTGCGATTGTAATTGGAATTGTAAGGTTCTATTATTGGAATTGTATCCGTAACAAAATGTACCATTCATAGTGATTGTAATTGTAAGATTATTATTTTATATATATTATTTTCTACTTAGATCTCTTGGCTTCTGACCCCTTCATTTATGAAGAACTTCTATGCATAAGGTTCCACACTTTAAATTTGGTACCATCACTGTAGATCATACTCTAAAGATTCCCAGAAAGATCTGGGTTACTCGAAAAACTCTCGGGGGACTTAATGATGGGGAATGTATTGGGGTTAGCTTAATCTATAAATTATTTACATTTATTTCAAAAATTGTAATTAAAACCAGAAATTATAAGTAAATAATTATTTTTTTAAAACTAGGTCTCAAAATTGATTTTTTTAAATGGGATTTGGCGATTTCCATACAGTTCAACCTCAAAAATGAAGACAGGCGTCAAAATTATTCTCTATGCGCATGCGCCTGTCAGAATTCGTACAATTAAGTTGAAAGTTGGTCAACTTTCTACGGATACAATAGTTACTATGAATTGATATATGAGAATCGTATATTTGAACTTTTCTTACAATAACCTTACATTTCCAATTCCTATTACAATCGCACTATGAATGCAGCTTTTTATAGGTACTCAGTTCACCCAAGTTCTCTAGTAGCTATTGGAAAATGAAGCAACTCTGACATTTAATTAATTTTATTTAAATATCCAAAGCATTTTCGCGAAATTTAAAACTCGGCAGATTGTAAAAATCAATAATAGGTAGCTATTAGCACAAATAAAACAAAAGAGCGAAACGAGGGCACTCTGTTGTATTTTAAAATAAGCCTTTTAAATAATTTTTTACCAAAACTCTATTCTAGCAGTACGAACGAACTACAATTTTAAATTCATGAACTCACTTATAATTTAGTTATATGTTGAAATAGATTTCAAGGTACAAGAGAGTTTTATAAAATTGCTCGTTATTTAAACATTTTTTATACCTCTTCCTCTACATCCACTTGCGCTCTTCTTTTTACAAAAAACTAAAGACAGAAAAGTTTGTTCATTAATTCGTTATGTCACTTAATGTTTCGTTACTTTTATGTACTTTTTAAAATATAACCCATTCATTAGCACTTAATATTCTCAAGTCGAAACTGCAAATTTGTATTTCAGTGAGTTTTAGATAAAGTGACATTTAAATATTTTATTTGAGTTATAATTAATTGAATTAAATACAAGTTCTTTTGATGTACTATAGTTTCTTTCAGAAACTAACCTTTGTCTAACTCTTTCATCTTTTTAATAACGTATTAATCAAATAACGAGTCCTCGCAGTATTAAGAGATTTGTGGAAATTAACATAAGTTATTCGAGACGTATAGGGAGCTCGTCCTTAAGGAGGTTCTCAATCTCACTCGTAATTCGAGCTTAGAGATTTACTCGTAATTGTATGCAACTGAAGCAATTATTTGTTAATTGTTGAAAATCTGATGAGCTTGTTTCTTTTTAGCTTAGTTTTCAGTGTCAGCTTCTGGTTATAAGTGTCTGTTCGTCAGAGCTTCTGAAGTTGGCAGTTTGTTTCCATCTACAACTGGCTTTGGGAAAGAGCCAGAAGTGAGTAGATTTATACATATAACCGTTTGTGTTTTTATCTTTTTATTCCGAGCCTCTTCTTTCATTTTTCTTTATAGCTTTCCCTGTTGACTATAATGGGAGTACAGGAGAAATTTCCAGAGGAAAATCGCCATTTTTGACTCGCTCTGTATACCAGGGGAGGTCGTTGATTACCAATTTCAGTAAAGAAATCCAAAGAATGCACAATGGATTGCGCATTTATCGTTATCAGTGCTAACAGTTGATTTCCTTATAACTCGGCAACCATAAGAGCTAGCACTTCCGTTTAATTTTAAATTTAACTCTTAAATCATTTTTAACCCTATAAAAATTATTTAACTCTTATCACTAGAGCATTTCGTTATCTAAAGTTTTTAATTATAGGACTGAAAAGTTTTAAATTTATTCAGAACCACGTGGAGTGGTAAAATTTGTTGTTGGAGCTGATTGGTGTTTTATCTTTTTACCTCAGTAATTAAGTAGCACTTTTAAATATTTTCCAGTCCTTAATTAATTTTTATTAATTACTTTAAGGTTGAAATATTAATTAAATTTAATCATAATAAAAAGTTTGTTAACAATGCATTCGTATACAATTAATTTGAATACACACAGAGTGTTCTCTCGTATTTCCATTAGCTTAGGACTAAATTTCGAGAGCTTTAGAATTAAAGCAAAAGTCCATTTAATGCATAATTGCCTTGGTTTGTTGTACGATGATTCTTATTGTATTTAAGTAATTGCTCCTAAATATAATATTCATATAACAGTGTAGTGTTGTCTATCATCAATTTTTTTTCTCACAACATACTATTGGAAAACGTTTAATATTGCATTAATTTACATGGAAAGCTATTATTTGCGTTTCTTTTCGTGCCGTGTTATAAACACAATTGAGATGTTTATCAGTAATATAGCAGTTGTAAAGGTTAGTGTATATGTTTACGACGTCGAATATTTTTTCTTCTTCTTATTTCTTTCCTTTTTTTTAATATAAAATGTGATACAATTTATATCCCGCCTAGTACATTAATAGATTACGTGTTGAAAAGTTGTAGAAACTTTTAAATCCAGAGTATCTTTAACTTCTTATACAACTCGAGTTTGTAATTCCCCAAGATTCGTAGCTTTGGTAAAATAAAATATGAAATACTACTAAATGTAGATTAGTTTTATTTTGCGCATACATTTTCCAGTCGAGACCGTCGTTTAATTTAAACGGATTTCCATAAGAAGTGTTAATTACAAGAAGTTCTATCCTTGGAGTTGGTAACAGATTATATATTCATGAATCTGTACCCTCTTTGTTGCAAAAGGGAATACGAAACCAACCTTTATTATAGGAAACTTAACGTTGTTATATTAAAATTTCGTTACGAAAATTATAATAAATAAATCCACTGTTCAATTTTACTTCCGAATTTTATATTTCAAAAATTTGTCTTTGTAGCGCAAAAATTTTCTTCATTTTGATTACAATATACATATTAAGTACAATTTAAATTTAAAATTAACAAAATTTACTTTCTTGATGAGTTTTTCGACTTTAATAAGATGGAAATTTATTAACTAAGTTGTAAAGTCGATCAAAATGATGACGCGCATTTATTTTATTTTTGCTACCCTTGCAACGGAAATAAAATTCACGAGAAAATTTTTGCCATTATCAACAAAATTCCAACTGGAATATTTCAATTGGAAATTGAACCAATTGTTCAAGAAAAGCTCATTTAAATATAATACACTTTTGGATGTAGGTCAATCTCAAATAATGCACACTTTTTTCGGATAAGGAATGGCGCGCTTCAAATCAAAATTAATAAACTTAACATTAAATTAAATTCGAAGACACTTCGGAGGAGATTGTTTCGACACTGATTTTTTTCAAAGCCCAAATTTGATTATTTCGGATTAAAATTTGCTCTAACGCTAAGTGCGTGGCCACGTCGGCACACCGCACTTCTCACTGCCGTTAGCAACCGCACCGAAAAATAAATAAAGCGTAGCTTTACACGAGAGTGGGCGGAACGAGGGTCGGTGCTTCAATGTGGCCACTTTGGTATAAAACAATGGTCTATTTATTATTTTGTGCGATGTTAAATGCGGTGCTAAGAGCAGTACGAGCAGAGCATGCCTCATGATGAGTTGGACAGGACTAGTCTAATTTATAATTATAACTTATATAACTACAGATAATTATAGCAATAATTGTAGTCATACAGGGTTATTGCATATTTTACATTTTTTACGAACGGTAAAAACCACCCTATACAAACAAAACCGTCTACCCTTTATGTAGACGGCTGCATTCAAATCCTTTTGAAGGATTTATCTCGACTTTTCCACTACTTTAAATATTGTACAATACTTCATAATTATTTGAGGGCGAGGGTAACTTAAATTTAGATAAAAAGACACGAAAATAAAGCTTAAGTACGGCTTAACCTACCCCTAACGAACCGAAATATGAATAAAAAAATAACTCTCATCTTATAGGGGCCTGCAGGAGATTTCATTAAAATGTGCACTCGGAAATTTTTAATTTTGTTTTAAAAGGTGGTTTAAAAAATGTTTTAAGTAAAAGGACATTTAATTAATTAAATATTTTTGTTTTGGAGAAAACAAAACGTTCTTTCAATGAAAATAAGTATTATTGATTGTGTCGAAAGGATTAAAAGGAGCTAAAATATCATTTTTCGATAGAAACTCACTTCGAAACTGGCGAGGAGATGTGACGACGACTCTAAGATAGATAAGTTAATGTGAAAGGTGTCAAAAATGGGCAATTTTCTTTCTGAAGGCTACAAGGAGAGGGTAAAGATAATGAAGAAGAAATTTTTAAATTAACAACTTAGCAACAAATGACATACAATAAACAACCACTAGAGGGAGCACAAAGTTAAAAATTGAATTAAAATTAGAAAAATAGATATAGAGCGAATATTTAAGGTTAAGCGGGGTTCACACGGGTAGTGAACCACGGACGTGAGCCACGATTCGTGAAATACGATTCGTGAAATACGAATCGTAAGTTTTAGCCACGAACGGATAAAATTCCGTTCGTGGTGAAATCAAACATGTTTGATATTTGCTTCCTGAAGTAGTTGACACTTGACAGGCGTATTCTACGAAAGCGTACGTTCGTGGTTCACTACCCGTGTCAACCCCGCTTTACAGAGAAAATTAAAAATAGAAAACCCTCCAAAAAAAATTGAGTTCCGCCTCTGAACAATGCATTTCCTGTAAAAAAATTAAATAAAAGTATTTTCCAAGACTTTCCTGAAAATTTACACTTAAGCTGGGTTTACACTGAGCGTAATAATAAACAGCACGTAGAGGCGCTTCCATTGTCGCCATTGTCGGAGTTTCCATCGCCTGTAGATTTTCTAAGACTTTTTCTACCCCTTGGTTTGCAGATGTTTAAAATATTTGATTTCCACCATCTGTTCTTAGTTTTGACTTCGTTTTTCCTTCTACTATTTGACGACTCCCGTCGCCCGCAGTATGTACTTTCGTGCAATATTCGCTTGCTTATCTCTGAGTCAAATCTGTGCGAATGTACGTGTAGTTGGCATTCCGATATGTGGACGTGGAAGAAGTCAAATTAAGAGAAAAACAAAATATTTGAAATAACACCTCTTCTTAACCTTCAGTTACACCCCTTCCGTCAACTCTGCCCGTGTGCACCTACTTTACTGGAAGTTAATGAAAATTCTTGTTTGTTAATAGACATTCAATTTCGAAAACCTCAATAATAAACAATACCTACATATAAAACAAAAGAAAGTTCAAATATATAAATTTATATATAGAAAAAGAAATGTCAAGACAATTGATTTTCTTTTAATGAAACGCTTCATTTGTTTTGACATTTAAGTCAACACTAAAAATGAAGGAAAATATTATTATTTTGATTAAAAGTTTCTCTGTGGTGACTTCTATTTTTCTATAAAAATATAAAAAATTAATTGGTTTTTTATATTTGTAAAATGAATTATTTATTTATGAGAAAAAGAAATGCTTGATGTAGAACTCGCTCGACTGTGTTTAGTGTTATACGACGATGTGATTACAAAAAATTAAGTTGCTCAAAAATTACTATCAAACCATGAAATGAGAACTTTTGGTTTATGTGAGGCTAATTAGTTTTTTTTTATTGTTATTGTCACTCGGGCATTAGTTGGTTCAGCATTAGATGGCTAAATGTAAATGGTCCCTGCTCGGGCGCCAATTCTAACACCTGCAACGACTGTATTTAAAAGTGAGATAGGGCCAGTCTTAGGAGAGTAGAAGAAATTTAATATTTGATGTTCCTATATCGGAAACTATTGTTCTAAAGGCGGAGACACACGCAGGCTTTTTTACTCCAGCTTTGGCCTGCACAGGCCAAACCAAAGCGTCTGTACATCGTTCAGGCGACCTGCCCAGGCAAACCTGCATTATGAAAGGAGCTGTGTGTGTAGACTAAAACTGCTCAGGCAAGCCTGATCTAAATATGACTTAGTACTTTATTTGACTTTATGAAAAATTGGTTCGCTGTCTTAGAAAAGCTGAATAGCAGTAGATTACTAAATTAATGGTTCCTGCTCGGGCGCCAATTGTAATACCTGCAACGACTGCATTTAAAAGGGAAATAGGGTAGGACAGTACAAGAAATTTATTATTTGGTATTCCTATATCGGAAACTGCACACGCCAGACCGGAGCGTCTGTACATCGTTTGATAAAACGATAAAAACTGCGCAAGGAAGCCTGTTCTAAATATTACTTCTTACTTTATTTCGTTCGTTAGTAATGTACAAAAGAAAAATTTGTTTGCTGTATTAGAAAAGCTAAATATCAGTCGATGACTGAATTAATGGTCCCTGCTGGGGCTCCAATTGTAACATCTGCATAATGTATATGCATCAATTTCACACATCAGTGCATAATTGTGCATATTTGTGCATGTTGGGACACTGACATATCCAGCGGACATGCGCATTAAGTAAAAACTAACTGTTTCCTCTCTGAGTCGTTTCTTGTTCCTTATAAAATTCCAAGGGTATCTTTTTTTGCTTATATGGTGAAGGCCGGCGTCTCCACCATATGTCACAACATCTTTTCAATTCTCGATACTGCAGATTTTGCAATCGCATCTCTTCCTTGAACAGTTAACTTAAAAAATTAAACATTACGACCGTTCCAGTCGTAACAAATTGTGACTTATATGGTGAAGGCCGGCGCCTCCACCATATGTCACAATATCTTTGCAATTCTCGATACTCGATAGTAAAGCTGGTTCCTAACTGTGCCGTGTGCTTTGAATGACTTATTAAATAGTCGATTCAGACTAATTTATAATTAGGGCAAAGCTTTAAACTAAATAAATAAATCAATTAGAGCACTTTAATTTTCGTAAATGAAATTGGAGATAGAAAAAAAATCAAATTCTTTTTAATCACGAAAGAGACGGGCAGTAAAAAAGTTTAATGTTGAAAACATTAATTAAGCTCCACGTCGCGATGATTAAGATTATTGCACATTGGAGAGTTGAAACTGCAAATTTGCAGCGATTGTAGTTTCCGTTTGGGATCTTGTCTTGTTCCTGTAATATTAAATTTCAAATTCATTAAGATTATGAAGTGATAATAAGTTTTGAGTGTTAATTAGTTTAAAGGTTAGGAGATGTGAAACGCTATTATTACTTTTTGTATATTTTTAAATAAGTGACCGGAGTCCGGAAATATCGGTGGCCGGAATAGTGCTGAAGTGGACCGGAACGAGTTCTATTGTGTCTCGGCGTAATGCATTCACTGACAAAAAAAGGATTCCGCTTTATTTAGGTTCTTCGCTTTTAGTCGACAGGGTTTGAATATGTTGATTTGCATGCGGTGGTTTTTTCTTGTTTAAATATAATGCTCGGTGTATTTAATACAAATACACATACTAAAGGTTATTTGATAAATGTTGTATAAGTCGTCACTTTACGAAATACTTTGCCGCTTTCTGTCGTATTTCAGATAAACGCGTGACTCGGTTTTTGATTTTATTTTGTTCTAAATGTTTTATTGTTGTTCTTCTTTCCCACGGGATATAAAAGAACCTAAAATGCAAAACTTGAACATTATTTATACTGAGTTCTTTCCTGTTTTCTGTCTCCGACTCTGTATTTCCGAGAGCGTCTCGTCACTTCACTTAATATTCCATATCGTCGCTTTTCCCGCTTTTGTCACCTCGGATCGTTTCTCTGCATTAGTAAGCTTCCGCAGAAGATAAACTCGTATCCGTTGAAATATTACTTTTACTTTACACAAACAAAATATTAAACCCGAAACATATTTAAAATTCGACAAGTAAGTAATAAAGAAGGAAATTGTCAATAAACGAATTGGCAAAGAAAAAAATTTGTTCGTCAACTTCAAATATTTAACATTCAGATTCCTTAATAACGCCAATTCATATCTGGACCGAAGTCGAGAATCTCTTCTTCATCCTCGACATATTTTTATGCAAAACGCGTTCCGGTGGCGGAGTTTTATTGCACGAGCAAAATGAAGATGCTATCCTTTGGGACAATTTCGCAATGAATATAGGAAGGGCTTAGAAAATCGTGTTCCACAAAAATATGAAAAGGTTTTTTTATATTTTTTTATTTTTGAAGGGATTTTGATTGCAATATAATTTAACGTTTCGGACCGGTATAATGTTCATCAATATTCTGACCGTTTGCGTTTTCTTTTATTTTCTCTAAGTACATTTTGATTCTCTCTTACGTAAGCTGATAACTCATCAATTTGAATAAAATAAAATCATCCATTCTCTTATTCTCTCCTCTTATGCGAATTTTATAAGAGAATGCTTTTTATATTATATCCATTTGGAAAACTGAATGTAATATCTTACAATAAAATCCTTCATATCTTATCAAGTTACGTCAAGATATTAGATTATGTTTTAAAACGATAAACGAATAAAGCTCTTACATTTTCATTTTTATTGATTTATCAATCAATATGAATAATAATTTAATTTTATTCTAAATAAATTTGATCCAAATTAAATTATTCAGTTTAATAATTTAAAATACATTAAACATAAATTTGATTTTGATTTATAAAAAATTTAAATATCCACAATTTATCTACATAATGCACAGCTCTTTGTTTGTATAATATACGTGCGTTTTAAACAAAATAACTGTTCAAACGATGTACTGAATACATTAAATTGGATATTTCAGCACATCAACGAAAAGTGCTCTCGTTGATGGACACCACTACAACAGCCATTCGAATTTTTTCGAGAACGACGTCTATGTTAAAGCTGAGACACACACACACGTATTGTGCCTGTGTGCGTGTTTCCGCCCTTAGGACAATAATTCCTATACCTGAACATCAAAATAAATTTCTTGTACTCTTTTCGAGACCGTGTGAGACCCAAATTTGGGGTTGAAATATCCGTTAAGTGACTTGGGGGTTGGTGGTGTATTTGAACTCTTAAAGTCCCTGCTCGGGCGCCATTGAAAAAACCTGAATTTGGGTTTTTGTAAAAGTTCTCTTTAGGTTTGCTCAGTCGGTAGTTAGGTGTAGGTGATTATTAAAAGACACACACGAAATAAAAAAATATATTTAATAACAAAAGAAAACACTAAGAATAATTAATAATGTACATAAACAAAATTGGTATAATTCAAATATATAAAAGAATAGTTTCTCTTCGGCTGTGATAAAAATAAAATTAATGGAGGCCTACGATGACAAGCGGAGGCCTAGACGCCACACGGTCGGGGCTATACGAGTAACAAGCGGAGGCTGGGACCCCACAGCGATTCCTACGAACCACCGCGAAGTAGCTACCACTAGGGGGGATTTAAAAGGGCGACGAGCGGATGCGTTAACCCCACAACGGCTCTAGAAACCGAAGCGAAGCAGCTAAGAATGTCACAATGATAACACTAGGGACGAAGTTCGCTTGAAGAGCGAACAAGACGCTTCAGCGATCACTCAAGACGCGAGGTTGACACTCTACACCAGAGGCGGCCAACCCAAATGATCTTGCGGGCCACTTTGAAAATGTATTATAATTCCGCGGGCCGCAAATAAAATTATAATCCGCTCATTAGATTTAGATACTTAGACTTAGGAACCCTAGGTCGGTAGCTGGTAGGGACTTAACCCTCAAGAACGACGACCGGGAACCTAGGTCCCTAAGTTCGTTCGTTCGTTCGGTCAGATTAGGTTCGAGATAGATTACGGTCAACCGATAAACATATCAAGAACTCACATCTTCACGTCACCCGGTTTAGAACCAGTGTCCCTATCACCAACCAAGAGTTTAAAATACTCAGTGCTACTGGTGCGTCTCGTACCTGACTCTACGCTAGGAAGAGATAGCAAGCCGAAGCTAAGAAACACACCCTGGTGGTCTTATGCATTCTGCCGTTACATTAGGTTAGGTTAGATGTGGGCTAGAGTCTCCACAACTACTGTCACAACTCATGACACAACATGACTTAGTCAGAGGTTAGGTTAGTTCAGGGCTAGGTTATGCTAGGAAATCTGATTCCTCTTGACCCCTCCACCAGACACTGAGTCGAAGCTCTCCCAACTTTAGGCGCTTACGAGCCGTCCATTCCTTGGATACCAATACGAGATTGGGTAGAGTCACATAAGCTAGTCATACTCGGTTTATCACCGCGGTGAGCATGCCAGCGGCCAGTTTTGTAATGCTGGTCACCCGCCGAGCCAGCAACTCCTTTCATGCGGCACTCGACTCATTTCATTCTACTGTCAGAGGCACCCCTTTCACCCTAGGTATCCTCCTAGGAATCAGAGTGCCCTACTGGCAGTTTTACGGGTGCATGGGAACAAGTCCAACATACACCCCCTACTACCCTTGTAGTACAAAGGCCAGTTTTGTAACGCTGGTCACCCGCCGAGTCCGCAACTCCTTTCATGCGGCACTCGACTCATTTCCTTCTTACTGTCAGGTGCACTCCTTTCACTCTAGGTCCCCATAGAAATCAGAACTGCCCTACTGACAGTTTTAGTATTTTTTTAATACATTGTTTTTCACTACTTTGGACATTATAAACTAAGTATATTTTGTAAAAGTGTGATGAATCTAGCGGGCCGCAAAAAAGTTCAAAGCGGGCCGCGGGTTGGCCACCCCTGCTCTACACGATGATCACACCAGATTTGATGTCCAAATCTCCCTTATCTTTGGTACGCCACTTCTACTTATAGCTTTCACACCACTCCAAGCGGGAAACAGGGAAACCATTAACAGTTAATGGTAACTTGTAATATTTTAAGTTAACAGTTTAAGAAAGAAATGCGATTGAAAAATTTGCAGTATCGGGAATTGCAAAGATATTATGACATATGGTGGAGGCACCGGCCTACACTAGATGTCACAGTTTGTCACAACTGGGGGGGGGGAGTCGTGACGTGTAATATTTTAAGATAAATGTCCAAGAATGAGATGCGATTGCAAAATCTGCAGTGTCGAGAATTGCAAAGATATTTTGAATATGGTGGAGGCGCCGGCCTTCACGTCACAATTTGCTACCACTGGGGGGAGTCGTAATGTGTAATATTTTAAGTTAACTGCCCTAGAATGAGATGCTATTGCAAAATCTACAGTGTCGAGAATTGCAAAGATATTGTGGCATATGGCGGAGGCGCAGGCCTCCACTATATGTCACAATTTGTTACGACTGGGGGTGAGTCGTGACAACCTGAGCGGTGCCTTAGGCTACAAATATGTTTATTATTCTTTAACTTAACCTATGATTACAATCCGAGACATAATCCAAGCACAATTTCGGCTTCACAATTTTGAAGCATTCAAAATTAATTTTGTTTATTTATTTAGATGCAGAATTTTATGCTCAAAAACTTTTATTTGAATCTTTTGTTCTAAAATAAATAGGAAAGCATAAATTACCAAAGTATGATTTTAGATGTTAAATCCCTATGAAGGAGAGAACCAGTCACCACCCTGTATGAAAGTCGTAAGCAAGCTATGGATTTAAAAAAAATGTTTTCGTTTCGTGGTAGAAAAACATTTTAATATTTTTTTCTAGAGTTATCTTACGGTATCCACTGTAACTACTACACAAACAAATTCTATTTAATTTAATTGATTTCATTATTTACATTTAATATCCTAAGAACACACATTATTAGACTACTAATAAAATTGCTACTGCTCTAAAATTTATATTAGTACATACTTTATTTTACTTAACTATAAAATCAATATAAATGTTATTGTAGGTTCGAAAATTGGTCTGGTAAACTCCAAATTATTCTCTTAAATTTTTTATTTCTTTTTTCCCTCAAACTATTAAAAGAAAGTTTAAGCTTTTATACTAAAGATGATAAGTAGATTTAAGTAGAATACATTTAATACTTCGAGTGTTTAATCTTTAAAGTTATTGGTAGTCACAAGCTTCTAGCATACACAACATACACTATGTGTGTGTACGAACAAGATTACATTTACATTTTGATGGGTATGATATTTAATATTATAATAATTAAAGGTTGGGTTCACATGTTACCTGTTATCAATTTAGCTGGAAGTTAGTAGTTCTAGTAGAAAATCAATAATTGCTGTTATCTAATTTTGATAAGGATGGAGCATCTTCAGATTCTCATGCTTTAGTGGCTAACCTACCTCCCTACAGAAATTTGTGCTTAAAGAGCAGCTTTTGAACTTTTTTATTCGCTCGTAATTCAATTTTTAATAACCGACATGTCTACTTGCGTAAGTCAAAGTCAACAAATCAAAAATATCATGATCTTTTATCAATTTAGCGGGCTAACGATTTTTCCACCCTTTATTGTCTCTTATAATTAGTTACTTTGTGTCAACAGAAAAAAACAACTTGTCGGCTAAGTGAAAAAATTAAGAAAATTGATTTCCGTTAAGAGTTTTCCATTTACTTGGAAAATAATCAATGTTTGATTATTTTCCAATATGTCGCGTTTTAGACTCTTCAAATGTTTTGTCCCAAAAAAGAAAAAAGTTGCCACGAGTCTATTAAAGCTTTCCCCACCCACACAATGGATGATTTTCATAATTTTAACTTTTTTCTTTTGTACAATATTTTTTCATCTACAATTCAAGAATTTTAAATAAAAACCCCATTTTTCAAGTTTTTCCAATTTTCCTCTTTTAGTTTTAATTCTTTTTGTATCTGTTTACAAACTTTTAAAGCAAACTTTTTTTTAATACGCATTTTAAGAGCTCCAAAAACTGCTAATATTAGCAGACAATTTTCATGAAAAATAAAATTCGATTATTTTTAACACACCATACCTAACACCCTATTAGTATGAATGAAGTTCAGTGAATGAATACTTTTAAAAAGAAAATTTGCATAACAGTAAATTAAAAAGCAGTTTTTACACCATCCAAATTCAAGCGGCAAACTCTGAAGCATTCAACATTTAAATTAGACAAACTGCGACATATTTAAACTTGTTTGATATTTTTAAGATTGCGAATTTTTTTCAAAATTAAAAAATTTAACACATTAACCCCTTAAAGATAGGCAACCAAAATTACAATTTAATAAGCGGACAGGCGTAGTACATCTCTTCAAGGTTAACTCTTATAAGGGCCATAAGGGGCCAATTGGCCCGGCATTACTTTTGTTTGTCAAATTTCTAAATACGCAGGGATAACTAACTTTTTATAAAAAGCTTTAGCAATTTCAAATTTCAATATTAGCCATTTTGACTTTGTATGAAATCGAACACCCTTTGTATTTAATTTTCATTCCATGAGCTAATCGAACTTTGTGCTTTAAATAATGGAAGGTTATTTAATGCTATTTTGGCTACGCTTCAATAATTCGTTAAAAGGGTTTGTGTTAAAATAAAATATTAAACTAATAATTAAAAAACGACTATTATAAAAAATTTATATCAAATAAGGTAGGCTCACTCAAAAGTTTCAAGGAGTTGAATTTCCAAAGTTTGAAAGCAAAAAAAAACGAGTGCCCATTGTAATTCTACTCACAAAAGAAAAAATTTTTTTAGAAAATTAACTACAATACGTGTTGAATATAACATTAATTTTAATATATTCACCCTTTCTATATTATATTTCAGTCATTGTTAACGAAAACGTCAAAGTGATGTCTTGAAGTCGTACCTAGAAATTGTTCATGTAATACGGAAATCTCCCATCATATCACCAAAACGCTTCAGATTAGGGAAATCGGTGAAACGGCATTGTTTACGCATGAAATCCTTTCAGGAAGCCTCAAGGGAAATGGAACAATGAAAATCTAGTACGGAAGAAGCGAATCGTAAATGATTTGCTAATTATGTAATTGTTGATAAGGATTATTTGTTTATGTACATTAAACGTTTTTTTGTATTTAATTAAAAAAAATTTTTATCATAGCGAGCTCACGCTTTATAATACTCGTATATAGTCAATATTTATTTTAGCGAAAAGGCTAAATTACATAAAGTAACTAATTTAAATTTATATTTAGTTAATTAGGAAAATTAATCAAACGGTCAAAGTTCGAAATTTCCATTAATTTTAGATACTGTAATAAGGGTTTTGTTAACAGAAAAATGTACAATTTATAAACTCTGCTCGTTAAAGCTCAATCTCTCTACCATAGGCTATTTGCGTAAACTGTTGTAAATCCCAATTAATTTATCCTTTAGTTAAATGTAAAAGCTGTTACATAAGAAATCAATTTAATATTGTAAAAGCTTCAGGAATATCCGCTCGTTGTTAATTGCTCATGGTGGAAGTATTCAAAAACAACACCTTTTCAAAAAAATATTTAGAAAAAAACAGTGTTAAAAGAGTAAGCAATTTTATATTTATAAAAACCTCTACCTCTTTTAATTCTTAAGAGCAAGATTCACCGATGCTCAGAAGCCTGACTAAATTGCCACGTTGTTTGTAGAGATATCGTTTTCAAATTTAGCATACGTATTTAAGGCAGTATTATCTAGGCTTGTTCGATTTATTTTTTTTATAACCTCATTAATTAAAGAGTAATTAATAAGAGAAGATTAAAAAATGATTAATTAAAAAAACTAAAAACGTCAGAGCGTAGATCACAAATAAACATATATAAATCCCAAATTTGACTTTCAAATTATTTATAATAACTTCACAATTTTGTCAGAGCGATATGCAAAAATTTTAGTTCTTTGGAGTACCCTAGATGGGGCTTGCGTTAGTTGAATAGTGAAAGAGGGATTTTACCAAATTCGGAGGCGGAGCGTAATATTTGAATACCGATATTTTGAGAAATTTTAAAACAGGTATATTGGAAGGTTTATTGCTCAAAAGGAAAAATGTTTGAAGATAAACAAAACTGTTTCACTGTTTGAGTACTTATTTATAAAATAAAATTTTTTTAAATATTTTGAAAGTAACTTTTGTATAGTATCATTTTTATCATTTCATAAATTTTGTATCATTAGCACCTAGAATAGCAGCTTTACCTTGTTAAAGTCACTTTAAGAGTAATTAGAATCTATTGAAATCATAAATAAAAACACATAGGTAATCGAAAATCAAAAAAAATTAATAAGTACCTAAACTAATCAAAATTTTAATTAATTAATTAATTATGAAAAAAAATTCTAATTTTTTAACTAAAACGTCCGTCTGTCTGTAACTCTGTGGAGGAAAATCTACTGAACCGATTTTGATGTTTTATTTTATCTACTTTAAAATTATTTCATCGACAAACTAAGCTTTTATAAGAAATGTATAAAGGGTGTCCAAAAATAAGGTTATTATTTTGGGCGCATATTTGCAAATTTGGGCCACATTTATTTCACTTAGCTATAAGATAGTACAAACCAGAACTTTTAGTTGCTTTTAAGATGTGCAGTATCAAAAGTGTATACGTAAATTTTACATTTGAACCTATGCAATGCACGTCATGCACATTTGCACATCTCTATGTTACTTCGAATGTCGTCTCCCTTCCCGTGGCGCGCATTTGAACTGAAAGTTCTCATTTGTTTACCTGTACATGATGTGTGGCCCAAATGAAAAACAAAATTTTAATATTTTCCTTATAACTTGGCCTGTAATTATTATTGTAAAAATTTCAAAAATGAATTATGTAGCCAAAATATAGAGCTTTCGTCCTAATCAAGTCGATTTTCAAAATTGTTTAAAAAATGCCGGCATTTGAGGTCAAAGTAGGTCAAAATTTTGAAATGGATTTTCTCCAAAACTGGTCGGGCCGATATACATATACATATTTGAATTTTTGAATATGTTATCGAAAACGCAATTCTCAAAACATAAATTTTGATCAAAATCGCTCGAACCGTTTAGGAGTTATGATATTTTGAATGTCAAAACTTCAAAAATCTCTAATTTCTTTTGTAATAGAACTAAAAACTTGAAAATTTATATATTTATAAATCCTATAAATATCTATTATTTGACACTATACTTTAGGTAAACAAAACGCTTCCAGTTAAACCGATAATTAGAATACATAATATCAAAATTTTTAGGAACATCCTGCATATTTTTAAATATTTTGACAACTCGTAAAATTAGCTGTTACACGATACAAAAAACTTTATATTTTGACTTCTGGTTTAATCGGAAATGGGATTAAATTTTTTTAAATATTCTGAAAGCTCGTAAAATTACCTTTTTAAAGATATCAAATTAAGTTTTAATTAAGAAAAATATAAAATTACAAGATTTGACGGGCGGGAAAAAGTTCCTCGTATGGCCACATCCTTTGTTTTTTAAATAAATTTCAACGGTCTTAATTAAAGGAAATTAATATTTATGCCTCATGTGTTTATCATTTTTAAATTTAAAAAATATTTCGTTCTATGTAAATTTATTTACGATAGACGTTCAAATTACCACATGTTTAAAACCCTTTAAGCAGGTAAACTGTACCAAAAATGCAAAGGTTGGCTTTAAAAACATCTATCTTTTTTCTTTTTGAAATAAGAGATACTTTAAGATCCGCCTTCCATCTCACACCCTCTTGTACCGTTATTGTCGAAAAGACCTGAGTAGTTAGGTGAATCTTCCTCTTAAGTAAGAAATTTTTTTTCTAAAAGGTTTAAACAGGAGCTGATTTTTTTTTTAAATCCAATATTTCTGAAGATTAATTTGTGTAGACTAATTTCTGCTTAAAGCAGGTTAAAGAGTGAACGATAGTAAACAGTTTCTCCCCGTTAAAGTCTGCTCTACCTCTTTTCGTTATCAAGCTATGATTTTTTTCATGAACGGTGGTGCGCTCGTTTGATCGAAGCTTTTGATTTTTTTAAAACCAATATTTCTGGGACATTTATTTGAGTAGACTAATTTCTGCTTAAAGCAGGTTAAAGAGTGAACAATAGTAAACAGTTTCTCCCCGTTAAAGTCTCATCTACCTCTTTTCGTTATCAAGCTATGATTTTTTTCATGAACGGTGGTGCGCTCGTTTGATCGAAGCTTTTGATTTTTTTAAAACCAATATTTCTGGGACATTTATTTGAGTAGACTAATTTCTGCTTAAAGCAGGTTAAAGAGTGAACAATAGTAAACAGTTTCTCCCCGTTAAAGTCTCATCTACCTCTTTTCGTTATCAAGCTATGATTTTTTTCATGAACGGTGGTGCGGTCGTTTGATCGAAGCTTTTGATTTTTTTAAAACTAATATTTCTGGGACATTTATTTGAGTAGACTAATTTCTGCTTAAAGCAGGTTAAAGAGTGAACAATAGTAAACAGTTTCTCCCCGTTAAAGTCTCATCTACCTCTTTTCGTTATCAAGCTATGATTTTTTTCATGAACGGTGGTGCGCTCGTTTGATCGAAGCTTTTGATTTTTTGAAAACCAATATTTCTGGGACATTTATTTGAGTAGATTAATTTTTGCTTAAAGCAGGTTAAAGAGTGAACAATAGTAAACAGTTTCTCCCGTTAAAGTCTCCTCTACCTCTTTTCGTTATCAAGCTATGATTTTTTTCATGAACGGTGGTGCGCTCGTTTGATCGAAGCTTTTGATTTATTTAAAACCAATATTTCTAGGAAATTTATTTGAGTAGACTAATTTTTGCTTAAAGCAGGTTAAAGAGTGAACAATAGTAAACAGTTTCTCCCCGTTAAAGTCTCATCTACCTCTTTTCGTTATCAAGCTATGATTTTTTTCATGAACGGTGGTGCGGTCGTTTGATCGAAGCTTTTGATTTTTTTAAAACCAATATTTCTGGGACATTTATTTGAGTAGACTAATTTCTGCTTAAAGCAGGTTAAAGAGTGAACAATAGTAAACAGTTTCTCCCCGTTAAAGTCTCATCTACCTCTTTTCGTTATCAAGCTATGATTTTTTTCATGAACGGTGGTGCGCTCGTTTGATCGAAGCTTTTGATTTTTTGAAAACCAATATTTCTGGGACATTTATTTGAGTAGATTAAATTCTGCTTAAAGCAGGTTAAAGAGTGAACAATAGTAAACAGTTTCTCCCCGTTAAAGTCTCATCTACCTCTTTTCGTTATCAAGCTATGATTTTTTTCATGAACGGTGGTGCGGTCGTTTGATCGAAGCTTTTGATTTTTTTAAAACCAATATTTCTGGGACATTTATTTGAGTAGACTAATTTCTGCTTAAAGCAGGTTAAAGAGTGAACAATAGTAAACAGTTTCTCCCCATTAAAGTCTCATCTACCTCTTTTCGTTATCAAGCTATGATTTTTTTCATGAACGGTGGTGCGCTCGTTTGATCGAAGCTTTTGATTTTTTTAAAACCAATATTTCTGGGACGTTTATTTGAGTAACCTAATTGCTGCTTAAAGCAGGTTAAAAAGTGAACAATAGTAAACAGTTTCTCCCCGTTAAAGTCTCATCTACCTCTTTGCGTTATCAAGCTATGATTTTTTTCATGAACGGTGGTGCGCTCGTTTGATCGAAGCTCTTGATTTTTTTAAAACCAATATTTCTGGGACATTTATTTGAGTAGACTAATTTCTGCTTAAAGCAGGTTAAAGAGTGAACAATAGTAAACAGTTTCTCCCCATTAAAGTCTCATCTACCTCTTTTCGTTATCAAGCTATGATTTTTTTCATGAACGGTGGTGCGTTCGTTTGATCGAAGCTTTTGATTTTTTTAAAACCAATATTTCTGGGACATTTATTTGAGTAGACTAATTTCTGCTTAAAGCAGGTTAAAGAGTGAACAATAGTAAACAGTTTCTCCCCGTTAAAGTCTCATCGTCCTCTTTTCGTTATCAAGCTATGATTTTTTTCATGAACGGTGGTGCGGTCGTTTGATCGAAGCTTTTGATTTTTTTAAAACCAATATTTCTAGGAAATTTATTTGAGTAGACTAATTTCTGCTTATAGCAGGTTAAAGAGTGAACAATAGTAAACAGTTTCTCCCCGTTAAAGTCTCCTCTACCTCTTTTCGTTATCAAGCTATGATTTTTTTCATGAACGGTGGTGCGCTCGTTTGATCGAAGCTTTTGATTTTTTTATAACCAAAATATTTCTGGGACTTTTATTTGAGTAACCTAATTGCTGCTTAAAGCAGGTTAAAGAGTGAACAATAGCAAACAGTTTCTCCTCGTAAAAGTTTCCTCTACCTCTTTTCGTTATCAAGTTATGATTTTTTCAAAAAAGGTGAGCTCGTTTGTTCATTGTTCGGACCTTTCGATTTTTTTAAAACCAATATTTCTGAGACTTTTATTTGAGCAGACTTATTTCTGCTCAAAGTAAGTGAACAAAGAGTGAACAATAGTAAATAATTTTTGCCCGTAAAAGTTTCCTCTACCCTTTTTTAATATTAAGTTATGATTTTATTTATAAAAGGTGAGCTCGTTTGATCTGAGCTTTTGATATTTTTAATTCGATATTCGTGGACGAAATTCTTTTTAAATGCGGTAAAGAGTAGTAATATTAAAGAATAATAAATAGTTTTTGTTGTTTAAAGTATCTCTTACCTCTTTTGATTACCAAGTTACTAATTTTTTTAAAAGGTGTATCTACTCGTTTGACCGGAGTTTCGCTTAAATCCAATATTTCTAGGTATCCGGCTCAGTAAATGAATTTATAAAAGATCGGTGTTAAAGAGCACTAATTAGCAAATATTTTTTATATATAAAATTATCCTCTATCTCTTTTGATTATCAAGCTACGATTTTTTTAAAAATGGACTCTTATTCACAGTTTCTTAGAATTTACTCGTAGCTCAGTAAGCCATTTTCTAATAGAAATAAAGCAAAAGCTTGTAGGTAATTAGCTAACGTTTTATTTATAATAGTTTCCTTCTATTAGTTTCTCATATTATTACCAAGTTACGAATTTTTCCTAAAAAAGGTGAGCTCATTCCATAAAAGACCATAAATGTGGTTTTTGGCATATTTTTAATCCCTTAATCACACTGTCTGATGCATAAAACTGTATACGTCGTTGAGCTCGTGACCACATAATCCTTAGGCTAATAGTTGAATAATTTTTAATTATCGACATAATCTCGTACTCTCTCATCGTTGGCTTCCATCATCTCGCAAAAATTCAATTTAAAAGACGTAAAATAAAATTATTTGTTGTAAAAATACTAATTTAAGTTTAATAAAGACAGCGTAAAGTAAACTAATCCTACCAACAAGTCATTCTTAACAAAACCTTGTTGTAGATTACCAACTTTTTCCAAGATTAATTTCAGTTGCGGTAAAAATTTTCAATTCGTTTCGAATAAAAAAGTATTTTTTTTTATTTTAGTTACAGCTTTAAGGGAAATTAATTAAATGACACTTTATAAAAAATTTTTTAGTATTAAATTTGAGTTTTTATACCCTTAAAAGGAATTAATTTTGTATTAATCAAGCTTAAGATTTGATCTTTAGATCTGTTAGAAGTAGAGAAACTGTAATTTAAGATAAATTTCGCAATTTGGTCACGTTTATGACTTTTTGTATAAGGTTAGTCTTAATTTATGACGTTTTCCCCTTTTTTTGGGGTGGTTGGTTTGTGAAAATGTTTTTTTTAGGCGATTGGATTGTTTTTAATTTTTAGTTTTGATTGACTTAGGGACGAGCGTTTGATGATTTTTTTGTTAAAATAATAAGGGTTGTGTTTGGATTATAGTTTTACAAAGATATATGTAAAGAACTATCGATTAAATGCAAAATATCTAATTTAATGCGACTTTTAAAGGGTAACCTTATTAAATTGTCTTCCACTTCACTTAATTCAATTCAAGTATTTTTAAATAAACGTGACTTTCTTCTTCGTCTCCTTTTTTCCCCTTTTGTTAAATTTGTAATTTTCTAACTTTAGCTAAATAACTTTTAAGAGAAAAGAAAATATAGTTTTCGTAAGATTAAATATTTGGGTTAAACTAAACGAGATTGTATTTTCCAAGAAAGCAATTTAATAGAAAAGGCGTTCATGTTCGTTTTCATATTTTCCGTATACTGCCAAGTCCGTTGACGTGGTAAATTTATATAAATAAAACTGAACGTACCGGTAACAATGGCTTTTTCTTCATAATAAGTTGCTTCGCACACATATTCATAAAGTAGGGTATATTGCGGTCCACATAATGTAAGGGACGTCTAATAAAGTGAAACTCGTATAAACAAACAATTTAAAAAAAAAATAACCGACGTGTTGAATTTTCCACCTCATAAATTGCTTATTAATAGTTTATTTTTGTTTGTTTTGCAGTTGCTTACGTAAACTTGGGTACGGCGTTAATAGCTGCAGGAAGGTGTCAAGAAGCCGTTTCAGTTTTACGTCAAGGCTCTCGACTCGATGGTACTGGACTTAAAGATAGACGCGAACACGAATCGGCGCGCGTATCGGCCCTCTTACAACTCGGAGGACTATATTCAGATCAAGGGCGATTACAAAGAGCGTTAGCGGCTTACAGAGAAGCTGCACATTCGTTACCCAGACATTATCCGCCTCAGGTAAATTTAAACCAATCATAAGTAGACATTCACAACCAGGTTTTCCAATCAATAACATTTTGACCTAAATGCCTGATTGAATTCGTCCCTTATTTGTCATATCAAATATTTGCTTTAGCTTTAGCGTTTGACAGTAACGCGACAAAACGTTCTGTCTTTATCCAACAATAGTAAATTGATGAAGCGGAAAGTTAGTTGGAAAGTGTCTCCTAAACATCATCCTGTGATGAGCGACCATCTGGCCGAGCTTTCCCCCAAAACAGCTGGGCTCTGACAAATGCCACGCTTACTGATAATCACGCTAAGTGCTGGCAACGTTCAGCCAATTCACTGTTTCTCTAACTGCTTCTCATATCTCAACAAAACGTAATAACCATTATTGCGTCTCTTGTTACTGTATATTCGCTAAATTTAATTTATCAGCAACGACCAAAGTAAACTTGCTTGTTGCTAAAATAATAACCATAATTTAACATTATACGCTCATCTCTTTTTTTTCTCCCCAACAATTTTTACTCGACTTCAGACTTCAGTATTTTTATTTCTCCTGACTAAGCTCATTTTTCTAATTTATTTTCAATCAATATAATGAACAAATAAGAAAGGCTAAACGAGAATTTAATACTTCCTAGTAATTAAATTTTAATTTCCGGATATTGAAACCAAGTAAAGCGAAAACTTTATAGCTCTTACATATTAAAATCCAAACCTTCTCTCTCTTTTTAAAAATTTTTACAACCACCTCACTCTCTTCCATTTTTATCCACTATAATAGTTCTTTTATTTTTTTTAATTTACTTTAACTCTAATAAACTTATACAACTCGATGAACGCGGGTTAAATTAGTCTCATTAATTACTTTTGTTTTCTTAGAGCGTCTTCAATTTACTCGGAGAAACCTTAGCGCGATTACAACAAGATGAAGAAGCCGAACGTTGGTATCAAGCGGCCCTTAACGCACAACCCGATCATGTACCCGCTCACATAACTTACGGCAAATTGCTCGCTAAAAATGTAAGTTTTTGATTAATTGTTTGTTTAATAAATCGATTTGTGATGAAATTGTGCTATTAAATTAGTTAGTGCAAACTTAAAACAAAATTGAGTATTTGCTCAAGCTTATTTGGTTACTTGTTAACGAGTTTGCAAGTAGTTTACATAAGATTAAATTAACAGTTTGTGTAGAAGAGTGTCGAACTGATGGGAGGGGGTGTCCTAAAATTAAATTAAAAATTAATTTACTCACTCTAAATCTTTCACGCGTAAAGTTTGCAATACATTTTGGCATTTAAACCCCAAATAATGAGTTGATTACTACACTCGTTAGTAACTTTTCTAATTAGTTAATAAACAAAAGTTTGGTTATTGTTGACGATTAATATAACTAACAGTTGTTATTACACTCATTTTTAACTTTTTCGTACTTTGAAAAAATTATAGTAATCGAAAAATTTTTTTCGTTATTTCTCTAAATTTCGAGCCCCTTTGATTCCAAAAATGCAAAAAAAATTTTACTTAGGGCCGTGATTATAAACGACAAATAAAGTTAATCTCGAGAATAAAGTTTATATTTTTTAGACATGGCAACGTAGCAACATTGCAATGTCAAAGTTTGACGTTTAAACATAGAAAAACGACTTATACAGGATTATTCAAATTCGAGGGCCAACATGGGGATCTCGGAAACTGTAAGAGATACAAAGTTGGTCAACTGGGGGCAAAGTTGCGTAACTGGATAGCGAGTAATATTCAAAAAAGAAAATTAAAAAATTTCCGTTAGGTCCCGAGATTTTAGAAATAAATCGAAATTTCGGAAAATCTTATTTATTTTTTTCTGAAGTTGTTTTCAAAGATATCAGAAAATTAAAAACACATTTTCATTGCACCTTTTTTGTATCTACAAGATGGCAATTTTAGATTTTAAAACAACATTTCTATATTTTTATTTTTCTGATATCTTTGAAAAAAACTTAAAAAAAAATGAGAATTCCAGAAATTTCAAAATTTTGAATAAAAATTTTTTTTGGGCAAGTCATTGCATTAATAATAAGAAGCTAAACTCAAAAATAAAATAAAAAATGCAGGTCCGTATTTAAAATTTTTGAGTTGATGATGGTAATTCAAAACCGAAACGTTGTTTTAAAAATCTAAAATTTCCATCTTGTAGAGACAAGAGAGATGCAATAAAACTGTGTTTTTAGTTTTCTAATATCTTTTGGAAAACAACTTCAGAAAAAAATAAATAAGATTTTCCGAAATTTCAATTTTTTCCAAAAATATCGGGACCTAATGGAAATTTTTTAATTTTCTTTTTTGAATATTATTCGTTATCCAATTACGCAACTTTGCCCCTATTTAACCAACTTTGTATCTCTTACAGTTTCCGAGATCCCCAATCCCCATGTTGGCTCGAATTTGAATAACCCTGTATAGGTATTTATATTGATAGAGAAGAGACACTTGCATGATTTGGTAACCTTGAACTATGGCGGCCATTTTGCTAGGGTATTTAATCGAGAAATTTGAATTTGAGAGAAAGATCTTTCATTTTTAATGTCACTTGACATTATTAAATTAGGTTAACAAACGTAGTTTTTGGTGATCTTGAACTATGGCGGCCATTTTCCTAAGTTATTTAAGCGGGAAATTTAAAATTGAGAAAAAGATCTTTCATTTTTAATGTCAATTGATATTATTAAATTAGGATAACAAACATAGTTTTTTGTTTTCTTGAACTATGGCGGCCATTTTCCTATGGTATTTAAGCGGGAAATTTGAATTTTAGAGAAAGATTTTTATTTTTAAACTCACTTGACATTAGAATTAGGTTAACAAAAGTAGTTTTTGATGATTTGAACTATGACGGTCATTTTTCACGGGTATTTAAGCGGGAAATTGAATTTGAATTTTTGACAATTAACCTAATTTAAACATGCGCACTAGAAACCGATTTTCCTCACCTAGCTAGTGTCGCTTCTTTATCAATATAAATATATAGTCGTTTTTCTATGGTTTAAATATAAATATTAAAATTTGAGTTTAAGTTCTTTTGTGTTATTCAAACGTCAAATTTTGACATTGTAACGTGCTACGTTGCCATGTCTAAAAAATATAAATTTTATTCTCGAGATTAACAAGCGACCCTAGAGACCTGATGACAGCTGTGGTGCAAAAACTACTGAATTTGGCTTAAACACTTTTCATCGGAAAAATAAACTTAAAAAAATCTATACAGGGCGTGCTAAAAAAAGGGTTATTTTGAACAAGTTAAAATATAAATTTACTAGTTTTAAATTCAAAATGGCGGCCAGTAGGACAATTGTCCCATGTTGAGGTTTTTCCCTTATAACGTGGCCGGTAATTATTATTATCAAAGTTTCAAAAAAGCATTGTATAGCCAAAATATAGGGCTCTCCTCTTGACCTAAGCGATCCTTAATTTTGTTTCAAAATTGCCTACGTTTAGGTGGTCAAAGTAGATCAAGATTTTGAAATGGATTTTATCAAAATTCATTTAGGCAAATTTTTTCATTTTTAGATATGTTATAGATCTAGTCGTTCTCTATCAACGCCACTAATTTTATTAACTTCTTTAAAGCAGGACCGTAGTTATAATTTTTTGAATATCAAAACTTAAAAATATGTCATTTCTTGTGTAATTCTAATAATGGAAATTACAAAAATATCAAAAAATTTTAGGAACACCCTGTATATTTTTAAATATTTTAAAAGCTAGAAAAATTAGCTATCTGAGGATACCCAACACTTTATACTTGGCTTCCGGTTTAACTGGAAATGGGAATACGCTCGAAAAAGTTCCTAGTATGGCCACATCCGAGTTTTGTTGCGAAAATTTATATGTCTTATGATTCTAAAAAAACCCTTTGCTAAACTGGATACAAACGATTTAGCTACGTACCTAAATGTTTGATCCGTAGAGACTTGTAACTTGTAAGTTGTAACTTCCTGCAATTATTACACGCGAGCGAGGCTTGCTTTCAAAGTATTAAATTTTAATTGTCAACCAGTTACAACTTATTAAATAAATTTTTATATGCTTGGAATCTCTCTTTTTATCCCGTTCGACTGCGATAATTCTTATCTGGATGCGTACTATACTAAAAAAGTTATTGCTTTAATATAACTTCACTTGAGTTTCATTTTAATTTAAAGCGTCCTGATTGGTCTTTATAACTCAAGAACGCCTCAGACACCACGTTAAGGTAGCTTTCGTCTGATATTATAATTTAAAAATTGGTAGTGCAGACGAGCGACACTTATACAGTTATTATTATATTTAGAAGGATCCTATGAACTTGAAGTTTGGTACAAGAGTAAATCATTCCTTAAATACCCTTAGATAAATATGAATGTCCCGAATCGAACGGGGGACTGTGTGGAGAATCACTCACTAACTTCCTTGAGAAATGACAACATCAAAGAGCAATGTTTTCTCTGCCACTAGAGTTGTAGTAGCACCTAAACGGTCAATATAAGACAGCAATAATTGCTTTTATAAAAAAATAATGCGAAATTTGTGTTCTTCAATATATAGGTATGTCTTCCAACGTTGCCAATTATCTTAATTACAATGGCAACATTGCCTTATCAAGTAGGTAAGTTGAGTGATAACTGATAAGTATAAAGTTAAGCGTTTAGTCTTACAAGAGCTACACAAGCAAATAAAAAAATCTAAAGTCCGGCTTGCAGAAAATCGATAAAAGTAACAGACAGTAACCTGATAAATGTTACGATTGGCCGACATCCAGTAGTACAAGCAGTCTGCTGTTTTGAGTCTGATGGACAGCAAATTACTAATTCAAACAAACAGAAACATAGATTTAGCATGCAAACATACAGATGGGCTGTCAGACGCGTCCAAAGGATTTCAAATGGTTATTTAACTACACAGAGCGTTTTTTTTCGTTTCGTACTTTTATTTGCTGAAATAAATTACTCAACTGCTCAAGTTTTACTAGTTTTTCTTTGCATTTGGATGTCGAAATACAACAGCTATTGTGCAACCCTCCAAGGGCATGTTGCTGCTTTAAAATATTTATTGATTGCCAAAATAAGCGCCATCAGGTGGTGGACAGATACCTATTACTTATGTATTGTCCTATTGGACTAGCAAGTCCTTGTAAACAAATGTTGTTTGTTCGTAGTAGTCTTAATTTCGTTTCTACCATATGTAGTAAATAACCAAAGTGGTTTTCCTCAATAGATTTTATTGCTCACCTTATTTCACACAAAAATGGCAGTTAATGAGAACAGCCCTAAAGTCTTTACACATATTAAAGGATTCAGAGCCTGAATGAGGGGAAAAATGATGAACCTTTTTTGAATGATTTATGATAGGCCACAGTAAAAGGCAAAGAGTCAAACTTTTATTACTTTCTTATATATTTTTATGCACTATACCTCTAGTTGTAGAAATGAAAAGGTATTATACTTATGACACGTACTGTATATTATTTTCCTATTTATTTAATGAATTAAATACTTACAGCTTTATGAAAAAATTGTTCAAGTTTCGTGAATGTTCTAAAAATATTGAAAAAGTCAATAAATACGAAAAGTGGGTACTTGTTTGATTTAAAATTTACTTTAAAAAAATAAAACGAGTTCGTCTCTCAATTATACAATCCAAACGAATTTTTTTCGAGTGCCTAACAGACAAAAATTTACATTCAATTAGGTATAATGTTTATTAAATAAAAGCAAATTTTTGTTTACATTTAATTATTTAATGGAATTGAAAAATCGAAATTGAGAAACAGAGCGCAAATTTAGCTTACATTTTTAAAAAATTTTGATATTTATTTAAGTTTTATTAATTTATTTTTAAGGTAAATATTGACAATATTTTCAAGTAATACAGCTTGAAAAGTTATTAAGAAAAAACAACTTTATTACATTTTAAATTCAAATAATTATATATTTTTTTAATAAATAAATAATTAACCCTCCATTCAACGGGTGAAGCCTGTGAGTGCAAGCAAAAGTGAAAATTGTCTGTAACTTAAAAAAAGAAATACTTTTTACTGTAATATTCTCTCTACCTTCTTAACTTGTAATAACTCATATCATCAGCATTTGCTTTTCAAATTTTTTCAAAAAATGAATCCTCTAGGACACAGTTTGTTGTGACAGGCTTCACGCGTCGGTTCGTGTAACTTTGTGATAACCGATTATTTTTGTTATAAAGCATTATTTAAGCGCAAAATTTATCTGCAGACCATAAAAAATAATTGGTTTTAAGTTTCAATGCTTGTTTGTAAATTTTTTGTTTAGGTGACAAGTGCAACATAAGCAAAAATTCTTATTATTTTTCCAGTTTTGTAAGGCTTGGTTATGTATTTAGTACGTTGAAGCCTGCTATTTCAGTGAAGTTTAAGCCCTTGCAGTTTGTGTTGAGAATTTTATAATTTAATTGTTTTGTAATTTTCTGCTTATTTGATCAATATACTAAATATGTATTATGATAATCAACTTTATTTTCCTTCAATGTTCATAAAAAACAGTTTTCAATAAAAAATGTCAAAAAAGGATAAAAAATTTAAAATTAAAAAATAATAACTAACAAAAGGACCTACGCTTTAATTCTTCTGTAAAATAATGAAGAATAAGGTATATTTTCAATTAAAAAAATTTCAGTGCAATTCTTGCACCCTTACTATTTTTTAGCTATAGATATAAAGTGAGCGTAACAGGCTTCACCCGTTGGCTCGTGTGATTCTAGACCCACCCGTTGAATGGAGGGTTAATAGCTAAATAATACCTGCGGTTATAAAGGATTAAAAATATAGAAGGTGTCCCTAAGTTGCTAGGTACTAACGTTACAAAAGCTCCCATCTCAAATGTCGATCAAAGACAATGCAATTCGCATTAATGACGCACCAAACCAAATTAATGATTGACAGCTCCATATCTACTTTATGGTCTACAGGGGGTGCTTAAAAGAATTTTTTTATCCTAAATAATAAATACGAAGGAAATTTACCTATTTACAAGTTGTGGACCAAATGTATACCACTTCTGATGTCACTACTTTTTCATAGTGTTTGATTTTTTAACTTCGTCGTATTATTTTTTTATCTCTTTCTTAATAAAAATTTATTTCGTAGTAAGTGATTTGATCAAGAAAACTAAGATTTCGACTAAAATTCGAGAAATTCTGCACTTGCATACACTGCACTTGTACTGTCGCACCACCTGCGTCTCGTCTGACAAGACAACTGACTGGCCGAAAAAAGTGTTACTTTTAGTCCTTATTAAACAATATACTATTAGATACTATTGTATATTCGCTTATTATTAATTTATTTCTGAATTTCTCACGTGGCTTTTGTATAGCCTCTTTTAGTTCGCGGCAAATGCAGGCATAATATTATAATAAAATTCAATTTTAACTTTTAAAAATTGCTTTTTAGGTACATTAATAAATTTTTATCGGTAAACACTTGGCTTGAAAGATATATAAGAAAAAAAAAACTTTAACAACTTTTCAAGTATTTGATCAATTTCAAATAAGTAGGTACGGTAAAAGTCGCTTGGAATAAGTTTCCAAACTTTTATTTTGATAAGGATCTATTTTGACAGTTATTTTATTAAGTCATAAAGCAAAAACATTGTTTTTATGGAACAATTTAAGTTTTATGTTGTCGTTGAAATTTTTATTAAATGTAAAACTGTTATTATTAGATTTATATTTTTTTCCTTTTAATTCAACGTAAATTGTATTTTTGGTGTCATTTCCTACTAGCACCTACTTACAAAATACACAACTTTTCCATTTACATAAAATAGCAATGATAGTTTACACTCTATGATAATGCTTGTTGAGGATGGCACATGTAGTTTATTCTAAACACGTCTACTTTACATCTTAGAGTATACAAACTACGTGGAAGACATGATGTTAGTTTTCAAAGAGAGCTATGGAATGTAGATAAGGAACATACCTCAAGCCATGGCAGAAGGTGATTCGACCAGTAAAATACATTCTCCTTTTAATCTTATAGAATGAAAACTACGTGAAACTACGTGCACTACGTTCATAGACCAAGAATCCGATGAAATTTAGATCAAAAACAGCCCTATACTGCCAAAACGTATGAAAGAAGGCGATGATTTTATTAGTCAAAACACGTCTGCTTTGTATTTTTTAGCATACGAACTACGTGTAACAACGTGTACTAGGTTGGTAGACCAAAGGAATAATGGAATTTACATCAAAAACAGTCGTACTGTCCTCACTTACGAAAACAGGTATTACTTCGACTAATCGAGCTCGTCTGCTTTACATTTTATAGCATACAAACTACGTGCAACTACGTGCACTAAGTTGTTAGGTCAAGGAATAATGGAATTCGATTAAAAACAGACTTAATTTCCTAACGCATAAAAGAAGGTGATGCTTTCTCAATTCAAACCACGTCGGCTTTGTATTTTATAGCATAACTATGTGTAACTACGTGCCCTACGTTCTTAGGACAAAGAAACAATAGATTTTAGATCAAAAACAGACCTACTACCCTAATTTACGAAAGAAGGTGATAATTTGACTAGTTAAACTCGTCTGCTTTGCATTTTATAGATACAAACTACGTGGAACTACGTGCACTAGTTGTAAGGCCAAGCAACAATGCAATTTTGATTAAAAACAGACCTAATGTCCTAACGCATAAAAGAAGGTGATGTTTTGTCAATTCAAACTATATCGGCTTCGTATGTTATAGCATACAAACTACGTGTAACTACGTGACCTAGGGTGGTACGTCAAGGAAACAATGGATTATAGTTCAAAAACAGACCTACTGCCCTAACTTACGAAAGAAGGTGATAATTCGACTAGTTAAACTCGTCTGCTTTGCATTTTATAGCAAATAAAGAATGATAGAACGTGCTGCTGCGAAGTCAAACTACGTGTGCTTTGTATTATAGAGCTACAAACTACGTGGAACTACGTTCTTTAGTTCGGAGTTCAAGGAAACAATGAAATTTAGATAAAAAACATACCTATTGTGAAAACGTGAAGAAGAAAGAAAGATGAAGAAGAAAGTGATGATTTGGCTGGTCAAATACGTCTCGATTCCATCTTATAGCATAGAAATTACGTGCAACTACGTGCAGTACGTAGGTAGGCCAACAAAACAATATAATTTTGATCACAAAGAATCATGCTGTCCTAACGTATGATTGACCAGTAACACTACGTTTTACTTGTCTCTATAACCTCTAAACCTAGACCTACGTGGAATTACGTGCAATCACGCGACTTACGTGGAACTACGTGCAACCACGTTACTTACGTGGAACTACGTGGACCTACGTGCAACTACGTAGACCTACGTGAAACTACGTGCAGCTGTGTCAACCTAAGTTGAATTACGTACAACTACGTTAGTAGGCCAAGGACACAATGAAAATTACTCAGTACCTAGTTAACTTTCAATTGTTTTTCAAGCTATAAATGCTCACTGGTGTTATGGCAGAAATGTTAATGAGGAGTATGAGATACACAACTGTTTTATTTGGCAATTAATTCAGATTATGCAGCCATTGACAAACAAAACTTTCATCTAGCAAGCTTATAGCAAATTAATATTTTCATAGAAACGAAAGGTTATTCCACGATCAATAATTAGAATTAATTTTTTGTTATCCAGTTTTAGGAAGCCAGCACTGGTGCTTTAATTTATTATTAAAGAAAAATTAAAACGTTAAACTTGAAGCATCATCATTTCCATTATAAAGTCTTAATATTTTAATCTCTTTTTAAATTTTTTAACGCTTATTCAGTATACATATACGTATACAATTGACAGTTTTCAATTAATTTGGATAGCGTCACTCACTCACTTTCGAGAACGTTTTCAATTTATATAAATAAATTGCCAAAGTACTAAGGCAATAAATAGAATATCGATTATGCTGCTTTTTTCCAAAAAAGTTGGCAGAAAATAATATTTCAATTAAAGCAACTAACTCAGCTAACTAAGCAGATGAAACGAATTCATTTTAATGGGTAAAATTAGGTGTATTTATTTGTTTTAATATACAGGATGTACACGACGTTTAAAGTTCAACTGAAGAGCTCACAAGCTGACAAGACAATGATACAGACGAACTGACTTGATCAGGCTATCAGATGGTGTTTCTTGCAGATCATCCAACCTACAGGCATACCAGGCTTAGACATACTAGTTATAGACTTTTTGGCTTAGCAGTGCTCATGTTTGCTTCTAGAGTAGAACATACTCATGACGACGTTTAAAGTTCAACTGAAGAGCTCACAAGCTGACAAGACAACGATACAGACGAACTGACTTGATCAGGCTATCAGATGGCGTTTCTTGCAGATCATCCAACCTACAGGCATACCAGGCTTAGACATACCAGCTTTAGACTTTTTGGCTTACCAGTGCTCATGTTTGCTTCCAGAGTAAAACGTACTCGTGACGACGTTTAAAGTTCAACTGAAGAGCTCACAAGCTGACAAGACAACGATACAGACGAACTGACTTGATCAGGCTATCAGATGGCGTTCTTGCAGATCATCCAACCTACAGGCATACCAGGCTTAGACATACCAGCTTTAGACTTTTTGGCTTACCACTGCTCATGTTTGCTTCCAGAGTAAAACGTACTCGTGACGACGTTTAAAGTTCAACTGAAGAGCTCACAAGCTGACAAGACAACGATACAGACGAACTGACTTGATCAGGCTATCAGATGGCGTTTCTTGCAGATCATCCAACCTACAGGCATACCAGGCTTAGACATACCAGCTTTAGACTTTTTGGCTTACCAGTGCTCATGTTTGCTTCCAGAGTAAAACCTACTCGTGACGACGTTTAAAGTTCAACTGAAGAGCTCACAAGCTGACAAGACAACGATACAGACGAACTGACTTGATCAGGCTATCAGATGGCGTTTCTTGCAGATCATCCAACCTACAGGCATACCAGGGTTAGACATACCAGCTTTAGACTTTTTGGCTTACCAGTGCTCATGTTTGCTTCCAGAGTAGAACGTACTCGTGACGACGTTTAAAGTTCAACTGAAGAGCTCACAAGCTGACAAGACAACGATACAGACGAACTGACTTGATCAGGCTATCAGATGGCGTTTCTTGCAGATCATCCAACCTACAGGCATACCAGGCTTAGACATACCAGCTTTAGACTTTTTGGCTTACCAGTGCTCATGTTTGCTTCCAGAGTAAAACGTACTCGTGACGACGTTTAAAGTTCAACTGAAGAGCTCACAAGCTGACAAGACAACGATACAGACGAACTGACTTGATCAGGCTATCAGATGACGTTTCTTGCAGATCATCCAACCTACAGGCATACCAGGCTTAGACATACCAGCTTTAGACTTTTTGGCTTACCACTGCTCATGTTTGCTTCCAGTGTAAAACGTACTCGTGACGACGTTTAAAGTTCAACTGAAGAGCTCACAAGCTGACAAGACAACGATACAGACGAACTGACTTGATCAGGCTATCAGATGGCGTTTCTTGCAGATCATCCAACCTACAGGCATACCAGGCTTAGACATACCAGCTTTAGACTTTTTGGCTTACCAGTGCTCATGTTTGCTTCCAGAGTAAAACGTACTCGTGACGACGTTTAAAGTTCAACTGAAGAGCTCACAAGCTGACAAGACAACGATACAGACGAACTGACTTGATCAGGCTATCAGATGACGTTTCTTGCAGATCATCCAACCTACAGGCATACCAGGCTTAGACATACCAGCTTTAGACTTTTTGGCTTACCACTGCTCATGTTTGCTTCCAGTGTAAAACGTACTCGTGACGACGTTTAAAGTTCAACTGAAGAGCTCACAAGCTGACAAGACAACGATACAGACGAACTGACTTGATCAGGCTATCAGATGGCGTTTCTTGCAGATCATCCAACCTACAGGCATACCAGGCTTAGACATACCAGCTTTAGACTTTTTGGCTTACCACTGCTCATGTTGGCTTCCAGAGTAAAACCTACTCGTGACGACGTTTAAAGTTCAACTGAAGAGCTCACAAGCTGACAAGACAACGATACAGACGAACTGACTTGATCAGGCTATCAGATGGCGTTTCTTGCAGATCATCCAACCTACAGGCATACCAGGCTTAGACATACCAGCTTTAGACTTTTTGGCGTAGCAGTGCTCATGTTTGCTTCCAGAGTAGAACGTACTCATGACGTCATGACGATGTTTAAAGTTCAACTGAAGAGCTCACAAGCTGACAAGACAACGATACAGACGAACTGACTTGATCAGGCTATCAGATGGCGTTTCTTGCAGATCATCCAACCTACAGGCATACCAGGCTTAGACATACCAGCTTTAGACTTTTTGGCTTACCAGTGCTCATGTTTGCTTCCAGAGTAAAACGTACTCGTGACGACGTTTATAGTTCAACTGAAGAGCTCACAAGCTGACAAGACAACGATACAGACGAACTGACTTGATCAGGCTATCAGATGGCGTTTCTTGCAGATCATCCAACCTACAGGCATACCAGGCTACACATTACTCTTGCTCATTCTGACTAAATGGCTCTGATCGCCTAACCAAACCAGATCGTGTGTGCTAAAATCTAGTGGTGTGCTCGAAGGGCACCGTGTATGACGTCATCCACGATCTACAAATGTCTTTACCTCCACAACGAAGCCTTTGCAAATTAGTTCCCTTAAGTTCATCCTAATACCTTTCAAAAACACCCTGTATATGCATTAAAAAAAGTTACATTTTTTATTGGTTAATTGACAAATATAATGGGTTTTAAGTGTCTCGCCAAAGGGATTTAAATGCGTTTAATTAAGCACATGTCGTTTCATTGTGTCTGCATGCAACTGGTATAATTTACATTAATTTTCCTTTTTTATTTCGGAAATGTTACTATTTAAAATGCCGTTGATAATTAAACAAAAAAAATTAATTTTTATTGAGTTCTTTATTACTGCGCTAAAATTTTAAATTACAATTTGTTATTATTTTATTTTACTGTAAATTTTATTTTTTTAGTAATTAACGCTTCTAAAACAGTCACTCTCAAATAGGGATATTACCACTTATATATTTGTTTAAAAAAATTATCTTAATACGAGAGATGACGTAACAATGATTATTTAGTTTTGAGCATTTTTGTGACGTCATAGACCACGCCCTGTTATCGCTTTATGATGAAATACCTCGAGCTGTATTTGAAATACCGATGTCCACAGGAAGTTGACCGAAGAAACAATTTATGTTACGTCTTATAAGTTTTCATAGAGTTTTGGTGACTGATGGTTGTGGTTTTGGCGTCTATAGCTTGGAAATGTAGGAAATGGTGGTTCTTGAGTTTATCAAAAGTCAAAGCGCACCACCTACTTGTTAATAGCTTAAGAACCGGACACCTGGGCTACTTTGAATTTGCAAGTGTTTCAAAATTGCTAAATAGTTTCAAAGTGCTGGAATAATGCCAATGATCAGCTAGTATAATGAGCTTATAATTATACAAGTCACCTAAACCACTTTAGCTTAGAAGTACTGGTAAAGGAAAGTGGTCAAATTTTTGATACTAGTGTGGGAAAAATTATGACAAATCAGTAACTGTCTGAAGAACACCTTGAGAGCACTGTAATCTAATCGCAGAGTAAAGTATAAAGAAATACACAAGTCGACAGATAGAAAACCAATAACAGTCAGAATCACGAACGAGAACAAGAAGTAGACATGTAAAACTCAAGACAAATACCTATTACCCAGAAATCTGTAAAAAGTCAACAAACAGCCTAACTAAAACAAGCACATCGTCACGATTTATCCAAATGAAGAAAAAAAAGCTTTGAATGACTAATAAAAAAACTTAAATTTGATTATAGTCGTAAAGCTTAGATATAGCTATTTTGTTCAGCAATGTCAAAAGCACTAAAATAACTTTCTTTTGCCTCTCACTTTATAAATTTTAAACACACAATTAATTTTCTTCACACAAGTTTACCTTCCCGCATTTCGTTAGTACGTCAAACAAGCAACGTGTCTAATAAATTAAAAATGAGGCTTAGATGGAGACGGTTGAGGGAAAAAAAAGGAAAGTTAACTGCAAGTCACTTAGTGTGTGAAGGGACCTTAAAGTTTAGATTTAATGTGTTTTGTCAAGTGCAAAATTGATATCACATTTTCTCAGTAGATAAAACACACACACACAAGCGCGCCATCGTAGTTGACTTGAGAAAATTGTCTATAAAATAAATTTTTTTTTAAATTTTAATTTCTTTTTTAAATTGGAAACGTAAGATCTTTTGACAAATTGGTATTTATTAAGTTGTGTACTGGGTTGAAATTTCTAAATTAATTAAATCCTCAAATACAAAGTTTCGAAATGACGTAGAGTTTGTTACAATTGTGTTTAATCTCGGTGATAAAAGGGGCATTATCATTTCTGTCAACCTTTCGTATAATTCCAAACTTGTATAAAGCTTTAGCTTGTTCTTTACTCGAAGTAAAAATAAATTATACACCAAAAAAAAATTAAAAATTGCAATATTTTAATTTTCCTTATTCCTTATACTTTTCTTTTTCGTTAAAAGACTTATGAATCGCCTAAATATGTTGCTCCCATTTGGGCCATTTGCACTAACGCTGAGCAACGACTTACTAGTTCCTTTGCCTATACCGATTCCTAAGCCGTTGCTTAGCGTTAGTGCAAGTGGCCATAAGACTTACTAACAAATCAACAATTTAGGCGATTGCTAAGTCGTTGCTTAGCGATAGTGCAAACGATCTTTAACCTAATTTATGTAGGTATCTACTTGGTTTCAATTATCTAATTAATATTTATAATCATAAGGCCTGTGCAGGCTAAAGCGGTTTATAGACGCTACGGTTTGCCTAACAGACTCGGTCTACCGTAAAAAGGCCTGAGCGTTTGTAGGGTTTTAACTAAACAGGCAAAGAGAACACACACACATGCTTATACTCCAGCTTTCCTGCGCAATTTTGGCCTCTAATTGCATAATGTAGAAATTCCTCTGGTTTGGTCGGTGCAGGTGTGCAGGCCAAGCCGAAGTAAAAGCTTATGTATGTGTGTCAGCCTTTAGTCTCCACATGGTTTTTACAAAGATTGCTGCCCTATTTAGGTAAAAACTACGGAGATTGCCTGAACGGTTTACAGACGCTCCGGTATAAATGTTCAGGCTGGGTCTGCCGTAGTAAAAACCTGAGCGCTTGTAGCGGCCGTAAAACTGCGCAGGCAAGGAATTACCACTTAGAGCGGAAACACACAACATGTACTTTTACTCCTGCTTTCCTGCTTAATTTTGGGCCTCACCGGCTTCTACATACATACCGTTGTTCCGGGGAATCTTTGCCGCTGTATGTCAAGATAAGACGACATACATCGTTACAATTTACCATCATATTACGCAGCGTTAACAAAGAAAGATGCTACACTACTTATCAGATAGCGTGTTTTTACGTACTTAGCCGAGTTCTCCACCGGCAAAGATCTGCTGGAACAACTGTATGTAGAGACGGAGCAAAAGCTCATGTGTGTTTCCGCATTAGTCTCCACACAAAGCTGACTCCAATACTAACTCCAAGACTAACTGATTACTTGACCCCATCCAAGGTCTTTTATAACCTCGGTCTACGTGACGACTAACACTGGCGATTCTGCCGAATAACACATTTCAGACTTATTACAGTATTGTCTGTAATTGTGCAATATTTTATTCTAATAATACTTGATTAATGACTCTTAATAAAATTGCGTAATATTTTATACGCGTTACAATAGGCTTGTGCTGGCAAATAAACTATACAAGCCGCCTGAACGGTCTGCAGACGCTCTGGTTTAACTGTGCAAGTTGGGTCTGCTGTAGTAAAAAGCTGAGCGTTTGTAGCGGGCTTAACTGAGCAGGCAAGGAGCTATCATTCAAAACGGAGACACACAAACACGTATTGTACGAATCTGGAGAGAAAAAGTATCTAAGGATTGCGGGTTTTTTCAAGATTTTATGGAAGGCTGTCACCGTGATTTTTCCGATTCCATGAGGGCAAGCACACGCCTGCGGTTGATTTCTAATAATAATAATAGCCGCAGGGCAGCTATAAGGTCGACTTTTGGTGAGTAACGAGATCATGAATGGTTATCCGATGTCTTCTTGGGAACTTGACTCTTCAAGGAGCTTGCCTTCTCGCTTTCCTTTACTAACCGGTAGAAGTGAAACCGTGACAGTGTTATCACCAGGACGGCATTTCTAAAGATTTAAGTGGGAAGTAACGCTCAGTGAAACTGCAGCATACAGCTCAACAGCAACCTAGTGGATAGCAAGATTTCTCTTAAGAATAATTCCTGTTCAACAGGATTATTGAACTAAGCGATTAAAATGAATTACACTATCAGAAGTCTGAACTGAGCTACTACATATAGACTCAAATTACCTTTGATGATTGCTCTGATGGTGATATGTGATATTATAGCGGTTGGTGGGGACAAAAGGAGAGATGAATTTCGATTTACGGTATGCAAAAGTGTAGATTTACTAATTAATCTATTCCGATTACATGGATACCATCTCTTTCTGTTGGTGATCGATAAATCATTAGTAGAGCTAGAGAAGTATTAAAAAGTCCATCACCAGCTAGCGTCTTTCAAAATCGAAAAGCAAAATCGTAATTTCCATGATAGAATTTGAAACATTTACAACCTACCTCTGCTCTGGACGTATTTTTAGCTTTTCCCTACATTTTCTTTTTATTGATGTTAATGTCTATTTAATAACCCAAAACAACGCTTATTCTAATAATAGTTTTTTTATTCAAAACTTCCTTTTGTTATATTTATGTTTAGTTAGACCGGCCTTCCGACCCAGTTTAAACCACCCTACAATCAAGAAACGCCCTGTATTCCGCCCGTTCCATCCACCCCCGACAAGTGGTCAATAAATAGTTTTAAAAATATCTCGATCTAAATGTAAAATAATTTGTCTTTCTCCACGTGCGCCCGTCCATTTAAAATTAAATTTTTGATTAAACTAATGTAAAATTTACTCGACTGGTTGTTACTTAAATTACTCGCTCATTCGCTCGCACTCTTCTTGGTTTAGGTAATAGCAAGCAGTAGAATTATGTTAGATGAAAACATTAAAAATTCAACTTATTATAACATTCACAAAGAAACGTACAAATAAAATGTAATTTGTAATGCATCTCGCTTTGAAGACAAAGGTTAGAATAAAGAAAGCAGAAATTTTAACGATGCAAATATTTGAATTGTTTCTAAATTAATCGCGCTTTTTGCTTTTAATTTACTAAATGGCTTTGAGCAAATTATTAAATGTTAACAAAACAAATAATTTTTCTTCGAATTTGTTGCAGGTTAGTAGAATAGCCGAAGCCGAACAATGGTTTCGTAGGGCACAAAGGTTGGCCCCCGAAGACGCTAGTGTATATCATCATTACGGTAAGTACTTCTTGTTTTAAACTCTTGAATCTATTCAAAATGTTGCTTAGAATGTGATAACACCTTACAAATGTTATTTCGCCTCCTCGGAGATGTTAATGCGACGCTTTGGGAATGTCCAAGTTGACGTCCTACTAAAATGCTCTCAAAGGAATACTTCACAATTCGCATTTACGTAAAACAACATTTAACAAAAACACAAATTTTTGTGATTTTATTTTTTAAGCTTTCGCGATTTTTATTTCTACAATAATATTTAATTATAAAGGGCGTGTTGTTTTACTCTCAAAAGCCTTTGGGGTAGGAACAATAATCCGAAAACAACATTAATTTTCACTTTTGGTATTGTTTTGTTTCAAAATGACTTGAGGGTAAAATTGGCTTGATTAAAATAGGGGTACAAAATTGTTATTTATTACTTCCCCATATTCTCATACTTTACAGAAGAAACCGTAATTGAAACGTTCGTTAACCTTCGTAACACCGAGTTAAAAATGAAACGTTTAAAACCAACAGGGGTCCGAACGAACCCCAACTATTTTCTACTCTGGGCTATTACTTTTTGGTAATATTATGTTCGATTCTTGTTCTTTGGGTCTTTAGGAAGAATTTAAGCCTAAGTACGTTTTTTTAGGTTAATTAAAACCGCCCCAATAAATTTTAATAAAACACTAAAAACGTACTTTATTGCTAGGAAATCTTATTTACAAAACGTAAATAAACAATGCATATGAACATGAAATATCCGATCTTCGAATGCAGTTGTAATAGTTCATATTACTTCGTTTCGAAGCTGATTTTAATAATGTTTACCATAACAAAAGGTGTAGGGGACAGATAAAAATGTAAATAACGATGTCCATCTTGTTTATTGATCTGAGAGTTTTTCATTGTGAATTAACTCAGTAATGTAACTTTCAGTTGTACTCGAGTTAATTAAACAATAATTAGTGTTGATGAAGTAATTTTTGTGGAAATTATACAAATATTAATTAATTATCGATAAGCTAATAATTTCTCTCTGCACTGAATTTAATTACGTTAATTAAACAACATAACAATTCCTTCAAGATGTTCTAAATATTCTGGATAATTGCTTTAGTTATTTAAGAGAATTTACGCTTTAGTGAGTTTTGCCTTTAATTGGATATTATTACAAACTTTTGAATTGCAAAATTAATGTACCTTTGTTCTTGTAAAAAATTAATTTTTTTAACTGTTACAAAAGGTACTTAGGTACCACTTAAGTGGTTTATAAATTGGAAAATTATCGATTCTTTTTTTTTAATATTATTAAATTGAATTTTCCGAAAATTAATTTTCAAATAATGACTCGTAGAAAAGGGTTTTGTCATTATTAAGTAATAGCTAATGAGTCAGCTCTTTCAAATCAATCAAACAATATTGTATCGAGAAGGCTTAGGACTGTTTATCCTGTGATTGAATTGATTTGAATTTTTGGCCATCGATAGTTAGGTGGTGATCCTGACTCTGAAGATTTTTTCTATAATAAATTGGGAAGCAGGAAATTACCAAAATAATATATGATTTTACATGTTAAATCCCTATGACTGAAACGTCCGGTCACCACTTTGTATAGTATACTACTTGTATGTCTATAAAGACATCAACAATTTATTATAGTTTAATTAAATCAAAAAAATTTTTTTAAGAGAAATTGAGGTATACAAGGAGTTAGTATCTGTCATTGTAGGTGTAAAAATTTTTGAATAAAATTATTCATTAAGTAATATTCAATAATAAATTTTAACTCACCTCTTCCTTAGATGATATCTTGCGGCTTGTAACGATATAACCAAATTAGAAATTGAGGAAAATGCCTGAATTAACTAATTACACTAACTAACCTATATTTTCTCACCGCCAACGTTAATTTATTTAAATATAATTCCACATAGAGCTGTGAATAACTATGCACGAGATTTTAAACTATACACATTTGTTGTTATTATACCTGTAGCTTTAAATCTTTTACAACAATAATTAGGGCCGAATTACATGAACTAACTATTTAGTAACTGTTAGTTACTAACTTGGTTACTAAATGAACTCGAGGAGCAAAAACACGGGAATCTAAGCTTTAACGTCAACGTCAAAATGGGCGGATAAATTCCCGTGTTTTTGCTGCTTGAGTTCATTTAGTAACCAAGTTAGTAACTAACAGGTACTAAATAGTTAGTTCATGTAATACAGCCCTTAGGTATCACAAAGAGGAATTGTTTTGAAAATAAATGAAATTTAAAAAAGTCAATAAATTATTACCCCTGAGGATTTAATTATGCATGAGACGTTTGATTATTTTCCAAAAGGTTGTTTTTAAATCGTAAAACCTAATTTGCAACAGTTCATTTGAGCCTAGAGGGACCGTGAATATTATTGAGCTATACTTGAGCCAGTTTAACTTGAACCAAATATCAATAAATGAGCTTAACCGACAAATAAAGTACCGGCCCTAAGCAACGGATTTAGCCTAAGTAATAGGCGCAGAATCAACAATATTTTGATTTTACAGCTTTATTTCGGAAAAAATAGGGCTAAAAAATTATGATCATTCAACAACATTATAAATAATAGAATACCTTAACCCAAATTTTAAATATCGATTCCAATTGTTAGTAAAAAAATTCGAAAGTTACTTGTCGTCGTAAGACGACGCTGGGCGTTAATAGGTTTTAATTGGAGAGGGAGGCTCCGTCTAAAGTCCCATTCTATTTTGGATAAGCTCTAATGTGTAAGTTTATTATAGTTTATGATTACTGCATCCTGAATGTGTCATTTTAAGTTTTAATTGTATTTCAGAAGTTTTGACGCTATACAATTTGGCACTTTTAAGCAACTCGGTACGTTTTAATAACATTAACGGTGATTTTAGTTTCTAAAAGCTGAAAGACTTGTAAAAAAGGGCTATATACTAGCTATCATTTCAGAAAGCTACTAAGTTTGTTTACTTAATATTAAAAATTTTATACAAATAAAGTGGATTTAATTAAAATCTCTCTTTGTGTCTGTTTGATTAAGTTTAAAAGGCAATATTTCAATTTTAATAAAGTTTCAATAAAAAGGAAATAGGTATTTAGATTTAAATTAGATTAATATTTTCTTTAATAAAAAATTTATTAATATTATGAAAGGAAATTTGTTATCGCGGGACATAAACTTTCGTTTAAATACTAGTTTTAATCTTATTAATTTTGAGCCATTAGCCAGTAAACGTTTTGAATTTCTAATTTAGTCGCTTCCTTAATATAACTTTTCTTGACAATTTAACAATAAAATTTAAATATTTTTAATTAATCTCTTTTGATATTAAAACATTTTACGCTCGTAAAAAAAAAAGATGAAATAATTTTTTTTAACGCGCACCTTTCATAAATATTCAATTTTGACTAATGCGTCAGTTGGAAATGTAATATTATATCGAGTTTTTGCTTTTATAGCATGTAAAGAGTAAAACACTGAAACTGATTGCACATTCGCGCAAGAAAAGCTCTTCTTTTATTCATGTAAGCTGTAAGGATGAGCTTGAAGTATAGCAATATTAGTGCAGGAAGGCATGAAACTATCTCAATTACGTCTATATTCGCGTCTTTCTATCGTTTGTGCGAAAATTATTATAACTGCATTTTATATTGTTGCTCCTACATTTTTTCTTTATCTTTTTACAACAATAAAGTTTTATTATTATAGATTCGATAGATATAGTTTTTTCTATTTATTTCACACATTTCAATTTAAAAGCAATAAAATCATTAGGAGCGGGCACCCCCGTCGAATTTATTTTTTGCGGCGGATATCTTGAGAACTATAAGCAATATAGAAAAAATGAATAGAAACAATTTTGTAGAAAATTTGATAGGCTTTCATTTTGCTAAGAATAATTTTTACCTTAAGACCCACCGTTTTTGAGATATAGGCGAAATCCCCAAAAACGCGACTTTTCCACCCACTCCTTCTCTTAGCTAGGACCTGGAACTTTTTACCTGTTTATTTATTTTTACCTCCTAACTGGTTACTCCAAGCACAAGGTAAATGCTGAAAAAAGCATTTTTTTGTTCAGCTAGGCTAATAATTTTTTCAATGATGCTGTAGTCTTCAGGCTTAAAGCTGTTGCTCAAATTACTAGATGTGGCTACTGATTATGTTCTGTAGTCTGCAGCTTTACAGCTGTATGTGATTTTTTAAGAAGTGTCCCGTAGACTACAGGTCTTGCTGCTTGTGCTGCAATCCAGTTAATGCACGAACAGTCCAAGGTCACGATCAGTGAAGCACTTTGAGCCTAGTAATTTTTGTTTAAAACACTATTTTTTTTAGCAATCGTTAATAAAAGTTACTTTTTCCACACCCTGTATAATATCTAATTTAACATAATTTTTATAGATATCACAATAAGCGAGTTATCCACGATGAAGTAATGCTACAAACACACTATATTGTAATTTTAAAGGAAATTTTTTTTAAATCGAATTTACTTCATTACGTTTTATGAATAAGAGGGTAAAACTTGTAGAAGACATATTTTGAAATTCCAAATACTATAGATGTGTATTTTAGTAAAATTTAATGGCAATATCAATTTGAATAATGAGTTGATGCGGATCGATTTTGAGGGGTGAAATGATACAAGCGAGCGGCTTGTTCGCGGGCGATTATTAAATTACATGCAAGTGCTTCAAATCGGCGTCGTTTTCGAGTATAATTGGACACGAACTACTGCATAATTTTGATTTTTTTGTTCTAAAATAATATAAAGAAGATTATTGTTGTTAGGGTGTTCTTTAAAAAAGAAAAAGAAAACTAATTTTTGTAGTACGCTTTTTAAGATTAAACTTAAAATTTTTCTTGGAAAATTTTATACGAGTCGGGTTCTTTTATGTACACTTACTTACATAGAAACTCTCTTTAGGAAAGCGATTCCTACCGCATTATAATATAGCGACTTATAAATAAATTGACTAAAAAATTTAATGCATTTTATATTATACAGAGCGATATGCTTTTGTAGTCAAGGAGAATAGAAGAAAAAAAGTTTTTGAGGAAGACGTGACTTACAACTTGGAGGCCATTTTTAACATTTAAGCAATTCTAAATTTATACTCGCTTGGACTTAGGGTGGACTCACAAATCAAGTTTCTATTTGCTTAACACATCAAGAAAGTGAGGTACCACCTTAGTGGGTGACCGCATCGACGCACCGCACCTCGCATGGCCCCTAGCTCGCACTTCGCATAGCACCGAAATAATTATTTTTCTCTCAAGGCCAAGGCCCGAAGTAAATGATTTTAGTGCGTCAGAATGTTAGATACTTTTTTATGAGGCGCAGCCGACGTGGTCACGCACTTAGTAGTCTTAGTACTTCTTGTTCTCTGTAAGTTGACTTTGGTTATTTAAATACAGCAAAGTGACAGTTGAGCATTGAGCAGGCAACCGGGTATTTACTGAATCCTAAATTCAAGCTCAAAATTATGAATTTTAAAATTTATGAGATTATTTTTCCCTTAATCCAATCTACGAAAACTAATTTTAAAAGACTTGAACCTCTAAACACAATTTTCTACCCTTTAAAAAGCTCTTTAAAAGATAAAATAATAATATTAATACCAACTAAAAAAGTAAAAAAATCTAGTGGATCATTTATTTCTCAACTCTTATCATAATAAAATCCTAATTCGGTCCAATTTTCAAAAGATAATAATAATCCTCGCAAATATTCTTTTTGAAAAATTTCCTTATAAAAGTGTTCATTAGTCACCAAAAAATAATTTTTTCCTCTCTCTCTCTCTCTCTTTCTCTCGTTAGATTAGCTTTTCTGAACGCACAGTCATTTGGACATATTTACGTTAATGTCTTCTGTCAAAATGATATTATCGTATGATGGCGATATTAACTTTTCTAATAAAAGTTAATTATAACATTTTATTGAAGTTGAAATGCTGTCCCATTAGTTAATAAAGAGAGAGAAAGAAACAGAAGAAAAATTTTTTTTGTATAAAAGGATAATTTTCAAGGCTTCGATTACAAAGTACGTAAATACCTCCAAAAAAATTGTGTTTTAATATACATTAAAATAGAAGATCCTTTTGTAACACATTGTTTTTAAAAATAAGTCTAAAAACAAAGTCTGACATTTATGCCGTCAGATGTACAAGCAGTCTAATTAGCAAATAAATGAATCATCCGAAAGGAATATCAACAAAAAAGTGCAATGTATGGCAAAGGGACTCAAAACGTCGAGATATGAAATTTTAGAAAAATATTTGTTTTATTTTGTCATAGAGAATGCGCAGTAAGGTCAGAAAGAGAGAGATATATAAACAAAAGAGATAGAGAGAGTATGTCAATGTCAGGATGGTGTCACCTCATATATCAATGTAGGGAGGCGGGCTGTCATCATTTATATCAATTTTAGATGAGATGAGATGAAATAGGAGATTGTTAGTAGAAATGACAGATGATATGTGACCGATAAGATTGACAGATGAGTTGGCAGAAGAAATTGACAGATCAAATTGACATAAATGATATTGATAGATGAGACTGACAGATGAAATGAGATGACAGATGAGATTAACAGATGAGATTATCAGATGAAATGAGATGATAGGTAAAATAACAGATAAAATTGACAGATGAGACTGACAGATGAAATGAGAAGACAGGTGAGATTGATTGATGAAATTGACGTGTGAGATGACGGATGAGATGAAAATAACAAATAATATTGACAAATGAAAAGAGACGACAAAGAGATTGACAGTTAAGATGACAAACGAGATGATATTGACAGATAGAATGAGATGACAGATTAGATTGACAAATTAAATGAGATATAAGATTGACATATAATATTAAGACAGATGAGACTGACAAATAAAATGAGATGACAGATGAGATGAGATAACAGAGGAAATTAACAGATAAGATGAAATGACATGACAAAATTGACAGATGAGACTGACAGATGAAATGAGATGACAGATGAGATTGATAGATGAGATGAGATGAGATGACAGATGCGATTGATTGTTGAGATTGGCAGATGAGTAGACGGATGAGATTGGCAGATGAAATGAGGTGATAGATGAAATAATAGATAAAATTGACATGATATTGACAGATGAGACTGACAGATAAAATGAGCTAACAGATGAGATGAGATAACAGAGGAGATTAACAGATAAGATGAAATGACGTGACAAAATTGACAGATGAGACTGACAGATGAAATGAGATGACTGATGAGTTTGACAGATGAGATGAGATGACAGATGAGATTGACAGATGAGATGAGATGACAGATGCGATTGATTGATGAGATTAACAGATGAGTAGACAGATGAGATTGGCAGATGAAATGAGGTGATAGATGAAATAATAGATAAAATTGACATGATATTAACAGATGAGACTGACAGATAAAATGAGCTGACAGATGAGATTCATTGATGAGATTGACAGATGAGATGAGATGACAGATGAAATGACAGATAAATTGACAGAGAGGGAGATACCGAGAATAAGAGAGAGTCAGACAGAGATAGAGTGAGGCTTTAACAAAGAGAGACGGAAACAGACAGATAGAAGGAAGCGCGCATATGCGCGCGTTCATGACCTTGTTTAAATAAATTTTAAAACACATAATCTTACAATATTTAAATAGTATCAATTTTTATGGCAGAATAGTAAGAGTAAATATTTTTAAACGTCAGATAAAATTGGTACCTAGGTTCCTATTTAAAATAACAACTTCTCTCAAATGTCAATAGATGGCGCTCCTGTCTAAGCATAATTAGAAACCGTAAAATGGTTGCCATAGTAACGAAATCAAAATAATGAGATGTTGATGAAAAGGCCTAAAATAAAGTGTGGCTTTTTGATCAAGTCGAATAAAATAATAATAATCGTGGAATTAAGTAAACAGGTAGATAACGGGACGAACTTTTCTCCGCTAAAGAATGGAATGTGAGGTTTGATTTATTTTTTTAAAGCATTAAATATAATAATTTCCTTTATGCTGTGTAAACATGAAAGTGAAAAGGGCGTTTTTAGTATAAAAATAATTAAATAGCTTCGTATAAAGGATGAAAAAAATATTAAAACACCGGGGGAAATATTTTCTATCCCCCTTAATATTAAGGGTGAATTGCGACCTTACGATGCAGCTGTTTCCGAAATATTTGCTCTTTTCTAATATAAAAAGTTTCCACTGCCATCTTAAATTACTTTATCATAATGGATATTGTTGTAAGTTGAAAGTATTTCTATTTATTAAATAAGTTTTGTAAACAAAGGGTATTTTAGTTGTTAAAAAATTTATTTTTGGTATTTATAGTAGAAATGGATAATTTAATATACAGTTGGAGGAAAGTGTGAATGATGTATTTCTTGTGAGTTGAGAGTGGCAACGTTTTTCATATGCAAATAATATTCGTTTAAGTGCGCTATTTGAACAGCAATCTTTTTATTGTGGGATTTGTGCGCGATATCGTTCCTTTACTCTTCTCTTTTTTCCTTTTTTTTCTTTCCCTCTATATTTGCAAGATACCGTATCTACCTCAATTTCTAGAGTCATAAAAGAGATTCTCTCTCGTATACGTTACTAGAAAGTTGTATATCCGAGGATATGTTTGGGGTTGTATGTTTGGTAATATTAAGGAATTAATAGGGAAAGGGAGCGAGCGAAGAAATATTTGGTAGCCCCTTTAAGCTTTCAGCGTGTAATTTTTCTTCATAAAGTTTATACTGTTTGGTGGTTTGTTGGTTAAGATATATGTTTGGTATTAACTTAATGAGAACGAATTTCTTTCAACTAACTTTAATCTTTATACGTTTTTTTTTATTTTTTAAAGGTGAATTTTTGGCATCTAGAGCTCGTCACAAAGAAGCCGCTGAAATGTACGAAAAAGCAGCTGAACTAAGGCCTAGAGATTACGAATTGGCTGTTGCAGCAGCTACAGCTATGAGACAAGCTAGTAGACAGCACGACGCCGAAAGATGGTACAGACAAGCAGTTATATTAAAACCACAAGTAAGTTTACTCAATTTTTTTTCTAAAAAACACCCTGTAACATTGTAACCAGTAAATTAAATTTAATTACCATCTTTGTAAGTACTTTCTCAATTACTTAATTATTAAAAGGTTTGTTGTTTAGTTTTATTGCTTAAACTTTACTTTCTTTAACTTTTCATTGTATTCTACTACTTCTTTATAATAAAGAAAGGTACAATGATTGATTGAATCCACAAATGTATAGTATTCAATTTAAAGCTATTAGTACTTTTATCGTACACTTTATTCCTTTTTCTGAGTTAAAATAAAACATCCAGTGTTTTACTTTACTTCTTGTCATACAAACATTGTAATTAGTCAGAATTAGTATTACCGGAGATCTCGATAATCAGAATCTAGATCTAGATGTTTTAGTAACCCAACTCTGAGATGTAAGTACAGGGGTTGATTAACAATTAGGCTAAGTTGGCTTGTTGTAGCTTCTACAGCGCGAGATTAGGACGCTAAATGATGAGATGAGGTTACAGGAGAGATTGACATATGAGATGACGGATGAGTTGAAAATAACAAATGATATTGACAGATGAAATGAACGACAAAGAGATTGACAGTTAAGATGACAGACAAGATGATATTGACAGATAGGATGAGATGACAGATAAGATTGACAAATTATATGAGACATGAGATTAACACATAAGATTATGACAGATGAGACTGTCAAATAAAATGAGATAAAAGATGAAATGACAGATAAAATTTACAGATGAGATGACAGATGAGATTAAATAAGAGATGAAGTGATATAACAGATGAGACTGCCAGATAATACTGACGCATGAAATAAAATGACTAATGAGATTGATAAATGAGTTTGACAGATGGGATGACATATGATAAGAAATGTCAGAAAGGGTCTGCTGAAGAGATTGACGTATGAGATGATGGGTGAGATGAAAATAACAAATGATATTAACAGATGAAATGAACGACAAAGAGATTGACAGTTAAGATGACAGACGAGATGATATTGACAAATAAGATGAGATGACAGATGAGATTGACAAATTATATGAGATATGAGATTAACACATAAAATTATAACAGATGAGACTGACAAATAAAATGAGATAAAAGATGAAATGACAGATAAAACTTACAGATGAGATTAAATAACAGATGAAGTAATATAACAGATGAAACTGCCAGATAATACTGACGCATGAAATAAAATGACTAATGAGATTGATAAATGAGTTTGACAGATGGGATGACATATGATATGAAATGTTAGAAAGGGGCTGCTGAAGAGATTGACGTATGAGATGACGGGTGAGATGAAAATAACAAATGATATTGACAGATGAAATGAACGACAAAGAGATTGACAGTTAAGATGACAGACGAGATGATATTGACAGATAGGATGAGATGACAGATAAGATTGACAAATTATATGAGACATGAGATTAACACATAAGATTATGACAGATGAGACTGACAAATAAAATGAGATAAAAGATGAAATGACAGATAAAATTTACAGATGAGATGACAGATGAGATTAAATAAGAGATGAAGTGATATAACAGATGAGACTGCCAGATAATACTGACGCATGGAATAAAATGACTAATGAGATTGATAAATGAGTGTGACAGATGGGATGACATATGATATGAAATGTCAGAAAGGGTCTGCTGAAGAGATTGACGTATGAGATGACGGGTGAGATAAAAATATCAAATAATATTGACAGATGAAATGGGACGACAAAGATATTTACAGTTAAGAAGATGACAGACGAGATGATATTGACAGATTGATGAGATGACAGATGAGATTGACAAATTAGATGAGATATGAGATTGATATATAAGATTAAGACAGATGAGACTGACAAATAAAATGAGATGACAGATGAGATTATCAGATGAGATGAAATGACATATGAAACATACAAATGAGATGATGGATGAGATTAAATAATAGATAAAGTGATATAACAGATGAGACTGACAGATAATACTGATACATGAAATAAAATGACTATTGAGATTAATAGATGAATTTGACAGATGAGATGACAGATCTAACGAAATGTCATGAATGGTCAGCTGTTGTCCCATCTGTCAATCCATCTGTCATCCCATTTGTCATCTCAAAGGTCGTCCCATATGTCACTTTATCTCTCATTCAAGCTATTATACCATAAATGTTATCTCATCTATCATGTCATGTGTCATTTCTTCTTTCATTTTAAGGACACATGAGATTAATATATGAGGAGATGAGTTAACAGAAGAGATTGACAGATGAGATGACATGAGATTGGCAGATGAAATTTACAGATGAGAGGACAGATACAACTTACAGATGAGATGACAGATGACATTTAGAGAGACGTAGAGGGAGATATAGAGGAAAAGAGGGAGACAGAGATGCATATATAGATCAGACAGAGATAGATACCGAAACATATAGAGACGAGAAAGGAAATTACCCCATATATTCCATTCGGACCCTGTCATCTATCTTCAATTCCTATTTATTATTAACCTCTCTCTGTTACACAGGGGTAAGCCCCATCCATATTTCTCTTCTTCAACCTACTATTATGTGGGCTAGTTGGCTTATTAATATTGTATAAAAAAGTAAGTGAATCATTAGTTAATAATTTTATAACCTAAATGCAAGTACAACCCTCTTGATGTGGTGTTAGTTTTGATTGTTTGACATAACCGATGCTTATGTACTCAAAACGTACAGAAATTCAAATTCCCATAATAATTGAAATAATTTCGTATTTCCCGGAGATTCCATTTGTCTAATGCTATCAGAATATGCAGTTTGTTTTACTTTAATTTCTTCAGAGACTGCATTTTCTACCTTTTCCTTTATGAATATATTACATCAGGTCGATATAATCCCCCTGTGTATACTTTCCTATAAAATATCATCCTTCTTTATACGACTCTATTCTTGGGCAAATTTGAAACAATTATAGGAATGCATTATAAATTGCATAACTCTGTATGCAATCCCACTCAGTGCATTTACATGGATCAAAATCTCTTGAATTTTTCAATTTTCCGCAAATTTTCAATAGAAAAAGACAAAATGGTTGAATTAACAATTTATTAAACATAACCTATAAATTAATAATAAATAATTATGGGTTGTAAATTTTTAATGAAATTCAAGTTTAACTGATCAATAAGTCTAAATTACTCAGCAAATATCAGTTGCTAATGAGTTATGCTTTGAATAGTTTCCGTAAAGCTAATTTGTCAAGCATAGGCATTATGTCAAATCAGCAATTACAACCTAACTTATTGTGATCACTTTGATTAATTGACTTTTCAATGGAGAAAATTACATTTATGGCAAAATATCTCAAATCTTTGTGACCTCTTCATGTATTATACATAAAGCTCTATTCATCTATTCATACAACTAGCTAGTCATACAAGAGCTCTTATACAATGCAAATATAGGAATATTCTGTACTACAGCATAAGCGTATATTTTATAAAAAGTGGAAGAAGAGTGTAGTGATTCAAGTTTCTAAACGAAAAGCGGCCTACGCACACGCACTTTCTGGACCCCTGAACCTCAGAACTAGAGTGTTCTGAACCCCTCCCTGGTTTAGTATCTAAATGCAACGTGACGCCAAGTGACTTAATCATCTTTGAAAGTGCAACATTTGAACGTGAACATGCACTAAACTATTCTGGGTCTTCATAATATGTCACCATGACCCCTTCCTTTTTATGCCTCCCTCCTAGTTAAATAAATAATGCGTTAAGTCGTTAAGATATGGAGATTTTGTTTGTATAATTAACTTACTTATCTCTGGAAGTCCATTGCCTGAACCTAAACAGGGGGTAACTATTAACGGCTTACATGATATGTCACCGCGACCTCTATAAGGCGGCTGTCAGACAGACGTTGTTTATAGGAGAAAATGCAACGAAAATGTCATTATAGAATTCCATCGCGTTTGCATACTCACACAAACTTGCCAATGTTTTTTTATATCGCACCCGTTTCGAATTTCTTCTTAAGGTGCTCTCTAAAATTTTTGGTGGGCACTCCAATTAACAGGGTGGATAGTAATGAAAACCGCACCCACCGCTGCCTTAGAGACCCTTTTGTGCCTTCATCCACTAGATATCTTTGTGAAGGAACTGGCCCTAAGGACAGCTCTAAGGTTACGCGGACTGGGCTTGTGGGATAATTCAACAAATGTAGGACATCTAAGTGTTGTCGAGGAAAGCACGAAAGAGCTGCCTCTACTCACGTTGGGTACGGATCACATTCCACCTACATATATTTTCAACAAATCATTCAAGATTTTGTCAACAGATACAGAAACTGTCACACCTGACATCTCTATCTATACTGACGGATCTAAAACAGATAGCGGCTCTGGAGCGGGTGCAAGGTAAGAGCAGGGTAATGAAAGAGCTGACCAGTCGGCGAGAGAGGGCTCGGCGATTCCGCCTATTGGCACTGAGCCCTCTGTTACTTCCTCAGTCAGCACCCTCGACAGTCTACTGAAAAGTAACACGCTGATAGCCCATAGGAAACGTTGGGCTAACTGTACCAGCTGCAGGTTTGCCAAAGCAGCTATAAAAGCGTCATCTAAAAAGTAGGCTAATTATTACCTACGGTTGTCTCGTGAGAACTTACGTGCCATCGCTGGCTCTCTCACTGGACACTGTCGACTGAACAAGCATCTATACAGAATGGGTGTTGCTGACAACCCCAGATGTAGAGGATGCAATGAAGCGGATGAAACAATGGAACACGTGCTTTGTCACTGCCCTGCGTTAACGCTAATTCGAGGATCCATGTTAGGGGAATACTGGCCTAACATGGCCAGTATCAGCGACACTTCACCCTCCAGTATCCTTGGATTCATCCAAAGGTTGGGATGGATCAAGGACTGAAGGGTCAGAAGGGGTCGCTAAAGGGAGGCAGCACAATGGGCCCGATTAAGCGGCCTAAGTGCGCGTAAACCTCGGTTTACCCTCCACCCTAACAATCCTAATCCTAATCCTAGGCTTATAGCCTAGGTGGCCATTAATTATGAGGATGACTGTACGTAGGTTTCCTCAGATTACCTTTAGATAATAATCTCTGTTGATATAAGGCCATTTTCGTTTTAAAGTCTATTAATTAGAAGTTCTAAAAAGTAAGAGCTAATAAGGTAATAATAAGTCGGGTTTGAAAAATAAGAATTGCAGTTGTAAATAATTATCCGGATTATCCAAACGTTCGGGATATAAGATTAACAAAAGTTATCTGCTTACGTAATTCAAAATTTATTTTTCTCGAAATGTTTACATTTTACAAAAGCAAAATACAAACATAAACCTTAACCTATAAATCGTAAAGGTAATAGTTGACTAATTATTACTCCGATTGCGTACTCGGAACAATTAACATTTTCTTTGTTTTCATATCTTCTCCTTAAAATGTAATTACTGATTGTTTGAAACGCAAATTACTTCATTACTGTAGATTCGATAAGGGGAAATTGTTGATTTTAGTCACGCATTACCTTTGTAGTAGAATTCTTATTAGTCGTGTATGTGGTTTTGTTGGTTTTTATACAGGGTTGTTAATTTGCTTTTAGTTTTAATAAACCTTTACAGTCTCCTTTGTAACTAATTTGCTTAAAATTCGTCTCCAGTTTAATTCTCCCGAAGACAAGTTTTTTATTATCTTATTATACCTACTTTGTGCATTCTTTGTAGATCTAAATCTAAAGCAGCTATCCGACTATCAATATTTTCATATATATTTTTATAAAAGTATATCAAATATTTATGAAAATATTGATAGTCGGATACCGCTTTTAGTAGAGGAAATTTTTTTTTCACGATTTAAAGAATAAAATTGTATGATCGACGAAAGATGGTACTAAATGCGCCATTTTTGACTATTTCACCTGTTTTTCAATTTTCTCCTAGTATACTTTACACCCGGGACTGTACAATAAATTATTATAAGTTTTACATTTTTTTCTGTAAAATTAATGCGAAACAAAAAAGTTTTTTAGAAAATTCTTTAGGCGTAAACGTATACTTCATAGTTTTGCGAGTTTTATCAACCCCTTAATAAGTTTCTTTTCTTTTTCAAATTTTTGTAAGACTCTCACAATGGAACATCCGACGTTGAAGAACAGTTTAACAAGTATTCAAGTATCCACTCGTCTTTGATGAGCTATCTTTTTTTGTGTGTGTGCAAAATTTGCCAACCACAGTTTATTTTTATTTATATTTTTTTTTGAAAAGAAAAAAAATGAGTTTCCTTTTATACAAAATACAAATTTTTTTTTTAATAAAATGTTCAGTTTTTTTTGGAATTTTTCTAATACAAATTTTTGTGTTTTATAAATGAGAGCCTTTTAATAATTGTAATTAAAAAACATTTTTAGTTCGTATTGCATAGTTTAGTTTAATATGTACAAATTAATGCAATATCATGCTTTTGTGTGAGAATAATTATTGAAATTTTGTACAATTAGCAATGGATTTGCTTCTGTAATTAATTTTTTTGTGATTCTGATTATGCGTTCACAAAGCTTTAAAATTTTTCGTAGAATTAAAAATTTATTTGTCATGACTTCTAAACGATGTGCTTCAACTATGTGAAGCTTGAAATATACCAAGCTCGAATTGAATATTTTCCTAGCACTTGGCCTTTCATAAATCGACAATCTTTCCTAGGAGACTTCTAAATTAGATTAGATTGCATAATTGGAGTATTTTAGGCTCGATACTGTTGTGACTGTTGTCATATACGACTCTGGATCTAGTTGTACCATCCTCTATATAATCTTAGACTATTGAAGCAGTTCAAGCTTATTTTAGAAGCAGCTTCTTTAACTTGATGTGACTCTGGATAGGCCTTTTTATAACGGTCTTTTAGTCTCGATAACATATTATCACTGTCATATTTAATAAATCTATGGAGATCTGTCTCTGAGTTTATGTTTAGAAGTCCCAGTCTAATCTTTGAGTCTTGAAGAAGTTCAAGATTATTTATAAGCTGCTTCTTTAATTTCCAATCCAATCTTTGGCTCATAAATAAGTTTAACCTTATTTATAAGCTGCTTCTTTGACTTAATGTGAATCTAGATAAGCCTTTTTATAACCTATTAAGTTTAATAGCCTATTATCACTGTCAGATATGATATATCCATTAAGATATATGTCTCTGGATTTTTTATTAATGGGCCCAGTTCAATCTTAGGCTCTTAAAGAAGCTTCTAATTACTTATAAGCCACTTCTTTGACTTGATGGGACTCTAGAAAAGATAAGTTTAAGATTATTTATAAGCTGCTTTTTTACTTAATATGAATCTAGATAAGCCTTTTTATAATCTATTAAGCTTAATAGCCTATTATCACTGTCAGATAATGATATATCCATTAAGATAATGCCTGTGGATTTTCTATTAATGGCCCCAGTTCAATCTTAGGCTCTTAAAGAAGCTTCTAATTACTTATAAGCCACTTCTTTGACTTGATGTGACTCCAGATGAGCCTTTTTATTACGTTTTAGGCTTGTTAGCCTATTATCACTGTCAAACACAATGTATCTATTAAGATAATGCTTCTGGATTTTCTTTTAATGGCCCCAGTCTAATCTTATACTCTTGAAGAAGTTTAAAATTATATCAGAAGTTGCTTCTTTAACTTGATGTGACTCTGGATAAGCCTTTTTGCATGTTTTAGCTTTGATAGACTATTATCACTGTCAGATTGATATATCTATTAAGATATTGCCTGTGGATTTATTTGTAGTGGCCCCAGTCTAATCTTAGGCTCATGAAGAAGTATAAGGATATTTATAAGCTGCTTTTATGAGCTTATGTGACTCTAGCTAAGCCTTTTTACAACGTTTTAGTATTGGTAGCCTAATATCACTGTCAGATATGATATATCTATTAAGATAATGCCTCTGGATTTTCTACTAATGGCCCCAGTCCAATCGTAGGCTCTTAAAGAAGTTTATGATTACTGTTAAGCTACATCTTTGACCTGATGTGACTCCCGAAGCCTTTTTATAACATTTTAAGCTTCATAGCTTATTATCACTGTCAAATACAATAAATCTATTAAGGTAATGCCTCAGGATTTTCTTTTAATGGCCCCAGTCTAATCTTATACTCTTGAAGGAAGTTTAAAATTATATCAGAAGTTGCTTCTATAACTTGATGTGACTCTGGATAAGCCTTTTTACACGTTTTAGCTTTGATAGACTATTCCACTGTCAGATATTATATATCTATTAAGATAATGTCTGTGGATTTATTTGTAGTGGCCCCAGTCTAATCTTAAGCTCAAGAAGAAGTATAAGGTTATTTATGAGCTGATGTAACTCTAGCTAAGCCTTTTTACAACGTTTTAGTATTGGTAGCCTATTATCACTGTCAGATTGATATATCTATTAAGATAATGCCTGTGGATTTATTTGTAGTGGCCCCAGTCTAATCTTAGGCTCATGAAGAAGTATAAGGATATTTATAAGCTGCTTTTATGAGCTTATGTGACTCTAGCTAAGCCTTTTTACAACGTTTTAGTATTGGTAGCCTAATATCACTGTCAGATATGATATATCTATTAAGATAATGCTTCTGGATTTTCTACTAATGGCCCCAGTCCAATCGTAGACTCTTAAAGAATTTTATGATTACTGTTAAGCTACAACTTTGACCTGACGTGACTCTAGATAAGCCTTTTTATAACGTTATAAGCTTCATAGCTTATTATCACTGTCAAATACAATAAATCTATTAAGATAATGCCTCTGGATTTTCTTTTAATGGCCTAGTCTAATTTTAGGCACTAGAAGATGTTTAAGATTATTTATAAGCTGCTTCTTTGACTTGTTGTAACTTTTGATAAGCATTTAAAGTTTTAGCCTTGATAGACTATTATTACTAAGATATGATATACGTATTAAGATAATGCCTCTGGATTTATTACTAATGTCGCCAGTCCAATCTTATGCTCTTGAAGAAGTTTGCGATTATTTATAAGCCGTTTCTTTGACTTTATGTGATTCTAGATTAGCCCTTTTATAACATTTTAGGTATTGATAGCCTAGTATCACTGTCGGATATGATTTAGCTATTAAGATGAATATCTGGATTTATTTTTAGTTTAAGATTATTTTTGAGGCTTTTCTTTACTTCATGTGACTCTAGATAAGCCTTTATGTAAAGTTTTAGCCTTAATAGTCTATTATCACTGTCAAATTTTAAAAATCTATTAACATAAAGTCCGCGGAATTATTTTTAGTGTCCCAGTCTAATCATAGATTTTTGTAGAAGTTTAAGATTATTTGTAAATTGATTCTTTGACTAGATGCGACTCTGGATAAGCTTTTTATAGCGTTTTAGGCTTGATAGCCTATGATCACTATCAGGAATAATAAATCTATTACGGATTACCCGTGGAATTATTTTTAGTGGCCCCAGTGTAATCTTAGACTCTTGAAATAGTCTAAAAATATTTCTAAATTTGCTTCTTTAACTTGATGTGACTCTAGATAAGCCTTTTACACATTTTAGGCTAGATTGCCTATTATCACTGTCAGATTTAGTAAATCTATTAGGATATACATTTGGATTTATTTTTAGTGGTTCCAATCTAATCTTACGCTTTTGACGAAGTTTAAGGTTATTTTTGAGGCTTTTCTTAACTTTATGTGACTCTAGATAAGCTGCTATATATAGTTTTAGCCTTGATAGTCTATTATGACTGTCATATTTAAAAAATATATTAAGATCAAGTCCGTGGAATTATTTTTGTGTCCCAGTCTAATCTTAGGCTTTTGAAGAAGTTTAAGATTATTTGTAAATTTATTCTTTGACTAGATGCGACTCTGGATAAGCTTTTTATAGCGTTTTAGGCTTGATAGCCTATTATCACTATCAGAAATAATAAATCTATTAAGGATTAACCTTGGAATTATTTTTACTGGCCCCAGTGTAATCTTAGACTCTTAAAGTAGTCTAAAAGTATTTCTGAAGTTGCTTCTTTAACTTGACGTGACTCTAGATAAGCCTTTTACACGTTTTAGGCTTGATAGCCTATTATCACTGTCAAATTTAGTAAATCTATTAAGATATACTCGTGGATTTATTTTTAGTGGCTCCAGTCTAATCTGAATCTTGAAGAAGTTAAAGATTATTTGAGAAGCTGCTTCTAACTTGATGTGGCTCTGGATAAGCCTTTTTATAAAGTTTTAGGCTTGATAGCTTATTTTCACAGTTGCTGTCAGATTTTACAAATCTATTAAGATATGGCTCTGGATTTATTTTTAAGTGGCCCCAGTCTTATTTTTTGACTCTTATAGTGGCTCTGTGACTCTATGGCGCTAGTTCTAAGGTTTTAGCTCCAGCAGCTTTAGAAAATATTTTGCTATGCCTTGAAGTTGATAGAAATTAGGTCATAATTTTGCAACTATTTGAATGGGAATAACATTCGTTAGCAGTTGTCTAGGCCAGCATTTAAATTGAATACGGCTCTGATTTTTGAATTTTTTATTTGAAATGCGCTTTTTATACTTTTTACACTTTTTATTATTATTTAATAATACTTTTTTTACTAATATCAATTTTTAATGTTAGCTCTTTTTCTGATTTTCATCAATACAAATTGAAATATTGAAAAACTTTTATATCTCAACAAATCGATCCAATTCTAATGAAAATAATTTATTAAGTTTCACTTGACGTTACGTAAAAGGTATCTTATACGTCTTACTTGAAAACACAAAAGAAAACCCATTTCAATCAAAATTTTTTTGTACTTAGTGTGACATTTTTCACTAAATTTTTTTTCGCTCCTCGTACTAATTTACGAAGATAAAATAAACCTTTTCCCTTAAATTTGTGCATATCAAATTGACATTAGTTATTTATCAAAAAAATTAATTTTAGCTAATATTTTTATTCTATAAAAAGTAATGAGCCTATCGCGATTACAAAATCCGTTCGCCACCCTTGGTAGCTTGTAGACCTTTTTGCTAACGCCTCGGTGCGGAAATTCCGCACCACGGGCGGCAAACGAACCCTTTCCGATTTTGTTACGCAAATAACTATTTTTTCCAAAAAAAAAATCTAAAGTTAATGATCTATACGAAAATTATTTTTTATATATATTTCGCATGAAATTTAATTGAAATTAAAGACTTTTTGTCGTTGCAATAATATTTTTATTATTAAATTGGAATTTAATTTAATTACTTTAGTATATCATGACGATCAAAAAGAAATTTTATCTAAAAAGCAAAAGTAGCAAGCAATAACGTTACCTTTGAGTAAATCCATGTTTACGACGTATATTGATAGTTTAGCTTCAGGACCGTCGTCGTCTTCTACTTCTTCTTCTTCGTACTAGTCGTCGTCGTTATTCGATTTAAGTAATGTAATTTTATTATAAAACTCATTACGTCTAAAGCTTTGAGTAAATATTTGAAATATATATACATTTAAAGTTGATACAATTTGAAAAATATACAATTTTCTGTTAATATTTACCTTTTAGCGCTTTTAAAAATAATTTTAAATAGTTTCTAATTTTAATTTTATAGACCAGTCAAAGTAAGTTTTTTTTACAGAAATCTCAAACAAGCTGCATTTTAAGATTTAAGTAGAAATTTGACTATAAAAACGACTAGAAGAAGTTAGCAGGGTTCAAGTTGAGCAGGTTCCAAAGAGAGTGCGGGCAATTGCTAAAAAATGTTTTATTTGCAAATATCTCTGTAAATAAGCAAACTATGGAAAAATTACTAGAGAACAAAATTATATAGCGTAAAATTCCACGTATAAAAGGTCTTTAATAATTTTTACGTTTAAGCAATAGTTTTCGCATGAAGCTCAATTTTAAAAGCAGCGTTTCAGCGCCAGAGTAGCTAACGGCAAGGGTCAATTTTGCGATGACGTAGATTGCGTTTTACTCAAAAACCATTGCCCAAACCAAAAAACTGGTAAAGGTCTTTTTTATGTAGAATTTCACATTATAATCATGTTTTCTAGATATTTTTCCATATTTTGCTAATGTACGGAGATATTTGCAAAGAAACATGTTCGTAGCTATTAGGTATGTGCACATGTGCAGGGTTTGAGCTGAAATAGTAATTCGTCTACGATAATTAGACCTATTTAACATTTGAACGTTGTATTTTGTTAAAATTAAACGTTTTTTTTCTTGTTTCAGGATCCTAGAGGACATACAAATTTAGGTGCAATTCTTCATTTAAATGGTAAATACAAGGAAGCGGCGGCAAGTTATCGCGAAGCTTTACGTTTACAACCAGGTGATATTACAACGTTAACAAACTTACATAAGTTACACAGCGTGATGACTTGACGTAGACGATGATTACAACCTATTTCGTCTACTCCTAAAATCAGTTTAATAAAAAAGCAAGCAGAGTTGGATTAAATAATTTCTCAACTAAGGGAAATTTTTTAAAAAATTCGCATTTGCTGTCTTTTATTATTCCGATTGTTGTGTACATTGTCAGTGGTTTCAACAACCACCGGAGGTTTTTATCAACGAAAAAAAATTAAATTAAAATATCAATGTGCTGTAAGATTTTGTGCTTTTAATCGCCGATGTATTATTGGGACCACTGTGTGCACGCCGACTGCAATGGAAGACAAAAATGAAGAAAATAACAATTTGGAAGAATCTTGACAATATTACGACGATCTATAGTGATATTTTTATTAAAATGAGTTTGAGCTGATGAACTCCCCTAGTCCCCAACCCCAACTCCCCCAATAAAGTTAATGCAAAAATAATTTTTAATCAAAGTACAGGTGATATTGTAAATTAAAAAGAAATTAGTCATTTGCATAACGTTTTCCCTTTTATTTAAATAACTTCAAAGTAAAAATGTTTACATATCTTTTTTATCTGTGTAAGTAACTTGGTATTACGAGTAAAATAATAATGCTTTTAACAACTCCAAAAAATTGTAAGCTTAAATTTAAAAAAAAAACTACTGTTTCATTGTTGGCTTTTAATGGTAAAAATATCTTGTAATTATTAACACATACCTAATGTATTTATTCAAATTATTGTAAAGTAAAGCTTATCATATTTTGTGTATTAATTACGTGTTTTATTTTTCCACAAGACTTAACTCTTGGTCTGGTCCCTGGTCCCCCTGTTTTGAATTTGAAATCGAAAATTGGTGCAATCGTTTGCAATCGGAAAATGTTGAACCTCTTTTGAATGATTTATATAAGGCCCCCTTATATAAATTAAGTCGAGACGTCAAGTTTCTAAAAGATATGAACCGACTATACCCATATAATCACATATTATCTCTTACAAAAGCACCCCTCTCAAATAAAAATAAGGATTTCTTAAACAAAAAATTGTTTTATAATATAAAAACGCAGATTTTCGGACAAAACCTGTATTTTTATATTAAAATATTATATTGCGTGGCAAAAACTCGACGTATAAATTAATCCCTTTCTAGAAAAAAAAAACACGAATTTTAACGTCAAGAAATTATTAATGAAGTGTGAATCCAATTATAACAATTAGCAAGTAAAGGTAAGTCCTATTATTACATTTTGTCACGTCACAATTTCTTTTTTTCTATTATTTAAAAAGCGCACATTTTCAGAACGAAAATAAAACTTAAAGAGCATTTAAAACTGACGCGTTCGTTAAAAAAATTTGACTGGATGGAAAAGCGTGATAGCCGAACGTTTGTGACAAATATTCAATTAGTTTCTGTTACAAATTTTTTTTTTAATTTTTACCACACATGTTTTGAAGAAAATTATTTTTCTAAAAGCGCTTTTCCTTTTTCCTTATAGTGACCCTTTAGTTTTGTACTTTATAGCGCGTTAACGACTTCTGCAGATAAAATAAAACCAAACTCGAGTAAACCATAGAGTGGCTAATAAAATCAAAGATTATGCTTTTTTATTTCAGGATAACTCAAATAAGGTTTAACTACTTAAGATTATTTTTATTAGAGGTTTTTAGGTCTAGAAAATAAATTTTAAGGGCCTAGATGCAGATACAGTGTAAGCCGATAGGTAAGTGATTCTATTGAATGTTTAGTGAAAACTCGCTTTTTCAGCGAATGCCAATTTTAATAATTGGTTACTCGTACTCGCGTTAATTATTGATGAATTCAACTAGTTTTCTGTGCAAAGGACAAAATTGATCAATATGCATAAATCCCGTGATTGAAATTAGCGGAAGGAGAGTTGGTTAAGCATTGTTGCCTCCTGATTTCGTGTCACAACATCCTAAAACAGTCAGTAATGTTAATTTATGTCTATTGTGTTGTTATTAAAACCGACAAAATTAATCCTGTAACGTCCATTAGGAACTCGCATTGTTAGAAACTTAAAAACGACTACCTATATGACATTAGTATTAACTTTTTCGTATAGTAGATACTTCGTATGTAGGGGAAGACGGGGTACAGAGGACCGGCGGGGCAAAGGGGACCTGCCCAATTAGTTTAAAACCAGGTGCTCCATCTATAAGTTAACAGTCAAAATGCATAATTTATACATTTTGTAGTATACCTAGCGATTCAGGTGGTTGTATTGTAAACAATCTTAGCGCGTACAAGATAAAATCAAAATTTACGGGAAGTGATCTAATTTTTCAATTACATTAGTTTGTTGTTAGCTTTAATATGAAACGTGGTTAATGGTAGCCCATCGTCATAAGTTATTGTTAAGATACTAGTTTAACAAATTCAATTGAAAAGTTTGACCTAACCTATAAACTTTAGGTTGTGAACCTCTAAACAAAGAAGAGGGCGCCAATGGGGTACAGAGGTCCGCTTAGATTTCCACGTAGATTCAACATGTGGTTTAGTCAAAATATAAAGTGTTTGCTATAGTGTAACAGCTAATTGTATAAGATTTCAAAATATTTAAAAATATACAAAATGTTCCTATAAAAGCTTTTAATATTTCTGTAATTTCCGGTTTAACCGGAAGCGTTTTGTTAACCGAAAATATTGTCAAATAATAGATATTCATAGGATTGATATATATATATTCATTTTCAAGTTTCCATTTTTATTACAAAAAAAATTAGAGATTTTTGAAGTTTTGACATTCCAAAAATCATTACTCCAAAACGGCTCGAGCGATTTTGATAAAAATTTATATTTCGATAGAGAATTACGTTGTCTGTAACATATCCAAAAAAGAAAAAATATGGCGAATGAAAGTTTGAGAAAATCCATTTCAAAATTTTGACCTACTTTGACCCCTTAAAGGTAGGCAATTTTAAAACAATTTTGAAAATCGACTAGATTAGGACGAAAGGCCTATATTTTGGCTGTACAATGCCATTTTGAAATTTTTATAATAATAATTAATGGCCAAGTTATAAATAAAAAAAACACAAAATGAGACAATCGTTCTATGGGTCGCCATTTTAAATAAAAAAATTTGAAATTCTTTTTTTCAATTAGGGCTCACATGTACTATCTTATAGCCAAGTAAAATTGAATTTGGCCCAAATTTGCAAATATGCGCCCAAAATAACCATCTTATTTTTGGACACCCTGTATAGATTTTATAAAGCTTAGTTTGCCGATGAAATAATTTTAAAGTGGCTAAAATCAAGTTTCATCAAAATCGGTTCAGTAGTTTTTGCTCCACAGAGTTAGACATTTTGGTTCAAAAAATCGAAAAAAATATTTTTCGATTTTTCGAATCAAGGTCAAAACGTCGAGAAATGCAAAAAAAAATTTTTATTATTATTATTATTTTTTTGTCTCGATTATAGCAACTTTTTCTTGGATTGTAAAAAGTTAAAAGCTCCTGTGTGTGTAACAGTCTAAGGGCGAGTTCTACCAACCAAGTTCAAAGTAAGTTAATGGTACCTGTTCTGTAGTAGGGGAGACCGGAGACAATTGAAACAAGGGACAATTGAAACAGTCGTCATATTGAGCGGAATTCGCGGTTAAATTAGTACGAAAATCTGTCGGTAGATGCGTATCTACATGCTTCTTAGACTGGCCAAACAATCAGCGATTGCAATTACACTAATATCGTTTGATTATTCAAAAAGTGTTTTAGTGCATACATATAGCAAATTATTTAATTTGTTTCATTTTTCAATTATATTTGTCACAATTGTTTATCAGAGTAACGTTGTAATTATAAAATCACCTAATGTAAGTTTTTTTCCATTGTCTCAAATAGGTGTTTTAACCGTTCCAGTCAGGGGACGATTGAAACATGTCGCCAGCCTCGACTGTTTTTTTTAATATCTTTGTTATTATTTATAACAAATTAACGAAATGATATAGATAAAAACTAGAAATACTAAGCTCTATATAGCTCTCATTAAATTTTTTTAAACGACGATAGCAGCGGAGAAAAACGACTAACAATTTAAAATGATTCAATTGTCCCCGGTCTCCCCTACCTAAAAATTTTTTTTATTAATATCCTGGCGTTTTGAGTCCTAAAAAATACAAAAGTAATTTTTAGAGGGTGTCTGTCTGTAAGTAACAGCTGTAGAACCAAAACTACTAAACTGATTTTTATAAAATTGGGTTTTAGTCACTTTAGCAAACCTTCATCGCTAAAAAAGTACAAAAAAGTATATACAGGATGACCAAAAATAAGTGGGTTATTTTGGTCGCATTTTTGCAAATTTAGGCTTTAGTTATTGGTACTTGACTTTAGGATAACATCTTAGCCCCAAACGAAAAGAATGTTTTCAAATTTTCAAATTCAAAATGGCGGCCAATACAAGGATTATCACATTTTGTGGGTTTTCTATTATAGGTACATATAATTTTTCATTATTATGAAAATTTAAAAATTGTATAACCAAACTGTAAGGCTTTCATTCTAACCTAATCGATTTTCTAAATTATTGTTCGATATTAGTTTTTTAAGGGACCAAAATTAGGTCATCTTGTGAAAAGTTATAGATATCGCCGTTCTTTACCGAATAGCACTCGTTTCATTCGTTAGAAATTTCCAGAACCGGAGTTATGATTTTTTGAAAGTCAAAATGTGAAAAATTATTAATTTCTTTTCTAATAAAAATGAAAATTTAAAAATAGTCAAATACATTAATCTCATGAGCATCTACGATTTCACACTATTTTCTGTCAACAAAACGCTTCCGGTTAAACTGGAAATCACCAAAATATCAAAAGCCCCCCTCTCAATATTTAGGCTTCTAACTTCTAAACCAGAGGTCAGTACAGCATTTTTTGTTATCGGCACAAACGACACAAAACGAGCACAATTCAATTCGAAAAAAATATTTGAAAATCGTGGAACAGCGGGGGGGGGGGCATGGATACTTTTCGATTTCAGGTACTATTCGTTTATTTTGTTACAGTGAATCGCTCTGATGATGTACGAAATAATTTTGCTAAACAAAATCGCCCTGTATACAAAAGCAATTCCAAAAAAGACAAAAATCTGCAATAAAAGGAACTTTTTTCTTCTCATTTAAAATTAATGTTTGTTTTTGTTTTCGTATACAATGTAAGGAACTTAAATCGTATTGCCTTTTAAGTAAACTAATGGATATTTTATAACCTTCCTAGTATTGCACGTAAAACTTAAGAACCCAATATTTGCAGTTTAAAAGATTTGTTTTAAGTGCATTTGCATTTAAAATATACATTATGTAAAATTTCCATTAAGTATTTATAAATAAATGCAAATTTTAAATTGTAGATTTTTAATTAAAATTAGAGAATTAATTTTAAAAGCTAAACTCATTGTGAGTTATATAATTTTTACGAGATCTGCATAGTTTTAAAAATTTTAAAATATTCAGTTTGCTATTATTATAAAATAATAACGAAAAAAATTTTGCATAAACTTTACTAATAGATTTACCCTACGGCATTTGGTTAGAATTCAATCGGGAATAAACCTCAACTTGGTCAATTTATCTATCCTTGGGGGCATTTAAAACTATAAATCAACACGTATTACATGCTCTTTTTTTGGTTAATAGATATTTTTGAAAATTTCCAAAGTCAATTAATTTTTGGAAAAGTAGAAGAGTGAATGAATGTTTGAAAAATTATAATGAAACTGATATTTTCTTTTCTCTTTTTACTAAAAAAAATTATACCAACGTTATTTATTTATGAGCTTTCACCGTTAATGCATTGGAGAGCTTTATTCGACTTTTTTAAATACGAAATAACCGTTAGCAATTTTAGTTTTTATTGTGTCTAATGGATGTTAATTTTTTTTTTGGATTAACCCAACACCACACCATTAGGTTTTTAATTTCAGGAGTATTAGTTGGGAGGCTGCATGCAACTGAAATTAACTGAAACTAAAATATACAGAATGCAAATAGTAATTATAGAGTCAATTTCAGTTTGAGAGGACTTTTCCCAAAGTGCTAACACTCAAAACTGAAATCATGCGTAAGTTTTAATTTTGAGTTTAGCCATATGGTTAAAGGAGAGGATGGAAAGGTCGTGTTTCAGGGATTTTTGCTTATATCTCAAAAACGGCGAGTCCTAGGTAAAAAATAATCCTTAAGAAAATGGAAGGTTATGAAATTTCCTACAAGAGTGCTTTTATTAATTTTTTCCCTATTCCTTATAGTTTTAGAGATATCCGCCTACAAAAAATGTTAATGTATGAAAACTCCGTACCAGTTAAAGATAATACTTTTTACAAACATTAACTATTTTTGCGAGCGGATATCTAGAAAACTATAAAGAATAGAGGAAAAATTAATAGAAATAATCTTGTAGGATATTTTATAAGCTTTCATTTTCCTAAGAATATTTTTTTCCCTAGGACCCATAGATTTTGAGTTATTAAGCAAAAACCCCAGAAACAGGACATTTCCACCCCTTCCCTGTATCATGTGTCATGGAGCGAATGTCACTGCTGTAATACTTGTGATGTTGTTTAATTTGTATTTGTTTTATGATTCTCACATAATATTTATGATTCTGTCGTGTTGTTTACTATCGATTTTAAAAGTAACGTAGCCTGAAACTTTTACTCGAGGGAGAGCGTGTGAAGCCACTCACGAGAGGAGCCATGATACCGAATAGTTAATTAACGTGGAGCAATTATGAACCCGATATGTATCTACTTAGGTTTACTGTAAAAATTAAGTTAAATTTTAAGATCTTCTTGGAGGTGAAGAACCCATCTCTTTTAATGGCTACCCTCTCTCCAAATATGAACTCGCTCATTACTACAGTGCATTTAGCATTAGCCGTGGGACAAATTAGTATAAAGCTGAAACCTTTGATATTGTATTGTACTTATAGCCCTTATTATAGTACTAAAAGTCCCCACCCTTCCGAGGGCTGGAACACCCCCAAAATTGCGTTTGAATCTCAAAAATTACACTTTTTATCATATTTTTGCAATTATCTCGAAAAGAAGGTAGTAAGCGAAAAATTATAAAGAGTCAAAAATTGAAGAGGATAAAATTATACGGCAAAAATCTCATTTGCAATTTTTCAAAATATTTAATAGTTTTTGAGAAAAATGTTATTGAAAGTTAACCTATTTTGCGCGTATTACAGTACTCATGGGTTGCGCGATCAAAGTGTTGCTGAACGCCCTATTTTACATTATTGAAAATTTCTCAATCTATCAGATTTAGAAAAAACAAAAAATATGTAGTTGAAGAGGACATCTTCAGCTTTAAATTACATGCAAAATATTTTGATTTTAAGTACTTTATCATGGAGAAAAAAAATGATGAATGTAAAATAACCTAATTTTTCTTAAAATTTAAAAATCTCCTAAAGTAATTGAGGAAATATAAAATCTATGTAGGATTACTATCTTTATGATGTATACTTTAATGTCCTAAGAGCAAAATTTTTTTCGAGTTCTACATATTTTGACAAAAAATTGGACTTTGAAATTCATAATTTAAAAAAAAAAATTTTCTTAGATATTTTTCTATCTTTAAAGGACTGTCAAATAATAAAGAAGAGATCTAAAGCCATAAATTTTAGTTTTTAGAAAGCCTATAGTATACGTTTTAAGAAGCCATCTTAAAAATTTACATTATTTAACGTTTTCATTAAAAAATTTTCAACAATATGAAGAAAGATCGAAATACGTAGTTTTTTTCCGAAATTGGTCATTACTCGCTTAATTTTTGAGAATTCAAACTTTTTCTTGAACGAAAATAAAGGTAATACTCTAAAGGTTTTATATCTGCTAATCGCATCTTGATAGGAATTCTACTTTAGAAACGACAGCAGTTTGTACGATGAAGAAAATGAGCAAAAAAATTGTAGTTCAGTGCAGTTATGAAATTTTACATATGGTGAACCTGGAACAAAATTATCTAACTCTAAAATTTTTGCTATTGTTTAGTACTTATAGTCCATATTATCATACTAAAATTCCCCACCCTTCCGATGGGGGAAACCCCCCAAAATTGCACTTTTACGCATATTTATGAAATTATCGGGAAAACTAGGAAAATAATAAAGAGATAAAAATTTAAGCCTATAAAACATTCACCATTTTTATTTGAACTCAAAAATCGTAACTAATGCAGCCCTCCAATCTTAGAGGAAAATCATAAATTCTTTTACATACGCAGATAAAACATATAGGTAGGTACTTGACACAAATGAATATTGTAATAATTTATAATTTAAATAGCGGATGAGTCTGAGGGATGGGCCTATTAAGTCTAAATCGAGCTGTGTTAATTTTAGAAGAAAACTATCAAGACATTAGTTACTATTGACGAAATGCTCTGTAATCCAAAATATTTTGGAATATACAGGGTGTTTCCTGATGTACTTTACTCTGTACACTCCAAAATATTTTTAAATTGTAGAGCATGTCGTCAATAGTTAAAAAAATAGTTTAAGCCGTTAAAAGCTTTCTGCAACCCAGGGTAGAGTATTACCTTTATTTTCGTTCAAGAAAAAGTTTGAATTCTCAAAAATTAAGCGAGTAATGACCAATTTCGGAAAAAAACTACGTATTTCGATCTTTCTTCATATTGTTGAAAATTTTTTAATGAAAACGTTAAATAATGTAAATTTTTAAGATGGCTTCTTAAAACGTATACTATAGGCTTTCTACAAACTAAAATTTATGGCCTTAGATCTCTTCTTTATTATTTGATAGTCCTTTAAAGATAGAAAAATATCTAAGAAAATTTTTTTTTTTAAATTATGAATTTCAAAGTCCAATTTTTTGTCAAAATATGTAGAACTCGAAAAAAATTTGCTCTTAGGACATTAAAGTATACATCATGAAGATAGTAATCCTACATAGATTTTATATTTCCTCAATTACTTTAGGAGATTTTTAAATTTTAAGAAAAATTAGGTTATTTTACATTCATCATTTTTTTTCTCCATGATAAAGTACTTAAAATCAAAATATTTTGCATGTAATTTAAAGCTGAAGATGTCCTCTTCAACTACATATTTTTTGTTTTTTCTAAATCTGATAGATTGAGAAATTTTCAATAATGTAAAATAGGGCGTTCAGCAACACTTTGATCGCGCAACCCATGAGTACTGTAATACGCGCAAAATAGGTTAACTTTCAATAACATTTTTCTCAAAAACTATTAAATATTTTGAAAAATTGCAAATGAGATTTTTGCCGTATAATTTTATCCTCTTCAATTTTTGACTCTTTATAATTTTTCGCTTACTACTTTCTTTTCGAGATAATTGCAAAAATATGATAAAAAGTGTAATTTTTGAGATTCAAACGCAATTTTGGGGGTGTTCCAGCCCTCGGAAAGGTGGAGACTTTTAGTACTATAATAAGGGCTATAAGTACAATACAATATCAAAGGTTTCAGCTTTATACTAATTTGTCCCACGAGCACTATGTACAATTTCAGTAGTGCACCGGACTACATAGGGATTTATCATATAAAATCATAGTTTCGTTATTTCCTGCATCCCTGTTTATTTTAGAAAAAAAATCGTTGAACAAAAGTTTTAGAGCACAAAATTCTATAGTCAAATCAAGAAACACCGCATGAAATAAAAATGTCCGGTCACCCACACGGTATAATTTTCAGAAATACTAAAGTAAACTCCAAATTTGAGTATTTAGGTGTGCTATAAAGAGGTTTCACCTTTGAAAAGAAGCGCTGAAAGGTTTATTTGTCCAATTTTATAATTTTGTGAGTAATCGATACTGTAATGGAGTCTTGAGAAAGTTATAAAAGTGCCCTGCTCATACTGTGACTATGAACTAAATGACAAAATGTTATTTATAGGCACACACATGACATTTACACATATTGTACTCTACTATTTTCCTAAAACCCATTAGAGTTTTTATTAAACGACATTTGAACCCGTTCAAACGATTCTAATTTATTAATTCGACCATTAGAGCCGCTCATCATTAGCATTACCTACTACACTCACATTTTGTTAACTTTCATGGTTTGTTTGACATAAAATAATCACTTAATAATACACTTTTTTTTTATCTAAAAATTGTCCTTTAAGCTATTCATCGACTATTTCTATTGAAATCAAGTTCGGTCAACACAATAAATACAGAAGTACATTAGTAATGATTTACCGTCAATGAGTGACATTGCAACTAATACCAGTTTAATGCTTATTAATAGCCATTTCACATTTACTAATCCTAGTCCAACGATTTTAGGATTTATTAAAGTGCTACGTGGAATACATATTGGTCAATTTAATGTCTTTTAAACGATTTCGATAGTATCCCTAAGCACACACGAATTATTACGAAAACGTTTTATGTTTGACTTTTCAAATATTTGCATTTCACGCTTTGTATTTTAGATATATAAATTTTTTTTTCAGAAAAAGTCTCAAATTAAACTTTTTCTCCTATTCGTGGAAAAAGTTATTCCTTTCAGTGTGTTTTCGGTCAGCAATATTCACAATTCAAATAATGTAACCCCTTATAGTGGTTGTTATAACAAGAAATAATTTTAGTTACGAGAATAGTTATTGTTTCTATGACAGCTCTAATTTTACCTACTGTCAAATTAAGTCTGACGTTTATAAATAATTAATTTTGGCTTTAATCCAATCGAATATGTATATACAGAGCGTTGCAGAAAGCTTGACCTCACACTGCTGCTATAGTAGAGGAAAAAAGTATGCTACCCTACCTGCAAGCAGTCTTCTGAAAGTGGGCACTCCAAGTCCAGGAATTATTTAGAAAAACAGGCCCAAGTAGCCCACCTTATTCAGAGAGCTTTAAATCTGACTTTTATAAATAATTAATTTTAACTTTAATCCAATAGAATATGTATACAGAGTGTTGCTGAAAGCTTCACCACACACTCCTGCTAGTAGAGGAGAAAAGTATGCTTCCCAACCTGCATGCAGTCTTCTGAAAGTGGGCACTCCAAGTCCTGGAATTATTTAGAAAAACAAGCCGAATTAGCCCACCTTATTCAGAGAGCTTTACATCTGACTTTTATAAATAATTAATTTTAACTTTAATCCAATAGAATATGTATACAGAGTGTTGCTGAAAGTTTCACCACACACTCCTGCTAGTAGAGGAGGTAAGTATGCTTCCCTACCTGCATGCAGTCTTCTGAAAGTGGGCACTCCAAGTCTAGGAATTATTTAGAAATACAGGCCCAAGTAGCCCACCTTATTCAGAGAGTTTTAAGTCTGACGTTTATAAATAATTAATTTTGGCTTTAATCCAATCGAATGTGTATATATAGAGTGTTGCTGAAAGCTTGACCACACACTGCTGCTAGTAGAGGAGAAAAGTATGCTTCCCTACCTGCATGTAGTCTTCTGAAAGTGGGAACTCCAAGTCCAGGAATTATTTAGAAAAACAGGCTCAAGTAGCCAACCTTATTCAGAGAGCTTTAAGTCTGACGTTTATAAATAATTAATTTTTGACTTTAATGCAATCGAATATGTATATAAAGAGTGTTGCTTAAAGCTTGACGACACACTGCTGCTAGTAGACGAGAAAAGTATGCTTCCCTACCTGTATACAGTCTTCTGAAAGTGGGCACTCCAAGTCCAGGAATTATTTAGAAAAACAGGGCCAAGTAGCCCACCTTATTCAGAGAGCTTTACCTGGGCAAGAAGACTTATTTGTATATGACCAAGTTCATCGAGATCATCTCATTAGATGGTGGGAATCTATGCCTTTTAGGGACACCCTATATATTATAGTTATAAATCACAAAAAAGTATTTGCCGGTCGCTGCCATTTTTATTTTAAAAATTGTTGTAGGTGAAAGATTAAAGTTTAATTTTATTTTAAAAAGCTTTTAATGCAACAGTAACTTCCATCAGCTGTAATACTCAGGTCAATACGTCATCTAATGGATATTTTCACTCACTCACATGGATTATTGTAAATCTCGTTACATTGGTCTTTAATGGAATGGTAGAGATTTTTAGCACTACTAAAATAAATAAAATAAACACCCTGCTTAAAAAAGTCTTGGTTAACTTTGTAGCATCTTTTAGTTATAATAATAACAATAGTACAGGGTGTTCCACTTGAAATAAGAAAGTTTTCTAACTTTGTTTTATAAATTCCCATGATAACGTAAAAAGCTTCAAAGATGAGCATAGGGAATAGTATTGCAACTCGATAACAAATTTATTTCTATATCCGAAACTGTCGAAAACTACAGGGTGTTCCATTTAAAATTCAGAAGTTTTTTAAGTCTGAAATTTCCTCTAAAATTCAACACTTTTTTGAATACTCTGTAAACTATTAGAGAAAAATTGTAACACCAGACCTTAGTCTAAAGTTCTTAGAACAATATCTGAAAATTGTGTAGCTCTTGTTATTATCATAACGTCAGTCTGCAATTTTTAAGAAAGGTGCGCAAACGTCACTTTGTTTAAAAAATTAATTTTTTCTCAAAAACAGTTGAAAATAGGTATAGGAACATGTCATAAAGATGGATTTTGAATTTTTCATAAAATCCAGAAAGGTAAAAAAATATATAGTATTCTATTTAAAATAAGAAAGTTGGTTAATTAAGTCCGATTTAACCGGAAGTAATGTGGTTCTGAAAATATTTTTAATGAATAGCTCAATAGCCAACATACAAGAATTGAAATTTTCAGATCGATCGTACAGATCGTACCATTGGAAGCTCCAAAACATCTAAACAACAGTTTTCGTGAAAGACCCTGTACATGTGTTCATAGATTACTATTTATGTCTGCCCGTATATTCGTGTTTTTCTGCAAACATTCCACTTACTTACTGTTTATTTCTTCAAAGTACAAACTATAAGGAAAGCTATATACCTTTTATATTTTAGTTCGTTTCTGCATCATTGGATTCGTTAGTTGCATTATCTGCTAAAGTTTCCTATATTAGAAATTGTTGGATACCGCTGCATCTTCAACAATTGCACTGATTGCTTCGTTGACTTTTAAGACTGACGCAAACGATAATCCGTCTAAAGATTATATTACACAATGCAGGATTTCATAACAATCAAACGTGTTGAATTATTGAACGTGAAGATTGAAACTGAGCTTTGTGTGAATGGAAGCTACCACTAACTATTAGTTAATAATAATGCAATTTCCACTATTTCGTTTTAACAATAATTCGAATGCAAAAATAAAAAAAATTGTTTTTTTTGTTACTGCGACGTTGCGTGCTGCTTCTTACAGTAAAAAATCACAGCAACATTGCTTCCGGGAATTAAGGAGCCAAATTTTGCATCCCGTTAGCCAAGATCATAGCCTACCTGACTCTATTAATATTTTTAGGTTTTAGTATACAGGGTGTTTGCTAGAATTTTCTAAATTTTCAAAAGACGATATTTTAGTTTTTTCCTAAGGAAGCTTTTCTTATTTTTAGCTTGTTTAATGCAGAATTTTATTCTCTATCAATTTATGAGTCAAATTAGAATAGACCATGGTTTTGGATTATGACTTCCCAATTTTGGATTCTAAATTCCCCAAAATTATGATGCTACGATTTTTTGCAGCTCAAGTCTGCATTTTGTAAAATATTTGAACAACTTGGCAATGTTTTACTCAAAATGAATAAATAATTTTTTTTTGTAGTTCAGATAGGTGTGGATTGATGTTCAATTTGAGAAAAAGAAGGAAAATCAAATAATTTTCGTGTTTTTAGTATACAGAGTGTTTGCTAGAATTTTCTAAATTTTCACAAGACGGTATTTTAGATTTTTCCTAAGGAAGCTTTTCTTATTTTTAGCTTGTTTAACCGTTATGTTCGCGGATAGGTACCCGGGTACCTTTAGCGTTTTCATTTACGTTTTTTCTTATGTTTAAGTTGAAATTTTCAGATAATCCTTTGTGACTTCCTAAAACAATCAATTTTAAATAAATTTCCACCAAAAAAATTGCAAAAAACTTTTTTGAAGAGTTAGTTTTAAGCCAAAGCATATTCATAGTCCTCTAACACACGGACGAGGTACCCGGGTACCTTCATGCGTTTATATAGGAATTAGTACCAAAATTAAGAAAATAAATAAATAAAACCCACGTTATTTTTTTATTGATTGATAGTAATATTAATGATCGATTTTACTGATTTGGAAAATCATCTTTTCCCAAAAAAAATTTTCTTTTTCTGAAAACTGTCACTAAGTTTCCTAATTATTTTAGCACGTTCGTTACAAACTGGAGTAACTCCAAATGTAATCTCTACTTTCAAAGATCTAAAACTCTGGTATAGTAAGAGTTTTCCATTTTCTCTATAGTTTTTCCGAATTTTCTTCGGTTATTTTATTATAAACACACTATTAATTTTGGCCTTTTTATTTTTGTTCTTTGTGTTATAATATATATTATACATTATTTCTGATAAAAACACTTGAAAGCTTTAGATAACAATTTTGTTGATGCAATTGGGCCAAATTTTTTCAGAATAATATTACTACTGAAATGAGGCTGTTAAAACTTAAATTTTAATTGATGATGAGCAGGAAAGACAACTGAGAGGAATGCCAAAGTAAAATCTCACTTTTACGTAAACTGATAGTTATTTTGCCGATGTGTCACCCAAATACTGTTTATGAGTTGTCTGAAATGAAGACGTTAACTTTAGCCCAGCTGCCACGTTTTCAAAGCCATTGCAGAGAATAGCCAATTTTTGTCCATTCCTTTTATAAAAATGAAAGAATGACAAAGTGCTTGCACGGATACAACTAATCTTTCTTACTTTTTATTTCTGTGACAATTTTCTCGAAGAACCCTGAGCGCTAAAGCCAGTGTCTGATGTCGCCAATCAGATTTTCTTGTTCGGTGAAACCCAAATACCTTATCTCCTAGAGATGGTTCTAATAGAATCACCTTGCCCATAGTCTATTATTATCAGTCACAAAAACAGCTTTTGAGATATCTTCGGCATCCGCATTGGCGTTGTTCTTTTGGCACTTCTTCCCCTAATCATCATCACTGATTTAAGTTGGCAAATTTTGCTCATTCAGCAAACTATCTTCTACGTCTACAAGAACTACCAGGTCTTCATGATCTAAATCTTTTAGTGACTGCGGTAAAAGTCCTCAGACTCACCTTGCTGAACTGCATTCTTGTTATTGCGCAAGGAATCGTCATCTATGACCTAAGAGGCTTTGTAAATATATTTTTTATGCAGTAGCGTAACTACAAATTCTGCCCCCCCCCCCCTGTTTAATTCACGAGCCCTTTCAATTTCGTAAAAAAAAATTAAACCAGTAAAACTTTTGAGTGTGATTTCAAAATATTGTTTTAGACAAGCCCCGGATCCTTTATTTCTCTCTGCTCTACCCCAACGTTAAGGGGGTGTAAGGGGTATAGTTACGCCAATGGTTTGATGCTCTTAGATGAGCCTTAATTAAAATCAGAAATAAAATTGCATTTCTAGCACTAAAAAGAACAACCTTTCAACTTTGTGTTTTGCTCTATAAAAGAAATATGCTGACTGCAGTTTTTTTATTTCTTAAAATAATGATAACAAACATCCCACGCACGCTAAAATTCATTATTTATCTTCTTTGATTAAAAAATAAACAACTTATTCTCAAATTAATATAACCTAAATATTAAAATCGTCCATTTTCCATAGTAAATACATGTAGGTACCGTGGTACCTCATCCGTGTGGAATATGAATAAAAATTCTTCGCGAACATAACGGTTAATGCAGAATTTTATTCTCTATCAATTTATGAGTCAAATTAGAATAGACCATGGTTTTGGATAATGACTTTCCAATTTTGGATTCTAAATTCCCCAAAATTATGATGCTACGATCTTTTGCAGCGAAAGTCTGCGTTTTGCAAAATCTTTGAACAACTTGGTAATGTTTCACTCAAATAAATAAATAATTTTTTTTGTAGAACAGATAGGTGCGGTTTGATGTTCAATTTGAGAAAAAGAAGAAAAATCAACTAATTTTCGTGTTTTTAGTATACAGAGTGTTTGCTAGAATTTTCAAAATTTCAAAAGACGGTATTTTAGTTTTTTCCTAAGGAAGCTTTTCTTATGTTTTAGATTGTTTAATGCAGAATTTTATTCTCTATCAATTTATGACTCAAATTAGAATAGACCATGGTTTTGAATAATGACTTCCCAATTTTGGATTCTAAATTCCCCAAAATTATGATGCTACGATCTTTTGCAGCGAAAGTCTGCGGTTTGTAAAATATTTGAACAACTTGGCAATGTTTCACTAAAAATGAATAAATAATTTCTTTTGTAGATCAGATAGGTGGGGATTGATGTTCAATTTGAGAAAAAGAAGAAAAATCAAATAATTTTCGTGTTTTTAGTATACAGAGTGTTTGCTAGAATTTTCTAAATTTTAAAAAGACGGTGTTTTAGTTTTTTCCTAAGGAGGCTTCTCTTATTTTTAGCTTGTTTAATGCAGAATTTTATTCTCTATCAATTTATGACTCAAATTAGAATAGACCATGGTTTTGGATAATGACTTCCCAATTTTGGATTCTAAATTCCCCAAAATTGTGATGCTACGATCTTTTGCAGCGAAAGTCTGCGTTTTGTAAAATATTTGAACAACTTGGCAATATTTCACTCAAAATGAATAAATAATTTCTTTTTGTAGAACATACAGGTGTGGTTTGATGTTCAATTTGAGAAAAAGAAGGAAAATCGACTAATTTTCGTGTTTTTAGTATACAGAGTGTTTGCTAGAATTTTCACAATTTCAAAAGGCGGTATTTTAATTTTTTCCTAGGAAGATTTTCTTATTTTTAGCTTGTTTAATGCAGAATTTTATTCTCTATCAATTTATGACTCAAATTAGAATAGACCATGGTTTTGGATAATGACTTCCCAATTTTGGATTCTAAATTTCCCAAAATTATGATGCTACGATCTTTTGCAGCGAAAGTCTGCGTTTTGTAAAATATTTGAACAACTTGGCATTGTTTCACTCAAAATGAATAAATAATTTCTTTTTGTAGAACATACAGGTGTGGTTTGATGTTCAATTTGAGAAAAAGAAGGAAAATCGACTAATTTTCGTGTTTTTAGTATACAGAGTGTTTGCTAGAATTTTCACAATTTCAAAAGGCGGTATTTTAATTTTTTCCTAGGAAGATTTTCTTATTTTTAGCTTGTTTAATGCAGAATTTTATTCTCTATCAATTTATGACTCAAATTAGAATAGACCATGGTTTTGGATAATGACTTCCCAATTTTGGATTCTAAATTTCCCAAAATTATGATGCTACGATCTTTTGCAGCGAAAGTCTGCGTTTTGTAAAATATTTGAACAACTTGGCAATGTTTCACTCAAAATGAATAAATAATTTTTTTTTGTAAATCAGATAGGTGTGGATTGATGTTCAATTTGAGAAAAAGAAGGAAAATCAACTAATTTTCGTGTTTTTAGTATACAGAGTGTTTGCTAGAATTTTCAAAATTTCAAAAGACGGTAGGTATTTTAATTTTTTCCTAAGGAAGCTTTTCTTATTTTTAGCTTGTTTAATGCAGACTTTTATTCTTTATCAATTTATGACTCAAATTAGAATAGACCATGGTTTTGGATAATGACTTCCCAGTTTTTTATTCTAAATTCCCCAAAATTATGATGCTACGATCTTTTGCCCGAAAGTCTGCGTTTTGTAAAATATTTGAACAACTTGGCAATGTTTCACTGAAAATGAATAAATAATTTTTTTTTCTAGAACAGATAGGTGTGGTTTGATGTTCAATTTGAGAAAAAGAAGGAAAATCGACTAATTTTCGTGTTTTTAGTATACAGAGTGTTTGCTAGAATTTTCACAATTTCAAAAGACGGTATTTTAATTTTTTCCTATGAAGATTTTATTATTTTTAGCTTGTTTAATGCAGACTTTTATTCTTTATCAATTTATGACTCAAATTAGAATAGACCATGGTTTTGGATAATGACTTCCCAATTTTGGATTCTAAATTCCCCAAATTTATGCTGCTGCGATTTTGTTGAATCGAAATTCTGCTTTTTGTAGAAAACTTGGCAATGTTTCACTCAAAATGAAAAATAAAAATTTTCTGTAAGACAAAGAGGCGTAGTTCAATGTTCAATTTGAGAAAGTGGAGGAAAATCGAAAAATTTTCTTTATTTTTGTCAAATTTCTATTTCAAACAAAGAAAAAAATTTTAAGAAACAAACTCCGAAGTTGAGCTTTTTTAAGAATTAAATTAGATCTTTTTTTATTTGCAAGATTTCAAAAAGTGGTCCATTATTACAATCTATAGGGTTGTATACTTTTGGCCAAACATAAAGGAGGTTTACACATGAAAACGGTAGTCGTGGGAATGCCACTTTACAAGTTATCTTCTCTTAGATGTTATAGCATTCGTAACTGTTCTTCTGTGTGTAGTTAGCTTTTTGAATGTTTTGAGTATATTTTTTTCTCTGTGGTTATAATAAAACAAATTTCAACAAACTTTTTTTTATCGCACTTTAATCTAAAAAATTTATTTTTACAAGCAAATTGTTTAAACTTGCTAACGCTCAATAGTAAACTATTATGGTACCTACGAGAGCTTGAAGTAGGTATTATTAATAATAATAATATTCTTTTAAGTATAATGTTCGGGTAAAAACATTAAAGGAACAAATTTACTTGTTTTAATCTAAAGAAACTCGTTAGAAAAGGTACATTACAACTCAAGTGCTTGATTCATAGTTCGATGTACTTTAACTTCCATTAAAGCTCTATAGAATCTTTTTAACCTAAAAAGCACCCAAGAAACGCTATACGCTTCAGGTCTTTTCGTATTTAAAATATTGCCTTCAACAATAATTATATAAATAATTTTAAAGCAAAATTGTATTTTTTTCCAACAATAGATTTGAAGCTTCCTTTCTTATTTGAAACGTAACAATACCTTAAGAGCTAAAAGTATAAATCTGATACAAACGTATGTGAAAGGTTGTTAGGGAATTGATATAAAATTTCAGTAGGATTTTATTCTCCCTAAAGCAAAACTTGACATCTTTGAAATGTAAGGTTTGGCCCCCTCAAGCACTCAGTGGTAGAAATTGAATTTTTTGATAAAAAAAAATTACCAATAATAGGAGGCTTATAAATAAATCTAAATTTAACATACAAATAGTTCAACTTATGCCATTACTAGTTTCTACATACATGAAAAAGTCATTCAGTATGTCATTCAAGATATTCCCAAGGCTTAGACAGCTGCACTCTAGAGATTTTTAACCGTATAAAGCTTTTTGGTTGATGGACGTCAAGTTATGACCTCACCTACCATTTTCAAATCTATTACGAGCTATACGTCTTAATCTACTAGCTCACAAGATGCGTTTTATGACATACTTAGGTAACACGACGGGACCCAATGACAAAAGCCCAACCCAAAGTAATCAAATTCTTTATATCGTTACTCAACTTTATGTCACAAACTAGAAAATTAATTACTTCAATGTCTAGGAAGTTGAGTACCTACCTATTAAACAGCGATTTAAAGTTAATTAAAAGAAATAATTGCACAGTGCAGAAGTCTGATGCACTCGTGACATTAAGACTGATACAAAGCGTCAAAGAATGTGTACAAAGATGTCACGAGAAATCGGGTTCAATATCGATCTAGTTCTAACTGGAAATGAAAGTTTCAGAGGTTGAACATGAACGTGAAAAGATGACCTCTGAGCACAGTTTTTTTTACTTTTCCAGATAGGAAACCGGCAGCGAAGAACACAGTACGTATCGTAGTAGAAGACAAACATAAGTGGAACTCAATAAGCCCTTAGATAACCGAAAACCCCCTCAAAAAACCAGATAAAACTGACTAGATTGTCATCACTTCATCAGCACGATAAGATTGAAAGCAAATAAACCCAAGAAGGGACTCTTTAGTGCGGCTACGAGTTGATTAAGAAAGTTGAGAAGATGAGGAAGAAAAGGGTAACGTATACTCATCCTTCACGAAAAGATTTTCTCATTTTAAGGCCTGTGCTAAAAGACCCGAAGATGTTTAATAACGACCTTCAATTCAAACATTTAAATGACGAAGAGATTGAGATCTAAAACACTGAGGGAGGACCCGTATCATTCATAGACCGCTAAGCACACACGACATGGTTCATTAGACTCGAACTACGTCACAACCCAAAGCAAAAAAAAAGGGCAGCTTAGAAACGTACGTACGGGTCACACAATGCTGTAAGGTGATTTACCAGGACCTATGGAGGTAATCCAATGCACAATAAGGGATTTTGACCGATAGATCAAGAAGGACGTCACCTTCAACAGTGCTGACTGTTGAGGCCGTTATAGTAATTCTCCTCCTTCATAAAAGTAAATGCAGTGGCAGCAAGTTGCGCTAAACAAAGGTCCAGAGTTTGTTTCGAAAAGAACATGGGTATATGGGTATCGTCCAGGCGATTTTGCCTGTAATGGAAGCAGCGATTTTATTATGGGAGTCGCAAGTATTTCCCTTTGAAGAAGATGGCCATCTAACAAACTGGGCCCACAAAGGTACTGTAGGTACGGGTCACTCTAGATCTCTAAAATAATGCTTGTAAGGCGATTTCCAAGGACGCTTGTAGGTAATCCAAGGCACGAAAAGAGATTTTGACCTGAAGTGGTGTCTATGGCACCTTCACCGATGAATCCTGCACTCCTCGACATTACTGACTGCCTTGAAATACTTTATAATACATCCACTCCACCATAAAAATAAATTCAGTGGTAGCAAGTTGCTCTAAACAAAGATCCAGAATGCGTTCCGAAAAGACCTCAATGGGTCTCGTCCAGGTGATCTTGTCTGTAACGGAATCAGCGATTTTAGTATGGGACTCGCATTATTTTTCTTTGAAGAAGATGGTCATCTAATAAACTGGTGCCACAAAAGTGCGGTAGGTACGGGTCACTTTAGACCTCTAAAGTAATACTTCTAAAGCGATTTCCAATGACCCATGTACATAATGCCAGGCAAGAGGAGGGCTTTTGCCCGAGAGGTGTCTACACCACCTACACAGATGAATCCTGCACACCTCGACATTACTGAATGTCGGGGATTTTATAGTATTTCTCCTCCTTCATAAAAATAAATTCAGTGGCAGGAAGTTGCTCTAAACAAAGGTGCAGACTTTGTTCCGAAAGGAACACGGGTATCGTCCAGGTGATCTCGCCTGTAACTGAATCAGCGATTTTAGTATGGGACTCGCATTATTTCTTTTTGTAGAAGATGGCCATCTAACAAACTGGCCCTACGAAGGTACGGTAGGTACGGGTCACTTTAGACCTCTGAAGAAATACTTGTAAGGCGATTTCCAAGGAGCCATGTACGTAATGCAAGGCAAGAGGAGGGCTTTTGCCCGAGAGGTGTCTACACCACCTACACAGATGAATCCTGCACACCTCGACATTACTGAATGTCGGGGACTTTATAGTATTTCCCCTCTTCCATACAAATAAATCCAGTGGCAGCAAGTTGCTCTAAATAAAGATCCAGAGTTCGTTCCGAAAGGACTTCCATGCGTCTCGTTCAGGTGATCTTGCCTGTAATGGAATCAGCGATTTTAGTATAGGACTCGCATTATTTCTTTTTGCAGAAGATGGCCATCTAACAAACTGGCCCCACAAAGGTACGGTAGGTACGGGTCACTTTAGACATCTGAAGTAATACTTCTAAAGCGATTTCCAAGGACCCATGTACGTAATGCAAGGCAAGAGGAGGGCTTTTGACCGAGAGGTGTCTACACCACCTACACAGATGAATCCTGCACACCTCGACATTACTGAATGTCTGGACTTTTATAGTATTTCTCCTCCTTCATAAAAATAAATGCAGTGGCAGGAAGTTGCTTTAAACAAAGGTCCAGAGTTTGTTCCGAAAGCAACATGGGTATCGTCCAGGTGATCTCGCCTGTAACGGAATCAGCGATTTTCGTATGGGACTCGCATTATTTCTTTTTGTAGAAGATGGCCATCTAACAAACTGGTCCTACGAAGGTACGGTAGGTACGTGTCACTTTAGATCTCTGAAAAAATACTTGTAAGGCGATTTCCAAGGAGCCATGTAGGTAATCCAAAGCACGAGGAGGACTTTTGCCCAGGAGGTGTCTACACCACCTTCACAGATGAATCCTGCACTCCTCGACACTACTGACTGTCGGGGACTTTATAGTATTTCTCCTCCTCCATACAAATGAATCCAGTGGCAGCAAGTTGCTCTAAACAAAGATCCAGAGTTCGTTCCGAAAACCTCCATGGGTCTAGTCCAGGTGATCTTGCCTATAATGGAATTAGCGATCTGAGTATGAAACTCGCATTATTTTCCTTTGAAGAAGATGGTCATCTAACGAACTAGCCCCCCCACAAATACAGGTACCTGGAGCGACGGCTTTACTAAAAGCTACGACTGTGTAATGAAAATTATATAAAATTATTTTGTGAAGTGGAATAGCTTACGTTAGATTAGATCTAATACTAAGAGTAAAACTTGAACTTCCTTATACAAAAAATTTGGCTCCAAAGTTCGTTGTCAATTTGCAGACCTGTTAACCTGTCCAGTCCGACTCTGACAAAACTCCTCGATACACTATTAAATCAAAAGATAGTTCCCCTCCAGGCTACAAAACCGGCCAATCAGGCCAACTACTGACATAGAAGAACATTTGGCGTTACCCTCCAATTAACAAGCACAATTCTGTGTGCACTATTGCTAAATAAATATCTCTATATACACTAAAGCCCGGTTGCGTTCAAGAGAATTAATTGAATTTTAAATTAAAGAACTTAACCTCAGATTTCAATATTTATTTACAAACGTCAAACTTTGACATTGCATTGTGTAACGTTGCCATATCAAAGGATTATAAATCTAATTCTAGGATTAAATTATAATTCTCTTTCATGCAACCGGGTATAAGTGCAGAAAATAATGTGTCTTTTTGATTTTCATGTCCACTAGAAGATACATTTTAGGCTGTTTATGATTTCGTATGAACAAAATAAGCTTTTCAATATTCTTGAACTCTTTCAGTGGTGGGATGGCTCGAGCAGAGATAAGAACGGAACTGGCGCTTTTGAAGAAGTGCGCAATGGATTTGATTTTAATGACTTATGTGTAAAGTCGGCTATAGGTACATTTTGGCCTCCGTAATCAATATTCTAACGCTAATGAGTATGAAAAGTAGAATACGCGACATAACGGCTTTACGTGTCCTCAAAAGCAGTAAAATTTGTAACCATACCTTTTTAGCTCATCTAACAATAAATTCAAGGCATTCTCTAGGTAAGTATATCTTTTCGCTCAAGCCAAAAGAAACTTCTCTTTATAAAAATATTATGCGTTTATGTTTCAATATAAATTTATTATTCAAAAGAACTACCACTGTCAGACGTGAGCCGCATTGTTTTACTTTTTGTTACTTTCTTATTCCCAAGAAACTCATTTGTTTAAGTAAACTCCTCAATATTTATAAGGGTAGTATTATGTTATATTACCGTGCCGGCCAAAAATTCCATATAAAATGAAAAAATTCATTATTATTGTTGAATTTAGTGAAAAAGTGATTGTGGTAATTGTTTGTGCTGTTCCAAAGCTAAGATAAGTCAGCTCACTTTGTAAGAGATTAGAAATTAGTTACTGTAAAATGGACTAACGCCAACAAGTGCTGAAATCAATTTTCCGCTAAATTTAATAAAAATAATTGTCCCATCTGTTGTAGAGTTGACTTTTCGACTTACACTGTATATTATACACAATATTAGATCTTAACAAATACAATTTGAAACAAATTTTAAATTACAAATTGCAAAAGTGGTTTCCTAAAAATAAAATTTTAAATGCGATCCTATAATTACTTCGAGAGGCTTTTAAAAACGATAAAAGTTATTTAAATAAATTTGAAATAAAACATAAAAGTCTTAACTGGATTTGATGTTTAAGAGGGTTTCAAAATGAGAAATATTCTTCTTTGCGTTGTACTCTGCTAGGGTTGACCAAAAGTCGCAAATAAATTTCTTTACTTGTCTCAGTGTTAGTTTTAGATAAAAACGCTATCGAATAGACAACCTATAATCGAAGAGCCATTCAAGTGGATGTCTAGTAAGCCGATGGGTTAGTTCTCAGTTGAAAGTTAATCCACGCTCAAGATGATAGCGATAGGTAGACATGCAGACGAACATGTCGAACATATCAACAGAAGACAACACTAAATGGTTTGCAAAGTATACCTAGATTACCTTGATCTTGATAGTGGAAAGTATGGTAGCCACGCGGCGAAGCCGAGAATACTTGTCCATACGCTGGATCGACTAGCTGAACTAGCCTGAGGCAGGGTATACACTGAATGACTCTTAAAGTCGTAAGACATGCATACGAATTATGTCGAACATAACAACAGAAGAAAACACTAAATGATCTTTAGAGTTCACCTTTGACCTTGATCTTGATAGTAAAAAGTATGGTAGACACGCGGCGAAGCCGAGAATACTTGTCCATACGCTGGATCGACTAGCTGAACTAGCCTGGGGCAGGGTATACACTGAATGACTCTTAAAGTCGTAAGACATGCATACGAATTATGTCGAACATATCAACAGAAGAAAACGCTAAATGGTCTTTAGAGTTCACCTTTGACCTTGATCTTGATAGTGGAAAGTATGGTAGCCACGCGGCGAAGCCTAGAATACTTGTCCATACGCTGGATCGACTAGCTGAACTAGCCTGAGGCAGGGTATACACTGAATGACTCTTAAAGTCGTAAGACATGCATAATACGTCGAACATATCAACAGAAGAAAACGCTAAATGGTCTTTAGAGTTCACCTTTGACCTTGATCTTGATAGTGGAAAGTGTGGTAGCCACGCGGCGAAGCCGAGAATACTTGTCCATACGCTGGATCGACTAGCTGAACTAGCCTGAGGCAGGGTATACACTGAATGACTCTTAAAGTCGTAAGACATGCATACGAATACGTCGAACATATCAACAGACGAAAACGCGAAATGGTCTTTAGAGTTCAGCTTTGACCTTGATCTTGATAGTGGAAAGTATGGTAGCCACGCGGCGAAGCCGAGAATACTTGTCCATACGCTGGATCGACTAGCTGAACTAGCCTGGGGCAGGGTATACACTGAATGACTCTTAAAGTCGTAAGACATGCATACGAATACGTCGAACATATCAACAGAAGAAAACGCGAAATGGTCTTTAAAGTTCACCTTTGACCTTGATCTTGATAGTGGAAAGTATGGTAGCCACGCGGCGAAGCCGAGAATACTTGTCCATACGCTGGATCGACTAGCTGAACTAGCCTGAGGCAGGGTATACACTGAATGACTCTTAAAGTCGTAAGACATGCATACGAATTATGTCGAACATATCAACAGAAGAAAACACTAAATGATCTTTAGAGTTCACCTTTGACCTTGATCTTGATAGTAAAAAGTATGGTAGACACGCGGCGAAGCCGAGAATACTTGTCCATACGCTGGATCGACTAGCTGAACTAGCCTGAGGCAGGGTATACACTGAATGACTCTTAAAGTCGTAAGACATGCATACGAATTATGTCGAACATATCAACAGAAGAAAACGCTAAATGGTCTTTAGAGTTCACCTTTGACCTTGATCTTGATAGTGGAAAGTATGGTAGCCACGCGGCGAAGCCGAGAATACTTGTCCATACGCTGGATCGACTAGCTGAACTAGCCTGAGGCAGGGTATACACTGAATGACTCTTAAAGTCGTAAGACATGCATACGAATACGTCGAACATATCAACAGACGAAAACGCGAAATGGTCTTTAGAGTTCAGCTTTGACCTTGATCTTGATAGTGGAAAGTATGGTAGCCACGCGGCGAAGCCGAGAATACTTGTCCATACGCTGGATCGACTAGCTGAACTAGCCTGGGGCAGGGTATACACTGAATGACTCTTAAAGTCGTAAGACATGCATACGAATACGTCGAACATATCAACAGAAGAAAACGCGAAATGGTCTTTAAAGTTCACCTTTGACCTTGATCTTGATAGTGGAAAGTATGGTAGCCACGCGGCGAAGCCGAGAATACTTGTCCATACGCTGGATCGACTAGCTGAACTAGCCTGAGGCAGGGTATACACTGAATGACTCTTAAAGTCGTAAGACATGCATACGAATTATGTCGAACATATCAACAGAAGAAAACACTAAATGATCTTTAGAGTTCACCTTTGACCTTGATCTTGATAGTAAAAAGTATGGTAGACACGCGGCGAAGCCGAGAATACTTGTCCATACGCTGGATCGACTAGCTGAACTAGCCTGAGGCAGGGTATACACTGAATGACTCTTAAAGTCGTAAGACATGCATACGAATTATGTCGAACATATCAACAGAAGAAAACGCTAAATGGTCTTTAGAGTTCACCTTTGACCTTGATCTTGATAGTGGAAAGTATGGTAGCCACGCGGCGAAGCCGAGAATACTTGTCCATACGCTGGATCGACTAGCTGAACTAGCCTGAGGCAGGGTATACACTGAATGACTCTTAAAGTCGTAAGACATGCATACGAATTATGTCGAACATATCAACAGAAGAAAACACTAAATGATCTTTAGAGTTCACCTTTGACCTTGATCTTGATAGTAAAAAGTATGGTAGACACGCGGCGAAGCCGAGAATACTTGTCCATACGCTGGATCGACTAGCTAAACTAGCCTAAGGCAGGGTATACACTGAATGAATGTTAAGGTCGGATGGTGCGTTAAGCGGAGCTTTACTAAAATTTTGTTGAGAGTAACGTTAAAGCTGAGCTTAAGTTTAAACCTCGATAGAAATTCTGCACGTAAGAGAGAATATTCTCCGTTGCTTAGCCTAGACACAAAATACTTTATTGTAAACTTTTGTTCACCCCTGTATAGTTACAACTGTTTAAACGTAATATTTCATCTGAAAACTTAAATTACATCACTTAAGGTATAATTTTAAAAGTTAGCAATTTGTACAAGGAGTGAGTTTACCACAAGTCTTAATTAAAATGACCGAGTGTAGTTGATTTTGTTGAACCACTCCAACCACTCTCGAGACAAATACTCTCAATTTAGATAGCTTTACTTAAGAGAGAAATACAATTGTTGGATGTTTAACACATCATCTTTGTGTTGGTTATCTTTAAGAGAGCTTAAAACAAATTTGTAATTATAAATAAAGTTGTACGCGGTTAATTGAATAATTAAAATTGATGTTAATTTGTGCTTTATGCTAGAGCTGGTAATAAAGGATACGTGTTTCTTACTTTTTACAAAAAAAAACTAAAAGCCCTAACGCCATTATCTGATTAATGAAATAAATCACTTACGTCTCGGAGATTAAAAGTTTTAGTGCCATTAACACCAACATCCTGCTACAGTCAGATCAAATGCAATTAATGTGTACCTACTAATAAATAATAATAATAACAATAAGTATAATTATATTCGAAATATACACCGGTGTAAATACTAAATCATTACACCCGAAAATGGCAGCTTTTTGAACGCATCCAAGCAAACAACTTTTGATAGCACTAATATTTGGATTTGATGCTCTTGTTCTTCTTCAGTTTCCTTAACAAACGTCATAACTTCCTTATTAACTATAAAACAACGGATGTGGCCATATGAGGAACTTCTCCTGTTGTATTTTTTGTGCAATTCTTTAAAAATGTATATCAAAATATAAAGTAATTATTGGTATCGTGTAATAGCTAATTTTACGATCTTTCAAAATATTGAAAAATATATAGTGCGTTTTTAAAAAATGTTATATTTTTGTAATTTCCGGTTTAACCGGAAGGGTTTTGTTCATCGAAAATAGTGTCAAATAATAGATATTCATTGGATTAATATAAATATCCAAGTTCAGGTTTTCATTTTTATTACAAAAACAATTAGACAATATTGAAATTTTGACATTCAAAAAATCATAACTCCGAATCCGCAACATACAAGTTTATAAAAATTTAGAGTTAGATAGAGAATCACGTTGTCTATAACGTGTCCAAATCTGTTTAAATCGGCCGGACCAGTTTTTAAGAAAATCCATTTCAAAATTTTGACCTACTTTGGCCCCTTAAAGGTAGGCAATTTTGAAGCAATTTTTAAAATCGACTTATTTAGAACGAAAGCCCTATATTTTGGCTGTAGAATGCCGTTTTCAAATTTTTATAATAATAATTACCGGCCAAGTTATAAGGGAATAACCACAAAATGGGACAATCGTTCTATTGATCGCCATTTTGAATAAAAAAATTTGAAATTTTTTTTTTCAATTGGAGATCAGATGTACTATCTTATAGCCAAGTAAAATTAAATTTGGCCCAAATTTGCAAATATGCGCCCAAAAAAACTATCTTATTTTTGGACACCCTGTATATATTTCTTATTAAAACTATTTTAGCCTATGAAATAATTTTAAAGTGGCTGAAACCAAATTTCATCGAAATCGCTTCAGTAGTTTTTGCTCTAGGGGGGGGACATACAGTAAAAACAATTTAACTTGAGGTAAGTTCGCGCAGGTTTGGCCACGCCCCTTTAATAATTTAAATACGTTGACTACTGCGTTGGTGGAGATAAATACCAATTTATAATCCATTCACTTATTATTTGCGATATGGTTGGCCATGAATTTTTGTTTTTTGGTTAGCTAAAATAAAAAGTTCCTATTAAGTTGACTGACAGCTCTTGACAATACCAAAAAAATGACAGACCACTGACAGACCAACTATTAACACAATTGATAAAAGTCACTACTCTACAATACATAACCTAACCGATTTTTTTCAAATTTATACCGGGTGGAATCTGTCACCCTAACATGGCCAACCATAGCGCAAATAATAAGTGAATGGATAATAGGTATCTGCGCATTGTCACCGCTCGTCTACTGAAAATATTATTACAGTATATAGTCAGCCTCACAATTAATGGCCACCCTAGCTAGACGTTTAGCACGAATTGTATATGAAACTATCATAACACCCGCTACTTAAATTGAGGGGTAGCTTTATTTTGCCAACAAGTAGTAAATTAACAACTTCCCCTTCTGTCATCTTGTCATAGTTGGCTAAAAAACCACCCTAACGTATAGCCAGGGTGGCCAATAATTGTGTGGCTGACTGTACATACATAGACATCTTGGTTCAAAAAATCGAAAATTTTTTTTTGCATTTTTGGAATCAGGGGGGCCTCAAACGGCAAGAAATGCAAAAAAAGTTTTTATTATTTTTTTGTCTCGATTATAACAACTTTTTCTTGGATTGGAAAAAGTTACCTTTAACAGATTTGGTGTTTTATTTAAAACTATTTTTGAAAATTTCTGCTGCACATGCAAATTAATTTCTTATCAGCAGATATCAACTACAGTTACATTTTATAGCGGTGTTGCTTACTCGCATGAATAGGCTGGGCGTTAATGTGTTAACGTTAACAACTGGAATCGATATTTAAGATTTTTTTGAAGGCATTGTAAATTGTGTTGTCTAATGATTATATATTTTTTCGAAATAAAGCCGTAAAATAAAAATATTTTTGATTAGGCGCCGAAGCACTTTTTAAGAATAATTAATACAAAATTTTTTTTAAGGGACCCGATTAACAGTTTTTTCCAAAAAAATTAAAGGTATAAAGAAAGAGCTAAACAATAAATAAAAAACCTGATACCAAAAATTTAGCTAAAAGATTTCAATCAACAGTCGATAAAAGAATGCGCTGTCATCAAATGATGACGCAGGGCGCAGGCGGCGTTGTCTTCAATGTTGTTTTAGACGAGTCTGAGAGGTCGTAGCTGAATGCCGAACTAGCCGTTAAATTCATACATAACGACTGCGTTTGTTTGTGTTTTAGTTTACTTACGTTTTGCTACTGTTGTGCTATTAATTAGCCTATAGTGTTAGTTATTATAAAAACTTGTTTTCAATATATTTTCTACAGGAAAAATTCATTTAGGTGAGTACCTATAACAAAATTATTTCGACTTGGCCGTGCGGAGCCAATGCGCCAGAACGAAAATGTCTCTCGTTGCATCAGGGTACGTTCGGTTAAATTCGTCAGTGAGCTCGGATCGCTCGGAGTCGTCTAAAACGCAATCCGTCCGATCCTGATTTTAAAAAAACCCATTAACGCCCAGAGATTTTTTTAAATTTCACTTAAAATATTTAATTTCACTTAAAATATTTAATTTCGTATAAAAAAAATTTTATCCGATATCTATATTATAATTTGCAGTTACATTTTGAATTCCTTTTACAAAGGATGTCGTCAATATTATGACGACGCTGGGCGGAACGCGGAACCGGTATCATTCTGTTCACATTAGGCGCGCTATGTTACTTCTTCTTTTAGCCATTGGTAGGTGTAGGTAGTTTCTCTTTATGTTATTAATACGTAGGTTTAGTGGAGGAATATAGCATAAATTTATAGTATTAAACACAGTTAATTTTAATGAATTTATGATACTCCATCCGCCCAGCAACATCATATGAGGGCAGGGGTCTCTTATCTGCTCTTAATCGAAATGATTTTGCAGAATAATTTCAATTTTTTTGTTTATTGTTTGGTTCTTTCTTTAGGACCTGAATGCCTGGCCCACTTCTCGCAAACACTCTGTATTATTAAAATTTTGCTAACCAAAAACATATCAATAAAACTTTTACTATGTATTAATTTCAGATTTGATAACATGTCCAGTTGCTATCTAAGAAAAGCACTAACATTGTCACAAATTAAAGCTATACTAGATGATGAAGAGTTTTATGAAGATTTAAATGAAGATGAAGGCAACATTGATGTGGTGGTGATACCGCCAGAAGCTGATGAGTTTAGCGACGTCGAACATTTTGACGAAGATGTTGGAATTAGCGATGCTCCTCCCACAAGTGATGTTGTTGGGACGATGGAAATACACTCTGCAAAGGCTGACAATCGACACCAAGTCAACCCTGATTCTACTCCTGGATCTTCTAAGCCATTCAAATATAGTGCAAAGAAAAGGAAGCTGTGTGAAAACGAACCACTTTGGATGAAACACGAGCCACTTTACACTAAATTCGAGGATAAGACGGACGCGAATGTTGTAAGAGATAGTCTGATTGAAAAATACAGCAATCATTCGCCTACGGAATTATTTGAAGAAATATTTGATGATAATCTTTGCGAGTTTATTGTCGAAGAGACTCTGAGCTATGCGACTACTAAAGAAGAACCGGGATTTATGTTTTCAACTGATGAACTCAAAGTGTTTCTTGGCATTCTTCTACTTTCTGGTTATAGAACAGCGCCGTCTGAAAGAATGTATTGGAGTAATGATGATGATATAGACTGTTCAAGAGTTAAAAATGCCATGACTCGCAACAGATACTTTAAAATTAAAAGTTTTATACATTTTAATGACAACTCACTTGCAAAAGATAGTAAAGATAGAGGTTTTAAGATTAGACCTCTTTTAAATTTACTGCAAATTAACTTTCAAAAATTTGACATTTTTGAAGAAAACTTAACAGTTGGCGAAATGATGCTTTGTAATTTTGGGCGACATAGTTTGAAACAGTTTATTCGCCGTAAGCCTGTTAGATTTGGTTTTAAGTTTTGGACTTTATGTGGCCAATCGGGGTACTGCTACAACTTCGATTTATATACGGGCTGTGAGCCATCAGATGGAGATTTAAATGAGCTTGCTTTGGGTTCAACTGTAGTTCTTAGTATGCTTCAAAATGTGTCGACTCCATCTAGTCATACCATTTACTTTAACAGTCTCTTCACTAGCATCGACTTATTGACGCATCTTGCTAACCAAGGATTTAGAGCTACTGGCTCAATAAGAGAAGATGTATTAAAAAGTTGTCCCTTGGAAGATTGTAAAAATCTTAAAAATAAAAAAAGAGGCGAGTTCGATTATCGGTTTGATAAAAATGGAGAAGTCTTTGTTGTCAGATGGAACGACAACCGATGTGTCACAGTTGCTACGAATTGTGATTCACACTTACCTATTGCTAGTGCGCAACGCTACACTAAACAACCGATTAAGAACCACATGAAAATTCCACAACCGAATGTGTTCAAGTCTTATGGTGTTGGTAAGGGTGGAGTAGATCAACACGATTGGTTTGTGTGTAAATATGGAACCAACATTAAGGGCCAAAAATGGTATTGGCCAATTTTTACTAAAATGCTTGATATGAGCATCGTTAACAGCTGGATTCTATACAGAAAGATACATGGATCAGCGGCACTGAGTTTAGTGGAATTTAGAAGAAGCGTTGCTAGGACATATTTAGGACGATTTCCAAGTAGGCATATACCTGGTCCAAGTCTTCTAACTATTGATCTGCGGTATGACGGTATACAGCACTTCATTAAGAAAAGAGAGAAACAAAGGCGGTGTCAAAACAAAGATTGTGACAAGAGACCCAGAACATATTGTATGAAATGTGAAATCACTCTGTGCGTTGAATGTTTTTACCCTTACCACGTCAAATAAAATTGTAATTAAACAATTTTTTTATACAGTAAAATATTTGTTTTAATTTTTTTTTAAGTTTTCGTCTAGACCTAATAAATAATGACTAAAAAAGAAACTACTGATGGTAACTAACATGTAGTGAAAATATCTCTTTTGCCCAGTGTCGCCATGCCCGATAAAAACTAAAATAGATACTTTGGACATTTCTATAAAAATATAAAATATAAAAAGAAATTTCTATAAGCTAAAATATTTTGTTCAAATTGATAGATTACGTTACACCACCTTTACTTTGAAATCTCCTTGACAAGCGCACAGCTCTGTAAACTTTATAAGCTCCTTACCAGAAATGTGTACGCTACTCTACTCTAGGTCTACTGAACATTATTAACCAATAACAATTTTATATTTCCTCGAAGCCACGATAATTTAAAAAACAACCGGAAATTTCTTCGTCCATAGTATTGTTCCCGTTTCCGGTTAAACCGAAAGTCAAACTACAGGGTGATTCATTGATATGGCGGTTTTCGATAGCTCCCTAGCCGTTGGAAATAAGGTATAGATTTTAATACAAAAGTTATTCAACTCTTTAAGGAGCATAACGTAAAATTATTTTCATCTCTACAGAGCGTTGTATTACTGCTTGGAGAGAATATTTTTAATTTTTTTAAATGGAACACCCTATATACTTTTCTATTTTTCGACTTGGCATTAAGTCGCCTACATATCCATATTAAAATTTTTTAATTTCTTCGCGGTGTTGCCAAGTTATTAATTTTTTTCTCTAAAAAATGCACGCGACACGCGTTGCTGTATAAAATCGTACTAAAGCCGTTTTTCAAGAAATAGTAATAATTTTTTTTTTCCTAGGTGGTTATGACTATCCTCTATGCTATAAAATTTTAAAAGTTCAAAGGAATTGTACAGGGTGTTTATTAAACCGACCCAAAGTTATTCATTTTAAAACGACCATAACTCGGTATTTTTAAATGGAACACCCTGTATATTTTTACATATTTGGATTTCTGGTAAAATTTAGGTACTAAATATGCAAAAATATACAGGGTGTTCCATTTGAAAAAAACGAGTTATGGTCGTTTGAAAATGCGTAACTTTGGATCGAATTAATGAACACCCTGTACAATTTCTTCTAACTTTTTAAATTTTATAGCATAGAGGATAGTATTAACCACTCAGGAAAAAATTTTTGTTATTATTCCTTGAAAAATGGCCTTAGTACGATTTTATAAAGCAACGCGTGTCGCGGGCATTTTTTAGAGAAAAAATATAGAAAAATATATAGGGTGTTCCATTTAAAAAAATTAAAAATATTCTCGCCGAGCAGTAATACAACACCCTGTAGAAATGAAAATAATTTTAGGTTATGCTCAATAAGGAGTTGAATAACTTTTGTATTTAAATCTATACCTTATTTCCAACGGCTAGGGAGCTATCAAAAACCGCCATATCAATGAATCACCCGTATAAAGTTTTTAGTATCGTGTAACAGCTCTAATTCTACGAGCTTCCAAATATTAAAAAATATATAGGGTGTTTCTAAACACTTTTGATATTTTTGTAATTTCTGGTTTTACCGGGAGCGTTTTGTTAACCGAAAATAGTGTCAAATACCTAATAGATATTTGTGGGATTGATAATTATATGAATTTCAAGTTTTGATTTTTATTGCAAAAGAAATGACAGATTTTTGAACTTTTCACATTAAAAAAATCATAACTCCAGTTCGGTTATGTAGAAGTTGTAAAAATAACCGAGTTTAATAGAAAAATACGTAGTCTGTAACATATCCAAAACTATCCGGTAGTTATAACATCTCTTTGTGTCCTTGTTTTTTACAATTCAATAATTATGTAAATAAATTAAAATATTAAACGAGCCGACCTTGCTTCATCAAGAAGGAATAACGAGTTGGTCAGTTATATAATTTACTTCTCGTAGTTGGTAGCGCGAAATCAAGCTAAGTGTGTGTTTTTATCAAGTTTTAGCTAAAAATGAATTTTCTTGTTATTGCGCTGTTTTCATCGTTAATTACATTTACGACCGCTTATAAAGTTTTGGGCATATTCCCATACAACGGTAAAAGTCACTTTCGTGTATTCGAGCCATTACTTAAGTCGCTTGCCGAGAAAGGTCACGAAGTAACTGTCATAGGTTACCATCCTCAAGAAAAAAAGTTGGCTAATTATCAAGATATTAGTATTAGAGGAAAGAAAACTGCTGGGGAAGACAGCGTTGATTTAGAACGTTATCAGTATGGAAAAATTGTTAGATATGTGGTGCCATTTCTGCTAATGTATCTTGGATTAGAAACTTGCCACAACGAGCTAGCTTTGCCAGTTATAAAAGAGTTTCTTGACTCGAAACCAAAGTTTGATGTGATTCTAATTGAAATGTTCAACTCGCAATGTTTTCTTGGGTTGGTACACAAACTACAAGCACCTTACATTGGCGTATCTACCGCTTACCCTTTACCGTGGCACGATGCTATGTTTGGTTTTACCAACAACCCTGCATACGTACCAAACCACTTCATGTTGTTTTCGTCAAAAATGACATTTTTGGAAAGGGTGGAAAATACAGTTTTGTACATTTTTTATAAAATGGCGTTTTGTTTACTTTCGGATATTCCTAACAACTCGGCTGCTTGGAAGCACCTTGGTGACGACATACCTCCAGTTAGTGAAATTGCAAAGAACGCAAGTTTAGTTTTAATTAACAACCATTTTACGTACACTCCAACTGTTTCTTCGGAACCTGGATTTATCGAAGTTGCTGGAGTGCATCTTGGAAAACCTAAAATGTTACCTGAGGTACGTTTTTATTTTTTAAGTTGGTAATATTGTGACATACCAAATAATTTGATCTATTCGAGGTTTACAAAACTGTCCCATAAATTGGGCCAAACGATTTTATTTTTGAAATTCAAAACTGTATGGAATGAGTCATAAGAAATTGAATTTTTTCGACTGCCAGTTACAGACTTACTGCAACACAGATCCTTGACGACGAGCAGTGGAAATGCGTAGATATCTAAATTGGTATTTATTCCCAACAACCCAGTAGTCAACGTATTTAAATTATTAAAGGGGCGTGGCCAAATCTGCCCAAACTTATCCCTACCGCTCGTCAAGTTAAATCTGTTTTGCGTTACTTACCTACATACAGATATTTAATAAGAAATTGTTTTTGCATTTTTGGAATCAGGCCAATTTAAAAAAAAATATTTTTATCGATTATAACAACCTTTTCTTTGTCGAAAAACCTAAAAAGGAAATTCGGCAGACATCAAAAATAGTATTTTTCTAAAAATTATTTTTTGAAAACTTCACGTTTCATGTTGCGCCACCGGTATAGCCGAGCCTGTAATAGTAACATCTCGTGTCCTTGTTAATCAGTTATTTTTAATAAGTTGAAAACGGTTGGCTTGCTTCATCAAATTATCAAGGTCGGGTGTGTCTGTGATTGGTTGGATATATCATTACTCTCAGTTATTGTCCAGAAACATAAATAGCTGCGTGTTTGGTTTATTGTGTTGTGCTAAAAATGAAGTTTGTGGTTATTACACTATTGTCATTTTTAATTACGCATACGTATTCTTATAAAATTTTGGGCATATTTCCTTACGATGGTAAAAGTCACTTTTACGTTTACGAACCGTTACTTAAGTCGCTAGCCGAGAAGGGTCACGAGGTTACTGTTATAAGTCATTATCCTCAGAAAAAACATTTACATAACTACAAAGATATTGATATTAATTTAAATAAAGCACCAGGAGTGCACGTTGTTGATTTTGATAATCTTCAATATGGGAAAATAACCAGATATTTATCCCCATTTGTATTAATTCAAATGGGATACGAAACTTGCCACAATGAGCTAGCTTTGCCAGTTATAAAAGAATTCGTCGAATCGAAACCAAAATTTGATTTGATCATCACCGAAATGTTCAATTCGCAATGTTTTCTTGGACTTGTCCACAAGCTACAAGCTCCTTTCATCGGGATTTCGACTTGTTATCCTCTACCGTGGCACGATGCCATGTTTGGTTTTACAAACAACCCTGCATACGTACCAAACCACTTTATGTTGTTTTCTACAAAAATGACATTTTTGGAAAGGGTGGAAAATACAGTTTTGTATATTTTCCAAAAGATGATTTTTTATTTACTTTCGGATACTATAAACAACTCGGCTGCTTGGAAGTACCTTGGTGACGACATACCACCAGTTAGTGAAATTGCAAAGAACGCGAGTTTAGTTTTAATTAACAATCATTTTACGTACACTCCAACTGTTTCGGCAAATCCTGGACTTATCGAAGTTGCCGGAATGCATTTGGGAAAACCTAAAAAGTTACCTGAGGTACGTTTTTTAGCTTTTAGAATTAATTATCTTCATAGTAATAAATAGGAAACAATGGATGTGACCATGACCATACCGGAAATTTTTTCTTGCATATTCTCATTTTAAGCTACACCCGAGGTGTCACTGTTCTGAATTTGTACACTGACTGCAGTTGACTGACCATGACTGCATTTGCTATGGTTGCCATCGACGGCAGATTGTTGACAGCTAAACTTTTGTACATTGACTGCAAAGAGTAGACGGCTAAACGGCTAAACCAAAAGTGTTGGGTATCGTCAGATAACTGATTATACTAGCATTCAAAATATTGTGAAATATACAGGCTGTTCCATATAAGGAAATCTGACCGCTTTTCCGGTTACACTGGAAGTCAAAATATAAAGTGTTTGTATTTTGTAACAGGTAATTGAACGAGATTTCAAAATAATTAAATATCTACAGGTAGTTCTTAAAAAATTTTGATATTCTTGTAATTTCTGGTATAACTGGAAGCGTTTTGTTAACCAAAAATAGTGTCAAATAAGTAAGTAAGTAAGCCATCTTTATTTAGTAGTAGGCAATTGTAATACAATTTTAAAAATCGAGTTAGGACGAAAAGCCCTATATTTTGGCTATAATTAGCCTTTTTAAAATTTTAGTAATAATAATCACCGGCCAAGATATAAGGAAAGAATCACAAAATGGGACAATCGTCGTAAGGCCCGAAAAACGTCCAGAAATGAATAATATCTCTCTGTCGTTGTTATGCTTCAATGATTTATTTTACATACGTGAATTAAAATATTAAATGAGCCGACCTTGCCTTTATCTTATCACGGATGACTAACCTAGTTGGTCCATTATATAACTTTTTTTCTAGCAGTTAGTAGCGTGAAATCAAGATAAGTGTGTGTTTTTATTAAATTTTCGCTAATAATGAATTTTCTGGTTATTGCACTATTTTCATCATTACTTACGTTTACGTCCACTTATAAAATTTTGGGCATATTCCCATACGATGGTAAAAGTCACTTTCGTGTATTCGAGCCATTACTTAAATCGCTTGCCGAGAAAGGTCACGAAGTAACTGTTATAGGTTACCATCCCCAAGAAAAGAAGTTGGCTAATTATCAAGATATTAGTATTAGAGGAAAGAAAACAGCTGGGGAGGACAGCGTTGATTTACAACGTTATCAGTATGGAAAAATTGTTAGATATGTGGTTCCATTTGTGCTAATGTATCTTGGATTAGAAAATTGCCACAACGAGCTAGCTTTGCCAGTTATAAAAAAGTTTATTGACTCGAAACCAAAGTTTGATGTGATTCTAATTGAAATGTTCAACTCGCAATGTTTTCTTGGATTGGTACACAAACTACAAGCACCTTACATTGGCGTATCTACCGCTTACCCTTTTGCGTGGCACGATTCTATGTTTGGTTTTACAAACAACCCTGCCTACGTACCCAACCTGTTCATGTTGTTTTCGTCAAAAATGACATTTTTGGAAAGGGTGGAAAATACAGTTTTGTACATTTTTCATAAAATGGCGTTTTGTTTACTTTCGGATATTCCAAACGATTGGGCTGCTTGGAAGCACCTTGGTGACGATATACCTCCAGTTAGTGAAATTGCAAGAAACGCAAGTTTAGTTTTAATTAACAATCATTTTACTTACACTCCAACTGTTTCTTCGGAACCTGGATTTATCGAAGTTGCCGGAATGCATGTTGGAAAACCTAAAAAGTTACCTGAGGTACGTTTTTATTTTTTAAGTTGGTAATATTGTAACATACCAATTAATTTAATCTATGTCATTTTAAAATATTTGTGCTACTGATAATTATTTTTTAATTTTCTTTCCTTTTTAAGATTTATAAAACTATACCGTAAGTGTCATTTTTTAAATTCAAAACTCTATGAATATGAGTCAAAAAATTTTTTTTGTGCCAGTTACAGACATACTTACCTATACCTACATGCAGATATTTTATAAGAAATATCTTCTTGCATTTTTGGAATCAGCAATGGGATTAAAAACGTCAAGATATGAAAAAAATTTTTTTTTTGTTTTTATCGATTATAAATATTATAGTAACCTTCAAAAGCTCATAACTCCGATTCCACTCGATAGAAGTTAATAAAAATAGTAGAATTCAATAGAGAATTGCATTGTCTATAACATATCCAAAAAATAAAAAGATTTTACAGAGGAAAGTTCGACTAAATCGATTTCAAAACTTTGACCTATTTTGGCTCCTTAAAGGTAGGCAATTGTGAAACAATTTTAAAAATCGACTGTGTTAGGACGAAAGCCCTATATTGTGGCTCTACTTTGTCTTTTTAAAGTTTTCATAATAATGATTATCGGCCAAATTATGAGGGATAGAAAAGCATGGGAAAAACCACAAGCTGGGACAATCGTCGTACGGGCCACCATTTTGAATTTTTTTTAGTCGGACTCAGTATTTTTGGACACTTTGTTTAGATTTCGTTGCAAGCATATTTTTCCTTAGAAATAATTTTAAAGTGGCTAAAACCAAATTTCATCAAAATTGGTTTAGCAGTTTTTGATCCAGAGCTGTTACATCAACCCATCCATCCATAAAATACGTACCTCCGGACTCGAAGAAAATTTTTTTAAATTCTAGAATCAGGAGAACGTCCAGAAATGAAATAACTGCTCATCCGTCAGTTACGAGTAGATCATCTCTCTGTATCGTTACGATTTAATAATTTTTCGTGGCTAACGCCACTCGTGAATTAACACTCTTCCACTCAGTAGTTAAATTATCCCTTTATCGTCTTGTATAATAAATAACTATTATTTTATCTCTACCTTAAATTAAAATATTAAACGAGCCAACCTTGTCTTATCTTATCAAGGATGAATCACCTAATTGGTGGGTTATATATTTTTTTATTTCTCGTAGTTAGTAGCGCAGAATCGAGATAAGTGTGTGTTTTTATTAAGTTTTAGCTAAAAATGAATTTTCTTGTAATTGCCCTGTTTTCATCGTTAATTACGTTTACGACCACTTATAAAATTTTGGCCATATTCCCATACGATGGTAAAAGTCACTTTCGTGTATCAGAGCCATTACTTAAGTCGCTTGCCGAGAAAGGTCACGAAGTAACTGTTATAGGTTACCATCCCCAAGAAAAGAAGTTGGCCAATTATCAAGATATTAGTATCAGCGGAAATAAAATATCTGGGGAGCACAGCGTTAATTTACGTTATCAGTATGGAAAAATTGTTAGATATGTGGTGCCATTTCTGATACTGTATCTGGGATTAGAAACTTGCCACAACGAGCTAGCTTTGCCAGTTATAAAAGAGTTTCTTGACTCGAAACCAAAGTTTGATGTGATTCTAATTGAAATGTTCAACTCGCAATGTTTTCTTGGATTGGTACACAAACTACAAGCACCTTACATTGGCGTATCTACCGCTTACCCTTTTGCGTGGCACGATTCTATGTTTGGTTTTACAAACAACCCTGCCTACGTACCAAACCACTTTATGTTGTTTTCGTCAAAAATGACATTTTTGGAAAGAGTGGAAAATACCGTTTTGTACATTTTTTATAAAATGGCGTTTTATTTACTTTCGGATATTCCTAACGATTGGGCTGCTTGGAAGCACCTTGGTTACGATATCCCTCCAGTTAGTGAAATTGCAAAAAACGCAAGTTTAGTTTTAATTAACAACCATTTTACGTACACTCCAACTGTTTCTTCAGAACCTGGATTTATCGAAGTTGCTGGAATGCATGTTGGAAAACCTAAAAAGTTACCTGAGGTACGTTTTTGTTTTATTTCCAATAATTATTATTACAAGAGGATTTTTTGAACTTTAAATTTTATTCGGCTGCACACAACATTTAAATGAATTGTAACCTCATAACCTCAAATTTTTTGACATAAATTAGTTGGAGTAAATATTTATACACGTCAGTAAAATAGATACCTACAATTTTAGAACAAGATTACACACAACTGTCAATAGATGGCGCATCGGTTCAAGCACAATAATTAGTAGACCGTAAAATGCTATTTCGCGGTCTCTAAACCGTAAACTGGTTGCCATAGTAACGAAATAATAATAATGATGTGTTGATGAATAGGCCGATTTTACGTCTTACATTCTAAACTTAAACTGCCTCTTTTTGATAGTCGAATAAAATACAGTTTTTCTTAATATTAATTAAAATTTATTTTAAGGGATGTTTTAGACTTGCCCTTATAATTATTTTATTGTGCGAATGGTAATATTATTTCAAGTATAATCTTAAATCTTTGATTTGAAATTACAAAAATTGCACTTAAAATTGCAATTTCGTTCATTTCTAGAATAGAATTGCTTTTGTGAAGGATTGAGGAGATTTAAACGGATTGGGAAAGGATATTTTTCACAATCTTTCTAAATATTGTAAATCCTTCGAGATTACAATCAGTGTTGGAAATAAATCATAAACACTTGGGGATCATTAAAGATTTAATATTTCGAGATTTGATTTATATTTTTAACAGTGTATTTCGTTTTTAAAACTGAAAGGATTTGAAATTTTATTGCACTTACACGACGAAGGCTAGTAAGCTTTGAATAGACGTTGACAACTTGAATGAGATATTTTTAAGGGTTGTTTTACATGGACAAAATGTCGTACTAACTTGTTAGTACTGAATCGACTTATGGAGCACCGGAAGCTAAGCTTTAACATCATGCACCGTCGTGCGTCGAATCTTCTAAGCACGACGTTAAAGCTTAGATTCCCGTGCTTCTTCATCAACTCCTTGAGTTGATTTAGTACTAACAAACTAGTACGATATTTACTCCATGTAAAACAGCCCTAAGGCACGAAGTTTTCAATTGTTTGCCTAGTCCTCACCTGCTCGTGTTCGTGCTCCTTACTCCTCTCCATCTGTCTGGTTTTCTATCTGCCCGCGTACCTCTTCATCGGTTTTACATTTATAACAACATCGATTGTGGTAAAATAATTTAAGATAGCTGTGGAAACTTTTTCAATTTGAAAAGGGTAAATATTTTAAAAACAGCCGCATAATATGTCTATTATTTCGAATATTTCTCCCGATAATACTATGATAATAGGATAATACAGTAGAACCCTGTTATAAAGTATCCCTTTATAACGTTTCTCTAGAAATAACGGATTAATTTTTTTTTATTGCGGACTCCACTCATAACAGTCATAACGTACCAAATTTTTCGACTCCTGATGGTGCGTTATAACGGGTTCTACTGTACTTGGATTTTATTGCAATTGATCTATAAATAATTTTTTAATATTTGTATGTCTATTAGGATAACGGATAAGATTATTATGTTTTATGTTTATGTAATTACAATTTCGACCACAATATTACTCTGTACTTCTTATCAAATAAACAATAAGTAGGTCTATAAAAATTTCTTATCAAAGTACGTGATAGAGTCAAATAATTGATTTTTATACAAAGTACTGTTTACGGATAGTGTCTAGAAACTAATTTAATATCACATTTTAATTAATTTAGTGCAATTTACACCCGGATATTAAACTTAATTAATACCTAATCGATCAAGCGATCATGGAGAACACTTTAACTTAATTTAAATAATGTTACCTAAGATGTTAAGTTGATGATAATCATCGTTAGAAGTATTGCCCAAAACAAAAAAAAAGTTAGGTTATGTTTTTCTTTTGAACCACATTTTTTAAGTTCATGGCGTTTTGCGATTACCCATTATTTTTGTTACGCACTGTATATGAATTTAATCGATAGGTTATCTATCAGGTTCAATATTCAATACTCTAAACATTCAATAATCGTCAAAATAATTAAAAATTAAGTGCTAGTGTGGTGTATTTTAGTTCGAAAAAAAAAATAAAATGAACGTAAACGTGTTTTTAATTTGTTTATTTACAATTTCTTCAACAACAAATTGTTACAACATCTTAGGACTATTTCCTTATAACGGTAAAAGCCATTTCGACGTTTTTGAAAATTTGTTAAAAAGTTTAGCTTTAAAAGGGCACAACGTGACGGTGGTTAGTCATTTTCCACAAACGAAAAAAATTCCAAATTACAACGATATTAGTTTACTCAAAAAAGAAAATTCGATTCTCATTAATGTATTAAGTCTAAACAAGTCAAACTCGAGACAACAATTCAAATTTCAAAGATATTTAAGAATTTTGGAATTTATCGACGACGGCTTAGAAATGTGCGAGAGCGAGCTGTTTACTGATACAATGAAAAAATTTTTAAAAAGCGACAGTCAATTTGATGTTATTATAATGGAAATGTTTAGAACCACTTGTTTTATGGGCTTCGCTCACAAATTTCAAGCGCCTTTAGTCGGCATCATGAGCACCGCTATGTTTCCCTGGATACACAAGAATTTTGGTAATCCAACAAATCCATCTTACATCACACCAATAATATTCTCAAACTTTCCAACAAAATTAACTTTCTTTGACAGACTAGAAAATTTTTTAGTCACGTCATTTTTTAATATGGCAATTACATGGCGTCGCGACGGTCCCACTAATGAAATTGCTCGAAAATTCTTCGGACCACACTTACCCGATATCGAAACCATCGGTTTAAATACAAGCGTTATTATGGTTAACACGCATCACAGTTTACACGGTTCTCAGCCGGTCGTTCCCGGTTACATTGAAATTGGCGGAATACACGTTGATAAACCAAAAAAATTGCCCGAGGTAAGTTTTTGTAATTTACTAGTCATTGTTTGAAACTGTATGTTACAGTGAGGGTGACTAAAATTATGTTTCCCTTCGGAAATCTTTCCAAATGTTCGTTTATACCCTATTTAAGCAATTATACGACTCTTGAGGGAATAAATGCATCTGGTGCACTTTATACAAGTTGGAGAAATTATTATTCTATTTTTAATAGTCAATGAGGTAGCTAGTAGTGCTTAGATGTAGTGACACAGCTTAGGGGAAGGTAAGACGGATGATAAACGCACTGTCAGTGGCTTTACAATTTTTTAAGGGTCAGTATTACAAACGAAGGTTGCAACTCAACCTCCAATTGAAACTTAACCTAAGATTAGCTGTCATTTTAGTGTGACATAATTGGACCAAATAGTGAAATTGACGTTTATTTATAATTTCATTTATAATGCTATGGGCTTTATAATACTGGCCCTAAGCGGCCAAACAAAATTTCAAACAAAGGTTGAAACTCAACCCAAGGTTGAGTCTAACTTTGGTTAACTAGGCTTTATAATACTGGCCCTAAGGGGCCAAACAAAATTTCAAACGTAGACTGAAACTCAGACGAAGGTTGAGTCAACCTTTGGTTAACTAGGCTTTATAATACTGGCCCTATCGGGCCAAACAAACTATCAAACGAAAGTTTAAACTTAACCAAAGGTTGAGTAAACCTTCGGTTAACTAGGCTTTATAATACTGGCCCTAAGGGGCTAAACATAATTTCAAACGAAGGTTGAATTGAGTCAATCTTCGTTTAACTGGGCTTTATAATACTGGCCCTAAGGGGCCAAACAAAGGTACTCAACCGAAGGTTGAGCAAACTTTTGGTTAACTAGGTTTCATAATGCTGGCCCTAAGGGGTCAAACAAAATTTCTAACCAAGATTGAAACTCAGCCGAAGGTTGAGTCAACCTTCGGTTAACAAGGTTTTATAATACTGGCCCTATGGGGCCAAACAAACTATTAAACGAAAGTTGAAACTCAACTGAAGGTTGAGTCAAACTTTGATTAACTAGGCTTCATAATACTGGCCCTAAGGGGTCAAAAAAAATTTCAAACGAAGTTGAAACTCAACCAAAGGTTGAGTCAATCTTTGGCTAACTAGGCTTTATAATACTGGCCCTATCGGGCCAAACAAACTATCAAACGAAAGTTGAAACTTAACCAAAGGTTGAGTAAACCTTCGGTTAACTAGGCTTTTTGATACTGACCCTAGGGGGCTAAACATAATTTCAAACGAAGGTTGAAACTCAACCGAAGGTTGAGCCAATATCCGTTTAACTGGGCTTTGTAATACTGGCCCTAAGGGGCCAAACAAAAGTACTCAACCTTTCTAGGCTTTATAATACTGGCCCTATCGGGCCAAACAAACTATCAAACGAAAGTTGAAACTTAACCAAAGGTTGAGTAAACCTTCGGTTAACTAGGCTTAAAGGTTAAAGGTTGAGTAAACCTTCGGTTAACTAGGCTTTATAATACTGGCCCTATGGGGCCAAACAAACTATCAAACGAAAGTTGAAACTCAAATCAAGGTTGAGTCAAACTTTGGTTAACTAGGCTTCATAATACTGGCCCTAAGGGGTCAAACAAAATTTCAAACGAAGTTTAAACTCAACCGAAGGTTGAGTCAATCTTCGGTTAACAAGGTTTTATAATACTGGCCCTATGGGGCCAAACAAACCTTCAAACGAAAGTTGTAACTCAACCAAAGATTGAGTAAACCTTCGGTTAACTAGGCTTTATGATACTGGCCCTAGGGGGCTAAGCATAATTTCAAACGAAAGTTGAAACTCAACCGAAGGTAGAGTCAATCTTCGTTTAACTGGGCTTTATAATATTGGCCCTAAGGGGCCAAACAAAGGCACTCAACAGAAGGTTGAGTTAACCTTTGGCTAAACTAGGCTTTATAATACTGGCCCTATCAGGCCAAACAAACTATCAAACAAAAGTTGAAACTTAACCAAAGGTTGAGTAAACCTTCGGTTAACTAGGCTTTATGATACTGGCCCTAGGGGGCTAAACATAATTTCAAACGGAGGTTGAAACTCAACCGAAGGTTGAGCCAATCTCCGTTTAACTGGCTTTGTAATACTGGCCCTAAGGGGCCAAACAAAGGTACTCAACCGAAGGTTGAGTTAACCTTTGGCTAACTAGGCTTTATAATACTGGCCCTGTCGGGCCAAACAAACTATCAAACGAAAGTTGAAACTCAACTCAAGGTTGAGTCAAACTTTGGTTAACTAGGCTTCATAATACTGGCCCTAAGGGGCCAAACAAAATTTCAAACGAAGTTTAAACTCAACCGAAGGTTGAGTCAATCTTCGGAAACAAGGTTTTATAATACTGGCCCTATGGGGCCAAACAAACCTTCAAACGAAAGTTGAAACTCAACCAAAGGTTGAGTAAACCTTCAGTTAACTAGGCTTTATGATACTGGCCCTAGGGGGCTAAACATAATTTCAAACGAAGATTGAAACTCAACCGAAGGTAGAGTCAATCTTCGTTTAACTGGGCTTTATAATACTGGCCCTAAGGGGCCGAACAAAGGTACTCAACAGAAGGTTGAGTTAACCTTTGGCTAACTAGGCTTTATAATACTGGCCCTATCGGGCCAAACAAACTATCAAACGAAAGTTGAAACTTAACCAAAGGTTGAGTAAACCTTTGGTTAACTAGGCTTCATAATACTGGCCCTAAGGGGTCAAACAAAATTTCAAACGAAGATTGAAACTCAACCGAAGGTTGAGTCAACCTTCGGTTAACAAGGTTTTATAATACTGACCCTATGGGGCCAAACAAACTATCAAATGAAGGTTGAAACTCAACCAAAGGTTGAGTAAACCTTCGGTTAACTAGGCTTTATGATACTGGCCCTAGGGGGCTAAACATAATTTCAAACTAAGGTTGAAACTCAACCGAAGGTTGAGGCAATCTTCGTTTAACTGGGCTTTATTATACTGGCCCTAAGGGGCCAAACAAAATTTCAAACGTTGTGAAGTTGACGTTTATTTATAATTTCAACCGAAGGTTGAGTCAACCTTGTGGTGTCACCCTTACTAAAGTATTTTTTGCACAATTCGCCATGAGTCCAGTCTTCACCATTTATTCTTAGGGTTGTGAGACACTACCGTCAGGAACAAAAGGGAGGTTATTTTTAACACTTATCCACTTTGACATTGCCTAAGAGATTTTACTGATTTTACCCTAATTCCATTATTGTATGTGCAAATAAAATAATTATTAACTGGAGTGTACAAACCATTGAATACGATTTCTAATTGGATAATTGTTTTCCTGCTTTCCCACATTTGTAATTAGTTCACATATTTTCCTGGAGTTTTGTTTGCTTGGTCGGGTCCCGGGGCCAAACCGTAATTAATTTCGTGGAAAATAAAAATTTTATTAAACAAAATAAATAACTAAATAAGTGATCGTTTATCAATTTGCAACTAATACATTAAAAATATTTTGTCACAATCTCGCAATGATATTGAAATTTTATGAGCTCGTCATTATTTACGCCTAAAACTTATGCAAAATCAATGCTTAATTTTAAAATTTGTATAATACAGGGTGGATGTTTACTGTTTGAACGTAGGATTGCTCCTTAACCATTCGAGATATAAAAACCAATTTTGGCAAGGTAATCCATGATTATTGGGCCTACATTTTAAGCTTTTAAGCTTTTCAGTAGCTTTACACAACAAATTATTAGGCTAAATATTTTTTTAAATATCCAGGTTGGAGAGAGAAAGTCATTTTTTAATCGTGAGGTTCATAGTGTTGGACATTTTCGTAAAAAAAGGTTTTCCTTTTATGAACACTCTTGGTTATGTCAGTAAAGCTCAAATTCTGTTACAAATGTGAAAATTTGTTGTTTTACATTGTTTTAAGCCTTAAAATCATTAAGTGGGGTCAAAATCTACCCCACTTCGTATGTACCGTAAAAAAATTGGTTAATGGGATGAGGGTTAAAAAAGTATTTTTCCAAAGTTGAAAATTAATTTTTTTATATTTTTAACAAAAGGCGTATTTTCTTTCTGGTAATTTTTGACAAATTAAATGTTGGTTTTGTTTCAGTGTGACAGTTGATGATGGGTTCTTCGCTTATTGTTTTAACAGCTTTTTTTTTGAAGATTAATGCAAAATTTAATGACGAAATCGAATTCTTTCTACTATATTGGCAGTAATTGAAATTGATGAAATTCCCAATAGAATAGAAGCTTTTTGTAATCTAAATCCACACAGTTTATTAAAAATATGCAAATATTTCATATTGCTAAATTTAATAATAAATATTTACGAAAAAATATAACGTTGGGATGAACGTTCGTTTATTAATTTTAATTTTATTAATTTTTATAAAATTGTTGCTTGATAACCACATTATCTATTAAATTCAAATTTTAAAATCTCGAGAGAAATATAATTTTGTTCGCCAAGCCAAATGAAATTAAACTGGGCAGGATTTTTCACAAGTCGACTTGTTTTCCATAAAAAATTTGTTTTCATCTGTAAACTCGCCAACAAAGTCCCTTATCGCCATCTCGTCGATGCTATAGGGCCTTAAAAACCAATAGATTGAACTATCAAGATTTTTCTTAAAGATCTAAAGGATTTAATTTCATTCTCTCCATTCTCTTTTTTATGTCGTCCAATATGTGTGTTGCCAGAGGCATTCCTTAATTTGAATGTCGTTGTAAATCAGGTCGACCCCTTATTGCAAACAGCTATAAACTAAACTGATTAAGATAAAAAAAATGGGTTTGAGAGAGATCAAAGAGTGAAAAAAATGGGATTTTTGTGTTTGGTGGATGTTGTATTTGCTTTTGACGTCTTGAATTAAGCCAACACGCTCTAAAGCCATCGCTTTCAATTTTGTTGTAATAAGATATTGATTGTGTGTCTACTACACAATTTCTTGTTTACAATTTCGTTCAATTTCTTAAACCATATTTGCAACATTTAAAACAATGCCTATTTTGAACTTTTTATTGTAGGTATACTTTGTTAAACAAAATAAGGAAGTAATAAAAGTTGCCTGCTTGGCTTTCACTGTGGGGGCCCGTCGTAAATCATGAAGAAATTCGACATTTTTATCTTAAATTTTATTTAACAAAAGCATTTTTCCAATGACAAGTTTTCCTTGTCTTTTATTTTGTTAACAACTTTAAGAGAAAAATGTCGATTTTTTTATGATTTACGATGGGTTTCCACAGTGAAAGCCAAGAAGGCAACTTTTATTACTTCACAATGCTGTTGAATGTACTTTACCTACCTATTCACGCCCACCATAAAAATAGAAACATATCACAGATATAAAAGACATCTTTAGGAGGTATAACGTAGAATTGGCCTTACTTCATACTCCATAGATTGTCGATATACGGACTATCTTTACCTTCTATAATAATCCATACCGTAATGTTTCCATCATTGCTGAAAAACCTCTAAAAATTTTCTATACTACTTACGTCACCCTACAGTCTTATCTAAAGATAGAAAGATACTGCCTTTTAAAAAAATTGCCATTAAGTGCCTATTGACGTTTTGCCTGCTTTAAAACTATACTTGAATACTTGGTATATCCAGGGTCGGATCAACGAACGCCTGAGACGCTAATTAAAATACTAAAAGTTCCCTGTATTTGCTACATGGCTAAGGAAGGGAGAGGAGTGAAATGGTCCTGTTTTGGGGGTTTTCGCTTATATGTACGATTTACGATAGGCCCTCACAGTGAAAGCCAAGAAGGCAACATTTATTACTTCACAATGCTGTTGAATGTACTTTACCTACCTATTTACGGCCACCTATAAAAATAGAAATATAGTCTTTTATATCTGTGATACAAAAGACATCTTTAGAACCTATAACGTAGAATTAGGCCTTCTTTCATACTCCATAGATTGTCGATATACGGACTACCTTTACCTTCTATAATAATCCATACCGTAATGTTTCCATCATTGCTGAAAAACCTCTAAAAATTTTCTATACTTACTTCACCCTACAGTCTTATCTAAAGATAGAAAGATACTACCTTTTAAAACTATACTTGAATACTCGGTATATCCAGGGTCGGATCAACGAACGCCTGAGACGCTAATTAAAATACTAAAAGTTCCCTGTATTTGCTACATGGCTAAGGAAGGGAGAGGAGTGAAATGGTCCTGTTTTGGGGGTTTTCGCTTATATCTACGATTTACGATAGGCCCTCACAGTGAAAGCCAAGAAGGCAACATTTATTACTTCACAATGCTGTTGAATGTACTTTACCTACCTATTTACGGCCACCTATAAAAATAGAAATATAGTCTTTTATATCTGTGATACAAAAGACATCTTTAGAACCTATAACGTAGAATTAGGCCTTCTTTCATACTCCATAGATTGTCGATATACGGACTATCTTTACCTTCTATAATAATCCATACCGTAATGTTTCCATCATTGCTGAAAAACCTCTAAAAATTTTCTATACTTACCTCACCCTACAGTCTTATCTAAAGATAGAAAGATACTGCCTTTTAAAAAAATTGCCATTAAGTGCCTATTGAAGTTTTGCCTGCTTTAAAACTATACTTGAATACTCGGTATATCCAGGGCCGGATCAACGAACGCCTGAGGCGCTAATTATTTTTGGGCCCATCCAAAAATACATTGAAGTCTACAAAACAAATGTTAATTTATACTCTAGTACTAGACAACGAAGGTGTTATACCTAGAGAACATAGAAGAGGGTGAAATTTTATTTGAGAAATGTGTTTGGATTTTTTAAAAGGTAAAAAATTAAAATACTAAAAGTTCCCTGTACATGGCTACATGGCTAAGGAAGAGAGAGGAGTGAAATGGTCTTCGATTTCTTTCGATTTACGATAGGCCCTCACAGTGAAATCCAAGAAGGCAACATTTATTACTTCACAATGCTGTTGAATGTACTTTACCTACCTATTTACGGCCACCTATAAAAATAGAAATATAGTCTTTTATATCTGTGATACAAAAGACATCTTTAGGAGGTATAACGTAGAATTGGCCTTACTTCATACTCCATAGATAGTCCATACATGGGCTACCTTTACCTTCTATAATAATCCATACCGTAATGTTTCCATCATTGCTGAAAAACCTCTAAAAATTTTTTATACTACTTACGTCACCTTACAGTCTTATCTAAAGATAGAAAGATACTGCCTTTTAAAAAAATTGCCATTAAGTGCCTATTGACGTTTTGCCTGCTTTAAAACTATACTTGAATACTCGGTATATCCAGGGTCGGATCAACGAACGCCTGAGACGCTAATTAAAATACTAAAAGTTCCCTGTATTTGCTACATGGCTAAGGAAGGGAGAGGAGTGAAATGGTCCTGTTTTGGGGGTTTTCGCTTATATGTACGATTTACGATAGGCCCTCACAGTGAAAGCCAAGAAGGCAACATTTATTACTTCACAATGCTGTTGAATGTACTTTACCTACCTATTTACGGCCACCTATAAAAATAGAAATATAGTCTTTTATATCTGTGATACAAAAGACATCTTTAGGAGGTATAACGTAGAATTGGCCTTACTTCATACTCCATAGATAGTCCATACATGGGCTACCTTTACCTTCTATAATAATCCATACCGTAATGTTTCCATCATTGCTGAAAAACCTCTAAAAATTTTCTATACTTACCTCACCCTACAGTCTTATCTAAAGATAGAAAGATACTGCCTTTTAAAAAAATTGCCATTAAGTGCCTATTGAAGTTTTGCCTGCTTTAAAACTATACTTGAATACTCGGTATATCCAGGGCCGGATCAACGAACGCCTGAGGCGCTAATTATTTTTGGGCCCATCCAAAAATACATTGAAGTCTACAAAACAAATGTTAATTTATACTCTAGTACTAGACAACGAAGGTGTTATACCTAGAGAACATAGAAGAGGGTGAAATTTTATTTGAGAAATGTTTTTGGATTTTTTAAGAGGTAAAAAATTAAAATACTAAAAGTTCCCTGTATTTGCTATATGGCTAAGGAAGAGAGAGGAGTGAAATGGTCTTCGATTTCTTCGATTTACGATAGGCCCTCACAGTGAAAGCCAAGAAGGCAACATTTATTACTTCACAATGCTGTTGAATGTACTTTACCTACCTATTTACGGCCACCTATAAAAATAGAAATATAGTCTTTTATATCTGTGATACAAAAGACATCTTTAGAAGGTATAACGTAGAATTAAGCCTTCTTTCATACTCTATAGATTGTCTATACACGGACTACCTTTACCTTCTATAATTATCCATACCGTAATCCATTGCGAAGAAAGGAAGGGAGAGGGGTGAAATGGTCCTGTTTTGGGGTTTTCGCTTATATCTCGAAAACTGTAGCTTCTAGGGAAAAAGTTATTCTTAGCAAAATGAAAGCGTATGAAATTTGCTACAAGATTGTTCCTACCAATTTTTTCTCTACTCCATTAGTTTTTGAAATATTCGCCAGCAAAAATTTTTAATGTATGAAATATATTTTTGCCTCACGTTTTTCGTGACACTTTTGTCTATAGCACCTCAGCACTTCATTTTACAGCAAAAGTCTTCAGAAAACAAGTTGTAGAGCATTCAATTTCCTTTACTATTTTATGTGAGGCAAATTTTTTTTTTCTTACATTAACGATTTTTCCGAGTAGATATCTCGAAAACTATAAGGAATAAAGAAAATATAATTTGATAAATCATCAGGAATTTTTGATAGCTTTAATTTTGCTCAAAGTAATTTTTCCCTAGTACCCACCGTTTTCGAATTCAATCGTATAGGTTTTTTAAGTCTTTTTCTTTCATGGTTTCATGGTTTCATGGTTCATGATTAATCCAGTGCTTCCATATATCTCTCTAGTAGCTGCAGGTCAAAAAATTCCTTCATAGGGGGTCCCCATAGCTTTAAGAAAAAAACTATGCTAATTTGTGTCTCTTAAAAAATACTATTAAGCTTCACGGTTTAGGATAAAGCCAGTTTTTTAATTTAGACAACGAGACAGCCATATAAACAACTGCCACCTATCGATATACTGATGTATTAATGTTAAGTAAGGTTATCCCAAACACCCGAGGAGGTATAAAATGATTACGTAGAGGTCAAGTCCGATTGTTTTGTATGTAAATCTAATCCTGAGCAATTTGATCTGTTTAATTTAAAAAAAATACCGTGGTCATAATAAATAATAAACGTTTAAAGGAATAAAATTACCAACTTTTCCAAACACGAAGTGTAATAATTTTGCTCAAATTTATAGTTTATTTATAACCATTTAACTAGTTTTATGCTAGCGTCGCGCTGTGATAGATTATAATAGAACGAACTACTTGAGGAGGTCACTGTAAATAGTTTGAAAACGACGTTTCAGGAACTGAAACTAAGCTCAACAAGTTCAACATCCTGGCTGTTAATTAATCGATTTTTAACGTACTTTTGCAAATTATGCCAAACGTGTAAAAAGTTTAACTTTTTGATTCGGTTTGTTAAAAAAATTAAATTATCGCCAATTAAACACCTCCACTCAAAACACAACTATTTTATAATCGCATAAAATCGTTATCAGTTCGTCAAGTGGATTACGTATTCGCTGTTTTAATAATAACCTTTGTTTAACCGCGCGTTTATTGAAGTCAGTTGTGCTTTTTTCTCACTGAGATGTTGGTGTCGAAATTGTTATTATTGGTGATAACTTTTAAACTTTTAATAATAGAAAGTGACAGTTTGAGGATACTCGGTGTTTTTTCCCATCATGGCAAAAGCCATTTTGATGTGTTTAAACCGTTTTTGTTAGCGTTACGCGAGAAAGGTCACGACCTTACCGTCCTAAGTCATTTCCCTTTAGAAAAAAAATTGCCCAATTACACGGACGTTGTTCTCCCAACACCAGGAGGAATTTTGTTTAATTCTTTAGAAATTGGAGAATTTGCTTATCCTACCCTTGTTAAATACTTTGGGGTTTTTATGTTGCACAAATATGCTCGAGATAGTTGTTCTTCTATGCTAGCTTCCGAAGTGTACCAAGATTTTCTCAAGTCGGATCAAAAATTTGACATAATAATTTCGGAATTTTTCAACACAAACTGCATCTTAGCTCCTATAGTGGCAAAATTTCCAACCCCTTTTATTGGAATAACATCTCACATTTTGATGGTTTGGTCTAACGATTGGGTCGCCAACCCTTACAACCCGTCGTACATCCCTTCTACGTTTTTAGGGCATAGCGACGAAATGTCTTTTTTCGAACGTGTCGAAAATACTTTATTTCAAATTTTCGCCAATAATTATTATCGGTACATAATGGCCAATGATGAATATTATTTAATGAAAAAACATTTAGGGGGTAATTTACCTCATCCAAACGATGTAATATTAAATACGAGTTTAATTTTGGTTTACACGCAATTTTCTTTGCACAAAGCAAAACCTTTAGTACCAAACGTAGTTGAAATTGGAGGACTTCATATTAAGAAACCTGAAAAGTTGCCTTTGGTATGTAATTTTTTTTATTTCGAGTTTAAAAGTAATAATCCAGTGACCTATTTGAATTGATTATGAATCAAATTATATTGCAATTATGTTTGGTTATATATTCGTGATGTAAAGCAGTTATAAAAGAAATTCGAGTTACCAAAACCCTTTTATGTAATCTAGAAAAAAATAACTAAATCATAATAGCTGTGTAAATTATATATTTGGAGGTATATTTTTCTATTTTTTCTACTTCTTTCAGTTCAAATTATGAAAATAAATGTACAGGGTGTTCCAAAAAAAATTGGCAACTTTAGGAGTCAGATGGTAAAGAAGAAATAGAGTAGTTATGTGTTTTCTTTCTAATTTAAAATTCAAAATGATGCACCAAGCTAGATGAGGTGTGTTAAGACACTTTCCAACATAATTCAAAAATATGCTCTAAAGTAAGAGCTCATAATTTGGCGAGAGACGGCTTGACGATTGTGCCTATTGACCTCGAGCCCATTTTAACTCTTTCGAATAACATCCTCGACACTTTACAAAGAAGTAAAATATTAATAGTCCATAGAAACCACTGTGCTAGCCGCACGAGCTGTAAGGACCGTTTTACATGAACTAAATATCGTACTAACTTGTTAATACTTAATTAACTTAAGAAACAGAAGCACGGGAATCTCTACGCTTTAATGTCGTGCACGATCGTGCGTCAAAATTTCTACGCACGACGTTAAGCTTAGATTCCTGTGCTTTTGCACTTTGAGTTGATTCAACACCAAGTTAGTATGATATTTAGAACATGTAAAATAGCCCTTAGTTCACTTAAATCATTAATAAAAGTGAGGACCAAATTTAAAACAATTTCCAGAAAAATTTTTTTTAAGGATATACCTACGACCCTTCAAAGTTAGACGGGAAGCTTAAAATGAGAAATAGGCAATTTTTGAAGAATTACAAAAAAAACTAAAAAAATTGAAACGGGGCAAATTTCCATATAGAACATACAGAACACAATCCAAGACATAGGAAATTTAAAAAAAAATTGCAGAAAAAAATCTCAGAAAAAAAAATCTCAATATCCACCATACAGAGGAAATCAAGGTCCATTTTGAAAAATGTAAAACAAAAATTATTAGTTTTAGTGAAACCAAACCAAACGGTAAAGTTTGGCTTAGTCGACCTATTACACTCTGCACCTATAAGCGATTTTTTTGTCTACACTTTAATTATCATAATTAATTTTTTTTACACTTTTACGATTGTGTTATTTAATTAATTTTTAATTACAACGTTGACGTTGTACTTTCATTTTGTACAGTTTAAAAACAATAATGTTTTTAATTTATTTGGAATTAATATGATTGATTGTTTCATTTAATAAAGCCGTTGACCATTTAATTATTCAATCAAAATTAAATTGGTGCCTATGTGACATGTGGCTTGTAATTGTAACTTAGTCAGATTGGAATAGCACGTAGGTAAATTTATTTTTGTAGGGAATTGATTTAAAAAATTTGTTAAATGAATAGCCAACTATATTATTCTTTTAATTAGTAGAGTCTACTTCCCTCTTTGCAGGATTCCTACGGATTGGTTTCTATAAATTGTCACGATTTTTTAAAGATGATGTGTGATATCGGGAAGTTGGTTTTGTCGGCCATGCTGTCATCCTGACCCTCTCATTACTCCGAGCTCTTTATTATTATCCGGGCTCTTTGCATTCTTTCGAACACAATAGCCCCCAACTTCCCTGTTGTTGTTATGGCTATGTCGTCGGCATAACCTACGACGTTTAGCCCCTCTTTCTCTAGATACTTGAGAAGATTGTCTACTACGAGGTACCATAGAAGTGGTGAAAGCACCTCTCCTTGTGGGCAGCCTCGGTTTACTTTTACTGCTACGGTGCAGTGATTTACCGAAGCGTGAACTACTCTATGCTTAGGACTTTCCTATCTTTCATCACTTTTTCTATGGATAATGTAGAGGTGTTATCAAAAGCCCCCTGAATATCCATGAACACGCCTAAAGAGAACTCTTTGTTCTTCAGCGTGTTTTCAACTGCGCTTACGATTTCTCGTATGGCCATTTCACAGGATTTTCCAGGTTGATAGGCAAATTGGTATTGGCTGAGCGGATGAGTGCTCAGCACAGTGTCCCTTATGTGCCTTTCAACTAATCTTTCTAACGTTTTAAGAAGGAAGGACGATAGGCTTATTGGCCTGAACGATTTAGCTTGTACGTAGGAATCACGTCCCAATTTAGGTATAAAGACCACCTTTACCTCTCTCCAGACTTCTGGTGTATATCCTAGGGCCAGACTGGCCCTAAATACAGTGCAGAGTGGAGATGTCAGCAGGTTGCTACCTTGCTGCAGTAGTGCTGGGAATATTTCGTCCATGCCCGGAGATTTAAAAGGCATGAATTTGTTAATGGTCTATTCAATTTTTGTTTGATGTTGACCATTTTAGCTGCCAGTTTCCAATCGTCCCTACAAGCCCTAAACGGGTGGTTTGTTAGGTTCGTTTGTTCGGCATCAGCGTGTCTGTTAGCTAAAGCAGAGCCTGGAAAGTGTGTGTTTATCAGTAACTCCAGTGTTTCCTTTTCGGTCTCTGTATAAGTACCCGATGGGTTTTTAAGGAGTCTATTCTCCCCTCGAATTCTTTCTGAAGCGCTCTTTGGATTCTGGCTCCTTCCGGAATATTTTCTATTCCTTCACAGAACTTCCTCCACGAGTCTCTTTTTGCCTTTCTTATGGCCTTATTGTAATCCGTGAGAGAGGTTTTATATTCTTCCCACTCTCCCGTTCTCTTTGCCTTATTAAAGAGTCTTCTCGATAGTGCCCTTAATCGAGAAAGCCCCTCGTGCCACCAGGACACTTTTCGTGAGGTTCTTTTCTCTTTTTCGGGCAACAGACCTCGTAGGCTGTCTTGATAGCAGTGTTAAAGCTGTCTACCATGAAGTCTAGTTGCATTTTTGGAATCAAGGGAACTCAAAACGTCGAGAAATGCAATTAAAAATTTTTTGTTATCTTTTTCTCGATTATTATAACATTTTTTTTGCGAACATTCGCATTAAAGAGTGGCAAAAACACCCAAAAATTTTTGTTTATTTTTTTTGTGAAAAGTAGTCTAAAAAACGCCAGTTGATTCAATATAAAACCATAATTTTCTCTCAAATTTTTATACCCGCAATAAATTAAATACCAAATGATGGAAAAATCCTATGTATTTTAAATACAAACCTTCTTCGCTTTACAGCGAACCTTTAGCAATGTCCTAGAAAGTTAAAATTTTAACTTGAAATTTTTATTTATTTTTTTGCAATAAAGTTAGGGGGCGGCAAAAATAAAATTCCGAAAAGAGCTAAATAAGAACCATCCTAATACCCACTCTAAGCCTATTTATCTAATTACTCGTTAATCAGTCCCTAAAAGCCCCGCCACACACACAGACCTCGTCTTCTGGTTTGGCTTGTACACGTACAGGCGGCCTGGACGCTGTCCATACGCTCCCGTTTGCCCTTTGTAGGGTGCTTGAATGATGTCCACACGCTCCGGTTTGACCTGTGTAGGCCGTCTGCACAGGCCAAACCGGAAGTCAATCCTGTGTGTGTAGCGTTGCCATTAGTTTGTCCGTTCGTTTGTTCATCCGCCTGTCTGTACCTTTAGAGAAAAAATTTAGAGATTTGAACCTTTGTATGATTCATTTTCTTCGGCTACACCCTTAAGAAAAAAAAATAAGCTGAACTAGTGACTTGATTTTTTCGATAGGGGGTAAGGAAATTGGATAATCAACTTGTGTTTATTTATACTTTTTTTTGTAAATCAGTGAGTCTCTTTAATGTCATTCCTTAGGTACCTTATATTCAATTTATATATACCCCAAACTTGCAGTTCAAATACTGCATTGTCAACAAAGTTAGATGACAAAGTTAATTAGCTTTTCATCTATAGGTACTACAGATTATTAATCTAAAACAAATAAATGACGTTTACATGCATACAAGTGAGCTGATGTATTTATCTACTTTGTAGATATTCCAGTACTATTTTATTTGCCTAATCTTTAAAAAATGAATACTTGTACTAGTCAGCCTCACAATTATTGGCCACCGTGGCTAAACCCCAGGGTGGTTATTAGCCAACAACGACAAAAGTACGGAAGGGGATGTTATCATGGTTACATCCAATTGTGAGGCTGACTGTACCTATTGCAATTTCATCAAACTTTTTAAACCGCTTAAAAAGTCAATTTTATCCAAATACTCGCAAATAGCCATTTATTAAACTTAAAATTTTGCAAATAAAATTAAAAGTGCAACGTTTAAAAAAGCTACAAATATCAATATTTCATCCTGAAAAACTATTTTTGGAAATAATAATTGTTAAAATAAATTTTACTTGAAATGATCCCGTGAGATACAATTAGTTGGAATACGAACTCATAACTATTATGAAATTTAATTAGTAAGATACAGTCAAAATGTAATTAGAGAAGCAAATTTGAGTAGACGAGTCGTGTTGATTTTTTTCTCGAATGGTCTCTTTTTAAATTATATTTTAGGGCCGTTAATAAAATATTACGAAGATGTACCTACAAAAACGTTGCTTGTAAAATGCAAGACGAGAAATTGATTTGAATATAATTGCTCTCCTAGCGGTATCCTTTAATGTTAAAAAAGTATAACTCTTATCGTAGGTCGTTATATCCTGTGTCCTACTTTGGCGAATGCATCACGCTATCAAAGGGCATGTCTCTGTATGAGATTGCGATATCAAAATGATTTTTTAAGTTGAAGCACACTTCAAATTAAAAACATAGCTACAGTTGCAGAATATGCAATAAAGATCATTAAAAAGCTCAAAGAGGCTATTCGACCAAAAAAACTAGAGACGACAAGCACAAGGACTCATCTGGAAGGGTCATGTATCTAACAGTGCCTTGAGAGTCGCTGAAACGTTATTTAAATATAGAAAATAGCATAAGAGGTACTTTGAGGCACTAGCATCTAGTTACTTTGGTGACTTTATGAAACCAAAGACTAGGTGTGCTACAACTTTAAAATTTCTGACGTTGTTTCAGGTGTCAATAGATTCAGAAACAGGTAAACCAAATTAAAAGGTCCTGATGGTAATAATATGGAACCTTCCCCACAATTATGCAAGATGAAACTCTTGCAATAGATCTATGTGCCCGCGAATGCCTACGAAGAAATTAAAAGGGCAAAAAATTCTACATCCAAGCTGTGATAAAGTCACTCAAAGCCAATAGCTTTGAATTCTTATCCACTTGGGAATGCAGACCATCCCTCAAAACTCTGACAGGGGACAACACCCTTCATTGGCTGTCAGGTCACGAGGGAATTGAAAGAAAAGAAATAGCTAATGAATTAGCTAGAACAGGCTCAAAAGCCCTTCCGATCGCACATGAACCATTCTGTGGACTATTTAGAACACATAGAAGGGCGGAGATCCAAGAATGGGAAATAGAACAAAAATTTTCACTGGAACAACGCACCAGAACAACAGTCGAATAAATTCATTGAGTACTCGACCATGTTAAGAAACTGGGAGTGGAGAATAGCGACATATGCAGACTCTGTGAATCGGAGATCGAATCCGCAGAACACATTCTCTGCAATTGCGATGCACTGGCTTTTGGATTAGGCTGAAACACTTAGGGCGGGCTCAATTGACGCATGAAGAAGTGAAAAGCAAACTTCTCAGGGACATTCTATGTTTCGCTGGCAAGATTGAATTCCTGAGAATATAAATAATACGAGTAAGGTTATGAACAAAAGATCAACACTGGTCGACAATACAATACAATAGTAGTACGTAATACTACTGTGGTTTAGACCGGATGTGACAAAATTATAAAAATGAAGCAATTAGAAATTCGCGGGCATGTTAATTTAAAATTTAAAACGGCGCTCAAAGCTACTGGTCCAAATTTGAATAGGATGGGAGGTAAATGAGGTGTGACAATCTGTAACGTAAATGACTTTACAGCAGAAGGGTAGCATCATCTAACTGAATAGAAGCTCCCAGCTGTTACATTATTTCTGTTCTACATTGTCAGGCTTCATTGACAGCGATTTTGACATCCCTCCTACTCAAATTTGAACCAACAGCTTTGAGCGCCTTTTTACATTTTTAAATTGGTACGTCTACATTTAAATTTCCCACTTATTTTTAAGTTTTTAAATTGACACACCCCATTACCGCGAATTTTGAATTTCGCGCCTTTTTCAACAGCCTATAACCCCATAGCATTACTACTAGTAGGTAATCGGACGATTGAGCCTGGGAACTTTTTTAAGAGCGTGGGAATTTTTCCTATAGCGTGGGAGTTTTTGGCAGGCGCCATGAACCCAGCCCCACTTCTACCCCCTTCCCTTACTCCCCCACTCCTACCCCCACCCTTACCCCACCCTTGCTCCTCTAACCCCAGCTGGCGCACGCGCAGTACTTTGTGAAGAAATTTCCTTATGCAAATTAACACCTCTACACGAATAAGCACGAATAAACGCGAAAGAGACCGATCTTGTAGAATATTGGGAATAAAATATTTGCAATATCCTAGCGTTATTATAGTAGGATCATCAAATGCAAATGTTTAGAAAAAATCCATCAAGTAGTAAGGTTAGATCAATTTTCACCTATTCCTGAGCTCAGTATAATTTTACTTCCATACAAAAGTGCTTCGTTGGGGTTACTAGGCATAAAATCTATCAATCATAAGTGCGCCATTTAAAAATAAAAATTCGACTGTTACATTTAAAAATGCCTTGAAGCTGCTTTAATCCCATCAAAACGTAATATTTTAAGGAACCATGTCAATTGACGTCTCAGTCGTCACGACGCGATTTATATTAACAACCCTAAAGCTCGGGACGCATTTCATCATTCACTTTGTATTACAAAAAGTTGGCAATTCTCTTTAGAATTCCACATTTATAACTATAAACAATTACAATTAAAAGCAGAAAAGAAATTACTCAAAAGAGAACTATAGAAAATTTAAATTAAAATGAGTTGATAATAATTATAAAAAGTTTTTGATTCATTTCAAAAGCACCTTTTCTCTCGAGGGAGAGATTAAAATTAACTTATATTTAAGTATAAAGACAAAAGCGCAATTAAAAATTGGAAATGTAATAGTAAAAGTTTTAAATTACAGAAACAAATTGCTTTATTGATTATGCATTTCAAGAGTCGTGCAATTATAACAAATAATAATTACTCACCGTGTTTAAAGAATTTTTTTACTATAAACTTTGCTCTTTTGTTTCAGAATTATTGTGTTTTTTAAACAATAAATTGTGTATGGAATTTAATAACGTGCTTACCTAAACGAATTTGTTATGAAATTATTTTATTATTATAGCCCAGAATAGAAAAAAAAATGAAGAGGGACAATCTTGTAGGAAATTTTATAAGCTTTCATTTTGCTAAGAGAAATCTTTTCCCTAAGACCCGCTGTTTTCGAGATATAGGCAAAAACTCCAAAAATATTATTATAGTCCACTCACCGAACGCTTAATTATTTTCGGACATCTCGAAAATTGTGAGGAATAGTGAAAAAATTAATAGGAATCATCTTGTAGGAAATTTGATAACCGTATGAGTTACGAGGTTGGTTAAATTAGCAAAAAGTTGCATATTTTGATGATATTTAAGAATCTGTTTAGAAAATTTCGAAATTCAAAATGGTTTTCGAGATAATGCAGAAAAGCTGAAAATTGGCAATTTCGTTTTTCGACTGTAGTTTCAAAATGGCGTACGTTACAAAAAAAATTTTCGGGAAAAATTTTCAAGAGATCAAAAAAGCTATCAAACGATACCAAACTCGACTTTTTATCACATCGACGCTAGGCGTCGCGACGTAAAATTTTTCATTTCTTTAAGGAGGACATATAATTTTTTTGCAATTATTACTTAGTTGTCTACATTCGGATACCAAACGACAACTTTCTATCTTAAACTTTTCTTAATTTTCACAACTTTTCAGGTTATGTTATGTTACGTTATGTCAATATTTTACTTTATGTTATTTTTTACAATGAAAAATAACGATTTAAACTTAGATTTAAATTTTTTTGAAAAGTAATTTGAGCTGGAAATAAAAATAAATCAAATTATTTATTAAATTTTAGTAATCAAATTTTATTTCATTATTAAATTACTGCTCTAAAACTTTAAAAACTAAGTTTTAGTCGTTATTTTTTATCGTAAAATATAACATAAAGTAAAATATTAACATAACGTAACATAACATAACCTGAAAAGTGGTAAAAATTAAGAAAAGTTCAAGATAGAAAGTTGCCGTTTGGTATCCGAATTTAGACAAGTCTTCTGAGTAATATTTGCAAAAGAAATTGATATGTCTCCAATAGGAAAATGAAAAGTTGAACGTCGCGACGCCTAGCGTCGATGTGATAAAAAGTCGAGTTTGGTATCGTTTGATAGCTTTTTTGATCTCCTAAAAATTTTTCCCAAAATTTTTTTTTCTAAAGTACGCCATTTTGAAACTACAATCGAAAAACGAAATTGGCAATTTTCAGTTTTTCTGCATTATCTCGGAAACCATTTTGAATTTTAAAATGTTCTAAACGGATTCTTAAAGGTCATTAAAATATGCAACTTTTTGCTAATTTAACCAACCTCGCAACTCTTATGGTTTCCGCGATCCCAATGTTAGTACCACTTAAAAACATTGCCCTGTAGTTCACTCACCGAACGCTTAAAATTTTTTGGGATATCTCGAAAATTGTGAGGAGTAGAGGAAATGTGAATAGCAGCAATCTTGTAGGAAATTTGATAGGCTTTCATTTTGCTAAGAATAAGTTTTTCCCTAAGACCCGATGGTTTCGAGATACAAGCAAAAACTCCAAAAATGAGACCTTTCCCTTTTCCACTTCCTTCATTCCTTAGTCATATTGTTAGCACAGAGGACTTTTAGTATTTTTATCTCCTAAATACTCCAAATACATTCCTGAAGAACACAATTCCACCCTCTTACATGTTCTCTGTAATGAAGTCATGGTCATGGCCTCCTATGTTTCATATTTAAAAAAACGAAGTTTGTGTAATAACTCAAAAATGCGCAGCTAACAATTTGTTTTGGCTATGCCACTGGAATCTGCATTTGAAAGCATTTCAAGAATGTTTTAAAAATCGTTAAAAATAAGGGAGATATTGATCAAAATTAAAGAAACGAAAATATGAATTTTGGCCTATATGTAACTCGAAAGCAAAAGAAGGTGTCAGACTTTTTATTCCACCATTGAGTTTGTCTCAAAAAAGTAAACCGAGATCGTGTTATTAGTTTTAATTTATGTTAACTGAGATACATTATAATGGACAAGCAATTTGAACCACCCTGTTCATTAAATAAAATTTTGTATTTTACAACTTTTATTTTATTTTTGCAGAATATAGAAAAGTGGATTAGCGAATCGACTCATGGTGTAATTTACTTTAGTTTGGGTTCTATGATCAAAGGACATACTTTTCCTGATGAAAAAAGACAAATGTTTCTAAAAGCGTTCGCACGTTTGCCGCAACGTGTGCTTTGGAAATGGGAAACCGAAATGAAGGGACAACCCGATAATGTAATGATACAAAAATGGATGCCACAATTTGACATTTTAAGTAAATTTTTCTTTAAGTTTAAGCCAAAAAGACTATTTTTATATTTTTTTAACAGGTCATCCGAACGTTAAAGCTTTCGTTGCTCACGGCGGATTATTAGGTACAACTGAATCCGTACACTGTGGCGTACCTATGGTAATTTTACCTCAGTTTGGAGACCAATTTGCTAATGCAAAAGCTGTTGAATCGAGTGGAGGCGGAGTTGTGTTAGATTTCACATCACTTACTGAAGAAATAATTTATGATGCACTTAAAACAGTATTAAATCCTGAGTAAGTCATGAAATTTAAATTATGTACGATGTGCGATTACTATTTTATTTTTTAGATTCAATAAGAAAGCTAAAGAGCTTTCCGAACGATTCAGAGATCGTCCCTTGCCGCCGTTAGAAACGGCCATTTATTGGGTCGAGTATGTTGCTAGACATAAAGGCGCACCACATATGAGAACTGCAGCGGTTGGAATGCCAACTTACCAATATCTCCTTTTGGACGTTTTTGCATTTTTAGCATTCTTAAGTCTTATAGGAACAACCCTAACGTATCTTTTAGTTAAAAAAATATTTAATAAATTATTTAAGTCGAATTCGGTGAAGCCTAAAAAGGATTAGATAATTATTTGTTTTTTTTGTAACAATATTTGTATTAAATAAAAAATTTTTTTGTAAGTACAAAAAGGCAACAAGTTTTAATTTTGTTATGTTTTACACAAGTTTTTAATAATAAGACAAAGTTTTTAATATTCTTTATGAAAAAAGTTGCCGAAATAATTAAATTTTTATACACTGCAATTTATTACTTTAAATTAAAATTTGAAATTTCCTCTACGCCACTTTTTCTTATGTACTTATAAAGACGATTTTACAATGCAGCCATTACAAGAATTATGTATTATTACTGATATTACTTTTAGTACAGGAAACGCTCGTAATAATAAATTTGTCAAAACTTATTTATAATTCAAAAATTTGAAATGGCCCTTTTAAGACGGCGAATGCTTCATTTGAAAATTAGAAATGGAACAAAATGTGGAGAAAGCAGTTTTTCTTCTTGCAAGGTACTAATAATTTCATTTTTGAATGAGCGAGCGGATCAGAAACCTACATCATCATTAATTTTAAGATTTAGAAGAGTTAAAAAGTTATTGTATAACTACATGTGGAGGACTTTAAGAAACGCAAATCAAGAGACGATTTTAAAACTAAAAAATTCTAAAGTTGGACACTCATTGAGCCTTCGCTCTCCCCGTCAGTGCTCCAAGCACACTTCGGCCTAGCCTATTAGTGCGCCTACTGAAAAACAAGAAGAAACGATTTAAAGAGCAAAAATTGGGTTCTTGCGATTAACTATACATGCAGAGTACATATTCTGAGACCACAAAGCGAACGCAGGCTTACGTAGAGGACATAGCGAAGAACAACCGGCAATAGAAGGGCCCGGCCCGCTGAAGGAGATGATGAACACCAGTTACGTTACAGGTCAGCCATTTAAGTAAATTTGCAGTTAGGTTGCCGTCTCAGTGGAGTCATCACCACCCACTACCACCAACAGCCATTAATCTGTAACGATGCGTTTTTCTACACATATCAGAGTGTTACGACTCCTTAAGATTCTACCTCTGATACGGAAAAAATTAATATCCTTTTCACGCCCGAGTGTATTTTAAAAATATTTAATATTTCATTAAATTATTTATTATTCACCTAACCCCCCCCTGAAACTTACAGCATTCGATGCCGCGTGTAAGCTCGCATCTACCGCTACCTAAATAATCACATAAAAAGCATTTATGTAAGACTTTGGTGATAATCGTAAAGACATGAGTACGAAGCGTACGGAGTGAGATGTACGTTCCCACCTCGTATTTAAAGCGAATGTTGAGTACTGATTGGTGCTAAGAAGTTGGTAGTGGAGAATTATTAAATATTCCACGTGCATTAATTTCAAGAGAGTCCGTGACTGTCCACTGTACAGAGTGTACCATTGTGTTCAGTGCGATTCTCTTGTACTGCGGATGGTTGATGGTTTGGCGTTTTTGCACCAGCGGCTATTACAAGCTGCAGTTGTAACGTCATTTCTCAACGGTCTTTGGGCTGCTTGGCCGATCGAGTAAAACTAGATAACAATCTTTGACTTGTTGGCCGGCTGTTGATATGATTGAAAATTGGGTGGCCTGTTGTTTAACCACTTCTCAACGGTCTTTGGGCTTCTTGGCCGATCGTGTGGGAGTTGATTACAGTCTTTAGCTTGTTGGCCAACTGTTGATCTGGTTGAAAGTGGTGTGGCATGTTGGCTAACCACTTCTTAACAGTCTTTGGGCTTCTTGGCCGATCGTGTGGGGCTTGATTACAGTCTTGGGCTTGTTGCCCGACTATCGATCTGGAGGAACTAGGGGTGGCCTGTTTGGCTAATCACACGTCATTCACTCCAGGATACAGATCTTTGAGAGTCGCCAGTGCGTTGGGGTGTCCAAGGAACGATCGTCATCCAGAAGGACGTTGTTATTATGTTTATAAACCTAACCTTTTATTTTATTTTTGAGTAAGATTGATGTTACAAACTACTATCGACCAAAATAGTGATTCTTTGCATTCTGTAGTCTCCTTGAAACAGACGTTTGTACGTGTAAAATGTAAACTGCTACACCTATGTTCATGTTCATAGAGCTACATCGTTTTTGTGATTATTACCCCTTCTCTCCCTCCTCTCTTTGCGTAAATACTTAACTTATTGGCCAGTATTGACTGTCGTTTTAGTCCATGGAATTGAAAACTTGCGTGTACTGGGCGCTAACTCGATCTATAAGACCAAGTGGATTTTTGGTCTTATTTGTAAATAAGAGCAAATGATGTGAGAAAGGTACTCGAGTCCCTGAGCTCAAAGACGCTGTTAGAATAATACAACTTTATTTATTTATTAGCTGTGTCGAGGTTCACTTAGGTCGTGTTACCCTCGGCGTTTCCCAGGGCTAATTTATAAATCTATACGCGTTCATGTTATCTCAAAGAAGACTGCAACTGCAAGTCTCATACAATGACAATGTATCTGAGCTGCTTCCGAATAAGCTGTCGGGCAAACTAATGCTGGACATTGATATCATTTTATGTTCAAAAGATTCGTCTTGGTAATTCCCTGACAAGATCTTCTCAGACGCTTGATGTGCCTAGTGAAGGATGGCCCATAGATAATGAAAATAACCATTACACAAGAACCTCTCTGATAGTTAAGAAGAGAAAGATCAAAGCTCTTATTTTTTGACGTTTTTCGGTGATTTTAAGGATAAAAGTACTATACTCTTTGAGGATTTATTTGGAATTAGAATTCCTCCCACGTAATAAAGATTTATAGAATAGTACCCACAGCTCCGCATGTCCACATCTACAACTTTGGAAGTGTAGTCGAGCAGGTATTTCGACCACGTGAGCCATAAATTTTTCGTCCTTGACTTTGTGAGTTCAATTTTCAAGTAAATAAGCACTACTGAGTAGTACTTTCAGGAAATAGAACTCAAACACGATGAGCATGGAGCGATGGAGACGTCATGGGAGCTTGAAAGTTTAGAGTTTGGCTTAGAATTTTCTAAATGTCAAAACCTCATTTTCATCATCTCTTAACTTACCTCTACTTTTCTTCTTTGCTCCACCCCCTCCGTCCTTCTGAGCTCAACTATCGCAAAGTGAAACACGGTATCAACTCACAGATTGATTTTAAAAAAATTTAATTGCTCATCAGTCACTAATTAATGAGAGGAAGAAACTAATTTCTTGTAAGATTCTTCGCACCTTTGCATAAGTTTGAAATGAGAACCACAAAGCATCAATTTATTTATAAGAAGGGTAGAAAATAGACAAAATTTAGATAGAAGGATCATTTCCCTAGCGAATTTAAGCGAAGTCAAACGTCAACATTTTTAAAGTTAAAGAATATTCAAAAAGAACCTTCTTCTCTCTACGAGACTTTATTTATTTACTCTCCAAAAAAAATGTATCACTTTAAATTCTAAAAACTTTAAGTAAATCTAAATAAAAGTTTCACGAAGATTCAAATAGGTAATCTTATTTTGAAGTGCGCGAAACTTTTTAAAACTAAAAGGTCACAGTTTTCATTACTTAATCATTACACTTTTTCTCAAACTTTTTACTTTTTACAAACTTTTTAAGTTGTTGAAAACTAAATATTTAACAGCTATCACATTTTATTTTAAAAATATCAAAAAAAAATAATTTTTAACTTTATTAAAGTTTGAATTAAATCATGTTTTAAACAACTCTAATAAATTAACGTTTTGTTTTTTCGTAAAATGCTTCAAGTTGAACCTATCACCAACTTGTACCTTTGTCAGTTTGCTTCGTCATTCTATTAAACAATGTTTTACGTCAGTTGTTATAATATTAATTTTCCACCCCTTTTATATATCCCACTAACTTAAATATCAAAACGTATATAATTAATCATACAAAAATTTACATTTTTGTGCGTGCAATTGACAAAATAATTAAAAAATGTTATAAACTTTATGACGTATTGAAAGGTGTTGTTTTATTGCAAGTTTTCACCTTTAATACACGAAAACACGTGCCAATTTTGAAAACAAATTTTTTTTCATGTACAGGTAAAATTTTTTAAGATGGCGAGCTGAGGGGATGCGCAGATACCTAAATTGATATTTTTCCCCTCCAACGCTGTAATCAACGTATTTAAATTATTAAAGGGGGTGGCTAAACTTGAGAGAACTTATCCCTACCGCTCCTCTTCTTAAAAAATTATACATGTATCTATTAATTGCTCTACTACGAGGTTCAATCAAAAGATAACAGAACTCTGAACATATCGTTTTCATACCCCTGAAGTGTAGACGCTTACAGAAAATTTATAGCACACAAAATAATCTTATAGTAGTTGTACTATAAAGCTTCTTTCGGACAGAGAGACATGGAAAAGATTTTAGTTAGACTCGACTCTCATCACATCAACACTGCAGTCTCCAGAGACTGAGACGGACAGCAGACTAAAAATCAGCTTGCAGCTTCATGAGGCTTCACACCACAGGACACCACAGAAACACGTGCTCAGACGTTTGCTGCTGCCAATAAGAGCACGCATCAATAGGGACTAAACAAATCCTGTTTAAATATGCGAGGAAAGAGCCATGACAAGTGACCTGAGTTGTAAAGGCCACCTCTTCAAGGCCGAACCGCTCCCTGGCTGCGAAATCTACGAAGAAGCGACGCGCCGACGCCGAAGACGTGACGCAGCCACCTCCTCCGCAAAATATACCTGTTCAAGCTGGCGTGCTAGGTGTTTAAGACGGCAGAAGGGATGATGAGGCGCATGGCCTAAAAGACAACTCGTCCGCCCCTATAGTCACCTGACCGGGCACCGCTAAGTCCCACAGTCCATCGCTCACCTCTCTATTAACCTGAGTCGACTTCCGCTCAAGAGCAATCACAGCTTCCCTCAGCGGCACCAGCGCCGCCTAAAGCGTGCTGCATCCGAATGGCAGTTTGTAAGCCCCCCCGGCCTTCTCCGGAAGATTCTATAGGAAGTTCCCGGTCCGCTCTATCGCGAGTAAGCCGCAACTGTCACTAATGCACAGTTCTCTGGAAGGGAGACCGGAATGGCGCCAATATGTCCGAAAGGCAGCCGGCGTACGGGGTGGGGTCCAAGAAACTTCTGCACCAACAACTCGATACGAGCTTATTCAGCTTACAGGGTCGGACTGGTCAGTGCTCAGGTCGGCAATAGCCTACAGGTCCAAACTTGAACAAGTTCAAGTTAGTCATGTAGGGCCGAACTTAAGTTAGAGTTTAACAAAACTTGAGTTCAACTGGAGTTGAACTGAGAAAAGTGACAAATTCGTGTTGTTGTACATTGTACAATCAGGTTCAATCGGAGTTTACTTTAGTAAAACTCAAGTCTTATTGTGAAATCGACCCTTTGGGCCAATTTAACAATTGAGACTCAACAGCAATTTAAATTAAACTCCGGTTGACCCTGACTTCAAGGCCAATTCGTATTGTAAGATCAGGTTTAATTGTAGTTTACCGTAGTAAAACACAAGTTTTGTTAAACTCTAAGGGCCAATTTTACAATAACAACTTAATAAGTTAGAGTTTAACAAAACTTGACTTCAACCTGAGTTCAACTGAGAAAAGTGACAAATTCGTGTCGTACGATCAAGATCGGTCGTAGTTTATCTTAGTTAAACTCAAGTGCTTTTATGCAATCGACTCTTAGGGCCGATTTTATAATGCTCAACAGCGGTTTAAATTAAACTCCGGTTGAATCTGAGCTCGAGGTAAATTCGTATCACAAAATCAAGCTGAATCGTAGTTTACAGTAGTAAAATTCATATTTTGTTAAACTCTAAGGGCCGATTTTACAATAACAACGTAAGTTAGAGTTTAACAAAACTTGAGTTCAAACAAAATTCTACTGAGAAAAGTAACAAAATCGTGTTGTACAATCAAGATCAATCGTAGTTTACCTTAGTAAAGCTTAAGTTCTATTGTGCAATCGACTCTTTTGGCCAACTTTACAATTGAGGCTCAACGGCAGTAGGTATGGGGGGCCTTGATCCCGCCAGAAGAGTGGGGGTAGACCACGCCCCTGCCCAGGGGTGGGGGTAAGCCCCTTGACTTTGAAATGACCTTGACCATGAAATTACTTTGACATTGAATGACCTTGGCCTTGAAATTTCAATTGAACTCCGGTGGAATCTGAGCTCAAGGCAAATTCGTATCGCAAAATCAAGCTGAATCGTTTAGCGTAGTAAAATTCATATTTTGTTAAACTCTAAGGGCCGATTTTACAATACCAACGTAAGTTAGAGTTTAACAAAACTTGAGTTCAACCAAAATTCAACTGAGAAAAGTAACAAAATCGTGTTGTACAATTAAGATCAATCGTAGTTTACCTTAGTAAAGCTCAAGTTGTATTGTGCAATCGACTCTTTGGGCCAACTTTACAATTGAGGCTCAACAGCAGTAGGTATGGGGGGCCTTGGTCCCGCCAGAAGAGTGGGGGTAGGCCACGCCCCTGCCCAGGGGTGGGGGTAAGCCCCGCCCTTTGACTTTGAAATGACCTTGACATTGAAATGACACTGACCTTGAAATGACCTTAACCTTGACCTTGAATGACCTTGACCTTGAAATTTCAATTGAACTCTGGTGGAACCTGAGTTCAGGGCAAATTCGTATTGTAAAATCAGGTTCAATTGTAGCTTATCCTAGCAAAACTCAAGTTTTGTTAAACTCTAACGTAAGTTGTGATTGTGACCACGTGACCACGTGACCGCATTGCACGTTAGTTATTAGTTTATTTATAATATGCACAATTAGTTATTCAACATCCATTATTAATAGATAACAACGGTAACAAAAATATTGTAGTGAGAACTTTTGTGTTCCCACCACCCGTGATTGTTTTGACACGTGGTTTAGATTCCCTATTTAAACAGGCTATAATTATAATCAAGGTCGAACAGGTACTTAGTGGGTGGCCACGTCGGCGCACTACACTTCGCACTGCCTCTAGCACCGCACAATAAATAAAACGTTGTATGAGAGTGTGCTAGATTAGGGTCGGTGCTTCAATGTGTTCATGTTGTTTTGTTTTTTTCGGAGCGGTGCTAGGGGCAGTCCGAGATGCCGTGCGCCACAATGGCCAGATCTTCCTACTCTCTTTATCAAAGAAAGCCAAAATAGCACACTATTATACCATTTTCTCAAGTTAGCAGATAATTATACATTTTAGTCAACCTAAACATATAATGATCAATTCGTAGCCATACGTCTGACCTAAAGAAAAAATTTATAACATTAAGCAAACCCCTTTGTTACTCCCGTATTTTAGATAACGTCTCCGTTATTTCCAAAGTAAACTTTTTCGTTACAAGCGCCAATTGTATTTAATTAGTAGCTACTTTTTTAGCTTTATCTGTGTCTCTTGTACAACATCGGAAGTCCTAAAAGAGAACTAAAATTAATTGAAGACTTGTACTTTTAAAGAACAAAAAACGCGATAGGAGTTAAAGCAGTGAAGCTTTTAAATGCCCAATCAAAGCAAATCAATAACGTTTTATTTTTATCATTTTTTTAATGTTTAAAAAATAAGTTATAAAAGAAACGTTAATTAGCTTAATATTAATTATTAAAACAATGAATTGACTTATGTTGAATTACAAAATGTAATTTCGCAAACTACTACAGGGGTTAGAAAATACATCCGAGCTGGTAATATTATTTCTAGATTGTTGTAAGGCATTAGGGCGCAGCGGGTGTTAATAAAAGCCTTCTCGTTTGCAAGGATGTGCTTTCATTTCTGGTCTATTTCCTATTCTCCTTTAGATAATGCGTTATATCTAAAATAACGTTACGTCATCATGCCTTATCCATATAAAATCATAAAATGATATTTTGAGCTTAAAATGAGCACTGTTAAAAATTTTGCCTTTGTTAGAAAATTCAAACATCGTCTTCTTCGTTTCGTTTTTTTTTTACTTTTCTTTTTCTTTATTATAAGTTTACTATTTTCTATGTTACTTTACTTAAATGTGTTTGAGATGGAATAATTTTACAATTTTTGATATTTGTTACATGAGGAAATGGTTTTTCGTAGGAAGTAAAAAGTTTTATTATTGGGTATTTTTCTTTCGGTGGAAGACTGCAGCAAAATTGGACTCTTGAGTTTAATACATCATTTTTATTTTTCTAAATTTAAAAAAAAGCCGTTACGTGTCATCACAAAAATTTCGTGTTTACCCAATATAACATTATTTAGAAATAGCAAATATTATATTTGGCAGCAATTCTATACTACAACGCCAGCTTGTTATGCAATAGTCTTGGGGTTCGATTCTCAGCGACCTAACAAATAAAATAAAAATTTGTATTTGACACTTGAATACGGGATTACCTCTCGGAAGGTAATGGTAAGCCACTGAGAGTAAAGTATAAAGTAGGCTTGTACTGCCTTTCAAATAGGCTTCTTATCTATTTTATTCTACGCAGAATTAAAGATATAAACAATGAAATAGCACACTAGGTAAAAATTACCATAGCGCGTGTACTATAGGGTTAAGCTATCAATTGGTTAAACTGTATACAATTATTAGTAGTGCAAGATGATCTTGAGTAGAAAAACAGTCTTAACAAAAAACTCTAATTTATTTTCCAGACGGTAACTATTGAGTATAATAGAGTCTCAACTCTTTAGTTGCTCTACTCATTCAAACCAGTAACCCTTCATTAAGCTTATTACGGCGCTCTACTCTCTGATGTTAATGAGGGCACAAAATCAGTTATCAGCTCGACCAAACGAGGCAGTTTCTCTTTACGACGATCAGATAAATTATATTTTTTACTTTACTCTCTTGAGTTTCTTACTAGCACTGAGGAGGGTTTTAGTGCGGTTTGTTGAAATTAAAACTCGCACTCCTTTGGAGGGACTCGATTTCTCGATTCTTCACTCTTTTTCCCTTTTGTCCCTATTTCAAACTTTGGATGAACTTAATGGCTATCCTGAAACTCAGCGGTTTTTATGAGTCTCGTGAGTCTAAAGTAGAGCTTTTTAAAACCTGGCGGCCTTTAGCGCGTAATTGATTAGTTCGGTAACTGCAGGGTAATTGCCGCTTTTGGGACCTCTTTGGACTACGGTGCATCATCACTTTCTTCCATTTTCTTGAGATGCTAATTAAGACGTGGGCGTCTTTAGTTAGAATCGCTGCATACATCATTAATTTTGGTAGATGCAGTGTAAATATTTTTACCAATGTTTTGTGAGTTCCTTCGCTTAGAGTTAGTCGACTGTGTTCTCCTGAGCTTGTTACTAACCAGGGGAGGGTTTCAGTGCGATTTGTTGAAACTAAAACTCATACGCCTTTGGAGAGACTCGATTTCTTGATTCTCCGTTCCTTTTCCCCTTTGTCAAATGTTTCCATTCTATTTCAAACTCTGAATGAATTTGATGACCATCCTGGAGCTGAGCGACTTTTCTGAGTTAGGTAGAGTTTTTTAAAATTCGGCGGTCTTTAGCGCGTAATTAATTAGCTCGGTAGCTGCAGAATAAGTGTCACTTTTGGAACCTCTTTCATCATCACTTTCTTCCATTTTCTTGAAATGTTAAATAAGACATCCATGTGCATTCCATAACTCCGTGTCCGTGCACCCTCTAGCGCTCTTAACGTTAATGCGTAGACACTACAAAACAATTTAGGTCTGATCAGTTTCAGGTCAATTGGGGGGGGGCTGAGAATCGGGCAAGTAAGGTATCTTTTATCTGAACGTTCGACCCAAGGGAAGAATACAGTAGTCCAACTACTTAGGTACTCACGGTTCCAAAGTGAGGACTTTGTTTAACGTTTTGCAGCCGGGTTCTGATTGCAAATACCGCAATCAGTCCGTCCACCGCCGCTGTTCTTTCACCGCTGCCGTCCGTTTTACCGCCTGTTGTTGCTGTCGCTACCACTGCTAACACTGTCCTAGTGCCGCTGTGCTATTTTAACATCTAATAATGACAACCTCTATCCCTAACGAATTTTGGTATCTGTTAGAGATCAAGAATTAAAGGCCGAAATCGTCCTCTAGATTGACGTATCGCATAGTACTGGCTACAGGTACTCTGCATCCCGAGGCGTCACCACCGTATAAGCCGTCCTGAGGAGTATTCGCGCCGTTTGGCGAACTAGTGAAGTGAAAGCTCTCAAAGAAGCAATCTCGAGCATCCGTAGCTTTTTGGATCTTTTCTTTCCCCCCTTTCTTGGATCTGCGTCGTTTTTTACGTTGTGGGGGAATTGCAGGTAAACGCTGTACTGGTCACCTTTGTTCGTGCATTCTTTTCTTTCATAGTATTGATTGGTTCATCAGCCTATTAATCGGCCCGAGTAACTATCATCCCATTTCTTCGACAGTTTCTCAGTTTGTCTGCTTTTAAGCCTTTCTGTCTATCTCGAGGGGTTATCCACTCTTTGCAATCAATGTACAGAAACTGAGCTGTCAGTGGTAGTCATCTGCAGTCAATGACAGCCATAGCATATGCAGTCATAGGCAGTCAACTGCAGCCAGTGTACAAATTCAGAACAGTGGTTGACCTCTCGGTCTATCCCCTTGATAGTCGATCGACCTGTCTGCCTGTATGTCCAATCTCTCCTTCTGTTTGCTGCCATAATTGTACATTAACTTAATCTTTTCTTTTTATTACCTATTTAAAAGAGAAATTTTAATATATTTAAGAGCATTTTTAATAATTCCAATTAAATTAAATTACAGCCAAACAAATTTAATTATTTCTACTATTAATATTCATGACGTAACTTTTGAAGTTATATTTCCTTATATTGAAATTATACATCAAGATTTAACTTAGCTTCTCTCTCCGGTAGGTAGGTATATAACTACATCGCAATGCAATTGGTTTCGAGTTGACCTTATAAACTCACTTTGAACTTATAATCAAGATTTAGATAAGCACTACATACAGTTGACTACCGTTTCCCCTAAGTAATAGATACAAAATCAAATGCGCAAAATGTTCACCATTAATTAAATCAAAATATTTACATAATTTAAAAGGTTGCTTTGTGGCCGTAGGTGGCGTGCTTTTTTTGAAAAATCTACCTTTTCTTTTGTGTCCCTAATATTAATGGGCTACTAAAAGTTTTGAGGCACAACTAATATCTGCTTTTAGATTTTCTGCCAGACCTCTTGTGCCCTTAGCAAGAGTTTTCAGTTTATCTGCACTCAAGAAGCCTTCCTGTCTCCTTTTGCCTTTTGGTCGATGATGTAGCCGTCTGTATTCCCCAGTCGCTCTCGGTTTTCTCTGTCTATCCATGTCAACATCCGACTATGTCTACGAATGTCTTCCATTGGGGAGTGTGGTGGACTCCTTCTCACCAATCCCATAAAACTGTCAATTAAGCTACCCGATTATGGCGGTGACCGTGTTTATAAGGCTGGCAGGAGAAGGAAAGCAGTAGAGTGTCCACATGAGTGGAACTCGACGGGATAAACCATCTCAGGTGGGGCTACAGGCGATATCTAAGCATACGATTGGAAGAGCTTCGGTTTAGCGTCTGGAGCTCCGTGAGCTGGCTGGACGTGAGGCCAAGGGGATGTGATTCTCTTCTGTTTGATTGCCCTCCAGTTCATATGCCTAAGTGTCCAGATGTCTGTTCTAGTTAGGGCGTTATAACACTAGGATGCCACCAGGGGGCTACTGGGCGGCGCTTTTCTTAATAATTCATGCGGTCAGGTGGAACTGAGCAACAGGCGCCATATAAGCATATGATTAGAAGAGCTTCGGCTCGGCGTCTGGTGCTCATTGAGGTGGTTGGGCGTGAGGTTAAGTACAGGAGATTTTCTTTCGTTTGACTGTTCTTCAGTTCCTATGCTTGAGTGTCTAAAGATCCGTTCTAATTAGGGCGTTATGACACTAGGATGACACTTAGGGTCTGCTGGACGGCGCTTTTCTTAATAATTCATGCGGTCAGGTGGAACTGAGCAACAGGCGCCATATAAGCATATGATTGGAAGAGCTTCGGCTCGGCGTCTGGTGCTTATTGAGGTGGTTGGGCGTGAGGTTAAGTACAGGTGATTCTCTTTTTCGTTTGACGGTTCTTCAGTTCCTATGCTTGAGTGTCTAAAGATCCGTTCTAATTAGGGCGTTATGACACTGTCCTTCAGTTCTTATGCTTGAGTGTCTAGAAGTATGTTCTAGTTAGAGCGTTATAACACTAGGATGCCACCAGGGGGCTGCTGGACGGCGCTTTTCTTAAGGATTTATTCGTTCAGGTGGAACTGAGCAACAAGCGCTATATAAGCATATGATTGGAAGAGTTTCGGCTCGGCGTCTGGCGCTCCGTGAAGTGGTTGAACGTGAGGCCAAGTGAGGTGATTCTCTTCTATTTTATTGCCCTTCAGTTCATGTGCCTGAGTGCCCAGATGCCTTTTCTAGTTACGGCGATATAATACTAGGATGCCACCAGGGGTCTGCTGCGCGGCGCTTTTCTTAATTATTCATGCGGTCAGGTGAAACTGAGCAACAGGCGCCATATAAGCATATGATTAGAAGAGCTTCGGCTCGGGTCTGGTGTCCATTGAGGTGGTTGGGCGTGAGGTTACGTAGAGGTGATTCTCTTTCGTTTGACTGTTCTTCAGTTCCTATGCTTGAGTGTCTAAAGATCCGTTATAACACTAGAATGGCACCTGGTGTCTGCTGGACGGCGAAGGATTTATGAGTTCAGGTGGAACTGAGCAACAGGTGTCATATAAGCAGATGACTGGAAGAACTTCTGCTCGGAGTCTGGTGCTCCGTGATGTGGTTGGGCGTGAGGTTAAGTAGAGGTGATTCGCTTTCGTTTGAGTGTCTAGAAGTCTGTTCTAGTTAGGGCGTTATAACACTAGGATGCAACCTGTGGTCTTCTAAACACCGCTTTTCTTAAGGATGGGATTCGGGTGGGACTGAGAAACAGGTGTAATATAAAGATATGATTAGAAGAGCTTTGGCTCGGTGTCTGGCGCTCCGTTAGTAGTTGTGCGTGAGGCCAAGGAGAGGCGATTCTCTTTCTTTTGACAGTCCTTCACTAAGATGACACCTGGAGTCTACTGGACGGCGCCTTTTTCTAAGGATTTATGCTATCTCTTCCACACGTTTTTTTAAATTTTTCTTAACCGTTTGGCAGACGTCAATACTGGCTGCTTGTCAAACGCCTTTTCTGGCATTCCTACAATGGCATCTTAGTACGATGCTCTTAGTCTCTTTTTACGCCAGCTTGACTTCCTAGAATACTTATTGTTTTCTTCTACTACTTACTTGCCTAGCTATCTGCTGAACTGTTTGCCGACCGACTTTCTTACTGGTTTGTCAGTATACAGAATCTCCTGTCTAGCTATTTGCCTACTATGCTACGTCATTATCTGTATCTGTATGGCACTCAACAATCTGTTTTTCTATGGATTGTTCTATTTATCTTGTCGCCAGTCTCTCAGTTTATTTGTAATTTTATATGCGCATTGCCTTTTCATCCATTTGTCTTTAATGATTATCCAACACTCTCTAATGTGAGATATTAAAAAAAAAAATTGCTTTTTACTCGGAAAATTTCGCAAAAGATAAAACTTGACTTGAAAAGTATAACTTTGTGAATTATTATCGTGGAAACATTAATTAGCTAATTACGCCGTTACAAAATATTGCTTTAGCCTCGTTTTTTCTATAAATAAAAAAAAAGCTCAACTTTTTCAAATAAATGTCCAACATATTTTTGAAAAGTAAAAATTACTCGAGTAAATATTTAGACGTTTATTGAGTTTATATAAAGTTTATTTGTGGTTGTAGCGTAGGTGTCTTGAATCGCCACCACCGACGGTTATCCTCTTGGGAAAACGAGGATTCCTAGAGATTCGAGTTGACCTCTGCTCACAGTCACCTTCAATTTTACTCCTACATTTTTATTTAGTAGACAGAAAGCGGGTTGTTGCAACAAATGCTCTTTCTTATAAAAAATAAATTGTAAATATTTGACTGTACGTAAAATTATTCCATTTCAACATTCAACAATATCCCATGTTACCTTCCTGTTCCTATAAGGTTGGCGTTAACCAATTTCTATGTTCATTTAGTTCAATCACAATCTGAAAACTTTATGCCCTGGAGATATTAGTTTGGCATGCACTGTATACTTTTAGAGTGAAAAATGGTGTTGAAAATAACTCAGCATTTTAGTTTAAAAGCTTCTCCATTGGAAATATTTCCTGGGATTTAAAAGCTCAAATTTAATTCACCAACTTTTTAATGTTTTTGCTTAAATAAGTGTAAAGTTGATTTTTATATAAACTTTCATTTCCTCTAACTCATTTCTAAACTCGATATTTTTATATTCCGAAACAAAATAACGAAAAAAAAGCCAAAACTTGACAAGCGTTTCATTTTCATGCCTTCAAATTTAAAACAGAGACTTTTTAATTTTTTTTATATTTATTATTCTTTTGTTCTAAGTTACAATGAAATCAAACAAACCACACGTATTATTTGCAAAAATAAAACCGAGTACACTAAAAGTCAATTTCCTAAGTCCACAATATAAATTTTAAATAAACATAAGCCTTCAACTAATTGCTTTTTTGAATAAATATATTGATCGACGTATAATCTGCACACTTTTATTGATTTTATGCTTGAAAAGCTTCATGTGTGCGTAGAGGAAAAGTTTTATGTCAATTTCCTGATAAAACTCAACTTACCAAAATTTATTTTAAATCTTTCTTTAGCTATTTAAAACCGAAAAACTTTTTAAACTTTACCTACTTTCATTTTTATCCGTTTGTACACAAGGAATTTTTGATTTGCGATATGATAGTTAGCACCGTAAAATAAAGTTTCAAAAATGGGGTTGAAATCTCTAGAAAATATTTGACTCCTGAAATGTGGTGAAGGTAACCACAGGTGAGTTTCAAGTGAAAATATACCTCTCCCTTACTGCTCATGTCCCTGAAAAGAAAAAATTTTAAAATTTTGTGCTGGCCTAGTTTAGAAGTGGGAGGGCTCACACGACCGCAGACCCACAGACGCACAAAACGACTTAATACAAAAATAATTAATAATTAAAAAGGGAGGGGGGTGCATATCATCAGTCCCCTAGATAAAACCCTAGATACATTGCATATCTAAAGTGCGTGGGAGACTTCCATGTCCCTCCTCTCTCCAGATATTTCCACTGATAACACTCATAACAGGTATTTAGTAAGTTATAAACTAAGCCTGCACAAATTTTCTTATTTTCAGCACAAAACGGCACAAAATGAGCACAATTAAATGCAATAAAAAAATTACACAAAACGAAAGTAGGGAAAGGCTTGCATGCTCCCTCCCCTCCAGGTACTTAAGCTAGTAACTCCTAACCTAAGTCCTGCAAAAAAAATTTTATTTTCAGCACAAAACGACACAAAACCAACACAATAAAATTTAATAAATTTTTTTTCGCTAATCGAATGTGCGTGGGAGGTTCGCATGTTCCCCCTCTTTAGGTATTTACACTGATAATAACTTATAACAGTTATTGAGGCTAGTAACTTCTAAACTAGGCCAGCACCAACCTTTTTATTTTCAGTAAAAAACGACACAGAAGAGCACAATTAAATGCAATCAAAAATTTCCATAAAACGAAAGTAGAGGGAGGCTTGCATGCCCTCCTCCATCAGGTATTTATACTTATTACTTATAACAGGTGTTTAAGCTAGTAACTTCTAAACTAAGCCTGCACAAATTTTTTTAATTTAGCACAAAAGCACCATAATTAAATTTAATAAAAAATAATTTCGCATATCGAAAGTTCGTGGGAGTTTGCAGGTGACCCCCCCCCCTAGGTATTTACACGGATAACTTATAACACGTATTTAAGCTAGTAACTTCTAAACTACACCTGCACAATTTTTTAATTTTTAGCACAAAACCACCATAAATATAATAAACAAATTTTTCGCATATCAAAAGTGCGTGGGAGTTTGCAGGTGACCCCTCCCCAGGTATTTACACTGATAACTTATAACAGGTATTTAAGCTAGTATGTTCTAAACCAGGCCAGCACCAACCTATTTATTTTCAGCAGAAAACGACAGAGAAGAGCACAATTAAATACAATCAAAAAATTTACATAAAACGAAAGTAGGGGGGGGGGCTTTCATGTCCTCCTCCCCCAGGTATTTACACATATTGCTTATAACAGGTGTTTAAGCTAGTAACTTCTAAACTAAGCCTGCACAATTTTTTTTAATTTAGCTCTAAACGACACAAAACCACCATAATTAAATTTAATAAAGAAAAATTTCCTATATCGAAAGTGCGTGGGAGTTTGCAGGTGACCCCTCTTCAGGTTTTTACACTGATAACTTATAACAGGTATTTAAGCTAGTGACTTCTAAACTAGGCCTGCACAATTTTTTTTAATTTAGCACTAAACGACACAAAACCACCATAATTAAATTTAATAAAGAAAAATTTTCCATATCGAAAGTGCGTGGGAGTTTGCAGGTGACCCCTTCCCAGGTATTTACACTGATAACTTATAACAGGTATTTAAGCTAGTGACTTCTAAACTAGGCCTGCACAATTTTTTTTAATTTAGCACTAAACGACACAAAACCACCATAATTAAATTTAATAAAGAAAAATTTTCCATATCGAAAGTGCGTGGGAGTTTGCAGGTGACCCCTTCCCAGGTATTTACACTGATAACTTATAACAGGTATTTAAGCTAGTATGTTCTAAACCAGGCCAGCACCAACCTATTTATTTTCAGCAGAAAACGACAGAGATGAGCACAATTAAATACAATCAAAAAATTTACACAAAACGAAAGTAGGGGGAGGCTTTCATGTCCTCCTCCCCCAGGTATTTACACTTATTATATTACTTATAACAGGTGATTAAGCTAGTAACTTCTAAACGAAGCCTGAACAAATTTTTTTAATTTAGCACTAAACGACAAAAAACTATCATAATTAAATATAATAAAGAAAAATTTCGCATATCGAAAGTGCGTGGGAGTTTGCAGGTGACCCCTCCACAGGTATTTACACTGATAACTTATAACAGGTATTTAAGCTAGTATCTTCTAAACCAGGCCAGCACCAACCTACTTATTTTCAGCAGGAAACGACAGAGAAGAGCACAATTAAATGCAATCAAAAAATTTACACAAAACGAAAGTAGGGGGAGGCTTTCATGTCCTCCTCCCCCACGTATTTACACTTATTACTTATAACAGGTGTTTAAGCTAGTAACTTCTAAACTAAGACTGCACAATTTTTTTTAATTTAGCACAAAACTACACAAAACCACCATAATTAAATATAATAAATAAATTTTTCGCATATCGAAAGTGCGTGGGAGTTTGCAGGTGACCCCTCCCCAGGTATTTACAGTGATAACTTATAACAGGTATTTAAGCTAGTAACTTCTAAACTAGGCCAGCACAAACCTTTTCATTTTCAGCAGAAAACATCATAAAAGAGCACAAATAAATGCAATAAAAAAATTTCACGAAACTAATGTAGGGGTAGGCTTGCATGTCACCCCCTTCAGGTATTTACACTTATAAATTATAACAGGTATTTAAGCTAGTAATTTCTAAACTAGGCCAGCACAAACCTTTTCATTTTGAGCAGAAAACATCACAAAAGAGCACAATTAAATGGAATAAAAAAATTTCACGAAACTAATGTAGGGGGAGGCTTGCATGTCACCCCCTTCAGGTATTTACACTTATAACTTATAACAGGTATTTAAGCTAGTAACTTATATACTAAGCCTGCGCAATTTTATTTTTATTTTCTTTTATTTTCAGCACAAAACCACAGAAGAAAGCACAATTCAATTCATTTAAAAAAAATTTAAAAATCGATTGGGGGGAGGGGAGGTCGCATGTCATCAGCCCTCTAAGTAGTAACATTTAGCTGTTAAACTAGGCCAGCACCTTTTTTTTTATTTTCAGCACAAAGCGACACAAAAGAGCACGATTCAATTCAGTAAAAAAATTGGTTTCGATAATCGAAAAGGTGTGGAGTGTGGAGGCTTGCACTTGCTCGTCATCAGCAACTTATAACTGCTAAACTAGGCCAGCACAAACTTTTTTATTTTCAGAAATCGAAAGTGGGGAGCTAGGAACATGGACACCTTCTCTTCTCTCTGTGTTTTCATTAGAGATGCCCACATTTATGACTAATTCTAGTTTTAGCTCTGCCTAACTTTATGAAGAGTATATTTTCATAACGAGATGCCAGTGCAGTTAATACCACCACCAATAAACTATCAAGTCCTTGAGTGGAGCAAAATAAGGCAATGCCTAAATAAAGGTTAAATCAGGCGAGAATATCAGGGTCGTATTGATTTAAATAAAATTCCTAATAGGGTTGTAATCGTTCAAAAATACCAGAAACTTAATAAGGGTGAAATCATGATAGAATACCAGGGCCGGACTTGTTTCAGTAACGCTTTCCTCAAAGAAAAAAAAATAAGGCAAGAATATCAGATCATCTGCTCATGTTAGTTGATTTATTTTTTTCCCCTCCGAAATGAAATATTCAACTTTCTATCAGTATTTCTTGTGAAAACTCCGGAAACATTATTTTCAGATAACTAATCACGAGAAGAGAAAAACAAATAAAACAAGACAAAATTATTTTAGTGTTCAAAATCGTTTTCCCTTTATACATATATAAATTTTTTTTACAAATCGCCCTCTTTATTATTTCGTTCATGTGTAAACACATCTTTAGAATGCAAAGTTAACCTGAGCATAAAATGTATTTCTTTATTTCAATCCCCATTTTACAACTGAAAGCAATAGCAATAAATAAAACAACTTTATTGTTCCACTTTTATTATGCCCTCTTTTCTCTACAAATAATAAAACTTTTCTTTTTCCATGTACAAAACTATAATAAATGAACAAAAATTAGCTGAAAATTGAGCAGAATAAAATATTTTTGAATATTATTAAAAAAATAAAATTTAACTCAAATCTTGATTATCGTTGTACTCGAAACAACAATAAAGTTAAATTGAATTCTTTACAAAGTTAGGTTATAAACGTACTATAGAGCAGAGAGCGAGTATGTTAAGGTATATCAGTTAATTTGATATAAATTTCATTTTATGGATACTAAACATTTAATAAAGGTTCATATTGTACAACGTAACAGTGCTTTAAACTTCATATGAAATAAGTGACAATAGAATAAGCGCGCGAGTTCAAATAATATGTGTTCAACAGGCTACTTTTGTTCTTATAATTTTCCATTTAAATTATTTAAATTACAAAAGTTTAAACTAAGTCGTTATTATATGGTTGAGATATTTAGTTTTGTGTGGCGCTACTGAATTCTCATCTTGTGGCTGAGAAAGTTGTCGTTTTGAGGGTGCTAGTAGTCGTCCATCGTAAGGGAACAAACTCCATTAACAAACGAGTAAAGAAGTTGGCGCGTGAAGTTGTAAGGTCTCCGGGGACCCCTTTTGGCCTATCCTCCACCTCTTCCTTCTCCTCTTAGACTTTAAAAGAATGAGGGATTAGATTACTATCCCATATCTGATGCATAACCTCAACTTGACGACTTTATCTCCCTTCATACACGTACATTACGTAATAAAATATTCATTTTCCCTTTTCATTATTCGACCGACTTGAGCTTTATAAAAATAAACTGATTTTCAATAGAAAAATTTTTCTAAAGAAATTTAAATTTTGTGTGAAGAATAATTTTTTACTGTTGTACTTTCAAGTTATTACTCCAGATATAAGTATAGTGGGTGCTTTTTAAAAGCTCTAATAAATTTAGTGGTGATTTATAGAACTAAAATTAGGCCTATTGAGTCCAATTAATCTATATAGAAAAAGACGCTCTTGGGAATTTCAAGCTTTTCAAAGTGATAAATGTTTATTTCATTCTTTTATTCGATTCGCAAAACTATTTAAAAAAATGTGATTTTCTCAAAAAGAATCAAATTCTCGCCACTTTTTTACAAGAGACCCTTAAATATTAAAAACATTTAAATTAAAACCCTTTTAGATCTCCAAGCGGAGTCACTTGGATGTCCCACATGTTATTATTTTGCTTTAACTTTTTTTCATATAATTTAGAAACCCCTAGCTATTTGCTAATTTAAACGTGTCAAATATTCGAATTTAGCAAAATTCTCCACTCCTGCACTAACCTATAATAATAAAAAGCACATGTCTTATCTTAAGGGATGCGCAGTAAGGTCCGAAAGAGATAGAAAGATAAACATAGAGAGCGGGGTTAGTGAGGGGGGAGGAGAGGATAGAAAAAAGTCTAGAAACGGGGGAGACAGACAGAGAAAGGGGGAAGACAACACTCAATTTCGACAACCATCATACTGAAGTCGCTCCAGGAAGGTTGATTGAAGGGCGAAGCTCCTAAAGAGGGGGGAGACAGAAAGAGGTAGAGAGAAAGAGTGTAATGAAGAGAGGTAGACAGAATCATCTGTTATTCCATCTGTCATATCATTCAACGGCATCTGTAGGCAATAAAACGTAATACTGAAAAATTGAGTTGAGCAGTAAATATCCAAGATTTTTACAGCTTTCAAATCGAGTTGATTCCTTAACAGAGGTGCCAATAAAATATAAAATAATAAAATTTTATTTGAATGAAAATTAAAATGCTATTTCTCGTCTAAAAAATTTTTTCATGTCGAGTTAAATTTACAAAATAAAAGAAAAACAAAGATTGATATTTGAATAAGAGTAGTGAACTTAAATGTGGCATAAACAAACATACAGAAAGAAAGGTAAACTCTTGTGGGTGAGACACTTTCAAAATTGACTTCCTTTATGTTTCCATTTCAACAATGTCACGTTATTATTTTCCAGTTGGCAGTTTTTGTTGTTTTATAAAAGTAGAAACTTGAAACGATCAGTTTTCAGCATGAAAGGATAGACATTGCAAAAGTATATTATTTTGTAAACGACACCCAGTTAAAAAAAAATTAAAAAGAAAAATATTTGGTTGTAAGGCAGCATAGCATACGAGGGTTATCTTTTTACTAAATTTCCATGAGTTAAGGGTAGCTACAAGAGTGATGAATTTAAATTTACAATTTTTTTTTAAATTTTTAATAACACTAAAGTCACGTACATTCTTATGATGTTTGTCTATTCAGTCGCTTTTCCGATTAAGGTACTTGTCATAACGCACACAAGCTAGAGGGAACTTTTAACATCTATAGTGTAACTTTTATAGGGCATCTTTTACATGAAATCTTGTAGAGGAATTTTTCTACAGGGACATTTTCTCTATAGAGAATATATTATAAAAAATCTTCTACAGGACGTCTTCTATATGGAACTTTTTATAGTGAAACTCCTACAGGGCACTGTCAACCTATAATATGAAATTTTCTAAAGGAAACCTTCTACAGAGCACCTTTAAAATGAAACTTTTTAGAGAAAACCATCTACAGGGCATTTTCTACATGGAACTTTCCTAAAGACATCTTTAGTAAGGAACTTTCTACAGGACACCTTCGATATGAAACTTTAGAAAAAAACGTTTACAGAGCATTGGAATTTTCTGCAGGGCATGTTTTGTATGTGCGCACCTTCGATATGAGAGAAAACCTTTTACAGGATATTTGCTAGATGGAACTTTCCACAGGGCATCTTTAATATCGAACTGGAACTTTCCACAGGGCATCTTTAGTATGAAATTTTCTATAGGACGTTTTAGAACTTTTTAGAAAAGAAAAACTTTTACAGGGACTTTTCTGTAAGAAACTTACAACAGGGCATCTTTAGTATGAAACTTTCTATAAGACAGCTTCATTATAAAACCTTTTTAGAGAAAAACATTTATAGGGTATTTTCTACATAGAACTTTCCACAGGGTGTCTTTTGAGTATGAAACTTTCTATAGGGCACCTTCATATGAAACATTTTTAGAGAAAAACATTTACAGGGCATTTTCTATATGGAACTTTCTACTGTGCACATTCGATATGAAACTTTTTACAGAAAACCTTCTACAGCGTATTTTTTACATGCAACTTTCTACAGGGCATTTGTTGTATGTTATTTTATACTGGGCACTTTCGATATGAAATTTTTTAGAGAAAAATTTATACAGGACATTTTCTACATGGAACTTTCTTCTGGACATTTTTTGTACTCTCTATAGGAAAAATTCTACAGGGAACCTTCGATATAAAATGTTCTAGAAATTCAAGAGAAAATTTTCTACAGAATATTTTTAACATGGAATTTTCTACAGAGCGTTAACTTTTCCTATGGAACTTTCTACAGGACACCTTCAATATGCAACTTTTTAGAAAAAAGAACGTTCACAGGGCACATGGAACTTTCTTCAGAGCATTTCTTGTTCATTATTTTCTACTGGGCATCTTCGATTATGAAACTTTTTAGAGAAAATTTTTACAGGGTATTTTCTACATAGTACTTTCCACATGGAATTTTCCACAAAGCATTTAAGCAAAAACCATATACAGGGCATTTTTTAAATGGAACACTCTACTGGGCGTTTTTTGTACATAACTTTCGACAGGAAACATTCTACGGGGAACCTTCGATATAACACTTTTTTGAGAAAATTTTCTACAGGTCATTTTCTGTATGTAACTTTCTACAGGGTACCTTCGATACGTAACTTTCTACAGGGCACTTTCGATATCAAATTTTTTAGAGAAAATTTTCTACAAGGTGTTTTCTACATGAAACTTTCTACAGAGCATTAATTTTTCCTATGGAACTTTCTACAGTACACCTTCGACATGCAATTTTTTATAAAAAGAAACGTTTACAGGGCATATTGTACATAGAACTTTCGACGGAGCTTTTTTGTATATTATTTTCTAGTGAGCATCTTTGATATGAAACTTTTCAAAGAAAATCTTTTACAGGGTATTTTCTACATGGAACTTTCCACAAAGCATTTAAGGAAAAAATCGTATACAGGGTATTTTTTACATGGAACTTTCTACTGGGCGTTTTTAGTACGTATCTTTCTACAGGAAACATTTTACCTTCGAAATAACACCTTTTTAGAGAAAATTTTCTACAGAGCATTTTCTATATCTAACTTTCCACATTTTCTGTATTAAAGTTTCTACAGGGTACCTTCGATATAAAATTTTTTGAGAAAATTTTCTACAGGATATTTTCTACATGAGACTTTCTACAGAACAATAAGTTTTCCTATGGAACTTTCTACAGGACACCTTCGATATGTAACTTAAAAAAAACGTTTACAGGGCATATTGTATATGAAACTTTCTCCAGGCATTTTTTGTATACTATTTTCTACTGAGCATCTTCTATATGAAACTTTTTAGAGAGAATCTTTTACAGGGTATTTTCAACATGGAACTTTCCACAAAGCATTTAAGAAAAAACAGTATACAGGGCATTTTCTACTGGACGTTTTTTGTACGTAACTTTCTACAGGAAACATTTTACAGCGAACCTTCGATATAACACTTTTTTGAGAAAATTTTCTACAGGGCATTTTCTGTATCTAACTTTCTACAAGACACCTTTGATATAATTTTTTGTAGAGAAAATTTTCTACATGGAACTTTCTACAGAGCATTCGTTTCTCCTATGGAGCTTTCTAGAGGGCACCTTCGATACGAAACATTTTAGAGAAAACCTACAGATCTACAGGGCACTTTTCTGCATGTACTTTCTACAGGGCATTTTTCTAAAGACTTTCTACAGGAAAACTTCTATATGGGGAAACCACAATGTCTTTTTAGGAAAAGTGCACTAACTACGAGAGCGACCAGATGAAGATATGAAGAAACTACAAAAGAATGTATGTAACATCTCTGTATATTAAATTTTTTATCAGTCTTTTCAGAATTAAAAAAAAATAGGTATCTCTCGTATAAAAATTTTCCTTTTCATAAAAAAAGACGCATAGCCTTGATATACGAAAAAAAAGAAGTTAGCAAAGGTGCTTTTGCGAGCACAAAGTTTTGTATTTAATGCAGTTATGTCTTTGAAAGCTTTCGAGAAGCTTTTGGTTTTTCACATATTATTGTAATATTCGTTTTCTTTCAAACAAATGTAAAAGGACGATTATTCTATTAACCTCCCTTCTTGCTCCGCGTAATTCTACTTTAAAATAAGATAAAAGAAATATCGATTCTCATTTCGTAAGTAAAAACTTGAAAGTGTTGTCGTTTTCTTGACAAATTATATTATTTTGGTATTTCAGAAGCTTAAAACTATTTCGACGAAAATGTAATCTGACATGTGTCAACGTCAGACGCTTGGAGTAAATTAAATCTATTTTCCAAGACGAAGAAACAAGAGTGGCAACGTGTTTAAATTGTATCGTATAAAAAAGATTAAATTATTAATACTTTTATGTATTTTTTTTTAATTTATAAAATTAACAATGAGCATGATTTTTTAACAAATGAGAAACATTAATCACAATTTGTTATGGCGTAAATAAAACGAGGTAAAAAATGTCTCTTTGTGAACACTTCTTTTGAAAAACGTGATCACTTAAAATCGAATAGAAATGCGCTTTATATTACATAAGTCAAGCTGTCAGTCTCAGTAAGCACAATAAGGTTATAAAATATGCTCAATATTCCCATGCATTTATTTTTCTTAAAGAAATGACGTCAGCAGTTACATCAAAAACTCGTAAAAAAATCACAGGAAATATTTACTATCTACTCTTCTGAATCTAAAGAGGGTAAAATAATGAATATCTCATTAGGTTGAGTATCGAACATATTTATGGGGTGGTTTATAAAACTATGTAAATTTTTTTACGGAATGGGATGTTTTAGAAAATCGATTTTCCTCCTTTGCATTTGAAAAGAAAACTTCAATTCACTTATTGCGATGAATAAGTGTTAGATGCATACAATGCAGCAAGAAACTTATTTTTTAAAAAATAATTGGGGGTGATTTATAAGAAAAAGTAGTTGAACAAATATCTGCTGGATAGAAAATTGAATTCAATTCAATAAAGTTTATTGTTCAAAAGCAGATATAAGTAGAAGAAAGCAGTAATTGACAACAGTCCTAGGAATAAAAAATCAGATCGTATAATAACAAAGTAAAATTAAAACATATAATCTCATGGATATTGAAAGGAAGAGTTTGGAACGGTCACCTCCACAGGGCACATACGTAACATTCCACTAATGAACGTGATACGAAAATTCGAAGCCTTTCCTAAAAGAGGCCCAGGAAAGCTACCTAAATGATCGATGAGTGGAAAATTGACAGTCATTCCAAAAGATATTCCTTGAGGACATCAAGAAAACTATGGAGTAGCCTTCACAAAATATTTAAAAGGAAAAGAAGACGAAGATCAAAATTGAGCTTGCTTTAGGTTGCTGAAACCGATAAGAGAATGGAATCGTGTTCACTAGCTCAATCAATCAATATGAGAAACCAGACTGTCTTAAAGCATCATACAGCCTTTAAAGTCTCGAGTATGACGGAAAATGGCTCGCTGTCTACCGGCAATTAATAGGCAAGAGGATTGTCGTAACGTTAAAAATTAGTAAGCAAAGTCAAGAGGATGTTTGTATGGATTTGTTCTTTTCAGTTCAGAAAATCACCGAAATGTTTCACGTCATAAATAATTAGTGAGAGAGGATGGTGTTCGTTTGGAACGACATCAGTGTCATTGTAAAAACAGGCCTTAAGAATGGGGTTAAGGTTGAGTGAATGAAGACTTAAAAATTCGTAAAAGTTATAAAAGAAGATCGATTGCAAGATGGGAAGACGATCTAAGGGAAAAGACGACTATAAATAATAAAGGTGTCATCTCATCTCTCATCCCATCTGTCATCTCATCTGTCATCTTATCTGTACATACCTACATGTATCTTCTCATTTCATCTGTCAATCTCTTCAACATCACATCGCATCTATCGATCTAATCTGCCATCTCATTTCATCTGTCATCAGTCTCATCTGTCAATCTCATCTGCCACTCATCTGTAAATCTCTTCTACCATCTCAACTGTTAGTCTCATCTGTTATATAATCTCATCTGTCATCCCGTTTTATGTGTCAGTCTTATCTGTAAGTCTCATCTGTTATATCATTTAATCTATCAATCTCATCTGTCATATCAATTCATCTATCATTTCATCTGTCATACCATCTGTCATCTCATATGTAATCACACTTATAATCTCATCTGTCAATTTCTTCTGCATCTCATCTCATCTATCAATCTCATCTGTCACCTCTTCTCATATGTTAATTTCATCTGTCATCTCATCTGTAAATCTCTTCTACCATATCATCTGTTATTTCATCTCATTTTATATATCAATCTTATCTGTAAGTTACATCTGTCATATCAATTAATCTATCCAATCTCATATCAACTCATCTATCAATCTCATCTGTCATATCAGTTCAGAAATCAATCTCATCTGTAATTACTGGTATTATCTCATCTCATCTATCAATTTCTTCTGCATCTCATCTTATCTAATAATCTCATCTGTCACTTCTTCTCATCCGTTATTATAATCTATTATCTCATTTTATCTGTCATGAGTCTCATCTATCAATTTCATCTGCCAACTCATCTGCCAATCTCTTCTACTATCTCATCTGTTAGTATTATCTGTTATTTCATCTCATCTCATCTCATTTTATATGTCAATCCCATCTGTAAGTTGCATCTGTCATGTCATTTAATCTATCAATCTCATATAAGTCATATCAATTCATCTATCAATCTCCCCTGTCATCTCATATGTAAGTCTTATCCGTCATCTCATTTTAACAGTCATTAGTCTCATCTGTGAATTTCATCTACCATCTCTTCTGTCACTTCTTCTCATCGGTTAATCTCATCTGTCATCTCTTTTCATTTGTCATCAGTCTAATCTGTCTTTTAATCTATTAGTCACATCTGTTATTTCTTCACATCTGTCATCTCATTTTATTATCAGTCTTATCTGTAAGTCTCATCTTTCATCTCTTCTACCATCTCATCTGTTATTTCATCTCACCCGTCATCCCATTTTGTGTGTCAGTATTATCTGTAAGTCTCATCTGTCATATAATTTAATCTAGCAATCTCATCTCATCTGTCATATTAATTCTTCTATCAATCTCACCTGTCATATTAATTCTTCTATCAATCTCATCTGTCATATCAATTCATCTATCAATATCATCTGTCATCTCATTCTATCTACCATATCATCTAATCTGTCATATTACCATCCCTGACATTGACATATAGTGATAGATCCCTCCACCGAGTGATATTGACATATTATGTTGTACAGCCCTCTCTTTCTCTTTTTGTCTATATCTCCTCTAAAGGTCCTCTTTCGGACTTGACTGCGCATTCCCTGTGACACTGTGTTTTTATTATAAGATTATTGTCACAATATCCGTCAAACAAATTACCGTGTAGATGTCCTGACTGGTCCTGTCAGCAGTATTGTGACTGGTATAGTTTCTTTCCTAAAGATCGGTTCTAACGATGAACACTTAGCTGTCCCGACAGTCACTTCCAAAAAACGTAAACTGTTTGACACTTTGCTCTAGAATAAATGGAAATGCTCAAGTCACATCGTCGTTACCAAATGGGTATCTAAAGTTTGTACTCACACTAGAATTCAATTTATCTGCATAGATTCCGGTGCCAGATGTGCAAGTGCCTTGTATTTTAAATGCAGACTATTTTGAATTTTTTCTCTAATAGGTTCAACGAAGAGGTGTTTAGCTATTAAGAATTAAAATTCCACATCCAATTCAGAACGAGTAAAGTGGATCGGGTGTTAAAACATTAGGTACTGTTTGTATGCCACTTGGCTCTCTTTAGAGTCAAACGAAATTAGAATAATTATGAGTTTCATTTGGCTAGTTTTATAACCTCAAATCCATTACGACACTAATGTGTTCAAATTCGTATTTTCATAAAGTTTTAACATATTATGAGAAGGCGACTAGAAATAAACGTGATTTTTATGTAAAATCAACTTTGATATAACAAATTTTTGGCATTTACAAAAGTTGAAATTAAATGAATGAGTAAGCAATTCTATGCCAAATTTCCAACTCTGCATAATAAAACCATAATTTTATAAAAAAAATATATAAAAAAAGTGAAATGAATTTTTAAAAAAGAAAGTTTTTGAGAAAAAAATGTTTTATAGGATTTCTATTAAATTTCAAAGGTATAAAGTAGTGGTGTATAAGGTAAATATCGGATATTTTGTAAAGTTGATGATATATGTTTGGAAAATCATTTTTGTATATCATATCTAAGAAGACGTACATTTCCTGCAAAACTGTAGCAAAACAACAATAAATCAAACAATTTGCTCCAAATTTACCCTTCAAAATCGCTTGGGCGCTTCGACGCACACGTACTAAGAGATAGATCACGTTTTTCAACGACGCGCGTGCCGCCCGCGGCCAGCGCAACAGCTAACTTTGTAAACAATATCGGATAAATTAAAAAGAAAAACTTTTTCAAGATGAAAAGCTCATGACGCGTCTGTAAAACAAAATTATTCATCTTTCCATTGTTACAACATCCCTTACAAATTTTTAAACATGCAAGCGAGCAACAACATTTAATATTAAACCAAGTAGAAAGTTATTAAAAATTATTTCTTTTCAAAAAGATGTCACATTAATTTTTTGTTTGTTAGCAAACGTTCATTATCTCAGATTGATTACTTAAGAAGATTTTATTTTGAACTTGATACCAATTAAAAGTTATGAGCAAAGTCTTTTATTTACAGGAAGAAACTTTAGCGCCCTTGTCGTTAAACAAACTTCGGGGTTTACTTAATACGAATTGCAAATATTTTACATAGCGCCATTATTAAAAAACTTTGTGTCTTTTTCTAACTTGTCACTTTAATAAAAGAATATGCGCGAAAAAAGTCTTTTTAAGAGGGAAAAAAATTTTCTTCCTCCTTTCGTTTTTAGCGCCACTTTCCTTTTTCATCTCCCGTTTTATTTGAAAGGGTTTTGTTTATAAAGCAATTGTCATGAAATGAATAATAAAATTTGTAATGTTTCAAATTGGGAAACTTCTCTTGTACATAAATAAAATATAAGTTGGTTAACCAAAGTGCTTTATACTAACTTGGTTAGTTTGGGTTTTGTGTTTTACTAAAGTCCGGTGTTTATTAAATTTATAAAACAAAGTTTTATTTCGAAATAAAAATCAAAAGGGACAAAATTTTAGGGTTGTTTACTTTTCTTGCTTTTCCCACCAACTATTTACCTCTATCTGTGCACACTTTGTTACAAACGTTTTATTTATCTTCACTTTACAACGTAGAAACAAAATCTTTTTGAACTTCAATTAAATTTCCATTTTCACTTTACGAATGAATAATTAAAGGATTTAATAATAAAGCAAAGCTACTACTGTGTTAGTGTGGTCACTTGAAACGAATTTCTAATAAATAATAAAATGGCTTAAAAATATGCGAATATAGAAGAAAAACAGATGGGGTGAAAATGTCAAGGACGGAAAAAAACTAAAAATTTTATTTGAAGACTCTCACTAAACAAACTTCACAGTGGGGTAATACAGCCTCGTTCAAAAGCTAAAACCTACATACTACAAGGTAAATAGTCCACAATTCAACATAATTAACTTGACCTCAAGTTTCTTTAGGAGTCCAAATCATGGGAAGTTTTAAACCGTTTCAATGAAACTGTGGGTACAACTAGTATCAATAAAATTGTCTTTTCTGCAATAAAAACCTTATAAGACCTGTAATCATTTTCAAATTTTTATTTATAATTTAAATGAAATTAAAACTCCAAAAAAATTAAATATGAAAATTTGCAAAAATGCATCGCAAATGTATACTGAATAGATCAGTAAAATTACCTTATTAGTCAAGTCTAAAAAGGAATTTTAGACGACATGGAAGAGGGTGACATTTTTTTTTCAGTGTTTTTGGAGTAGTTGGAAGAGAAATGCTAAAAGTCTCCTGTTCTAGCTATATGGCTAAGGGAGGGAAAAGTCCAGTTTTTGGGATTTTTGCTTATAGGTATCTCGAAAACGATGGGTCGATTTTTTATAAATTGTTAATTTATAAAAAAAAATTGCCTTACATCGGATTGGATAGCTAGTGGGAGGGCTGGCTTTCAGCCAGCTTACACTTAGGCCACTTGATTGGGCCTATTGTGTTACCTCTCTAGAGGCGCCTCCTTTCCCGTCACTCTTCGAGCCATCCCAACTTTAAGATGAACTCGAGCAGCTTGGCGGGTGGAGTGTCTCTGATTCTGACTCCTCATCGTCTCTGGAGACCTGAACGCCAAGCATCGCGCTTGGAACAGCTTGAGGGCGAACTCCAACGGAAACGCCCTAGACATCACCAACAACTTACTAGTCATCGGACCCGACCGACCAATCCACTACGGAGCCGTGTGGAGGCCAGACGTCTTGGATATCTCGATCGTTAAGGACATCCGACTTGATGCTCATCGGCGAAGACATTACCCAGGAGCCAGCAATGTACACCAAAACCAACTGGGCAGCGTACAACTGGAACTTGCAACAAACCGTCGGCCCGGTACCGGTTATCCGCAACATCAGGGAAGTAGATTCTTATGTTGACAGGTTGACATCCTACATTCAAGCAACATCCGTCGAGCGACTACCACCCACTTCGTCGAGCACTCCAATTCCACTCCACGACTAATCCGCGACCTCAACACCGAGAGAAACCGGGCGCGGCGCAGATAGCAACGCATCCAACACTCAGACGATAAAAGAGAATGGAATCGCTTGATCTTCGAAGTGAAAAGCGCCCTGCGTGAAAAAAGAAACGAAGAACGGCAACTTCACCTCGCCTCGCTCAACACCCAGGACAACTCACTTTGGAAAATCCAGAAGGCAGTCAGGAAGAAGAGAGCACCCATTCCTCCGAACCACGGTACCCAAGGCTTGGTCTACTCCAACTGAGACAAAACCGAAGCATTTGCAGACAACCTAGAGCGCCAATGCATTCCGTTGGAGGCATTCCGTTGGCATCCCTCCAGCCAGTCCGCTCGAAATCAGGACCCTCACCAAGAGGACAAAACCCAAGCTCCTGATCACGACGGCATATCTAACCAAGCTATATGTAACCTTCCTCCTTTAGCTGTCTTTTAGTTTGGTTATGTACGATTATTAACGCTATCCTCCGTTTGCAGCACTTTCTGAAGAAATGGAAAGCCCTCGATGTCATCGTAATAATCCCCAAACCCGGAGGGAACCGCACCTTCCTCCAAGATTATCGCCCGATCAGTCTACTGCCTACCATGAGCAAGATCGCCGTAAAGGTCATCCTATCCCGCTTGAGACAACACACAGAAGACGGACATGTCATCCAGGACGAACAATATGGCTTCCGACTAGCTCACTCTACTGTCCACCAAACCGTCTGTCTAGTCGAGTTCGTCGCCGAAGCATGACTTGCATCACTACTATATCCGCTTTTTTCAGGTATAACGATAGACCTCCGGAACAAGCTGCTTCTCTACAAGAACGTCATTCGACTCATCATGACGTACGTTGCACCAGCCTGGGGCTACGCGGCACCGTTCAACATCAAGAAGATACAGACCATTCAAAACAAGATCGTGAGGACCATCGTCAACGCACCATGGTTCATCAGTAACAGCAACCCTCAACGGGACCTACAGATGATCAACGTCTAGGATTTTATCCGAGAAGCAGCTTCCAAGTTCCACGAAACAACACTAGACCACGACAACCTTACCATCCGAGGACTATGGGAATACAACATCAAGGAGTCTAGGCTTCGGAAGAGATCCATGTTGGTTTTTGATCGAGCCTAAGAACCTCGCTACCGTCACCATAACAGACTAACGTTTATCGTCAGTGAATTTGGTCACATTTCACAACACTTTATTTATTTCTTTTCTGAAGGTTCTTTTCTTATTGTAAAAGGAAGGGCTGAAGTGCTAGAGGCTGACATTTGACAAAAAAGGTGTGACTCGATTTTTTTTAATAATCAATGGTTTTTGCAAGCGGATATCTCAAAAACTATAAGAAATATAGTAAAAATTAATAGATACGATCTTGTAGAAAATTTGATAAGCTTTAATTTTGCTAACAATAATTTATTCCCTAAGACCCACCGTTTTCTAGATATAAGCGAAAATTAAAAACAAATGGGTCCTTTCTGCTCCTTAGCCTCAATAACTATAACCGGGGATATTTTAGTATTTTTCCTTCCTAACTACTCTTCTACCCTCTTCCATGTTCTATACACCTCTTTTTTGGAAGTTTTCTGTACGATATCTGTAGTAAAAAATAGGAAAAGCTGTAATTTTAATAATAGTTATGATTAGGGCTGAGAATTATATGCGCTAAAAATGTTCAAAATATGCTGCATATATGCTGTTAAATATAGCGGAAATATGCTGTATATTTTCCAATATATGCTCTAAAAAACTGCATAACAACACAAATATTTTACAAATTATCATTTTTAAGAAAATGACACTGAAATACTGAAACTTTATTGTTTATTCCTACTTATTCATGTTTATTTTGTATACTCTGAAGACGTAAAACTACAATTTTTTGGAACGAAAATTTGTTATTTTAAAAAATTTGATAATTTGTTATTTAATTATTATCTACCGAAAATTAAAAATTATATATTTTTTTGGCAAAATATGCCGATATATGCACTAAAAAGAAAAATATGCACAAAATTGTATAAACGTGAAAATATATGCACCATTTTTTGTCAAAATATGCCGATATATGCACTAAAAAGGAAAATATGCCAATATGTATAAAAATGGAAAAATATGCAAATATATGCACTATAAAATTTGGTGAAGTTATCATAATTAGCTTAATTTGTCAAGATATTTTTATTTCAATATGCTGCATATCAGCAAACAATATATGCAATTCCATATAATTCTCAGCCCTAGTTATGATGGCTACAACTGTCCTGTGGTAGAACCTTTGAAAGGAACTTGTGTTATGAGTTGCATACTTTAAGGACATTTAAAAATAAACCATCAAGCGTTTGAAAGTAGCCTTAAAAGTGAGAAGACAGCTAACTTTTACAACACTTTGTGGCCTCTTTAATCAAGAAAAACATATAACGTGGAGGGTTAAAAATACATTTTTACAACTTTTCTGCACATTTCATTACGTTTATCAAGCAAAATAACACGGTAGTAAATAATTATTAAAAGTTCATAAAGATTTAACGTTTAATAAATGTTTATGTATTTTTCTTCTCTCGTAAAAGGTAAAAATTTAATTTAAACAAGTAAAAATCTGTGATGATAATAAAACGACAGAAGGCAATTCACCATACTATTTTGTTTTATGTGTTGCTATATAGGTTACTAGATTGGATATAAAATATTTCATGAGCATTGCGGTATGAAATTTACTGTAGCGACCCAATAAGCGTACTAGCGAAATACGTTTTCAAAACAAAACACTTAAAAAATAACATTAAGTAAAATATTTAATAAACGTGGTAGTAGATACAGTGGGTCCCCGGATGGAGTTGTCGAGAATAAAAAAATTATTTTTTTAATCTCAGAGAATTATTATTTGTTTGATGATGTTTTTGCATATTTGGGAGGGTTTGAAAGCAAGCGAAACTTCTTTTAGAAAACAAAATTATATAAGAAATCAGAAATTTTTTTTGCCTCATGGCAACCTTATCCTGTTGTACACTGTTCATTAAAATCACGCACTTTTCAACTGTAAAGCCACTTTCTACTTAATAAATTCATGGATTCTAGATTATTAGTGGAGGGGGGGCAAGCTCACAGCACTTAGGCCACTTGTTTGTGCCTATTGTACAACCTGCAAGCAACCTCTCCAGGCCCATCATGTCTCAAGCTATCCCACTTTTAGGATGTACTTCGGAACTCTGGCGGGAGGAGTAGCGCTTATTCTGGTCATGTCGAGCCAGAAGTCCCCTATCACGGATCCTCTTGCAGAAGCTGGAGCTGGACACTAACAAAGCACGTGTTCAGCGGTCTCGTCTTCGTGATCGCATGCTCGACATCTGGGATTATCTACTGTTCTCAGTGTGTGAAGATGCTTATTTATCCCACAGTGTCCCGTGACTATCCCTGCAATTTATTGTTTGTAGATTAACTCGGGTCAGCTTAAGGCAATAGTTTGCTAGCTTTCTGGAGGGAGCTGGTATGGAGTTTTTGCTCTGGCGATAGCTTACATTATTTGTCCATCTTGTAGTGTGCGTTTAATGAGTATGGTTCTTTAGGAGGGTATCGACAGTTTTTAGGGCTGGTTTTATTATTGGTTCAGGGCCACAGGGAAGACTTTTTGAACCTTTCTTGGCCAGCTCATCTGCTTTTTCGTTACCCTCATTTCATTGATGTCCTTTGACCCAGCTAAGGCTAAGAACATTATCTTTGGATACCTGGTTCAGCGTCTCCACCTACTCTAAAAGGAGGCTGGAGGTTATCTTGCAAGTGTTTAGAGCTTGCAGAGCAGCTTTGCTGTCCGATGATATCAAAATCTTTTTTTTGTGTATTTTCCTATCTAGGATTATATTGACGCTGCGTAATATACCTATCAGTTCGGTTTAAAAAACCGAAGCTTATTTGTCCAACGATAAACTGTTTTAGAGGGCGAGCTCGAGTGAGTACACACCTGCTCCCGTTCCCTCTTGGTTTTTGACCCATCAGTGATTATTGAGATATCTGCTTCGATGGTCTCTGTTGGATTTAGCAGAAATAAAAATTTTCTATTGAATATATATTTATGAGTGATACCGTCTGCATCCATCTCCAAAAGGTGAAGCTTTTAGAGCATTCCTCAAGGATTGTGGTGTGTCCGTAGATTCCATATCTATTAGACCGCAATCCCCATCCTCGCAGTGAAAGGGCGGCTATAATTGCAATCTCCTGCACATGTATGTCCAGTGGAGGGAGGCAGAGCAGTACTGCTAGAGCAACGATGGGTGTGGTTCTCATGGCTCCCTTTACCGTAAGGCAAAATACCAAAAGAGTCTTTGAGGTTTCTCTAATAGAAATTTTATAGTTATCTGTCTGGTTTTAGAACACCAGATGAGAGCTCCATAGCAAATCATGGGTCTAATGATGGCGGTGTAGAGCCAGAGGGAGACTTTTGGAGAAATACCTCATGTTTTTCCCATTACTCTACGACACTGCCAAAATTCCAGGTTTGATTTATTTATTTTGTTTCTAATGTGACTTCCTTAATTAAGCTTTTGGTCTTCTAATGTAATGCCCAAACACTTCACCTCGTTTGTGAAAGTTAAAGAAGTTCCGTTTAATATCGGCAGGATCATTTTGCCTAACTTTCTTTTACTAGTGAAGAGAACTAACTCCATTTTATTTGACAGCCAAAGTGTGCTTTAGACACCATTCTTCTGTTATTTTAAGAGCTTCCCTGAGACTATGAGAAATGAGACCATCTACGACCAGCAGCCCGAGAAGTGGAGAGAGAACTCTTCCCTGGGGACAGCCTTTTGTAGCAATGACTGTGGTGGTTGTGTCTCGAACATTTACTCAAACTCCTCTCCATCCCAGTGTCCTGCAAATAAGCCCGACAATGGTTGGAGGCGTTCCAAATGTTTTGAGAGCATTTTCTATACTGCTATACGTAGTTCTATCAAAAGCTCCTTCTAGTGAAGAGAACTAACTCCAATTTATTTGGATGTACAGCCAAGGTGTGCTCTAGACACCATTCTTCTGCTATTTTAAGAGCTTCCCTGAGACTATGAGAAATGAGACCATCTACGACCAGCAGCCCGAGAAGTGGAGAGAGAACTCTTCCCTGGGGACAGCCTTTTGTAGCAATGACTGTGGTGGTTGTGTCTCGAACATTTACTCAAACTCCTTTCCATCCCAGTGTCCTGCAAATAAGCCCGACAATGGTTGGAGGCGTTCCAAATGTTTTGAGAGCATTTTCTATACTGCTATACGTAGTTCTATCAAAAGCTCCTTCTAGTGAAGAGAACTAACTCCAATTTATTTGGATGTACAGCCAAGGTGTGCTCTAGACACCATTCTTCTGCTATTTTAAGAGCTTCCCTGAGACTATGAGAAATGAGACCATCTACGACCAGCAGCCCGAGAAGTGGAGAGAGAACTCTTCCCTGGGGACAGCCTTTTGTAGCAATGACTGTGGTGGTTGTGTCTCGAACATTTACTCAAACTCCTCTCCATCCCAGTGTCCTGCAAATAAGCCCGACAATGGTTGGAGGCGTTCCAAATGTTTTGAGAGCATTTTCTATACTGCTATACGTAGTTCTATCAAAAGCTCCTTCTAGTGAAGAGAACTAACTCCAATTTATTTGGATGTACAGCCAAGGTGTGCTCTAGATACCATTCTTCTGCTATTTTAAGAGCTTCCCTGAGACTATGAGAAATGAGACCATCTACGACCAGCAGCCCGAAAAGTGGAGAGAGAACTCTTCCCTGGGGACAGCCTTTTGTAGCAATGACTGTGGTGGTTGTGTCTCGAACATTTACTCGAACTCCTCTCTATCCCAGTGTCCTGCTAATATGCCCGACAATGGTTGGAGGCGTTCCAAATGTTTTGAGAGCATTTTCTATACTGCTATACGTAGTTCTATCAAAAGCTCCTTCTAGTGAAGAGAACTAACTCCAATTTATTTGGATGTACAGCCAAGGTGTGCTCTAGATACCATTCTTCTGCTATTTTAAGAGCTTCCCTGAGACTATGAGAAATGAGACCATCTACGACCAGCAGCCCCAGAAGTGGAGAGAGAACTCTTCCCTGGGGACAGCCTTTTGTAGCAATGACTGTGGTGGTTGTGTCTCGAACATTTACTCAAACTCCTTTCCATCCCAGTGTCCTGCAAATAAGCCCGACAATGGTTGGAGGCGTTCCAAATGTTTTGAGAGCATTTTCTATACTGCTATACGTAGTTCTATCAAAAGCTCCTTCTAGTGAAGAGAACTAACTCCAATTTATTTGGATGTACAGCCAAGGTGTGCTCTAGATACCATTCTTCTGCTATTTTAAGAGCTTCCCTGAGACTATGAGAAATGAGACCATCTACGACCAGCAGCCCGAGAAGTGGAGAGAGAACTCTTCCCTGGGGACAGCCTTTTGTAGCAATGACTGTGGTGGTTGTGTCTCGAACATTTACTCAAACTCCTCTCCATCCCAGTGTCCTGCAAATAAGCCCGACAATGGTTGGAGGCGTTCCAAATGTTTTGAGAGCATTTTCTATACTGCTATACGTAGTTCTATCAAAAGCTCCTTCTAGTGAAGAGAACTAACTCCAATTTATTTGGATGTACAGCCAAGGTGTGCTCTAGATACCATTCTTCTGCTATTTTAAGAGCTTCCCTGAGACTATGAGAAATGAGACCATCTACGACCAGCAGCCCGAAAAGTGGAGAGAGAACTCTTCCCTGGGGACAGCCTTTTGTAGCAATGACTGTGGTGGTTGTGTCTCGAACATTTACTCGAACTCCTGTCCATCCCAGTGTCCTGCAAATAAGCCCGACAATGGTTGGAGGCGTTTCAAATGTTTTGAGAGCATTTTCTATACTGCTATACGTAGTTCTATCAAAAGCTCCTTCTAGTGAAGAGAACTAACTCCAATTTATTTGGATGTACAGCCAAGGTGTGCTCTAGACACCATTCTTCTGCTATTTTAAGAGCTTCCCTGAGACTATGAGAAATGAGACCATCTACGACCATCAGCCAGAGAAGTGGTAAGAGAACTATTCCCTGGGGACAGCCTTTTGTAGCAATGACTGTGGTGGTTGTGTCTCGAACATTTACTCGAACTCCTCTCTATCCCAGTGTCCTGCTAATATGCCCGTCAATGGTTGGAGGCGTTCCAAATGTTTTGAGAGCATTTTCTATACTGCTATACGTAGTTCTATCAAAAGCTCCTTCTAGTGAAGAGAACTAACTCCAATTTATTTGGATGTACAGCCAAGGTGTGCTCTAGACACCATTCTTCTGCTATTTTAAGAGCTTCCCTGAGACTATGAGAAATGAGACCATCTACGACCAGCAGCCCGAAAAGTGGAGAGAGAACTCTTCCCTGGGGACAGCCTTTTGTAGCAATGACTGTGGTGGTTGTGTCTCGAACATTTACTCGAACTCCTGTCCATCCCAGTGTCCTGTAAATAAGCCCGACAATGGTTGGAGGCGTTTCAAATGTTTTGAGAGCATTTTCTATACTGCTATACGTAGTTCTATCAAAAGCTCCTTCTAGTGAAGAGAACTAACTCCAATTTATTTGGATGTACAGCCAAGGTGTGCTCTAGACACCATTCTTCTGCTATTTTAAGAGCTTCCCTGAGACTATGAGAAATGAGACCATCTACGACCATCAGCCAGAGAAGTGGTAAGAGAACTATTCCCTGGGGACAGCCTTTTGTAGCAATGACTGTGGTGGTTGTGTCTCGAACATTTACTCGAACTCCTCTCCATCCCAGTGTCCTGCTAATAAGCCCGACAATGGTTGGAGGCGTTCCAAATGTTTTGAGAGCATTTTCTATACTGCTATACGTAGTTCTATCAAAAGCTCCTTCTATATCAATAAATATACACTCAGGGTGGATTCTTTCGTTTCCAGCGATCTTTCGATACGCCCTACCACATTGTGGAGGTTAATGAGGAGGAAACGGTTAATTCATGGTTTTTGGTCTTTGATTCGTACAAAAGGGACAAGTGGCGACGAGGACAATAGCACTGTTCGACTATATGTTGTAGAGTAGGAAATCTGTCATCTATCATGCCCAGATATATTCAAAACTTGCCGTTTATCTGTCAAACATTTGAAAGTAATTGCGGTCTCGTAGAACAAAAATATTTCGATTTAGAGGTTAGGAATTTAATTCCCCATGAGCCCACCGATGCTGGTGGAGCATTAAACTTTTTTAATTTAGCACGTGAACAATCTGTAATTAATAATGCGTTCAGTTAAAAAGGGGAAAAGAATTTATTGTTCAAGAGTGATTCACATCACCCTCACCTAACTCCTTCTATCAAAACACGATTTTCTTTTAATTTATCCAATGCTTCAGACGTGTTTACACTAATACATATTTACTCTACCAACTTTTATAAAATCATTAATCATCCTGTATAAGTTACCCTCTTTAACTAAGGATACAAAAAGTCATTATTTATTAAATAATGAAAGAAGGAAAACCCAATTGCATTTTAGTCATAGCCATAAACTTGGAAAAACATTTTAAAATTTGAAATCAGTGCAGGAGGGCTGTTAATCAAACATCTTGTCGATATCGATAGGTAATAAATTATTAGAATGAGAATGTAATATACAAAGAATTCTCAATATTCTTCTTCTTCTCTCTATCGGCGTGTATATGTAAGAAAATACATCATTATTTATTACGAGAGTTCCACACCTGATCCCACAGCAAAACACAATACTAATAAAACTCTCACGTCTTGTACCCGCCATTATGCTAGAAGTATACATGTGTGCCGCAAAAATTTAGTTTAAAAATGTATACAACGATTCAGAAACTTCTTCTAAATAAAATAAAACAATTTTACTATTGTAGTTTTTCTTGTCTTTTAAAATCTTCACTGTAAAAGAAAGGAGTTGAATAAAAATTACTTAATGGAAATAAAACCGTTTTTTTTTCTAACAACCAACTAGCTTAGGTCACGAAAAATATATATATGGTATATGTGAAGTGAGTGAGTTGTGTAAGGAAAAAGGGAAACACGACATTAGCGAAAATTTCCCAAGCGACCTCCCAGTCTACTCTATTTGATTCACAATCAGACTGTTTTATGTTTTCGGGGTGTAAATTGTCAGATGTTTCCGGGAAAAACCTATACACCGTTAAAATGGATTTTCAGTAGATTAAAAGAACTTACAATGGATAATTCACTTATCCTTTTTATTTTTTAAATTTTTTACCTCACTTAAATGGTAATTTTGAAAAAATACACTTTTTAAATAAACAACATTTAATGAAGTTTAGGTAAATACATTTGCCTCGTTTTAATTGAAATAAGCAAAATAAATAATGTTTGTTAATTAAGGTACACTTAATTCCCCTATGCTTGAAAACAACTTTCGGTTTTATTTATTGAATAGACAGTGGAGTATTTACTCAAAACTCAGCATTACAAACGAAATAAACAGAGTGTCGAATTTTGGGCAATGCTAAACATCAAACTAATATTTAAGGCCGACTCGACAGTTTCCAAAATTGTTTTTTTCGAAAAGTCTTGATATCACAGCAGGGTCTTTATTTGGTTCCATCGGCAACATCTGTAAGTTGGCCCATGGGTAAGGGTAAGGCTAGGGTAGGATAGGCAGAAAAATTTAAGCATAGGTATGAAATGGTAGAGTATAATAGTTCGGTTGGAATAGGTGAAGTTCGTAGAGAAGGCCCAAGCTAGCAAAGAGGATATCATGCTGTAAGCGGCTCTTGTCTTGCACGAAGCACTGGCCGTTACAAGTAACGAGATCAGGATGCTGAGAGTACAGCGGCAGATGGTACTTAGGGCTAGAAGGTACCTACAGAACCTTTTTTTTTGGACGTGCTAGTCCTGGAGACAGCCACGAGGTGCAACTCGCGCCAACACCATCGCCGCGTGGCAGCGCCACTGAACAGAAACAGAGAAAAAGACCAATGGACCCGATTCATCAAATGCAACTTTAAAGAATGGGTAGAGAAGAAATATGGAGAACTGTCTTACCATTTGACACAACTCTTAACAGGTCATAGATGCTTCAACGCTTACTAGCATCGAATCGGGAAATTGGGCTCCCCAGGTGCCAATACTGCACGAGGACGATACCGCAGAGCACTCCGTTCCACTGCCATCGTTGGGAACACAAGTTGATAATGGCGTTGCTGAGAGTCGGTGAAACTTTCACTCCAGCCAATCTCGTTAACATCATGCTCGGACACGAGGAAGGCTGGGGAACTATTGCAGAGTTCAAATAAAGGGGGTCAAAGAGCGAATGGGGAGAGAGCAGTAAAGACCTCCAATCTAATAAAACAGTCGACATTAAGTACTCCGAGCCGAGGGCGTACGGAGAAGCTACAGGCCTGCATCAATACCTCCAAAAAATAAACAAGATGGAATACGCTAGAGAAGACGGTGCTAAGAAAACGGCAACAACAAGGAGCGAGAGAGAGGAGAGAGCAAAGAGGTCCTGACAAATCAACATCGGAAGAAATGCGAAAGTGGATTCCTGAGCAGATTGTACAGTCTGTCGAGTCTGGTTTTAGTGAGTCGGTTTGACACAACTCTTAACAGGTCATAGATGCTTCAACGCCTACAAGCATCGGATTGGGAAGTTGGCCTCCCCCAGGTTTCAACACTGCGACGAGGACGATACCGCAGAGCACTTCCTGTTCCACTGCCATCGTTGGGAACACAAGTTGATAATGGCGTTACTGAGAGTCGGTGAAACTTTCACTCTAGCCAATCGCGTTAACATCATGCTCGGGCACGAGGAAGGCTGGGGAAACTATTGCAGAGTTAGCTCACCAAATAAAGGGGGTCAAAGAGCGAATGGGGAGAGAGCAGTAAAGACCTCCAATCAAATAAAACAGTCTACATTAAATACTCCGAGCCGAGGGCGTACGGAGAAGCTACAGGCCTGCATCAATACCTCCAAAAAATAAACAAGATGGAATACGCTAGAGAAGACGGTGCTAAGAAAACGGCAACAACAAGGAGCGAGAGAGAGGAGAGAGCAAAGAGGTCCTGACAAATCAACATCGGAAGAAATGCGAAAGTGGATTCCTGAGCAGATTGTACAGTCTGTCGAGTCTGGTTTTAGTGAGTCGGTTTGACACAACTCTTAACAGGTCATAGATGCTTCAACGCCTACAAGCATCGGATTGGGAAGTTGGCCTCCCCCAGGTTTGAACACTGCGACGAGGACGATACCGCAGAGCACTCCCTGTTCTACTGCCATCGTTGGGAACACAAGTTGATAATGGCGTTACTGAGAGTCGGTGAAACTTTCACTCCAGCCAATCTCGTTAACATCATGCTCGGGTACGTGGAAGGCTGGGGAACTATTGCAGAGTTAGCTCACCAAATAAAGGGGGTCAAAGAGCGAATGGGGAGAGAGCAGTGAAGACCTCCAATCTAATAAAACAGTCGACATTAAGTACTCCAAGCCGAGGGCGTACGGTGAAGCTACAGACTTGCATCAATACCTCCAAAAAATAAACAAGATGGAATACGCTAGAAAAGGCGGTGGGGACATTGGGACACGAATGTATCCCAGTTGGTATTTAGTGTAATTTTTCGATATCCGTCGTCGAAAGGTTAAGACTGCTCCAGTAAAATCATGGGCTTTTCCTAGCGTTCATAGTCGCTGTAGAGATTGAAGCTCAATGCTGTTACCCTTTAGCAAATTCGTCTTCAAGCAATAAGAACGTTTATGGTTGGGTCGCTCTCGATGTCACAGCAAAGTTAATTCCAAAACAAAGTTCTGCAATACGGCCCTCTTAGGGATAAGTCCCGGCAGACAGGCAACTTTTGACAGTGAAACAGTGGAAGAATCGAAAGGCTTTGATGGACGGTGGCTTCGGCGATAGCATTTGTAAACAGGCATTAGATCTAATGTGGTTAAACCTTCAATTTTATGGTAATCTAGACTAACTAATCTTTGTCAATATCGTTCAGCCTCTTATGTTTGATGCTGGATAAGCAGAGAGTAGGGGTAATTTAGAGTTGTAATTTCATAGACCTTGACGAGAAAATTATTTTAAATAGTTTGTAATGATTACTCATGATGAAAATATTAAAAACAACTTTACAAGTGGATACCCTGCGATCGTTGAAACAACGAGTCGTTTTAAAAGAGGGTTGCGTGAAATGTAAATATTCGAGTTATCGATTGAGTCCAATTAAACAAACATTTTGTCTTACATTTGTAAATTGCCAACTTATGAAAATGATTTGATATAAATTTAACGAGTTAAATGGATCGTGTGCGTGTTGTTTGATGAAATAAATAACGTTAATACAATGATAATTGATATACGAGTGTAATGTAGATATTGGAAATATATAAAGTCCTGACGTTACAATTTACATACAAATGAATGCATATCGAAAATGTACAATCGTTTGTAACACCCGCTTCAAAATTTCCATCCAACCACATTCGTGATTCAATTGGAATCGAGTTAAAGCGAGCGCAAAATGATTTACTACTCTAGCCGGTAGAAGGTACTACGTTTGCATGCATTAGACCACTGGAAATAGAGAGATATGTTTGTAGAGATTACTTTTTGGGGGACCATTAATGTGTAGTTAATCTAAATTTAATTAAGTTGCCATCAAAATGTACTATTACGCCATTACTACCACTCTCATCTTTTCCTCTTTTACATAATGTAATAATATATTATATCATTAATATAATAGTATATAAAATGATTCCGACTTTATGTCCAATTGTTACCAAACGCCACCACCAAGTTGTCACAGATGTCACTAAATGTGGCGAGACTTTTATTACATTGTGGTTTAATTTCAATTTAATAATTCAAACTGTGACAGCTAAAAAGTCTTATTTTGCCTAACGTTTCGTGCAAATTATTTTGATACCCAACAAACTTTACGAATAATTTATTATTCTTACTTTTTTTATTAAAATATTGCCATCACTGCTTCCCCGACTACAATTAATTGCAGGTAGTTGCAAATGTTTTGCTATTTGTTTTCCAAGCCTGGAAAATATTGCATTCTACTAAACCGATAACAATAAAACGAAATTAAGCGATAAAATACACTTTTTGAGAGATGGAAAGATGAACAGATGGACTTGGTTTTAGTTTACAACTATTATCCTCTAGTAAGAGGTCGACAACAAAACTAAACAGAAAATGCTATTTAATATCACCAGATCACTCTTCTTCATCAATTGTGTTCGTAAGCCCGACTGCTCACTTCAAGTATCGGGTTCAAGTTCGAGTTACTGTAGGAGTGGACGAGATGCTGGTGGCGAGGACGCGGTCGGCCCTGCTATCTTTTAGACCAGCGTTTTTCGACCTGGGGATCCCGATGTATTGATTTTTGGGGGTCGCGACCACTGAACAAATCTACAGCAAAATTTAGGCTTTAATTTGAACCTCTCTGAAAGAACCAGCAACAATAATTTGCATAAAGCTTTCAAAGAGACAGTTGCCAAAAATAATAACTATAATTTTGGGGGGGGGGCTGTTTTAGACCATACGCCTCATCAGCCCTGCCGTCGTCCTACATAAAACAACTACCACGCCAGCTTAAACGTGAAGTCTTTGCGTTCGGCCGTGGTGCCTTTTAGACCAGCGGTTTTTAACCTGGGGATCGCTACCCCGGAGGGGATCGCGTATTGTTTTTTTGGGGGTCGCGACCACAGAACAAATCTACAGGAATTTTTTGGCTTTAATTTGAATATCTCTGAAAGAACCGCAACAATAATTTGCATAAAGCTTTCAAAGAGACAGTTGCCAAAAATAATAACTAGAATTGGGGGGTGGAGCTGTTTTAGACCATACGCCTCATCAGTCCTGCCGTCGTGCTACATAAAACAACTACCACGCCAGCTTAAACGTGAAGTCTTTGCGTTCGGCCGTGGTGTCTTTTAAACCAGCGGTTTTTAACCTGGGGATCGCAACCCCGGAGGGGATCGCGTATTGTTTTTTTGGGGGTCGCGACCACAGAATAAATCTACAGGAATTTTTTGGCTTTAATTTGAATATCTCTGAAAGAACCAGCAACAATAATTTGCATAAAGCTTTCAAAGAAACAGTTGCCAAAAATAATAACTAGAATTTTTGGGGGGGGGCTGTTTTAGACCATACGCCTCATCAGCCCTGCCATCGTCTTACATAAAACACCTTCCACGCCAGCTTGAACGTGAAGTCTTTGCGTTCGGCCGTGGTGTCTTTTAGACAAGCGGTTTTCAACATGGTGATCACGACCCCGGAGGGGGTCGCGTACTGTATTTTGGGGGTTCGCGATCACTGGAAAAATCTACAGTCAAATTTAGGCTTTAATTTGAACATCTCTGAAAGAACCATCAACAATAATTTCCATAGAGCTTTCAAAGAGGCAGTTGCCAAAAATAATAACTAGAATTTTTAGGGGGCGGGGGGCTGTTTTAGACCATACGCCTCATCAGCCCTGCCGTCGTCCTACATAAAACACCTACAACGACAGCTTGAACGTGAAGTCTTTGCATTCGGCCGTGGTGTCTTTTAGAGCAGTGTTTTCCAACCTGGGGATCGCGACCCCGATCGCGACCCCGGTATTGATTTTTGGGAGTCGCGATCACTGAAATAATCTACAGTAAAATTTAGGCTTTAATTTGAACATCTCTGAAAGAACCAGCAACAATAATTTGCATAAAGCTTTCAAAGAGATAGTTGCCAATAATAATAACTAGAATTTTGGGGGGGCTGTTTTAGAACATACGCCTCATCAACACTGCCGTCGTCCTACATAAAACACCTACAACGCCAACTTGAACGTGAAGTCTTTGCATTCGGCCGTGGTGTCTTTTAGAGCAGCGTTTTCCAACCTGGGGATCGCGACCCCGATCGCGACCCCGGTATTGATTTTTGGGAGTCGCGATCACTGAAAAAATCTACAGTAAAATTTTGGCTTTAATTTGAACATCTCTGAAAGAACCAGCAACAATAATTTGCAGATAGCTTTCAAAGAGACAGTTGCCAAAAAGAATAACTAGAAATTTTTTGGAGGGGGGCGCTGTTTTAGACCATACGCCTCATCAGCCCTGCCGTCGTCCTACATAAAACACCTACCACGCGAGATTTAACGTGAAGTCTTTGCGTTCGTCAGCGGTGTCTCTTAGACCAGCGTTTTTCAACCTGGGGATCGCGACCCCGGAGGGGGTCGCTTATTGCTTTCGTGGGTCGCGACCACTGAACAAATCTACAGTAAAATTTAGGCTTTAATTTGAACATCTCTGAAAGAACCAGCAACAATAATTTGCATAAAGCTTTCAAAGAGATAGTTTTTAGTTTAGATTTTTTGGAGGGGGGCGCTGATTTAGACCAAACGCCTCATCAACACTGCCGTCCTCCTACATAAAACACTTACAACGCCAGCTTGAACGTGAAGTCTTTGCATTCGGCCGTGGTGTCTTTTAGACCAGTGTTTTTCAACCTGGGGATCGCAACCCCGATTGCGACCCCGGGGGGGGGGTCGCTTATTGATTTTTGGGGGTTGCGACCACTGAACAAATCTACAGTAAAGTTTAGGCTTTAATTTGAACATCTCTGAAAGAACAACAATAATTTGCATAAAGCTACCAAAGAGACAGTTGCCGAAAATAATAACTAGCATTTTTTTTTTGGGGGGGGGGCTGTTTTAGACCATACTCCATCAGCACTGCCGTCGTCCTTCATAAAACACGTACGACGCCAGCTGAAACGTGAATTTTTTGCGTTCGTTCGTGGTGTCTTTTAGACCAGCGTTTTTCAACCTGGAGTGGGGGTCACTGGACAAATCTACAGTCAAATTTAGGCTTTAATTTGTACATCTTAATCGATTAATCGAATCTTCGATTAATAGATTCTCCGATTAGTCGATTTTTCGATTATTCGATTTTTATATACTTATCAAATAATTGCAATATTTGATCAACCGATTCTTCGATTATTCGATGCTTTGATTCTTAGAAGCTTTTTGTTTATTTAATTTTTGGATTTTTAAAATACAAAAAATGGCAATTTTCGATTAATTAATTAATCGAATACTTTTGCCAGCCACCAGCCAGTCGCCACCGTAGACTCCTAAAATTTAGAATTACAGACGGTACAGGCGCTTGGTCAGCTAAATAAACATACGAGAGAATGGGCGGATAGATAGATAGACAGACATACAGACAATCAGGGAGCCCAATAGACAACAATAATCTACATAATTATCGTTCTTCTAAACCTTATTAGATTTGTCTAGAGTTAGCAATTTTATAAAAATCTGTCTCCCATTTTAAAAATAAAAATCATTTTTTATTATGATATTCTAATATCCGTTTTCTCTTTATTTTATTCTTTAGTTTTAAATTTTATTTATGTTAGGGAATATAATCAATAAAAATATAATGGTATCCCAAAAACAGCAGGTTACGGTCAGATTTAACTTACTTAAAATTGCAAAATATGGAATTATTTATCTTTCGGAAACCAACTTATGTTTAACGATCGCCTGTAAAGAAAACCCTTATGTAAATAATTCATGAAAATTTCCCTTTAATATAACTTAATTTTCCAAAGTTTTTTTACTACCAAAAATAAAGTCGAATTTAATGGGAAACAAAGATTTAGATATCTAAAAGAAAAACATTCGATTTTCATTATTTTATTTGTAAATAATTGTGTAAATTTTAATCCTCTCACACACTATTATACAAACACAAACTACTATTATTGAAAATTCTGATAGTTGCTCAGTTTGTTCTTTGATGTGTTATACAAAATTACAACGTGTCGTTGACCACGCTTTGGAGTGGTAATTAAATTTACTTCAAATCTATGTGGCCAACTAATATTGTATTTGTTATTACTCGTTAATTATTAGTTTTGGATTTTCACTAAATAGTCAAATGACTTTTAGAAAATTAATGATTGACTTAACTCTCCTGTATTTTTTTTTATTTCTCTCGCTCTTTATTTTTATTTGGCTTAGTTTAAAAAAAATACAAAATGGCGACCAGTGCAACGATTATCTCATATTTTATTGTGTTTTTTCAATAGGTCAAAATTTAGAAATGGATTTTCTCAAAATATCTTCTGCCATGTTTTCTCTTTTTTGAATATGTTACAGACAACATAATTCTCTATCAAACTCTGTTTTTTTATTAACTTCTATCTAGCGGAACCGGAGTTATGAGTTTTTGAATGTCAAAACTAAAAAAATTGTCATTACTTTTGAAACAAAAATGAAAACTTGAAAATTGGTAAATGTCTTAATTCTATGAATATCTATTATTTAACACTATTTATGGTTAATAAAACGCTTCCGGTTAAACCGGAAATTGCAAAAATATCAAATTTTTTTTAGGAATCCTCGGTATATTTTTAAATATTTTAAAATCTCGTACAATTGTACAATTGAATTAGCTATCACACGATACCAAAAACTTTATATTTTTACTTCCGATTTGAAAATAACTTTCTTAATTTAAATAGAACACCCTGTATATTTTTCAATATTTTGAAATCTGGTAAAATTAGCAATCTGATAATACCCAATACTTCATACTTTACATTTGGTTTAATCGAAACTGGGTATACGCACGAAGAAGTTCCTGATATGGCCTCGTTCGTTGTTTTTTAAGTTTTTTACTACAATCGGTGGTTATTACTTAGTTTTTACTTTTTAGTTTAATTAATCTAAGAGACATTATTTAATGTCTACTAATATTTTAATATTCAACTTCAAATAACACTAAAATATGCACCTTAATTGAAAGTTAATCGATAATTAATTTCTTTAACACCTACGGTCACACTATGGTAATTAAGCTGGGATAATTGACCGCAACGATGGAATAATTAATAATGAAAAACAACTTATAATTACCTAATATTAATATTGATTAAATTGCAAAAAGAAGTCATTGCTTATCATTATATTATTACACTAGAGGCTACAGTAAGGGTTTTAGTAAAAAAATTAAAGTGAGAAGTGAAAGTGTCACCTTTTTGCAGCGAGTCCGTATAGTTTAACAGACGAGCGTTTAACGAGTCCGATAACACAATATTACTATTTATAGTTTCTAAAAGGAAATAAAAGGAAGTGTGGAATGGGTTTCAGTACATATGGGATTAAGAATCAAAAGTGGCATCTTTTTGTGGCGAGTCTGTATAGCTTGACAGACGAGCGTTTAGCGAGTCCGATAACATAGTATTACTATTTATAGTTTCTAAAAGGAAATATCCGAATATCATAAATATATTGGATGTGGAATAGGATTCCGTACATATGGGATTAAGAAGTAAAAGTGTCATCTTTTTGTGGCAAGTCTGTATAGTTGAACCGGCGAGCGTTCAGCGAGTTCGATAACCTAATATTACTATTTATAGTTTCTAAAAAGAAATGTCCGAGCATCATAAATATACTGGGTGTTGATGGGTTTTAGTATATAGGGAATTAAGAAGTAAAAGTGTTCTATTTTGTGGCAAGTCCGTGTAGTTAAACAAACGAGCGTTTAGCGAGTCCAATAACATAATATTACTATTTATAGTTTCTAAAAAGAAGTGTCCGATCTTCATAAATATACTGGGTGTGAAATGGGTTTCAGTACATATGGGATTAAGAAGCAAAAGTGTCATCTTTTGTGGCGAGTCTGTATAGCTTGACAGACGAGCGATTAGCGAGTCCGATATCATAATATTACTATTTATAGTTTCTAAAAAGAAATAACCGATCATCATAAATATGCAGGGTGTAGGTGTAGAGGTTATTGGTTTCAGTGCGTAGGGGACTAAGAAGTAAAAGTGTCATCATTTTGTAGTGAGTTCGTATGGTATAACAGACGAGCGTATAGCGAGTCCGATAAATTAGTACATTATTTATGGTTTTGTAACGATGCGAAATTTTATCCGGGTCCTGTTGTAAAATATTGGTACAATATTTCAGGGCCCTGGAAATTTTGTATCGTTTAAGCTACGTAACACCACCACAATTGCTACTTTGCACCCCTGAGCGCCGCCTCTGGTGGATTACTGAGGTAAATCTGACGTAATAGTAATCAGCAAGTGACAACCTTTCATTTGAGTCCAATCTCGCCAAGATTGCATCAAAATTACTCAACTTTAAATTAAAATTGTTATTATCGACAGTTATCATTCATAACACAGCTGATTTCGCTTAACTTCCGAACCAGACCACCTAGAGATTCTATTTTATTTTTAGTAGGACTCTAGTGCCATTTTCACCCCTTTAGAAATTAATTCAACCTTATCACTTCATTATTTTGTAATCTAAATTTTTTTAATATAGGAACGAAAAGTTTTAAAACGTTTAAAATTTTAATTCGTGTTCACGTGTAGGTGAAATTGCACTTGTTTATTGTTATTAAGGATTCAAGTCCGTGCCTTGTCCATTAGGTCTGTTGGTCTCACTCAGAGGTCCGTTTCGGGTCTTAGAGCGAGGTCTGGTGGTCTAGTGGCAAGGATCCAAGTCCGTGCCTTGTCCATTAGGTCTGGTGGTGGTCTAGTGGCAGGAACTCCGACCCGTCCTCTGATTCCTTTTAGGTCTGGTGGTCTCACTCAGAGGTCCGTTTCGGGTCTTAGAGTCAGGTCTGTTGGTCTAGGAGGAAGTCAAAGTGTCATCTTTTTGTGGCAAGTCTGTATAGTTTGACAGGCGAGCGTTTAGTAACTCTGACAACTACAGACGAGCTAATACTATAATTACAAAGAAAGTGCTTACTTATCTTACTTACTTCTATCTTACTACTTAAATTTCTTGTCAGTATGGGTATCTTAATTGCTACAACAGTTCGGAGAAAAGTAATCTACTTTTGTAAAACAAACTCAATGGTAAAGTCAAAAACCTGTTACCTTCTTTTGTTTTCGAGTAATTGCCTAAAATTCGAACATTCGTCCTTTTAATTTCGATCAGAATATCGCTCTTATTTCTAAAGATTTTTTTATAACTGTAGACTTTTTTAGGACACTTTTTCATACATATTCCAGTGGCGTAGCCAAAATTTTACTTACTTATTTATAAACTAGTTATAAATATATATAGTTGCATCGCCGCTCAAACTCTCTTACATTTTTCTAGACCCATCCCTGTTAAATCAATCGAATGAGAGAAGCTGGTGTAAAAGTTACAGTAGAAATAAAAATTATAGCATTAGGATTGCGGTGACGCTTATTTGCACAAAAAAATAGAAAGTATTCGTTAATTGGAATTTACACAGTTACGTTTTAACTTTTAAAACGCTATTTAATTGATTAAAAACAAATTGAAATAACATTATGAAAACAAATAGAGCTTTTAAACAAATTTGTTTTTTCTAGATAAAAAAAAATGCGATTTACCTTGTCGTTTTGTTTGCAAAGAGAAAGGAAAGTGGTGCCAGTAAATGTAAAATTTGTTCATCAAAATAATGCTTTTAATTTCACTAGAACCATTACGAATATATAATATTTATCTTTTATATATAAAATAAGTAATTGGCATTTTCATTAAGTTGAAAGCAAGAAGAAAATGAGGACAGGTATTTTGACAATGGGAGAATAAATAAGGACGCTTAAGTAATAGATAGAAAGAGCGACGTCCCATCCATTTGCGTTATTGGATATATTCTTGAATTCGCTGCGATATTATCGTTTGTTACGTTACCGTTCTACACGGTAACAAGCGATAACGGCCTTAACAGCATTTGATTACATATTATAAATTTCTAGAATGGCGTATAATTATTTTCCCGCAACGTACAATTCTTGCAGATGAAATAAATCAAGTAAGTTGTAGAGTATATACAAAAGCTGACACATGTTAATAATCAAAACGTAAAACTCCTCCCTCGTAAAAAATAACGAACTACCTTTCATCAGGCGCTGCATACACGCGTACATCCGGGACAGCAATAAAGAGGAAGGCGTGACTTCCGTAGACTGTTATCACGTCTTATCAACACAAGTGGATATTCCAAGAGCTCGGCAATCATATGCTAATATACCTCTGAACTCGTTGATTTATTTATAAGGCATCAAAGCTCGGATAATTTCCAATCCCTCCTTCTCTCATCTTCATTCTTTCACATTTTTTTCCTCATAAAATAAATATCAACGACTCACAAAATTCAGCACGCGCCGACTTTATGTAAATTCTATTATAAATTATAACTTTGAAACAATTTTAGTTAAATCGTGTATATTGATCAAATTATAGCTATGTGCAGAGGCGTACCGTTTCTCGCGTCTCATATTTGAAATTGATGGGGAAAAGAATATAATCACTTTCTCAAAACTAACTAATTTCCTGTAAGACCTAAAAAGAGATCAAATACACAAACCTTTCCAGCAAGGACATCAAGGGTTTATGAACGATAAGCAAATTTTATCGTTAGTCACCAGAAACTTGCTAATTCTCATATTAAATTTTTAAAGCTTAGATTCCAATAAAAATATACTTTTGAACCGATTTTGTATTAAAAATTTGATATTAAAAATTAGAAAGTGTAATTAGGTTCTTAGACAAGACCTATGAGACGTAAGCGATAGCAATAGCCGTATTTCTACCTTGACGCAAAGCGAAAGCGAATGCGAAAGCGATAGCAAAGGTCGTAGTGATACCAATAGTAACAGCGATAGTCGTATTTCTACCTTGCCTTGACAATAGGATGCGTCGTTTTTTATAAGTAGTTCAGACCGGAGACAGCAATAGCGTCAGCAATAGCGGTAGCAGTAGCGTTAACAATAGCGATAACGTTAGCGGCAGCTATAGAGATAATGATAGCGTTAGCTACAGCTATAGCGATAACGTAAGAGTAAGTGATAGCAATAGCGCTAGCAAATCGATAGTGATCATGGTAGCGATAGCGATAATCGTAGCGTTAGCGTTATGGATAGGGGTAGCTATAGCAAAGGTCTTAGTGAAGAAGCAGTGATAGTGATGGACGTATTTCTACCTTGTTTTGACAATAAGATGCGCCGTTTTTTATACGTAGGTCAGACCTAAGACAGCAATAGCGTGAACCAAAGCGGTAGCAATAGCGTTAACAATAGTGATAACGTTAGTGATATCTATAGCGGCAGTGATAGCATTATCAATAGCGATTAATGATAGTCGTAGCGGTAGCGATAGTGGTAGCAGGTCGCATAACCACGTCAGTAGATGCATAAGCAATCGCGACAGCGAATCGATAGCATTAGCGATATGATAGCAATAGAGATTGCGATAATGATAGCAATAGAGATAACGATAATGATAGCAATAGAGATAGAGGTAGTGATAGCGATTGGTGTAGGTGAAGGAACAGCAAAGGTCTTAGCCAGACTAATAGTGATAGCGATAACCGTATTTCTACCTTGCCTTGACAATATTATGCGTCGTTTTTTATAGGTAGTTCAGAGCGGAGACAGCAGTAGCATGAGTCATAGTTGTAGCTCATAGCGGTAGCGGTAGCGATCAGAGAAGCGGTAGCGGCAGAAGCAACGGCATCGGCATCGGCATTGGCAGCGGCAGCGATGGGGTTGCGGCAGCGGTGGCGTTATAGCAGCGGTAGCGGCAGAATCAATGGCATCGGCATCGGTAGCGTCAGCGGCAGCGGCAGCGGCAGCGGCAGCGTCAGCGTCAGCGGCAGCGGCGGAAGCAATGGCATCGGCAGCGGTAGCGGTAGCGGTAGCGGTAGCGGTAGCGGTAGCGGTAGCGGTAGCGGTAGCGGTAGCGGTAGCGTCAGCGGCAGCGGCAGCGGCAGAAGCAATGGCATCGGCAGCGGTAGCGATAGCGGTAGCGGTAGCGGTAGCGGTAGCGGTAGCGGTAGCGGTAGCGGTAGCGGTAGCGGTAGCGGTAGCGGTAGCGGTAGCGGTAGCTGTAGCTGTAGCGGTAGCGGTAGCGGTAGCGGTAGCGGTAGCTGTAGCGGTAGCGGTAGCGGTAGCGGTAGCGTCAGCGGCAGCGGCAGAAGCAATGGCATCGGCAGCGGTAGCGGTAGCGGTAGCGGTAGCGGTAGCGGTAGCGGTAGCGGTAGCGGTAGCGGTAGCGGTAGCGGCAGCGGCAGCGGCAGCGGCAGCGGCAGCGGCAGCGGCAGCGGCAGCGTCAGCGTCAGCGTCAACGGCAGCGGCAGCGTCAGCGTCAGCGGCAGCGCAGCGTCAGCGTCAGCGGCAGCGTCAGCGTCAGCGTCAGCGGCAGCGGCAGAAGCAATGGCATCGGCAGCGGTAGCGGTAGCGGTAGCGGTAGCGGTAGCGGTAGCGGTAGCGGTAGCGGTAGCGGTAGCGGTAGCGGTAGCGGTAGCGGTAGCGGTAGCGGTAGCGGTAGCGGTAGCGGTAGCGGTAGCGGTAGCGGTAGCGGTAGCGGTAGCGGTAGCGGTAGCGGTAGCGGTAGCGGTAGCGGTAGCGGTAGCGGTAGCGGTAGCGGTAGCGGTAGCGGTAGCGGTAGCGGTAGCGGTAGCGGTAGCGGTAGCGGTAGCGGTAGCGGTAGCGGTAGCGGTAGCGGTAGCGGTAGCGGTAGCGGTAGAGGTAGCGGTAGAGGTAGCGGTAGCGGTAGCGGTAGCGGTAGCGGTAGCGGTAGCGGTAGCGGTAGCGGTAGCGGTAGCGGTAGCGGTAGCGGTAGCGGTAGCGGTAGCGGTAGCGGTAGCGGTAGCGGTAGCGGTAGCGGTAGCGGTAGCGGTAGCGGTAGCGGTAGCGGTAGCGGTAGCGGTAGCGGTAGCGGTAGCGGTAGCGGTAGCGGTAGCGGTAGCGGTAGCGGTAGCGGTAGCGGTAGCGGTAGCGGTAGCGGTAGCGGTAGCTGTAGCGGTAGCGGTAGCGGTAGCGGTAGCGGTAGCGGTAGCGGTAGCGGTAGCGGTAGCGGTAGCGGTAGCGGTAGCGGTAGCGGTAGCGGTAGCGGTAGCGGTAGCGGTAGCGGTAGCGGTAGCGGTAAATCCACACAAGGTGGGAAACTAAAGGTTGGTTCACACAGTGCACGCTAACGTGAGAATTGATACCGCCAGTTACTACTTGCTAGTAGTTTCTGTCATAGTTAAGCCGTTTAAACTGTCTATGCTAGTTCGTCAGTGACTGAACGAGTGATAAGGCATCGATCCCCTGCGTGAGCCCAAGAATTATTTTTTGTTTATTAACTACACTTGTTGGTCTTCCAACACAAATTCTCAGCAAGTTGTTTCCTGTTTGAGTTCATGTGCTAGTTAGATCTTGTAGGTATGATGACAGACATCAGATGCAGATCTGAGAATTCGATGAAAGGTGCTTCTCCGAATGCTTAATTATTATTGTAAATTTTTGTTCCTGGACTGTCAGAACCGTTTTCAGAATGTGGAAATTGTGGCGAGAGACCAGTGGGTATACGATGACGTACAGATAATTTACTGTCCGTTATCGAACTTGTTTCTGAGACACTCTTTATGACGAGTACAAAATCAAACTTTGGATTTCTGGATAAATTGTCATTCATCATTTGCTATTATCTACAAAAAGGGTATGATATGAATTAAAAAAAAAAGATGACAATTTTGCCAACTCCACATCACGCCATGTATAATAATAAGTGCATAAAGGCACGTATATGTATTAAAAATAAATGGAAAAAAATATTCCAATTCCGGACAGTTTCTGAAAATTCTAACTAAAAAGAAAGTGACGGGACTCATTTTATATTCCTCAATTCTTATTCCAATCGACTACATTTTCGATATTGCTTCATGCGTTATGCCATTCCTGCATTTTATCATCAAAGAACCGAACGAGAACAATCACCATTTGAACGGCCATCATATTTTACAACCACCCATTTTCAAACTAACTGAAATATCAATTCCGGCTTTCGATCAATAACAATATGTGTGTGTGTAGCAATGTGCCGATTCTGCATGACATTTCCGTACGTATATTATAAAGAAGATATTTAGAAAACAAAAGGGGTAAAATTGAAAATGAACACAACGTTCGCTTCTTTGTTATCGTACAATATTAAAAGTCGCCCCCGGTGGCATAGCTAAAATAATTACACACGTAAATTCTCCCCATTTTGTAACAAAACATTAAGCATTTTCGTATAAACAAAAAAAAAGTTGCACGTTTCGATGCCTAAAACTCAACCTCAAAAAAAGGCAACTTTAAATGTGCATATAAGCATTGACCGCATATATTTGTTGTGTACACAGCTTATCATAAATCTCATCGTCCACAAATGACTCGAATTTTCCGCACGACCGCCAATGTTGCTTCGTCGCTTTGGACGAAACGATCTCATAAAAATAGCATGTAGGACCGCTATCGGCGCCGCACATACGTGGTTAACCGCTATCAGCGTCTATCCAGGCTACCCTATATATGCCATCACAATAGTGCAAAATGACAAAACCAATTCACGCTACTAATCCAAGTAAACGTGTCCTGTGCTATACGTTTTTTGATAAACACCAACAATCGATTTAAAACCTTATATTCTGTTAACATCGATAACAATACAGTCAGAAAATACAAAGCTATACGGATACAAATATAACCCTTTTTTTATATTTTTCTTTCCATCGACTATAAATTTTAGGTTTTGTAAAAATAATTTCAAAGATTATAAATGTTTTCTTCGGTAAAAAAGTTGGATATTTCATCTCCACTAACGGAAGCGTTTTCTTCCAATAAGTTCTGGTTTAAATTTATATTATCACAGAAGCTGTGAACGTATTTATTTATCAGTATTTAGATATATGGAACTATTATTTCCATTATAAATTTTATAATAAAATAACTACGATTATAATCTGCATTGATTGACTTACGTTGCGATTGCGAGAAATTTCATTTCGATATAATTTTTAGACAAAACATAACAACTAATTTCAAACATCCAGAAACTCTTTTGTTCTTATTAGTAGGTCTATGAGTTATTTCTCACTTAACTATTACCCATACATCTATCCTTTGGTCATCCATCAAGTGCTAAGACCCCTTCGGCACAAAATTCAAGGCTACAATTCCAACCCGCGAAAAGTGGGAAACAACGCCTCTAGTCAGATCCATAAAGTCCTAATGTGGTACTCAGATGGGGTTCGGTTTGCTCAGGGGCAGGAATTTAGGGCGTAGCGCCAAGAACAGAACTTGATCCTGTACTAGGTTTCTACCCATCCGCCTTCCAAGCGGAGATCTTTGCTATATCCACCTGCGCTAGGCTAAACTAAGAACGATCTTACTGTGGTAAGAAAACTCACATCTACACCTTGTAGATGTGATCTATCTTCTCAATTGCAAGAAAACCTCTATGCTCATTCTAGAATGTTGGCAGAACTTACAGAACCAAACGATTCATAGCAATTCTGGCATAGAGGAAAATGAGATAGTGGAAGGGCTAGTAGTAAGGGACACTCTGATTCCTTTCTGTGGGCCGGAATACGCACTTGAAATGTTCTAAAGCTTTTTGAAAGTAGACCTTGCCAAATAGATCTGTAGGGAATGCAAAAGGCAATTGAAAAACCAAAATATCTGGTATGCGAAGCTTTCTAATAAAAAACCTTGCTCTGAGAAGGCAAACATACTGCTAATCCTAAGCAGGCTTCAACTGAGAACCGTGACAGGTCAACTAACAGGTCACTGTCTTCTAAATTGTAAGCGCCAATGGCGCATTGACACTTTAATAAATTATTAAATCGAAACCTACACACTATTGGAATCTGCGATGACCCTAGATGTAGAGGCTGTGGGGAGGAAGATGAATCCGTCTAACATATTTTATGTCACTGCCCCGATTTGGCGGCAGTGAGCCTAAAAACATTAGATGCCACGTACTTGGAACCAGAAGACATACAAAGAATCCACCCGTATGGGCTAGTAAACTTCAATGAGGAAATGAGATTAAGGCTAGATCCATAACACCTCTGGCTAACACAAATGGTAGCTTTGACCTAAGTATTGGGGTCTGTACCAGGTCCTTCGGGAAGGAAACAAAGTATTAAAAGATGCCCAAAAGAAGACGAGTTTCACAGTATGCCCCAATGTTGTCCAAATTATTTATTTATTTAGTATCATATATATAACCCTTAAAACGCAGACATGGATGACAACTTTAAAGTAAAATGGAACAGAATGTTAGCAAGAACTTCAGATCTACAATCCCTCTGGCTAATGCAAAAGGTCGCTTTGACCTAAGTATTGGTACCAGGTCCTTCAGGAAGGAAAAAAAGTGTTATAAGATGCCCAAAAGAAGGCAAGTTTCACAGTATGGCTCAATGTTACCCAAATTATTTATTTACGCTGAATCTTCTAAACTTTGCCCATTACATTGTCCTAATAAACGACAATATAACCCTGAAAATCCAGACATGGAAGAGAACTGAAAGTGAAATGGGACAAAATGTTAGCAAGAACTTTAGATCCGTAACCCGTCTGGCTAACACAAATGGTCGCTTTGGCCTAAGTATTGGGGCCTGTACCAGGTCCTTCAGGAAGGAAAAAAAGTTTGAGAAGATGTCCAAAAGGAGTGGAGTTTCACAGTATGGCTCAATGTTGCCCAAATTATTTATTTACGCTCAATCTTCTAAACTTTGCCCATTACATTGTCCTAATAAACTACAATATAACCCTGAAAATCCAGACATGGAAGAGAACTGAAAGTGAAATGGGACAGAATGTTAGCAAGAACTTCAGATCTACAATCCCTCTGGCTAATGCAAAAGGTCGCTTTGACCTAAGTATTGGTACCAGGTCCTTCAGGAAGGTAAAAAAGTGTTATAAGATGCCCAAAAGAAGGCAAGTTTCACAGTATGGCTCAATGTTACCAAATTATTTATTTACGCTGAATCTTCTAAACTTTGCCCATTACATTGTCCTAATAAACGACAATATAACCCTGAAAATCCAGACATGGAAGAGAACTGAAAGTGAAATGGGACAAAATGTTAGCAAGAACTTTAGATCCGTAACCCGTCTGGCTAACACAAATGGTCGCTTTGGCCTAAGTATTGGGGCCTGTACCAGGTCCTTCAGGAAGGAAAAAAAGTTTGAGAAGATGTCCAAAATGAGTGGAGTTTCACAGTATGGCTCAATGTTGCCCAAATTATTTATTTACGCTCAATCTTCTAAACTTTGCCCATTACATTGTCCTAATAAACGACAATATAACCCTGAAAATCCAGACATGGAAGAGAACTGAAAGTGAAATGGGACAGAATGTTAGCAAGAACTTCAGATCCGTAACCCCTCTGGCTAACCCAAATGGTCGCTTTGGCCTAAGTATTGGGGACTGTACCAGGTTCTTCAGGAAGGAAAAAAAGTGTGAGAAGATGCCCAAAAGAAGGCGAGTTTCACAGTATGGCTCAATGTTGCCCAAATTATTTATTTACGCTGAATCTTCTAAACTTTGCCCATTACATTGTCCTAATAAACGACAATATAACCCTGAAAATCCAGACATGGAAGAGAACTGAAAGTGAAATGGGACAAAATGTTAGCAAGAACTTTAGATCCGTAACCCGTCTGGCTAACACAAATGGTCGCTTTGGCCTAAGTATTGGGGCCTGTACCAGGTCCTTCAGGAAGGAAAAAAAGTTTGAGAAGATGTCCAAAATGAGTGGAGTTTCACAGTATGGCTCAATGTTGCCCAAATTATTTATTTACGCTCAATCTTCTAAACTTTGCCCATTACATTGTCCTAATAAACGACAATATAACCCTGAAAATCCAGACATGGAAGAGAACTGAAAGTGAAATGGGACAGAATGTTAGCAAGAACTTCAGATCCGTAACCCCTCTGGCTAACACAAATGGTCGCTTTGGCCTAAGTATTGGGGACTGTACCAGGTTCTTCAGGAAGGAAAAAAAGTGTGAGAAGATGCCCAAAAGAAGGCGAGTTTCACAGTATGGCTCAATTTTGCCCAAATTATTTATTTACGCTGAATCTTCTAACCTTTGCCCATTACTTAATAAACGACGATATTAACCTGAAAACCCAGATATGGAAGAGAAATAGAAAGTGAAATGGGACAGAATGTTAGCAAGAACTTCAGAAGAGGAATGGCGGAAGGTTTGAGGAATATGCTCAGGATCGGGACAGTTGGAGCGACTTACGTTGGATACTGTACAAATATCTTTCGAAGCACATATGGAAGAATCAGAGAAAGCAAATATTGATTTTTCCTTCTATGGCCTCTGGACCATGCACTGGTCGCCCAGTTAGAGAAACGTATATGCAGGCACTCATTAGGGGAAAGGGAGATTTAGGTAGGCAGTCAGACGAGCAGACAGGTGGCTAGTCAGAAAGCTTGCAAGCTGCTAGACAGACAGACAAATATAATTTTTTATATCTAAAAGATGACCATTGTTTTACATTCACATGTAGATCGATGTTAAATTGAATGAATTAATACGGTTTAAAAGCGAATAATCATTTGTAAATACAATTATTAGTACGTAATCTCTTCATTTTGTTTGAATTTTCTTTACAAATCACTGAAATAATAATAATTGAACAAAGCAGAGATTATCTTTCATAAGCCCAAAGTAAATAAATTTTGATAGAGTTAAATGCGTAGATGATTATTTCGATTAAATTTAATTTCTTCGGCTTAAAACGTAAATCTTAATTATAATTTTATTAAAATATTATTCTAAAATGCTTAACCTTGTTCTGTTCTTCTTTGTAATAAAAATAGACAATGTTTAAAGTAAAATTGAAAATTGAGCATTTATTGGATTCACAAAGCTTTTAAAGTAAATCCCACGAAACCTCAAACCCTCAAAGTATGACAACTGCAGGTATTCAATTGCAACTGAAAGATAAAAGCGAAATCTACTTTTGCAGAGCAATTTTACAAATTGTTTTGAACTTCAAAGTTCTGACAGTCGAGTTATAAAACATTTTCTAACTATTAACTATAAGCAAAATAAAAGAACAATTTTATTTTATTCATTTTTAGTTGGAAATACCATCAACTACATTGTAGTTACAAAATAAATTGACATTTTTTCAATTTAATAATATCGCTTTGATAGATGGTAATGGCACATTCCACCGGACGGGTATGGTTCTGCCTCCCAATAGTACTTCTGCTTATGCAAGATTCGATTTGACTTAGCATGTCATGGAACTTTTTTCAGCCGGAAAAAAGTTTTTTTTCTTCTCATCTCATACGTCATCTAATCTGTCATCTCACCAATCAATCTTTTCTCATCTCATCTGTCAATCTCACCTTCCTATCTCAAATCATCATCTATATCATCTCTGTCATCTCATCTGTCATTCACAGCTATCAATCTAATCTGCTATATCATCTGTAAATCTCATCTGGCAATCTCAACTGTAATATCATCAGTCAATATCATCTGTTCCCTTCTCAGTCAATTTTATTTCATTCTCTATGTCAATATGATCTCTATCATTTCATTTATCAGTTTCATTTGTCAATCTCATCTGTAATATCATCTATCAATCTCATCAACCCTCTCATATGTCAATCTCAACTGTAATAATAATAATAAGTAACTTTATTTAGTAATAGAACTATTTTTGAAAATTTACAATAATTATTATTTAAATCTTAATTCTAGATATAAGTACACAATTATAATTTCCTGATTAGTAGTGTTGTTATACATATTCACTTAAATTCCTTTGAAAGTATTATACCATTTGTTTACTACAGGTTGCATATTCTGAAGGTTGCTGACACACATTTTTAAATTGTTTTCATTTTAAATTGTTTTTATTTTTTATTCCAGTCTTGCATATTTTGTTTAGAAGGTCAGTTTTCTTGTAACGCATTTTTATTTCCTCATGTATTCTGAAGGTTGCTGACACACATTTTTAAATTGTTTTCATTTTTAAATTGTTTTGCATATTTTGTTTAGAAGGTCAGTTTTCTTGTAACGCATTTTTCATTTCCTCATGTATTTTGAAATATTTGAATAGATAATATCTTCATCTTTTTTCGTTTACTCTAAAAAATCAATTTGATTTCTCAATTGATCCACTTTTCTTTTATAAACTGGACAGTCAAAACTCCAAGCTGCATGTGTTGTATCCAATTCAATTTTTAATTTCTCAATGGTATGCACGCAATTTATACATTTAAGGTTGTCCTTGGTTTCTTTGCACTGAGTTACATCATGAGGTCCGGCACATTTTGGACACGCTAGATTTGCTTTGCACTGACTTGCCTTATGATTGAATCCGTTGCATTTAAAACATCTTGTGACCTCAATAGCGTCATATATTTTACATCTATCCCAGTTTATATTTAGTTTTTCCTGAATCATCATTGACCTATAAATATTTGCACTGACTTCTGCAATTGCTGTATAACCATTTTTTTTATTTCTTGCTTCTTTAATATGTACAATTTTTATACTTGCTTGGTCCAATTTTAGATAAGTATTTTGTGCCCAGATTTTCATTTCTATCTCCTCAAAAGATAATTTCTCGGATAGGCCGACAATTTTAACCCTAGGTGTCCTTTTTTTGGGAATAGTTACCTCGTAATTTTCACCAAGTTTTTTAATAGCCGTATCTTTTACTTTATTCATTGCCTCTTTATTTTTGCACTCAATCAAAATTCCTCCATTGCTTACGTTTCGTAATCCTGAGATTTGCAGTTCTGTCGGGTCAATTGATTTCTTCACCTCATTCTTAGTTTCTATACTTTTCTGATTATGATTTTTAGGTTTCACAATTATTACTGGTTCATGTTTCTTTAGTTTCAATTTTTCAGCATAACTCGTACTGCTGCACGCCTCATTAGTATGACTATATCTTATTCTATATGACAATATCAACTCGATCATCTCATCTGTAATATCATCTGTCAATCTCATCTGTAATATGATCTGCTCTTTTATCAGTCAATTTTATTAGATTCTATATATCAATATAATCTCTGCCTTCTTAAATGTCAGTTTCATCTGTCAATTGCATCTGTAATACCATCTGTCAATCTCATCTCGCAATCTCAACTGTAATATCATCTGTTCTTTTATCATTCAATTTTATCTCATTCTATATCTGTCTTCTCATCTGTAAATATCATCTACTATCTCTTCTATCAATCTCATCTGTAATATCATTTGTCAATTTCATCTGTCCTCTTATCAGCCAATTTTATTAGATTCTGTATGTCAATATCATCTCTGTCATCTCATCTGTCAGTCTCATCTGTAATATCATCTTTTAATCTCATCAGCCACCTCATCTGTCAATCTCAACTGTAATATCATCTGTTTTCTTATCAGACAATTTTATTAGATTCTATATATTAATATCATTTCTGTCATCTTAACTGCTGTCTCTTCTGTATTATCATCTGGCAATCTCAACTGTAATATCATATACCAATTTCATCAGCCATCTCATTTATCAATCTCAACTGTAATATCATCTGTCCTCTTAATAGTCAATTTTGTCAATTAGTCCATGTTAATATCATCTCTGTTTCATCTGACAGTCTCGTCTGTCGATCTCACCTGTAATATCATCTGCAAAATTTCATCTGCCCTCTTATCAGTTAATTTTATTTCATTCTATCTGTGAATATTATCTCTGTTTTCTCATCTGTAAATTTCATCTAACATCTGTTCCATTAATCTCTGTCATCTTCTATTTCAGTCTCATTTGTTAATCTCAACTGTTCTATCATCTGTCCTCTTATTAGTGAATTTTATTAAATTTGTTACGGGCCAGGTAACGCTTTACCACATGTGAACGTAAGTTTATCTAAATGGACAAAAAATTGACCCGATGGCCGCGGTTTCGCTTGCAGAGGAGATGGTCGTGGGTTCCAAAATACCAAAATAAATGGTTCACTGATGTGTAATGCAAGCACACGACTATTAAGGGCGCCAGATAGTTTAAAATTTCTATCGGGCAACTTGACTTGACTCTTAAAACTCAACACAACTATCAAATTGAGCCGGCAACAAATAAACTTACTACGATGATTACAGACTAATGTCTCACACAAGATATATAACGCTTCGTCGATCAAAAACCCAAACGTAATCAATAACAATGGTTTAATAAACCTCAAACTATTAAATGCCAAAATAATTTGGATCACAATAATCTTAAATTGACGTAAAACAATGAAGCCAGAGTCGGCAAATAACATTCGTCGAAAAATTCACAATAAATATAAATGGTAAATGGACAATACACAAACAATCTTAAAATTTAAATCAAACGCCAACGGCGTAACCACTAGGAGCGAATAACACTCAAGAAATAACTTACTTAATAAATAATATGGTCGTACGTACCCCAAAATTAATCGAAGCTTTGTGTAGACGTAGCCTCACGGTTAGCAAAATAGGTAAACCAATATTATGTTTACAAAAGAACGCTAAACAAACTTAACACCGACTACGTCTCCACAAAACCCCAAACATATACACATAAATACACAAATACAAAATTTAACAGTATCGTCACTCTATACGACACGTGAGTAATTGCACCTCTGACGGCACAACCTCGATTAATGAAAATGTTATAATAAAATGTCGTAGTCGAACCAAAAAGGGTAAATGTTCGTGACTACAAACTTACTCGAACTTGGTGCACATAGAGCTTACGTGGATTCAACTCTATTGGTAGTTGTGTTGATCGCAAACTAAGTTGATAGTTTCCAAATGAACTTGAATTGTCACCACTTAATCGTCGGGTACTGTGAGCATGTAACGAACGTTGACAAAATTAACAGATGGCTCCCAGACTACCTCTCTACTGACGATCACCCAAAGCACAATCGACCAATCTCCAAATCGCAGATAATCCAGTCGGACGCACAATAAAAGGCGTAACGAGGCACTGGGAATTGAAGAAATGGCGACGAAGGATTACTGATAGCGACTCAACATGGACGCGAGCTCTTATCTTCAGCACGTGGGTAACGCTTGACACGTGGTGCGCAGTAAAACAATCCACATACGACAAGTAGCTCCAAACAGCGAGTAATCAAGGCCAAAATAACGTAGACAAGCAAACTCATACATTAACAATAACTAACACAAACAAGCAGCCTGTAACAAACGAAATGTGTTACACTCTAATATTCGCAAAAGGAAAAAAATAAACGTTCAAACAAGCTTACCTACTGTAATATTTTTAATGGCGTTTTCAACCTGATCGAACACAGAAAATTAAAGCAAAACTAACATCCATCAATATAAATATCACACAATACCATCAAAAATATGCTTTACTACCAAGTAATAACTAATCCCATTTAAGGGCAATTGAATAAATATCAATCGAAAACACTACTTGGTTTCATAAAATATGTAGATGCGATCAGGCTGAAGGTAGATTTAAAAATGAACCAGAATGCAATGGTATCGATACAACCAAACTCCCTTCCACTCTCGAAGTACCAACTCAATCCAAATAACTAACTCACATTCGCGCCTAGATTCAAATATCATTCATACTAAACTCATGCACACAATAAATTAAAAACCGTTACAAATTCTATATGTCAATATCATCTCTGTCATCTCATCTGACAGTTTCGTCTGTCAATCTCATCTGTAATATCAGCTGCTAATCTCATCTGCCCTCTTATCAGTTAATTTTATCTCATTTTATCTCTGAATATTATCTCTGTTTCCTCATCTGTAAATTTCATCTAACATCTGTTCCATTAATCTTTTTCATCTTATATTTCAGTCTCATTTGTCAATTTCAACTGTAATATCATCTGTCCTCTTATTAGTCAATTTTATTAGATTCTATATGACAATTATCTGTCATCTCATCTGACAGTTATGTCTGTCAATCTCATCTGTAATATCATCTGGCAATCTCAACTGTAATATCATCTATAATTTCATTAATTATCTCATCTGTTGTTCTCAACTGTAATATCGTTTGTCAATCTCATCTGCTCTTTTATCTGTTAATTTTATCTCATTCTATCTGTGAATATTATCTCTGTTTTCTCATCTGTAAATCTCATCTACCATCTGTTCTATTAATCTCTGTCATCTTCTATTTCAATCTCATTTGTCAATCTCAACTAGTTGAGATTGACAAATGAGACAGCTGTCATATCATCTGTCTTTTTCTTGTCTATTTTATTAAATTCTATATGTCAATATCATCTCTGTCATCTCATCTGACAGTTTCATCTGTCAATGTCACCTGTAATATCATCTGCCTATCTCATCTGGCAATCTCAACTGTAATATCATCAAAAAATCTTATTAACCATCTCATCTGTTGATCTCAACTGAGAGATCATCTGTCAATCTCATCTGCCCTCTTATCACTTAATTTTATCTCATTCTATCTGTGAATATTATCTCTGTTTTCTCATCTGTAAATCTCATCTACCATCTGTTCTATTAATCTCTGTCATCTTCTATTTCAATCTCATTTGTCAATCTCAACTAGTTGAGATTGACAAATGAGACAGCTGTCATATCATCTGTCTTCTTCTTGTCTATTTTATTAAATTCTATATGCCAATATCATCTCTGTCATCTCATCTGACAGTTTCATCTGTCAATGTCACCTGTAATATCATCTGCCTATCTCATCTGGCAATCTCAACTGTAATATCATCAAAAATTCTTTTTAACCATCTCATCTGTTGATCTCAACTGAGAGATCATCTGTCAATCTCATCTGCCCTCTTATCACTTAATTTTATCTCATTCTATCTGTGAATATTATCTCTGTTTTCTCATCTGTAAATCTCATCTACCATCTGTTCTATTAATCTCTGTCATCTTCTATTTCAGTCTCATTTGTCAATCTCAACTGTCATACCATCTGTCCTCTTATTGGTCAATTTTATTAGATTCTATATGACAATTATCTGTCATCTCATCTGACAGTTATGTCTGTCAATCTCATCTGTAATATCATCTGGCAATCTCAACTGTAATATCATCTATAATTTCATTAATTATCTCATCTGTTGTTCTCAACTGTAATATCGTTTGTCAATCTCATCTGCTCTCTTATCTGTTAATTTTATCTCATTCTATCTGTGAATATTATCTCTGTTTTCTCATCTGTAAATCTCATCTACCATCTGTTCTATTAATCTCTGTCATCTTCTATTTCAATCTCATTTGTCAATCTCAACTAGTTGAGATTGACAAATGAGACAGCTGTCATATCATCTGTCTTTTTCTTGTCTATTTTATTAAATTCTATATGTCAATATCATCTCTGTCATCTCATCTGACAGTTTCATCTGTCAATGTCACCTGTAATATCATCTGCCTATCTCATCTGGCAATCTCAACTGTAATATCATCAAAAAATCTTATTAACCATCTCATCTGTTGATCTCAACTGAGAGATCATCTGTCAATCTCATCTGCCCTCTTATCACTTAATTTTATCTCATTCTATCTGTGAATATTATCTCTGTTTTCTCATCTGTAAATATCATCTACCATCTGTTCTATTAATCTCTGTCATCTTCTATTTCAGTCTCATTTGTCAATCTCAACTGTCATACCATCTGTCCTCTTATTGGTCAATTTTATTAGATTCTATATGACAATTATCTGTCATCTCATCTGACAGTTATGTCTGTCAATCTCATCTGTAATATCATCTGGCAATCTCAACTGTAATATCATCTATAATTTCATTAATTATCTCATCTGTTGTTCTCAACTGTAATATCGTTTGTCAATCTCATCTGCTCTCTTATCTGTTAATTTTATCTCATTCTATCTGTGAATATTATCTCTGTTTTCTCATCTGTAAATCTCATCTACCATCTGTTCTATTAATCTCTGTCATCTTCTATTTCAATCTCATTTGTCAATCTCAACTAGTTGAGATTGACAAATGAGACAGCTGTCATATCATCTGTCTTTTTCTTGTCTATTTTATTAAATTCTATATGTCAATATCATCTCTGTCATCTCATCTGACAGTTTCATCTGTCAATGTCACCTGTAATATCATCTGCCTATCTCATCTGGCAATCTCAACTGTAATATCATCAAAAAATCTTATTAACCATCTCATCTGTTGATCTCAACTGAGAGATCATCTGTCAATCTCATCTGCCCTCTTATCACTTAATTTTATCTCATTCTATCTGTGAATATTATCTCTGTTTTCTCATCTGTAAATCTCATCTACCATCTGTTCTATTAATCTCTGTCATCTTCTATTTCAGTCTCATTTGTCAATCTCAACTGTCATACCATCTGTCCTCTTATTGGTCAATTTTATTAGATTCTATATGACAATTATCTGTCATCTCATCTGACAGTTATGTCTGTTAATCTCATCTGCAATATCAGCTGCCAATCTCATCTGTCAATCTCATCTGCCCTCTTATCAGTTAATTTTATCTCATTCTATCTGTGAATATTATCTCTGTTTTCTCATCTGTAAATCTCATCTACCATCTGTTCTATTAATGTCATCTATAATATCGTCTGTTCTCTTATCAGTCATCCTATCTCATTCTATCTGTCAATATTATTTGTCAATCTCAACTGTCAATTTCTTCTGAAAATCTTATTTGTTAATCTTATCTGTCAATCTTATTTGTTAATGAGAGAGATGAGAAGACTGTGGATGATGTTAGATGACAAATAGGATGTCATAGGGAATGATGTATGGGATGACAGATGATATGACATTTGGTATGACAGATAGAATAACTGATGAGATGGAAGATAGGATGACAAATTTAATAACGTATGTGATGACAGATCAATTGACATATGGGATGATAGATAGGATGACATATCACTTCTATTTCTATGCTTGTCAGACCTTCCTTCCAATTGTAGTCTGTGATGCTCTGGTAATAATACTTTGCGGTTGTATTTAAATTGTTATTAATTTTGAGTATAAGCGTTTTATTCTAAAAATTTACTAAAAGCAAAAAAGCGTTTGTTACATCAATGGGTAATATCCAGAAAATATCTAGTAAAATGTAAAGTGGAATCTCTTGTAAATTTGAGCAATTTTTTTTCTAAAAAGTTTCCCTTAAACTTTAATACGAAAAAATATATAAAAAAAATTAAACTGTGATATTAAAAACTCTACAATTTAAATTTCAAAAGCTTCCCATTCTAATAATTTCTAAATTATAATTATACGTTTTGAAATGTTGGTAAAAAGCATATTTCATATCATTATTATCATTATTAGTGTATTAAATGCAGAGAGAAACTAGTAAGTTTGTATAATAGAAAATGTTTTCGTTTAAATATATAAGTTTCAATTACAGAAAGCTTTAGAAATATATTTTCAAAGGACTTAAACTTTAAAGTACGTTTGTATTTTGAAAGAGCCAACATAATTAGTACTAAGTAGTTATTTAATTTAACAGTACTAAAATAAACATTAAGCATCAAAGCATAGATTTTTACTATAATATTAAAAAGCGAAAGAAGAAAAAATAGGAGCGAAAAATGAATAACGCGCGCACAGTGTAATTATAATTAGTTAACACATAAAGGCTTTTATTTGATTAACAGGGCGTTAACGTTAACGTCAAATCAATACACTTTAATTAACCTCAAATAAGTACCTCTACTACAATAATTTAACACAAGAAGCAGACTGATTTATTTAACTTTTAAGAATTCTTTTTATGTAACATCAAAAGACTTTCTTAAAGTTTTGTAAAAGTAAATAAAGTAATACTAGACATTTACTAAAGTCTGTAATCTCTTATTAGCAAATAACAGACCTTAAAGCAAGTTACAAGAGCAAGAGTTAAACAAAGTTTCAACGTAATTAGCTTTAAAGGGACAAAAAAAAGGTAAACCGATGACATAAACATTATTTTCAACAACAAACATGAAAGTGTCGTAAAGAAGAAGTAAAGCGCCATCTGTGAATAAGGACGCCACCGCCGACGCTGTGCTTTGGGCAATTAGTGGTGACGCTGCCCGCAGAACAATACGTTTCCGGTAACCTAGCAACCTCTCTTATTTAATGTAATACGTATCTTGTATGTGTTGTATTCCCTTTTCTAATTTATCTGGCCGTGTATGTTGACGTCAAATGTCGGGAGTCTTGGGGAATAGTCCGGTCCCAAAGTATGTTTTCTGATGTGATATCAAGCAACAACTTTGTAACATGGACCAATAAAATAAATTTCTAACGATATATTTAAAAAAGTAGAGCATGTCTATTGTTAAATTCTTAACCAACAAATTTAAAATAAATTGAGAACTTGGTAGGGGGTCAAACATAAAAAGGAATTTATGAGAGAAAAGTTTGATCTACCTCTTCAAAACGACTTTTTTGTTTAAAAAAAAAGAGCGTTTTTAGCTTTTTTATTTATTACTTTTCTTTTCTCTAAGTAAGCGTCGAAATGTTTTACGTACGCATACTATTTTTGTAATTTTCAATTTTGATTGAAACGAAAATTTTTTTTCCTCTTTCTTTATACGAGGCAACCTCAAATAAAATGCTTTCGAGCCTATTATTAAATTGTAGGTACAAAACGTTACATAAATAAATAAAATAATATTTAAGAAAACGGGAATGGACTTGATAGTCGACGCTAGAAAAGTCGGACATTCAAACACCAACCACACTGCCTAGAGAGCTTTCGGGTATAGTACATTAAAAGATATTAGAAAGTAATAAAAGTTTGCCTCTTTGCTTTTTCATGTGGCCCCCACAATGCGCCTGTCATAAATAACTCAAAATTTTGACAATTTTCTCTTAAATTTGTTTAACAAAATTATTTTAAAAACCAAGAAAAACATGTGATATTTAACGATCGCCGTAAACCTGTCCCGTTTACAGTTTTAGACGTATTCGCACCCAAAAATTGTTAATTTATGAAAAAAAAAATTAATTTTATTATAAAATAGTAAAGGAAATTTAATGCTCTAAAACTTGAAATATGAAACAAATTAATATAAACAATCTTCTAGGAAATTTGATAAGCTTTCATTTTATTCCGAATAGCTTTTTTCTAGAACCAACCGTTTTCGAGATATACGCGAAAACCCAAAAAACCGGACCTTTGCACTCCCTCCTTCTCTTAGCCATTTACTTTCAATACTTTTGAACCAGGAGTAGGTATGGGATCGATTGAGTCCGCCAGAAGAGTGGGGATAGGCCCCGTCCCTCGCCCAGGGGTGAGGGTAAGCCCCGCCCCTTGACTTTGAGAGGACTTTGACCTTGAATGACCTTGATTTTGAAATGACTTTGACCTTCAAATGACCTTGGCCTTCAAATGACCTTGGCCTTCAAATGACCTTGACATTCAAATGACATGTACCTCCTACCTACTCCAAATACATTCCTGAAAAAAGTCTCACTCTCTTCTATGCCCTCTATAACCCCGTCGTTTTCCACTAAATAATAAATTGGCTCGAACAGCTTTAATTTGATGACGCTTCGTACAAATAATAAAGCTTCAATTTTCTATTCTATAAACGTTCGTTTTGATATTGTAAACGTGGGATATTATATTATTGTTATGTCTTCAAATTTGAACGTTTAACCTTTTTTGAAAGTTTTTATTTTGAGATTCTTTAAAAATATTTTTCAAATGTTTCCTCTAAGCTCTAAATCAATATTTGTTGCTTCTTGTATCCTCAAGCTGATTTATTAATAGTTCTTTAATTGTTTCAGTTTCTCTCTCTTTTATTTTTGCTTCGTCTTTCTCTTTAACGTCATCACAAGTTATCATTTCTTGTTATTATTATTATTTACTTCCTGTTTCTGATCCTTTTAGTTAATTTTAAAAAATTTTGCACGTCTTCGGATTATGTAGTCTCAATTCCTTCATTTCTTCAATATACAGGACGATTTTTTAAGCCGTGCCTCCAATATTGCGAATCTGGAAAACAAGAATAGTTGCTACATTGGTTAAATTAGCAAAAAGTTGCATATTAGGATGCATTTGGAAAATTTAGAATTTCAAAATAGTCACCAAGATAAACCAAAAAACTGAAAATTGCAATTTAGTTTTTCCACTGTGATTTGAAAATTGTTAACTTCAGGAAAAAAAATTGAGGAGGTCAAATGATACTACTAAAATCGGTAATTATGACATCGACGCTAAGCGTCGTGACATTCAACTTTTCATTTTCTTAGTGTGTTTTTAGATGAAAGCGCCTCAACTTACTTTGACTGTGGCCTTGTGGCTGTTCAATGGTCATATATACTAACTTTTAGCTTTGTCTCACCATTGTTGTTGGCTATTATTGGTACAGATGGTAAAAATGACGTTTTCTTATATTCAAATGATAACATTTATTTATAAATTCACTTCTTTGAGGTCGTTTTATTGTATAAATCAAGACGACAGCAATAGAAGCTGCGATAAAAACATATGCGAGTCTAGGAGACAAATTTTCTGTCTTATTGACCTAGAGCCTTTACATTCATAAATAATATGTAAAACGCTATAAAGAAAATATTTCTAAAAGAATAAATTCATATTCCTTATGTATTCGAAAATAGTGAATTTTAAACATGAACGTGTGTCCAGGATAAAGGTATTATGCAATTGCGCATTATTAGCGCAGTGGTGAGGTCGTAAAAAAGGGTGGTTACTTTACAAAACGTCTTGTGTTTTTGGATTTTGGGCATATTGTATGAACAAAAGCGCTTATTAAAAATCCAATTTTTCTCTCTAATTTTTCTCTGACTTTGGTGTCACTTTTTTTGGTTTTTGCTTGATAAGTCTTTGCTAGTGCATCATACAAAAACATTATTCTTACCTTTTTTGTAGAGCACAAAATTTTCTACAATTTATTTTAATAATATTTTTTTCGAAGCCTCATAGTTAGCAAAATACAGAGCTGCAAAGTTAAAAGTGTGTTTTTCGAAACTAATGAAATTTATACAGGGTGTCTTAAAACGAACTATGCTACTTTCAGAGTATGCCATTTGGGTTACATTTCTAACTATCAATTTATATTTTACAAGTATATTGTTAAGACGTCACAAATTCAGGTGACGCCAAAATTTCAAACCAGAGATCATTTACGCCGGCGCCGCCGGCAATGAAATGAAAATGTTTTAAACCATCATAATCACGACTACAATTTTTGTCTAAAATTGATTATGAGTGATTGTGATTCATGAAGCACATTTTGACTTGAACGGATTTGTGAATGAACAAAATAGCCGATTTGAAGACACGAAAATCCTCAGGTAATTTATAAACGACCCCTCCACCATCGTAGAATACCAGTTTCATTCAGTTTCATTTTCAATTTCAGTTTTCATCGTAGAATAACAACGACAAAAGAACAGAAGGGAAGGTTCTTAATTTACTACTTGTTGGCAAAATAATGTTACCCCTCAATTTAAGTATGGGGTGTTATGATGATTGCATCCACAATTCGTGCTAGCCGTACAGCCAGGGTGGCCATTAATTGTGAGGCTGACTGTACATGCAACATATCCAAAATCCAAAACTACATGACCTTTTGTAAGGTAATATACGTTTTTGATCAACTTGATTTTTAGAGTCATAACATCCTATATCCATGCTCCGGTGACCATCTCAAAAGTTAGGGGTACGTTCAGGGATCTTCTGTTTACCTCGCAGTAAGTTCTTTTCTCTCTCTCTCTCATCTTTTTTTATTTGTTCCTTTCTTTTTTTTTCCTCTTGTTCTTTTTGCTCAAGGAATTCCTGTGTGTCTCTTGAATGAAAAACTGCTCCGCTAGTCCACAATTTACATTGGAATAGAATATTGTTTAAGGGCCATTTTACATGGACTAAATGTAGTACTAAATCAACTCAAGTAGTTCAAGTACGGGAATCTAAGCCTTAACGTCGTGCATCTAAAGTTCTGCGCATGACGTTAAATCTTAGATTCCCGTGCTTTTGCTTCTTGAGTTGATTCAGTACTAACAAGTTAGTACGACGTTTAGTTCATGTAAAACGGCCTTACAGGGTGGAATGGAAGAACAGGGTCCAGCGTTTTCGCTGTACAACTGAACTCCACCCTTATTTTGGCTTTATGTGCATTAGGTATTTTTTATTTTCTTTTATAAAGTCTAGATATAAAGATATTATAAAGTCCAAATCATAAGGACGAAAATTCCAAACTTTTTGTCTACTTTAAGTCAGAGGACGATTTTTTGTAATTTTGTGACGGCCACTACGCGGTCATCTATCGAGCTCTTTTAAAACTAAGACCGGGGCGTTTGTGGGGCTACCCTAGCGTACCCGAATCCAAATTTTTGGCTTGATTGACAAATTTAAATTCTTTGGTCAATAGAGACCTGTAAAAAGATTTGCATCGCTTCGATTGGTGTGAAATTTGTGGAGGGGATACCTTAAAGCTTGTTTTTAGTAATTGTAAATTTTGAGCTCTTGCATTTGAAGGGCAACGAAGATTAAAATTTTTATTTAAAAAGTGTCGATTTTCACCCATTTAATACCCCCATGCCTCCTCCATGTACAGCCTCACAATTATTGGCCACCCTGGCTATACGTTTAGCACGAATTGTAGATGTAACCATCATCATAACACCCCATACTTAAATTGAGGGGTAACTTTATTTTGCGAACAAGTAGTAAATCAACGACCTCCCCTTCTGTCCTTTTGTCGTTGTTGGCTAATAACCACCCTGGCATATAGCCAGGGTAGCCAATAATTGTGGGACTAACTGTACTTAATTGAAAATTAGACCTCATAGAATCATTAGTCACTGGGCTATAAATTATCTATAGTTAAATCCCGTGTTTAAAGCGAGAAGCTCTTTAAAATATAAGTTTAATATTTCGTTATAGATGTACGTGTTAAAATGCATAGAAATGAATAAAGTTATATCAGAAAATAAAAGTGACCACAACAGTGGTCCCTAGATTTCTCCCTGCGGGACATCATATCAAAAGAAATCGAATTGCTTAGTTTGATTATTTTGGGTATGGAATATTCTGGTAGCTTTTAGAACACTCTTGGGAAACTTTGAGCAACAATAATACATTTTATTTATAAACTTTTGCACTTGACGGTTATTATTTCGGCAAAGATTTGAAACGTTTATAATCATAATCTTTTTGCTATTTTTGTTACAATTGCGATAAGTTTACGTGTTACTTGCTCGTTGTTTTTGCCCTTTCGTGCAAAATATTTAGTTCACCACCCGAAAATGTAATTGTAACGTATAATTGAGGTCATCAAACTTATATTACTTCAGACTAATTTCATAAATTCCCTAGTGGCGTCACATGTAACTATTATTAAAAAAAAAATTTATTAAAAATCAAACAATCGTATGAAATTTTAATAAAAGTCAAAATGTGTAATAGCGGCTGTCTTGAAGAAGAGAAGAAAAAAAAGAGGTTGTTTCGCGACTTTAATATAAAGAGAAAACAATATTCGCCAACATAATAAGATGTAGCAGCAGAAGCGTTAATATTGAATAGAAGTTTGACATGAATGAAATCGACTATAAAAGAGACGATATCTCTAATATGAAAGAATAAAAAAAAAGACCACGAAAATAAACAATCTCTAAATTGCAAAAGCAATACGCCAGAGTTCGATCAAACTCGACAAGTCTAAATTTACTCGCCAAGCACACAAAAAGTTGAATCCAATTTTCCACTTGGTCTCCCGCAAAACTTTCTTTTGCAATTTTGTCGAAAAATAAAACAATTTAGAACATATTGTCGCATCGGACAGACAGTTCGAATGTAATAAGAGTAAGATCATGTCTGCGTTGATATAAAAGCCGCGTTCTTTGTTTCTCAAATAACATTTTGTAGAATAAAATTGCAGTTTCATGTTAGTTTAAAAAGATCCAATTTTACCCTCTCTCTCTCCCTCACTCTCTTTTACTTTTTCTTTAACGTATTCTTTTATTTTACCAATTCCTACAAATTTATTTTCTTTATACAAACATAAGAAGTTTAAAGTGCAATCTTTTGAATAAAAGCTCGCGGATTTCAGGTAAATCCAGCGAGCATTGTTTTGTAGTCATCCTTTCAAATCTGCGCAAAACTGTGAGAGGTTCGAGCATCAATTGAAAAGCAATTCTTTTGTTTGATCGTAGATTCAGAGTTGAAGCTTAAGCGGATTTTTTATGCTATTACTAAGCTTACATATGCTACTATCGTCCTTATATACGACAGAAATAAATATTTATCTCGAAAAAACAGAAATTTACACCTCTCCAGGATATTAAAGACCAGGATGTCGTTAACCATCTGAAAAGGTATGTCAAAAGTAATTTTTTGCAGTGAACATTTTCCATTTCCAACGTGTCCTTTTTGTTTTTACTAAGATAAGATACTATTCGAAAATCGCGCGCTTTTTGTGGGAGTGGCTTAGATGTATCTATCGAATGGACATAGCTTAGTAAGCCATACGAATGTTTTAAAGGACGCCATTAATGAGTCATTTTTTGTATAGTGTCACGCGTAGAAATATTACGCGAATTATTTAATGCAATTATTAACCCTCCATTCAACGGGTGAGGCCTGTGAGTCCAAGCAAAAGTGAAAATTGTCTGTAACTTAAAAAAAGAAATATTTTTTACTGTAATATTCTATCTACCTTCTTAACTTGTAATAACTCATATCATCAGCATTTGCTTTTCAAATTTTTTCAAAAAATGAATCCTCTAGGACACAGTTTGTTCTGACAGGCCTCACCCGTCGGTTCGTGTAACTTTGTGATAACCGATTATTTTTGTTATAAAGCATTATTTAAGCGCAAAATTTATCTGCAGACCATAAAAAATAATTGGTTTTAAGTTTCAATGCTTGTTTATAAATTTTTTGTTTAGGTGACAAGTGCAACATAAGCAAAAATTCTTATTATTTTTCCAGTTTTGTAAGGCTTGGTTATGTATTTAGTACATTGAAGCCTACTATTTCAGTGAAGTTTAGGCCCTTGCAGTTTGTGTTGAGAATTTTATAATTTAATATTTTTGTAATTTTCTGCTTATTTGATCAATATACTAAATATGCATTATGATAATTAACTTTATTTTCCTTCAATGTCCATAAAAAACAGTTTTCAATAAAAAATGTCCAAAAAAGATAAAAAATTAAAAATTAAAAAATAATAACTAACAAAAGGACCTACGCTTTAATTCTTCTGTAAAATAATGAAGAATAAGGTAGATTTTCAATTAAAAAAATTTCAGTGCAATTCTTGCACCCTTACTATTTTTTAGCTATAGATATAAAGTGAGCCTAACAGGCCTCACCCGCTGGCTCTTGTGATTCTAGACCCACCCGTTGGATGGAGGGTTAAGTAGTACAATAATTTAATGTACTTACACGAGTTTACAATACGTGACTATTGTCAGGTATTGGAAGAATGTGAGATAAATCATAAATCGCCAGTTTTAGCAATTTTAGTTGGCGCGTGTGCCAAGTTAGTAAAAGGCCCCAAAAGTAGGTTTTGAAGGCAGTTTATACTTAGCGGTTGATAATTGTCAGTTGGACAATTCGGGGACGCGAAACGTTTGTCGGTTTCGTACGTTGTAATAATTAAGGAGCGATTATAATCATCATGATGTGTTGTGATTGGATTATAATGCTAATATTCGTGTAAGAGAACGTTTTTAAATAAATTAATAATTTCAGCATTGTTTATTATCTTAATCTCGGTACACTCTGGAGATTCTGGACTCCAAAGGTCATGACTAACCCCCTGTCGTGACAATAGACTCACCGACGAATCAAAATCTAATTCTATATAGGGTATAGAGGGTCGTCACTTTTATTGTGTGCCCACTATTGGGATCTCCTAAACGGTAAGAGCTACGAGCTAGAGAAAAGTTGCACAATGTCATGTCCTATAAGAATTTAAAAATAAAATTGCGACAGCTTACCTAGTTTCTGAAATATCTATAAAAAACATCGGATGTGGTCATACGATGAAAGATGACTCCCCTGACATATGAAATGACATATGGTATAATAGATAACCTTCTGTCCACAATGGTGACAGATTAACATTTGACATATAGTAACTGGTGACAGATTACACCTAATCCTCATCTCTCTAAACCAATCTCTGAAATGACATATGGGATGACAGATAAAATAATAGATAATTCCACCTGACATATGAAATAACAGATAAAATTGACATATAGTGACAGATGATCTTGACATTGACTTATGTTGGGTGACAAATGAACTCCCCTCAGACATTAACGAATATATGGTAACTATGGTGACAGATCACTTCCAGTTTATCTAAATCAATCCCTATTTTACTTCCTCCACTCTCTCTATCTCCTTTTTTAATACCTCTATCTCTGTCTCTTTCGGACCTTAGAGCGCATTTCCCATGATCCATGTGATTAATTGTGTGAATATCGCTGAAATCAGAATAAAAAAATGCATTATCTGGCAAAATTCAATATGGCGTTCATAAGGAAACTTTGTACACTTTAGCTCACCTTTTGCTGCACCACTGGCTGTATCGAGTTTTGTCAACACTGGTGTTAAGAGAACAACTAATTATTGTAATACGAAATCCTTTTTCGTCTTTTCCTCATATTTTTAGCCAGATGAGGAACACTATCTGAATGCTTTATTATAGCACAAGGGAGTAGTTTTTCAAACAATTGAAAGAAAACTGAAAAGCGTCATTCTAAGAAAGATGTAGCGAAAACTATTGTTTTAATAACTGTACATTTCACATTCAAAACGTGAATGTTGTTCATGATGCAGCTGTTAGGGAAAATCGTTCAAATTTTATTCTTTGTGATTTCCAGTTACACACTCGAGTTTACCCCATTAGCGATTTTCATTTAATTGAAGGAGACCTTTTGGAAACGTCCTGTACAAAAAATATGAAAATAACTATTGTATTAATTTTAAGATAATTGTTCGGCAACACTTGACTACCTATTACCTTTTTGGTCTTTTTAGATAGCGAGCAATTCTTGAAAAACATTTTTAATTAAAGCTGAGAGTTGTACTACATTTATGAAAAGTAGTAAAAAAGCAAAAAAAAATATTTATATTCAAGTAGACTCGCTATTATAAAATAGAAACAAAGAAAGAATGTAAAATTTAACACAAAAAATAATGAGTTGTTGGTTGGTTGAGTAAAATTAGTGTAAAAGAGAAAATTTTCATATTCGTGGTCTATTTAATACAACTTGAACATAATTTCATGCTGACGTGTCTCGGTGAAAACTAAGTTTAATTTCAAAGTTTGGCGTCGTCATTCAACACGACTACGAAAGCGACGGGCAACAGCTCGTGACGCCGCTTTTGATAACAATGGCCTCAACAATGCGCACCTGCACGGTTCCTTGCCATTATCCTGATTGCAAGTCGTGAAAGTCACCTGTAGGCCTTGATTGATGGTTTCTCTTGGCACTATACATGATTGCACTCGGATAGACTGTGATCGTCGCTTTTAAATCTTTTAACAGCTAAATTCACCATTTTCATTAAATAACTTTAAAAAAGTAGAGAAAAAGAAAAAAAAGTTTTTTTTCTCAAGTAGGTAGTTTACACCCAAAAAAAAAGAAAAATAAGCCGACGCTATATCTTGGCTCCGCTAACTTTTGAACTAAATTTATATCAAAGTTAAAGTATTGCAAATCTAATATAGAACTGTTCCTAATCAAAAGTAAGAGTTTCGTAACTACATTATCTATACGTGACCTATAAGATGGGGTTTTGAGGAAAACTGCATTCAGAAAGTAAATACGTGATAAAAGCTGTAGCAATTACAAGAAGTTCTACTAACAAATTTAAAGATAAAACTATCTTAGATATCCGTTTGATATATTACAAATTGTACTTTACTACTCGTCTTCCATTAAAACAAATAATAATAAAAAGAGGAGTAAATTTGATAACTTTTAAACTTCTGTTTCTAACTTAAATAAAAAGGAAATTCGATAAAAATCGAAAAACATGTTGAGAAATTTTCTTTTAATTAAAGATTTTTACAACGTACTTACGTCCTTAAAGATCGATCAATTAACCCTTGTGCACTGTTCAAAAAGTATGCACACATACTACGTTTGGGGGAGAATATGACCCCAATTATTTATTGATAATATTTAATAATTTAAAACATTTTTTACATTTTTAGCATCTGCGGTTACGTTGCTTATTTGTATGTTCACTACTTTTTTTTACAAAATTTGATTTTTTTTATATAAACCATTATAATTTGGGCTTACGTCTCTGATCTTTGTAATGGAAATATTTTTTTTAATCTCTACTGCTAACAAGTTGTCGTTTTACGACAACGTAAAATTATACAGCATATGAAGCTATTTTTGGACTTAAAAAATTTTCTTGTTATTATTAATTTCAGTTTTTGGTTTTTTTATTATCAAATTGTAATTGCACTTCCAGTTATAAGACAAAATAAACAATTCTTTTGCCCGTATAAAGTACTGGCTCTAATGAGGGGTCATATTGTCCCCCAGCGTATTATACGTACTAAGTTAAGTTTTTACAAAATATAAAAAAGATTTTGAAAATTTGAAAATATCATATTGTTGTAAATTATAAATTAGTAAAAGTCACCGAACACAAATAAAAAATAATTTAATTTGGCGAAGCTATGATAGGATAAAGTTGCTTGGGGGGACTATATGACCCCAACAGTGCACAAGGGTTAAATAATGTTAAAATGTAAAAATTATTGACACATAATTATAAACACAGTCCAGCTTGAAAACAACCCAAGCTTCGGGCCTGGTCGGCTAAAGCCGGAGCCCAGGGCCATCCTTACGTAGTAGGAACTAAAATTAAATATTGTGGACACCCTATACAATAATAATTAACCGCCTCATAAAGCCCTACAAGCCAGAAATGTATGATCTGGCTCAGCTCGGCTTGAAGTGCGGTTTAGGAAAGTCCAGCTCGAAAACAAGCTAAGCTACAGGCCTGGCCGGCTAAATCCGGAGCCCAGGGCCATCCCTAATACGTAGTAGGGACTTAAATTAAATTTTGTGGACACCCTATACAATAATAATTAGTCAGCTCAAAAAGCCTTATAAACCAGAAATGTATCGTCCTACTCAACTTGGTTTGTAGTGCGGTTTAGGAAAGTCCAGCTCAAAAACAAGTCAAACTTTAGGCTTAACCGGCTAAAGTCGGGAACCAAGGCCATCCCTACGTAGTAGAGACTTAAATTAAATTTTGTGGACACCCTAAACAATAATAATTAGTCACCTCATAAAGCCTTATAAACCAGATATGTATCGTCCGGCTCAACTTGTCTTGAAGTGCGGTTTAGGTAAGTCCAGCTCAAAAACAAGTCAAGCTTTAAAGCTAATCAGCTAAAGCCGGGACCCAGGGCCATCCCTACGTAGTAGGGACTAAAACTAAATTTTGTGGATACCTTTTACAATAATAATTAGCCGCCTCATAAAGGCTTATAAACCAGAAAAGTATGGTCTGGCTCAGCTCAGCTTCAAATGCGGTTTAAGAAAGTCCAGCTCAGAACAATGCAAGTTGCAGACCTGGCCGGCTAAAGCCGGAGTCCAGGGCCATCCCTAATACGTAGTAGGGACTTAAATTAAATATTGTGGACACCCTAAACAATAATAATTAGTCACCTCATAAAGCCTTATAAACCAGATATGTATCGTCCGGCTCAACTTGTCTTGAAGTGCGGTTTAGGTAAGTCCAGCTCAAAAACAAGTCAAGCTTTAAAGCTAATCAGCTAAAGCCGGGACCCAGGGCCATCCCTACGTAGTAGGGACTAAAACTAAATTTTGTGGATACCTTTTACAATAATAATTAGCCGCCTCATAAAGGCTTATAAACCAGAAAAGTATGGTCTGGCTCAGCTCAGCTTCAAATGCGGTTTAAGAAAGTCCAGCTCAGAACAATGCAAGTTGCAGACCTGGCCGGCTAAAGCCGGAGTCCAGGGCCATCCCTAATACGTAGTAGGGACTTAAATTAAATATTGTGGACACCCTATACAATAATAATTAGTCAGCTCATAAAGCCTTATTAACCAGAAATGTATCGTCCGACTCAACTTGGCTTAAAGTGCGTTTTAGGAAAGTCCAGCTCAAAAACAAGTCAAACTTTAGGCTTAACCGGCTAAAGTCGGGAACCAAGGCCATCCCTACGTAGTAGGGACTAAAATTAAATTTTGTGGACACCCTATACAGTAATAATTAGCCGGTCCATAAAGTCTTATAAACCAGAAATGTATGGTACGGCTCAGCTCGGCTTGAAGTGCGGTTTAGGAAAGTCCAGCTCAGAACAATGCAAGTTTCAGACCTGGCCGGCTAAAGCCGGAGCCCAGGGCCATCCCTACGTAGTAGGGACGAAAATTAAGTTTTGTGGACACCCTATACAATAATCATTTTGAAAAGTTTTATCATAACCTAAAATAGTTGTAGATACACGCGACTTTTAACTATGCCTGTACCTGTAATTCTTGATTATGATTGAACGAATCTTTTCCTGCAAAATGGATGTATTACACTCTCAACAGATGATCCCTTCCTTCAAATCAAGAGAGTCCTGAAGGAAATATCTAAAGTCGTGGTTAGAGATTAGATTAAAGGTGCTCCCTCATCTCTATTAATTTTATTTAATTCCTCAAGAAGCAATTAAAATACATTTATAATATTTACAGGCGTGGATAAAGTATAGTATTCTAGTAGCGGGTAATGCTCATTACTCACTCGTGATGTGGCTGGTGTCGCAAATTCATTCTTGTGAGTAAAAAGCTTCATTACTCGCTTGTTGGATAATATACTATTTTTTTTAATTTCTTCTATCAAAAGGTTTATCTAATTGTAAAGTACGATGTAGCAATATAACTAATAATAAATAATTGCTTGTTATTAGCTTATTAGTTATTCAAATTACAATAATTTAAATTTAAAATTTTACGCTATTCACACACAGCAGACATTTTTATTTAAGTTATAAAAGTTTGTACAATTTAATAAAACTTTCTAAATTGGGTTGAGTGAGTATACATACATACCCTATAGTTACATGCACTAAAAATATAAGTTTTCTTATTCCCTTTAGACGGAAAGTATAATCTTGATCTAAACTTACTTTTATTATTTGTTTACATATTCTTATATATTTTTAATGAAAAGCTGAAAGGCTCTTTTTACTGTCGTCTTATTTACTAAAGGTGAAAAAAATTTTTTTTAAATAGAACTAACTACGCGATGGATGGGTATTGAGTAAGTTCGTTTTCGTATGTGCCTGCTGCGACTGTGCTGTGCTGAAAATATTATTATCGCCAAAACAAACAGTGCTCAAACAAATAGCACTCGGTATTACTACCTAATGTTAATAATTAAAGGCTGCGCCACACACACAGGCTTTGCATTCCGGTTTGGCCTGTGCAGACGACTTGAACACTATCCAGACGCTCAGGCCGCTTGTACAGGCCAAGCCACATGAATGGTGGATCTCCTTCCCATTCACCCATAAAACTGCCAGCAGTACATGCTGGCAGAGCTTCGGCTGGGCGTCTGTTGCTCCGTAAGGCGGTTGGGAAGGACCTAATAGGAAGCAGTCTTTCCTTGCCAAACCTAACCCTAACCTAACCTCTGAGTACTCGGGCATGTGCTCGACCGAAGGGATATGCTTGTAGGTCATATAGAGCACCCGATCCTAGACCTCTGGATAAAAGGAACGCTGATATTGATTAATTTATTAGTGGTTCGGTCACACCGGTTGTCGTCATAAACGGTGGGATGAATTAGCGGGGATTTCTTATAGACATTAATCTATCTTTTACCTAACCTAACCTAACACGGTGGAATGCGTAAGACCGCCAGGGCGTGTTCTTAGCTTCTGCTTACTATCTTTTCCCGGCGTAGAGTCATGTACAGGACGTACCAGTAGCACGAGGTTAGTGGGTAGGATACCGCGCCCTTCTCGCGGGTTAAAATCCCTACCAGCTTGGGTTCCGGTCATCCGCTTGTGAAGGCCGGCGCTCCGGTAAATTCGGGTCCGAAGCGAGCGGGAGATCTCTCGCACACCAGGTAAGGCAGTCGTGTGTGTGGCGCAGCCTTATAAACTTGAAAGTTCTGTTTTATAAAACGACTATGATAAGGCTCGTCCACACACACAAGACTTGCCTTCCGGTTTGGCCTGTGCAGACGGCCTGAACGTTGTCCAGATGCTCCGGTTTGGCCTGTGTGCAGGCTGCCTGAACGGTGTCCACACGAAGGCAAGCCTGTGTGTGTGGACGGGCCATTACAAAGCGTTAATAATTATATAATAATGCAATTCGTTAAGTAAAATTAAAATTTGATATAATAATCGGAGTACGAATAGCCGCATGAATTTTAAATTTACCGAAACAATAATAATAAATGAAACAAGGAAAACGTACAAAACATATTACCACAATTTCAATTTAATTGATTTAATCGGATGCTTGTTTTTTCGAATAATTTTGTTATTACAAACATAAATTATAAATTTTATTTAAACCAACATCCATAAATACGATCAAAAAAGCAATTTTTGTAATAAATCAAATTTTCGTAATGTGTCGTAATTCGATATTGTAAATAAAAAAAAGAGTGAAAATGTGTTTCAAATTTTTTGCCATTTCAATTTTTCACGACATGTAATCGGGGTGTTTTTCCAGAAAATTGACTTGTTCCCCTAAAAGCAAAACAAACACAGGGAGACGAGCGCTCGGTCTGCGGAATTGATTTCATTTATATAACGGATGATTTTGTGACAGGCAAATTTCAATCTATTCTATATAGTACGCAGAAACCGTGCTGAATTTTGATTTTAATAAAATCTTATAATACCAAATAAAAACAACTTGCGACACGGCGGTAGTTCCCGCGGGATGTGACGCTCTCTCTGATGTGATTTGGTTGCAACGTGGCGCCGAACAACTGGGGCCACATACATATTGATAAGATGTCGCAACTGATAGTAGTAGGATCAGAAAGCCCGTATCGTAACCTGCATAAGAATATAAAGTAAGCACTAGGTATAATCCTTATCTTTTATTCTTCCTTTTTTCCCTTAACACCATCTTTAAACACAAAAATAATCAAACCGACGCATAATATATCCAAAACCCAATATCTATCAATTTAAAAAGAGAAAAGAAAAATATTAAGTCGATATTGGGAGCCTCCTTTTGGGGTAAATTTATTAAAAAATTCAACACCTCGTTAAATTCGAATATCTGCGCGAAAAATAAAAATTTAAATTGGAAATGCATTCCGGCGCTTTATTATTAACGTATTCTAGTAACAAGCTGTTTGAAATTTTTTGAATACATCATTATTTTTGATTGGCTCGCTATCTACACAAATTGCCTTTCGCAACAATGCAAAATACAAAAAACAAGAAGTTGTATATAAATCACACATCAATAGATGAATTAATGATATACCTAGGTACTGATACATCCAAACAAACTTTAGCAAAATAAGCCCGTTTGTTACGAAATTGCAATTTAATAGGTATTCCGAACAATCATTAACTTGCAGATTTTACTTACAATAAACTGTACGATTTTTCTCCAACGGAAGAATATATTTCTCTTCTTTTAGAAAGAATGGAAAATGAAATAAAGACAATTTTAGAGAGCACTGAATAACTTCTCTTAGAAATTACGTCGATGTATTTTTTATTTATTTTTTTAAATTAAAGGAATTTCTCTCCTCTAATAACCTAAACAAGTTGAATGGAAAATGCACTTATAAAACTAATTGACATTTACATAAATGTAATTTACATTTTTATTTTAACATGAAGCCTTTCAATTTTTCAATTTGCCATGCTTTTTTTTTATGTAAAAAGCAGTCGATTTTTCAGCACGTACTATGTTTAAATGTGCATAGTAAGCAATAATATTATTCATTCAAGTTACCATGTTGTGTATTACTGACTCATAAATTCGTTCCATTAAAATAAGTTTCCTTGGTTATGGATTCTTAAATGTAAATCTGTCATCTCATCTGTCATTCCATCAATGTGATCAAATCTGTATCTGTTATTTTTAATTTAATGTATCAGTCAGAGAGAGATAGAGAGAGCGAATAAGATTACATACGACGTGATATGATATCTACCTGACAGATAAGATTGACTATGATATTTACAGATTAGATGATATGACAGATGATATGATATGACTGACAGCTATAATCACATGACAGGGGGGACTTAAAAATAAGATGAGATAACATATGCGTTTGATAGATGAGAATGACTGATGATATTGACAGATGATATGGCAGATGATTTTGAGAGATGAGATTGTCATATTATGAGACTGAAAGCTATAATAATATAACAGGTGAGACTTAGAAATAATATGAGATAATATATGCGTTTGATAGATGAAAATGACAGATGCTATTGACACATGACATTCACAGATGATATGACAAATGATATTGACAGATGAGATTGATAAATTATGAGACTAACAGCTAAAATGACATGACAAACCAGATGTAGAAATAAGATGAGATGACATATGATATTGACAGATGAGATTGAAAGCTGATATTGACAGATGCTATGACAGATGAATTTGAGAGATGAGATTGGCATAAATTATGAGACTGAGAGTTATAAACACATAATAGGTGGGACTCAGAAATATGATGATATGACTTATCAATTGAAAAGAGAGATGAGAATGACAGATGATATTGACAGATAATATGACAAATGATATTGACAGATGAGATTGATAAATTATGAGACTAACAGCTAAATTGATATGACAGATCAGATGACATATGAGATTGACAGATGACAATAAAAGATGAGATTGACACTTGATATTCACTGACGATATGACAAATAAGTATGGAAGATTAGATTGGCTTATTATGAAACTGACAGTTATAATCACATAACAGGTGAGACTTTAAAATAAGATGAGATGACAAATGTGTTTGATAGATGAGAATGATAGATGATATTGACAGATGATATGACAAATGATATTGATAGATGAGATTGGTAAATTATGAGACTACCAGCTAAAATGACATGAGAGATGAGATGTAGAAATAAGATGAGATGACATATGAGATTGACAGGTGATATTTACAGATGAGATTGACAGCTGATATTGACAGATGATAAGACAGATGAATGTGACAGATGAAATTGGCATATTATGAGATTCAGAGCTATAATCACTTGACAAGTGAGACTTAGAAATAAGATGAGATGACATATGCGTTTGTAGATGAGATTGACAGATGATATTAACAGATGATATGACAGATCAAATTGAGAGATGACATTGGCATATTATGAGATTAACAGCTAAAATAACATGAGAGATGAGTTGTAGAAATAAGATGAGATGACATATGAGATTGACAGGTGATATTCACAGATGAGATTGACAGCTGATATTGACAGATGATAAGACAGATGAATGTGAGAGATGAAATTGGCATATTATGAGATTCAGAGCTATAATCACTTGACAAGTGAGACTTAGAAATAAGATGAGATGACATATGCGTTTGTAGATGAGATTGGCAGATGAGATTGACAGATGATATTAACAGATGATATGACAGATGATTTTGAGAGATGACCTTGGCATATTATGAGACTAACAGCTAAAATAATATGAGAGATGGGATGTAGAAATAATATGAGATGACATAATGAGAGGTGACAGATGATATTGACATATGATATGACAAATGAGATTGCCATATGAGATTGCAAGATTAGATTGGCTTATTATGAAACTGACAGTTATAATCACATAACAGGTGAGACTTTAAAATAAGATGAGATGACATATGTGTTTGATAGATGAGAATGATAGATGATATTGACAGATGATATGACAAATGATATTGATAGATGAGATTGGTAAATTATGAGACTAACAGCTAAAATGACATGAGAGATGAGATGTAGAAATAAGATGAGATGACATATGAGATTGACAGGTGATATTTACAGATAGATTGACAGCTGATATTGACAAAAGATATGACAGATGAATTTGAGGGATGAAATTGGCATATTATGAGATTCAGAGCTATAATGACTTGACAAGTGAGACTTAGAAATAAGATGAGATGACATGCGTTTGTAGATGAGATTGATAGATGATATTAACAGTGATATGACAGATGAAATTGAGAGACGACATTAGCATATTATGAGACTAACAGCTAAATTAACATGAAAGATGGGATGTAGAAATAAAATGAGAAGACATATGAGATTGACAGATGATATTGACATATGATATGACAAATGTGATTGACATATGAGATTTCAAGAATAGATTGGCTTATTATGAAACTGACAGTTATATTCACATAACAGGTGAGACTTTAAAATAAGATGAGATGACATAATGTGTTTGATAGATGAGTATGAGAGATGATATTGACAGAGGATATGACAAATGATATTGATAGATGAGATTGGTAAGTTATGAGACTAACAGCTAATATGTCATGAGAGATGAGATGTAGAAATAAGATGAGATGACATATGAGATTGACAAGTAATATTCAAAGATGAGATTGACAGCTGATATTGACAGATGATATGACATATGAATTTGAGAGATGAAATTGGCATATTATGAGATTCAGAGCTATAATCACTTGACAAGTGAAACTTAGAAATAAGATGAGATGACATATGCGTTTGTAGATGAGTTTGACAGATGATATTAACAGATGATATGACAGATCAAATTGAGAGATGACATTGGCATATTATGAGACTAACATCTAAAATAACATGAGAGAAGGGATGTAGAAATAAGATGAGATTGACAGATGATATTAACATATGATATGACTAATGAGATGGCAGCTCAACTGACATGAAAGACGAGACTTAGAAATAAGATTAGATGACATAATATGAGATTGACAGATGAGATGAGATGACTAAAGAGATTGTGGTAGTGACAGAGACATACAAAGAGACCGAGAGAGTGCATACGCGTGCATTCTGATGTTGTAATTTATAAAAATCACCAAAATTAACTCTGTAACTATGGACACCATAAAGTTTCGTGAAAACCATTTTGTACTTAAATAATAATAAAATAATAAAAATACAGTAGAGTCCGGACTTATCAGTTGGTGTTGGTATCAGACTGTTCGTGGAAGGAGTACGGGTTCTATGAGGACCGGTTCCCGACCGTTATCGATCTTGGTCGCTCTGGGAACTTAGCTAACATTCGGTGTTGCGGGAGGAGCGGAAGCCTCAGGCTAGGGTTTGTGCTATAGTGTGCTCACTAAATGTAAAAGTTTCTACTGACACTAAGTTCGTCTGCCGGTCACTACACAAGAGCAGTTACTCTAGAGGCTGCCGACAGTTGTCCCCACCAAAAATTCATATTGTGTAGTACTTAAAACTACCGGCAATTCAACCTGTACGTGTGTATCAATCGCTGATCATGATCAGCCGGCCGGCGGATTGAGCGTGTGTAGAGACTTTTAGAACGGACAACCTTTTAAATGGTTTGATAAGAGAGTCTTTCAGTCTTTGCTATTTCATTTGAATTTCAATAAATGTGCTTTGAAACTAAAAAAAAGAGCTACTTATGTTATAAAGCTTAATTAATTACCAATTATTCTTAAATGTATCAAACCGATGTGTGTGAGGTAATATTAATTAAAGTAATTGGTTCCGGAAAAAAATTGAATTACCCATTAGTACGACCACCATCAACAGACAAAAAATTCCAATCGTATTTTAATTGTGGTAAAATCTCGTGTTTAATGATGTTGAAAACAGGAAATTTTTCCAACAAATACCACACACTATTATTTTTGTGGTTAAACCTTGTCATATTTTTAGTTTTTACTATAAAGGAAACACGAAATAATATAAAATGACGGGAAGATAGTAAATTGCAAATAAAAAAGTTTAATATGACAATTGTAATGCAACGTTAAAAGAAATAAAAATAAATTATAAGTACAAAACGTTAGTAAAGAAAGATATAAAAATATTGTATTTTGATAATAATATAGATCCGGTCCTGAACGTAACTCCTAAGAATCCAACGTCAGCTTTATGTCTACAGAGACATTCACGTAAGTGTGAGCTTAACGGCGTCCCTAGAAAGTTCACATGCTGACTAATGTCGGCGTCACCTTTAAAACACTGTAATTTTTCCGTTTTTCCCCAACATCACTCGCTCGATACAAATGTTCAGTCTGGGACGCATTTTGCTAAGAAATATTTTCTAAATGAAAAAGCTCCTTATTTACTACAGTCTTATTTCTTTGTATTATATATTCTTTAGGAGTTTTGTTGCACACTTTCATTTATCAATTTCAATGCTTCTCGAAAAAATATTTTAAAGCGAAAAAGAAACGAGTACAAATTATTGATAGGAGACGTCGCTTTCGCTTGTGTTATGATGACTTTAGAATTGATCATTGGGCTTTAGAGAGTCGAGGGAAGATTACATCCATTAGCCACCTGGCAACTGTCACGTAAACTTACGCAAGTGACAAATGGCGATTGCAACAAAGATGATGATGACTACGAACGTAGTGGAATTGGAACGATGTTAACCATTTTCAATTTAATGTACTTACACCTTTAACTAACAAAATGCCAACTTAATGATAATATCTATTGAGTTTCTACATCTATCCATCTCAACAAATAAAGCTCAACTTGACAATTTTGCTCGATTAAGACAAACCGAGCAATTACACGCACCACTATAATATAAAATGACACAATGAAATTGTAACTAATCTTTACGACAACACCAGGCAACGATCAATAAACTTCTATTAAGTAAAACAATAAGATTTATATATCTTCTAACTTTGATTAAGTGATCTGCACAGTAATGGAATTAGGGCACCTACGGAAAATTTTCTTCTACTTCTACAAAATCTACTCCAACAGATAAAGTAACGCCATGAAAATCTAGAAACGTTATAATTCAATTGAGAACGAACCTGGATTAGATTCTGTAATACCTGTAAAATGGAAAATTGACTACCGTCAGGCTCAGGATATCACCGGCTGAAAAATGATTTTGTGAAATTCTGCAAAAGCTACAGAAGCTACGAAATGTGAAAAATTCTTTAAATATGGATTTTCAAAAATTTGAATAAAAAGAACGCCCCTAAATACTAATATTTCCCTTTAGAGGTTAGTTTATACTCAACTACAAAGCATGATTTAAAATAGTCATCGTCCCTCACTGGAAAGTTTTGCAGCGTAGCCACTTTAAGATTCGAAACAAAAACGGAAAAATAATGGAAGGTTTTAGAGCCTAACCACGGCGAGACTGGAGGCCAAAAAGTAAAAATTACGCTTAGTCTCGATTTTCACAAATAATAAAATATAGAACACTTTCGAGTGCTAAAATTTTTGTATAGAAATTTACTCTACTACGATATTAAATCGTCTTTGTCCCGATCTGGAGTGTTTTAGAGCCTAGCCATGGCAAGACTGGAGAACAAAAAGTAAAAATTACGCTTAGGCTCGATTTTTGAAAATAATAAAATATAGAGCGCTTTCGAGTGCTAAAATTTTTGTATAGAAATTTACTCAACTTATTATTTAAAATAGCCATCGTCTAGATCTGGAGGGTTTTACAGCGTAGCCACGGTAAGATTAGACGATAAAATATAAAAACAATTTCAAGTATCGATTGTTAAGAATGAGATAATATCGAACACTATCGAATGCTAAAATTACTCTGTAAAACCTAGTTTACTTAGCTATTAAGTATGATATTAAATCGTCTTAGTCCCGATCTGGAGGGTTTTAGATCCTAGCCATGGCAAGACTGAAGAACAAAATGTAAAAATCACGCTTAGTTTCGATTTTCAAAAATGATAAAATATAGAACGCCTTCGAGTGCTAAAATTTTTGTATAGAAATTAGTTTACTCAGCTACGAAGTATTATTTAAAATAGCCATCGTCTAGATCTGGAGGGTTTTACAGCGTAGCCACGGTAAGAATAGACGATAAAATATAAAAACAATTTCAAGTATCGATTGTTAAGAATGAGATAATATCGAACACTATCGAATGCTAAAATTACTCTGTAAAAGCTAGTTTACTTAGCTATTAAGTATGATATTAAATCGTCTTAGTCCCGATCTGGAGGGTTTTAGAGCCTAGCCATGGCAAGACTGGAGAACAAAAAGTAAAAATCACGCTTAGTTTCGATTTTCAAAAATGATAAATTATAAAACGCCTTCGAGTACTAAAATTTTTGTATAGAAATTAGTTTACTCAGCTTATTATTTGAAATAGCCATCGTCTAGATCTGGAGGGTTTTACAGCGTAGCCACGGTAAGATTAGACGATAAAATATAAAAATAATATCAAGTATCAATTTTTAAGAATGAGATAATATCGAACGCTAGCGAATGCTAAAATTACTCTGTAAAAGCTAGTTTACTTAGCTATTAAGTATGATATTAAATCGTCTTAGTCCCGATCTGGAGGGTTTTAGATCCTAGCCATGGGAAGAATGAAGAACAAAATGTAAAAATCACGCTTAGTTTCGATTTTCAAAAATGATAAAATATAGAACGCCTTCGCGTGCTTAAATGTTTGTATAGAAATTAGTTTACTCAGCTACGAAGTATTATTTAAAATAGTCATCGTCTAGAGCTGGAGTGTTTTACAGCGTAGCCACGGTAAGATTAGACGATAAAATGTAAAAATAATGTCAAGTATCGATTTTTAAGAATGAGATAGTATCGAACGCTATCGAATGCTAAAATTACTCTGTAAAAGCTAGTTTACTTAGTTATTAAGTATGATATAAATCGTCTTTGTCCCGATCTGGAGGGTTTTAGAGCCTAGCCATGGCAAAGCTGGAGAACAAAAACTAAAAATCACGCTGAGTTTCGATTTTCAAAAATGATAAAATATAGAACGCCTTCGCGTGCTTAAATGTTTGTATAGAAATTAGTTTACTCAGCTACGAAGTATTATTTAAAATAGTCATCGTCTAGAGCTGGAGTGTTTTACAGCGTAGCCACGGTAAGATTAGACGATAAAATGTAAAAATAATGTCAAGTATCGATTTTTAAGAATGAGATAGTATCGAACGCTATCGAATGCTAAAATTACTCTGTAAAAGCTAGTTTACTTAGTTATTAAGTATGATATAAATCGTCTTTGTCCCGATCTGGAGGGTTTTAGAGCCTAGCCATGGCAAAGCTGGAGAACAAAAAGTAAAAATCACGCTTAGTTTCGATTTTCAAAAATGATAAAATATAAAACGTTTTCGAGTACTAAAATTTTTGTATAGAAATTAGTTTACTCAGCTACGAAGTATTATTTAAAATAGCCATCGTCTAGATCTGGAGGGTTTTACAGCGTAGCCACGGTAAGATTAGACGATAAAATATAAAAATAATGTCAAGTATCGATTTTTAAGAATGAGATAATATCGAACGCTATCGAATGCTAAAATTACTCTGTAAAAGCTAGTTTACTTAGCTATTAAGTATGATATTAAATGGTCTTTGTCCCGATCTGGAGGGTTTTAGAGCATAGCCATGGCAAGACTGGAGAACAAAAAGTATAAATTGCGCTTAGTCTCAATTTTCAAAAATATCAAAATATAGAACGCTTTCGAGTGCTAAATTTACTCTGTAAAAGCTAGCTTACTTATATTTTTTATTAAGTATGATATTAAATCGTCTTAGTCCCGATCTGGAGGGTTTTAGAGCCTAGCCATGGCAAGACTGGAGAACAAAAAGTATAAATTGCGCTTAGTCTCAATTTTCAAAAATATCAAAATATAGAACGCTTTCGAGTGCTAAAATTACTCTGTAAAAGCTAGCTTACTTATATTTTTTATTAAGTATGATATTAAATCGTCTTAGTCCCGATCTGGAGGATTTTAGAGCCTAGCCATGGCAAGACTGGAGAACAAAAAGTAAAAATCACGCTTAGTCTCGATTTACAAAAATATTAAAATATAGAACGCTTTCGAGTGCTAAAATTTTTTGTATTTCCCTCATTTGAATGAGGGAAGCGGCTCTGTTATTTTTCAAAACTAAAAAATTAATTATAAAACTTACAACTAACTCATAATTACAATAAATTGTATTTTAATCTGACAGTCGTTGGTGTATGTTGGGGATGGAAAAAAAACCTCAAACTTTTTTCCCCTTATTATTATAATAAAAATATATTACCTGCAATAACGAGCTTTGTAATATTATTATACTAGATCTAACGCTACAAGTAAATGAGATATTAAATTTTCATTAATAGTAACAATATTAATTAAAATATGATAAACACATAGGGATGATGCACATTAATAATAACATTTTTAGTAATACCTATGTAGTAAAACTATAGTCATCAATCAAATTAAACAATTATTAGATTAACTAGTGATACGAACGAAATTTTAAATAATGGTGCGGTAAAGAGATTAATTTATAATGGTGTACATAAAAGCAATTTGATGAAACTGCACATATCTATGATATTATTAGGTATATTCGTAACATTAAATTATTTAATTTAATTAAAATGTCAAATTATTTCAACGTCTACCTTAGATAAATATTTGTTTTTTGAATCTTTAGCTCAGGGTTGGATTTAGGAACACTAAAATTAAGCTGTAGTCACACTCAACTGTTTGCTGTTGGTTGTTAGGAGCCAACAGGTCATTCAGTTCCTCACAGCTAATTCTCTCTTTCTGTTTATTTTACAACAGAATGGGCGGAGCAATCTTTTTAGGAGAGCCATTGGTGATCATAACTTATGCTCACCTCTTGATGACTCAAGCTCAAGCTCAAGTACTTTTTATAAGTTCCAAACTTAGCTTAAAATAGCTGCCCCTTTTTCTTTCTACCTTATGGTAACTACAATCATTAAATTGAACATAAAGGGTTGTTATAATCATCAGGTAGATGGTCATAAGAAGGTCAGTTGTTGTGAAATCTTCCAATTTATTACTAAATAGAACATTTTGCAATAATTCTAAAGCGTTGGTTATTCGTTTTCAAATTAGTTTGTTATTGTAGGACAATCTTGGAAAACCTCCACAACGTCGGAAAATTATTGACTGCTTAGAGTCATTAAGTTAAATACGGCTCTGGTTAAACTATAATAATAAATTTAAATACGCGAATAAATTACATTTTCAAGTTAATGTGAAATTTTACTACATCGTTTTAATTATTTATTATTGTTAATTACGCTTAATTCTATTAGTTTTAATTCTTTTACTAAAAAAAACTTTCAACATTACTGCAATTTATAGCAATTTCCATCTCTACATTGCGGGTTTTCACTCTTCGGGAGTACTACAGAGGTACATTTTGAAACTTTTCCAAGAGGGAGATGATTGATATATAATTTTTATAAGGAATGTACTTACCTTAAAATTATTATGGGGGAAGAGGTTAATTGTTAAGTCGCGTTCACTGCTGCTCTTCGAATAATTCAATTGAATGTCTCATGGGCGTCCTTTAAATCAGGCTGATATCTCGAAAACTATAAGGAATAGATAAAAAATAAATAAAAACTATTTTGTAGAAAATTTAACTAGCTTTCATTTTGTTAAGAATATTTTTTTCTCTACGATCCTTAGTTTTCGAGATATAAGCGTAAACCAATTCTTCCATGTTCTATACTCTTTTTTTGAGCATTCGTTAACGGTGGACTGTTGTAACTAATGAAAATTATTAATTTCCAACTTCTTACTTCCATAGTTGTAAAGAGAAAGTAAACTATGTTAATCATAAGGAAACACAATATTTTGTTTACTAAAGAAAATTGTTTTTCATTCCTTACTAGATCTTGTTTTAAGTGGAAAATATCATTGAAGCTTAAAATTACTTTGCTCAACTTAAACTACTCGTACGCATAAAATTACCTTTCTAATGTAAAGAACAATAGAGTCAAAAGATAAATTATATAAATTACATTGTTAAATGTTACATTTGGTTTAATTACAACTGCGAACGCGTATTAACTAACAATCGCCATGCAAATACTTCAAATAAAAATTATCAAAAATTTTTGACATTTTATCTTTCGAAACAATTTTTGAGGGTAATTTAATTAACTGCAACTACAAATAATGGAATTGTAACTCTAAATATTATCTATTCTTAAATAAATTCGATAATTGAATATAAAATACAATTTTTTTTTGACAGATAGAGCTTAAAACATTTGACAATTTGTATTTGAAGTATTTCATACCATATTCGCTATTTCTGCTAATTTTCGACATTTTCAAATTAAATTTATGGCGTTATAAAGCATCTTAAATTAATTTTATGAATTGATTTAGATGTAGAATTTTATGCTCTAAAACTTTTATTCAAAGATTTTTTTTCTAAAATAATTTGGGAAGCAGGAAATTACATGTTACATCTTTATAACCGGGAGGTCCGGTCACCACCCTCTGTATTTATTTCAAAGACCGCGTTCTTGGTAGTTTTATGCCAATAAAATTTAAATAATTACCTAGGTATACCAAATCAATTAGAATCAGTTTCTTTAAAAAACTTTTCTTACAAAGAAAAACATTTTAATTGCCGTCGCTCAGAAAGGAACTCTTCACTTAATTGGTAGAAAATTTAAATATAAACGTATATCTATAACTGTATAAATTAATATTTAAAAGGCTTTGTTTAAAGTCATATATTTATTATTAATAAATTCAAAAATTAAGTACTGAAAAGAAAACTGTTTAAGTCAATAAGCTGCGTTCTCAACTTACCGATTTAAAATTTAACGAAATATTTACGAAATTACAATTCTGGAATGAATTAGCATTTCTTTGGCAGCTCTAAGAATTGCTAATTTTTCATCCAAGCTACTAACCTTAAAAGTAATAACATTATCGCTAACCCTCGAAGCCGCAACAATATCTGGATTTAAACCTAATTTTTCACGTATAACAAAACTAACTGTAGTTACAGGATCGCCGCTAGTAGGAATGACGCCACTTAGCGTTAAACTCCTAGAATCCGGATATTTTTCAATTAGTTTAATTAATTGTTGATTTTTCAATTCCAACAACTCGTTTTGTTCTTGTAAATTTAACAAAACTTGTGTTATATTTAGTACGGTTTGTTCACAAACTTGTAAATGAGATGACATGTCGTTGTCCTGCGAAAGGGTTACGCCGGTTTCTGTAGATTGGTTGCATGTTTCTGGTCTTGTAGGCAATTTATTTGATGAAGTGTTATCCGTGTCATGATTTGAGTTTTGTGAATTATTATTTATCAACTCTAGAACAATAATAAAAATATTAATCACAATAAAATCTCTTCAAAATTATTATTAATTAATTACCCCTGATGACCGCGCGGTTAAAGATTCAATTAAAATTAAATTTTATTGTAATATAAAATAAATAGCCTAGTCAACGAAGGAGTTATAGAGGACATGGAAGAGGGTGGAATTTTTTTCGTCATATTCATACTGAAAGTCTCCGTCCTAGCCATATTATGGCTAGGAGAGAGAGAAGGTGGAAAGGTCCCGTTTTTTGTGTTTTTCACTTGTATCTCGAAAAGGGTGGGTCTTAGGGAAAAAACTATTCTTAGCAAAATGAAAGCTTATTAAATTTCCTACAAGATTGTTTAAATGTTTTTTTATATTCCTAATAGTTTTTGAGATATCCGCTCGCAAAAATCGTTAATGAGTGAAAAAAAATTATGCCTCACGTTTTTCGTCAAACTTTTGCCTGTAGCGCTACAGCCGTTCGTTTTAACAGTTAAAGTTTTGAGAATAAAGTAAAGTATCAAATTTCCTTTACTATTTTATTTACAATTGATATGGAGGATGTACACTCAATCCAAAACTAAGTAATCCAGTGCATTAATGCTAACACCGAATTGTCTAATAATTAAAGAGTTGTGGTACAAGTTAATAATGCATTAAAACGTAACAAATACTCCAACCCTAATCAAGTTCAGAACAAAAATATTAAAAAATTATATCACTCTGTGCTGGGGTAGTGTCTTTATTTATAAATAAACGCATTTGCTGTTATATAATTTTAATTAAAGATTTATCGACGAGGTACTGATGATGTGCAATTAATTGATAAGGTTAAGGTCGAAAGGTTGTAAAAATAAAAAAAAACTTACCAGTAACAATAAATTTTTGATCGTCGAGTCTATAGCCCAAGCCACTTTTAATAACAAAAATCCAATAATAAATTACATCACCAACGTGTACTTTTGTACGGCGTTCTTCAAAAGTCCATCTACCTCGACGTTTATGTAAAATATCTTTCGAAAACACTCCAGCTTCCAAATCTCGCAATTCAACATTTATGCTACCGTGGAAAGCGAAAAGGCGTATACCGGGACTATCTTCGATACTAACACGAAATCCTCTAGGACTAAAAACTTCAACTTTTGCTTTAGGAACAACATATTCGTCCCTACTAGCTGCAACGTAAATAAACGTAAAAATCAAACAAAATATAATTTTACTAAAGGAACCCATGTTTAATTAAACAACAATTAGTGTCGAATTGATGAACATTAATAAAATTTTACTTTATAAACTATTTGTTTAAAAATATATCCTGTGGCCACAGATTGATTATCAGTTCTGGGTAAAACCGGTTAAGGAATTACAATCTTTTGCTAAATAATTTATTATTACGTCATAACAAAATTGATTAAAAACTTGACGTCGATATTGGATATTGTTAATCTAATGATAAAGTTAATAATATTGAGAGAGGGATTGTTTTAAAATTTAATTAACATTTTCCAAGAGGAAATTCGTCTGTGGTTTTAATTTTTACGTCGTTGTAAAATATTTCGCGTGACTTCCGGATTAATGAAAACATAATTTAATCTTAAGGGAAAAACTTTTGTTATATATTTTTAAAGAGGATGTAAAACGAGTCATGGTTTTTCAGGATGAAACAGATTTATTTCCCCACAACTTGTGATGATGATGAGCAAGTGCTATTTATACATGGTGTCTCTAAATAGTCACAAAATGTCACCTTACAGATATTTTTTTTAAGTGGTTGGGATCTCTGAAACCGCAAGAGTTACGACATTGGTTAAGTTAGCAAAAAGTTGCGCGTTTTAATGACCTTTAAGAATCCGTTTAGAAAATTTCAAAATTCAAAATGGTTTCCGAGGTAACGCAGAAAAACTGAAACTTGAAATTTCATTTTTTTTCAAACGTCAGAAAAAGTTGCCTTCGTGTCACTCAATAGGTAACGGTGAAGTTTAACTTTCCCGCCGAGGCAGGAAAAATTGTCATCATTGTTACAAATTACAGTTCATTTTAAAAAATATTTGACAATTGAACTACAAGTAATTGACAAGAGATGGCGCTCTTTCAAAAATTTAAATTATCAGTTTTACGCTGTACGTTTGCAGAAAAAATTAAATGTTTTATACTGAGTCAAATTAGTTTTGTATGACTCGCCTGTATTGCCGGACTCGCTCGCTACGCTCGCTCTTCAGCCAAACACAGTCTAGTCACACAAAACGTCACTTTGTCTCCTTATAAAACAAATAACTATTTTCGACTGTAGTCTCAAAACCGGCTTACTTTAGAAAAAAATTTTTTAGGAGGTCAAAAAAGCTATCAAACGATACCAAATTTGACTTTTTATCACATCGATGGTAGGCGTCGTGACGCTTATTTTTTTTATTTTCTTATTAAGGAGGATCTATACTTTTTTTACTTGTTTAAATTGAAATATTAAACTAGAACTGTTTATCTTGTACTTTACGTAATTTACACAACTTCTTAGGTTATATTATGTTAAGTTATGTTAATATGTTGCTTTGTTATTTTTTACAATGCAAAATAACGACTAAAACTTCATTTTTAAAGTTTTAGAAAAGTCTGTTAATCAGGAAATAAAAACATTTTTAAGATTTAATAAATAATCATTTTGGCATTAATTTGATCTAAGATTTAATAAATAATAATTTGATTAATTTTTAATCGTTATTTTTCATCATAAAAAATAACATAACGTAACATAGCATAACCTAAAAAGTTGTGTAAATCAAGAAAAGCACAAGATAGAAAGTTCTCGTTTGGTATCCGAATTCAGACAAGCCTATTGAGTAATTTTTGCTAAAAACATAACAGGTGCCCTATAAAAAAATGAATAGTTGAATGTCGCGACGCCTAGCGTCGATATGATAAAAAGTCGAGTTTGTTATCGTTTGATAGCTCTTTTGACCTCCTGAAAAATTTTCTCGAGAATTTTTTTCTAAAATAAGCCATTTTGAAACTACAGTCGAAAAACCAAATTGCAAAATCTGCAAAATTTTCAAAGTTTTTTCTGCGTTATCTTGGAAACCATTTCGAATGGGAGAACATGAAGTGGCTTTTAAACATGAAAAATTTGTTTTTTATCTGTTACGTAGTTTTTGGTTCTCCTGAAGCATCTTTTTCACTTTTTGATCTTCTTATATTGTCAATTTTTTCTATACATTTTTTAAAGTGTTGACGTGACGTCAACGTCAACGTTACGTGAACTCGGCGGTCCGGTCAGCGTGCTATATGCAACAGGTGTTACAGGTGCACACTCGTACCAGTGAGCTGTATTAAGTTACTTACGTGCTCAAGCCCCATCTCGGGTGGAAGCGAGCAACAGGCGTGCATGTAGGTCTGTGCATGGTAGGGCTTGTGGCTTGACCACTTGTCCGGCGCCAGTGTTCCGTAAAGAGGGAGGGGGACGGGAAGGCCGGGTGGTGGGTGAAGTGCCCCACATACGCCTTAACCTAACCTAACCTCGAGGGCACTCGAGTAATCTCTTGACCGAAGGAGTTGCTATTTAGGTCTTATAGAGTTTCTAATCCCAGTCTCTGGGCAACGGGAACGTTTATTCGATTAATTAAACGATTTGGTAGTGAGGGTGGAACCCACGCCGGTCGCCGTTGTACGGACGGAGGGATAGGTGACGGTTGGAGATGGGGGAGGGTTTTCACCATGGTGGTAGGGACTGGAACCTATCTTTAACCTAACCTAACCTAACGGTAGAATGCATAAGACCACCAGGGTGTTGTTCTTAGCTTATGCTTGCTTAGCCTCAGCTTGGCGTAGAGTCAGATGGGTGTGAGGCTGTTGCACCAGTAGCACGTTATATTTATATAACAAGGTTGGTGGGAGGAGTCTGGTCCTGTACCGGGAGCGGAGTGGAAGTGGGGGGATATGGCCATTGGTTGACAGTGACCTATCTCAGGCCCTAACCTAACCTAAACTACGGACCAGATTTCCGACCGTTACCGATTATGGTCGCTGAAGGTACTAACGATCCCCTCCGCTGGCCTGTCCGCGGCGTGTCGGGCACAGCCTGCCCTTTCGCCATTGCACAGGTGACATGTGTTATGATTGGGTGGAGGTGCCGGAGGCTTACATTCGGTGCTGCGGGAGGAGTGGGAGCCCACGGACTGGCATGGCCAAGTCTGCCCACTCCATTGGTGCCGGACTCGCAGTGGCTGTTGAAATGGTGCCTGCTGGTAATTAGGGCAGCTCGTTGGCCACGAATGCGCTTCATCGCCCATTTCGTGAGGAGTAAAGTCTCCCCCGGTAGGGATATATTATTAGCGTGAGGTACGTCTCGTGCTAGTCCCTAACGGGCCCGCATTGGCCGGAACACCTGCCAAAAGACTGGTCGCTTGCGACCTCAGACACACGGTGTCCAGTAGTCCTCTTCTGATGAGCACTGAGTAATACCGGGCCAGGATGCGCTTCCGAGCTGTGTTGGGTTGTAACCGGGTGTGGTGAGTTTTTGAAAACCGGCGGTATTCAGTGTGAGCAATCGTGGTGGGGATGACCGAGCCGCCACCTTTTCTTTTCTTCTGTTTTCTTCTTAGAAATCTTAGTAGCTTGAAATCTAATATTTTTCCCAGAGTTGTTCATTTAAATACACTGAAGAACTTTTTGAACTTTTTTCTTTTATGAAGAAAAAAGTAATATCTCGTTTAGCTCTGGATTTAATTATAAAAATTGTAACTCCCAATTCTGTGGAGTTGCTTTTTTTTAAAGTAACTTCATACAATCTTGAAGAATACAACATTTTTATAATGAATGCTATTTTGTCAAGAGAATAATATAACATTGCTAACTCAACAATGAGTATAGAAAAAAGAATCCTTCAAGTAATAATTACAAAGCTCTTGTTAACCTTATTATTTTTCTCTACAACGTCAGTGTGTATTCTGTATTATGTTGTTTGTTATTATTACAACTATTTTTGCACAATACTATGAAAATAATAGAGAAGTATAAAATATAATAAATATATTAAATATTTTGTTAAAATTAAAATATAATAAAAGAGCTTAGACTAGTGCTTCTAAACCTGAGTTTTCTTTAGGTAACGACACACCTCAGAAATTTCTTTTAAAAGTGTCTTCTGCTTCTTCCTTAGTGTCAAAATGTCCCATCTTACCTTTGTCGCCCATTTAAGAAAACTTTTGTATATTTCGATCTTTGTCAACTTAGGCCGAGTATTTCAATTAATCCTTAAACATTAAGCTGAGCTTTACTACATTTTTGCGTATTTCTATTGGTTGAAGGTCAGTTTAAAGCTACACTTAAGTTTAAGGGTCTATTGAAATACTCGGCCTTAATGCATAAAACGCATCTTATATTTATTTTATTAGGAAAGCTCTGTAACGCAGAGTCATAAATCCATCTCTGTTGATAGATGCCTGAGGAGCTGCTCTTTATCGCTGCACATTATAAATCATTATAACTTTATTAAAGGAGGCAATTAATGGAATGAAAACAGCTGAATGGAGTAAACAGACAATAAAATAGAATTTCTAATAAATCATTGCAAAGTAAACAAATCCATACTCTGTAATAATTGCTAGTTTTATGAAATGTATATGGATAAAAACAATGATTGTTTATCAATAATAACTAGAGGCGACTGTGTTATAAACATGAAAAATAAACTTTCCACGTTGTACGTTGTAATAAATTTTTAATTTTTGTAATAAATAAAATCGTTAATGGTACACGTATAACATTTTATGAAAAATTAAATGAATTAGTGAAAATGTTGTGTTTCTAGTTGGTACACCTTCAGGCAACATCGACGTAACACTTCGAGAAACGTCAGCTCTCAAGATATCTCACTTGTACGATAAACTGAAAAATATTGGCAAATTCGGGCCACTGGAAGCTACGAGTTCCTTACTTTTTCGAATGACGTGACTAGCGGTGCCGTCTTAAAAATTGCAATAATACCACAGCAAACTAATGCAGAGTAAGACTTTGCGTTAAGAAAACCCTTGAGCACCATACCACTAAGCAATTGAAAATGAAACGGGACTGCTCGAGTGCTCGAACGAGAATCAATTTTGAAAATAAAAATATGTTTAAGAATTTTATTAACATCCTGCGTTATTGAAAATTTTAATAAATAAATATCTAATCAAGGCCGCTGAGGTACGTACAGTGGCGTAAATAACGGGCCCACAGGGCCTTAGGATTGAAAGGGCCCCAGAAACATCGTTTAGTATCAAATTTCCTTATAAGCTCAATTGGTGATTAAATAAAATAATAATTATCAACGCTAATGGGTAGGGTTCCCACTCTGGATTTTGCGGTAGGGCCCCCAAACTCTTAGTTATGCACTGGGTACCTAGGTTTTCCGAACAGATTAAAATTTTACAGGCATTCTTATCTTCTTTGAGAGATACGGCTGCACATATACTTCACAAAAATAAATTTACTATACAAATAAGGAAATAAGGACCATCCTGTAGTAAGCCCCAATGCTTTCTGATTTAAAAAAAAATTCAGTAGATTTTTAAAAAAATTTGCTGATTTAAAATTTTTTTTTTTTTAAATGGACCAGTTTCCAATTTTTGGAATAAGCGAATTTCATTGAAAACTGACTTTTTTACTGTGTAAATTTTGCATAAATTTCTAAAGCTTACTAAAGCTCACATTATTTATGCAAAATACATATTTTTCTATTTTGTCTAATTTGCCATGTTTTATGCAAGTTTTGCATTTTTTAATGCGTAATTCGCATATTTGCTCATGTTTGTGAAGCTTAGAGTTAATATTCAAAAATTTGTAGATGCAAAAAAAAAGTAAATTTAAAAGAATAAGATTGTTGATTAACAAAATTTAATTTCTAAAAAAATTTGCTGATTTAATAGAAATTTTTCCTATTTCAAAAAAAAATGTAGAATTAAAAAATCAAAAAATTATGAAAATTAATTTTTATAGTTTCTTGAATGAGCGAATTTCATTGAAACCTGTCATTGTTACTTAGGCATATTTTGCGTATATTGCTACTTAATTTTGGAGATTTTGTTGCATGTTTTGCAAAAAAAATTGCATATAAACGCGCATGTTATTTACAATTTTATTAAATTAAAGCTCGATTTAAAAAAAAGATTAATATTAAAAAAAAATCTGTTGGTTTATATAATTTTGCTGATTTAATTAAACAAACAATTTCCGAAAATTAGGAAAGTCATTTTTATATTTTTTTAATATAAGCGAATTTCATTGAAAACTGCTACTTATGCATATTTTGAAGATTTTGCAGCATATAGTAAAAAATTTTGCATACAAATCTGCATGTTTCTTACAAAATTTTTAAATTAACCTTATCGTATGGGCACGTAATTATTGATTATTTTGGAGAATTTAAGTTTTTATCAAATATCATACCAAATTTCAAAAAAATTTTTTCTTCACTTTTAATTAATGAAAAGAAAATTAGCCAAAAAAATCACAACTTGCAATAAAAGTATCAAAAAACATATTTTTTTTGCATTTTCGAGAAGATCTCCAAAATTTGATCACTGAATCAAAACAAATTCAAAATCGGTGTATAAACGGTGGAGTTATTCAAAAAAAAAAACCAAAATGTCAAAAAAATCACAACTTGCAAATAAAAGTATTAAAAACACGCATAATCATATTTTTTCACATTTTCTTTTGCATTTTAGTAAAGTGCTCAAAAACTTGATCACTGACACAAAAGCATTTCAAAATCGGTGTAAAAACGGTGGAGTTATTCAAAAATCTTTACATTTGTAACTCTAGTTCACTAAGTGAAGTAAAACGACAAATTACAAAGAAAAAGTATCAAAAACATTTTTTCAAATTTTTTTTTGCATTTTCGAAAATATCGCAAAAATTTGATCACTGAGCATTTCAACTGCGCTACACTGACAGCATTTCAAAATCGGTTCAAAAACGTCGGAGTTATTCAAAAATTAAAATTGAAATCTTTACAAAAGTACCTGCCCATGCGAAGATTTGAAAAAAGATTTGTAGGTATTTAAAAAAAAATTGTTGATGTCAAAAAATTTTTGCTAATATAATAAATAATTTTGCTGATTTAAAAAACATTTTAGATTTAAAAAATCAAACAGTTTCCAAAAATAATAATAATAAAAAATATCTGTTGTGTCAACACAAGACTTTCCGATTGAGTTAATTATTTTAAGACCAAAAGAGTTAGAAAACAAAAGAATACTGAACATTTTTATAATCACTGAATAAAAATAAATAAAAGTCAAAATTTTTTGACAAATGTCAAATTTTTTGACAACTGTCAAATTTTTTGACAATTGTCAGAAACGTCAGCTGCCAAATATTATTAGATATTTGATTGCGTAAAAACGCATTTAAAAACAAAATAATTTTAAAAAATTTTATATTATTGAATAGAGAAAGAAATTCTCTATCGGATGATTTTTTTGACAATTGTCAGAAACGTCAGCTGCCAAATATTATTAGATATTTGATTGCGTAAAAACGCATTTAAAAACAAAATAATTAAAAAAAATTTTATATTATTGAATAGAGAAAGAAATTCTCTATCGGATGATTTAAAAAGAATTATATAGTGCCATTTAAAAAAAACAAAAATTCCTTAATTGCACGCCCCCTAGCGGACCGATTTTGAACAAACTCCTTTCTGCACTCCGTTGTGATCTGATAAGACCTTACGCCAAATTTTAAGTCAATCGGTTCGGTCGTTTCAGAGATTTCGTGGGGAACTACATCCATACATACATACACACACACAGACTTTTTTCTAAAAATGGTCTAGATCGTTTCGGGGGACCTCAAAACAGATATATCCGGTGTTATCTCAAAATATTTTTTTTACCCCATTACAATACTTTCCTTTAATACCTTAAGGTATCGGAAAGTAAAACAATAAAAATAATAATTTTTATATTATTTTTAATATAAGTAAGCTAAATTCATTTAAAACTGTCTATCGTACATATTTTGGGGCATATTTTGGAGATTTTGCAGCATATAAATTTATAAATGCAAAATATTTCTTACAATTCTTTTTCATTAAAGCTTAATTTAACCCTGCTGTACTGTTCAAATATAATATACACATGTAGCGTTCGGGTCAATATGACCCATATGAATACAAATAGAATTTTAGTAGAAAATATACAAAACACAAAATAAAGACATGCTACTTATTATAAGAAATATTTTTAACCCGGCATCCCACAGGTGAACATTTGTTACGAGCTCCGACAGGTGGGGTGTGACAAACCCAAAACTTAAAATAACCGTGTCGTATGTCTATAGTCAATTTTTTTGGAAAGTCTAAGTATTTTATATCGTCAGGTACATTATATTAATCAGTAAAACAAAAATTTTGGCCAAAAAGACTTTACTTTGGCTTCATTACACAAATTGCAAATTACAACGTATTTTTTTCGCTAAGAAACAAAGCAGTTAACTATTTATTTTATAAAAAATGTTTGAAACATACAAATAATTTAAAAAAATACAAAATTAAAAAGGCAATTCTATATTTTTCAATAAAAAAACCCGCATGTAATTTAATCCAACAGCAAAAAAGTTATTAGTTGTTAAAGTTAATACAATTTTGCCATGTGTGTGAGAGAGACAGATATATAAAAATGCGTCAAAAACTTCACACACGCACTTAATTTTTCAATTTTGAGCCCAAGGACATTATGAAATCCCCTCGTGTTGATTAGACTTTCTCTTTTTGGGGAGTGGTTTGGGATTTTCAACCAAAACATAAAGAAAAAAAAACTCACGAGTTCCGACACGTGGGGTGTGACAAACCCAACTCGGTTTTGAAACAGTACTACTGCCACAATCTCAATTTTTTGACTGCGGTGTTTGCTTTAATATGTAGAATAATGTGTTTTTGAAAGCTATTGAGGCCCTATAGTCGATTGGAGCGATATTTGAATGATTGCTATGCAGCTTTCGAGCGCTGGGGTTTGTCACACCCCACGTGTCGGATGCCGGGTTAATGTCATTTACATTCTGGGCAGTAGTATGTTACATGATTTTTACATAAGTATTTGTTACATTTACAACACATACCTAATACTTGTTTTATTGTCACTTTTAGAACAAAATTTGCATCGTCCACGTTTAACGTCTTTATCTTGAACACAAGATTCCGAAGGACCAGGATTTTGATATTTCTTTTGATATTTAAAAAAGATCTTAAAAATACTTAAAAAGATCTTTATTCAATTACCTTCTATCAATAAATTATCGTAAATTACGATTAACTTTACTGTGCAAGTAACCATGTACATCATGCGTTTTAAATGTGGGTCACAGTGACCCGAGCGGTACATTAAGTATAAGTAGCAATATTCGCAAAACTAAAATAATTAAATTTAAAAATATTTAAAAAAAATATGTAATTCCTAGTTCCTAACAAAGTCATAAACAGTCATTCAAAAATATTAAACCGTTTAATAGTTCTTAGCAATTAAAGTTGATTTTGGGTCATATTGACCCGAACAGTACAGCAGGGTTAAAAAAATTACCTATTAAATTTCAAAAAAAAATTGATTTGAAAAATTTTTTCTGCTGATTTTATAAATAATTTTGCTGATTTTAAAAAAAAATTTAGATTTAAAAAAATCATACAATTTCCAAAAGTTAGGGAAAGTAATTTTTATATTTTTTTAATATAGGTAAGCGAATTACATTGCAAACTGTCTGTTATAATTTTTATACTTATGCATATTTTGGAGATATGGCAGAAGTTTTTGCATATAAATGAATGCCCATGTTTCTTACAAATTTTCTCTATAAAGCTCTATTACAAAAAAAAGATTTAGATTTATAAAAAAATTGTTGATGCCAAAAATATTTTTCGGATTTCATAAACAATTTTGCTGATTAAAAAAAAATTAAATTTAAAAATTTAAATAATTTCCAAATATTAGGGAATATGTTTTGAATATAATATAAGCGAATTTCATTGAAACCTGTTTTTGTTAGTTTGCATATTTTTGAGATTTTGCAGCATATTTTACAGAAATGTTTGCATATAAATGCACATGTTTCGTACAATTTTTTTTCATATTATAAATGGATTTTAATTAAAAAAAAATTTGTTAATTTAAAAAAATGTGCGCTGATGTAATAAAAGCTTATGCTGATTTAAAATAATTGTTAATTTTGCTGCATATTTTGAAAAAAAATTGCATTCAAATACGCATATTTTTTACAAATTTTTTTACTAAAAATCCGAGCGTTAGTCATAACTTTAGTACGAACTATGATTTACAGAAGAGCGTAAATTGCAAAAAAAGGATTGAAAACCCTTTCGTTTTTCATACTAAATTCTCGAATTGTTTCAGTCATAATTTGTTTTAACTGACCTTTCTTTCAAGCTTTATATTGTTCTATGCAGTTTATTTTTACTCTTTTATTCGCTATCTCAATAATTACATCATGAATTTGTTTGAGCTAATTTACGGGTATTAGCTGTTTACCCACTTAAAAGTCTACTCTAAAGCACTTATTTTATGTTATTCAACTATTCAAATCTATTTAACTGTAAATAAATTTTCCACAAACTCCAGTCAAAATAAAAAGTAGAACGTACCTAACTGAAGTATTACCTTTTGGTATTTTTAACAATAAACGATAGCGTATTGCCACTCATAGCACAACAGTATCATATCAAAAGTACTTTGCCATAGTGGCTACAAGTTACATCCTATAACTTTTGAATATTCCATTTACGATCTTTTATTATACGTAAAACGTCAATTTTTATTACAAACTGTATTTCCTCTTTTATGATTTGTTATAATTTGCTCTATCACTTTTGGGATTAACTTGAATTATAAAAATAACCTTTTCATGCAAAAATATGAATATTATTAATTTGAAAATAGCAAATTGGTTCAGGTGGTGATTTTTCGTTGATTGAAACAAAATTATACAATAGTGAAAAATAAAATTGTTTACAATTCAAAAAAAATGGACTAAATAAATTTATTTCCTAACTCAATTTATTCGACGTTCACCATAACGTAAGTTATGAGAAAAAATTGTTTTTCTAACTCGATTTTTTTGGTTAAATTTCGTCAAATAACCAATAAAAAATCAATAGAGCAAAAATAGCGTGGGAGTGGTCATCTTGCAAATTTAACGCCATTGGTCACTTGAGCAACATTTTTGTCAAATTACATGATTTTCTGGACCGTAAAAGATGGAGATTCAGTTATGAAATAAGTGCACCTATATGAAATAATTTCATATTCTTGGGTTATACACTGATCCCATTACAAGCAAGTGTTGATTTTTCCTAAATAGATAGATCCCTGTACTTTGACTGGGGATTTATTTGTTAAAATTTGAAAAAATACACTTTTCTCTTAGTTTAAAAATCTCAATATTTATTTCAATTTCCTGTAGAGTAAATGGAAATTTAAAAACATTATAAAAAAGATCTTGTTTTTTCACTATTTAGTTATGAAAAATTAAAAAGTAAAACTTGAGCAATAAACCTCGTCATGTTGTACAAACTACAAAAATAAATAATTTACAAGAAAATTTTCCAGACAAGTTAAGCTGTTTACATTAAAGGTACTTTTACATCTTTGTAGAACCTAACGTACACTCTACACACAGGGTGTTAGGTTATAATTTTAATATTAAAAGACTTTCACTTATAAAATTTTTATTAAGTCTATAAATTATTCCTTGTGTCTACATCAAATTAGTAACTTAATTTAAATTAAGTATACGTTAGTGCGTGTTTGCTTTATTTTGGAAAGAAAAAATTGTAATATTTTTTCTTCCTTTCTGTACCTTGCTTAAAGTTTTAAAAGATTGCGTGTGTTTTTAATTAATTTTATATTAAAATTTTGTCGTTAAATAAATTTCTTTAGGGTATTGTTTACATGAACTTTAATAAGCGATGAGTATGTAAACCGACCGTTAGGTTCGCAAACGAAATTTTCTACATGATCAAACTGAGGTTTTAAAATGTTATAGTATACCTAATATAATACACATAGCCGCAAATATACAAAGACGACGTTTTTCGAGGCAGATTATATTCAAACGCGAATTTTAATTATAAAATTGCATTAAGTTTTACTTAATTTTAGCATAATATTATTAATAATGCATAAGTAGTTGTTTAAATTGGTACATGTATGCTGTTGAATAAAACATTTGCAATTTCAAGGTATTAACACCTCTACCAGTCACAAAATATGTAAATTTCTGATTATTTATTCATCAAAGGTTGTCGCTGTCAGTTTTTGTGTTAAATTAGTTTTTAAACCTTGTACACGCATTATGTCTATAAAAAATATTTTTAAACTTTATCGAAATTAATTAATTTATTTATTAATTAAATTTTTTTTATATCTGTTGTTTCAAACTCTTCCAAGCCTTAAACCAACGCCTATCTACGTAAAATATTGCTATTACTGCTTCTCTGATTGCAATGTCGCTTCAAAAATATGCTGTTTAGTGCATCTCTTCACAACAAAAGCAAAGGAAGTTAATGTTGAGCAACCAGCCTTTGAAGCTTACCAAAACTGCGTTAGAACTAACTCAGAACTCATATACTATAAGAACGCTTTCTTGGTTGTTACTAGACAATGGAGTTTTTGCAAAATATGGAAATATACCCAAAACAACATACGTAAGAGGGATTCATGGTGCAGAGAAGCAATTTTCTATATAACCTTTGAATGTGTAGCTATCTCGCAGGAAACGTTCCTCTAAAAGAAAATTATGAATATTTTCAATTGGAGTTTTATCCGCTTATTGAAAGAAGAATCCAGAACACTTGGAAGAAAAGGAACAAAAACTCAAGTACATACGAGATTCACTAACGAAAGAAATCAAAACAGAGTTAAATGGACAGAAGTCCTAACTGCAATCTGACTAAGACGACATCTGGGGCTAAAGATACAAAATCGTAACCAGAATGGTAGCTATAACTAAACGTAGGTACACAAAAGAATACGCTAACCCAAGTCATAACCATCACTTTTCCTCATAACTGAAAACTTGAAGGGAACGATACAGGCTATAAACTAAGAGGCTACCCCAGATCTTTTCACTACAGCACCAAGTGATAGGCTTAAAGCAGGAAAAACAATATTCGACCCGACAGCGTATCCGGCAAGTAACAGAACACTACGAGACCTAACTATAGGATAAACAACAGCATCCTATCAAGAGGAATGTTTCCATCGTGCTTCTCCAGAAACTTCGCAATTTGACCGGCAAAACGCGCTCCTACAGACCATCAATCTGTATCCTCGAGATAGCAGTCGAGACCAAATAGAAACTATGCAGGCACGAGAAAATATGTATAATGGTAATCCTGGTTATCACAAACGTCTTCAAGTTCTACTAGACGAACTGAAAACTAAGAACATATCCAATATACTCCGATCATACCTCAAGGAGCAAGAAACCTGCACTACATACGACGAAGAGATTATAATCAATAACGAGGTCCCACAAGCATTGCTATTGTCAGCCCTGTTGTGAAATATTGTGTACGATCTTGTTTAAGACTTCTTCCTCTCATATAACATAAACCCTTTAGGATACGCTGAAAATTTGGCTTTTCTAATCACTGCCAAAAACATTGAGGAACTCTAAACGAGCGCTAGCGTGGTGAGATGATGATGGCGAGAATGACCGGAAAAAGAGGTACTGGGAGCAACTATAAGACCCAAAATACCTAAGAGTGTGACTTAGACGAAATGATAGTTTCACCAGACACATAATAGAAATCGCAGTCAAAGCCGACATAACCACCCAACATCTACGGTCCCCAGTCCAAAAAAAGGAAAATCTTGGCGTTCATAGCCAACTAGATTATATTTTATGCTGCCCCAATATGAATGGGTGTACTTCGCTAGATTTAGAAGTCCACAATAAAAAGATCGCAAAAATCCACAGAAAGATGGGCATTAGGGTTGCTTTAGCTTACAGAACAGTTAGTAACGATCCCGTTGGAGTAAAATAAGTAGCTAACCGTCAATCAAACTACTCGTAAACCGAGACTAAATAGAAATTATACAGGCGCGGGAAAACATGTATAATGGTAAGCATGGCTGTCACAAACGCCTTCAAGTTCCACTAGGCGAACTGAAAGCCAAGAACCTATCCAATAGTTTAGCAAGAGTGCTCCGATCACACCTCAAGGAGCAAAAAACCTGCACTACATACGGCGAGGAGATTAGAATCAATAATGGGGTACCACAACCATCGGCATTGTCAGCCCTGTTGTGGAATATTTTGTACGACCTTGTTCAACGCTTGTCTATCCCAAATAACGCAAACCCTTGCGATACTCCGACGGTCTGGCTGTTCTAATCACCGTCAAAAACATTGAGGAATTTCAAACGAGTACTAACATGATGGGATGGTACAAAATACCGGAAAAGAGGTGCTGGGAGTAACTACAAGACCGAAAGAAGTCGTCAAATACTTGGCTTAGACAAAATGGTAGTTTCACCAGGCACATTATAGAAATCACAGTCAAGGCCGGCAGGTCTGTAACCACCCAACGTCGACATCCTGACATCCGTAGTTAACTAGATTATACTTTATGCTGCCCCAATATGAATGGGTGGATTTCGCTAGATTTAGAAGTCAACAATAGAAAGATTTCAACAATACACAGGAACAGGAGCGGACTGGCAAGAGGCGCTGAGCCCTACAGTGTACCGGAAGTTACGACAAATCCGAGCTTTCTCTCAAAATTAATAAATAAATGAGCCTTTTCAAAAATGTTAGGGGCGTAAGACCACGCCCTATTTTACACTATTTTACATTGATCCTCTAGGAATATCTGCGCTCCTGAAAAAGTATAGTCAGTCCGCCCCTGCTCAGGAAGGCGAGCATTACGGTTGCTTCAGCCTACAGAACATTTACTAACGATCCCATTGGTGTAATAAGTAGCTTACCGCCAATTGAGCTACTCGTAAAAGAAAGAAAACGTGTACGCGACGAGACACCCAGAGCGGAAGCGAGAAAGGTAGGTACTACTAAATGAATAACAAACCAAATGGTCCCAAACCTCTTCCTATACGGTTATAATTATCAAAGATGTAGAGGCTTTTGTTACAAGAAATGACGGTAAAGACTACCTCACCTTGCGCAATCCTTACAGAACCCGGTAGCTTCAAGTCTTACTTAAATAACATCCAAAAGGTCCCCGATGATCAACTCATATACACACCAAAAAATATGGGAAAAATAGGGAGTAATAGAGAAAGATTACTGCTCAACAAGAAACGATGGAGGAAAAGACCTCTTCTATCGCAAAAATAGAAAGAAGAGCCACCACCTGAAACAGACTTCGGTAGGTAAGGTAAAAACATTATTTGCGTTGTCTCTTCAGTAACAAGTCCAGCAATCTGAAACTCTTGAAATTAGTATAATTATAATTAATTATGATACAAGGGCGTAAAACGATGTATCGCGAATCAAGGCATAAGTCGAGATTCTCAATCGTTTGAGCTGAAGAATGTTACTTCCGTGTGTCACACAGTATTTTTTTATTCGAGCATAAACAATATTTAAAAATAAATTAAATAAATTTTAAAATACATAATTTTACACTATTTAAACAAATTGTACATAACCTCAATTTATTTGGCATAATTAATAGTAGGAGTAAATATTTACAATAAGCACTTCACATAAATGTCAATAGACGGCGCATCCATCTAAGCATAATTAAGGAGCGTAAAGTGGTTGCCATAGTAACGAAATAAAAATAATGATATTATGTTGATCAAAAGAGAGATTTTACGTTGAATTTTTTCAAGCCAAAGTGTCGCTTTTTGATACAGTCGATTAAAAAAATAATTAAGGGCACAATTTTAAAAAAAATCTTCAAGTAAATTATTCATACCCGGAGTATAGGTATGTTTGTTGAGTATGAGCCATTCTTGAATATCCAGCAAATTAATTTTTAATTTGGTGTTTAACCATTAGTGGTGAAGTAGTAGAAAACGTCCGAGGATATCAATTATGTATAGTATGTTTAGGACATCCGGGGTGTTTAATTTGGTACCTATATTCCACTTTAAACTAATATCGCCCTTGCTTAAATTTACACTATAAAACAAATTTACCCCAAATTTTCCATTAGACTGATTAGAAAATGTGTATTGGAATTGGAACGTATTGGAATTAATTCTTTTTAATAAACAATATTTTGTCTTTGATGTACAATTGCAAACAATGCAGGCACGGTCCATCACCGTAACACCGAGCCCTTCCGGCGATACATCATCCGGCTTGCTCCAGTCATTTATATTAGGTCGACATCGCACAAGCGTCGGAAATTATTGATGGTGACACGTATTAAGCGGTGCTGTCATCCGAATTACTTTTTACTGAAATTTAATAACAAACATGTCATAAAAAGCGACCTACTGAAACGTACAATGTGTTTCTCATATAACGATCAATTGACAAAAGAATCAAACTTAAAAATTATTAATAACTTCCTTATTTTTACCCTATACTGTTTGTAAGTAAGGATTTATTAATACCAACTTGAAGATAGAAAAAAAATTCATACATCAAAGAAAAGAATACAACATAAATCACTCGGGGCTAACAAATGTAGATTAATTTTATATAGAGAAAAACGGCCTAAGTATATTGAAATTTCAGTTTCCAGCAACAAGAATATTCAAAATTTTAATTAAAATGCTCTTGAAAATCGATTTTCTTATAAAAAGCAATTTTGAAGTTTGAGATTAGGTGATTACGTCAAGATAGAAATTGTAACGATGCAAAATTCTATCCAGATGCTGGACCAAAATACTGATACAGTATTACAGCATCTTGGAAATTTTGTATCGTTTAAACCAGCTACTTGTCATTTTTTTCTAGTTTTTCCCTAGCGCAGCTTATGAGATCAAAATGGAGATAATTTTTACATTCCCGTCAGCTCTTCAAGACTCTCAATTGAGTCCAATCTCATCAAGATTGGACCAGATTTAGCGATCTTTAATTTTTATTATTTTAATCTCAACTTTATTTATCAACTGCCCAGCTGATTTCCCTGTAACTCGGCAATCATAAGAGATAACGCTACCGTTTAATTTTTCACCTAACCCTTAGATCATTTGCAACCCATTAAAAGTCATTTGACCCTTATCACTTAAGTATTTCCTAATCTAAACTTTTTAATTATAGGTTTGTAAAATAATTGAAATTTTAAATTCATTGTAAAACCACGTGGAGTGTTATAATTAGTGATAGGATGGAATTAGTGTTTTTTTCTTTTACTTTCGTAATTAATTAGCACCCGTAAGTATTTTACAGCCCTTATTTAATTTTTATTAATTACTTTAAAGGTGAAATTTTTATTTATTTAGTGCGGTTCCATTGAGCCAACTTTTACCCTCGAGCTCGGGCTAATTAAAAAGTTATTAATTTATTTTTAATAATTAATTGATAGTTGTAGTTCTTGTATTTAATTTCTTTTACTGCGTTATTATTGGTTGTCGAATAAATCCGAATTGGTCGTCGGATTTCCAATATAAACTCCCACTCCATTTCTGATAAGGGACTTCTTGCCTCGCCATCGTGGTGAGCAGGAGTGCGTTCTGTGTTAATTTTCCCCCTTGCGTAATTTTGTTCCATGCTTAATTAATTATTTTAATTAATTAATTTCAATTTCGATCTTCCTTCACTTTATTTTATTAACCCGTGTTATTAATTAATTAATTTTTATTTGTTATTTCCCTTGCCTTCAGCAAACCCGTGTGTCCTGTCTTCCAGGTATAGTTGTCTGCCCTTAAAGGTCTGAATAGGTCTTGAGGACAGATGTATTGGTCTGGTAACAGGAATTATCCGTGTGATCGTGTCTTCCAGGTCAAGTGGTCTGTCTTTAAAAGTCTGATAGGTCTTGAGGACAGGTCTAGTGGTCTGGGGATTCGACCAACCCCTCTCGTGTCTTTCAGGTCTATTGGTCTGTCCCTAAAGGTCTGTTTAGGTCTTGAGGACAGGTCTAGTGGTCTGGAGATTCGACCAACCCCTCTCGTGTCTTTCAGGTCTATTGGTCTGTCCCTAAAGGTCTGTTTAGGTCTTGAGGACAGGTCTAGTGGTCTGGGGATTCGACCAACCCCTCTCGTGTCTTTCAGGTCTATTGGTCTGTCCCTAAAGGTCTGTTTAGGTCTTGAGGACAGGTCTAGTGGTCTGGGGATTCGACCAACCCCTATCGTGTCTTCCAGGTTTATTGGTCTGTCCCTAAAGGTCTGTTTAGGTCTTAAGGACAGGTTAAGTGGTCTGGAGATTCGAACAACCCCTCTCGTGTCTTCCAGGTCAGGTGGTCTGTCCCTAAAGGTCTGTTTAGGTCTTAAGGACAGGTTAAGTGGTCTGGGGATTCGAACAACCCTTCTCGTGTCTTCCAGGTCAAGTGGTCTGTCCCTAAAGCTCTGTTCAGGTCTTGAGGACAGGTCTAGTGGTCTGGAGACTCGACTAACCCTCCTCGTGTCTTCCAGGTCAGGTTGTTTCTCTTTAAGGTCTGGTTTGGTCTTGAGGACAGGTCTGGTGGTCTGGAAGAACAGTGGCCGAGTCATACGTAATAGATTTGTATCTGTTTGATTACTATCCCTTGACATTTATTTTTTTCTTAAGAAAGGTTTTTTTTTAATATGTACGTGTACCTTGGAGGTACATAGAGTTATTTCTTTTATTTCCATTTCATCTACAGTGTGTTTTATTTCTATCTACGAACCCTCCCGTCTCCCACTGAGCGATGCTAAAGGGAGAATAAGTGCAAAACCCGGTTTACGGTGTTACAGTCAACAAAAAATTACCTATGAGCGTTCAGTTATGAAGAGGGTGGTCGAAGGGGTCTCCATTTAACCAAAGAGGTGAGAAACACATCTTTGTCTCTTCTTCTTCAATTATGTTTCTCGACAGACGCTTGGAGATAAGTTTCTCAATCAAAACTGCAGAGTGATTCTTTATGGAGGTTAAAAAATTTCAGCAATTATGGAATAAGTCAATACAATCATTTTTTATTATATGGTATGGAGGCCGCAGACGCTTCATAACTCCGTGATTTTTTTTTTGAAATTTGGGGAAACATGAGGTTTTTCAGTAGTTAAAAATTATTTAAAAAGCCATTCTACCAAATTGAATGAAAACTTGATCAAGAGTTACTCTAATTATTGTATATTAAATACTAGAAGAAGAATTTGATCTTATATCAGCATTCATATGAGAAAGTTTGTTGGTGAGCTAATAAATCACCCTGTATAATAAAATTTATGGATTCGTTGTATTCTTTTTGGAAGTGTATGGTGATAGAAACTATATGTGAGCATTTAAAGTGGTTAGATGAATTAGGGGCTTGATAGGACTGGTGTACGAGGAATCACACTTGGGAAAGCGAGCGGTGCAATCGCTACCTGTAAAACGGTTTAAATGGCGTTCGATGATTCACCGACCAACGCATTCTGAGATGTGTCGGGTCGGCATTAACTTAACAACTTTTAAATGAGCTTAGAGTTTTCTTAATCAAAGCTTGACGTTCGTCAAAATATATTTAAATTTGCCATCTTCAACAATCAAATTAAACGAATTTTCTATTAATTTCTCTAAAGGAAAATTAAATTAGAGAAGCTACATCCCCTAATTTACCTTAATATCTCAGGTTATGCTCTCTTGAATTATAAAGATACGTGAAACTAATCGAATATATGTGATATTGCAATAAAATCAGTTTATGAAAGGTGAAAGGGGCCTTCGTACGACATAATATTTCAAAACCAACTTTTCATTTTAATTAAAGTCAAAATTTTGGATTTCATTGTCTAAATTTTGCATTTAAAATAAACGAATTTTAATTTATTTTCTATTCGTTCAAGTGCTCGTTTAAAAATAAACCACAAAAGCTTTTTGTAAATAAAACATTAAATACATAAATTATTCCATTTAGGTAATTTTGATTGAAGCTTTTTGTAATAAAATTTTAAGGCAAAAATAACTTAATTTCGTTACTTGTTGTTTTGCCTTGCTTTTATAAGTAAAAACTTAAAAACTTTGCAGACGAAAATTTTAATATTTAATATTTTCTTCATAATACAAAAAATTATCAATTAAATTGATTTCGTTATTAAATAAATAACAAAGTTATCTTGTTTGCAGCGTACGAATAATTGGCTACGGATATCTATAATACTTGTGCATAGTATATTTCATAGAGCGCAATGCAGTACAACCGAGTGTCATATGGATAATGCAAACAAGAGAAGTTATCTTCATGCATTTCTGCCACAGCTGTAAGCTTTTGCATCATTCATATCATTTGCCACTCAATGTTATATTAATATTACATAAAATAGTATCTTTTGTCAGGAACCGTATATAAATAAAGTGTATTCATGGATTACTCGTGTAGAAAATAAAAATTCAGAATTAGATAAAAGGGCAAACTTAATTTTATACGTAGGTCTCTTCGAAGAAGCTATCATGTAGTCTACTCATACTCAGGCTAGGAACAGACCGGAGAGGAAGCTTTCCACTCCTAATTACATAATTAATGTGCTGTGATTAGCGGTCATATCAATAATTCTCGTCGACAATTTCCATAAATGGACTCTTAACTTTATTCTCCGTACATTTACGAAAAAAATTTAAAAAAATAAAAATAGATTCATGAAATTGTCTATCGAGGAGCAAGGGGTACTCAACGGTTTTTAACTATACTTTGTGATCTAAGAAGTGATTCCTGAAAAAATCAGCTTTCCTCTAATTATTAACGCTTTATGATTATTCTTAAAATCTTAATACATTTAAATTAAATTGATAAATCACAGATTAATATTTTATTTTATTTAAAAACTAGGTACATCTGGAATTACTATCCTAAAGTGTAATAAAAATTGCAGATTGTGCTTGTATAGTAACAATAGCCCTTTTTGTCCCGAAAGATCTTTACAAACAACTACCACATATTCCTGGGACCAAAATAGACCGATTGAGCCACTTACCTCTTTCAAAAGTGCGTTCTTAACGCGCTATCGATCTCAAATATTTTATGATTTTTCTAAATATTTTCAATAATAAAAGAATGGTTTCAACAATAATTATTGTAATAAAAGTTGAAATTTAAATCTTTACTAGCAATAGACGTTTTTGACTTAATTTTTTTGATCACTTGTAGTAGTCCACAAGAGGTTAATAGCGAAATAGATTAAAATATTTTTTTTCTGCCTAAACTATGATAGATATCGAACTCTAACAAGAGGCTAGAAAAGTTGTAAATAAATATTGTCTTTCGCTAAAAGAAAGTTTAACATCCATTGTCGGAACTGTTAAGATATTGTTGGTTTTTTAGCAGTTTCAAATTTCATTACAATTGCTAAAACTAATCTTTTGCTGATTTTAACAAAGCACTTTTGATAGAGATAAGTTTGGCTCAAATTTTGGTCCTAGAAACATTTGGTAGCTGTTAATACACGCCTTTCGGGGACACTCTGAAAATTAAATGTGAAGTGAAGAAGTAGTGCTGGCTTCATTTCCAATAAACTTCAAGAAAATTCAAGTTGGGTGTTCAAGTTGTTGTTTGGTTGTTGTCAAGTTTCTACTTTTTTATACTTCTTAGAAATGTTGACGTAGAGAAAGCAACTTGGACAACCTACAAAATTCAAAAAATATTGTACAAATCACAAATTACAGAATTCTACTACTATTGTGTAAAAGAGGCGAGTTTTTTATTACTACAGGCTTAAGATCAGCCCAAATTTAGAGAAAGTGGTAAATAAAGAATTCACTTTGAATAATAAAAAAAACGCTTCAAATAAGTTTCAAATCACACAAGAATAACAAATACCTTACTTGTTACATCTACCGAGTGGTGAACTAGACACCGGACCTAGTAATTTGGTAATTTCCTGCGTATCAATTTATTTTAGAACAAAAATCTTAAAATAATAGCTTTAAAGCAAAAAATTTAACATCTAAATCGATAAACAAAATTAATTTTGGATGGTTTATCACATATAGTGTAGTCAACGAACCAAAATTTATCCTGATTTTCGGACTTTTTTTGTAACAGCCAGTTTTTTTCCTTAATCGGTCGAAACCATTCCTGTGAGTTTGTGTATAAAATGTCTCAACTCAATTTTGACCGGAAGGCCCTTATTCTTCGACTTTAGTGTAAAAGTTTGACTTTTTCAAGTTTCCGTTTTTCTATTTTTTGAATAACTTCGCTTGTATTGGTCGGATCGGGACTAAAAAATTTTCCTTTTATTTGTAATGAATCTCTCTTTAAAACTGCCTAGGTTAAAATAATCTATATTAATTTCCTAACCCAAAAAAAAATTCAAAACTGCCGTTATTAGTAAGTCGTAGTTTTTTATAGAGAACTCGAGTAATAATTAATATTACGGTATGAAACTTTAGGAAGTTGTAGCTGATATAGTAACAAATCTATATTGCAAATTGGGTCCAAAAATATTGAGAACAAAGACTAAAATTTGCATTTTGGTTCAAATTTTCTAATTCATATTTGTTGTGAGCAATTGGTGGTATCGTAATAATTCTTCGCTTGAAATGTTGGAAATTGAATGCTCTTTCAGATGAAACCAAAGACAATCACATTCGACCAAGTTTTCTTCCGATTTCGTTGAAAAGAAAAATAAAATTTTTAAACTATTTACCCACAAAACCAATTTTAATGGTCGAAATGGTTGACTTTAAAACCAGTTTTAATGTTCAAAAATAGTTTATAGGAGTTCTTCATGATTAATGTTCAAAAATACGTAAAAGAAGAATTAAATTTCGACCACTAAAATTGGTTTTGTAGACAAACAATTAAAAGATTTTCTTTTTATCTTCAACGAAATCGGAAGAAAACTTGGTCGAATGTGATTGTCTTTGGTTTCATCTGAAAGAGCATTAAATTTCCAACATTTCAAGGGAAGAATTATTACGATACCACCAATTGCTCACAACAAATATGAATTAGAAAATTTGAACCAAAATGCAAATTTTAGTCTTTGTTCTCAATATTTTTGGACCCAATTTGCAATATAGATTTGTTACTATATCAGCTCCAACTTCCTAGATTTTCATACCGTAATATTAATTATTACTCGAGTTCTCTATAAAAAACTACGACTCACTAATAACGGCAGTTTTGAATTTTTTTTGGGTTAGGAAATTAATATAGATTATTTTAACCTAGGCAGTTTTAAAGAGAGATTCATTACAATTAAAAGGAAAATTTTTTGGTCCCGATCATACCAATACAAGCGAAGTTATTCAAAAAATAGTGAAACGGAAACTTGAAAAAGTCAAACTTTTACACTAAAGTCGAAGAATAAGGGTCTTCCGGTCAAAATTGGGTTGAGACATTTTATACACAAACTCACAGGAATAGTTTCGACCGATTAAGAAAAAAAACTCGCTGTTACAAAAAAAGTCCGAAAATCAGGATATATTTTGGTTCGTTGACTACACTAATAAAAAAATTAATTTAATTATTTTGAAAGTTAGCAGAAATAGTCACACCGTATACCGAAATTTCTTAAGTTAGGGAGGCCAAAAATATGGTTTGCTTTAACTTTTTGAGAACTAAATTAGCCTGTGACTTTGAGAGCATCAAATTTTATACTTACATCCACTAATGTTGGAGGGCTCATATCAATCAAACCCCAAGCTGTGAAACGAATTTCAACTTGTCCTTGCTGGATCATCAACAATGTGGCTTTCTTCAACTTTAGGTAGTGTTTAGAGTACCAATTGGAATAATAAATTGCAGTTGAAACAGATGTTATCTACAAATATTTAAAAATTATCAAAACTTTAATTAAAACGCGTTCGCTACCGACGTAAAAAAAACTACCTTTCACCAGTCTGATCAATTAAAAAAAAAAATTTTAAATTGTACTTTCAAAATGAGAATTTAGGGTTGTTTTTTTCTAAAACTATACTTTTTGAATCGTTTTGAGTAGGTATGGCTCATATGTGAGACGTTGGTCTGTGGGAATAATCCTGTGGCTAAATTATGAGACGGTCGGTAGCGAACATGTTAATAGAATTTTTTGAGGTACCTCTTCTGACAAAGTAGCTAGAGGAATACAATAGAAAGAAAGTTGTACTATTAAGAAAAGTGTTATTACTCCATATTGAAGTTTGAATACTATATTTGGACTAAAACAAAATTGTTATTTTAATGAAATGGAATTTAATCCAAAATTATTAGTTATTTCTCTATACCTTTCAAAAGTTGCATAATAACCTGTACAAATCAATGGAGCCGAACTTAAGTATTGAACCATAAAAATTGAAGAGTAAAAATCTTGAAACGAGTTTATGAAACTGAAATCAAATGATGTCCATGAAGTTGGTCCCCCCATTTTGTCATAACGACTCGAAACATACCTGGGTGTCCCACTTAGCATGCTTAGCATAATCCATGGGGATCTCGTAAACTGTAAGAGATACGAAGTCGGTTAAATGACACCAAATGTAGTCTTTTTTTTGGCCAACTCAATCCTACTTTTGTTTTGTGGAAAATATTATTAGCACTCTAGATATTTAGAAATAACTGAAAAAGTTCATTTATAAAACCTATAAATTTAATATACAAAATATTAAATATTTTTATTAAGCCGTTTTGGAGATATGATACAAACTTATTTTTTTATTTTTTTAAATACAAACCTAGTATTAATATTATGTTATTGCATATCTAATTTTTATCTCTTTTCAAAAATATAAGGGTTGATAGGCTTAATTTATCAAATTCTTGTTTGGTAACAAAATTAAATAATAAATTTGTTATGTAATATTAAAAAATTTTTTTTTAATCAAATATCCCTTGAACCAATCGAATAAAAAAAACAATTGAAATTAAACATAAGAATATCAAAAAAAGTGTAATTCATAAAAAGATACTAAAAAATATAAAAAATTTAAAAATTTAAAAACGTATATTTTTGAAAAGAGAAAGAAATTAGCTTTGCAACAACATAAAATTAAGGTTAGGTTTGCATTTAAAAAAATGTAACTTTGCATCATATCTCCAAAACGGCCTTATAAAAAAATTATTTTGTTTATTAAATTTATTGGTTTTAGTAGTGCCTATTATCCCATTTTTGAAAATTATTTTGATTAATAAAAAAGTTATAGGCATTTAAAGAAAATAAACTTTTTCAGTTTTTTCTAAATATCTAGAGTGCTAATAAGATTTTTCAAAAAACAAAAGTAGGATCGAGTTGGCCATAAAAGACGCTACATTTGGTGTCATTTAACCGACTTCGTATCTCTTACAGTTTACGAGATCCCCATGGTGAACATGCTAAGTGAGACACCCTGTATATTCAGATTTTGAAAATTAATTGCAAATAATTCCAAACTGGTTTTTAGAATTTGCAAATTACTTTAAAGCCCTCAAAAATTAATTTTTATTTTGGTGGAGCCGCCAACTTCACACAGCCCCCTGGTTTGTCCTTTATGATTTATGGCTCAAATGCTTCCACTTTTGATAATTATTAACTAAACAACAAGTTTGCGGAAAAAAGTAGTTGCATCCATCACTCATAGATTTCAAGATTTATTTGAAAATTTTCAAAAACCAATTTTCAATTATTTGCAATTAATTTGTAAAATGTTGATGTATGTTTCAAGTGGCTAGGACAAAATGGGGGGGGGGTCAACTTAATGGACGTATCGAAATGTTAGTTACGAATAAATTACTGGGACCTAATTCTCCATCCTTCGTGGAGCAAACACATTTTGCTTTCTTTGTTATTGGCGTCATAAACGAATATTCGCTTTATCACGAAGGGTCGAGAATTAGGGCCCTGGTGTTGACCAGCTCTATCGGTCTTAGGCCAGTTTCTAGTACATTTTTGCTTAATTATGGATCCATAACATTCCAAAACTTAACCATTTCTATTGTTTGAAACCGGTTTTTGAGCACTTATGGAATAGATATCTATTCGTCAGTAGATGGCTGTAGATGCAGTAGATGAACTATCTTTAGAGAAACTCGCAGTTAGGGATTTAATATGTACGACCATACTTTGCTAATTTCAAGCTTCACAGTTTCTTTTAGAAATAAAATCTCTAAATAAAAGTTCTAGATCGTAAAATTCTGCATCTAAATCAATTAACAAAATTAATTTTGGATGCTTTATAACGTCAGGAATTTATTTTAGAAATTTAAAAAATTGGCTAAAATAACAATTTCCTTGCAACACAAGTAAAATTTGTCAAATGTTTTTCGCTTTATCTATTGAATTAGGTAATATTGAATTTATTTAATAATAAATAATATTTAGAAAACAAAACAAAATTTCTTAATTTTTAGTCATTTTAATTACTACCCACAAAAATTGTTTTGAAAGATAAAATGTCAAACATTTGATAATTCTTGTTTAAAGTATTTCATGGCAATCGCTATTTTTTGTGATTTACGAAATTTTTAAATTAAATTTCTGGTAGTTGTAAAGTATCCAAAATGAGTAAGTACAGGTACCAAAATTGATTCTGAGATTCACAGTAGTTCAGCCCTACATCGCATATTTTCATATTCAACGCTTGTATCTCTTCGTTTTTGTTAAGTTGATAAGGAGATTAGATTAGAGGATAAAGTTTTTATCAAACTCCCTTTAATGCTATAAAGTTCTATAAAGTATCTATAAAGTTCGACATACCTGCATAAAAATCTGTGGTGTTCGACGTAAACTTTTAATTGGGAAAAAAAATTGTTTAGGTCTTGCTCCGATTCGATATCCTCCACATTCATTCTTTCTAATTGATCACACAAAATCTTAAATTGAACTACCGCTTCATAACAGAACCCTATAAACATGCCCTCGAAACAGTAAAGAAAAACAACACCAAATAAAATACATAACGAATATGCTGAAAATGCGACTTTCTGGAATTTTTTATATTCTATCATGCTCCAAATTCCAAATGGTAGTGATCTATTAGCCATTATATAAGTCGAAAGTAAAGCTAACAACCATATAAAAAAAGGTAAAATGCCAAATAATTTCTGTAGCGTTATCACTGTTGATAAAATTTTTTCAACTTTTTTTTTTGTATTTTTTGTAGTCTCGTTGCTGTTCCAAAAATTCTCACGGAGCTGAATTAAATTTAAAATTTTGTGGCTATTAAACATTGTAACTATTATTTTTATAAATATCTACAAACAATAAAATATTCTCGAAACTAGACATACAAAGATTCCATAATTAACATTTTACCTGTCCAACTCCCAAAACAAGATGTGTATTATCAATTATATCAAAAACTCTACCATCACAGTAAAAAAATTGCATAAAAGCAACAATAAGCACAAAACTGAATAATAACAGCGCCCCAATTTTTTTAACCAAAACATTTTTGTTAGAATTAGGAACTAAATAACCCAATTTATTTAAAACTAATAAAGGCCCACTAATCAAATCTTGCTCCATTTTTAAACTTCAATTTTTCAAATATTATTTGATAAGAGAAACGCACGATCATTTAAAGCTTTCGGAACTAACTGAAAAACTGAACTATTACAGACACAACTAACAAACGTCTTCGAACTTTACTGTATAGAAAGAAAAGTAGAATTTGCATTGACTAGAAAAAGATGGAAGTTACTTGAAATGTCTAGGATTTGTTCAACTTTTACAAGTTTTCCACTTTTAGTACTGTGCATGTGCATTGTGCATTGTCCTTACATAGTACGTGGAGGTTAACAGTTATTGACATATCGTTTTGTTAGTGCAAGACTGTACTAACTCGTAATTTAAAGTATTGTAGAAAATTCGATTCTTTGTTTTGATATCTCACTTTCGTTTTAATATCTTATCAATATTATTGTTAAGGTGACAACTGAAGTAGTCATTTTGAATCTGTAGAGGGATGACTTTTTGTCTTATAGCCCAAAATTGGTTTAAACATTATTTTAGAGCGTATTTGGAGCATAGTTTTGTTAATGTTAGGCCAAGTAACATTAACAACCGAAGTAACTTTAATTTTTTTGATTTTGTTTGTTTTCCATTGATAAATCAACCTTAAAACAATTCATTTTGCCATTAATCCCATTTTTGAGATTTTCTTAGATATTGCAGTCTTGCACTCCCAAGGCGATAGAAATATAATATTCAAGCTTCTGAATAATTAAGCACCATTGTACCTTGTATTTTAAACTTAATTGTATATCAATTAGATACTTTAAAATTCAATTGACTCACGATAGTTTAATAACGACTCCCTTTAATTTCATACTAAGAAGTTTTAAAATAGTGTAGTAATTAAAGGTTAGTAATATTAGGGGAGTGTATTTTGTATCAGAAGGTTCAACTACTAACAACTTACCAACATGTAAAATTAATGCAAATTCGATTTTAAATATTATCAATGTCAAAGTCAAACGCAATTTATATTAACAAAAACCTCATAATAATTTTTAAAATACAATTCAATAAAATTGAATACAAAAAAATTTTTGAGTTCCACATTTTCAAGTTTTTGCACAAACTTCATTTTTTTAAGTACAAGTCATAGTGACGATGACTTCATTCAATAGAATATTTTTCGCTCTTTACAAAATATGTGATATTTATTGAAATTATTTTTAATACAATAAAAGCTCCACAGGAATTTATTTAAAAGTTATGAAATTACAAAAGACACTCCAAATTTGACATGGAGAACAAATGTTGTTTATACGTTCATTATGTCGTTTAATTATTAGGTAAATACATCTTTTATTTATTTAAAATAAAATATGAAAATTTTTAAGATTTGAAAATTTTGAAAATTCGAAAATCACGAAAATTGAAAATTTTGAAAATATGAAAGTTTACAAAATTTTCAACTAACTTTATTCGGATTGATTCCTCGCTTATCTCTTGGTGAAACATTATAGAATAATTCAAAAACTTAATTTTTTAAGAATAAGAAATTTTTTAAAGAAATAAAAACATTTAGTTAAGTTTCACAAAATATTTTATTTTATACAAATAAAAATATTGTAACAATTGTTTCGGCTTATTCGGCCTTTATCAAACAGAGTTCTTTTTAAAACTTAAGTTTAGTTTAGTTTTAAAAAGAACTCTGTTTTAAAACTTAAGTTTAGTTTAGTTTTAAAAAGAACTCTGTTTGATAAAGGCCGAATAAGCCGAAACAATTGTTACAATATTTTTATTTGTATAAAATAAAATATTTTGTGGAACTTAACTAAATGTTTTTATTTCTTTAAAAAATTTCTTATTCTTAAAAAATTTTTTTTGAAGTTTTTGAATTAACTTTATTCTCTGTACAACATTTTCTAAAAAAAAATGCAAAGCTTAAAAAAATTAACTCACGAAATTTTCCTAAGAAAAACACTCTCTGGATCCACTAACTGTGGATCAGCTGTTTTTAACTATACTCTATGATCTAAGAAGCGATTCCTCTAATCATTCAGACTTAATGGTTATTGTTAATACGTTTAAATTAAATCCATAAATCATAGATTAATATTTTATTTTATTTAGATACTAGGTACATCTGGAATTACTATCCTAAAGTGTAATAAAAATTGCAGATTGTGCTTGTATAGTAACAATACCCTTTTTTGTCCCTAAAGGTCTGTACAAACAGCTACCACATATTCCTGGGACCAAAATAGACCGATTAAGTCACTTACCCCTTTCAAAAGTGCGTTTTGTTAACCCGCTATCGATCTCAAATATTTTATGATTTTTCTAAATATTTTCAATAATAAAAGAATGATTTTAACAATAATTATTGTAATAAAAGTTGAAATTTAAATCTTTACTATAGCAATAGACGTTTTTGACTTAATTTTTTTGATCACTTGCAGTAGTCCACCAAGAGGTTAAAAGCGAAATTGAATAAAAATATTTTTTTTCTGCCTAAACTATGATAGACATCTAAATCTAAAAAGAGCTAGAAAAGTTGTAAAAAAATATTGTCTTTCGCTAAAAGAAAGTTTAACATCCATTGTCTGAACTGTTAAGATATTGTGGGTTTTTTAGCAGTTTCAAATTTCATTACAATTGCTAAAACTAATCTTTTGCTGATTTTAACAAAGCACTTTTGATAGAGATAAGTTTGGTTCAAATTTTGGTCCTAGAAACATTTGGTAGCTGTTAATACACGCCTTTCGGGGACACTCAGAAAATTAAATGTGAAGTGAAGAAGTAGTGCTGGCTTCATTTCCAATAAACTTCAAGAAGATTCAAGTTGGGTGTTCAAGTTGTTGTTTGGTTGTTGTCAAGTTTCTACTTTTTTATACTTCTTAGAAATGTTGACGTAGAGAAAGCAACTTGGACAACCTACAAAATTCAAAAAATATTGTACAAATCACAAATTACAGAATTCTACTACTATTGTGTAAAAGAGGCGAGTTTTTTATTACTACAGGCTTAAGATCAGCCCAAATTTAGAGAAAGTGGTAAATAAAGAATTCACTTTGAATAATAAAAAAAACGCTTCAAATAAGTTTCAAATCACACAAGAATAACAAATACCTTACTTGTTACATCTACCGGAGTGGTGAACTAGACACCGGACCTAGTAATTTGGTAATTTCCTGCGTATCAATTTATTTTAGAACAAAAATCTTAAAATAATAGCTTTAAAGCATAAAATTTTACATCTAAATCGATAAACAAAATTAATTTTGGATGGTTTATCACATAAAAAAATTAATTTAATTATTTTGAAAGTTAGCAGAAATAGTCACACCGTATACCGAAATTTCTTAAGTTAGGGAGGCCAAAAATATGGTTTGCTTCAACTTTTTGAGAATTAAACTAGCCCATGACTTTGAGAGCATCAAATTTTATACTTACATCCACTAATGTTGGAGGGTTCATATCAATCAAACCCCAAGCTGTGAAACGAATTTCTACTTGTCCTTGCTGGATCATCAACAATGTGGCTTTCTTCAACTTTAGGTAGTGTTTAGAGTACCAATTGGAATTATAAATTGCAGTTGAAACAGATGTTATCTACAAATATTTAAAAATTATGAAAACTTTAATTAAAACGCGTTCGCTACCGACGTAAAAAAACTACCTTTCACCAGTCTGATCAATTTAAAAAAAATTTTTAAATTGTACTTTAAAAATGAGAATTTAGAGTTGTTTTTTTTCTAAAACTACACTTTTTGGATCGTTTTAAGTAGTTATGGCTCATATGTGAAACGTTGGTCTGTGGGAATAATCCTGTGGCTAAATTATGCGACGGTCGGTAGCGAACATGTTAATAGAATTTTTGAGGTACCTCTTCTGACAAAGTAGCTAGAGGAATACAATAGAAAGAAAGTTGTAGTATTAAGGCAAATGTTATTGCTCCATATTGAAGTTTCAGTACTATATTTGGACTAAAACAAAATTGTTATTTTAATGAAATGGAATTTACTTCAAGATTATTAATTATTTATCTATACCTTTCAAAAGTTGCATAATAACCTGTACAAATCAATGGAGCCGAACTTATGTATTGAATCATAAAAATTGAAGAGTAAAAATCTTGAAACGAGTTTATGAAACTGAAATCAAATGACGTCCATGAAGTTGGTCCACTCATTTTGTCATAACGACTCGAAACGTACATTCAGAGTTTGAAAATTTATTGCAAATAATTGCAAACTGGTTTTTAGAATTTGCAAATTTCTTTAAAGCCCTCAAAAATTAATTTTTATTTTGGTGGAGCCAACTTCAGGTATGGGGATGTTCAGATGGATCCGTTATTGTGACAGAATGATTTAGGACCCTCAAAATATAGGGCAATCATACTTTTCACAAAAAAGTAAGTCGAGGATCACATTTTGAAAAAAAAAGGGGCTGTGTAGCGCCCCTCTCGAATATATATTTGGTCTCATCGGACAAAATTTGTCAATATAGTTCCAGTAAACTATGTTTCGAGTTTCATACCATTAACCAAAAGTGCAGCATCGTTTTGCCTAGGTTCCACACTATAACTAAACAACAAGTTTGCAGAAAAAAAATAGGGTCATCCATCGCTCACAGATCTCAAGATTTATTTGGAGATTTTCAAAACCAATTTGCAATTATTTGCTATTAATTTGCAACATGTTGATGTATGTTTCGGGTCGCTATGACAAAATTGGGGGGGGTCAACTTAATGGGCGTATCGAAATGTTAGTACTCACAATTATAGTATTACCATTATTGTATTGTAATTACAGTCAGCCTCACAATTATTGGCCACTCTGACTATACGCCAGGGTGGTTATTAGCCAACAACGACAAAAGGACAGAAGTAGATACTCTTCACTACTTGTTGGCAAAATAAAGTTTCCCCTCAATTTAAGCAGGGGGTGTTTTGATAGTTGCATCCACAATTCGTGCTAGAATTATAGCCAGGGTGGTCATTAATTGTGAGGCTGACTGTACGACCATAATTTGCTAATTTAAAGCTTCACAGTTTCTTTTGGAAATAAAATCTCTAAATAAAAGTTCTAGATCTAAATCAATTAACAAAATTATATTTGGATGCTTAATAACGTCAGAAATTTATTTTAGAAATTTAAAAAACTGACTAAAATAACAATTTCCTTGAAACACAAGTAAAATTTGTCAAATGTTTTTCGCTTTATCTAAGATAGTGTAGTCAATGAGACCAAAATTTATCCTGATTTTCGGACTTTTTTTGTAACAGCGACTTTTTTTTCTTAATCGGTCGAAACCATCCCTGTGAGTTTGAGTATAAAATGTCTCAACCCAATTTTGACCGGAAGGCCCTAATTTTTAGACTTTATTGTAAAATTTTGACTTTTTCAAGTTCCCGTTTCACTATTTTTTGAATAACTTCGCTTGTATTAATTGGTGGGATCGGGACCAAAAAATTTTCCTTTTGTGTGTAATGAATTTCTCTTTAAAAGTGCCTGATTTAAAATAATCTATATTAATTTCCTAACCCAAAAAAAATTCAAAACTGCCGTCATTAGTGAGTCGTAGTTTTTTATAGAAAACTCGAGTAATAATTAATATTACGGTATGAAACTTTAGGAAGTTGGAGCTGATATAGTAGCAAATCCATATTGCAAATTGGGTCCAAAAATATTGAGAACAAAGACTAAAATTTGCATTTTGGTTCGAATTTTCTAATTCATATTTGTTGTGAGCAATTGGCGGTATCGTAATAATTCTTCCCTTGAATTGTTGGAAATTTAATGCTCTTTCAGATGAAACCAAAGACAATCACATTAGACCACGTTTTCTTCCGATTTCGTTGAAAAGAAAAATAAAATTTTTCAACTATTTACCCACAAAACCAATTTTAGTGGTCGAAATGGTTGACTTTAAAACCAGTTTTAATGTTCAAAAATAGTTTATAGGAGTTTTTCATGATTAATTTTCAAAAATACGTAAAAGAAGAATTAAATTTCGACCACTAAAATTTGTTTTTGTAGACAAACAGTTAAAAGATTTTCTTTTTATCTTCAAAGAAATCGCAAGAAAAAATGGTCTGATGTGATTGTTTTTGTTTTCATCTGAAAGAGCATTAAATTTCCTACATTTCAAGAGAAGAATTATTGGGATACCACCAATTGCTCACACCAACTATGAAAAAGAAAATTTGAACCAAAATGCAAATTTTAGCCGTTGTTCTTAATATTTTTGAACTCAACTAGTAATATGGATTTGTTACTATATCAGCTGCAACTTCCTAAAATTTCATACTATAACATTAATTAAAACTCAAGTTCTCTAGAAAAAACTACAACCGACCAATGACGACAGTTTTAAATTTTTTTTTGTGTTAGGAAATTAATATAAATAATTTTAACCCAGGCAATTTCAAAGAGAGATTTATTAAGAACAAAAGGAAAATTTTTGGTACCGATCCGACCAATACAAGCGAAGTTATTAAAAAAATAGTGAAACGGAAACTTGAAAAAGTCAAACTTTTACACTAAAGTCGAAGAATAAGGGTCTTCCGGTCAAAATTGAGTTGAGATATTTTATACACAAACTCACAGAAATGGTTTCGACCGATTAAGGAAAAAAACTCGCTGTTACAAAAAAAGTCCGAAAATCAGGATAAATTTTGGTTCGTTGACTACTAATTATGTAAAAAATAAAAACAATAATCAAAAATGTTGTAAAAGCATAATTTGAAGTAATTAACAAACCAAAAACACATTTTAAGATTGATATATTTGACATTTGTTAAACGTCAGTTTAACTTGACGCGAACTTAGTAGAAAAAAATTCCCAAGAAACAGTACGTTAAGAGAGCTTCTTAACGCACTGCTTTGAGACCAAAACAGTGCGTTAGTTAAGGAGTGCATTTAAGTACCGAAATAGAAAAAGTTCTATAAAGTATCTATAAAGTTCGACATACCTGCATAAAAATCTGTGGTGTTCGACGTAAACTTTTAATTGGGAAAAAAAATTGTTTAGGTCTTGCTCCGATTCGATATCCTCCACATTCATTCTTTCTAAATGATCACACAAAATCTTAAATTGAACAACCGCTTCATAACAAAACCCTATAAACATGCCCTCGAAACAGTAAAGAAAAACATCAGCAAATAAAATACATAACGAATATGCTGGAAATGCGACTTTATAGAATTTTTTATATTCTATCATACTCCAAATTCCAAATTGTAATGGTCTATTAGCCATTATATAAGTCGAAAGTAAAGTTAACAACCAGATAAAAAAACATAAAATACCAAATAATTTCTGTAGCGTTATCACTGTTGATAAAATTTTTTCAACTTTTTTTTTTGTATTTTTTGTAGTCTCGTTGCTGTTCCAAAAATTCTCACGGAGCTGAATTAAATTTAAAATTTTGTGGCTATTAAACATTGTAACTATTATTTTTAAAAATACCTACAAACAACAAAATATTCTCGAAACTAAACATACAAAGATTCATTAATTCACATTTTACCTGTCCAAATCCCAAAATAAGTTGTGCATTATCAATTATATCAAAAACTCTACCATCACAGTAAAAAAATTGCATAAAACCAACAATAAGCGCAAAACTGAATAATAAGATAATTCCGATTTTTTTAAGCAAAACATTTTTGTTAGAATTAGGAACCAAATAACCCAATTTATTAAAAAGTAATAAAGGTCCACTGACCAATTCTTGCTCCATTTTTAAACTTCAAACTTTCAAATATTATTTGATAAGAGAAACGCACGATCATTTAAAGCTTTCGGAACTAACTGAAAAACTGAACTATTACAGACACAGCTAACAAACGTTTTCGAACTTTACTGTATAGAAAGAAAAGTAGAATTTACATTGACTAGAAAGAGATGGAAGTTACTTGAAATGTCTAGGATTTGTTCAGCTTTTACAAGTTTTCCACTTTTAGTATGGTGCATGTGCATTGTGTATTGTCCTTACATAGTACGTGGAGGTTAACAGTTATTGACATATCGTTTTGTTAGTGCAAGACTGTACTAACTCATAATTTAAAGTATTGTAGAAAATTAGATCCTTTGTTTTGATATCTCAAGCTTCTGAATAAATCAGCACTATTGTACCTATTTTAAACTTAATTGTATATCAATTAGATACTTTAAAATTCAATTGATTCACGATAGTTTAATAACGACTCCATTTAATTTCATACTAAGAAGTATGAAAATAGGGTAGTAATAATAAGTTGGTAATATGAGGGGAGTGTATTTTGTATCAGAAGGTTTAACTACTAACAACTTACCAACATGTAAAATTAATGCAAATTCGATTTTAAATATTATCAATGTCAAAGTCAAACGCAATTTATATTAACGAAAACCTCATAATAATTTTTAAAATACAATACAATAAAATAGAATACAAAAAAATTTTGGAGTTCCACATTTTCAATTGTTTCAGAATTGCCTACCTTTAAGGGGCCAAAGTAGGGCAAAATTTAGAAATGGATTTTCTCAAAAACTGGTCCGGCCGATTTATACAGATTTGGATGTGTTATAGTATAGACAACATGATTCTCTATCTAACTGAAAATTTTTAAAAACTTGTATGATGCGGATTCGGAGTTATGATTTTTTAAATGTCAAAACTTCAATACTCTCTAATTTCTTTTGTAATAAAAATTAAAACTTGAAATTGGATATTTATATCAATCCCATGAATATCTATTATTTAACACTATTTTCGGTTAACAAAACGCTTCCGGTTAAACCGGAAATTAGAACAATATTAAAATTTTTTGGAACACCCAGTATATTTTTAAATATTTTTAAGGCTCCTAAAATTAACTTTGGCACGATACCATACACTTTATATTTTGATTTCCAGTTTAACCGGAAATGGAATAAAATTTCTTAATTTAAATGGAACACCCTGTATATTTGAAGCATTTATTTGAAAAACAACAGATGTCCATTTTGACCAAAAATCCACTTTATGCATATTTGTATAATACATTGGATTCTTTATATGTACCAAGTATTTGAAATTATAAAAAGAGCTGTTGTCCAAGAAATAAATGATGTGCAAATATTGTAGGTTGTGGAAAAACAACGAATGTCCAAGCGGTTTGTTGTAAAAACAACAGAGATCCGTATGAGCTTATCAGTTATTACGTGTTAATTCGCTCCTAGTAGGCCTGATGCAATCTTTTAAGATTTTAGTTGATTTTAGTATTCAACAAAATGTGATTGCGTGTGCTATCAATTTATTACTTTTAATAAATATTATTATAATAATAAAATAATAAAATAATATTAAATAGTTTTTTTGATTTTCCCAAAGTTTCTCTTTTCGGACATGTGGTATTTTTCAAATAAATGCTTCATTTCTTAATATTTTAAAAGCTCGTAAAGTTGTCTTTCTGAACATATAAAATAATGTATATTTTGAACTTCTATTTATGCCAAATTTAAAAAAATTAAATTAGTATTTCAGACAGTTTACTTTTAAAGATATGCACAAAAAAATCATACAACAGGTGTATTTTATTATTATTAATTAATTGTTGTTGGAATTATTAATTTAACACAAAAAACAAGGGATATGGCCATACGAAGAACTTTTTCCTGTCCGTTAAATATTATAATTTTATATTTTTTTTTATTAAAATTTAATTTGATTTCTTATAAATGAAATACATTAAAGAAAATTTCAAATTATAAACTTTTAAAAAAATACAACAGGAAAAAGTTCCTCGTATGGCCACATCCGTTGTTTTTAAGTACAAATCATAGTGACGATGACTTCATTAAATAGAATATTTTTCGCTCTTTACAAAATATGTGACATTTATTGAAATTATTTTTAATACAATAAAAGCACCGCAATTTATTTAAGAAGTTACAAAAGACGATCCAACTTTGACATGGAGAATAAAAATGTTGTTTATACGTTCATTATGTCGTATAATTATTAGTTAAATACCTCTTTATTTATTTAAAATAAAATATGAAAATTTTGAAAATTTTTAAGATTTGAAAATTTTGAAAATTCGAAAATTTTGAAAATTCGAAAATCACGAAAATTGAAAATTTTGAAAATATGAAAGTTTTAAAATTTTCAACTAACTTTATTCTCTGTACAACATTTTCTAAAAGAAATGCAAGCTTAAAAAAATTAACTCACGAAATTTTCCCTAGAAAAAAACTCTCTGGATCCACTAACTGTGGATCAGCTGTTTTTAACTATACTCTATGATCTAAGAAGCGATTCCTCTAATCATTCAGACTTAATGATTATTGTTAATACGTTTAAATTAAATCTATAAATCATAGAGTAATATTTTATTAAGTTTAGATAGGTACTACATCTGGAATTTCTATCCTAAGGTGTAATTAAAATTGCAGATTGAGATTATAGTAACAATAGCCCTTTTTGTCCCCGACAGGTCTGTACAAACAGGTACTACATATTTCTGGGACCAAAATAGACCGATTGAGCCAAACTTACCTCTATCAAAAAAGCGTTGTTAACCCGCTATTGATCGCTAAATATTTTAAGATTTTTCTAATTATTTGCAACAAGTGAATGGTTTCAGCAATAATTATTGTAACGAAAGTTAATATTTAAGTCTTTACAAGCAATAGACGTTTTTTGACTTAATTTTTATCATCAGTTGTAGTCCACAAGTGGTTAATAGCGAAAGACATCAAAATAATTTTTTTCTACCTAAGAAAAGTTGTTAAATAAGATTGTCTTTTGCTAAAAGAAAGTTAAACATCTTTTGGCTGAACTGTTAAGAAATTATGAGCTTCTTAGCACTTGCATGACCAACTTTTGACCTCTTGTAGACTGCTGATGAAAAAATTAAGTCAAAAATTGCTAGAAAATTTGTCAAATTTCATTACAATTGCTAAAATAAATCTTTGCTACTGAAAAAAAAAATCTGAGAAAAAAAATCTTAAAAAATTTGGCTATTGATAGCCGGTGAACAAGGCACTTTTGATAGAGATAACTGTGGCTCAAATGGTCTATTTTGGTCCCAGAAACATGTGGTAGCTGTTTATATAGACCTTTCGGGGACACTCTGGAAATTAAATGTAAAATGAAGAAGTAGTGTTTGGTTTTGCGACTGAACATTTTCAATAAACAAAATTCAAGTTTGGTATTGACAACAAAATTCTCTTGGGATCAAATTATTAAAATATTTGTTCTTCTTGAATTAATATCCAAAAATGCATCCCTAAAATGCTAAAGTGATTTGTTTACATTTTATTTTAACCTCCCCAATTTTGATAGCCTTTCTAGATATTTTTGAATATTATTTCAAGAGGAACAAATGTTGTTTTTTTATTCCAAGAACTCAGTGTAGAATTTTGTCGCTGATTTTCAAAAGTATTTTCATTCATTTGTTAGTCACTGTTACTATCATCATTATTGATTTTCAATTTTTTTCCAAGAACCATTAAATTTAGAAGAAATATTTCGCAGAAGATACAAAATGTTTATTTTTAAATTCCCGATAAATCCGGGATAAATCCCCTTAAGGGGTAACAAGTGGTGCGATTTTCATGCAATGTCTACCACAGGATGACTTTTATAAGATATGCCTAATACTTTATAAAAATCATTAAAATATTTGCAGTACTTTTGGAGCGATTTTTGTAAATTTTAACCCCAACTTAGAGAACAAAAAAATCAAACTACCGTCGAATGGGGTTACTTTGAATCACCGTATAACATTGAACAGTTTGACTCCAATAGTTAATTAGATAATCATTGTACTGAACCAATACAAAATTTTCAGGGGTAATTCTTTGACTAATTTCCATCATAAAAAGTTTATATGAACATATGTCCAAATCGGCATAGTTTTAAAATTACGGAGTGCTCAATGAGTGTTCAATGTTACACGGTGATTCAAAGTAATCCCATTTGACGGTACATGATTATTGTTATTGCATTTAAATTAAATCCATAAATCTTAGTTAAATATTTTATTAAATTTAAATTAACATCTGGAATTACTATCCTAAGGTGTAATAAAAATTGCAATTTGTGCTTGTAGTAACAATAGCCCTTTTTGACCCCTAATAGCCTGTATAAACAGCTACCACATGTTTCTGGGACCAAAATTGAACGATTGAGCCAAACTTGCCTGTATTAAAAGTGCGTTGTTAACTCTCTATAGATCGTTAAACAGTTTACGATTTTTCTATCTATTCTAATAATATTTTATTATTTACCTAAATTTTATTATTTATCTAGGTTCAGAAATTTAATTTCTCTGTTTAAAAATGAGTTAATAATAATAGCATTTTAGACTAGTAAAAAGTAATTTTTTAGCGGCTAGAAAAGTTGTAAAATAAGATTGTCTTACACTAAAAAAAAGTTTAACATCCATTGGCTAAACTGTTAAGAAATTATGAGTTTCTTAGCAGTTTCATGATCAACTTTTGACCTCTTTTGCGAACTGCTGATGAAAAAATTAAGTAAAAAAATAATATTAAGTTAAATAGTTAAAAATAAGTCAAATTTCAATACAATTGACAAAAGAAATCTTTGAAATTGAAAAAAATTTGAAAAATCTTAAATTATTTGGCTATTGATAGCGAGTTAACAAAGCACTTTTGATGCAGGTAAGTTTGGATCAATCGGTTTATTTTGATCCTAGAAACATGCAGTAGCTGTTTATACAGACCTTTCTCAGAGACACTCTGGAAATTAAATGTGAAATGAAGAAGTAGTGCTGGTTCTGCGACTGAACGTTTCCAGTGAACTTCAAGAAGATTCAAGTTTGGTATTTTTTCTACTTTTTGATACTTCTTAGAAATGTTGACGTGGAGAAAGCAACTTGGACAACCTACAAAATTCAAAAAATATTGTATAAATCGCAAATTACAGAATTCTACTACTACTGTGTAAAAGAGGCGAATTTTCAACTTTCTTACTACAGGCTTAAGATCGGCCCAAATTTAAAGAAAGTGGTAAAGAAAGAATTCACTTTGAATAATAATAAATACGCTTCAAATAAGTTTCAAATCACACAAGAATAACAAATTCCTTACTTGCTACATCTAAAATAATAGTTTTAGAACATAAAATTTTACTTCTAAATCAATAAACAAAATAAATTTTTCATAGTTTATAACCCCAAAGTTTAATTTAATAATTTCTAGAGTTAGCAGAAATCACTGCTTTTGCCATGTAATAACTTGAAATAAAAATTACCAAAAATTTAACCTTTCAAAACAATTTTTGAGGGTAATTTTTTTATGTTTTTTCTTTCAATATTATTTATTATTAAATAAATTCAATTATTAAATAAAATACAAAATTATTTTAACAGATAAAGCAAAGCCTAATAGTGTAGTAAACGAGGATTTTACTGCTAAGAACCCACGCCTTGAACGAATTTTGATGAAATTTTTTTTATTGAGTTCTAAATACCCTAAAGATCAAAGTTTATATTGTTAAAAAGTGTGCATTTGCCTCATCATCTTTTTAAACCACTTCTTGTGAATTCAATTTTGAAAATCATAAAAATTAGCTGAAAAAGATTTTTTATTTCAAAATTTTGGGTGCAAATGCTTACGGGTTTGATAATTAGTAACTAAGCAACAATTTTACGGAAAAAAAATTTCAAAAATGCATGATGAAATTCTTATTAACATTTAATAAACAAGAGCTAGTGAAGCACTTCTAGGCATCTCAGAAACTTCAAATTTGGCACCAATGTATATAATGTCCTCAAGATTAATAAAAAAAGTCTTCAGGTCCTGAAAACCCTCTGGGAGTCGATTGAAGGGGGAGGGGGAGACGCCCCCGTACTTTATAGAGGAAATCGGACCTTTTTAGGGATCTCTAGAGTGTAATGTACAATGACACCAAATTTCAAGTTCTTAGGATGCTTAAAAGTGCTTGTGACTCAAAGTAACAAAATCACAAGAATTGGTTAAAAAGACGATGAGGCAAATGCACACTTTTTCACAGTATAAACTTTGATCATTAGGGTATTTAGAATTTAATAAAAAAGATTTCATTAAAATTCGATCAAGGAGTTGGTTCTTCTCAGTGTTATTATTTTTCAGCAAATTCGTAAGATGACGTTACTTGGAGTTACAAGCACTTTTAAGCATCCTAGGAACTTGTAATTTGGTGTCGTTGTAGAACACACTCTAAAGATCTCTAGATAAGTCTAATTTTTTCTAATAAAAAACGGGGGTGTTGTCCCCCCCCCTTTCAATCGGCCCCAGAGGGTTTTCAGAACTTGAAGACTTTTTTTTATTAATCTTTAGGACATCGTATACATTGGTGCCAAATTTGAAGTTTCTGAGATGCCTCGAAGTGCTTCATTAGTTAATATTAAGTAAATGTTAATAAGAATTTCATCATGCGTTTTAAAAATTTTTTTTTCCGTAAACTTGTTGCTTAGTTACTAATTATCAAACGCGTAAGCATTTGCACCCAAAATTTTGAAATAAAAAATCTTTTTTGATGATTTTGAAAAATGAGTTCACAAGAAGTGGTTTAAAAAGATGATGAGGCAAATGCACACTTTTTAACAATATAAACTTTGATCTTTAGGGTATTTAGAAAGCAATAAAAAAAATTTCATCAAAATTCGTTCAAGGCGTGGGTACTTCGCAGTTTATGCTCTTTTCAGTCTAATATGACTCCATTATAAAACATTTGATAATTTTTATTTTTGTTTCATGGCAACGTTATTTCTGCTAATTTTCAGAATTTTGAAATTAAATTTCTGGCGTTATAAAGCATCCAAAATTAATTATGTTTATGGATTTAGAAGTAGAATTTTATGCTCTAAAACTTTTATCAAAATTTCTTTTTTCTAAAACAAATTAGGAAGCAGGAAATTACCAAAGTATGGTATGGTTTCATATGACCGAGAGGTCGGATCACCGGCGAAATTTAATACCTACTCAAAAATTTCGGTAACCGTATACCGAAATTTCTTAAATTAGACAGACTAAAAATACGGTATGCTTCAACTTTTTGAGTAGGTATTCAAATTCGCCTCTGACTTTGAGGGTATAAAATTTTATACCTACTTACATCCACTAATGTTGGAGGATTCATATCAATCAAACCCCAAGCTGTGAAACGAATTTCTACTTGTCCTTGCTGGATCATCAACAATGTGGCTTTCTTCAACTTTAGGTAGTGTTTAGAGTACCAATTGGAATTATAAATTGCAGTTGAAACAGATGTTATCTACAAATATTTAAAAATTATGAAAACTTTAATTAAAATGCGTTCGCTACCGACGTAAAAAAACTACCTTTCCCCACTCTGATCAATTTAAAAAAAAAAATTTTTAAATTGTACTTTCAAAATGAGAATTTAGGGTTTTTTTTTTCTAAAACTATATTTTTTGGATCGTTTTGAGTAGGTATGGCTCATATGTGAGACGTTGGTCTGTGGGGATAATCCTGTGGTTAAATTATGCGACGGTCGGTAGCGAACATGTTAATAGAATTTTTTGACGTATAGTAGTAATTTACTTCTACCGAATTTTGACTTTATAATCCTTTTGTTACCTTAATAAAAGAAAAATATGTCACAAAAGAAAACAACTTACCAAAGGTGTAAAAGGATTTGTAATTTATCTGTAAAAATATTAGTTCTTAAAGCAGGGTCGTATTTTTTTCTAGTAAATATTTAATATGCATCAAGGTTAACAAAATTTACCTGAATTTGCTATTTAAAGTCTTCATACTACAGAGAAAGTGCAGCCCTGTTATACGCCACGGGGGTTTGGTCAGGTACGTTCAATTTATTTTAATTGTCAGTGTATTTTCTTTTGTTGAATATTTAAAAGCTTAACCGCTTTTGTGAAAGGATTATAAAGTCATTTCGGTAGATCTTAGGTTTGCCTATACCTCTTCTGACAAACTAGCTAGAGGAATACAATAGAAAGAAAGTTGTGCTATTAAGAAAAATGTTATTACTCCATATTGAAGTTTCAGTAGTATATTTGGACTAAAACAAAATTGTTATTTTAATGAAATGGGATTTAATTCAAGATTATTAATTATTTATTTATACCTTTCAAAAGTTGCATAATAACATGTACAAATCAATGGAGCCGAACTTATGTACTGAACCATAAAAATTGAAGAGTAAAAATCTTGAAACGAGTTTATGAAACTGAAATCAAATGACGTCCATGAAGTTGGTCCCCCCATTTTGTCATAACGACTCGAAACATACATTCAGATTTTTAAAATTAATTGCAAATAATTGCAAACTGGTTTTTAGAATTTGCAAATTACTTTAAAGCCCTCAAAAATTAATTTTTATTTTGGTGGAGCCAACTTCACGCAGCCCCCTGGTTTGTCCTTCTTAATTTATGGCTCAAATGCTTCCACTTTTGATAATTAGTAATAGTACGGAGCCTACGAAACATAAAACTCTGGAACGCTGCACTTTTGGTTAATGGCATGAAACTCGGTACATAGTTTACTGAAACCATATCGAGTAATTTTGTCCGATGAGGCCAAAAAGAATTCGTTGGGGGCGGCTTTACACCCACTTTAATGCGAATTGTACACGGCGAAAGTACTTTGAACTTACAGTTAATGAAATGAAACTCGAAACATAGTTTACTGGAACTATATTGGCAAATTTTGTCCGATGAGACCAGAGATATCTTCGAGGGGGGCGCTACACACCCCCTTTTTCTCAAAATGTGATACTTGACATACTTTTTCGCGAAAAGTATCGTTGCCGTATATTTTGAGAGAACTAAATCAATCTGTCCCAATAACGGATCCATCTGAACATCCCCATAGGTACATAACCGCAATTTTTTTCTCTGGGTCTGAAAGAGCGCTCTTTCAAAAATTTTAAAAGAGGTCGAGTTAACTTATATTTGACTTTTCGTTAACGGAATAAAACTGGTTGCATACTTTATTGATACTATAATAGAGTAATTTTGACCGATAAGACCAAAAGAAATTCTAGGGGGTCGCTATACACCCCCTTTAATTCGGGCGATGTTAGGCGAATACCTCAGGTTCGTTGCACTTTTAATTAATGAATGGTCTCGGTAAACTATGTGCCGAGTTCCATTTCATTAACCAAAAGTGCAACGTACCTGAGGTATTCGCCTAGCACCGTCCACATTAAAGGAGGTGTGCAGCGACGCCCTAGAATTTCTTTTGGTCTCATCGGACAAAATTTCTCCATTATAGTTCCAATAAAGTATAAAATCACTTTTATTCCGTTAACGAAAAGTCAAATATAATTTAACTCGACCTCTTTTAAAATTTTTGAAAGAGCGCTCTTGCAGACCCAGAGGCAAAAATGGTGGTTATGTGCCTATGGGGATGTTCAGATGGATCCGTTATTGCGACAGAATGATTTAGGACCCTCAAAATATACGGCAACAATACTTTTCACGAAAAAGTACGTCGAGGATCACATTTTGAAAAAAAAGGGGCTGATTAGCGCCCCTCTCGAATTTATCTTTGGTCTCATCGAACAAAATTTGCCAATATAGTTCCAGTAAACTATGTTTCGAGTTTCATTTCATTAGCCTTAAGTTCAAAGTAGCTGAGGTATCCACCGTGTACAATCTGCATTAAAAGGGGTGTACAGTCGCCCCCATCCAATTTTTTTTTGGTCTCATCAGACAGAATTATGGTTCCAGTAAACTATGTACCGAGTTTGATGCCACTAACCAAAAGTGCAGCAGCATTTTGCCTAGGTTCCGCACTATAATATAACTGTAACTAAACAATAAGTTTGCGGAAAAAAAATAGTCTCATCCATCACTCACATATCTCAAGATTTATTTGAAAATTTTAAAAACCAATTTGCAATTATTTGCAATTAATTTGCAAAATTTTTATGTATGTTTCGAGTCGCTATGACTAAATGGGGGGGGGCAACTTAATGGACGTATCGAAATGTTAGTTACGAATAAAGTACTGGGACCTAATTCTCCACCCTTCGTCGAGCAAACACATTGTATTTCCTTTGTTATTGACGTCATAAACGAATATTCGCTTTATCACGAAGGGTCGAGAATTAGGGCCTTGGTGTTGACCGGGTCTATCAGTCTTAGGGATTTAACATGTACGACCATACTTTGCTAATTTAAAGCTTTTATTTAATATTTAATTTAAGATTTTATTTCTTTCAGAAATAAAAGCTCTAAATAAAAGTTGTAGATCGTAAAATTCTGCATCTAAATCAATTAACAAAATTAATTTTGGATGCTTCATAACGTCAGAAATTTATTTTACAAATTTTAAAAACTGGTTAAAATAACAATTTCCTTGAAACACAAGTAAAATTGTCAAATGTTTTTCGCTTTATCTAATATTGAATTAATATTGAATTTATTTAATAATAAATAATATTTAGAAAACAAAACAAAATTTCCTAATTTTTAGTTATTTTAATTATTAATTACCCTCAAAAATTGTTTTGAAAGATAAAATGTCAAACATTTGATAATTTTTGTTTAAAGTATTTCATGGCAATCGCTATTTTTTGTGATTTACGAAATTTTTTAATTAATTTTCTGGTCGTTGTAAAGCATCCAAAATGAGTAAGTACAGGTACCAAAATTGATTCTGAGATTAACAGTAGTTTAATCCCACATCGCATATTCTCATATTCAACGCTTGTATCTCTTCGTTTTTGTTAAGTTGATAGGGAGATTAGATTAGAGGATAAAGTTTTTATCAAACTCCCTTTAATGCTATAAAGTTCTATAAATTATCTATAAAGTTCGACATACCTGCATAAAAATCTGTGGTGTTCGACGTAAACTTTTAATTGGGAAAAAAAATTGTTTAGGTCTTGCTCCGATTCGATATCCTCCACATTCATTCTTTCTAAATGATCACACAAAATCTTAAATTGAACTACCGCTTCATAACAAAACCCTATAAATATGCCTTCGAAACAGTAAACAAAAACACCACCAAATAAAATACATAACGAATATGCTGAAAATGCGACTTTATACAATTTTGTATATTCTATCATACTCCAAATTCCAAATTGTAGTGGTCTATTAGCCATTATATAAGTCGAAAGTAAAGCTAACAACCAGATAAAAATAGGTAAAATACCAAATAATTTCTGTAGCGTTATCACTGTTGATAAAATTTTTTCAACTTCTTTTTTTGTATTTTGTGTAGTCTCGTTGCTGTTCCAAAAATTCTCACGGAGCCGAATTAAATTTAAAATTTTGTGGCTATTAAACATTGTAACTATTATTTTTTTAAATATCTACAAACAACAAAATATTCTCGAAACTAGACATACAAAGATTCATTAATTAACATGTTACCTGTCCAACTCCAAAAACAAGTTGTGCATTATCAATTATATCAAAAACTCTACCATCACAGTAAAAAAATTGCATAAAAGCAACAATAAGCACAAAACTGAATAATAAGATAATTCCTATTTTTTTAAGCAAAACATTTTTGATAGAATTAGGAACTAAATAACCTAATTTATTTAAAACAAATAAAGGCCCACTGATCAATTCTTGCTCCATTTTTAAACTTCAAACTTTCAAATATTATTTGATAAGAGAAACGCACGATCATTTAAAGCTTTCGGAACTAACTGAAAAATTGAACTATTACAGACACAGCTAACAAACGTTGTCAAACTTTACTGCATAGAAAGAAAAGTAGAATTTGCATTGACTAGAAAAAGATGGAAGTTACTTGAAATGTCTAGGATTTGTTCAGCTTTTACAAGTTTTCCACTTTTAGTATGGTGCATATTATGCATTGTCCTTACATAGTACGTGGAGGTGAGAATTTTTTTATCATATCGTCGTTCAAACTGCAAGACCTCGTATCTGCAATTTACTTAATTTTACAGGAGAGAGAAAATACTATTAGACTTTGGCACTCGTTTACAGTTACAATTTTTTGTACGCATATGTAGAAAGAAGCTTCCTTTTATTTTCACCAATAATTATCACCAATTTCATCAATTAAAAATTGCACGATACGAGGTTTTGCAGTTTGAACGACGATATAAAATTCAATAGCTTCTGAATAAATCACCAATATTGTATTTTAAACTTAATAGTATATCAATTAGATATACTTTAAAATTCAATTTCATCACGATAGTATGACGACTGCATTTCATACTTTAAAAAGTTTTAAAACAAGTTATATTTAGTGTAGTAATAATAATAAGTTGGTTATATGAGGGTGTATTTTATATCAAACCTTAAAGCAAATTCGATTTAAGAAAAGTATTATCTATGTCAAAGTCAAACAAAATTTATATTAACAAAAACCTTCTATTAATTATTTAAAGAAACTGAACTACATACTATCTCAGTAAAATAAAGATTTTGATAAAGAAACAATTCTCCATTTGCTAAAATGTGATTTGGATGACCTCTTGAGTATGTAATTAATTTTAATCTTGTTTCTTATTATTTATTAAAACTGCACCAACGTCCTTACGACACTTTTTAACGTAGATTCCAATGGTATAGTCAAAAAATTACATTATAGAATTACAAAATGAATTACAACTCTTAAAATCAAGGCGCTTCAATATGACCATATAACTAATAAATTTGTGGCCTTTGACCTACTATAATCATAGGCAGGTTTGAAGCCAATATGTAGATTGACCCCCAAGGCTACTTGAAAGAGTTGGAGGGTGGATAAAAAAAATTTTTGCATGAGTTCTTATGGGAGTTTCTACATTTTTGCTTGGCATTAACATGAAGGTAATGTGGCGAGCACTACGTTTCTAACTGCCACTTACTACTACAGATTTTTTACACGTTTACTGTGTACTCAAAGACTTTGAGGGCTGAGTGCACTTTTTAAGGTCTAAAACACACTAAGCTGGTGTAATGAGTCCGGGATTCGAAACGGGACTTTAATGCTCGGTAATTTAGTGTCATACTTGGACAAGCACAATCATCTATCTAAAGTAAAAAAGTTTTACAACAATAAAATACATTTTGTTGTAAAATACAGAAATTTTAAAAAATTATTAATCTTTTTAGCTAAAAGGGGTAAGTGCCCCCTATCCACATTAATATCCCTATGCGACTTCATGTATTTTAAGTTTACTCTTTTTTAACAGCAATAAATATGTTTATGATGTAAAACCAGACTTGAGCTCATTTTTTAAAAGTAAAATAAATAATATATTTTTCATATCAAAAAAAATAATCAGAAGGGTAGATTTATACGATGTGTTTTATGTTCCATTTACATATTTGTTTTTCTCTGAGCAATGTGTTTTTTATTTTATTTTAAAGGACGTCTAGGATTAAAATAAATATAAAATAATATTCAAACGCAAGCGTGTTATTCATTTAACCGTGTGTATGGAAATGAAAAGTCAATACGTACTATTTATTTAAATTTTAGCCCTACTATACTCACTACTCGTCTTTTGTTTTTCATTGGAAAAAAAATTTATCCAAAGCCATTTAAGTTGAAATGGAATATAGCTTTCACCTTGGGTATACTGGGTGTCCTATTGACAGAAAATCGTTCTATTGTTGGTTACAATCTCGCATTATTTGTTTAGGACCGGTTTTACAGTGTTAGTTTATAAGCGCTTTATAAGTTTAAGTCAAGATGTGGCAGTCAAGATTAGGTCAACTCAAGATTAGGTCAACTCAAGATTAGGCAGTGTGACAGTGTTGGTTAATTATCTGGACCTAATTTGACTAAATCTAATTGACTTCTGCAGTTCGATAGCCCCTGTCGTCTCTTCACTTTCCAGCATTTTCCCTAGTTCCTATTTAGGCGTTATCATTGGGTTATTAAATAGAACGCGCTGTATAAATAATTCTTTTTCTTGTTTTTCACATAAAAATATAAAATTTTCTATCTAAAAATATTGAGGGTGAAATAACAGAAAAGTAGCCCTTACTCTTTTACCTTTGTATGTAGATTGAAGATGAAATCTTGATAATAAAAAAAAAACTAAAATAAAATCGATGTTATTTGTTCAACCCTCTACATTATTTTTTTTTCATAAGAAAATTGCTTTTTTAACAATATATTACAAATTCATATAAATAAATAAAATTCTCAAGGGTTCAATTTTCAATTTTTTAATATAAAGAGGTTGAGTTTAGCTTAAGGGTAAAAAATACTTTTTTTGTTCTTTTTTATACTAAAAAATATGTTATGATTTCACGTGTTGCCGCAATACGCAGATTTGTTTTCATTTGCTTGTTGTGTCACCGTAGAAAAAATATACCATACGAAAGACTGGCAAAATAGACTTTCAAAATTGAAAATAATAGCTTCGGGACACAGGGAAATGACAAAATTGAGTTAAGACAACGTGAGGGAAATAAAACCAAGAAATACGTTTGCTTCGGTTATTCAATTTTACAATTTTTCTTCTTCTCCTTTTTTTGGGAATATTCTTGTGGTAGGGTTTTAATCTATAATTTTCTGTTAGAATGGGACGTAAGAGGGTTCACATATTCAAAGTTAATGCTGGCTTAAATTGGATTAGAATATATCGTGTGATACATGTGTAAACTTGAAACTTTACGTTTTACTTCTATTAAAACTTTCTAACTAAACAAAGTAAACTTTCAACTTCCAAAAACTAAACAAGAAACTAATAAAAATCACTAATTCATTTCGATTTTTTCATTTTTATGTTCCATCTTTGTCTATTTTATTATCATCAACATTTAAGGATTTTTGAACTTTTACAAGATAACTAGAGGAGAAATCCAAAAATGTGTAATAACAAAATTTAAAGAGTATTTTATGGGCTTTCTCATAAAAGAAGAATTATTAAAATCGGCTGAGGGGTTACTGTAGTAATGAATTAATGGAACCTGCCCCGTTTGCTATCTTTCAGTGGCTCTAGACCCGACCACAAGAATTTGTGGCAATATGCAGTACATTAATTAAGATAACGTGAATACAAATAAAAAAGAAACCGCGTAAGTAGGTATGGAGGGCCTTGGGACAGACAGAAGAGTGGGGGTAGGCCCCGCCCTCGCCCCGCCCTCGCCCAGGGGTCAAGGTCAAGGTCAAAGTCAAAGTCTTTTCAAGGTCACTTCAAGGCCGTGGTCAATGTCAGGGTCGTTTCAAAATCAAGGGGCGGGGCTTATCCCCACCCCTGGGCGCGGGCGGGGCCTACCCCCACTCTTCTGTCTGGCCCAAGACCCCACATACCTACTCGCGTAGGAATAGTTTTCCCTACTCGTGCACCACTACATTCGCTATATTAAATTAATATTACTAGTAAACATGGTCTAGTAAGTTAGCGAGATTGGTGGCTCTACGTGCTATTTACTTTTTAATCCACCAAGCTAGTCTAACCTAAATGACTCTGACATTTTAATATTATAATTATTAAGAGTGTTGGAGAGCTCGAATTCTTTTATGAATAACTATTATCCCTTTCCTACTCAAATCAAAAAGAGGAGGCCATATTGTCAATCGTCGTTAGTAATGCTAAGCGTCTTCTAGGGGGGAAGTGACGCCACAAAAGCTAAAAAGTGTGTGAAATTCGAAATTGGCGGTAATGGGGCGTGTAAATTTTAAAATTTAAGATATGGCGCTTAAAAAAAGGTGAAAAATGTGCGTACCAATTTTAAAATTCAAAACGACGTTCAAAGTTGGATTAACAGAATTTATCTTGATCGTTGATGAGTCAATTGAAATATTTATATCCATTAATGCATTGTTATAAAATATTGCGAACTCCGCCGTTGCCTGTGCCAAGTCAGGATGCAAAAGGAGGACGAGGAAGAGTAAACACCTCGTTAAAAGGTAAAAAGATAAGATAAGGGTACATCTGGTACGGATGATAGCACTCTTTTAGGGCCCCTGGTGAGGGTTACAGGTGAAATCCGGTCAACGGAAGAGGAGTAGAATTATACATTCCAACCTTAGATCAGGTGGAAAAGCCACTACGGGGAAGATAGCCAAGTTGGGGACAACAATCTATTTAGGGAAAAAAACAAAATCAAATTCTCCAGTCCTCTAGGCTTAAGCATGGGGCTTATATTTGGAAAAAAATTGAATTCACTAATAAGATTTGCCTCGTAATGCACTGGATGGAAAGGCAAGAAGAAGGAAACGGCTACGAAAAAAGAATGTGATATTTGGTCAATTCAAGGAATTGCGACAAAGTGGACAGAGGTCTTTCATCAACCGATATAAGAACCTGACAGATGAGGATTGAACGGACCGTCACCGATGGCGTTTAGGATGCTATAATGCTATAAACGGTTGTTGTTAATAAAACAGAAATCTGTAAAAAAATCACAGATATAAAAAATTGGAATTAATTTATTTTCAAAATATTGCAATTATTGCAAAAATATTCGAATTTCAAATATATCATTTTAACCTCCCCACTCCATTTCCCAAATTAAATTTGTAATACATATGTTCGAAGAAGTTGTCAGCAGATCCCTGGATTCCGAATTCTCACATCTAGTGCGCATTGATGACGTTGATACGTCATTTTGACATCTCTTTATTCAAATTTGAACCGATAACTTTAAAATTTAGAATTGGTACGCCCACTTTTTACCTATTTTGAAGCGCCATCTTAAATTTTTAAATTGACACGCCCCATTACCGCCAATTTTGAATTTCGCGCCATTTTTAGCATTTGTGACGTCATTAAACTGTATCGGTGTTAGATATGGCTTTAGTGGCGAAGCCTTAGCTTTTTGAAATAAACTTGAAATGAAATGAAATGAACCCATATACAGTGTGATTTTTTTAAGTGGTACCAACATTGAGATATCGGTATACGCTCACCTTACTCTTAGATTTATTATTATCTCAAACCAGCACAATTGTAACTGTAAGTTAAGTTTATTCTGATAGGTAAAGTTCTGTTAACTCTGGCCATGTTAAACTCGAAGATCATGTCGTTAGAACTTAAACATCGACAGAACACATATTGGGCTGTCTCGTCTTTCGAGTTGCAATTTTAGCATCTGAAATCGTACTGTCACTACGTGGGGATGTTTGTTCGACATTGTCTATTGTTATATGATCCTCGAAATAGCTTCAAAGAATATTTCGTAGACGCTCTTTAGCAACTAAAGTTGAGCTCTTTTGTGAATGCTGTAATTGGTTTTTATTTCTTCCATTGGATTTTCTTAAATCCTTGCTTAGATACTTTCATTACTTTGACTTTCATGTCTTAACAACATAAAAATAATAAAAACGGTATAAAAAAAGTAGTGATTACTTTACTCTTATTAAATTATCGAGATCTTATAGACCTCTGATGCATACGTCCAATCTATGTTCTTCACGCACGGTTGGTACATAAAACTTTTGTTTCTAAATCCAAATAAAAGTTAAAAATATATTCTGCTACTAACTAACTAAGTTTCCACAAACATCAAATGGGATTGGAAATATTGCGATTGCGATAGTTAGTGCAGGTTTAATTACTTTATGTTGACTTGAACGTAAATTGCACGACTTGCAATTATTGACAACTCACAACTCAAACAATTAAATGTCTTTTTGCTAAGACGTGCTTTTTCCAAGGAATTATTATGGGTTTAATCAAAATCTGAAATTATAGGTAAGCAATATTTCCATGTGTTTAAATTGAATTTATTTATCAAATTGTACACTTTTATTATCTTTCAACATGCTATTTGCAATAACAGTTAGCATTTGCAATACTCAAGTTTTATTGGTTACTGAAACTTTTATTAAATTAATTTTGCTATAATTTTGCTTCGAATGCATGAAAAACAAATTAAAGCTCAATAAAAAAATTTGAGGGCTTAAAGTTGGATTTTCTCGCAAATTTACGACATTTTTAGTTGAGCTCTTGATTATTTTATAAAATTGGAAAAATCGTCAGCCAATAAAGAATGAGTGCATCTTTATGTTACTTCTCGTGTACTAAAAATCTGTTTTCAAGAGTAGAACGAATCTCTAAAGAATACTTACGTCAGCATATCTTCTTAAAACAATTGATAATGCTAGTTATAAATTGAGCAATTAAACCATGAATAATTATTGTCTTTATTATCCTCTTCCTTAGCTTCAAACCACACATAGACAGTATAGTAAAAAAAAGCTACAAGGGCTCTATGGACCTCTGTAGACGAACATTCGGCAAAACTTGGGGAGTCACGCCCCAGTTGACTTACTGGATATACACCGTAATGGTTATACCCATAGTAACATATGCAGGTTTTGTGTGGTGGACAAAAACACAAACAAAAACTTGCAAACACAAACTAGGCAAAATCCAAAGATTGGCTTGCCTAGGAATCACTGGAGCAATGCGTACTACGCCTACAGCAGCAATGGAAACAATGCTGAACCTCCCACCTTTACATCTGGTGGTGAAAGCTAAAGCGTTAAGTGAGGCTTACAGACTAAAAACTCACTCCTCCTTAGGAAAAAACGGGCAAGGACATGCCTCAATCCTAAGAGAGATGGAAGAACATCCCATACTTACTATGGTGTCTGACAGAACAACCAAAGCATATACCATCGAAAAAACCTACGGAATTAAAATTCCGACAATGGAAGAATGGGAATGCAATGCAGTCAAAATGAATGGACTTGTATTCTACACAGACGGCTCCAAAAACCCAACAGATACATGAGCTGGAATTATCTGGGACGGCAACCTGAGGCAGGGGCTAACTTTAAGCCTCGGGGAGCACGTAACCATCTTCCAAGCAGAAATTTATGCCATCTCAACATGTGCACAAATGCTGTTAGATAGAGGATATCACAATCGACGAATCTTCGTAGTATCTGACAGCCAAGTAGCCTTAAAAGCGCTGAACGCTTGTGAGGTGAGGTCCGGGCTAGTAACGGACTGCATCCGCAGACTGAATGCGCTAGCGGAGACAAATTTCGTCAACTTGGTATGGGTTCCAGCTCATGCCAACATTCCAGGGAACGAGAAAGCGGTCGATCTGGCCAAAGAGGGCAGCAAAATAAGACCCATCGGACCGGAACCTGCCCTTGACATTTCTTATGAAACGGCAAAGAGAGAAATAAAGTCACTTCTAGAGAAGTGGCATATTAAACACTGGAGGGAATCTCCTGGACAGGGACACTCTAAAGCCCTCCTGGAGAAACCCTCTGACAAAAGAACTCGCTCTCTAATCAGAATGAGCAGAGATGAGCTAAGACTGGCAACGGCAATGTTAACGGGTCATTGCCAGCTCAAAAAGCACCTGCATACGATGGGACTAGAAGAAGACCCACTATGCAGAGGATGTTCAGAGGAGGAGGAAACTCCAATTCATCTTCTGCTACACTGTGAGGCTTTCACAAGAAGTCGCTACAGCATTTTCGGAAAAGAGAAGATACTCCAAAGAGAACTGCCCAAAGTGCCCAATTTATCAATAGGGAATATTCTGGACTTTATCAGAAGCACGGAACTCCCATAAGGGAAGACCAAATCCGAGGCGCACAATAGATCCAAGAGGTCGCGATGCAAGGAACCAATAGGGACCAACCTCAGAATCATATAATAATAAATAATAAATCCTCTTCCTTACCTCTATTTCCTTCTGTTAGAGATCAACGTATTGCGACCTTTTCGAACTTCAACTTCTACCGGTCCCAGTGTTCAAATGTTTCGATCTACTGCCCTCGAAACTGCCTTAAAATTAATATCTATAACATTCGTCTTCTTCACGAGTCATATTTTTGTCTTCGAGCGTTGACGATCACTATAATCGTAATTATAGTGGGATTGGAGTTTGGTCCCAAAGTCCTCTTAATCTTACACGCTGTGTAGCGTAACCTCGGGGAAACGGTCTTATGCTTTCTCCGAGAGGTACCTAGGTCACAATTTATCAACTTCAGTTGGGTTCGCTTTCGTCGCGAAGCCAGGATTCACTTTCTAATCTTTGCTTTGCAACACAGAAATATCACACAGATGAGATTAAGATTCTTATATTGTGGTTAACTGTTACACTTAAAGGTTATAGTATTAAATGTTTGACGCTGAGTTTTTAACAGTTACAATTTGGGGCAGGATCCTTCTTGGACTCCTGTAACGACTCGCTGGAGGTGTGCCTCAATGTTGCAGTTAATCGCAGCTCGGTTGTACGCACGTCTACGCCAAGTATCTGCTGCTTTACATTGTGCAGGTACTTGCCCTGCTGGTTTGTATCTGCATTCGGGACGGCTTCACCCTCAATACTGCCTGATTATTTCCGTTCTTTGCTAATCAGAGAGCACGGAACACAATTCTGCACTGTATGAATATATAACTTCGCTGGAGTGTACGTGGTCAACAGAAGCCTGTCAACAAGTCACAGGGCTCCTCACACAATCAGGAACTAACGTGAATGCTAGCTGGAGTTCCCGCAGTCAACAGAAGAATATCAACACGGTACAGGGCTCCAAACGATCTGGAAACAGCAAGAATCTTCGCTCGAGTGCACACAGTCTACATAATGTTGCCAATAAGGTACAGAGTTCCCCACACAATCAGGAACTAACGTGAATGCTAGAATACTCTCCAGAACACACAGTTTCAATCGCACCGAGCTCTAATCGAACTGAGCCCCAATCGAACTCAACTGAACCAATGGAATTGCCTTTTTCCAATTTAGGTGCTCTTTATCTGGTCAATTTATCTTTGACCATAATAGAAATTGACATAGGGGAAATTCAATGGGATTGGAGTTGAGTCCCAGGGCTGGCTCTTTTCAATTAGACACGTTGTTCTTACCCTGAATAACGCATTTACAATGGGTTTGGAGATTGGTTCCAAGACTGAGTTTTCTTAATCTTGCATCCTGTTTTTGTACTAAGACTCGTAATTACAGTGGGATTGGAGTTGAGTACCAGGGCTGACTCTTTTTAATCGGATATGCTGTTCTTACCCCGAGAAACGTAATTACAGTGAGTTTGGAGATTGGTCCCAAGATTGAGTCTTCTTAACCTTGCATTCTGTTAATAAGACTCTTAATTATAGTAGGATTGGATTTTAATCCCAGGGCTCACTCTTTTTAATATAACATGCTGTTCTTACTTTGAAAAACGTATCTGCAGTGGGTTTGCAGATTAATCCCAAGACTAAATCTTCTTAATCTTGCATCCTGATCTTGCCATAAGACTGGTAATGATAGTGCGATTGTAGTTGAGTACCAGGGCTGATTCTTCTTAATCGGAGATTCCGTTCTTGCTCTAAGCCTCGTAATTACAATGAGATTGGAGTTGGGTCTCAGGACTGAGCATATATTTCGTATATGAAATACTATTGAAAAAGTATTAGGTTGACAAGCTCATATTAGAGCTTGTAGCTCTCTTAATCACTGTCATAGCTCTAATAAAAAAATTCTTTCTATTATCCATCTTTTGTTTGTCAATATGTCAGAAGAAATCTGTAAAGTGAATATCAACAATTTGTAAACATACCTTAAGAAAAAAAGATATGTACAAACCACCCTAATAGATAATTTATCATTTAGAAAGCTTTTTTTCCCTCTTCCAATATTGGCATTTTAAAAATAATCGTACATTTATTGTTCCATTTTTCAAAAACAATGTTTTATCTCAAGATGTTGATGGATTGGTATGCTGATATAACAACTTAAGTTTATTGGAAAAATGCTCTTATGGGGTACATATTTAGCACTTTATATAACACATCAATTTAAGAAAATTGACAGGTAAACATCTTGATGTATTTTGCAATATGTAATAATTTTTAAATCGTCAAACTCGAAAATTATCATTTTGTCAAATATTAAATCGTATTCTATTATCGATACACACGTAGCTTTTAGAAAATTCTATAATAAAATATTTTTAACAAATAAAGCATTATTTTTAGATCCAATGATAACGGCACTACACAATAGCAGAAACCAATAACGACGCTTTAGACGCTCCCATGAATCTCCGGTTGGAAGGTTGGAACGCCTACCCGACCGTAAATACTTTACAAAGAACTATTTATTAATATCGAAGTAGATGCTATAAGATATATATAAAACACACCAAAAAAATGAAATAAAAATACATAAACTTCTTGGAAAATTGCGAAAATTTCTACAAGCATTATCAAATGGAGAAAATCAACGTCGAAGCTTTTCTATTTATTGTCTGATGCATTTCTAGGTACATAAAAAGATAAAAATAATAAATCCGAGATTAGAAAACCGCTTACGTGATGTACAAAGTATTGTTATGAGCTGCTTTTAGAAAACAGGAAATCCCCTAAATTTAAAAAGATTCAAAAGTTTTCATTCAATGGCAAAGACTTGTGTAATAAAGAATATTAAAACTCTTCTAAGCTTTAGTTGACGTGAACTGAAAAGCAATGTCATGGAAATTTCAAAACAAAATCACAGAAAATTTTATAGCAATTTGCGTTATTAAAAAATATAAAGTGAGGAATTTCCGAGTTTAAATTTTTGAAATTGTTCAAATTTTTGTTCAAAAATTTACTTTCGTCCTAAAACTTGATCCTTTATCTTGCAAAAGAGCTCGAAGGGCTTCGATGTGTGTAAATAATCAATGTGGAGCTTTAAATACCTCAAGTAAATAGGAAGGAAAGAATTTGAGAAAGAAGGAAAGAAATGCTAACTAGACTAGAGCTTTTCAGAGTGCCCACTGCACAATCTTTCACTATACCAAGACTTGAATTGGTGGTCACTCAAGAACTTTGCAGTACACGCTGGACTGTACTTCTAAGCTCCCTTTAAGCTGCTGGTGCGACTAGTCTGGAATTAGAGGCACTAAGCAGCGGGATCGACGGCTTAACATACCCATCGAATCAAGATGTGGTATCTTTAACTCGACGCCAGTTTTCCAAACAAACGCCTATACCTAAGAGCCATTTAGAAATAGAAGAAATAGGTAAGTTTATTTCAATCATAAAGTAAGAAAAGACCAAGTAAAATAAGATTAGATAACAGTAATCGAAGAAGAAGGAGAAGAAGTGAAGGAAATGGAAGCGTCTAGAACCTACAAACTAGTAACTCTAAAAAGGAGCATCCAGGAAATATTTAAAAAATTCCGAAAGACAACTCCAGGCTTCCAACGTAACGTTGAGACGCTTTGCCTTCCGAATCGGAGTTCCCTTTGGCATTCCCACTTGACGGAGCTAACATTCAGCTCAAGGACTCGGTGAAGGTACTCGGCGTCATAGTTGACAAACATCTCAACTACGCCGAGCACATCCGCGACACCAGCGCCAGAGCGGGGGCAACGACCACCCAGTTAGCTAGAATTATGCTCAACGTGGGATGCCCGAAGGCGCCAAAAAGGAGACGTCCTTTCATCAGCGTCCAGCGGAAGATGGCCTTAAGATGGTCTCGTTCGACGCGGCACTACTGTTGGCATCGCTGCCACAAATTGACCTGCTCGCCATGAAAAGAGCAACACGGCGCGACACAACACCAACATCGCGCGCCGACACCATGGTCCAGTGGCAGCAACGTTGGGAGACCACAGACAGAGGCCAATGGACCCGATTCCTGATACCTGACATGGACAAAGAGGACAAAGAGGAATCACGGAGAACCGTCTTTCCATCTGACACAGATCCTCTCTGGCTATGGATGCTTCAACCACTACAAGCACCGGATCGGTAAGTTGGCCTCCTCGAAGTGTGAGTTCTGCGAAGAGGATGACTCTGCACAGCATTCCCTGTTCCACTGCCACCGATAGGAACAGTTGAGAGTCACCGCGCCCCTAGCACTAGGCGTGACACCGACCCCAGACAACCTCGTCAACATCATGCTCCGAGACGAGGAAGGCTGGGTAATCGTAGCAGAGGTCATCCAGAAGATTATGCGGACCAAGGAGCAGCTGGAGCGGGAACAGAAGGCTGAAGCCAGAAACCCTCGGCACTAAGTACTCCGAGCCGTGGCCGTATGGAACAAGTCTGCTGAGACCATGAAGTGATGTTCTTCAGAAAAGGTGAAAAAAAAAGAGGAAAAAAGAGAGGAGCTAACTAAGTCTAGAGGATACTAAAAGACGAAAATAAATAAAAGAGGCGTTTTATTATTATTTCTTTATTACTTATTTTTAATTATTATGGATTTAATACAACAAAAAACAAACATAAAGTGGAATTTTACATGGAACGCGAAGTATAAAACGCCAGAGATCAACGACGGTCAACCGCGTCGGTCTTCGAGTCCCTAAACACTTTTTAAAATCAAGTAGTAATGCGTAAGCGGTACCAGGTACTGTACGATGTTCCCTCAAGGAGGAGTTTTCTAGTCAGTAAAAATCTGATACTACCGATCCAGTACGGACTGCTGGCGGTGGCTTTCGTCGCGAAGATTTTCCTCCTACCTCCGTAAAAAGAAGGTTAGTTTAGATTAGGTTAGATTCTCCCGCGCCGACACCATGGCGCAGTGACAGCAGCGATGGATGACCACCGAGAAAGGCCAATGGACCCGACTCTTGATACCCAACATCCAGCCGTGAGCAGAGAGAAAACACGGAGATCCGTGCTTCTACTTAACACATATCCTCTCTGGCCACGGATGCTTCAACTTCTACAAGCATCGGATCGGTAAGTTGGCCTCGCCTAAGTGCGAATTCTGCGAGAAGGGCGATACTGCGGACCACAGGTTCTTTCGCTGTCAACGTTAGAAGCAGAAAAGAATAACGGCTGTCCTAACACTTGGCGTGACAGTGACTCCAGAGCCAACTTCGTCAACATCATGCTCCGAGACGAGAAAGGCTGGGGAATCGTAGCAGAGCTCATCCACAAAATCATGGAAACCAAGGAGCAACTGGAGCAGCAAGCTAAAGCCAGAAACCCTCGGCACTAAGTACACCGAGTTGAGGGCGTACGGAGCAAGCTTGCTGTAACCATCATTTGCAACAATTTTAAAAGACGCAAAAAAACAAAGAGGAAATCTACAATTATAATAATTTGGAACAGATACATACAAGAGACAAAATAAAGAGGAAATTCTCAATTCATTTTAATTTACAACAGAGGAATGAGTAAAAAACTCACCAACATTCAACTAGTCGGAAGAAATGCGAGAGCGAGCTACCCGGCTAGTTAGGAGAAGATGGAAAATAGAACTTTTGCCAATGATATCTATGAAAGTAAAAATACATGATATGGTTATGAAATAAATTTACGAAATAGAACTATACACTCAAACCAGGAGGACCATCTCCCCTGGAACAAAAAATAGGTTAGGTTAGGTTAGTGTGAGGTTGCACAAATCCAACTCACTAGAAACCGCACCCCAACCCCTGCTATCTGTAGGTGTACTTGGGTTCTTCAATAGGCATCGGGAATCCGCTTCCACATTTCTTTCGAGGTGTTTGACAGAGCGTTGATCTCTTCCATTGCAGTACAAGCCTTGATCCAGTCCGTCGTCTTTCCTGATGAGCCCCTCTTTGTGAGTTACTGCACTTCTTGGCTTCTCTCTTCTATTCGTTTGTTCGCATTTATCCACCACTCTGGTGGCGGTAATTAGGTCTTTCCTCCACGGTGTGCGTCTGTCCTAGGCTCGGAGAACTTAGTACCTTGGGTTCCTGTACCCCGCTGCTCCCTTTCCAGTTGTTCCTTCAGTCTTATGACGGCCTAACCTAACCTAACATAACCTTTTTTTTTTGAGGGTGGGATAAATGCTCCATTATACACGTGGGACTTATTACCTCTACTCGATGAGCTGTAGGTACATACCCAATAATAAACACCAACTCTTTCTAATAGAACCAGGGTCGACGGGACCGCCCTAAGGTATTTCTTTGTTTCTGCGTAGAGTAGATGCTCTCTCTTCTATTGGTTTAGCCACCTCCATGTTGTTTTGGAAGGAGCTCTTTCTGGATTTTCTCTGATAGTACCGATTCTGCCCATTTCGCCGCTGCTAGCCATTTGTTCTTGTTTTTGAACATGCTTGCCCAGTTCCCTGAAGCTCAGGTTGCCTCGTAGGCCTTTAGAGACCTCTGCTGTTTGCTGCTGCCATCTGGGACAGACGAAAAACGTGTGATGTGTGTCTTGCTCGCCACAATATATGCATTTCTCCTCGCCTGATTTTGCTATGCTGTGTGCTCTGAAACTACCGTGTCCTGTTATGAACTGCACGACATAGTAGATGACATCTCCGTGCTTCCTCTCGCACCACTGCTGTAGTTTTTTTTACCCTCGACGTTCAAAAGGTTGACAATGGCCATTTCTTTTGTCAATTCTCCACAGGATCCGTTTCCTGGCTTCTCTTCTATGCTTGACGGCTTTTGTCATATATTAGGTCTCTTTCTTCCATCAGTAGTTTTATAGGTGGCATGCCGGCTCTCGTCTATTCTCGTCAGTTGGCCCATTCTTCTTCCAGGTTTCGAAAATTCATTGATCTCTTAATTCCTTCCATCCAGCTCTTTCGATGTCTTCCATTCCATAATTTCTAGAAATATTTCATGCTTTTGGATATTTCAAAAATATTTAATTGCTTGATTAATACTGTCAGTGCTCGAGATTTTCAAAATCTTTCAGACTTCTTTAAACAATTTATCGAAAATTAAACGAAAAATTACCACATTATTGCAATATTAAAATCGATATATCAAAAGGGTTGAAACCTACTTTAATATTTCAAGTTTATTACCCCCACATAGTTAAACGGATGATTCAAAAATGTATTCAAAACCGAATTTTTAACTTGCCGACCCAAGCAAATCTCTTTAAAGGATCATTTTTAAAAAGCTCAATTTTTAATGGCAAAAAAAATTTCCCAAGCAGTCGACGAGATTTTTAAGTGAAACATTTTAAAGCTTCCAAGACATGTAATAAAAATTTGAGTCTCTTTTCTAATTTTAAATCGACATAAAACTTAAACAAAATGGAGCTTTAAAGGGAAATAATAAAGAATTTAACTGCTAATTCAAACGTCGAAATTGAAAATAAAATTTTACACAGCGAGTCGTGAAAGGTTTGTTTAAAGTTTATACTAGATGTAATATTTACAAGACAATCTTAATCTTAAGTTAACATTAAGTGGAAATGGGCTTATTTCTTTTGCTCGCAAAACCGCGTCAAGTTTTCTTCGTAGACTTTATACGTCGTAACGGATACGGAAGCTTCGATATAACTATATATATACCTTCCGAAGATGAATGGGTGTCAATGTAAAATTGAATTCCGCGGTTCATCGCTTCAATCTCTCGTCTGCAGTGCCATTTTTTACAAGAATTTCTCTATAAAAGTAAATGACATCCAAGCTTGCACACATAACTTCTTATCTTCGCCTCCAGCGCAGACACTTTTTTTTATGTCGAATGGAAATATAATCCGGATTGAGTTTGGATTTGTTTAGACAAGCACTTTTTTTCTTTCTCCGCCTCCTCAAAATTAAAAATTTGATCTATAATACACTGTTATTGTAGGCTTCAAAAATGAATTGATTCCGACAAGGATGAAATTTGGTGAAATGGCGTTTATAAGTTTCTAAAGCATACTAAAAGTCTCCTACCTACTGGCTTATTCTAAATACGCCATCGTGGAATATTTTTAATTATTTCAAAAATTTAAAGATTTTACTTCAGATATTACACGAGTAGTTTATATTCGAGATGAAAATAAGTCAACTAGTTGTTTTATGTACTATTGGTACTGATCAACTAAGACAGTTGGAGCAAAAGTGTTGGTTGTATCGTAAAGATAATTTTATCTTCTTTAATTTATAATAGAGGTCAAATTAGGGTAATTGTAGTATTTAAGGAGCTACAAGTCACATTTGCGAGAGACATCGAAAACGTATGAAAATAAGTCAACTGATGGTTCTTCATTTGTTCTATTGGTACTGGCTAACTAAGACAGTTTTATTATTATATCATTCTGAGGTTGGTCCCTATTGGTTCCTTGCATCGCGACCTCTTGGATCTATTATGCGCCTCGGATTTGGTCTTCCCTTATGGGAAATCTGTGCTTCTGATAAAGTCAAGAATTTTCCCTATTGATAAGTTGGGCAGTTCTCTTTGGAGTATCTTCTCTTTCCCGAAAATGCTGTAACGACTTCTTGTGAAAGCCTCACAGTGTAGCAGAAGATGAATTGGAGTTTCCTCCTCCTCTGCACATCCTCTGCATAGTGGGTCTTCTTCTAGTCCCATTGTATGCAGGTGCTTTTTGAGCTGTCAATGACCCGTTAACATTGCCGTTGCCAGTCGTAGCTCATCTCTGCTCATCCTGATTAGAGAGCGAGTTCTTGTGTCAGAGGGTTTCTCCAGGAGGGCTAGAGGATTCCCTCTAGTGTTTAATATGCCGTGACTTTATTTCTCTCTTTGCCGTTTCATAAGAAATGCCAAGGGCGGGTTCTGGTCCGATGGGTCTTATTTTGCTGCCCTCTTTGGCCAGATCGTCCGCTTTCTCGTTCCCTGGTATGTTGGCATGAGCTGGAACCCATACCAAGTTGACCAAATTTGTCTTCGCTAGCGCATTCAGTCTGCGAATGCAGTCCGTTACTAGCCCGGACCTCACCTCACAAGAGTTCAGCGATTTTAAGGCTGCTTGGCTGTCAGATCCTAGGAAGATTCGTTGATTGTGATATCTTCTATCTAACAGCATTTGCGCACATGTTGAGATGGCATAAATTTCTGCTTGGAATACGGTTACATGCTCCCCGAGGCTTACGGTTACCCCCTGCCCCAGGTTGCCGTCCCCGATAATTCCAGCTCCTGTACCTGTTGGGTTTGTGGAGCCGTCTGTGTAGAATACAAGTCCATTTATTTTGACTGCCTTGCATTCCCATTCTTCCCTTGTCGGAATTTTAATTCCGTAGGTTTTTTCGATGGTATATGCTTTGGTTGTTCTGTCAGACACCATAGTAAGTATGGGATGTTCTTCCATCTCTCTTAGGATTGAGGCATGTCCTTGCCCGTTTCTTCCTAAGGAGGAGTGAGTTTTTAGTCTGTAAGCCTTATTTAATGCTTTAGCTTTCACCACCAGATGTAAAGGTAGGAGGTTCAGCATTGATTCCATTGCTGCTGTAGGCGTGGTACGCATTGCTCCAGTAATTCCTAGGCAAGCCAATCTTTGGATTTTTCCTAGTTTGTGTTTGCAGGATTTTGTTTGTGTTTTTGTCCACCACACAAAACCTGCATATGTTACTATGGGTATAACCATTACGATATATATCCAGTAAGTCAACTGGGACGTGAGTCCCAAAGTTTTGCCGAATGTTTGTCTACAGGTCCATAGAGCCCTTGTAGCTTTTTTTACTATACTGTCTATGTGTGGTTTGAAGTTTAGTTTGCTATCAAGGATAACTCCTAAGTATTTGGCTTCTCCCACTGCTTCCAGAGGTAGGTCGAATAGGTATACCTTTCTATTACCATCAGTCTTATTTGTTCTTCTTGTGAAATGGATTAGCAAGGTCTTTGTTGGATTAATCGGCAGGTCCTCTTCTAGACACCATTTCTCTACAAGATTTAGGGCTCTTTGCATTCTTTCGAACACAATAGCCCCAAACTTCCCTGTTGTTGTTATGGCTATGTTGTCGGCATAACCTACGACGTTTAGCCCCTCTTTCTCTAGATACTTGACAAGATTGTCTACTACGAGGCACTATAGAAGTGGTGAAAGCACCCCTCCTTGTGGGCAGCCTCGGTTTACTTTTGCTGCTACGGTGCAGTGATTTACAGAAGCGTGAACTACTCTATGCTTAAGCATATGTGAGGTCCATCTGATAATGGTGGGATGGACTTTCCTAACTAAGGCAGTTGGATCGAGCGTGTTTGATGTTTCTGAAAAAAGATTGTTTCCTCTTTAATTTATAATAAAGGTCAAATTAATCACTCTTACCGTTTCCGATATCCCAATGTTAGTATCAATTAATAAAAATCACCTTGTATAATGATTGCTCTACTATTAAAATTGGAATTAAAAGAAAAGTTGTTGAAAAAGTAAAAAAGAGCGAGAGAGAGAGAAAGAAAATGAAAATGTTGGAACGTGGAAAGACTGTCGTTAAAATATTTACGACATTTTTGAACAGATTTTAGTTTAGATGGTATAAGAGAAAACTCAAAGCGTATAAAAATGGATTTTCTTGGGTATATAATTTTTTACTTTGTGTAATTTTAATTCTCATTTTAAATGCAAATTATAATTTTTTAGTAGCTTTTGATGCATTTAAATTGCTTAGTAATAATTAAAAAATATAAAAGAGAATTTATTAACATAAATATTTTATTTTTGACCCGAAAATTAATTAAAAAATTTTAAAATATAGTTGGGAAAGAGAGAAAATTTATTAATAAAATAAGTAAATTTTTTCGGGGGTGGATTATTCATAAACAAACTGGAAACGTTATATATTTCAAAAGCAATTTATATAGCATCACGCATTGGAAGTCAAGGATCTAAAAGAGCCAGTTACAAAGCCAACCCTATTATCTTTGAAGCCTTTCGGAAAGGCCTATAAATAATAACTAATGTTTTCTCCTCACGTAACTAATCTATGAGAACAGAGAAGCGCCAATAACTGCCAACTCATCAATCGTTTTCTAAAACGGAAAACGATACCATATTAAAAAATTCGCCTTTCTAAATGTTTTCCATCAAGACATTTATTTACACAGTATCGTTATGTCAATTACATTTAGATAACATCGATACATCTTGTTAAATTGAAACAAAAACCAAAGGAAATCTCTTTTTTTGTGCGCCTCCCCAAACAACGTCCCTTTAAATCTTGTAAAATTCGATTAAAGAAACCATCACTGCGCTTTTAAATGGGAAATAAATAATTAAATATTGAGTTTAAGAGGGGGGTGTAGGGTAAAAGAAAATGCCATTAATTTATTTTGCTCTAAATTCAATTAGCCATTCTTCTTTTCCACTATTACATTCGAATTTGAGACAGAACAAGAATAACAAAGTATACTCTTGATGTTGATTTAATTGCTACAACTTGCATTCCGTCCAAACTACTTCGGAAAATTAAATTTTTTTTGCATCTCAAAGTAATTGTTTTAGTGGATAAATTTATTACCTTGAAATAAAAAGTTTAAAATTAACTTTTTATACGCACATTTTGTTTGAAAAAATTACATTTTTATGGTTTTCAAATTTAAAGACGTTAAATTACTATTTTTTTTTAATTTTCGTGGTGTTTTACAGGTTCTCTAAGCATGACGCAGCAAAAAAGGATTCACAAAACAGCTAAGATATGAGAGAGTTTAAAAAAGTTCACGTAAACAAATTTAAAAAAACTTGGCAACCTGAGAAGATCTATGAAACAGTAAAAAAGCCCACAATACACGATAATGCTCTTCTAAAGAAAAAACAAGGCTCAATAAATAAACAGAGTCTCATAAATAAATAATAAAATGATCGAATTTAAAATTTAAAAAATTATACGCGCGTGTTGTGCGTCCGTGCGTTACGTTTTTCGGAAGATGTTTGGAGAGCCCGCAAGGCCTTCCAATCGTCTACAAGACACAAAAATTCAAATTTTCTAGCGGAAAAGCGCTTTTCAATAGTTTTTTCTGCCGGGTCTCTTTTTTTTCAATATCGCTGATAAATCCGTTTCTAAACTTTTCCCACCGATTGACGAAAATGGGAAAATTATTTTTTTCATTTTTTCGAAAGTTTTCTACTTTTCCGAAAATTTTACCGATTTTTTTTTAAATACTGGCAAACATCATGGAATTCAACAATTTTGCAGAATCACAATTTTCAATGTATGTCGGGAAATGCCCTGGAAAATTACGGGACACGAAAGTGTGACAAAACAACTACACTAGTAGCAATAATAAACAGTTTTTAAAAGATTTATAATTTTTTACAAGTGTTGCATACAATAAACTCTTTAAGGAACTACCCCAAAGGCAAAAGTCCAAAACAGAAGACGTAGGAAGTCACGTAATGGGCCGCTCTAGACCTCCACATCTCCCATGAAGTGGTTCGTTTAAGTTCTCTCTAACAGCAAGCGTTAAGATGCCTCATCTTCCACAAATAATTAAAAATTCAAACTCTCACACGTCTTCTAAAAGTGCTCGCAAAATATTTTCCAAAAAATCCAAAGTATGTTAGATAGTAGGACGGTGGTTCTGTTTCTTATTAATTGTGGCAAACCAACCAGCGTACAAAATTTGTACCCTCAAATGTCCAGGAACAGAAACGCCGTTAATGCCTTATCCTACCGAACGTGATTATTATGGAAATAGAAAAATACCATCTTTGGTCTTATTGACCTTATTTATTAGTAAAAGGATGTTACCAACAAAAACTGGCTGTTTAACAGCCTTCTGTAAGGACCGCTGACATAATACCATCCTTGCTTGGTGGTAATAGCAAATAATAAGGGCTTGTGTTGGATATTATGTGGTGCGGATGTAAAAGTTAATAATTATACAGCGTGCTCTAAATAAGACGACTAATTGAATCAACTTTAGTCCACAGCCTTCTTTTGAGATTTTGTACACCTTTTGTACCCTGTATACACAGGGTTGGACTAGCCAGGTCGGCTTGTCTTGACTTGACCTAACCTAAACTTTTTGTTTCTTTCAGAGGTTTAGGGGAATCTTTTATAGACGCATCCTGCTGGATCTCCGCAGGGGGATGTGTATGAATCGCCAGGGAAGTTGATCGCCCTGGTTTGGGCGATCTCACTCACTAAACCCTTTTCCTCTTTTTTTACAATCTACTCGGGAATCCGCTTTCGTATTTCTTCCAATGTAGGTTTGTCGGGAGCTCCTTGCTCTCTCCTCGATGTTACCGGTCTCATTTGCTGCTCTCTATCTCCAACTGCTCTTTAGTTTTAATTATCTTGTAAACCAACTCTGCTATGATGTTCCAGCTTTCCTCGTCTCGTAGCACGATGTTGACGAGGTTGGCTGGAGTCAGAATTTCACTGACTTTTAGGTCACTTTTCACTGAGGTTTAGGGGAATCTTTTATAGACGCATCCTGCTGGATCTCCGCAGGGGGATGTGTATGAATCGCCAGGGACGTTGATCGACCTGATATGGGCGATCTCACTCACTAAACCCTTTTCCTCATTTTCTACATTCTACTCGGGAATCCGCTTTCGTATTTCTTCCAATGTAGGTTTGTCAGGAGCTCCTTGCTCTCTCCTCGATGTTACCGGTCTTATTTGCTGCTCTCTCTCTCCAACTGCTCTTTAGTTTTAATTATCCTATAAACCAACTCTGCTATGATTTTCCAGCTTACCTCGTCTCGTAGCACGATGCTGACGAGGTTGGCTGGAGTCAGAATTTCCAGACTCTCAGCAACGCCGTGATCCGCCCTGTTCACAGTCGTAGCAGTCTAACAGGGTATGTTCTGCAGTATCGTTTCCGTCGCAGTATGTCGCACTTGGGAGAGATCAACTTTCTGAACGGATGCTTGTATGCGTTAAAGCATCCATGGTCTGTAAACATTTACGTCAGATGGTATGACAGTTCGTCCTTTCCTTTGATCCGTTGTTTCCTTTCTACCCATTGTTGGAAGTTAGGTATGAAGGATCAGGTCCATTGGCCATTCTCTGTTTCTCCGATTGATGGACTATCTTCGCGCTTCGTAGCTCTCTCTAAGGCCAGGAGATGAATCGGTGGCATAGAGGCCACTACTAGCACCGCGTCCATAGAGACAGTTTTATAGGCGTTGGCAACGCTAAGTGCCATCTGCCTTCTAGCCTCATTTCTTGTAACGGCCAGTGCCTCATGCCAGACAGGAGCCGCATACAGTATGATTGATTGCGCGACCGTGCCAATCAGTCTCCTCTTTGCCTGTTTGAGCCCTCCTATGTAGGGCATGCGTCTTGTCATCTGTGTGGTGGTAGATGCTGCCCTAGCGGCAGCATCTAGCACTTGAGGTAGAATTCGCGTCTAAATAAACAACAAATAATCGAAAAGTATCATATTTTGTTAAAAATAATAACTGCATTCATAACTTTTATTTCTAAAAATTACTAAAAAATGATCAGATTTCAACTTACAAATTGCTCTAGACCACCCCCGCGGCTAGCTCTGCGTTGGTTTTCCAGCCTTTTTCGTCTTGCAGCATGATGTTGACGAGCTTCTCTGAGCGCAAAGACTCTCTTACTCTGAGCGACGCCACAACTCGCCTCTGTTCTCATCAACGTTATGCGGTATCGTTTTCGTTATAGTACTCCCATCTGGGGGAGGCCAGTTTCCCGAGATAGTGCTTATTTGCGTTAAAGCATCCATGTCCTGTGAGGAGCACAGGAGGAGCACACAGGAATATGAGGTGTCAGGTCAGTTCTTCCATTCTACACACTGTTGAAGGTTAGGTATGGGTCTTCTAGTCCACTGACCTTTCTCCGAATCTGTTCAACTGCGCTGCCCTGCGTGATGGTGTCGGCGTGAGTAGTTTGATGGTCTCCAGGTGTTGTGGATCTTTCTTTGGCTAAGAGGTGGATCGAGAATATTGGTGCCACAACTAGCACTACATTTGACACCTTTCTATAGACGTAGGCGACTCTGAGTGCCGTCGTCCGCTGATCTTACCTAACCTACCTTAACTCGCCTAGTCTAATCTAAGTTTACTTTTCTCCTTCCGAGGTACAGACAAAATCGACAAGCACATAGACCACTGGCGGTAGTCTGCACTGAAAAAGTTGAGCAGTGTCAGATATTTACTCATAATGTCCAGTCTACACGAGGTTAGTTTTAAAGCTTTTTTTCCCTATGGACGTGTTGTTACTGTCACTGCAATGATACTGGTTTGAAATTTCCTGGCATAGTGTAAACCAATCTACCTTGTGTCGAGCCAGGATAGGACGCCGGAATACTAGCATTTCATCCTCGCTTGAAAACTAGCCTCGTGTAGATCGTGCATAAATAATGATAAAAAGTATAATTTTCAATTAACTAAATCACGACATAAAAATCAACTTTCAATGCCATTTTTAATTATTTTTCAAAGGCAAAAAGTGGTTAGTAAGTGCTGTTGTGAATGATAGAGAAGTTTCAATGTTGAAATTGTCCTCATTGCCTTAAAATTGAAAATTAATTTTATAAGCGCTTTACCATCTTGTATAGTATTTTATACGTAAACCGTAAAAGAACTTAATAGTTCATGAAGATACTAGAGTAAAAGAGTAAAATAAGCAGAAATTAATTCCTAATTGCCTTTTTGAACGTAAAATATAACTTATTTGATAATTTTTGCACTTTGAAGTTTTCTCTCTGTACAATTAAAAATTATAACGTAGCTATACGCGAACATAAAATAAAAAAAAAATTAAAAATGCAGATTATGGTTTCCTGGACCAAAAAATCGACTCCGAAGAGAGAGCGCTTGTTTACAATTTTTGCAATATGAAACGATTATACAATTTATGAGAATGTAAATCACAAAAATTAGGTTACACCTACGTTGTTTTTTAACAAAAATTTTCAAATTACTTTTTAAGACCAGATTAAAATTTAATTCCGTTATGAATTTGTACCAAAACAGCGTTAAATAATTTTTTTTAAAGGCGATCAACAACCACGTAATATTTCGTGATGGGATAAAATAAATGGATTTTCATTTTTTGATTAAGGCGATGATGATGTAACTAGAGAAATGTGTTACTTACTCCTTTTTTTCTTCTTTTTTAAAAAAGAATTTTTCATTTATTTTCATTACCAACTTGAGCAATAAGTTCAACTTTTAAACTTGTAACTGATAAAATAAATCAAATTAAAAGAATATAAAAAAAAGGATTTTAAATTAAAAATGTTAAATGAGTTTTTGTTTTTCATATCATAAATATTAATCTTATTTAATGAGAATTAAGGTACTTCATTATTACTTTTATTACATACATTTTTCTTTATTGTTACAAATATAAATGGATGGAACGATTTAATCTATGAGTTTAGACGCTATTTAAAAAGTTTAATGTCGGAAGGTAATAATCTATTATCCTTCACACAAAAATTAAAAAACAATTCAATTTTTAATTTGTGGCTGCATTTTCCCACTCACACTCCTACAATGGCACCATTGCAGATCTTGGGAAGGCGACGGGGTACCTACCACCCTCCAATTCACTGTTAAAGTATAAATTGGGCCTCTATTTAGAGTTCACTTTCTATCTAGTTACCCTACAGTTGGATCACCTCAATTTCAAATTTATAAATTCAAAATGGCGGCAAATACGACGATTGTCCCATTTGGTGGTTTTTCCCTTATAACTTTGTTAGTAATTATTATTATAAAAATTTGAAAACGTCATTCTATAGAATAAATATAGGGCTTTCATTCGAACCTAATGGATTTTTCAAATTGTTTCAAAATTGCCTACTTTTAAGAGGCTAAAATAGGTCAAAAATTTAAAATGGATATTCTTCAGCCTAAATTTTTCATTTTTGAATATATTACAGACATCGCCCATCTCTATAGAATGCCTTGGTTTTATTTCTTAGAAATTTCCAGGACAGAAGTTATAATTTTTTGAATGTCAAAAAATCAAAAATCTGTCACTTGAATAGAAATCAGAAATTGAAAATTGCTAAGTGTATCAATCCTATAAATATCTAGTATTTCATACTATTTTAGGTTAACAAAATACTTCAGGTTTAACCGGAAATTACAAAAATATCAAAAAGTTTTAGGAACCCCTATATATTTTTAAATATTTGTTAAGTTCGTATAATTAGCTGTTACTTGATACCAAATACTTTATAAGTTGACTTTCGGTTTAACCCTTATTTTAAAAGGAACACCTTTTATATTTTTTAACATTTTGAAAGCTCGTAAAATTAGCTTTTCGATTCTAACACATAAAACCGGGTATTTCATTAAATCTCCCTTAAGCGTCGCTCCCGCTCACCACGATGGTGTTGTGCGGTTTGTCCGTTGATCGCTGCCGATTGCGTACGTTTTCGCTCGTACGTCGAATGCGACTGACCGCTGGGCGGAAGGATCGAAGTGGATGGAGCAAGCACCACCGACCTACGACAAGTGGAGCAGCTACACACTTGTTCGTTGACAGTCTTGTCTAGTCCGGGCCAATAGTAAAGGTGTTTAACCTTACGAGAAGTCTTGGACGGACTATGGCACTCTTGAGGTGTTCCATGGCACTCCATAATCGTGGCACACCAACGAGATTGGAGCACATACAACCTCCATTCCGGGTGGGCGTTAGGGATGAGCTATACGGTATTCATCCAACAGAAATAGTGAAGCCACTCCCACAAAAGCGCGCGATATTCGAATAGAATTTTTTTATTGGTCGAATTTTAAAAATCCGATTTACAATAGTCACCAAAGAAATCGTATTGTCAACCTTATTTGACAGATCTTATCTATTTCGTTCCCGTGTGTTTTGTATCGTGTGAAACTGGTTCTTGCGCTCATCGTTCTGCGCAATCATAAATTTTTGGGGCGTGGCTTCACTATTTCTTTTGAGTGAATGAACTATAGTAAAAACCTCTCTCCTGGATAATGAACGTTGGGTCCTCTTTAGGTCGATTCATGAATTTCTGGTACTTGGACATATACCAACGGCACCATTTCTTCTCTGGGACATCCGCGGCTAGCGATTGGGCTACCGAGATTAGACTCCGTGTTGTTCTCGATAATCAGGGGTTTAAACGGGTTCTTCTTCCGCCGGAGAGATCTCGCTTAATTGCCGCGCCGCATCGCGATGGGTTTCTGCTTCCCGCAGACTGAACATTCCTGCAAAGGACTTACAAACTTTTCTGTAGTTACGACTGCATTACCTCGTGTCACACAAAGGAGGTCTGATGGAGCTTCGGGGATGATGCTTAAAGCTCTTTCCCATTGGTGAGAGCTTCGCAGCTTCTCAAACTCCCAGATCTTATTGAGAAGCTGGTCTACAGTTCATATCGGTAGATGGCATACTTGTACTCGCAACGGAGACTATTGTAGAGCACAGCCAGCTCTTCCTCCTTCTTAAAGCCGGTACGTCTCATCAGGGTTCACTTCGCTAATGTAATGAGACGAGGACTCAGGCGGATGCTGTAGGCGGATGTAAACTTGAAGCCGTATTTCTCTCACGTCTACAATTGGGGCGTAATGTAGACGGGAGGCTGCTTTAAATGACTATCAGGTCAGGAGAGTACCATGCTGGTTCCTCCACCACAACAAAGCATCATCCTTAGGTTGCACCAGGTCGTAGGTTCCACATTTCTCCTCAAGCATTTCAAAAAAGGATATGCAATCGCTCTCCATTTTGATCTCAGCGGCGGCGCAGATGGAAACTAAAGGAGAAAATGACAAGTAACTGCTTTAAACGATACAAGATTTCCTGAATTCTGTAATACTAGATCAGTATTTGAGTCCAGTATCTACATAAAATTTTGCATCGTTACACGATTTGATATCAAATAATATATACATATTTTGAACAAGAGTCAAAATTAACAACCACTAGAAGCAATACTCGCACATGATTTTCGAGCGTACCTTGTACAGTCAGCCTCACAATTAATGGCCACCCTGACTATACGTCTAGCACGAATTGTAGTTGCAATCATCATCACACTCTCTAATTAAATTGAGGGGTAACTTTATTTTACCAAGAAGTAGTAAAACCTCCCTTTCTGCTCTTTGGAGTTGTTGGCTAATAATCACCCTGGCGTATAGGCAGGGTGGCCAATAATTGTGAGGCTGACTGTACTCCGACAACATACATCTTTGCATTTACCATCTCGCTTTAATGAAAAATTGAAGAAGACAAATTCAGATTATGATTTTTAAAAGCTCAATTGGTAAGTATTAGTAAAAAATTAAAAATTTAATCACTCTCAAGGAATAAATGTTCTATATGTGATCTATAAAATGAAGCATTAAAATGATCAAAAAGAGAAGAGAGAAAAAAATTTCTTTTGTGGTAACTTTAAGTATAATTTCACTTGTATATTAAAATTTTAGTCAAGACTAAAAAGCACTTTAATCACGTTTCGCTTTCATGAATATTTCTGTAAAATAACAAGAGCTTTTGGCATAGAGAGAGAGTATATAGCGTTAAGCTGCCTGCAGGTGTAATCATGTATTAATTAAGCGGACACGCGCTCAGGGTGCAGGATTACTAACATTCTGTTAGCTGCATAACCCCACACATTGATTACCTTTTAATCAAATCACAGTATGATTACCAAAACCATATAACTTAGTATACAATATCGACGTTTCTAATCAAAACCCTTCCGATAATCCGCTAGCGTAGACAACAAATTTTCATCAAAGTCCTAAACAAATTTTTATGTAAAAATTACATTTTTTACCCTTACATAAAAAATATATTTAAATAAAATTTGACATCCCTTTGATGTTGATTTTTATTCATATTCTTCTTTATATATTTTTTTATAATACAAGCACAATACAAATTCTACTTTATCTTTTTCATTTATCAAAACTTCTAATTTAAATATTTTTGATTTTATTAAAATACGAACACATCAAAAGGTATCTTTTCAAAAGTAAGCTAAAAAAATTACAACTTTGGTTTTTATAATGTTCTGAATTTTTATGATCAAAAATTTGGATCAATAGCGCCGGATTCTAAATGAGAGTAAAAGCTAAGAAGGCACACCATATACCATCGAAAAAACCTACGGAATTAAAATTCCGACAAGGGAAGAATGGGAATGCAAGGCAGTCAAAATGAATGGAGTTGTATTCTACACAGACGGCTCCAAAAACCCAACAGGTCAAGAGCTGGAATTATCGGGGACGGCAACCTGAGGCGGGGGGCAACCTTTAGCCTCGGGGAGCACGTAACCGTCTTTAGAGCAGAAATTTATGCCATCTCAACATGTGCGCAAATGCTGTTAGATAGAGGATATCACAATCAAAGAATCTTCGTAGTATCTGACAGCCAAGCAGCCTTAAAAGCGCTGAACGCTTGTGAGGTGAGGTCCGGGCTAGTAACGGACTGCATCCGCAGACTGAATGCGCTAGCGGAGACAAATTTCGTCAACTTGGTATGGGTTCCATCTCATGCCAACATACCAGGGAACGAGAAAGCGGACGATCTGGCCAAAGAGGGCAGCAAAATAAGACCCATTAGACTAGAACCCGCCCTTGGCATTTCTTATGAGACGGCAAAGAGAGAAATAAAGTCACTTCTAGGGAAGTGGCATATTAAACACTGGAGGGAATTTCCTGGACAGGGACACTCTAAAGCCCTCCTGGAGAAACCTTCTGACAAAAGAACTCGCTCTCTAATCAGAATGAGCAGAGAGGAGCTACGACTGGCAACGGCAATGTTAACGGGTCATTGACAGCTCAAAAAGCACCTGCATACAATGGGACTAAAAGAAGACCCACTATGCAGAGGATGTGCAGAGGAGGAGGAAACTCCAATTCATCTTCTGCTACACTGTGAGGCTTTCACAAGAAGTCGTTACAGCATTCTCGGGAAAGAGAAGATACTCCAAAGAGAACTGCCCAACTTATCAATAGGGAAAATTCTGGACTTTATCTAAAGCACAGAACTCCCATAAGGGAAGATCAAATCCGAGGCGCACAATAGATCCAAGAGGTCGCGATGCAAGGAACCAATAAGGACCAACCTCAGAATCATATAATAATAATAATAATAAGAAGGCACACACAAAAGTTTTTCTTTCGGCTGGCCTGCGTAGGTTTGGCCTACAGGTGTACGGTCAGCCTCATAATTAATGGCCACCGTGGCTATAAGCCTAGCACGAATTGAGGGGTAACTTTATTTTGCCAACAAGTAGTAAATCAACAACCTTCCCTTCTGTCCTTTTGTCGTTGTTGGATAATAACCACCCTGACGTATTGACACTAGACAGGGTGGACAATAATTGTAAAGCTGACTGTAGATATGCAGGTTTACCTGAACGGTCCCCAAGCTCCTTGAACGCTTCTATACATAGAGTAAAAGCCTGTGCTTGTGTCTCCGCCTGAAGTTTTAGGTTGCTCTTCAATAAAAGCGATAGTGCCATGGTAGCAACCCGCAAAAGGCTAGAAAAGCAACCTGTAGTGAAGCCAAGCAAACTTCTACAAAATAATCCCCCCCTCCCCTTCGTGTTATTTACATCAGCGTTTTGTCCGAGTTAATACTTTATTCGTTTTCGAAATATTTAACGTAAACATTTTCCCTGGCACACCCTGTATATAAATGAGTGTTGAAACTTGGTTTTGCATTAAAAATTTTATCTAATTTTTATTTATTTCAACAGCCTTGCCAAGGCTGGATTCGTTTCAGTAGCAACGAATTTTAAACAATACTTTTGAACGACTTGTTCGCAAATAAAAAGAACAAAACTTGAGAATAAAATAAATAAATTTTCTAAATAAAAGTACAATTTGTGAAAATACTTGAAATAATAATAATAAAAATTTACTTTTTGTACTTCAAACTGTTAATTTTGTTCTTTCGTTGGTTTTTTTTTCTGTTAATAACATCCAATAAGCTTTTGAAGTGAAAATACGTATTTGTGTTTTATTAGAAAAGTAGAAAAGTGCAATTGTAACTCAAATTGTTAATGTAGTCTAGACTATTCTACAAATAATTTGTAATAAAAGTGTCGAAATTTAATTTTTATTACAAATTTTCCAAAGCTATGAAAACTTTACAATTTCTATTTTTTTTATTTTTATATTCAGATTGTAAGTACGCATTCACTAAATTAAGTACTGAAGTAAATATTACCATACTAAAAGTACCCACCCCTCTGAGAAGGGGGACCACTCTAAAATTGAGTTTGACTTTCTAAAATTAAGTCTTTCTTCATATTTTTGCGATTAACTCCAAAATTATGTAGTAAACGAAAAATTATGAAGAGTCAAAACTTGAAGAGGGGAAAATTTTATTTGTGATTTTAAAAAAAATTGAATCGTTTTTTAGAAAAATGTTATTGTAAGTTAACCTGTTTTGTGCGTACTTCAGTACCCATGGGTTACGCGCGAATTGATACCGAGCGCCCTATTTTACGTTATCCGACATATTACTCATTAGTTACCTATCAGATCTAAAGAAAAACAAAAAACACGTGGTTGAAGAGGACATTTTCAGCTTTCAACTGCATGCACAATATTTTCATTTTCGATAAGTTATCATCGAGAAAAAAATTAATGAATGTAACATAACCCACTTTCTCTAGAAATTAACCAATCTGGCAAGGTAATTGTGGAAATAAAAATCCATATAGGATGACTATCTTCATGATGGATACTTTAATGTCCTAATACGTACAATTCTTTTCTAATTTTATTTTGAAAAAAAATCCGATTTTGAATTTCACAAAGTTTGAAGACTTTTTTTTATTAGTAATTTCTTTATTTTTTTATTTTTAAAGTACTCTCAATTAATGAAGGGGAGCGGTACAACCATAAAAAAATTTTTTTAGAAAACTTAAAGTGTATATTTTAACATTCCCGCATTCAAATTAACATTATTTAACGTTTTCGCCAAATAATGTGCACCAAAATTAAAAGTGATCGAAATAACGTAGTTTTTTCCAAAATTGGTCATTACTCCCCTATTTGTAAAAATCAAAAATTTTCTTGCACTCAAATGAACGAAATACTCTAAATATTTTATAATCGAAACATTTTCTATTCTAGTGCAGTTATTGATTATATTTATTATATTCCGGACTCGGAATAAAATCACCTAAAGCTGAAGCTATTGTTTAGTAGCTATAGTCCTATATTATCATTCTAAAAGCCCCCACCACTCCCAAGGGGAAACCCCCAAAATTCGGTTTTAATGTTTAAAATTGCAATATTTTTCATATTTTTGCAATTACCTCGAAAACTAAACAATAGCGAAGGTTTCAGCTTTAGGTGATTTTGCTTCGGGTCTAATGCTAATGACTGGCTTTATTTGATCGCATTGGCAACAGCTATAATTTGGCCCCTAGCTCCCCTCCCATTCCACCAGTTGGAAATTTTCGTATTCATAGATTTATAACCAATAATTTGCATTTTAGAAACGCACTAGGTTGAGGAATTTTAGAGATATCCAGATCCAGATATTTCTCAGCTATCGTTGCATTGGCCACTTGCTCTTGAAAACTGGCTATGAGTTTGTCTAAGTATTGTAAGAGATTTCAAAGCTGTTTTGGAAGCTTTGAATTCGTCATTAACTATAAATATTGAATAAAAGATCTCAAAATTAATTTCTATCAATTTGAACAAATTGAACTAATAAAAATGTAGAACTTCCAATTAAAAACTAACGACGGAAAATGGTAGGTAGGTACGTAGGTGTAATATTCAAAATATAAATATACATTTAAAGGAAATTAAATTTTCAGCAAAAATTTTCAATGCATAATAACCGTGTTTATAGTCGATACAATATACAGATACAGTACCTATAGTAATCGCCCGATAATTAAAGCACTGAAAGAGTGTTAATTACAGTTCGGTACGTAACGAACCCTAAACACACCGAGGGGAGTATTTTAAAATCCAACCACACAAAAAAAAGAAGCGACACGTAAAAAAAATTAAATATCTGACATAAAACATAATATATTTCAACTGAGCCCTATATTTGTAGCAATTACTGAGTAATCAGAAAATTGCAAATGCGGAAATTTAAAATTTAAGCTCGACTTACATTAACAACTTTTTATTACATACAAAAAAATTGGATTATAAATTAAATTTGTAATAAATTTTTATACGAAGAGTCGTCATTTAATTCCCAAGTCTCCTACGAAAGATTAGTAGTGACTTACTGTTAGTCTCATTACACCTTCTTCTAAAATTGTCTCGAGAAGCTCCCTTATTTTTTTTTATTTGATGTTTAGTCACCAAACGGTTGATTTGGTCACATTTTGTAGATTCTATTATAATTAATAATCGCCGTGCTTCGGAGAGCACGTTAAGCCTTCGGCTCAGGTTAATCTGCAATTAAGACGGAAACTTTATTGATTAATCTACAACACTCCGAGTAAATCAATTACAAGAGATGTCAATATTTCTTAGTTCAATTTGTTAAACATTTCGCTCTAAGAAACACCTCTAAAGTTTCTTGACCTGCCTTTTTGGCATTACTTATATCAAATTTTTGTTTCGAGAAACACTGTTGACTGTCGGTTAAGTAATAGTCATTGTGATTGGATTATTTCGCTCTTTATTTTAATAATAAGATAACTTAAAGAATAATAATAAATATATTTGTAGGACTGTATTTGCTTTACAAAATCCTGGTACAGGCTGAGCGGTTCCTCTGTCGTAACACATAGTGGAGGCGCCGATCATTTTGAAGCAATATGGTAGTTGTGACCGAGGCACCCCTCAGGTCGTCACGACTCTCCCAGTCGTGACAGTATGTTAATACAGGGTAATTTCCCTGGCCCTCACCAAACCTAGCACTACCTAACATAAAGATAGCGTCGTAGTAACCAAAGCGGGAACTGGCCGTGCCGGCCTGGAACTAGATTAATAAAGTTACCCTAAGGTTAGCATCGGTAGCAACTAACACCGGAGCTGGCAAGGTCAGCCTGGGACTGGTTTAATAAAAAAACTGCATGCTATCGTCGCGTCCGTAGGTAGTAACTAACGCCGCAACCGGCAAGGCCGGCCTGGGGCTGGATTAATTTAAAAAAAATCTTTGAATTAAGATCGGTAGTAACTAACGCCGGAGCCAACAATACCGGCCTGGGACTGGATTAATAAATAAACCTAAATCTAGCGTGAGTAGTAACTAACATCGGAGACGGCTATGGCGGCCTAAGGATGAATTAATAAAAAAAACTAGGATTACCATCGGTAGTAACTAACACCAGAGCCGGCAAGGCCGGCTTGGGACTAGATTATTAAAAATACTAAGGCTAGCGTGGATAGTAACTAACGCCGGAGCCGGCAAGGCCGGCCTGGAGCAGGATTAATAAAAATATTTAAGGCTAGCGTCGGTAGTAACTAACGCCGGAGCCGGCAAGGCCGGCCTGGTGCTAGATTAATATAAAAACCGAAGGTTAGAGTCTGTAGTAACTAATGCCTAAGCCGGCAAGGCCGGCCTGGGACTTAAATTAATAACAAAAAACTAGGGTTATCATCAGTAGTAACTAACACAGGAGTCGGCAAGGTCGGCTTGGGGCTGAATTATTAAAAAAACTTAGGTTAACGTCGGTAGTACCTAACACCGGAGCCAACAAGATCGGACTGGGGCTGAATTAATAAAAAAATCTAAGGTTAGCATCGGTAGTAACTAACGCCAGAGCTAACAAGACCGGCCTGAGACTGAATTAGTAATAAACCTAAGACTAACGTTGTGTTTGGACTGTATTTTTATAAAAACCTAAGGCTATCTTCGGTAGTAACTAAGGCCAGAGTCGGCAAGGCCGACCTGGGGCTAAATTATTAAAAAAATTAAAGCTAACATTGCGGTACTGCGGTAGTAACTAACGCCGAAGCCGGCAAGGCAGGCCTGGAGCTCGATTAATATAAAAACCTAAGGCAATCTTCAGTAGTAACTAATACCAGAGTCGACAAGGCCGACCTGGGGCTAAATTAGTAAAAAAATTAAAGCTAGCGTCGGTAGTAACTAACGGCGGAGCCGGCAAGGCCGGCCTGGAGCTAGATTAATATAAAAACCTAAGGTTAGCGTCTGTAGTAACTAACGCCAGAGTCGGCAAGGCCGGCCTGGACTTGGATTAATAAAAAAAAACCTAAGGCTAGCGTCGGTAGTAACTAACGCCAGAGCCAGTAAGAGGGGCCTGGAACTCGATTAATATAAAAATCTAAGGATAGCGTCGGTAGTAACTAACGCCGGAGCCGGCAAGGCCGGCCTGGAGCTAGATTAATATAAAAACCTAAGGTTAGCGTCGTTAGTAACTTACGCCGGAGCCGGCAAGGCCGGCCTGGAGCTAGATTAATATAAAAACTTAAGGTTAACGTCTGTAGTAACTAACGCCAGAGCCGGCAAGAGGGGCCTGGAGCTAGATTAATATAAAATCTAAGGATAGCGTCGGTAGCAACTAACACCGGAGCCGGCAAGGTCAGCCTGGGACTGGTTTAATAAAAAAACTGCATGCTATCGTCGCGTCGGTAGGTAGTAACTAACGCCGGAACCGGCAAGGCCGGCCTGGGGCTGGATTAATTTAAAAAAAGTCTTTGAGTTAAGATCGGTAGTAACTAACGCCGGAGCCAACAATACCGGCCTGGGACTGGATTAATAAATAAACCTAAATCTAGCGTGAGTAGTAACTAACATCGGAGACGGCTATGGCGGCCTAAGGATGAATTAATAAAAAAAACTAGGATTACCATCGGTAGTAACTAACACCAGAGCCGGCAAGGACGGCTTGGGACTAGATTAATAAAAATACTAAGGCTAGCGTGGATAGTAACTAACGCCGGAGCCGGCAAGGCCGGCCTGGAGCAGGATTAATAAAAATATTTAAGGCTAGCGTCTTTGGTAAATAACGCCGGAGCCGGCAAGGCCGGCCTGGTGCTAGATTAATATAAAAACCGAAGGTTAGCGTCTGTAGTAACTAATGCCTAAGCCGGCAAGGCCGGCCTGGGACTTAAATTAATAACAAAAAACTAGGGTTATCATCAGTAGTAACTAACACAGGAGTCGGCAAGGTCGGCTTGGGGCTGGATTATTAAAAAAACTAAGGCTAACGTCGGTAGTACCTAACACCGGAGCCAACAAGATCAGACTGGGGCTGAATTAATAAAAAAATCTAAGGTTAGCATCGGTAGTAACTAACGCCAGAGCTAACAAGACCGGCCTGAGACTGAATTAGTAATAAACCTAAGACTAACGTTGTGTTTGGACTGTATTTTTATAAAAACCTAAGGCTATCTTCGGTAGTAACTAAGGCCAGAGTCGGCAAGGCCGACCTGGGGCTAAATTATTAAAAAAATTAAAGCTAACATCGCGGTACTGCGGTAGTAACTAACGCCGGAGCCGGCAAGGCCGGCCTGGTGCTAGATTAATATAAAAACCGAAGGTTAGCGTCTGTAGTAACTAATGTCTAAGCCGGCAAGGCCGGCCTGGGACTTAAATTAATAACAAAAAACTAGGGTTATCATCAGTAGTAACTAACACAGGAGTCGGCAAGGTCGGCTTGGGACTGGATTATTAAAAAAACTAAGGCTAACGTCGGTAGTACCTAACACCGGAGCCAACAAGATCGGACTGGGGCTGAATTAATAAAAAAATTAAGGTTAGCATCGGTAGTAACTAACGCCAGAGCTAACAAGACCGGCCTGAGACTGAATTAGTAATAAACCTAAGACTAACGTTGTGTTTGGACTGTATTTTTATAAAAACCTAAGGCTATCTTCGGTAGTAACTAAGGCCAGAGTCGGCAAGGCCGACCTGGGGCTAAATTATTAAAAAAATTAAAGCTAACATCGCGGTACTGCGGTAGTAACTAACGCCGGAGCCGGCAAGGCCGGCCTGGTGCTAGATTAATATAAAAACCGAAGGTTAGCGTCTGTAGTAACTAATGCCTGAGCCGGCAAGGCCGGCCTGGGACTTAAATTAATAACAAAAAACTAGTGTTATCATCAGTAGTAACTAACACAGGAGTCGGCAAGGTCGGCTTGGGGCTGGATTATTAAAAAAACTAAGGCTAACGTCGGTAGTACCTAACACCGGAGCCAACAAGATCGGACTGGGGCTGAATTAATAAAAAAATCTAAGGTTAGCATCGGTAGTAACTAACGCCAGAGCTAACAAGACCGGCCTGAGACTGAATTAGTAATAAACCTAAGACTAACGTTGCGTTTGGACTGTATTTTTATAAAAACCTAAGGTAATCTTCAGTAGTAACTAATACTAGAGTCGGCAAGGCCGACCTGGGGCTAAATTAGTAAAAAAATTAAAGCTAGCGTCGGTAGTAACTAACGGCGGAGCCGGCAAGGCCGGCCTGGAGCTAGATTAATATAAAAACCTAAGGTTAGCGTCTGTAGTAACTAACGCCAGAGTCGGCAAGGCCGGCCTGGAGTTAGATTAATATAAAAATCTAAAGATAGCGTCGGTAGTAACTAACGCCGGAGCCGGCAAGGCCGGCCTGGAGCTAGATTAATATAAAAACCTAAGGTTAGCGTCAGTAGTAACTAACGCCTGAGCCGGTAAGAGGGGCCTGGAGCTAGATTAATATAAAAATCTAAGGATAGCGTCGGTAGTAACTAATGCCGGAGCGGGAAGGCCGGCCTGGGGCTGGATTAGTAATAAACTTAAGACTAACGTTGTGTTTGGACTGTATTTGCTTTCCAAAATACCTAAAATCTTGGTACAGCCTTAGTTACCCCTCTGTCATGACACATGGTGGAGGCGCCCAGCATTTTAATGAATAATGTGACTGTGCCTGAGGCACCCCTTAGTCCTTCAAGCCTCTAGCAGTGGTGACAGTATGTTAATAGATCTGCAGAAAACATCAAATTCAACCCATAAACTTCCCTCACAAGTCACATAAGTCAAAAGCAATAGCATGGATATGACTGTCGTTTGAGTTTCTCAATGGTTTAATGGCTGCATTTGATCGCCACATGTAAGGGCCGTTTTAGATTGACTAAATGTCGTACTAACTTGTTAGTACTGATACTGAATCAACTAAAGGAGCAGAAGCAGAACGTGTACGATACGACTTTTCTCCTTGAGTTGATTCAGTACTAACAAGTTAGTACGACATTTTGTCCATCTGAAACGGCCATAAGAAACCGTTTATTACAACTAATTTACTTCTAGGTTTTTCACAATTCTCAATTCCGTGCCCGAAACTTCTTTGACACTCGGGTCGCTGAAAATTGACGTTAAAATGTAGGTCTTCCACATTTTTATCTCAGCGCTAAGGAAAAACGGAAATAATCATTTCTGCAGTAGGGAAGTATCAATGACGCGTTTACTAATGATCTTATTGACATAGACTCTCTTCTGGTGACAGTGGCAAACGCTAATTGAAAAGATATGTCAGCACAGAAAGCAGCAAACAAAAGCTGACCTAATATGAAACCTGTGGAGGAAATTCTCGAACAATTGTATCGCCCAATGTGTTTCCTTCAAACCAAAAGCACATGTGAGCAATTGGGGAGAAACCACGACAACACTTGAACATGCATGGTAACCGATGATCGATGCTGTCGGAAGTCTTTGAGTTGTCTAAAATGAACAACATTAATGTATATATTATGAAAAGCTCGATCTGCTTTTATAAACAAGTTAATGTTTTAATTAAGAATATTATTGTGCTGTTTCATCATCAAAATGGTTATTTTGGGTTATTTTGAATGAGTAAATAAGCGTAGCTGTGCATCTATTATTTTACGCTCGAGTTGAAATAAATTATAAAGTGCTAATAGGAGTGTTGTAGAGATGTTTATTATTCTAAGATAGTTTTCAAATAATATAACTCGCTATAATAATAATTAATAAGTCGTAGGGACTTTCTTGTAAAGTATAATAAGTGGTACGGTCTGTGAACAAGATAAAATGAAATGTGTTTCAAGTCAACGTTGACAAAGCATTGTTTGTAGAGAGAATGTAAAATGAAGAGCGTGCTCGTGCACAAAGCAGTGTTTTTATAATGAGCAATTTGTAGTTGTCGGAATATTCGAAAATTTTCTCTTCACTAGAGAAAAATAATAATAAAAATTTTTCTTATATCAAGTTAAGAATTTGTTTTGCATTTTCTCAACACGGCGTTTCTTTTAACGCCCTCAGATTTTTTTCTTTTTTTTTAATTAATTATTTCCTCACACTGGGCGGCGCGCGAGTGAAAGATATTTAAAATTCAAATATTAATACCCTTAAATTTGCATAATTTTCTTCCGTACCTCTACAAATTTAATAATCAGAACACGTAAACTTTACATTCTCTGTAAAATATCAAAGGCAATATAAGTTCCCACTTCCAGTGTGCCTTGTTTTGCAAACCGGGCGCTAATTTGGACCCTCTCATTTATTACATTAGTCTAATGAAACTTCTTTGATGATAGCTCGTTTAGTTTCCCTCTCTGAATTGTCTATGAAAATCTAGCTTCAACTCGACTGCTATTAGCGACGGATATTGAAAAACTAATTACATTCAGGATCAGGGATTGATTAAAATTTTGCTTCCTATTATTTCGTTTTAATTAAATTTGTCTCTATTATTAGTTTTGTTATGGTAATATTACCAAACGCGAAATATCGCTACCCTCCCTAAACACCTCACTCTCCAAAATCCATCCGTTCCCCTCTTCACCCCATACCACTTCACCATTAAATATTAATTTTCATATCTACTTTAGCTAAAGCACACCCTGATTTAATATCATCTCGTTATTGAAAATTAAAACAGAAATTTAACAAAACAAAATGAAATATGCACTCAAATTACTTATTTAAATTGAGCTTCAAATTGTTCCTCATTAAATTTCAAATATTAATTAAATTTTTTTAGAAAATTTTCAATCCTTTCTAAAATTACGGTTGCTTGGTGCAAAAAATTTATAATTAAATTAATTAAGGCAAATTTGTTGTTATGAAAATTTTCTTATTTGAATATTAAAATTTGGAATATTGTTCCTTTCGGTATAATATAATTTGATTTTTCTCCCTAAATTAAGTTCTTTTGCGCATTTATATTTTTAATGCGAATTAGTTGTTTTGCTTTTATAAAATTTTGCTTCTTTTTAATATTAAAATTCCAGTCCTACGCCATTTTTATTAAGAAGCTAATAACCACGTTAAAATTTCTGAACTTGGTTTTCTAAAATTACTAAAACCATACTTTTCTGGAGAAAACAAAACTTCTTTTCCTATCAGTAAAAAACTACCTACAACAACGTTCTTCATTTGCTCTATTTGTACTGGCCAAATTAACAGTTGGAACAATCATTTTAGATGTTTTTGAAAGAAAATTTTGTCTTCTTTAATTAATAATCGACGTCAAATTGGTGTAATTGTAGTCTTTAAGGAGCTAAATTGATATTTAGGAGACACGTAGAAAGCGTATGAAAATACGTCAACTGATGGTTCTTCATTTGTTCTGCTTGTACTGGCTAAATAATCAACAGTTGGAACAAACATTTTGGATGTTTTTGAAAGAACATTTAGTCTTCTTTAATTAATAATAGACGTCAAATTGGTGTAACTGTAATCTTTAAGGAGCTAAATTGATATTTAGGAGACACGTAGAAAGCGTATGAAAATACGTCAACTGATGGTTCTTCATTTGTTCTGCTTGTACTGGCTAAATAATCAACAGTTGGAACAAACATTTTGGATGTTTTTGAAAGAACATTTAGTCTTCTTTAATTAATAATAGACGTCAAATTGGTGTAACTGTAATCTTTAAGGAGCTAAATTGATATTTAGGAGACACGTAGAAAGCGTATGAAAATACGTCAACTGATGGTTCTTCATTTGTTCTGCTTGTACTGGCTAAATAATCAACAGTTGGAACAAACATTTTGGATGTTTTTGAAAGAACATTTAGTCTTCTTTAATTAATAATAGACGTCAAATTGGTGTAACTGTAATCTTTAAGGAGCTAAATTGATATTTAGGAGACACGTAGAAAGCGTATGAAAATAGGTCAACTGATGGTTCTTCATTTGTTCTGCTTGTACTGGCTAAATAATCAACAGTTGGAACAAACATTTTGGATGTTTTTGAAAGAAAATTTTGTCTTCTTTAATTAATAATAGACGTCAAATTGGTGTAACTGTAATCTTTAAGGAGCTAAATTGATATTTAGGGGAGACGTGGAAAGCGTATGAAAATAAGTCAACTGATGGTTCTTCATTTGTTCTGCTTGTACTGGCTAAATAATCAACAGTTGGAACAAACATTTTGGATGTTTTTGAAAGAACATTTAGTCTTCTTTAATTAATAATAGACGTCAAATTGGTGTAACTGTAATCTTTAAGGAGCTAAATTGATATTTAGGAGAGACGTGGAAAGCGTATGAAAATAAGTCAACTGATGGTTCTTCATTTGTTCTGCTTGTACTGGCTAAATAATCAACAGTTGGAACAAACATTTTGGATGTTTTTGAAAGAAAATTTTGTCTTCTTTAATTAATAATAGACGTCAAATTGGTGTAATTGTAGTCTTTAAGGAGCTAAATTGATATTTAGGAGAGACGTGGAAAGCGTATGAAAATAAGTCAACTGATGGTTCTTCATTTGTTCTGCTTGTACTGGCTAAATAATCAACAGTTGGAACAAACATTTTGGATGTTTTTGAAAGAAAATTTTGTCTTCTTTAATTAATAATAGACGTCAAATTGGTGTAATTGTAGTCTTTAAGGAGCTAAATTGATATTTAGGAGAGACGTGGAAAGCGTATGAAAATAAGTCAACTGATGGTTCTTCATTTGTTCTGCTTGTACTGGCTAAATAATCAACAGTTGGAACAAACATTTTGGATGTTTTTGAAAGAAAATTTTGTCTTCTTTAATTAATAATAGACGTCAAATTGGTGTAATTGTAGTCTTTAAGGAGCTAAATTGATATTTAGGAGAGACGTGGAAAGCGTATGAAAATAAGTCAACTGATGGTTCTTCATTTGTTCTGCTTGTACTGGCTAAATAATCAACAGTTGGAACAAACATTTTGGATGTTTTTGAAAGAAAATTTTGTCTTCTTTAATTAATAATAGACGTCAAATTGGTGTAATTGTAGTCTTTAAGGAACTAAATTGATATTTAGGAGAGACGTAGAAAGCGTATGAAAATAAGTCAACTGATGGTTCTTCATTTGTTCTGCTTGTACTGGCTAAATAATCAACAGTTGAAACAAACATTTTGGATGTTTTTGAAAGAAAATTTTGTCTTCTTTAATTAATAATCGACGTCAAATTGGTGTAATTGTGGTCTTTAAGGAGCTAAATTGATATTTAGGAGAGACGTAGAAAGCGTATGAAAATACGTCAACTGATGGTTCTTCATTTGTTCTGCTTGTACTGGCTAAATAATCAACAGTTGGAACAAACATTTTGGATGTTTTTGAAAGAACATTTAGTCTTCTTTAATTAATAATAGACGTCAAATTGGTGTAACTGTAATCTTTAAGGAGCTAAATTGATATTTAGGAGACACGTAGAAAGCGTATGAAAATACGTCAACTGATGGTTCTTCATTTGTTCTGCTTGTACTGGCTAAATAATCAACAGTTGGAACAAACATTTTGGATGTTTTTGAAAGAACATTTAGTCTTCTTTAATTAATAATAGACGTCAAATTGGTGTAACTGTAATCTTTAAGGAGCTAAATTGATATTTAGGAGACACGTAGAAAGCGTATGAAAATAGGTCAACTGATGGTTCTTCATTTGTTCTGCTTGTACTGGCTAAATAATCAACAGTTGGAACAAACATTTTGGATGTTTTTGAAAGAAAATTTTGTCTTCTTTAATTAATAATAGACGTCAAATTGGTGTAACTGTAATCTTTAAGGAGCTAAATTGATATTTAGGGGAGACGTGGAAAGCGTATGAAAATAAGTCAACTGATGGTTCTTCATTTGTTCTGCTTGTACTGGCTAAATAATCAACAGTTGGAACAAACATTTTGGACGTTTTTGAAAGAACATTTAGTCTTCTTTAATTAATAATAGACGTCAAATTGGTGTAACTGTAATCTTTAAGGAGCTAAATTGATATTTAGGAGAGACGTGGAAAGCGTATGAAAATAAGTCAACTGATGGTTCTTCATTTGTTCTGCTTGTACTGGCTAAATAATCAACAGTTGGAACAAACATTGTGGATGTTTTTGAAAGAAAATTTTGTCTTCTTTAATTAATAATAGACGTCAAATTGGTGTAATTGTAGTCTTTAAGGAGCTAAATTGATATTTAGGAGAGACGTGGAAAGCGTATGAAAATAAGTCAACTGATGGTTCTTCATTTGTTCTGCTTGTACTGGCTAAATAATCAACAGTTGGAACAAACATTTTGGATGTTTTTGAAAGAAAATTTTGTCTTCTTTAATTAATAATAGACGTCAAATTGGTGTAATTGTAGTCTTTAAGGAACTAAATTGATATTTAGGAGAGACGTAGAAAGCGTATGAAAATAAGTCAACTGATGGTTCTTCATTTGTTCTGCTTGTACTGGCTAAATAATCAACAGTTGAAACAAACATTTTGGATGTTTTTGAAAGAAAATTTTGTCTTCTTTAATTAATAATCGACGTCAAATTGGTGTAATTGTGGTCTTTAAGGAGCTAAATTGATATTTAGGAGAGACGTAGAAAGCGTATGAAAATACGTCAACTGATGGTTCTTCATTTGTTCTGCTTGTACTGGCTAAATAATCAACAGTTGGAACAAACATTTTGGATGTTTTTGAAAGAACATTTAGTCTTCTTTAATTAATAATAGACGTCAAATTGGTGTAACTGTAATCTTTAAGGAGCTAAATTGATATTTAGGAGACACGTAGAAAGCGTATGAAAATACGTCAACTGATGGTTCTTCATTTGTTCTGCTTGTACTGGCTAAATAATCAACAGTTGGAACAAACATTTTGGATGTTTTTGAAAGAAAATTTTGTCTTCTTTAATTAATAATCGACGTCAAATTGGTGTAACTGTAATCTTTAAGGAGCTAAATTGATATTTAGGAGACACGTAGAAAGCGTATGAAAATACGTCAACTGATGGTTCTTCATTTGTTCTGCTTGTACTGGCTAAATAATCAACAGTTGAAACAAACATTTTGGATGTTTTTGAAAGAAAATTTTGTCTTCTTTAATTAATAATCGACGTCAAATTGGTGTAATTGTGGTCTTTAAGGAGCTAAATTGATATTTAGGAGAGACGTAGAAAGCGTATGAAAATACGTCAACTGATGGTTCTTCATTTGTTCTGCTTGTACTGGCTAAATAATCAACAGTTGGAACAAACATTTTGGATGTTTTTGAAAGAACATTTAGTCTTCTTTAATTAATAATAGACGTCAAATTGGTGTAACTGTAATCTTTAAGGAGCTAAATTGATATTTAGGAGACACGTAGAAAGCGTATGAAAATACGTCAACTGATGGTTCTTCATTTGTTCTGCTTGTACTGGCTAAATAATCAACAGTTGGAACAAACATTTTGGATGTTTTTGAAAGAACATTTAGTCTTCTTTAATTAATAATAGACGTCAAATTGGTGTAACTGTAATCTTTAAGGAGCTAAATTGATATTTAGGAGAGACGTAGAAAGCGTATGAAAATACGTCAACTGATGGTTCTTCATTTGTTCTGCTTGTACTGGCTAAATAATCAACAGTTGGAACAAACATTTTGGATGTTTTTGAAAGAACATTTAGTCTTCTTTAATTAATAATAGACGTCAAATTGGTGTAACTGTAATCTTTAAGGAGCTAAATTGATATTTAGGAGACACGTAGAAAGCGTATGAAAATACGTCAACTGATGGTTCTTCATTTGTTCTGCTTGTACTGGCTAAATAATCAACAGTTGGAACAAACATTTTGGATGTTTTTGAAAGAACATTTAGTCTTCTTTAATTAATAATAGACGTCAAATTGGTGTAACTGTAATCTTTAAGGAGCTAAATTGATATTTAGGAGACACGTAGAAAGCGTATGAAAATAGGTCAACTGATGGTTCTTCATTTGTTCTGCTTGTACTGGCTAAATAATCAACAGTTGGAACAAACATTTTGGATGTTTTTGAAAGAAAATTTTGTCTTCTTTAATTAATAATAGACGTCAAATTGGTGTAACTGTAATCTTTAAGGAGCTAAATTGATATTTAGGGGAGACGTGGAAAGCGTATGAAAATAAGTCAACTGATGGTTCTTCATTTGTTCTGCTTGTACTGGCTAAATAATCAACAGTTGGAACAAACATTTTGGATGTTTTTGAAAGAACATTTAGTCTTCTTTAATTAATAATAGACGTCAAATTGGTGTAACTGTAATCTTTAAGGAGCTAAATTGATATTTAGGAGAGACGTGGAAAGCGTATGAAAATAAGTCAACTGATGGTTCTTCATTTGTTCTGCTTGTACTGGCTAAATAATCAACAGTTGGAACAAACATTTTGGGTGTTTTTGAAAGAAAATTTTGTCTTCTTTAATTAATAATAGACGTCAAATTGGTGTAATTGTAGTCTTTAAGGAGCTAAATTGATATTTAGGAGAGACGTGGAAAGCGTATGAAAATAAGTCAACTGATGGTTCTTCATTTGTTCTGCTTGTACTGGCTAAATAATCAACAGTTGGAACAAACATTTTGGATGTTTTTGAAAGAAAATTTTGTCTTCTTTAATTAATAATAGACGTCAAATTGGTGTAATTGTAGTCTTTAAGGAGCTAAATTGATATTTAGGAGAGACGTGGAAAGCGTATGAAAATAAGTCAACTGATGGTTCTTCATTTGTTCTGCTTGTACTGGCTAAATAATCAACAGTTGGAACAAACATTTTGGATGTTTTTGAAAGAAAATTTTGTCTTCTTTAATTAATAATAGACGTCAAATTGGTGTAATTGTAGTCTTTAAGGAACTAAATTGATATTTAGGAGAGACGTAGAAAGCGTATGAAAATAAGTCAACTGATGGTTCTTCATTTGTTCTGCTTGTACTGGCTAAATAATCAACAGTTGAAACAAACATTTTGGATGTTTTTGAAAGAAAATTTTGTCTTCTTTAATTAATAATAGACGTCAAATTGGTGTAATTTTAGTCAGTAAGGAGCTACATTGATATTTAGGAGAGACGTAGAAACGTATGAAAATAAATCGATTTATGGTTCTTCATTTGTTCTGCTTGTACTGGCTAAATAATCAACAGTTGGAACAAACATTTTGGATGTTTTTGAAAGAAAATTTTGTCTTCTTTAATTAATAATAGACGTCAAATTGGTGTAATTGTAGTCTTTAAGGAACTAAATTGATATTTAGGAGAGACGTAGAAAGCGTATGAAAATAAGTCAACTGATGGTTCTTCATTTGTTCTGCTTGTACTGGCTAAATAATCAACAGTTGAAACAAACATTTTGGATGTTTTTGAAAGAAAATTTTGTCTTCTTTAATTAATAATAGACGTCAAATTGGTGTAATTTTAGTCAGTAAGGAGCTACATTGATATTTAGGAGAGACGTAGAAACGTATGAAAATAAATCGATTTATGGTTCTCGACGAATGGGCTCCAGATGTAAAAATTGAGCACTTGAATTCGATACTCACATCTCGAGTATAATTATTGCATTATAGCGTAAAATAGTGCTCTAAAATAATTGATATTAAACAGTTATTAGGTTGTCAACCCTTAATAAGATTCAAAATAAGACCAACAAAAATTTTGTGCTTCCTTGAACTGAAATTAGTTTGAAAATTAACTACAGAAAGGGTAATCAAAGTTAATAAAAAATAGGAAGCAAATTAGCTGTGTACTATGTATATGTAGATATTAAATAGGAAGCTATTGTGTTGGTTGATGATGATGATGAAAGGAATCCCGCTAAGGATCGCTTTAAAGAACGTATATTTAGTGCATTGTTCAGTGAAAACGATGGATACAGATGATTAAATCTGCGGGAGTTGTTGAAGCCTGTCTCGTGTCATCGCGTTAATTGCCTACATTACAGAAACTATTACTGAAATCTAATTACAGCAATATGCTAGGAATTCTGAGACGACAATTATACTAATTTGCACCTATTATATCCCATCTTAACTATAGTTTGCTACGATTTAATGTCAAGATAGACGTAATTGCTAAAGCATTTTCGTTAACTCTCTCTGTTCTCACACCAAATTTACTACCTTTTATAAGAACAAGCTCAATTCGCGAGAGAATTCAACTTCGAATAATTTTATTAATTTTCCAAAAGTCATGTTTCGAATAAATTACATTACATTATTATTAAATTTAGGACAAAGACATAATTTTAACCAAAAATTAAATTAAATCGCGGCTTTAATTAATTCAACTTCACCAAAAATTTAACTTTTCAAATTGTTTTTCACTAAAAATAAGACTTCTTATTTCGCTTACATTGCAAATATTAGACCAGCACATTGGGACGAAAATAATTAGCAGCTAACCGACAGTGCGGGCACATCTACGTCCGTGCTTAAGTGAAGGTCCTTTTAAATTAACGCCTGCATATTTGGTCCTTATCTGCCGAGTCGCGGGTCAAATCCGTGCCTTCTGAAAGAAGAGTTATTGTATAGTAGGGAAGTGAAATTTTTAAGGGTTGTAAAAAATGATTTAGTTTTACATCTCCCTGAGTCGTTTACCATCTAACCCTAACCCTTACAATTTTATTTTTTCGTAGATTTTATATACTTTGAAAAAGTATAGTGATCGAAAAACAAAACCATTTTTAATTGAATTTTTTCAAAAAAAATTGTTTAATTCATAATGGCGACTAATGTAACGATTATTCCATTTTGTTATATTTCCCTTATAACTTGGCCGTTAATTATTATTATTATAATCTCAAAACGGCATTCCACAGCAAGAATATAAGGATTTTTTTAATTATTTCAAAATTGCTTGCTAAAATTTTGAAATAGATTTTCTCAAAATTACCTGCGGCCAATTATTTAATTTTTGGATATGTTATAGACATCGCCGTTATCTATCGAATCCTTGCGTTTTATTCCTTAAACATTTCCAGAACCGAAGTTATAATTTTTTTAATGTCAAAATTTAAAAAATCTGTCATTATAATAGATTAAAATCTTAAAATATTATATTTGTATCCTAGAAAACTGTGGAAGTAGTCGATGGTTTTTCAAGAATTCTTGAGGCTGCTTCAACTGATCCCCAAGCATTTCTACAATTACCGCAGTAAAATAGTTTTAACTGTAAGTGGATAGACTTGGCTCCGTACTTCAGAGATGTAAGTTAATGAGCACCAACAATAGTTCATACGACAACGAACAAGGTGTAAGCTCCTTGTACGTAATACTGAAAATTAGGACAAGATCGCTCGCTGTCTTAGTCAACGTGTCATTTTAAAATTTTTCTAACACGCTTAATCGCCCAATCAATGAGCGAAATGATTACATTTGTAAGACGTGCACAAAATAAGGGTTGTGAATTATACATGACTCCTGCTAGCTGCAAGCCCAAATACTTACTATTTTAAAAAACAGCTGAGCTAGAGCGAAAGATAACTTTTAACCTTAGCCTCTTATTTTGTATAAAAGCAAAAAAGGTGCTCACAAGACGACCACTCACGTGTTTTTAAAAAAATATCCTCTCACTAATTTATTTTTATTTCTAGTACATTAAATAAAAGAAGATTTACTGGTAAAGAAAAAGGAAGCAATATAAAAATACAAAAATTATGTTACGTAACAAATTTATATACTGCACCCATTGGTTTAACCGTTGTTGCCTTCAAGCGCAAAGCTTTGAACTTTACCTCATAAACCCAACTCTCAAGTATTGCGTCCGCAACACTCTGAACTGAAGTAAAATATTAGAGTATTATTTATAAGTAACTCATAATTCTTTTGCAGAAAGTACATGTTCAATAAAATAATTTTCTTATAAAATAGAAGGTACACAGTTGCGTTTAAAAATATAATGTGAACAGAAGCTTTTCTTTTTGTACAAAATTTCCAACAGAAAAACGTGTAAAAGGATAAAGAGAAAAGTTGCTTAGTTTATTTTTGGTAATAAAAATGTTATTATTTTAAAAATAAGAACTAACTTTCGATGTCATTTTCTGAAAGAGTTCACTCGATCGCGTCATTATGTCATAAGCTAAAATTTTCAAAACGTGTTTCTCAGACTGAAAATGCTTCCTCTTCCCTTTGTGGGAGCCGCCAATACATGATCGAATTTTCACCATGGTTAGAGGCAAATAAATATTTTTATCAAATGCACCCGAGGTCGCTCTTAAAGTAATACACGTAATACATACGTCGCAAGAAATACATATTTATTTAGCGCCTCCTAGCGGAACGATAGTAACCTGAAACTAAATAAGAACCAGTCAACATGAGAATGATAGGTATGTTCAGCAAATTTTATCTCAATTATTTAAGCCGTTCAAGAGTTATTATGAGTAAAATTATAATAACAAATGAACAGACAGACGTAAAGAGAGACCAATTTTCAAAAACATACTAATCGTTTTCAAATTGATACCTCCACGTTTAGGTCTGTTTCGGTTTTGTTAATTATTTTTACGTTTGCAGCTGTGACGTCATTTCCGTTCTTGATTGTCACGCCTCATTTACAGCGATTTTGACATCCCCCTATTCAAATTTATACCAGTAGCTTCAAGCGTAATTTTGAATTTTTAAATTGGTGCTCCTACAATTTAAATTTCCCACCTATTTTTAAGCGTCTTCAAAAATTTTTAAATTGACACACCCCATTACCGCCCATTTTAAATTTCGCGCCATTTTTATTAGCTGTGACGTCACATTCGGTCTAGAACCTCTATAGTATTACTATTAAATTTGCAAAAGGAGCGATTGCCTATGCATTATTCTGTACACCATGTACAATTAAACCCAAAAAACTCGAGTTAAGTGCAAAATTCAGTTTAAATAGACGAGGGAAGCTTTAAAAATTTGTAATTAACAAAGTACGGCTCTGATCGAAAAATTACTTTAACAAAAATTACAAAGAATTTTATAGTCTTTACGATGGTATACAAAAAATCCAAAAATATTTCAGTAATTTTTCATTAAATCCCAAACAACTCTAGTTAAATGCAAGATTCAGTTTAAATAGACAAGGGAAGTTTTAAAAATTTTAAATTAACAAAGTACGGCCCTGATCGAAAAATTACATTAACAAAAATTACAAAGAATTTTATGGTCTCTACGATGGTACACAAAAAATCCAAAAATATTTAAGTAATTTTTCTATAAACCTCAAAAAACTCGAGTTAAGTGCAAATTTCAGTTTAAATAAACAAGGGAAGTTTTAAAAATTTGTAATTAACAATGTACGGCCCTGATCGAAATATTATATCATAAAATATTGTAGATAATTTTATGGTCTTTACAATGGTATACAATAACACCAAGAATATTACAGTAATTTTCCAATAAATCTAAAAAAACTCGAGTTAAGTGCAAAATTCAGTTTAAATAGACAAGGTCAGCTTTAAAAATTTGTAATTAATAAAGTATGGCCCTGATAGAAAAATTACATAAACAGAAATTGTAGATAATTTTATGGTCTTTACGATGGTATACAATAACACTAAGAATATTTCAGTAATTTTTCAATAAATCCCAAAAATCTCGAGTTAAGTGCAAAATTCAGTTTAAATAGACAAGGTCTGTTTTAAAAATTTGTAATTAACAAAGTATGACCTTGATCGAAAAATTACTCAAACAGAAATTGTAGATAATTTTATGGTCTTTACGATGGTATACAATAACACTAACAATTTTTCAGTAAATCCCAAAAAACTCGAGTTAAGTGCAAAATTTAGTTTAAATAGACAAGGGAAGTTTCAAAAATTTGTAATTTTCTTTAATTTGTAAAATAACCAAAGAAATGAACCTTTTAAAACCACTCTCTCATTTGAAGGGAGTGGCAAACCACCGAGGATAGTATACATAGGGTATAAGATAAGAGCAACATAATACCTACAAGTGTTTGACCTTGAAGCTTATATTTTCATATCCTTTTTTTTTATCTATTAAGCGTACGGCATCAGGTACTGTAATTATTGGCCAGTAAGCTCTTTTGAGTTTTCCTATTTTGTTTCATTAATCTTCAGCATCTCGAGATAAAGCATCTTTTATCGGTAGTAACCAGAGAAATAGGACAAAGCAAAAGTGAATACTGGCTCATATTCCCGATACATTAAAAGAACGTCATAAAAATCTGACAAGACCACTAAGGGATAAAACTGTTTGCGAAAGCACTCGATAAAATTTGAGCACTAAAAGCATTGCATTTTGAGCATTATAACACCACTTTGAGTTCAAAATTTACACCTTGAAGGTAAATTGACACAAGCGAAGCGTTTATAAAACTTGTTGCATTTCAACTTGAAATAAATTTACGTTTTTCTTCCCAACAAAAAAACATCAACACGGTCCTGATTCTACTATCCTTTTTGGTTTCATTTTACGACTCATCCTAATTAAAATCACTCCAAAAGCGCTTTTTTTTATTTGCCATTTTAGTTCGTTTAAAAACCACCAGAACTAAAGCTATTCCTTTAAAAATCCCTTAAAGCTCACAATAAAGTTTGGTACTAAAACCATTTGACGCTTCAACATTTAAAGCAATAAAATTCACGATTACAACATACACACGTCATCATTATGTTAGAAATTGAAAATTTCGTTGTAGTTGTACTTAAAGTTTGATGCACCAAAGTGTAAAGCACGAGTTTTAACTTTACGATTAACTGCAACGTCAAATTCAATATTTAAACTTAACTAAAATAATAAATTTCTTGTAAATGCATTGAAAGTTGCACGATGTTAAAATTGCATTTTGTTTCGTGCAAAATACAATTTTGAGGTTGTTGAGAAATAAAATCAAAAAACATTATAACGGATGCGTCCTCAAAAGTCTTAAAACTATTAATATTGTCTGTCTATCTGTCTATTTGTACATCGGTTCGTACGTTTTTTCTTTCTGCCTGTCTGTGAGTCCACCCGTTCGTCTGTATCTGTAGTAATACTAAGTGGTTTTTAGACATCCGGTCTGGTGGGAAAATGAAATTGTAATTTAAATTGTAACGATCCATTTTTCTACACGTGGCAGAATGTTACAAATTCTTAAGATTCTGCTTCTGCTACCGGAAAAGTTAACTCTGTTTTCACGCCCAGGATTTTTAGATAAAAATAGCTTGTACGTAATCCACCAGCAACTATCAGATCCTCCGTTTTATCTGAAGGGCAATAGTAGTAAATTTTTATCCGGCGTTTAAGACAACTTAGGTCAGTGTAAACGGACCGAGATCACCCGTTTCAGTTTCATTGTCCGGGATAAATTAATATTATTTATTTTAATTTATTTTAGACCCTGCAGGCCTATATTTTAAAATCATTTAATATTATTTATAATTCACGTACCCCCCTCCCCCTTCCGAAACTCACTACATGCCTCTTGTAAACCCGCATCTCTCACCATCTCCATAATCGCATAAAAAGCATTTATGTAAGAGTTTGTTCATAATCGCAAAAATATGAGTACGAAGGGTACGGAGTAAGATGTACGTCCCCCCCTTCCCTAGTATCAAGCTGTGTTCTGATTGATGCTAATAACTTGGTGGTGGAGAATGAATAAATATTCGACGTGCATTAATTTTAGAAGAGTCAATGACCGTCCGTGTTCATCCACTGTGCAGAGTTGCCTCATTGTGTTCAGTGGGATCCTCTTGTGCTGCGGGTAGTTGATGGTCTGTCGTCCCAGCACCAGCGGCTATCACAAACTACAGTTGTAGGGTTTAAGCTGATCGTGTCTACCCCAGTACATCCGTCATGTTGGTCAGGTAGTCGGGTAACCAAAAGTCCTCTCTTAACGGTAAGGCTTTTTGGCTAATCGTTAACATTTCGCCTGTTGGTAAGACCTCTAGGGCCAACTACGTGTCTTTTGGACAGTCGGGCTTTTGGTTAAACACTTCCCTCCAGTTGGTCAAACCTTCGGGGAAGGCACATAACTACGGGAGGGCCAGGGTGGACTCAGGCCCACCTAAAATTTTGCTGGCCCATCCTGAATAATGACGATAATACAGAGTAACCTGAATTCCACACAAAATATTTCATCTGTAAAAACTTTTATGGGCCTCATATTATGTATATGCATGCAAAACAATTTGTAGCCAGCAAGTGCCCACCTGATTTTAGGAAGCTAGTTACGTGCCTGCTTCTGGCTAACCACATCAGGTCACCCGTTGCGGTCAGGCTTTAGGACTAATCGCCTCCCTCCTGCTTATCAGGCGTTTGGGCTAACCGCTCGTTTCTTTTAAGTTGCATGATCTAGTTCTCTGTGAGTCGCCAGTCCTTTGCATTGTACAAGGGACGACCGTCATCCAGAAGGACGCTATTTATTTATTTTTATTAACATAACCTTTCATTTTGTTCTTAATGAATATTTTTATTTTGTTTGAAAGTGTTGGTTGTTGTTGGTTCGTCACTCCGAAGCCTCCCGTCTTAGACTTGAGCAACGTCGAAGGCTTAATGTACACACGATCATAAGATCAGTGTAACAAAATTTACTACCTTTTTTTATCTTGCCCAAAGACCTCTCAATTTTAGTTTTGAACATGGGCGCCCATCGAGGAGCTCAGAAGCTCCGTTTGAAAGTTTTAAGACCCTTTCTTTCTTTATTATAGTTAAATGTAGAGCCCTAGTTCTCCCAGCTGTGACGTTAATTAAGTTCTAGATTGTCAAGCCTCAAATTCCCCTATTTAAATTTCTATTTCTCACCTATTTTTAAGGGCCATCTTAAATTTTTAAATTTACACGCCCCATTACCGCCAATTTCTGAATTTCGCTCTATTTTTAACAGCTGTGGCGTCACAGCCGGTCTAGAAACAACCTAGTATTATTACTTCCGCTATATTCCAGTAGATTTTCCGTCTTCTTTCTCTTCATCTGTATGTTCATCTATCTCTTCATATTTTGATAATAAATTTTCTTTTAAAAATTTTCCATTCTATTATAAGTAATTTTGGTATAATTTAAATTGTGCTTTTGCATTAAAAATTAAATTTTTATTTGTAAAAATTACCTTAACGATTTTGTAATAAAATAAGACGTTTTGCAGTTTTCCAACGTTCGACTTTGCTTGTTTAACGTTTGCAGGATGCTTTCACTTGTCCATTCCAAAAACTCTAATTCAATTTGTTTGTTCGGTGCGCCAGATGGATTGGAAAGACAACATTGTCCGACTACGGGTAGATTCTTTGATCTTGATGTTTTCTAATGCACCCCATGTTCTTATACGTAAGGCGGGAAATTTAATTTACAATACCCTCAAGAGAGTTAAACTTTTCCATAGCTTTCTTTTTCTTTCTCTCTCTCTCTCCACCTCTTTTTTACTATTACAACAAATAAGTTAAACTAGCGAGTTTTATTTTAAACAAATGTTTGACGTTTTCATCGTCCTTTATCTCTCCTTTATGCCTTTAAATCCCGATCTTTGTAAATATTTGAATATGAATGCAAATTTTGTGTGACTTGTGAATTTCAATTGGTATGAGTTTGTATGTTTTATCTTTTATACATAGATACTAAGGGAAGTTTATTAATATTTCCTTGTGTAAAATGAGTCTCTTTAATAACGGCCCACGTCTGCAATGCGCAACGCAGCGTAATCAAGAGAAGTGATTTATTCATCAGCAATTCCACTTTCGAACTGCTCGATTTCCCTCGTTATAGTGAGTCCCAAAACTCTCTCTCTCTTGTTTTACTCCACAGTTAAAACCCTCAACTTAACAAGTAGTTCTAAATCTTTCATAACCACACCAAAATCTAGTTAATAAAACAATGTAGTAATTAACTTCCTTAAAGGGACGGAAAAAGAGTCGTCGAGTTACGAAAAACTTGAAGAAAATTTTAATAAATTGCAAAAAGTTAAAAAAAATTAAAGCAAATGCTTATCAATAGTTTCTAATTAGTAGTAGACTAAATTTCATTTGCTTAATTTCCCACGTTTCTTATAAATAATTCATAAAATAATTTATTATAAAAAGAAAATTTACTTTTATCTTCGTTTGACTAAAGAATTTCCTCTAGAAAGTTTTAATTGGCATGATATTCGAGGAGTTTATAAATGGTTTTTTATTATTATTTTTGTATTTTAAGAAATTATATAAAATGACATCTTTCTTTTTTAATGTATAAAGCGTGGTGATCGGAAATCTCAGTCATAGGAATTTAACAAGTAAAAGTGGTCCTGCTTCGCAATTAATTTTAGAAAAAAAGTCTATGCTCTAAAAAGTTTTAGAGCATAAAATTCTGATCTAAAAACTACATTAACAGAAATTGTAGATAATTTTATAGTCTTTACGTTGGTTTACAATAACACAAACAATGTTACAGTAATTTTCCAATAAATCCCAAAAAACTCGAGTTCAGTGCAAAATTCAGTTTAAATAGACAAGCAAAGTTTTAAAAATTTGTGATTAACAAAGTACGGCCCTGATCGAAAAATTACATTAACAGAAATTGTAGATAATTTTATGGTCTTAACGATGGTATACAATAACACCAAGAATAGTACAGTAATTTTCCAATAAATCCCAAGAAACACGAGTTAAGTGCAAAATTCAGTTTAAATAGACAAGGTCAGTTTTAAAAATTTGTGATTAACAAAGTACGGCCCTGATCGAAAAATTACATTAACAGAAATTGTAGATAATTTTATGATCTTAACGATGGTATACAATAACATCAAGAATATTACAGTATTTTTCTAATAAATCCAAAAAACTCGAGTTCAGTGCAAAATTCAGTTTAAATAGACAAGCAAAGTTTTCAAAATTTGTGATTAACAAAGTACGGCCCTGATCGAAAAATTACATTAACAGAAATTGTAGATAATTTTATGGTCTTAACGATGGTATACAATAACACCAAGAATATTGCAGTAATTTTCCAATAAATCCCAAAAAACTCGAGTTCAGTGCAAAATTCAGTTTAAATAGACAAGCAAAGTTTTCAAAATTTGTGATTAACAAAGTACGGCCCTGATCGAAAAATTACATTAACAGAAATTGTAGATAATTTTATGGTCTTAACGATGGTATACAATAACACCAAGAATAGTACAGTAATTTTCCAATAAATCCCAAGACACACGAGTTAAGTGCAAAATTCAGTTTAAATAGACAAGGTGAGTTTTAAAAATTTGTGATTAACAAAATACGGCCCTGATCGAAAAATTACATTAACAGAAATTGTAGATAATTTTATGATCTTAACGATGGTATACAATAACATCAAGAATATTACAGTAATTTTCTAATAAATCCAAAAAACTCGAGTTCAGTGCAAAATTCAGTTTAAATAGACAAGCAAAGTTTTCAAAATTTGTTATTAACAAAGTACGGCCCTGATCGAAAAATTACATTAACAGAAATTGTAGATAATTTTATGGTCTTAACGATGGTATACAATAACACCAAGAATATTGCAGTAATTTTCCAATAAATCCCAAAAAACTCGAGTTCAGTGCAAAATTCAGTTTAAATAGACAAGCAAAGTTTTCAAAATTTGTGATTAACAAAGTACGGTCCTGATCGAAAAATTACATAAACAGAAATTGTAGATAATTTTATGGTCTTAACGATGGTATACAATAACACCAAGAATATTACAGTAATTTTCTAATAAATCCTAAAAAACTCGAGTTAAGTGCAAAATTCAGTATAAATAGACAAGCAAAGCTTTAAAAATTTGTGATTAACTAAGTACGGCCCTGATCGAAAAATTACCTTAACAGAAATTGTAGATAATTTTATGGTCTTAACGATGGTATACAATAACACCACGAATATTACAGTAATTTTCCAATAAATCTTAAAAAACTCGAGTTAAGTGCAAAATTCAGTATAAATAGACAAGCAAAGTTTTAAAAATTTGTGATTAACAAAGTACGGCCCTGATCGAAAAATTACCTTAACAGAAATTGTAGATAATTTTATGGTCTTAACGATGGTATACAATAACACCAAGAATATTACCGTGATTTTCTAATAAATCCTAAAAAACTCGAGTTAAGTGCAAAATTCAGTATAAATAAACAAAGTTTAAAAAATTTGTGATTAACAAAGTACGGCCCTGATCGAAAAATTACCTTAATAGAAATTGTAGATATTTTTATGGTCTTAACGATGGTATACAATAACACCAAGAACATTGCAGTAATTTTCCAATAAATCCCAAAAAACTCGAGTCAAGTGCAAAATTCAGTTTAAATAGACAAGCAAAGTTTTCAAAATTTGTGATTAACAAAGTACGGCCCTGATCGAAAAATTACATTAACAGAAATTGTAGATAATTTTATGGTCTTAACGATGGTATACAATAACACCAAAAATATTGCAGTAATTTTCCAATAAATCCCAAAAAACTCGAGTTAAGTGCAAAATTCAGTTTAAATAGACAAGCAAAGTTTTAAAAATTTGTGATTAACAAAGTACGGCCCTGATCGAAAAATTACCTTAACAGAAATTGTAGATAATTTTATGGTCTTAACGATGGTATACAATAAATCTAAGAATATTTCTGCAATTTTCCAATGAAACCCAAGAAAACTCGAGTCAAGTGCAAAATTAAGTTTAAATAGACAAAAGAAGTTTTTAAAATTTGTCCACGAGACAAATGAAGAGGGGTTTTTTGTCTCCTGGGACCAACATAGGGGACGACAAAAATTTAAGTTTTTGATGTCAATCCTAATATTATTTTTAAAACGCTCAACAAGCCTGACAAGACATAAATCGGTATTTAAAAATAAAAATTACGGGTGGCTAGAGCTAAAGAGTTGACAATCAAAAGTTGAGTACATCACGAAAAAAGGCTTAATGTCTTTTTAAAAACAAAGCTGTAAAGAAATATAAATGTAATTTAAAACTTTTGGACAACTCTCTACAATTTGAGAGAAATGCGATTAATCACACAAATTTAAATCACTTCAATATTTTGTACTTGTTTTTATTGAAAAATAATTTATTAGAGATTTTTGTAATCAATCATTCTTTAATAGATTTATAAGATTAAAAACTTTTGTTTTTAATATTTTTTTAAATCTCTCCTTAAATGGAAAATTTAAGCTCACCTTATAATTATTTTTAAAGGAGCAGAAGAAGCTTACGATACTACTAAAAGTTAATTTTCTTTTTTAATTTAAGGAAGGTTTTTTAAAGTTTTCGTGCGGGTAGAACGGGTTACGTGTGATAGTAATTGGAAATATTGAACCTTCATTAAATTATGTATCACATAAATCAATAGAAAATTGTAATTTTAAACCAATAAAGTTATTAGCAAATCAAAAGCTTTATAGTTTACTCCAATTTGGTTTAAAAGTAACATTTTATGTTACTTTTAAGTTTTGGGTCTATCAAAAAGAAATTATTGGCAAATTCCGCCTAAATTATTTTTTTTGAGATAAGCGTTTTTCAGTTATAATAATATAACAAGACCTCATTTTTCAATCGATAAAAAATTGACATTTGCACAAAAGTGCCAAAATGCATGTACATTTATTGAGACCTTTTTGAGCATTATTAATCTGAAAAAAGTTCGAGCGCGCAGCGCGCGGGCTTTTTTCTTGCATTGATAATGCTCAAAAAGGTCGAAATAAATTACCTTAGGCATTTTGGCACTTGAGTGCAAATGTAAATTTTTTATCGATTGAAAAATGACGTCGAATTAGATTCTATAAGACAATTTTTTTTAAAAAGGTAACGTGATTATCTACAAAAAAAAATTGTCATAAATATTTTTTTATTGCTTTAGAAAATATTATGCAGTGAAAGAGCCACAAGATTTTAACAAAAATAAGATAACGATCTACAGGGTAATTTTAGGTTATGTTATGTTACGTTACGTTACGTTACGTTACGTTACGTTACGTTACGTTACGTTACGTTACGATACGTTACGTTACGTTACGTTACGTTACGTTACGTTACGTTACGTTACGTTACGTTACGTTACGTTACGTTACGTTACGTTACGTTACGTTACGTTACGTTACGTTACGTTACGTTACGTTATGTTATTTTGAGAAAAGATCATAAATCTTTCTGAAAAAGATTTTTTTAAACAAGATAATAATTTTATCTGACACATTAGAAGTAAAACCAGTGTTAATTATTTTATATGTGGTAGTGAATCAAATGTATCTTGAAACTGAATCTGCAATCTCAATAATTTACAACAATTCTGCACATGTTATCAACGTTATTAGTTATAAAGTAAAATGTTTTGTTTTGTTTGTTACATTAACAACATTGGTTATTGTTTAATTAAAATCAATAACACGTACGTGTTAGAGTTGACACCCAGCTGCCTTACTTGTACTTATCAAATGTTGACATTTATGAGGGCTTTTCCATTAGGTGCAATTAATAATATGCAATCATAATTGCTCGAGATACAATATTACACTATTGTTACGGCAGCGTGATAATGCAAATTCCAAGTTTACTTGTCAAAGACAAATTTATTTTAGTATAAGTAAATAATTTGAAGCGACAAGACTTTGTTCGATATAGATGCAAATATATGGATTTAATTTAAAGCATGTAGAGAGCAACTGAAATTTATTAAGAAACTGCAAAGCTTCCCTAGAAGGTAATCTAGTCGAATCGATTTTTTTTCGTACTGATGTAAGTGATATGAGTTGGGGAATGGAATTTCAATTTATTAAATTTAGTTTTTTAATTAAAACCCACAGGCAGTTGATCTTCGTTTTACTTTATTCTCCATCTTAGTTTTTACTCTTTTTCACTATTTTGTTCTCCATTTTCTGTTATCAATTTTCCAATTGTTTTACAAGAAGTTTTCTATTTGCTTATAACATCTCCATGTTATAATTACTAACCTAACTGTAATACTAACACAAATTTAATAACCTGAAAAGACGCAGAAGGGACAGCTCAAGATCAGCAGCTCACCGTTCCATAGTTCTCCCCCTTAGATTAAAATAGACCTAAGGGATAGATCAATAATCCTGAGGACTACAACAGCAAAGGCACCTCCCAGGTCACTAATGCTCTGTTTCAAATCCGAACAGTCCTAAGAACAAGATCAATAGTCCTAGAAAGACACGTTCAGGATGAAGTAGCTCACCGTTCGATAGTTCTCTCCCTTGGAATAAAATCGTCATAAGGAAGAGATTAATAGTTCTGAAGAATTTCATGGCTAGGCACCTTCAAGATCATTAATCTTCTGTTTTGAATCCTAATGGTCCTAGGAGAATATCAATAGTCCTAGAAAAACACGGACGGGACGAAATTGTCCACTATTCGATAGTTTTCTCCCGCATATTAAAATAGTCCTAAGAAAGAGATCAGTAGCCCTGAAGACTACAATGGCAAAAGTACCACTCAGGTCACTAATCCTCTCCCTTAAATTTAAACAGTCCTAAGAGAAAGATGGACGAAGTAGCTCATTGTTCCATTGTTCTCTCCCTTAGATTAAAATAGACCTAAGGGAAAGATCAATAATCCTGATGACTACAACAGCAAAGGCACCTCCCAGGTCACTAATGCTCTGTTTCAAATCCGAACAGTCCTAAGAGCAAGATCAATAGTCCTAGAAAGACACGTTCAGAATGAAGTAGCTCGCCGTTCGATAGTTCTCTCCCTTAGAATAAAATCGTCCTAAGGAATAAATTAATAGTTCTGAAGAATTTAATAGCTAAGCACCTTTCAGATCACTAATCTTCTGTTTTACATCCTAACGGTCCTAAGACAAGATTAATAGTCCTAGAAAAACACGGACGGGACGAGGTAGTCCACTATTCGATAGTTTTCTCCCATATATTAAAATAGTCCTAAAAAAGAGAACAGTAGCCCTTAAGACTAAAATGGCAAAAGTACCACTCAGGTCACTAATCCTCTCCTTTAAATTTAAACGGTCCTAAGAGAAAGATCAGTAGTCCTAGAAAGATACAGACTGAACGGAGTAGCTCATTGTTCCATAGTTCTCTCCCTTAGATTAAAATAGACCTAAGGGAGAGATCAATAATCTTGAGGACTACAACGGCAAAGGCACCTCCCAGGTCACTAATGCTTTGCTTCAAATCCGATCAGTCCTAAGAGAAAGATCAATAGTCCTAGAAAGGCATGTTCAGAATGAAGTAGCTCACCGTTCGATGTTCTCTCCCTTGGAATAAAATCGTCATAAGGAAGAGATTAATAGTTCTGAAGAATTTTATGGCTAGGCACCTTCGAAATCACCAATCTTCTGTTTTAAATCCTAATGGTCCTAGGAGAAGATCAATAGTCCTAGAAAAACACGGACGGGACGAAGTTGTCCACTATTCGATAGTTTTCTCACACGTATTAAAATAGTCCTAAGAAAGAGATCAGTAGCCCTGAAGACTACAATGGCAAAAGTACCACTCAGGTCACTAATCCTCTCCTTTAAATTTAAACGGTCCTAAGAGAAAGGACAATAGTCCTAGAAAGATACAGACTGGACGGAGTAGCTCATTTTTCCATAGTTCTCTCCCTTAGATTAAAATAGACCTAAGGGAGAGATCAATAATCCTGAGGACTACAACAGTAAAGGCACCTCTCAGGTCACTAATGCTCTGGTTCAAATCCGAACAGTCCTAAGAGCAAGATCAATAGTCCTAGAAAGACACGTTCAGAATGAAGTAGCTCACCGTTCGATAGTTCTCTCCCTTAGAATAAAATCGTCATAGGGAAGAAATTAATAGTTCTGAAGAATTTCATGGCTAGGCACCGTCAAGATCACTAATCTTCTGTTTTAAATCCTAATGGTCCTTGAAGAAGATCAATAGTCCTAGAAAAACACGGACGGGACGAAGTAGTCCACTATTCGATAGTTTTCTCCCATATATTAAAATAGTCCTAAGAAAGAGAGCAGTAGCCCTTAAGACTACAATGGCAAAAGTACCACTCAGGTCACTAATCCTCTCCTTTAAATTTAAACGGTCCGAAGAGAAAGAACAATAGTCCTAGAAAGATACAGACTGGACGGAGTAGCTTATTGTTCCATAGTTCTCTCCCTTAGAATAAAATCGACCTAAAGAACAAATTAATATTTTTGAAGAATTTCATGGTTAGGCACTTCCCAGATCACTAATCTTCTCCTTTAGTCCTAGAAAGAAGACACAGGCGGGACGAAGTAGTTCTGTGTTCGATAGTTCCCTCCTAAAGATTTAAATAGTCCAATTGAAGAGATCAGTAGTCCTGAAGACTACAATGGGAAAAGCACCACTCAGATCACTCATTCTCCTAAGAGAAAGATCGATAGTCCTAGAAAGGCAGAAGAGAGCTTCTCCTACCAGATCACTACTCCTCTCTCTTAGATCAATATGGTTCTAAAGAAAAGATCAATAGTCCTGAAGGGACAGTTAGCTTCTTCCATTAGATCGCTACCCCTCTCCCTTTAATCAAAATGGTCCTAATGGCCCTTTTTCGCCTCGACGCGCTGAGTTTTGTATAACTTAAAAATGTTAATTAATAATTGCACAAAATATCATAAAATTCGATATGGCCTGTTTTGGTCTCTGACAGCAGAGACGACAGGAAATATTCGGAAGTCACACGGGCTCGACGCTACTGAGCCCTCATCCAGTTAAGACCGATACCGTTAGAGATGTTGGTTTGGTTTAGCTAAAAACACAACAGGACTAGCACAATAGGCTTTTGAGGCCTGAAAGGGTTGACTCAAATCGAAAACAAAATTAATTTAATATTTTCTAAATTCTATTCTATTGATGGTATTTTTTGTAACTTCAAATAAAATTCAATTTGGGCTAAGAAAAAGTAGCTGATGTGAAAAAAATTTACATTTTGCATGTTTATCGCAATTTTATTAGAAAATGAACTAAAAATTTTTTAATATAAACTTTTAAAGTGTACCTTCATATATATTTTCTTTATAAATATTATAAAGAAGTATTTTTCCGAAAGGAAGATGTTCTTTTTTGGTACGTTTATTACAATCGTTTTAGGTACTTTAATATCGTTCAATAAAGCAATATGAAGGGTATATGTAATAGTTCATTTATTGGCAACATATCATCAATATATAGAAAAGTTTCGAGTGGAAATAGAGACGCAATTTGTAAAAGATGAAATAAATTGAGTCAAAAAATCCAAAATCACGATATTATCTAAAATTCATATCTCAATCCGCAATACTTTCAATATATTTTACTGGGAAACTGGCAATCGAATCTATGACAATATGGCATTGGAGTAATAATAATAAATATTTCCTATCTACTGTGCCAGAGCGGTCGTTTGTGAAATTATCATCCGCCAGCATTCGCCATTTCAAACTCCTGGTGGTGTGCCAAAATGAGAAAATATAAGCTTAGATAGAGACGGAAAGATTAAATTAGTATTTAAAACTGGAAACAAGGGAATAAAGGCTTAACTCTTTATTCAAACAATGATGTATATTCTGCCAACAAAAGTATACTCGAAAAACTCATAACGGCACATAATTATATTTTTTTTGTTTTAGGTATTTACTGGGTATTTGTAGAAAGCTTCTGCGAACACGACAATCTATATACCGAGGATTTATAAACCTAACACCTTGTTAAAAATTTACAATTTCACATTTTTTCTTTTTTTGTACGTGTACACCTTCGAGTGACTATACCGGGTGTCACAAGGGGCTGCTACTCTTTTCTACTTTCCTTATTAAGCGACTTATCAAAATTACATTTACTGTGGGATATATTTAGGCAAATTGAAATTTTTAAACTTATTTACTGACTTAACCTTCGCAATACCGGGCTAATAAAGAAACGTCGAATACCAATAGGGGTCCAAACGGACCCCAGCTATTTTCTGCTCAAGCCTATTATTATTCGGTAATATTGTGGTCGATTCTCTTTTCTTGGAGCTTTAGGAAGAATTTAAGCCTAAAAATGTTAGAGATCTAACCTAAAGTCCCAACCTGAAGAATACGGGTGTCTACAGGACGAGATGTTAGATTGTCAGACCACAAAGTCAAGGTAGAAGCTTATGCAAAATGAAACCAAGACCATAGATAAGCAAAGTCAACCCTTTAACCGCCAACCTGCAGGACCATCAGGGAATCGATCTTTCTCAACTCTAACTCTAATGTTAAGGATCTAACCTAAAATCCCAACCTGAAGAATACGGGTGTCTACAGGACGAGATGTTAGATTGTCAGACCACAACGTCAAGGTAGAAGCTTATGGAAAATGAAACCAAGACCATAGATAAGCAAAGTCAACCCTTTAACCGCCAACCTGCAGGACCATCAGGGAATCGATCTTTCTCAACTCTAACTCTAATGTTAAGGATCTAACCTAAAGTCCAAACCTGAAGAATATGAGTGTCTACAGGACGAAATGTTAGATTGTCAGACCACAAGGTTAAAGTAGAAGCTTATGCAAAATGAAACCATAGAGACTCATTAGTCTGAAATGGCTAAGGGCAGAACGTGATATGAGAATAAGTTACTCATGGTTTTTCAGGTTAATTCAAATCGCCCTAATCAATTTTTATCTGAGTTTAAACGTAGGTAATTGAAAATTTTTATCTCCTAAGAGGTTGTTATAAACTAAATGTTATCAAACCGGTGTTAACCGATTTGTTTCGATGTCAGGAACAATATTCAATCGTAATAGTGCCCCTATAAAATTTAGTTTTTGAGAAAAAGCGAAGAAACCGGAAAAACCGTGATTTTCACACTTTTACCCAATTTTAAGGGTGTAATCAAGCCCTTCACGTGGGCTCGCTATTTGTTTTGTACTTAGCGCCAAATAATCTATAAAAACGATCTCTAAGGGGTCCGTTTTGACCCCACTCGATATTACAAGGGTTAAACGCTCATAACGTGGCATTTTTTATCCAACCTCCTGTGTCACCCTGTATAAGAAGACAGAAACACATTTCAACACAACAATTCCTTTTCGTATCGCTTATTTCTAAACTAAACTTACAAGGAGCACTTTTTTATTATTTTAAGTACATCGTTATATTATACTCAAGAGCCCTTTAATCCAATAAAACTTTATATTATATTATTTTGTCAATTTTAGTCAAACTAAATTTTGCACTGAATAGTTTGATATTAAACAAACTTTGTCTCTGTTATATTATATAAGTAGCAGCTGTGAGGCCGCAAGTGCAATTTACAACGCTGAACTTTTATGAAGCAAAAATGTCTCCTCCACCACCGCAGCCGCCACCTCGTCCTCCTCTTCTGTTCATCTCTTCTTCACCAACCACTCGGTTACAGCTTTTAGATTATATTTGTTCCACCTAAACTTTTTCATTTAAAATACGTCATTAAGTTTTAAACAAAATTAATTAAAAATTAATTTTTTTCAACCCCTTTTAGTACCAAAAAAAATTTACAAAAAACAAAATGCTAATTGATAATTTCATCAACAAAAAAATTAAACTTTCTAGTTGGTAAATAATTAATTGATTTTACGTTTGACGAAAACAAGTCGAAACAGTTAATTTGTGATTTAGAAAGAATAAAAATAAACAAAATCTCATTTTCTAAAAGGCAATAGGATATGTTTACAAAAGAAACACCTTTGTGAGAAAAGAAGAAAAACATTCTTATTTTTGTATTAAAAGGTCACCTTTAAGTAAATGTACAGATTTTTTTTCTCTTCCTCGGATTGAATTGACGTGTGTTGTGTGTGAAAAAAAGGTACATTTTAGATTATCTATAAGAAGAAAAAATGTTATGTGTTGGGATTACATGAAGTAAAATATAACTCATAAGCGACTTATCCAACAATAATTCCTTAATGGATGACTGTGAGCATAATGTAATACTAAAAAGTTGCAATTTCGTAAAATGGCTTATAAAATAAATAAAAACCTTCCTACCAGCTCAATATGAGAAAAATATGGTAATTTGGATTTATTTTACTCGTATCTCTAAATGTTGGAAGAAGTTCAACTTTTTATTAATCCAACGAATAATTAATCATTTTAAATAGTACAATGCGAATTATCTCAAAAAATGCTCGTATTCTAGCTGTTAAGTTTCCCAGTAAGGAGATGCATGATTTACACTTATCACACTAGGGGTAGTGACGTTGAGCTAGACGTCCTAAAACGTCTCTAAATCCAGTATAGAAAAAGTTCTTCCCTATTACCAGCATTGTGGATACATTCTGTGACTGGGCTTGGCCTAGTCCAAAAAATTCAAACAGATAAAAGCACACACTATTTCTATCGACTACTTCGCTTCGGAGTTCGGCATTGCGTCGTATTCATTCAACATGAAGACTCTGTATTCATCAGCCATTCGAGAACCATCAACTGTTCTTTCTAGATTCGGTTTGATTCAACATTTCATCGATTCTGAATAGAGCTGAAACACACCAAATCGCCCTTAACAGGGCTTCGCCTCATCGGCTACCAGCGTGACCTAAACCACAGGCACGTCGTCATTCGTTTGTACCTGTCAGGTATAAATAATCAAACTTCTACACATAAATCAAACGTTTGCCTGTCCTAGTGCATTTAATTAAAACTAATAAACTGGAGGCGTCACATAAAACGCCAAAGTGGTGACCCCGACGTGATGATCACACGGACGAGCGCTTAAGCCATCAGCGAAGTTGAAAAAATTGTGTTCGAATACAGTGACGTTACCACTGAACGTATTAAATTCGATATCGTTATTTCACCACCCGACATCCCGTAAAACGCTCTTAAAAAGGTTAACTGCAGCCTAAGAGCAGACAATGCATCGTCTTCGCCCACTTCATGGGCCGAGCGTCTCCCACGAAAAGCGAAAATGTCTCATAATTGGCATACTATTTGCCTATGGGGAAGCCACTACGTCCACGATAGACACACAGTCCTGTGTGTCTATCCTTCGTCAGTCCTTCGTAAACCTAATATGAGAATTGAGATACAAAATCGAAGCCTTGAAGCAGCATCTACGCCAGTCATCGAAAGTGCTTGTGTGTTGCTTTAATTCAAGCTTTCTCTCCACGATCAAAAGTTCTCTTTCATGTTCAGAGAGTAACATATAATTTCAATCGAAACGACACCTTTATAGCCTTTGTAGCCAGAAGCTACAAAAACTATATGAAAGACCATTCAGTGTTGCTAGCAACTCTAGCAGAAGATTTCGACGTGGAAGTAAACGGTTCAGTTACAACTCAAGGCATTCGCTCTGAATGAATGGTTTATTTTTCTCATATTCTTCGTGACTTTCGCGAAGTCCATAATAACGGTGAAACCAGTCAAACCAAGTTCAAAAAGTTGCAAGGGTTCAACTCGACCTACGCGCAACACATAAAGTTGATGCCTGAATGGTAAGCCTGTTCATGACTTTATTCAACAGATCCTGGTTCACGTGCAAGCACTGTATTTTCAGCCAGGCATCTATTTGTTGAAACATGGAGATTGAAGAAATGTTACGTTCCATTTAGCACCTCTCAACTTTCTCTCAAAGAGCGCTCTTATTATTATTTTCTTCCAGGTGTTCAGCAGTCGTTATTTCCTTCTCCTCTATACATAATAGCGTTCGTTGGTGTGGGTGACCGTGCTAGCTCATATAATAGATTGTCCTAATAGCGTCAGTAGAGTAGTGGTTAAATACTCGTAACCGAAAGGCTGTGGGATCGCTTCTCCAGTTCAATTTTCGAAAGTTGAGATTTTCTTGTCTGACCTGCGAAGGCTAACCACCATCCACTGTTATGTTACAATTAACAGTGCTGTTAAAGAACCTTGCTTTGAGATGGCAAACATACTGCTAGTGCTTAACATAAGCAGGTTTCAACGGAGGACGGTGACAGGTCTACTAACAGGTTACTGTCTCCTCCTAAATAAAAGCCTATACACTATAGGAATCTTTGATGACCCTAGATGTAGAGACTGTGAGAAGGAATATGAATCCGCCCAAAATATTTTGTCAGTGCCTTCGTTGTGCGACACTGAGACTCAAAACACCGGATGCCGCCTATCCGAAACCAGCAGACGTACAAATCCACCCCTGTAGACCAGCAACCTTCTTTGAGGAAACGGGACTAAGGCCCTCTGGAATAACCCCTCTGGCTAAATCGAAGGGTGGCTTTGACCTAAGCTCTGGAGCCTGTAACAGGTCGCTCAGAAAGGAAAAAAACAGTGCTGTTCCTAAGTGTCGTAAGCCTATTCATAAAACACCCATAAGCACAGCCGTTGATACCCTACACTGAATACGTAATAGATGGTCCTATTTCATCAACTCGGTCTATTCCTCTGTAGGATATATCCATTTCTGCAACCAATAATCTATTTTCTGTTAAGTTCGTCTGCCACACTTCACTAGGTTACAATGTTTTATTTGCTCTATTTTAATTGTATGTGGATGGACTGTTTAGCGTCAGGAGCAGGGCATTAATTTGATTTTTTTTATCCTTTCATTGTCTCACAGTGGTTTTGCTGTAAGTCCCTTAAAGAACATAACGTGCACAACCTCAGGGGTAGTAAATTCATAATTTGGATGCTCCAAGTTTTATTATCCAAAAAAAAAGAAACGAGATTAGCTCTTTTTGCTATCTCACTCAACCGCCGACGACTTAATCCTATTATAAGTGCATGAATGGTTAAATCTGCTCCTGAGCTTAACATAATAAACATTTAATTTAAATTATCATATACGATAAAAAAAATTATACAAACATTTACTGGTTCAGTTAAATAGAAAAAACAATGTAAAAGTAACATTTTTCTCATTACATATGCATTTGATTTTACGTAATGTTCGATTTCTAAAACGTTAGTTCAAATAAGTTTCATTATAGTGAAAAGTTATACAAATAGCATTCGACAACAAACATATAGAATAGAAATTGCTCAATTTTCGTACGTATAACATTCAAAAACCAATTTAATACGAAACAATATCTTCTTATTATAATATTAATAACAATACATACATTGTTGTTGTTTCAATCTTGCTCTTATTAAGTTTGCTAATTTTATTTTACATATAAAACTAAATTACAGAGGATAACTAAAACTATTTCCAATTATAAGTTTTGGGGTTCGGTCTAATTTTGATAATGTAAATTTAGTTTAATAGTTTATTTCTGTACATTCTCATAAACATAAAAAGTTAATTTCAAGAGGTTCATGTTCTATCCATTCTCAAGGATCACTACCGGAGAAAGCCCTATACAAGTCCAAGTTTAATTCAAGATAATATATTGGTATTCAGTCACACCGATACACCATGTGACCTTTGCTAAAATCTCGAAACTTAAAAAAATTTGATTAGACTTGTCCAACTCACTTCCTTAAAAGGTAAGTGCCCAATGGATCTCTCATGGTGATGCCAGATGGACAGATAAGACAAGACAGGATACTGGCAAGACAATGAAGTCCGTTAGGACCCCACTCAGTATTACGAAGGTTAAACGCTCATAACGTGGGGTAACTGGATTTGATTTGGTTTACCAGTTACCCAAAGGCTGTCTATCCAGTTGGAATCGACTTTGACTAAAACTAGATGTTCCAAAACGATTAACTCAACCTGAAATTAATGAACGCCATTTGACCTTTGCTAAAATCTCTAAAATTAAAAAAGTTCGATTAGACTTGTCCCTTGTCCGACTCACTTCCATAACAGGGCTCATAAGCTCTCAATGGATCTCTCTTGGTGATGCCAGATGGACAGATAAGAGAAGACAAGATACTGGCAAGACAATGAGGTCCGTTAGGACCCCAGTGAGTATTACGAAGGTTAAACGCTCATAACGTGGGGTAACTGGATTTGATTTGGTTTACCAGTTACCCAAAGGCTCTCTATCCAGTTGGAATCCACTTTGACTAAAACTAAATGTTCCACAACGATTAACTCAACCTAAAATTAATGAACACTACGTGACCTTTGCTAAAATCTCTAAAATTAAAAAAATTCGATTAGACTTGTCCCTTGTCCGACTCACTTCCTCAAGAGGGCTCATAGGCTCCCAATGGATCTCTCATGGTGATGCCAGATGGACAGATAAGACAAGACAAGCTACTGGCAAGACAATGAAGTCCGTTAGGACCCCACTCAGTATTACGAAGGATAAAAACTCATAACGTGGGTTAACTAGATTTGATTTGGTTTATCAGTTAGCCAAAGGCTCTCTATCCACTTGGAGTCCACTTTGAATAAAACTAGATGTTCCAAAACGATTAACTCAACCTAAAATTAATGAACGCCATTTGGCCTTTGCTAAAATCTCTAAAATTAAAAAAGCTCGATTAGACTTGTCCCTTGTCCGACTCACTTCTTAAGAGGGCTCATAAGCTCTCAATAGACCTCTCATGGTGATGCCAGATGGACAGATAAGACAAGACAAGATACTGGCAAGACAATGAGGTCCGTTAGGGCCCCACTCAGTATTACGAAGGTTAAACGCCCATAACGTGGAGTAACTGGATTTGATTTGGTTTACCAGTTACCGAAAGGCTCTCTATCCAGTTGGAATCCACTTTGACTAAAAGTAGATATTTCACAACGATTTACTCAACCTAAAATTAATGAACACTACGTGACCTTTGCTAAAATCTCTAAAATTAAAAAAGCTCGATTACACTTGTCCCTTGTCCGACTCACTTCCTTAAGAGGCCTCATAAGTTCTCTATGGATCTCTCATGGTGATGCCTTATGTCCAGATAAGAAAAGACACTGGCAAGATAGTGGGATCCGTTAGGACCCCACTCAGTATTACAAAGGTTAAACGCTCATAACATGGGTTAACTGGATTTGATTGGGTTTACCAGTTACTCAAAGGCTCTCTATCCAGTTGAAATCTACTTTGACTAAAACTAGATGTTCCACAATGATTAACTCAACCTAAAATTAATGAACACTACGTGACCTTTGCTAAAATCTCTAAAATTAAAAAAGTTGGATTAGACTTGTCCCTTGTCCGACTCACTTCCTTAAGAGGGCTCATAAGGTCTCAATGGACCTCTCATGGTGATGCCAGATGTACAGATAAGAGAAGACAAGATACTGGCAAGACAATGAGGTCCGTCAGGACCCCACTCAGTATTACGAAGGTTAAACGCTCATAACGTGGGGTAACTGGATTTGATTTGGTTTACCAGTTACCGAAAGGCTCTCTATCCAGTTGGAATCCACTTTGACTAAAACTAGATATTTTACAACGATTTACTCAACCTAAAATTAATGAACACTACATGACCTTTGATAAAATCTCTAAAATTAAAAAAGTTCGATTAGACTTGTCCCTTGTCCGACTCACTTCCTTAAGAGGTCTCATAAGTTCTCTATGGATCTCCCATGGTGATGTCAGATTTGCAGATAAGACAAGATCAGATACTGGCAAGACAGTGGGGCCCGTTAGGACCCCTCTCAGTATTACGAAGGATAAAAGCTCATAACGTGGGTTAACTGGATTTGATTTGGTTTATCATTTTTAGTCAAAGGCTCTCTATCCAGTATGAGTTCACTTTGACTAAAACTAGATGTTCCACACCGATTAATTCAACCTTAAATTAATGAAAATAAAGACTTATAAGTTATAAGAAAAAAAGACATCAAAAGTAAGAGAAGGAAATAAATTTATTTAAAATAAGCATCTGTGGAAGCAGCTAGTGATTAGTTTGTATAATGAGAAAGTTTAAATTTTAAGACCTTAAAATGATGAACGCTACTCTACCGCACAACTATATATTACTAATTTATATAATAAGAGAGGAAAGTGGAGGAAAGATAATGAATTATAAATTTATATAATATAAAAGGGAATTAATTTTGTAAGGAGATCAAAATTTTCTTGTCGGAAAATTTCCAAGACACGTATAGCTAAAAGAGATCACTTATTAATTAACTTGTCTTAAAACAAACTTAAGATTAACGAAATTTTTTTTTATTAATAACCTCAAAAGCACGCACGATTTTAAATTATTAATCTCTTTTCGGAGGAACGTTGTTGTGTGTACTCGTCGAAAAGTAAACAAAAGGACGATTAAATTGTTTCTTACACTTTAGAAAACTTATTTTTAGTCCTCAACACTGTCTACTAAAATCTTAATCAAAGGAATAATGAAACTTTAAGTAATAAGTTGAGCTCGAGAAATTGCCATTAAAAATATTCTTTTATTGTTCTTATTAATAACAGCGCATTTAAATTTATTAGAAATTTTGCAATTAAAACAAAGTTAGTAATACCTTTTTCGTTGCAAACAGCAATTCTGCAATTAGTGGAGATATTACAATTTAATCTGATTATGAGCAATAAAAAGTTTAACTTACCTAATATCTTAATACCTACTGTGCATTTCACACATGTTCAAAATTGGGTTGAAATTAAAATTTATTTGACTTTACAGTATAATAGAAATCTTTTAGAGTTCTTAGCTTTTATAAAAAGCTGCTAATTTCATAAAATTTCTCCTTATCTGTATTTAAATATTATTCCACTTTTGCTAATTGAACTCTTAGTAGTGGAATCAGAAGCGGGATAGAAGCATATACCTACAGGATGGGCGGTTACTGTGTGGGAGATTACTCCTCAACTATTCGAGATATCAAAATCAATTTTGGCATGGTAATACGTGATCATTGGAGCTAGATTTTTAAAATGTTTGTGTACATACAGGGTGATTCAAAAAAGAATGCCAACAAAAACTTTTTTTTTAAATAACAACACTATAATATATTTTCGCATATTCGGATTCCCTATAATACTTATTAAAATCAAAAATGTATAAAGCTTGTATGTATCTAACTTTAACCGTTCTGGAGATATTGTCACTTTAATGCCTAAACAGAGTGAACTTTAGAGTCATGATGCCAGGGTTGTAATCAAAATTTTCTAAATCTGTTTCTTCCATCGACTATTGATAATAGTCGACTTACAAAATACGTGCTAAAGTTTTCAAAAATGCACAAAACTATCATACAGGGTGATCACTTTACGCGAAATGTAATTTTCTCGACTTTTTCAAATAGAACACCTTATATATTTTTACAGATTTGGATTCCTCGTAAAATGTAAATAGGTACTAAGTTTGCGAAAATATAGTTTTATTTAAAAAATCGTAAACACCCTGTACATTTTTTATGCCTGTAAATTTAGTATCTACATTTTACCAGGAATCCAAATCTGTAAAAATATATAGGGTGTTCCATTTGAAAAAGTCGAGAAAAATTACATTTCGCGTAAATAAATTTATAGTTTTAGTTTTATAAGTTTTATAAGTTTACTATTATCAAAAGTTGTAGAAATAAACAGATTTAGAAAATCCTGTGCACAGCCTTGGCATAATGGCTCCAAATTTGACTCTGTTTCACCATTAAAGTGACAATATCTCCAGAACACTTAATGACAGGTACGTAAAGGTCTCAAACTTTTTGATTTTAAATGTTACAGGGAATCCGAGAATATGTAATACTATACAGAGTGATCCATTAAAGAAACACAAGTCTGAATTGGCATTCTTTTGTGAATCACCCTGTATATACCTAAATATTTTTTATTTGTAGTTTCAATAATCATGCATTACCACGTCAAAAATCGTTTTGTTATCTCAAATGGTTAAGGAGCAATGTAACTGTCCTGTAACTGTAACTGTTCACACAGTTAACACCCACCGGTGTATTTTAGTCAAAATTGAGACCTTTTCTCTTGTAAAAAGGCTACATAGTGGACCCCTTATATAAATATGTTAGCAGGTCACTCTGTCACTTATAAAGGCTTTCAAATAAAAAAAAAGACGAAGGTAATCTAGTTAACGTCTTCTAGGCTTAAAACAATAGCTAAAGCGATAGCGACGGTTCTGAAATCGGTCCAGAAACTGTCCCTAATTATGCTTAGACGAATGCGCCATCTATTGACATTTATGTGAAGTTCTCTCTCTATGTGTGTTTCTCCACCGAATGTGACGTCAGATCAGAATAAAAATGACGGTAAATTCAAATTAGGAGACAAGCGGGCGTGTAAATTTTTAAATGCAAGATGATGTCTAAAATAGGTGTGAAGTAGGCGTACGAATTTAAAAAAGAGGTGGGAAGTAGGAGTAGCAATTTAAAAATTCAAAATGACCCTTGGTGGTAAATTGGAGAGTGGGATAGTGGGATGTCAAAATGACCGTAAATAAAAAAATAAACAATCTGTAACGGAAATGACGTCACAGGTGGGGAGATTTAACCTTGCTACTGCTAAGCAAAAATGGGGACAACGCCTTAAGCTTTCAAAGGAAGTTTTGGTCCTTGTACCCGACTGAAGAAGAGGGGCCTTGAGGCCCTGCATCCAACAAGGAGCTTCTAAATGGAGGATCCAACATCTAAAGGAGATCTGGGGCTTAAAACTTTCTAATAGGGCTTCTGAAAGAGGCTCTAAATTTTCAAAAGGTTATTAATGGGGGCCCCCATTAATAAATTAACGGGGGCCGCGTTTTCTAACATGCGTAAAGTGTTCGTGTGAGAGAAATGGTATATCCCATGTCAAATTATTAAATTAGAGTTTCATGATGTGGGAGGAAGAAGACCTTGCCATTCTTTTTACAATAAATAATTGGACGGGCGGAAAATTAAGTCTCAGACGGTTGCGAATCTCGTCGTACGGCTCGGTTCGCAAGCTCCGCCTTCGCGCATCATTTTTCGTCCTTGTATCACAATACACTATTTTTTTTTTTTAATAATAAAAAAGTTGCTGTATCGAACAGGTCTGTTTCATTTTAAATTAAACTATTGGAAAAGTTTAGTAAAATGCTGATCTAAGTAAAAAGCTTTTATACAATAATTCGTATGAAACGATGCGTAACAAAAGATAAATTGTAAGCCACAAATTCTAAATTTAAAGCTCATTTTAACCTTTCTCTAAAATATTAATTCAAATTGCTCATTTTCAACTTCACAGCTTTTCCTTTGATGAAAATACATTAAGATTCTTAATGAAAAGTTTAAGAATATAATATGTATTTATAAATAAAGTATTTACAATGTTTTATGCGTGGGTATCAGAAAAGGGAAAAGATGGTAGGACGGTTGTGAAGGAGGAGAAAAGAAAATAATTATTCATCAACGCGTCAAACAATGTTTGTTATAATTCAGGAAGTAAAAGCAGCTAAACTTGCACACACACAGGCCTATGAGGTTATATACGATGTATAAGCTTTTCAGTAATTAGCATTGTGAAGTGAGCAACACACTTCAAAGCCGCACGCAGCACTGATGTATTATAAATGACGTGCCTCGTGGTACCACCATTAAAGCATCACACACTCTGCATACAAGATAAGACGAGATGCTTTTTGCTTTTATACCATTTCTCTTGTTCGTTTTTATTTTCCTAACAATTTATTCTTTTTTAAGAAATAACCTTATTATACATAAACCTGCCTTTTTTGCAAAAAAAACTACATTTTATTAACCAAAAGTCTTTTGGAATTACTTTTCGATGCTGTTCCTAATACGCTTCATTTCACTAAAATTTTTTGAAACTCTACCGTTCTGATTGTTGAAATATTATAACGCGAGTGACGTTGATGAAGGTAAGTGGATTTTAAGTCTTGTGTATCTTTGCTTTTAGACCTAGTATAATAATACCCAACTCATCACAATCTTTTCTCACAAGAGTCTCAGGTAGGTGATTTTAGTATATATTTCACTTCTTGATGTTTCAGCTACATTTTCTTCGTATTACGTGAAAAACTCGGATACGGACATACGAGGACTTTTTCGAACGTATTAAAGCTATTTTTAAGCATTTGTTACGTTTATAAAACGAAATAGAAAAAACAACTTTGTAATGAAATTTATTTTAACTTCGCTCTTCCAAAAAATAACAATAATTTTTTTTTACCACTAGCCTAAAAAGCTATCATTATAGGCCCCCTTTTAAACAAACCTAGGTAAATAAGAAAATATTATAATAATGAAAACTTCGCGCCTCAGGATATAATACTTGCGCTAGGGTCATAATAGTATACTTGTCAACCTAAATATATAATATACTATTATGTATACTGTAGATTCGTTATCATTTACCAATAATTGAAGTAACATACAAAAATTCAAGATATCATCGATATTTATTTAAATTACAAAAGTTAAATCAATTTTATAAAAACACAAACAATTTCTGGGCTCGATCATCCTGCATCGGCCCTTCCCCAATAAACAAATAAACCAGCAGTAAGGTTGAGCAAAATTGTCTATTAAAGAGCTCTCTTAAAATACTATGGGCATCTACAACAGTTATCAGTGGAGAATCTGCTTACCAACGAACCCTCGAACTCGAAACCGTCCACGCCGAGTATTAGCGCCGTCGTGATTCTCCTCTGCTCCCAACGATGACAATGGAACAGGGTGTGCTCTGCTGTGTCTTCCTCCTCGCAAAATTCGCACTTGAACGAGGCCAACTTACCAATCCGATGCTTATGGGCGTTAAAGCATCCATGACCAGAGAGGACCTGAGTTAGATGAAAAGACGGTTCTCCTTGTTTTCTATCTGCCCACGGCTGGATGTTGAGTATCAAAGATCTGGTCCATTGACCTTTCTCTATGTTCGTCCATCGTTGCTGCCACTGCGCCATGGTGTCGGCGCGAGATGTCGGTGTTTCATCGCGCCAAATTGCTCTCTCCATGGCGAGCAGGTCAATTGATGACGGCGAGGCCATCACTAGTGCCGCGTCCAGCGAGACGGTTCGGTACGCTGATGTTATGCGTAAGGTCATCATCCGCTGGACGCTGAGCATCCTGGTCCATTTGCAGGCGTAGACCAGCGGGTCCATACAGGAGCATGCAGCTCCTGTATGCACGATCGATTGCGCGACTGTGCTCAGCAGTCTCCTTTTAGTCGCCTTTGGGGCAAAACTCTCGAACCCGAAACCGTCCACGCCGAGTATTAGCGCCGTCGTGATTCTCCTCTGCTCCCAACAATGACAATGGAACAGGGTGTGCTCTGCTGTGTCTTTCTCCTCGCAAAATTCGCACTTGAACGAGGCCACCTTACCAATCCGATGCTTGTGGGCGTTAACGCATCCATGACCAGAGAGGATCTGAGTTTGGTGAAAAGACGGTTCTCCTTGTTTTTTCTCTGCCCACGGCTGGATGTTGAGTTTCAAAGATCGGGTCCATTGGCCTTTCTCTATGTTCGCTCATCGTTGCTGCCACTGCGCCATGGTGTCGGCACGAGATGTCGGTGTTTCATCGCGCCAAATTGCCCTCTTCATGGCGAGCAGGTCGATTGATGGCGGCGAGGCCATCACTAGTGCCGTGTCCAGCGAGACGGTTCGTACGCTGATGTTATGCGTAAGGTCATCATCCGCCGGAAGCTGAGCATCCTAATCCATTTGCGGGCGTAGACCAGCGCGTACATACATGAGCTGAATATAGCACGATCGATTGCCCGACTGTGCTCAGCAGTCTCCTTTTAGTCGCCTTTGGACCACCCATGTTGGGCATGATTCAGATTCAGACCAACTGGGTGGTCGTAACAACTAATTGTACGAGCTTTCAAAATAGTTTAAAATATACAGGGTGTTCTAAAAACTTTTAATATTTATGTAACTTCCGGTTTAACCGGAAGCGTATTTTAATCTGAAAATAGTGTGAAACAATAGATATTCTTGAGATTAACACATTTACCAATTTTAAAGTTTTTATTTTTATTAGGTACTCAAGAAATGAAAAATTTTTGAAACTTTAACATTCAAAAAATTATAACTCAGCCTCATTTTGCATGAAAACCATTGCTCTAATCATTGGTCTAGTCATTTTACTCTAGATTGCTTAATTTTGGAGAAAACTTGCAAAAACTAAAGTTAGTCCTACGTTTGCCACCGCATGCGCATAAATGCTTCTGTTTGTTAATTTAATTTTGTTAATGCTTGGTTTAGTTTAATGCTTACTTCAATGGCTAACTTTTTCTTTATAAATCGCCCTTCTTAGGATCTCGTAGTCAAACTACAACTACCAGCGCCATCTATGGTTTAAAAATTGAATTAAGTTATTAATTATCAAAAATGTGCTATTTTTTGAAATTTGATTAATTTAAATTAAAAATTTATGCAAAATCGCTAAAATTGGACTTTAAGTTAATTTAAATTTTGTCAAATTTGGAGAGCTACCTACAGGAAGGTACTTAAAATGACATATGTATTTGCGTGTACACAACAAAATAATTCATTTGCATATTCTTTCACATAAATTTTACATTTGCATACATAGTTATGGAAGTGTCAGGTTGTACAATGTGGTTTGTACTCATCCAAAATGCGGTTTAGAAAATGACCACAGCTGTGTGAATGACGAGAAACGATATCTATTCACATTGAACATTGGTTGCATCTATTGGGAAATTTTCAATTTGCATTAGTATACATTCGAATTTGCATTATCTTGTCGAAAAAATTTGGATTTTATTTTAAACAGGAGGGTTTTAAAAAATTTATTCGCGTATAAAAATATTTTTTGTACAAAAAAATACACTTTTAGATTACAAAATGGGTAATGGGTATGATATAAAAATGTAACAAATGCTTGACAGTTTTGAGTTTATTGTTAAGAATATCAATAAAAATCTCATTTGTATAATACTATAAATGTAACGAAAATTTTTATTTTATTTTCGAATTATGTATTATAAATTGTGATGTTTGCTTAGATTATTCCACGTTATTAAGTTTAATATGTAATGGCTTGTTAACAACTTTTTTCCATTCCAAAGATAAAAATGATACTTATAAAATCATCACGAAAATGGCGACGCCAGCATCGTTTTCTTCTCGTTTTTTTGTGTGATAAAAAACAGTAATGTTTTTTGATGTAGCGTAACTTTTAAATGATGATCACCTCTACTAAAATCAATTATCTGAAAAAAATGTTTTGACATTTTTCTCTTTTTATTAATATTTATGTTATGAAAATTGCAATTTTAATTTATTATTTAAGTAATTTTAAGGCACATTTATTATAACTAAGTGCCAACAATTTGCCAGTCTTTCTAAAAACTAGTCTTTTTCAAATATGCCTTTGTGAAACATCCATGGTACAAAACAATTCCACCACAACATTGAAATTAGGAGCGCACTCCGCTTGTTTTGGTATATCAACAATGTAGGCGAATGAAATGGAAATCAATTTATATCACCATCCAAAACTAAACGAAAAATGATTGAGGTCATTATCAATCATTAGAAATGAAAGAAAGTTGACATAAATCAGTAACGGAGTCGCCTCCCTGAATTCCAGACTATGATAGCATCAGTATCTAAACCAATTGAGCCTGTAGCGATCACGTGGAATTCAAGTTCACTCAAGTGATTTGAGAAGTGGTGGTGACCCCGACGTGGTAGTAATAACAAGCAATCAGCTTTTAGATACAACAAACGTTTTTTTTAAGAAAAAATAATGAATGTCAAACGAAGACGAATTATAAATCCCAGCTGACCAACAGCCAGCACAATGAAAAGTCAATGGAAAGAATAGTTTGTAACCCTCAAGTTCCTGCAGTTTTGGAGAAAAAATGCGGCCATCTGATTTATGCAGCTGGAAAGCAATTTTACACAGCCAGGATCAGCTCGAAGGTCAGTCGATACCACCACGTTCTCAGCTCCTTAGACTCCGACATTTCAACATTACTAAGCGATCATCTCGATCGACCGCTTTCGGAAACGCCTTACAAAGATTTAAAGAAACGGTTAATTGAAGAGTTTGCAGAAAGAGACGGTAAGAAGGCAAGAAAGCTTCTCAATGAGCTTGTGTTAGAGGACAGGAAAAATACATGTAGGCGCCCTAGTAGACAACGCTTCATCGCCTTTATACTGTTCAGATAGTAGAACAGAACAATGAGACTAATTATTTTCTACCTTTTGTAGCAATCTGGCAACACTGCAGTCTGAAACATCTACTAAAGCCGAGATGCCACGTCTCGAATTTTATAAACGCCCGTGCACAGACTCTCCAGTGCTACCACTGCTTCCAAGTTGCTTATATCCGTAGGCCACAGCTGCCACCCCCTGCCTCACAAGAAGCGCGATACTGATCACTCCCACCAAGAAGGCAAGAAAGCTTCTCAACGAGCTGGTGTTAGAGGACAGGAAAATTACGTGTAGGCGCCCTAGTAAACAACGCTTCATCGCCAATATACTGTTCAGATAGTAGGACAGCACAATGAGACTAATTATTTTCTACCTTTTGTGGCAATCTGGCAACACTACAGTCTGAAACATCTACCAAAGCCGAGATGCCACGTCTCGAAATTTTACAAACCCCGTGCACAGACTATTCAGCACTGCCACCGCTTCCAAGTGTCCCATCCCCCGTGTCCCACAGCTGCCATCCCCCAACCTCACAAAAAGCGCTATACTGGTCCCTCGGATTTAGTGTCCGGGAATACCAGAGAAGCAGGTACTCGGACGTTTGCCACTGCCCACAGAGGCACGAATCAATGGGGGTAGACCCATCCTGTTTGAATATGCCATGAAAGGGCCATGACCTGTGACGAAATAAGACAGATGCCGAGTTATAAAGACCATATCCTCAAGGTTAAGCCCCTCCCTAGCTTCGAAATCGACACAGAAGCGATACGCCGAAGCCGAAGGAGGCGACTCAGCCAGCTCCTCCGCAAAAACCTCTCGTGTAAGCTAGCTAAGATGTTTGATGTAAGACGGCAATAAGGCTGATGCCCTCGCCACCAGCATATCGTCTGCCCCTACAGTAACCTAAATGAGCACCGCCAAGTCCCACAGTCCATCGCACTCTTCTCTTCTCACACTCATCGGACCTCAGTAGGCCTCCGCGTGTCTCAAACGGCCGCACGATTGACACCTCCTGGAAAGCCAAAACCACACTGTCGAAACCAGCGCCCCCCAGCGCCACCAGCGCCCCCTGAAGCGTGCTGCATCCGGCTGGCAGTTTGTAAGTCCCCGTCGCTCTTCTTCCGAAGATGAAGCCTGAAACATTTGACCATGTTTGACCGTAGCTGAAGCCCCACTGCCACCCCAACTGGCACTCTCGGTGTAGACGTGAGTATATTCCTATTCACGACAGTCGAAGGGCGGAATGTTGCACAAAGTTTGTTGTCTGTATAAAGATCTTTTCGAATAACTTCGAAAACGCGAGTTCGTCGTGTATCGAGTAGAGGAAACTACTATAGGAAGGAAAAGAAGGGCGAATCGTTTTTAGAGAAGATTACAACGAATCCAACCAATCAGACTCTCGACTCCCGTGTAATCAGTAACCCATATGCTCTATAGGCTGCTTTTCTTGGAAAAAAAATAATAGCTTGAAAGCTTTGTTGACGTTAACCAGAATTAAAGTTTCGTACATCCGGGGCAGTAGCCCATATAATTAGCTCAAAACGCTAGAGATACGCCAACAACTTGACCATTGTTGGAAAGGCGTTTACTTCGGAATTGGAATAACGAATAAGACATTCAGTGGTGTGTTGTAAGCAACCGGTTATTTATAACGTCAACGTTGAGTCGTTGAACGAAGCTGGATATATGTCTGTTGCATTCTGTTAAATAAAGAAAAAAGACTCAACGTTCGGGTTATATTATAACTGGTTGCTTACAACACACCACTGATTATGACCCCATTTTACTTTGGTGTCACAAAAAGCTCCATGTAAATATGGCCAGTTATTTTGCTGAAATTAATAAAGTTATTTGGCGAAAATTTTCCCAAAACGTGTTAGTGAACTTCTGCTGCAACTAATAAGTTAATTCTGGAGTTTGGAGATGATGAGGGTTGACTATGATCCGAGCTCTATACGCGTGATTTTAGCCTTGGTATTGAAATGCGAGTCTACGTGACAAAACGATATTACGATTCATCATGATTTGCCATATTTTTTATTTTATAACTTCAACCTCAAATTATAAACGACCGTTTTGTATTTTAATATTTAAGCTATTTTAGCTCACTAAAATCCAGTTTTAGAGCTTAGATTCTTCTTCCTTCTATATTTTTCTATAAGATACTTTAAGCTTGTATCTTAATTTTCAAAACTTTCAACATTTATCCACTAACATGAGCTTTCTATAGGCAACTATAGAAAATCCTTAATACTTAAAACGATAAGATTTCATTTTTATATATAAAAAGAAATAGGGGAAAGGGAAATCAATCTATATATACGAGTTTATATATTTTTTAAAAACGGTTGTAGAAGGGCTAATCCCCGGAGCTTAAAGCATCTTACAAGTTATCTAATTTATTGTGATCGAGATTCAATCTTACAAATTCCGATAAACTTAGTCGAAAGGCCTGCGGCTTCATGTTGGTATGATTTAGGTTGGAAGTCTCTAATTACATCGACCGTAAACCTCTTCGTCTTTATAGTTTCGTTACTTCTGAAAGTCCCCCCATTATCTTAACGTTAAATCTTTTTCTTTTTAGATTTTAATGTAGAAAAAAATCAACAACAAAAATTTAATTTCTCGTGTATAAAAATCCTAATAAAGTGCAATTTTTGCAACTTTATGTAAGCCATAAAATGGAGCACAATAATAAAATTTTATCTTCATCGTAAATTCATGCAATGAGGAGGTTCTTGTGTTGGAGGGAAAAAAATATGTAATATCGTTTGTAATAACTAATAAGCTTCGTCAAACTTAGTTGTGGTTGATGAATAATTTAAGTTATAATTACAAAGTCGTGCATTTACAAACTAATTTGGCTTCTATTTTCTAAATGAACTGAAAATATCAAATTCCTTTATTCATTATTAAAACGAAATTTCGTTATAAATATTATATTAATACATAGAATTTCAAGAATGTTCGCACATTAAACGCTTCAAAATTTTGATAAAATTGCAAATAAAATTAATTTTTAGTAGGTTTCTTTCTTAAACATACTGTACATCAATAAATTGTTTAACTAAATAATGAATTTCCTTCGAATTACATACCACCCTTGAAGGAATTTCTTGCTTGACACTGCTTGGATCATTTTACTTCCACAAAATTCAACTAAAATGTAAGATACAAAATTTTCATCTTAAACCACATTTTAGCTCCTTAGGCTACAGGGGATGGAACTTCTAGTGGAAGATTCCTTTCAACACGTTAGTATTTAGGCAGTAACGACCCCATAATAAAGGTTTGAAAATTCAAAGACTTTTGGGGCTATTTGACATGGACTAAGTATCATACTAACTGTTAGTAACTGAATCAACTCAAGAAGCAAAAGCACGGGAATCCTGTGAAGTCCTGATGAGACACATGAGGGCAGCTAGGGGTATTTCTTCTTCTAGGACAATAATCTTCTCTTTGAGATCCAAATTGGTCCTCTAAGAGAGATCACTAGTCCTAAAAGGAAGAACCAGGGGCTACGTATTTCACCAGATCGATAGTCCTCTCTTTGAGATACTAAATGGTCATCTAAGAGAGATCAATAGTCCTAGAGTCGAAACACGAACACACAGATTTGCTGAAGGCAAAGGACAATAAAATATAATTAATTTGATAAGGAATTTGCTGAAGGCAACACGGAAAATGAAATAATTAAAAAGGAATAAAATAATAATTATATAAATAAAATTAATTAATTAACACGGCTTTGCTGAAGGCAAGGGGAAAATTATTAAGAGCGCGCTTCCGCTCACCACGATGGTGAAGCTAGAAATCCGCTATCAAAATGGAGTGGGAGCTTATATTAGAAACCCGGCGACCAACTCGTATTGACTCGACAACCAATAAGACAGCAAAAGGAATTGAATACAAGAGAGACTATCAGTTAATTATTATAAATAAATTAATAACTTTTTAATTAGCGCGAGCTCGCGAATAAAAATTAGCTCAAAATGGAACCTCACTAAAATAACTAGCACGCAGAGCTGGGAAGTAATCGATTACAATTGTAATCAATTACAGTTGTAATACAATTACAATTGTAATCAATTACAGTAATCGATTACTTTTAAAGTAATTTGTAATCAGTAATCGATTACTTTTTTTCAAGAGTAATTTGTAATTGTAATCATAAGAATTTTCGAAAGTAATTGTAATCATGATTACAAATTGCGATTACTTTTGCGATTACAACAACAAAACGAGCAAAATTATGCCGATATGCGATTTACACTATTTCAGCTAACTAAAATTCGAAATTCCAGATGAATTTAGACCGTTAATACGTCGCCTACGTTAACACGTAGGCGTAATATGCCACGGTTAAGGTATAAACGATCAGTTTCCTATTGGTTAATAAAATCCATAAAAAATCAATCGATAGAAAAATTATTTAGTTGAAAAAAGTAACAAATAGAAAATAAAATAAAACAACGTAGGTTACATTGATAACTTATTTTTAACCTTTATAATATTGGTAATATTGGTACTTCTTGTCAGTTTATTACAAACACCGTTTGCTAATTTTTATGATATCCTGGGGGTGTCATTCTGTAATTGTAATATTCTTTTGTATGTTTGCTTTAGAGATGTGTATAATAATAGGTAACAGGTAAGTTTATTATTCGCTTTTCTCCGGTATTTTCTTAAGAAACGAACTAGTAAATTTTGAACTAATAGTTTATTATTCTTGGCTTTGCTCGTTTTCATTCTTTGCAAATTTGCATTCTCACATCTGGTTTGTCGGCATTTCAAGAGCATTGTTAGTAAAGGTATCATTGTAAAAATTCTGTACTTTCCGTTTTTGCACTTGTTGTACCTACTACTCAGGATCTTCTAGTTGGGCCAAATTTTTTTTACCGTTATAATCCTACCGTACAATTGGGCCAAGTTTGAAACTTGAGAGGATTAAGAACTAACTACCTGAGCGACCTTTTATAATATTGTGGTTTTATGATAACATTAAACTTTCTCTTCCAAAAATTTCTTTAAAAATTTGCATACAGTAGAATAAGCTATTAGGCACTTGAAAAAAACAAAAATCTCCATAAGAAGCAAATGGATTCAGTCGCCTTGTGGTAGAACCTCTTTTCTACAGTTATGTAAAATATCAAATTTAGGGTCAAAATCATTTGTTTCCATGTTGATGTGTGATGTGAGTTTTAAACAACCAACTTTGCTTGTATCTTTTATTCTAAAAATCATAACATTCTTTTACACAATGTGTTAGTTGAAGGGGTAAAATTTGGTAAAAATTTGTGATGAATTATGACACCAATCTTGGACCGATCCAACTACCCAAACATCTTTCTGAACACATGACAGAACATGCCTGAGAGGCATGTGTTTGTTTGTACAAAATGCTAATTAAAAAATTTACTAGTAAAATTAATGTAAAATTAAAAAAATGGTTGATTTAAAATCTTTGATTAACTGGGTTGATTCAAACATTGTTTAAAAATAAAAAATAATTGATCCAAAGCTTAAACGCATTCACAACTAATTAATTCTTTTTACTTTGAATTTTAAAAAGTAATTGTAATCAAACCAATTGTAATCACGATTACAAAAGTAATTTGTAATCGATTACATTTTCCTGCTTGTAATCTGTAATTGTAATCGGCGATTACTTTATAAAAGTAATTGTAATCAGTAATCGATTACATTTTACCTGTAATCGTCCCAGCTCTGCTAGCACGTCGGTATAAAATTTGTAATTATCAATTAAAATTTCAGGTTTAAACTAATTAATAAAAATTATTTTAAAGGTGGAAATTACTTAGGGGTGCTAATTAATTAATAAAATAAAAGAAAAAGAACACTAATTACATCCTATCGCAAATTACAACACTCCACGTGGTTCTAAATGAATTTAAAACTTCAATAATTTTTCAAACCTATAATTACAAAGTTTAGATTACGAATTAATGAATTGATAAGGTTGAATTAAATTAAAAAGGGTTAAAAATGACACTAGAGTCACACTAAATATTAAACGGAAGCTCTATCTCTTCTGGTTGCCGAGTTACAGGAAAATCGGCGGGTAGCAATCAATGATAAGGTTGATAATAAAAATTAAAATTGGTAATTCTCATCCAATCTATTCGAGATTGGGCTCAAATGAAAGTGCTTGAAGAGCTGAACAAAGGGAAGGCAAAAGTTATCCCCATTTTGATCTCGGGGCCGGCGCTAGGGGAAAACTAAAGAAAAAATGACAAGTAGCTGCTTTAAACGATACAAAACTTTCAGGATGCTGTAATACTGTACCAGTATTTTGGTCCAGTATCTGGATAGAATTTTGCATCGTTACAAACTGATGAAACGTTTGCCAATTTGACGATTTACTTAGCTAAGCTAAGCTAAGCTAATTATTGCCTCTTCCAAATTTGGAATCTTTTTTATCAATTTTAATTTAATATCTACAAGTTTATAATAAAAAATTTGATAGCTTAGCTTAGCTAAGCAAGCAAGCAGGCAATGAAATTGCCAAATAAAATGGAACAAGTAATTATTGCTTTTTTATTTGAGAGGCATGGGCACAGTGACAAAAGAGGGAAGAAAACAGAAAGATCTGAAGAAAAATCTTCGAAGAGATGAAAAGGAGAAAAACCGCAAATTAATAGCTATAACCCGAAGGGGTATAATCCACCTCATAAAAAGGGTTGTACGATCTTAATAATTATTATTTCTTATATTTGCCTTTGAATTTCTTTGACTTCTTTGGTCAATTCATCGACCCACCCACATTTAATTTATTAATTTAAAATGTAAACAAAATGTATACAGCTTTAATGAGTAAGTCTCTCTTGTAAATCATCTAATTGGCAAACGTTTCATTATGGTATATAAAGCTGCTGCATTCATCATTATGTATAAGTAAGCCACAGTTAAAATAGTATATTGTTTAATGAGCATACAATGTAGTCTATTATTATGAGAAAATAAAGTTTACAACATGAGCCGCTATCTGCTATTAACAGATATAGCATAAAACATTCCATAATTTTTATTTGAAGTATTTCATGGCAATCGAAATTTTGTTAATTTTCGAAATTTTCTATCTATGATCAAGAGCTCCTGTCACCACCGTGTATACAGTGTATACATGAGTCTTTAACCATTTTATTTCCTATTCCAAGTCTTGCTATGATCTATAATATTTAAAATCTAATTTTGCGACCCATTTTCAACTTATCGTTTTCTTTTACAAAATCTTGATATCGGAAAAAGAAAATTTGAGTGAAATATTATTAAATATTTAGTAAAAAGTTTTTTTGTTTCTTCTTGCAATCAAAAATTACTTGATATATAAAAGAAAGTTTTCAACAATTCACGAAACAAAGTTTAAAGCATATGCCTTTAGGACACTTAATGATTCACTTTCATCCCATCATTTGCTTATAAATTTTCGCTACAAAAAATATAAAATTATATTAAAATTAATTAAAATAAATTAATTAATTTTTCACATTTAATTATCATAATTAAATTTTTAATTTGTAATAGATTTGTGCTAAAGGAAGGGTTAAATTATAAAGAAAAACGAGTGATACTTGTACATTTAAGTTCTTCTTTGATGATATATAAATTTGTTCTTGTTCTCAAGAAACTTTGCACAATAAAAATAAACAAAGTTAAAGTAAAAGTTTTTGCTATATTACAAGTAATATTAAAAGTTGCACTTTGAAATAAGGAACTAATTTCCAAAAGTTTCGGTTACGAAAATACGTTCCTAATGTAACATCAATTATCAAATTATAAACTTGTAGATATTAAATTAAAATTTAAAAAATATTCAAAATTTGGAAGAGGCAATAATGAGCTTAGCTTAGCTTAGCACTGTGCCCAAGCCTCTCTAATGTAACTTCACCTCTTCCTGAAATCCTGCCTTTGGTCTGCCTCTTCTCTTTTTGTTTTCTAATTTTTATTCTATTTTCTATATAATATTTATTCTTTCTATATAATACTATACTTATTAGTTCTGATCTCCAAGCTAGTCACTTCATTCAGATCGTCTTGATATACGTCGTGATATAGTTTCACCCTCTAGTCTTTTCTACGACGTGGTTTATTTTCCCGATGTTCTCCCCGATTTTCACAAGTTCCATCATTAATTTCATTACCTTTCTCTTCAGTACGTTTAAGATCAAGTGCAGACTTGATACTATTTTTATAATCGTCTATATGTGTGTTGCGATTTTTAGAGATTCAATTTTCGATTAGATGCGAGGAGGGGCGTGGAGGGGGGGGCTTTAAATGGGCAAAAATCGACACTTTTTAGGGAAAATTTTAAATCTTTGTTACCCTTCAAATTCAAGAGCTCAAAATTTACAGTTTGTTAAGGCACACCTCTAGGTATCCCCTGCACAAATTTCAAACCAATCGAAGCGATGCAAAAAATTTTATAGGTCTCTATTTTTTGTCCTTATTGGACAAAAAATCGAAATTTGTCAATCGACACAAAAATTTGGATTCGGGTGCGTTAGGGTTGCCCCATAAACGCCCCGGTTTTAGTTTTGAAAATAAACGATAGCTTGCCACGCAGTGGCCGTTACAAAATTTCCAAAAATCATCTTCCAACTTTGAAATATCGCACAGAAAAAGTAAACAAAAATTAAAAATTTCAAGGGACATTGGACCACCCTCGGACCTTGGACCGTCGGTTAGGCAAAAATTCAGATCGATCCCTTCGGCGGATTCCGAGTGTAAGGAATCCCCGGAATTTCGCCGTAGGCTAAAAACTTTTTTTTTACCGTTGAATTCAAATTCCGGATCGGGCGTCTCTAGAGGGTTTAGATCGTCGGTCCGATATCGGTTTCTCGATACCTCCCGTACGCGCCCCACGGAGGGGGGGGCAAGATATGACCCTCGCCGCGAGACGCCTGGCACCTTTCCTACGGCATCGAGGGCTTTCGGACCAGAATCAAAAGTTACATCGCACCTTCCTCTACGATCTACCGGGAGAAAATTTTTACGACTTCCATACAGAGGCCGCTGCGATTTCTCAAAAAAGGGTCAATTTTTGGTGACTATTTGGCGATTGCGGGAGAACCGGAAAGCGCACGGCGTCCATCCTGTTCTCAGATGGGGAGGAGTCGATTTGGTTCGGTGAGCCACCGGGAATTTTTCCAGGCATCCATAGGACGCCTCAAAATTGGATTGGCGCAGTCGGGAAAAGCGAAAAATTAAAAAAAATCGTAAAGACAATGGGGGAGGAAAGTTGAGATTTTTCCGCTTGATTATCTGTTTTGGGCCGAATCTCCGTCGTGGATCCCGGGTGGAGGGGCCAAAAAGGCCTTAATCAAAAAGTCACATAATAGAGTAAGCAAGTTCGTTTATTGGACGAAATAGCTGACTTATCGCTCAGCCTCTCTCTCTGTCTATTTTAGAAGAAAGAGAGAGCGATTTGAGAAATATGCCATTTAGACTATGATCGCCTCCTGTTCACTCAACTATTCTCTGGTCTAAACGACCTCATTTCGCCAAAATCATTTAATGTCATGTATATGAATCTTCTCACCCTTAAACTTCCAAGATGTCATTAACTGATTCCTTTTTATTGTGTCGAGAGCTTGTTTGTAGTCTGTAGAAACTGAAAGAAAGAAATAATAGAAATAAAGTAATAATTTGAAAAGGTATTTGGCAAATTAAATTTAAACCACACGGAGAAGGAAAAAAAGGAAGAGTAATAGTATATTTTTCAACATCAAAAATATTTGAAAATAAAACACATTTATCGTTCAAACAATAGGTTTAGATTAAAAGAAGATCAAAAGGAAAAGCTACAATAAATGTTACGTATTTTTATTGAATTTCTAAAAATATATATATTTTTTCCTTTATTTAAGAGAAAATTGTAAGAAAATTGACTTAAGAAAAAGATCTCTCTTTGCTGTAACAAAACGAGATATTATAAAATTAAACTTTTATTATTTAAAATTAGCATTTTAATTCAAAAATAAAATAAATGCGGCTTTAGGAAAAAAGATTAAAATAAGTAGATAATCTTATTTTAGTTGAATTTCTGAATGTGAAAAGGGGTGTTGAAATGAAGAAGAAAGAGCGAGAAAGAAATAGGAATTTGGCTAATTCTATTTAATCCCTTTTTCCAACTGTAGGATGAAAACAAGAGAGCAAATTCGTAAAATGTGCCGCACATTTTCATCTTTCCACGATAGTTCCTCTCTTATATAAATTAATATATTTCAAGATATTACAATGATCCGCTTATGAGAAATTGAAACGCTAAATTGTATCACAGTTGAGTATCAGTTAGGGTCTCGAGCATTAGCTTTATAAAGTTTGCTTTAATTTTATAAAGCCTCCTTCCCAGACTTATATAAGGGTATATACAGAGAAAGAGTTTGTAAAGAGCTTTTAACTTTTTTCAGTAGGTATACTTTGCGATAAAGGAGTTTTTAATGGAATGATGTGGATCAAGTAACGCTTTAATTAACTTTTATAACATTATATCTAACAGTTTTCAAACGCTTGACGTTAAGTATTTTATAAGTATCAAGCAATATAACCTCCTCAGCATCCAATCCCCCAAAAATAACATCTTCTCATTGTTTATCGACAACTTTTACTCTATTATGCGAATATTGTAATTAAGAGCAAACGTCACTCAAAGTTCATCAATCTTTATTAATGACATACAATTTCAAAACTTTATAACAACTTTTGTATATGGAAAATGTGTAAACTGCAACTCTCAAACTCAACTATGTACTTAATAAATAAATAGCTTCGAAAACATATAAGACACACAGAGTGATCTCACAAAGATAAGCCAATATCGACATAAAGCTCGGGTTTTCAATTAAGATTTAAATATTTATTATCTGTAGGTTTCATAACAAATGGTTAACGTCCGTATATGTAATATAACAACAATTACGACCCAAAGGCAGGTACAACAGAAAAATGCATGAAAAATTTAAAGAACTAACACTCGAAGCAGCACATGGAGCACTAGGAATATTTCACAAAATACGCTCTTACGGCCACTCGAATAGTCAGCTTGATATCATCAAGTGTTCTAACGCAGCCCTATGAACTGAGCACTGAGAACTTCTACTGAGCACCGTCGCGTCGGTTAAAACCCGATTACAGGATGCAAGTACGGGCGGCTCACAAACCCAGTAATAATTCTCAGTAATCAAAAATTGGGATTAATGTAGACCACGTGTCAAGGGCTCTTAAGAATCAATGAACGAGAGAATATACCGCTCGAGTCGGCCACAGACACCAAGGCACCCAATGGTGCGGCTCCTTTCAGGATCGGTAGAGATTGTAACCCTTACGAATGCACGCGTGCATCACGTCGTGGTAAAGAGATGTCGCACTTACTAAGCGAGAAGCCTCTGCGAGACCAGCATCAGTAGAAGTGACAAGCTTCGCTCGTCCAACCTGTGTCTCTACTCCTTCCGCAGCATCAAAATGTTGGTAACTTTCGAAAACTCCCTAAATGGGTAACGGTTGAGAATCACCCCTCATAGGACTCGCTGATCATCATCAGCTCTTCTTTTGCCCAGAGGCCTAGGATCTGGTGCTCTATGAGATCTACAAAAAAAAACTCCGGTCGAGAGCAAACCCGGACACTTCAAAGTACCACCTGACACAAATCCTAACACGCCATGGATGCTTCAATGCTTACAAGCATCGGATCGGAAAGTTGGCCTCTCCCAAGTGCAAACACTGCTACGAAAACTATACAGCAGAACATGCCCTGTTGGACTACTACCGCTGGGAACAGATGCGGATCCCGACGTCATCGACGTCGAGAGTGGGTGAAACTCGGAATCCAGTGAACCAGTCAAGATTATGGTCCGAGGCGAAGAAGGCTGAAGAACCATAGCAGAGTTGGTTCACAGGATAATGGGAACTAAAGAGCAGCTGGAGAGAGATCAGCAAATACAAGCAATCCATAGAAACTCTCGGCTCTAAGTTCTCCGAGTCGAGGGCGTATGGAGAAGCTATAGACCTGCTCCAAACAACAACACCTTCAGGAAAAAAGACAAGATGGAATATATCGGAAGAAGTGAAAAAGCGAATCCCGAATAGACACCAAACCAGGGCGACCACCTTCCGTGGCGAATCCCACACTTACCCTGCGCGATTCTAGCAGGAGGCGTCTATATAAGATTCCCCTAAATCTCTGAAAAAATGTTAGGTCAAGTTAATAAGGGCTCTGGGAGCCATCCTACCCAACGTAGGGGGTCCGCGGCCCAGAAAAAGAAAGACGCTGCAGATGGTGATGCAATCGGTGCTGGTGTAGCTATTCTAGCTATGCAGAATTTCTTCCTTCAATGCAAAAGGTATACTAAAGGCTCTCTACTTTAAGAGCGGATTAGCACTATTATTTGATAGTTGATTAAAGTTAATCGTGGTTACTAGTGGAGTTGACTAATTTTAACTTAATTAAACTTAACTGACAAGAAGTGCCTTAATCAGGCAAAAAAACTACTACGTGAAAAAGTAACGTAAGAGCGTATCTAACTTTCCTGTTATTTTTCTTTCAGAACTCAACTTTCAGAATTGTAACTTAATGAAAAAAAATCCTTCCCTAAGTCAAAAACTTTCCAAAACGTTATTGAATATTAATCCTTCACAGATAATAAATAAATAAATTTAACATAACCTCAAAATTTTAACTTTACGAAAAGTAAGAAAGTACACTGCTCTCATTAAAATATAATTAACCTAACTTTAAGTTTTGTTTTACACTAAATTAATCCTGAATTAACGAACATATTAATGCTACTCTACAAACTTAATAATAAGCTTAGTCATTATTGTAAATGTACGAAAGCTGCACGTTTTAGGATTTGATGGTTGATTATTTTTTTATTCTTGTGTCCCAAAATTAACAAAATTTAATTTTAAATGTGATCCTCGAATGATAAGGAGCTTAAGTAAACCTCAAACATCATTAAAATGACCCTATTAATTACAGTTCAAATTTAGAAATTCGTGACGCCTTCAACCACATCCCACATCAATAAGTTATTGCAATGAGCTTGATATTATTTAATGGCTACGAAAACGTTAACCTTGGATTTAAGATTTAAGACAAAACAATGTGTCACCTGTAGGATTAAGAATACCTATTCATTTATATTGATTATTGATTACTATACGACATACGAAATTTTCAGTAGTAGCATATCGACAATCGTTCGTACTCTGCTAGATACGCTAGATACTCCCCCGAAACTTCGATTCGATGCTTCTTGTAAGCCCACATCTAACACCACCTACTGGTCAGAAAACGAGAACTTTCAGTTGGTTTTAAGATGCGCAGTATCTAAAGTGTGTTATCACTACGTAAACTAGGTAAATTTTACATTTGAACCTACGCTCATTCTGTTACTCCGAGTGTCGTCTCTCTTTCCATTGTACGCATTTGAACTGAAAGTTCTCGTTTGTTCCCCTGTACATAATCGCATAAAAAGCATTCATGTAAGAGTTTAGTGATAATCGCAGATATGAGTACGAAGCGTACGGGGTAAGATGTAAGATAAAAATAATGTGACAATTAGGTAACTGTTTCTAAAATATAATTGAAAGACTAAAAGGTGGTAGTTAAAAACCACCCTATTATAATAGGTTATTAAATTAATACTGCACAGTGCGCACAATAGCGACCTGAAACATTTTAAGATTTCAAACTAACAGGAGCGTGCTATTTTCTATAGTTTTTCTAGAATGTTTGTTTTCAATTATGCAGAATGGATTTACCTTACCTCGAAGGGTTAAAAGATTCCATTTAGTAGAAAATTTAGAGAAAAAAAGACCAAAAATAGAATCTATGCATAAATTTTTCCACTTGATTTAAAATTCTGTAGTAAATTGAAATAAACATGGTATTTTCCTCATCGAGCATAAGAAAGGAAAACCTCAAACTAGATGTGGTTAACAAAATAACCCGAAAGCAAATAGCACATAGAATAGATGTTTTCAAATAGCCACAAGGTGTTTTGAACTTTATATACCAATCTTACACGCTACGAAATACTCGGTAAATTTACAAACTTCATACCGGTAATAGCCTCTTTATGTACAAGTTAAGTACATGAATTCATATACCTACCTACCTATACATAAATAGTTTTCCGTTTAACTTAATCTCAACTCTCAATATTACCCAATAGCAAGCAAATATCTACTCTCGAGTTAATTATTTAAAATAATAAACATTTCAGTAAATTTAAACAACCGCGCGGTTTGTAATAAAGAAATTGTCAATTCGTTTGATTCGGGAACAAATAAGGGTGAAAAAACGAGGCAAGAAGAAAAAGTCGTAAATTTCAATAATTTAGACGGTACAAAAGACGATGTATTGTTAGATGCCGCGCCAAATAATGAAATTGATTCTTGAGCTTGAAAAACAAAGAAGGTACTGGCAATAAGTTGTGATTAAAATAAATTTTTATTTGGGGAAGCAATTTCTTTTTACATCTATTTTCTTGTTGAATAATTCAAAAACTATTAGATGTAATTTTACAAATGGTTAGGATTACGTGTCTGTGTGATTCCATATTTCGATTGAAAATTTTTATAAGGATGAAGATTAGGGGTGGTCCTTGTTTGTATAAGAAATTTATTTTTTTGAAATATGGACAGTTTCACCCCTCAAAAATTTTCCTAATAGAAAGATATGGATTTAAGGGATCATGCATGCTCACTATAAGAATAACAATAAGAATAAGAACAAGAATAAACGTAGAATTGTCATGACCACACGGTTCATGCTCTTGCTCAACTTGATCTTACTTGTATAAAACAGGCATGCGCTCTCGTGACTTCAGCTCAACTGATTTGAAGTGACAACTAAAAGCAAAAATACCTAACCTCAATATTAAATGGGCGGGTGTACTATATTCATGAGATCATATGATAATCACGAAATGTGCCGAAATTAGTCGAAGTTTCATAAAAATAGAAATATTTATCGTTACGAAAACCAACGTGAACCGTACTATTGATTTCTATTTCTAATAATACTGAACGTTTTTGCTTATTCTTGTTCATATTCTTCGAGTCAGCATGAATGGTCCCTAAGACGTGCCTTAACGACTTTGAATGGAGATTTATTAAAAATATTCTAAAAAATTCAAAATGGTAATAAAAATAATGAACAAACTTTAAAGGTGGTTCACACTACATGATTTCTCATAGGAGAAGTCATATGACTTCTCCTATGAGAAGTCTCCTACGGGCAATTTATTGTTCTTATATTATTCAATTTGTTTTTCTGCAATAACTTTTTAGTCTAAAATATTTTGGACTTTTTTATTGCACTCTCAAACGTTGTAACGATGCAAAACCCGCTGTAGCACCGCCCTTGAGATCAAAATGGGCATAGTTTTTACATTCCCTTGTTCAGCTCTTCAAGCTCCTCCATTTGAGTCCAATCTCATCAAGATTGGACCAGAATTACTTAATTTTTATATCAATATAATTTTATGAGCGTTATCAGTGATAACAGCTGATTTCCTTATAACTCGGCAACCATAAGAGTTAACGCTTCCGCAAGGACTATTGATCTGGTAAAATTCGTAGTCCCTGATTCTTCCTTTTAATATTAGTGATCTCTCTTAGAGGACCAATTTAGATCTCAAAGAGAGGACTATTGTCGTAGAAGGAATTGTACCCCCCTCTGCCCTTCTGTGTCTCATCAGGTCTATTGATCTCTCCTAGAGAGCCAATTTGGATCTTAAAAAGAGAACTAGTGATCTAGTGAGTGAACATTCTCTTTTCAGTAGGTCTAGTGATCTCTTTCTTAGGAGACAGGACTAGTGGTCTGGTGGTAGAGTTTTGCAGGCCAAGTGATCTCTCACAGAGGCCCTTAGAGAGGACTAGTAATCTGGTGAGTGAACATTCTCTTTTCATTGGGTCTAGTGATCTCTTTCTTAGGAGAGAGGACTAGTGATCTTGTGGTGAAGTTTTCCAGGCCTAGTGATCTGTCATAAAGGACCGGTTAGATCTTAAAGAGAGGACTAGTAGGACTAGAGGACTTAAAGACTCTGGTGAGTGAACATTCTCTTTTCAATGGGGTAGTGATCTCTTTCTTAGGAGAGAAGACTAATGATCTTGTGGTAAAGTTTTGCAGGCCTAGTGATCTCTAATAGAGGACCGTTTGGATTTTAAAGAGAGGACTAGTAAGTAATGTGGAGAGTGAACATTCTCTTTTCATTAGGACTAGTCATCTCTTTCTTAGGAGAGGTACCTAGTGATCTGGTGGTAAAGTTTTCCAGGCCTAGTGATCTCTCATAGAGGCCTGTTTAGAGAGGACTAGTAATCTGGTGAGTGAACATTCTCTTTTCATTGCGTCTAGTGATCTCTTTCTTAGGAGAGAAAACTTGTGATCTTGTGGTGAAGTTTTCCAGTCCTAATGATCTGTCATAGAGGACCGGTTAGATCTTAAAGAGAGGACTAGTAATCTGGTGAGTGAACATTTCCTTTTCATTGGGTCTAGTGATCTCTTTCTTAGGAGAGAAGACTAATGATCTTGTGGTAAAGTTTTCCAGGCCTAGTGATCTCTCATAGAGGACCGTTTGGATCTTAAAGAGAGGACTAGTAATCTGGTGAGTGAACATTCTCTTTTCATTAGGTCTAGTGATCTCTTTCTTAGGAGAGGTAACTAGTGATCTGGTGGTATAGTTTTCCAGGCCTAGTGATCTCTCATAGAGGCCTGTTTGGATCTTAAAGAGAGGACTAGTGGTCTGGGGCTACTTCTGTTGCGTTCGTGTTTGTCCAAGCCTAGTGATCTTTCTTCGAGGATCGGTTGGATCTCGAGTTATAGAATAACTCTACCATGTATCCGTAAAAGTGTTCTTTAGGTGGGTAGAGTTATTTTTTTTGTTAATAAATATTTTGTTTACTTTCCATCCAGAGTGTGTTTTATTGTTGTTGCAAATCCTCCAGTCTCCGTCTGAACGATGCTAAAGGGAGAATTAATGCAACACCCGGTTTCCGGTGTTATAACGTAGAATTTAATTCTATAAAAAAAAATATAAAGGATTTATAAAAAAAGTATTCTTGTATTTTTCTGTAAGTTTCACCGTTTTCCAGACAAATCTATAATTCAATATAATTATAAATGTTTTTTTCTGCAGTCAGCGAACGCTCAAAAAAGACATATAGAGGACATGGAAGAGGGTTAATTTTTTTTTCTTCAGGAATGAGTTTGATGTACCTAGTTAGGACTAAAAGTCTCCGGTTACAGCTATATGGCTAAAGATGGGAGGGGATGAAATGGCCCAGTTTTTGGGATTTTCACTTATATCTCAAAAACGGTGGGCCCTAGAGAAAAAATTATTCTTAGAAAAATGAAAGCTTATAAAATTTTCTATAAGATCGTATCTATTCATTTTTTTTCTATTCCTTATAGTTTTTGAGATAAGATAATTCAAATTTCAAATTTTAGACCGCTATAATAGGGATGTTAGAAACCCATTTTAAACTTTAGTTAAACTACGAATGTGTTAAAAAGAGTATAAAAACGTATAGTACGCTTGTAGACAACTAAAATACGACCCATTACAACTTAAAATTACTTTTGTATTCAGATTCTACTTAACAATAAATAAATCCTAATAGCCGCAATTATGTTAAACATTATACTACATGTAAGCTAAACAGTAAATTACAAGCTTTCATTCTAAATGTCAGTGGTTGAAGTCGGCGACTTAGACCCACGAGGACTAATTTAAAAATGTCGTTATTTTATGTGCTGATCGATACCAGTGTGCCAGTCGTTAAAATACCATACAGTAGCCAAGTTACGTGTAACAGGGGCCTCAAACTAAATTTTGCTTCAGTTTCTAAAAGCGGAGACACACTCATAGGCGAAACTGCGAAACTGCAGGCCCGGCCTGTACAGACCAAGCAGGGCTAAAAGCTTGTGCGTGTGTCGCCACCTTAATTCTAAATTAAAGATAAATAAAATAATAATAATAAATTTAAATTTAAATTTAAAAAAAAATTTGACAATTGAATTACACGTAATTGACAAGAGTTGGCGCTTTTTAATTAATTTTTAACGTTTGAGGAAAAAATAAACTGATGAATGCAGAGAAAAGTGTTTTTTTTTGGCTCGTCAGTAGTTATCAGACTCGACTACGTCTCATCTAACAAGAGAACCGACTCGCCGAAAAAAGCGTTACTTTTACCCTTTATAAAATAATATTATATTTATACTTCCAATTTAGAATGATGCAACGAATTTATATACTTATTTATTAATTAAAACTTTGGTGTAATTAACTTTGAGAGCAATTAAAGTTTAAATTATTTTTTTCTGAGAAAAATATAATAATACAAAAATTAGCAATAATATGAAAATGGTATGTGCTTGAACTTAAAAAACTATTTTAATCAAAAATTTGTTTCTTTCGAGTACTGTTAGTAAATTGCAGTTAACTCTTAATTAAATTGGCAAATTTTAATTCATCAAAATGATAAAACAATGAAACGAAAATTTCAACTTTAAAACTAAGGAGATTAAATTAAAAAAATATATTAAATTAAGAGCTTAAGTTTAATGCTCGAGAAGCATTTAAGGAAAAAATAAAAAAGGCGGTTTTAATAAATTAATATAAAAGAACCTTTTGTAAAGAGGTAAAAATTCTTTTTCAATTATAAGAATAATTTACTTAAAAATAGAAAAGATTTGAGGTTTAAAAGTGCTTTGGAATGTTAGTTCAATATGTATAAGGCCAAGAAAGTTAGCACTACGGTTTTAGACGGTCCGAGAACTCTCAGGGCCGATTTTACAAACACAACTTAAGTTAAAACAAAACTTGAATTTTACTTCGGTAAACTACAATTCAACCTAATTTTATAATACGAACTTGCATTTGAACTCAGGTTCAACTGGAGTTTAATTTAAACCACTGTTGAGCCTCAATTGTAAAATGGGCGCTCAAAAAGCTTATACAAATAAAATTAAGATTGACTACAGAAAAGAGGATATAGCTCGTCTTCTTCAAGTTACCATAAGTGGACATAGGCGATCATTTTGGGCCTGTCTTAGCAGGTTTACCTCATTAGATTGTGGGTGCTAAAGCTTGATATTGATTAATTTTTAAGACATTGTGTAAACGCGCCCTTAAAAATTCATTTAAATTCTAATTAATTTAAAGGAATAATTTAAAGGTATAATAAAATAAAACTTCTTGAACCATCAATCTTTTTAACTTAAGTGAAATTGATTACAGTTTTTGAATTTTTCTTGCAAATTAAATATTTATTAAAAGATTTAAGATTGGATATTAACTTTTTAGATTTTGTAAAGAGACAAGTTTTCTTTCTATACTACATAACGAGTTTCGTGCGTTGGGCTTAAATAAGCAACAAGGGGGTAAAATAGATGCCTTGAGGAGTGGAAGAGGTTTAATCTGTATTCATTGGTTGCAGACGACAGGAGAGAAAAGCCTTAGATGACGTATAATTGAAAATGTAACGCATTGACGTCAAACAAGTTTCAGATGTAGTTAATCAAAGCTCATAAACTAATAAAACAGTTTCATAACACCTAATACAAATTAATAATTCACACCGAACAACGTTGCTTTACTAATTATTATTATTAACTCATTAGTAGCGCATCGTTTTGTTATTTTGCTTATTAAAGTGCATTATTCATGAATATAAACTTAACTTTATAATAAACTTGAGCAAACTATATTCTACTACTGCCACTGTTGCTAGACAGCTTTATTATTTATCAAATATTATAGCAATAGTTGTAGAGAAACTATTGTATTTACTTTAAGGCAAATTTGAACGTTTCGGTTATGTAACCAAATTTACCACCTACATCGCTTTATTGGACTTTGCTAAACTAAATTTAACTTTAAAACACAATCAGAAAATTTATTTAAACTTTTTAAATATAAACTTCAAAAAGGAGTACCACCAGAGCCACAAACTAAGCTTCTTGAATTTTTAAGACACAAATAAGATCAAGGCGATCATATGCAAATGCGGCTTAAAAATAATATTCACCTAACTGGCGACAGTGATAGCGATGATGTTTGTAACAGCAATACGATATATATAAAAGTAGCGATAGCGATAGCGATAGCGGTAGCGGTAGCGGTAGCGGTAGCGGTAGCGGTAGCGGTAGCGGTAGCGGTAGCGGTAGCGACAGCGACAGCGACAGCGATAGCGATAGCGATAGCGATAGCGATAGCGATAGCGATAGCGATAGCGATAGCGATAGCGATAGCGATAGCGATAGCGATAGCGATAGCGATAGCGATAGCGATAGCGATAGCGATAGCGATAGCGATAGGGATAGCGATAGCGGTAGCGGTAGCGGTAGCGGTAGCGATAGCGGTAGCGGTAGCGATAGCGATAGCAATAGCAATAGCGGTAGCGATAGCGATAGCGGTAGCGATAGCGGTAGCGGTAGCGATAGCGGTAGCGATAGCGGTAGCGATAGCGGTAACGATAGCGGTAGCTGTAACGAGAGTAATAGCGATATTGATAGCGATAGCTATAACGAGAGTAATTGCTACAGAGACAGGCCTCTTTCACAAAATTGTTAAAAAAAACAACTCATTGTAAGCAGTTGGCGAGCGATAGCAATAGCGATAGCGACAGCGATAGAGATAGAGATAACGAAAGCAATAGTTACAGGCTTATCAGTCAGAATATGCAAAAAAATCATCCGATGGTAAGCACTGAGAGAGTTTGCGGCAGCGATAGAGACTAAGACAATTTCCTTAGTTGACCAATACTTTAATTAATTAATTAATTAATTATTAATTATTATTAATTATTATTAATTATTATTATTAATTATTTAGCGACAGCGACAGCGACAGCGACAGCGACAGCGACAGCGACAGCGACAGCGACAGCGACAGCGACAGCGACAGCGACAGCGACAGCGACAGCGACAGCGACAGCGACAGCGACAGCGACAGCGACAGCGACAGCGACAGCGACAGCGACAGCGACAGCGACAGCGACAGCGACAGCGACAGCGACAGCGACAGCGACAGCGACAGCGACTGCGACAGCGACAGCGACAGCGACAGCGACAGCGACAGCGACAGCGAAAGCGACAGCGACAGCGACAGCGACAGCGACAGCGACAGCGACAGCGACAGCGACAGCGACAGCGACAGCGACAGCGACAGCGACAGCGACAGCGACAGCGACAGCGACAGCGACAGCGACAGCGACAGCGACAGCGACAGCGACAGCGACAGCGACAGCGACAGCGACAGCGACAGCGACAGCGACAGCGACAGCGACAGCGACAGCGACAGCGACAGCGACAGCGACAGCGACAGCGACAGCGACAGCGACAGCGACAGCGACAGCGACAGCGACAGCGACAGCGACAGCGACAGCGACAGCGACAGCGACAGCGACAGCGACAGCGACAGCGACAGCGACAGCGACAGCGACAGCGACAGCGACAGCGACAGCGACAGCGACAGCGACAGCGACAGCGACAGCGACAGCGACAGCGACAGCGACAGCGACAGCGACAGCGACAGCGACAGCGACAGCGACAGCGACAGCGACAGCGACAGCGACAGCGACAGCGATTACGACATATAGAGGTAGGCCTCTTACTGCCCAAATTCATCTTCGACAGTTAAAGCAGCTCTCGCAGCGAATGCAGTTGCCACACCGATAGCGTTAGCTTCAGCGTTAAAGATAACGTTAGCGACTTAGACACGCTTCTTACCTACCACATGCTTTAAAATCATATCAGTTTGTATACAGTGAAAGAGATTGCCGAAGCGACAGAGACAGCGACAGTAATAGCGTTAAATATATCAATAGTAACTGATCTCTCAGTTACTATTGATCGACCGGCATCTTTCCGACCGCATAATTCTTTGATTTTGTACAGTGAAAGCAGCTCAGCAATGACTATTATGATAGCGATAGCGAGATTCGTAGCGGTAGCTATAGCGAGAGCAACTGCGATAGCGAGAGGAACTGCGATAGCGATAACGATAGCGATAGCGATAGCGATAGCGATAGCGATAGCGATAGCGATAGCGATAGCGATAGCGATAGCGATAGCGATAGCGATAGCGATAGCGATAGCGATAGCGATAGCGATAGCGATAGCGATAGCGATAGCGATAGCGATAGCGATAGCGATAGCGATAGCGATAGCGATAGCGATAGCGATAGCGATAGCGATAGCGATAGCGATAGCGATAGCGATAGCGATAGCGATAGCGATAGCGATAGCGATAGCGATAGCGATAGCCATAGCGATAGCGATAGCGATAGCGATAGCGATAGCGATAGCGATAGCGACATAGCTCTTATCGGCTATATACCATATTGTATAGATACCAGTTTTAGACTGCAGATTATGGGATAAATATTGTAAACATTTAAGCACATTCTAGCCATAACAAAACCCTGGTCTACAGACGATGGCATTGGTGAACCAACAATACAGAACCAAAGTTTATAGTGAAGAATACTAGGACTAGGAGAATAACTTTTAACTTTGCAGACTTTTTCGAATCCCAGGCCTGCCATATTAGTTTGGTGTTGTCTCGACCTACCCACATATTAAAAACTATGATTAAAGATGGGAAGGTTTAAGAACTTACCTTATGATGTTTAGCATCCTCTCCAAGATCAATAATAATGCATAGAGCGGGTTGTACCAACCAAGGTCAAGGTATGTTTACGGTGAGCTTAATCATATAAAATTGACTTGGTTACTAAACGCAGTCACTTGATTTGGTACAACCAGCCCTTAATAGATGTACTAAATAGAGTGTTGAAATCCTGCAAGTATTAGCGATTAGAGCCAATTTTACAAACACAAATTAGAGTTTACCAAAACTTGAGTTTTACTAGGATAAACCACGATTGAACCTGATTTTACAATACGAATTTGCCTTGAACTCAGGTTCAACCAAAGTTTAATTTAAGCCGCTGTTTAGCCTTAATTGTAAAATCGGCCCTTACTCTCTATTCCTCTCCTACAAACTTTGAACAAATGATAGATGGGTAAAATATAAGTTGCTTAGCGTTAACTAGCGTATCGCCAGCACAGTCTGTTTAATCGTTGTTTAATTTAAACTTTTGCTTAAGGATGGGGATGTTATTTACGTACTTTAAAGTATCTAATATTATTCAAGTTTGAATAAATTCATTAGCTACATTTTTTAAAACTTACATACAAAATGAAATTAAAATTGCAATTATTAAAGATGGGGATTTTAAGACCCTACATAATATTTTTTAAACTTACGTTTAAAGTGTAAATTGGTTTATTTGAAGTTTCAAACAATTTAAAATAAAGTATTTAAAAGATAGCGAGAGATGTTAAGTAGCCATCTGAGTGTTAATTTAGAATTAGCTTAAAAAAGTAATAAAGATTCTTTAAAAGTTTAGCATAAGTTTAATTTATTTCCGAAAACCGTGACCTTAGTAGAAAATTTATTTAGGCCGATGGGGATGTTAGGGGCCGTTTTTTCAAGAGATTTCAACAGTATTGTGCTGTGGCATACTTGAAAATAATTATTTGATAATTATCTTAATTAAAAAAGTTCTGTGGGGAAATTATACTTTGGTACTTCAAAATTGATGTTTTGATAAAATGAAACAAACTGTGCACAATTTAACTATTAAATAGGTTTTTAATTAAGTTGTTTATTGATTTGTAATGTTTTAATGTACACTGTACAGTTAATCTCTTAATTTCAGCCAATGTAGCTTTCTCGTGGTGGAAATTTTCATTGGTTGTAATATTTCACAGAGCATCTCGTGTGTTAATTTTTTTTAAATAAAAATTATTTTATTTTACAGAAATAAATAAAAATTGAGCAAAACATCATAATAAATTGTGTTATAAAAAGCAAAAGCGTCCTTTACAATATCTTATTAAATTCCACTTTCTTTTCATGTAGAACAATCTGATTGATGACAACGTCGCCCTTAATATAAATCGCATCAATCTTATCGACAGGACCCCTAAATTTAAATTCTCCAGTTAATTGTCCATCCACCCAAACAGAGAAGTGGTCAATATCACGCCGTATTACCAAACTAAAATGTTGGCCAGGAGAAAATTGAAAAATAGCGCATCTTTCCTCAAGTCCCCATTTACCATCCATCCAAGCGTTACTTACACAAACGTTATCAGCTATAAATAATTTTTTTTTAATTTACAATGTTAATAAAGTCAAATTACATAATAACGTTCAACTTACTAAATCTCGGATTTAAGTGCAAGGGAATAATTGGATGAGGCCACAGCTGAGCACCATCTTGTAAATTTATGTAAAATGAATGCGGTAGAAGTTTTACACGACCGTAGATATCCAGCTGCCAACCGACTTGCAACCCTTGTGGTATGTGAGCAGTACATGGTATCGTCTAAAAAGCAATTTAAAAAACGTTAAAGCTGGTCAATTTAAGCTTAAATTAAATCTACGCGGCTTTAAAAGAGAGAAGAGGGATGCAAAAAAAAAGAAAATTTCCAATCAAGATTCAACGACCTGTTGTTTTACATCCCTTTCTCTAAGACAAATTTCAACAAATTCACACACTTATTTTTATCGCCCAAAAAAACGTGACGTTAATACTAAAATAAATTAAACTTTAAAATTCAAAGTTGGAAAATTTAAATTTCTTTTGTTACTCACCAAATCGTTTTCTGAATTAGTGCATTCTTCGCTATCACTCGTTACTTTACATGTCATTATTTCGTCTTCCATGTCGGGATACGCTGTCCAATTTTCATATTTAACACTAGATATCTTAACATCGCCACGTATTTCGATTTCTTTTAATAAATTGAATGGAACGCGAAAATTAAATCCACAAAAATGTTTTCCATTAACAGATACTAAATATTCGTTTGGTGCTATAAATATCGCTATGTCAAATTTATTATCACGTTGAAAATTGCATTTTACAAATGATGTAGTTTCTTCTTCACCCCAATGTCCTTTTAAACGACTATTTCTTACTATATAATTTCGATCCAATCTCGGATTAAAATGAAATCCTATATCTTCGTATTCTTCATTTTTATACGTTAAATCTACTGAAAATCTTTAAAAAATTAATTTATTCACCATTAACTAACATTATTAAACTAATTTAAACTTTTTCAATTGGAAATAGTTATTTGTTTTATAAGGAGACAAAGTGACTCGCCTGTATTGCCGGACTCGCTCGCTACGCTCGCTCTTCGGCCAAACACAGTCTTGTCACACAAAACTACTTTGACTCCGTATAAAACATTTAATCCTTTCTGCAAACGTAAAGCGTAAAACCAGTAAAACTGAAAGTTCTGATTTTTGAAAGAGAAAAAAAAATTTCAAATGGTTGGTTGCATAACTATCAGGCGCTAACGCACTACTGGTTGCATACGCAACAGGCGACTTTTTCTATTACTTGACAATTTTCATTTTTGCACTTTTATTTTTTTTAAAGAAATTTTAAAATATTTACCTAATGCAGTTAGGTAAAACCAATCCACTTATGTGTATGACACTGCCAACGGTCAAATTATTTGGAAGCTCTTCACTAAACGTTACTGTCTGTGGAACAAAAATTGTTTTAGGTTCATTTAATTTTAACACAAACATATTTATTTGTTTACACTGTTCTAACATAATTAATAATTAAATTTAAACTAAAAGTGCACTTTTTTTGCCTAAAACATTATTTAATCAAAACTGACCGCACATCGGTTGGATTGTTGTGTTGGAATTTCTAACACATTATGTTGTAATAAAATGATAACATAGTAATTTGATTAAATTAAATTAGATCGTGGGTATGTATATCTATACAAACATCGCCCTATCACATCAGTGCATTGTATAAAAGTATTGATCTTTATTACAGATATTGAATTACTAAAAAAAATAATTATAATTTTATATGAGTTGCTTCAAAACTTTGATAATGTGGCTATCAATAGAATTTTAGGGTCAAACTAAAGTGATTAATTAAGCGATTGCAATTACTAATTAAATGTTCATATTTCTGACCTGGAGACAATAAGGTTTTTCCAAAAGCACGCCAATGATTCAAGTATAGTCCATAAATAGATAAATGGTTTTTATGACTTTGACTCTTTGAGTACCTAAGAATGATACCCATTTGTAAAATCGACTTCTAAATGATTGACAGGTAAATTTACACAAAGGGCAAAACAGTTTATACCTGTTATTTTAAATTATTTTTTAAAAACAACCCTTTCTTGAGCTCACAGTTGTAAAATAACCACTGGTGTAAGCTGTTTTGTCCTTTGTGTGGATTTTACCTATCAGTTCCTTTGAAGTCCACTTCGTTATCAAATTTTGACAGCTTTAAAATAACTGCTTAAAGAGTCAAAGTCATAGAAACCATTTATTTATTTTTGGACTACACAAGCTTTATTTCCGTTCGGAAATACATTAATAGAATTTGAATTAGTAGAAGGGAGACTGTTACCGAAGAAAACAACTACATCGGTTCGTATGCCCTTTTTAGAATTGGACTCCATCCTCTTCACTTTGGAGATCGAAAGATCCCACTCTTGACCTTCCATACCCTTCCATATTAGAAAATTTTTAATAAAAACGACTACTGACATTTCAGAGTCGACATCATAAAATTTTGTCCATCCACTACAAAGGTGCCCATTATAGATCATTTGGAAAGGGAAAAGAGATTGAAGATACCGTCATTTGTATAGGGTATTCCAACGATTCACTTAATTTTAGAAACATTTGACAAAATCCTTCAAATTAAAGAACGTCCCTGCACTCCCCGAGAAAGTCCATTTAGGAGCGTTTTTTGGTGAACAAATAACTGAGTTTTAGTTTTTAAGTTCAAACTGGCAAGATTATGTCTAGAAGCCAAAACTTCTGAGAACCCACTATCAATTTTGGAACAAATGACTACATGCGATTAATAAACACTCGCTGCTACCGAGTCATCAATTACTGGAAAAATACGCAGTACAAAAAATGATTGCCAACTTATCATATCAAAATGAAATTTTAAAGTTACCTTGGAATTTCCTGGTCGTAAAACGCTGTGCACAGTTAATGGTGAAAGCGTCGAGACGAACGTCAACATCGGTGGACCAAAAGCAAGAAATTCAATAAAACAAAGCAGCCGTTTGAATTCGCTACGTAACTTTAATTCAGGAAAAACTATAACTGGCAGTTTTAATTAGTTTAGATTATAGTGGTTTCCAGCACGTTGCGGACACATCTTCAGAGAGCTCATTTTTTAAGCTAAAACTAATTAAGGACCATTTGGGATACTATAGGAGAGCCCTTAGTCATATTATGTTGACAGGAAGGTAGGAAAGTTAAAGCTACGGCACTGAATAAATTATTGCAAAAGCAGTTAATGCTGCGGAAAAAACTTAATGTTGCTGCAAAATTGTTAATGTTTATAAATTAATAACTCGTATGAATGAGGTCGTCCACGTCCACCTCCATAAAAATCAATTGGTCAATTAAATCAGGAGATCTAAAGGGCAATAACTGAAGGTTTTTGAATATTAACAAAATAATGAAACTTTATGGGGAAAAACGCCATGATTTTGAAGAAAATGCTACTCGTTTGCCTGCTCACAGCCACATAAACGATTTCCAAAGTGTAGCCCCTGTTCACCGAATTAGGTGAACAGGAATGAAGGAAGTGAAGGAATTAGGACCGTTTTACATGGACTAAATATCGTACTGACTTGTTAGTACTGAATCGACTCAAGGAGCAAAAGCAGGGGAATTTAAGCTTTAATGTCGTGTGTAGAAATTTCAACGCACGACCGTGTACGACGTTAAAGCTTCCCGTGCTGTTGCTCCTAAAAAAAAAGAAATAGAAAGTGGGGAGGTTGGGGAAATACACCCGCCATCTTGCATTTTTAGAGAAACTGCGTAATTTTTCAAATTTCCAACACGCGACACTTCAACAGGTTTTTAACAACATAATAATGTCTTTTACAGAGCAATTTAACTTCCTCCATAATCCATTAACATAATTTATATTTTCTCTTATACATAACATCCAAGAATAAAAGAAATACGAACTAAACAAATTACTTCGTTTAATTTTCACTGTGTGTGAATGGGTAATTTTAAACATTTGCCCTCCTTTGATAAGGTACAAATAAAACGAGCAAGAAAAATTGTTTTCAATAAAAGGTAAGTGTCTAAACCAAACATTTATTAGCAAATACAATAATTCTTTTGGTGGTGTTAAAATAGGGGAAAGTAGGGTAATGCCGACTTTTTTTTAGTTATTTTATTTTATATGCCTATAATATTTTATAATATTAGTGTTGTATAATATTAGTAAATGTCTTACAGAGCATTTTAAATGTGGTCGTAATTAAGGGATGCGTGGTTGGTATTACCCTCCTATTGTCGGTATTGCCCGATTTTGGAATTTTCCAAATTTATGCATATTGCCAAAATATGAGAAGTATATTTGACTATTTAGCAGAAATATTAAAAATAGAATATGTCGAGGACTAAGATGGACGCTTTTTTTCTATAATTTTATTTAATAGAAAAGAGATAGTCATTTGTAAAATGGTGGTCGGAATTACCCAACTTTCCCCTATTTACTAAGCGAATCGTGGTTTCCTTTAGCCTTTAGTAGTAGCACAAGGGAAAAAGTGAATTAAATACGTAATTGCTTAAGTTAGATGAATACAAAGTGTTCGTTATCTAATTATTATTTCTTATCGATTTCTATTTTCTTTTTGTTATTTCTGGACGTGGGTTCGTAACGCTTGAATAATGAAATTTTTATTCAAGGTAAATGCCAAACATGAAACCAAGCGCCAAGTTTTAGTAGCTACGTATCTAATTACCGACAATTAACGCCTCCACACAAGAGGAATTAATTGTGTTATACAGCACCGTCCAAATAAAGTATGTCGCGCAAAACAGAGACGGGCTTAGAAAATTTAATGTGAGCACATTAAAAGTCTCCAAGAGATGAAAGATTAGAATCATTCAAGTTGAAATTTTGCTTCATTTGTTTGCAATCTCACGTGATCTATTTAAAAAAGTAAGCCATCTTGTCTCCAGGGTGTTAAAATTGGGGATTTATAAATTTTATAATTAATTTCGGTTTAGGAGTACATCTTTTATCTCACTTGCAACTGTTAAAAAAACAACTGTCACCCTTCTCTCAGAAACTGTATTTTTACGATTCACTTCCTTAAACATCCATCTTGTGGGAGTTAATTTACAGATAATCAACACCAAAAAAGAGGGTGGTAAATGTTCTGATTTAAAATCGCCCCACATCGTCTTCAACTTTTATGTGGATTTGGAGTTACTTAAACGATCGATCAAAAATTAATACTATTGTTAAATTCTCATTTCTGTTTTTCTCAACTTATAACAATTAGAAAAGTCATGAAATAACTCGTCCAATTAAAACTTTTCAGACTTTGATTAATTTTGAATTACTGTAGAAATAAAAGCGAGACAAATCGATAACATGAATTTTTAACGTCTTATTGGATTGTTAGTTATTTAATAAATTAGTATCAAGGAGCTTCAATCATCAAGTTTAATTAATTAATTATTTAATAAAATTAAGAATTTTTTACTAAATGCAGTAAAATGGCCAAAAACAAGATACTAGCGTAGAGGCTCTGAAAGAGCAAGATTTAAGGTATGGGATTGAACGGATTAGTCGACGGTTCCATAGAAGACGTATTTGATAAAATAAGACTGCAGACACGTCTTCTGCTCGTATCCTTACGCAGTATCAATCAACAAAAAGATTCAAACTAGAAAACTACTGGCACTCCATCCGCCAAGGTCACGTTAATACAAATATTAGAAGAGTTCGAAGAGCAGCGGGTTAAGGGATGGCTTCGATTAAGCTAACTTTAAATCAGCCCTCTTGTTAGAAATTCTAAATTGAGCAAGTGCTCAATTTTGAGAAAGTGCTTCTAGTGGGCGAAATTCAAAATTTGAGACTGAGGTTCATGTTTTCGCTAAAAATAAACATTTTTGATGAAATGAACTGAAGTTCTCTATTATTGTGACTTACTTGAGCTCAATTTTGAGAAGGTAAAGAATTTAAGAGCTAAAAGGGAAAGTCACCTCTACCTACATATTAATTATTTTCCTGAAAGATAATCATCGCTGAGGCATTCTATAGTTTAATTTAAATTCTCTCTATTATAGGCTTTACAAATGCTCAATTTTGAGAAAGTACTGCTAATGAACCAAACTTTAATTCTAAGAGTGTTACCGTCATAGAGAGTCGTTTATGGAAGGGAATTTGCCGTCAAGAAAATTTTGAACTTCATTTTTCTATATTTATGTCTTGCTCAGTTTTGAGCAGGAAATTTTTCTGACATTTAATAACAAAAAATATAGTGACGACAATTTAAAAGCTAAGAGCCACCTCTACACTTTAATTTTTTTTCCTGAAGGATAATCGTGGCTGCGCATTGTATAATTTAATTTAGATTCTCTCTATTTGAGGATTTGCAAAGGCTCAATTTTGAGAAAGAACTTTCAATGAGCAAATCTTTAATTTTTAAGAGTTTCCCAGATAGAAAGTCATTTATCGAAGAGAATTTGCCTTCTAGAAAATTTCAGAAGTCAACTCAATTTTTTCTCTATTTGTGCTTTGCTCAATTTTGAGATATCCATGTTTCTGGCATTTAATAACAGAGAATATAGTGACAACAATTTAAGAGCTAAGAGTGAAAGTGAACTCTACACTTTAAATTTTATAAGTATAGTTCTTGCTGAGGGAAGAGCTCAATTTTGAGAAAGAACATTTAATGAGCAAACGTATCAATCAAAGAGTAAATTCATGCTTCCGCTATAGATACTTTTTACCTAGTGTAGGTATAACCCTTGTTAAGAGGAATTCTCAAGTTTAATTTGGATGCTCTCAACTAGGTTTTACTATGACTCAATTTTGAGAAAGAACTTTTAATGAGCAAACGTATTAATCAAAGAGTAAATTCATGCTTCCGCTATAGATACTTTTTTCCTAGTGTAGGTATAACCCTTGTTAAGAGGAATTCTCAAGTTTAATTTCGATGCTCTCAACTAGGTTTTTCTGACTCAATTTTGAGAAAGCTATTGCAATGAGGAAAATTGTAATTCCATGAGAGAGTATTTCATATTTCCACTATGTAAACCTGTTAGTTATGGTGTAGAGAGAACCCTTGCTGAGAAATTCTCAAGTTGAATTTCGATGCTCTCAACTAGGTTTTACTAACTCAATTTTGAGAAAGCTATTGCAATGAGGAGAATAGTAATTCCATGAGAGAGAATTTCATATTTCCACTATAGAAACCTGTTAGTTCTGGTGTAGATATAACCCTTGCTGAGGAATTCTCAAGTTGAATTTCGATGCTCTCAACTAGGTTTTACTACGACTCAATTTTAAGAAAGAACTTTTAATGAGCAAACGTATTAATCAAAGGGTAAATTCATGCTTCCGCTATAGATACACTTTTTTCCTAGTTTTGGTATAACCCTTGTTAAAGAGGAATTCTCAAGTTTAATTTCGATGCTCTCAACTAGGTTTTACTGACTCAATTTTAAGAAAGCTATTACAATGAGAAAAATTGTAATTCCATGAGTAAGAATTTCATATTTCCACAATAGAAACCTGTTAGTTCTAGTGTAGATACAACCCTTGCTGAGGAATTCTCAAGTTGGATTTCGATGCTTTCAACTAGGTTTTACTATGACTCAATTTTGAGAAAGAACTTTTAATGAGCAAACGTATCAATCAAAGGGTAAATTCATGCTTCTGCTATAGATCCTTTTTTCCAAGTGTAGGTATAACCCTTGTTAAGAGGAATTCTCAAGCTTAATTTGGATGCTCTCAACTAGGTTTTGCTATGACTCAATTTTGAGAAAGCTATTGCATTGAGGAAAATTGTAATTCCATGAGTGAGAATTTCATATTTCCACTATAGAAAGCTGTTAGTTCTGGTGTAGATATAACCCTTGCTGAGGAGTTCTCTAGTTGAATTTCGATGCTCTCAACTAGGTTTTACTACGACTCAATTTTGAGAAAGAACTTTTAATGAGCAAACGTATCAATCAAAGGGTAAATTCATGTTTCCGCTATAGATACTTTTTTTCCTAGTGTAGGTATAACCCTTGTTAAGAGGAATTCTCAAGTTTAATTTCGATGCTCTCAACTAGGTTTTACTGACTCAATTTTGAGAAAGCTATTGCAATGAGAAAAATTGTAATTCCATGAGAGAGTATTTCATATTTCCACTATAGAAACCTGTTAGTTTTGGTGTAGATATAACCCTTGCAGAGGAATTCTCAAGTTGAATCTCGATGCTCTCAACTAGGTTTTACTATGACTCAATTTTGAGAAAGAACTTTTAATGAGCAAACGTATCAACCAAAGGGTAAATTCATGCTTCCGCTATAGATACTTTTTTTCCTAGTGTAGGTATAACACTTGTTAAGAGGAATTCTCAAGTTTAATTTAGATGCTCTCAGTTAGGTTTCACTATGACTCAATTTTGAGAAAGCAATTCCAGTGAGCAAAATTGAAATTTTAGGAGAGAAGTTTATGTTTCAGAAACTCATTGGTAAAAGAATTTGCACATTAAAAAAAATAAAATTCAACTATAGAGTTACCGCTATTTTTGCTTTGCTGGTGCTCAATTTTGAGAAGAAAATTCTTGAGGATTTAATAACTATCTGACTAAAATTTAAGAGTATTAATTTCGTCTCTACACTATAAAACACAGACAAGTACAATTATTGCTGAAGCAGTGTAAAATTTAATTAAAAATTATTCTTTGCTAAGTCTCAATTTTGAGAAAACATTCTAATGAGCCCAACTGAAAGTGTAAGCGTCAAGTTCATATTAGTCGTACCTATAGGAACCTATTTTTGAAACATTCTCAACGTTAACTTAAATTCCCTCAATTTATGCTTTACTGATGCTCAATTATGAGTAGCAAATTTCTTTAAAATGAGCAACCCAGTGACCAAAATTTAAATACTATGCACGAATTTTATTTTTACAGTTTAAAACATTTTTTTCATTTTTGGAAGTTTTAAAATTTTAACTGCAGTTCTCTCTATTTGCGTTTCGCTGATGCTCAATTTTGAGAAGGCAATTTCTTTAAAATTAACAACCTTAACGACCAAAATTAAAAAACTGTAAATTTGTAATCCTTACTAAGGCAATTCCAAATTTAATTTTTGTGCTCTCTATTATGTTTTGCTATGGCTCAATTTTGAGAAAGCAAGTGAAATGACTAATGAGCGAACTTGAAAATCTAAGAATGAGAGTATGGTTATGAATACTAAGTTTTGAAAGATTATTATCTTCCTTGAAAACTCTAAATTTTAACAAAAGTTCTCTCCAATTATGCTTGGCTGATGCTCAATTTTGAGAAGGGGCATTACAACTTTCGTTTTGAAAATTTAAAAGCCAATAGTGAATTGAAGAGAAGAAGAAAATTATTATTAGAAGAGAATTTATTTTTCCTATGACATTTTTGTGGCTTAAATTCTCTATATTTAGCTCAATTATTGCTCAATTTTGATAACCTCATTCACAAGTTAATAAACTTAAATTTTGTTGATTTTAATATGTTAAAGAATTTTAAACAAAAAATATTTTCTTCCAAGGATGGCTAGTCATTGCCAAAGTAAATATTTACCTACTGTTATCTAATAATAAACTATTACTATACTAACGTGTAACGGAAGCCTTAACAAAATTATAAATAATTTCAACTTACCATAATTATTAAATTATGATTACTAAATTTTTATTTTTTAATCCCAAACGCAAAAAATCCAATTTTTTACTCTATAAGTACACGCTATAACATTTCAAATTTTTTTATGCAAATTCTAGTGCCGCAGCTTTTATTGAATTACCTATTACCGTAACTTACATCCAAGGTTATATTTGTATGTATTAATTAAATTATTACACTCAAACGAACACAAATGAATTTTCTGACCATTACAAAAACGTTTCATGAGTCACATTTACCTACTTTTACTAGATTTGTTGGTTATCAAGAGTACGGCGTTATGTAAATTTTGATGACATCAGTGTTATTAACTATTCAAATTTTTTTTAATTACAAAAAACGGTACTTACTTTCGAATTTAATTTTCCATTTGTAACCAAATTATTGGCTTTATTCGAAATAATTTTTTTTTGTTTGGGAAAACAACATAAAAAGCCTTTTTCAACTTCCGCCTCATTTTCGTTTTCGTTTTCACTTTTTGCCATTTTATATATTAAAATTAAGTTAACACTGCTACACCTTAAACACGACTAAAGTTATAAATAAAGTATACAACCATACTACACGAACACGAATTTTTAATTGTAGAAAATTCGCAAATTTATCTGAATTCTACTATTTGTTAGAAATCTTTAAAAAAACTAATTTCCAACGCTCATTTGTGTGCCACTTTCAAAGTAGAAACTTTTCTCTTTTTAAATCAAATAGCCACCAAATAGGTCAGGTTGTATCGATTATTTTATACAATTTTTACAATATAAATTTTTAATAATATTTATTTGTGGTAAGGATGTTTTGTATTTCCCAAGTATTTTTATCTCTTCTAACAAGAGCGCGGTCATGTGTAATCTTTATTTATTTTCACATTGATAAGAGTGAACCAATGAATTTAATTTGTTAATTATTAAAATTTACAAAAAGATAATTTTTTATTTGTTTACAAACACAATAAAATGAAATAGTTTAACAAAAGCGCCGATTAGGGCGCTACTGCAATTAAATAGCGAGTCAGCTATTTAATGCGCATCTTCACGTAGTTTTTATTAACTAACTCGCTTAGTTGTAAGTTTAGAAAAACATTGTTTTAACAAAAATTGTAGAGAATTAAATTATTTATAAAAAATCATGTATAAAATTTTTTCATAAAACCAATATTTTCGCCATTACAAAGGTTCAAAGTAAAATCTCTAAGTTCCGGCAGGAGCGTCGAGTTGACCACGTTTGTGCGCACCTTCACGTTTATTTTTCTAATTTACTCGCTTATTTGTACTTTTTGAAAAAACTTCTTTAAAACAAAATTATTTAGAATTAAATTCTCTATCAAACTTATCTAAAAAGTTTTTTCATAAAACTACTATTTTCGCCATTACAGGTGTTCAAAGTAACATTTCTACAAGTACGAAGCCATCTTAGCCATCTTTTAAGTTTTTATGATTTCTTTAATAGTGAATCTAACCAGATTATGTATTTAGAACAGCTTTGTTTAGCAAAAAACTTCAAATTGTGCCAACATACGATTAGCCTTCCTTTATTGAAATCAAAGCCAAAAATACTCTACCTCACAAATAAATTTAAAAGTAGATGTAGCTAAAATTTGATTACAACTTAAATCGCTTCTATTAATAAACAAAATAAATTTACATAACAAAATACAAAAATTTTAAATTAATGAAAGTTAGGAAGAGTGAAAAATATTATTTTTTTGTAGATGAAAAGTGAAAGATTTCTCAAGTTTTTTTCGTTTAATCAGTTCAATATGTAAGCGTTGATTGCGATATTGTTCGTTTTTGAAAAACTGCCTACACAAGATGAATGTATAATCATTTTGTAGCTATTCACAAAACCCTCTCTTTTGTGGTTTAGACAAAATGCAAATTAATTTTTGTTAAAACGTAATCAAGATTTGCCCGATTTTGTTGTGGTTGTTATGTAATTTTCGAGGGTCGTTTTCGTTTTCAAATCACATACACACAACAGTCCATAATTTTCAAAATTCTAAAACATGAAATTAAACTTAAATTTACTGAATATTTCATATTTCGTGTGGATATTATTAATTTTTTGAATAAATTACTAATTAGGTAGTTAAAAGCAAAGTCGTATAAATAAATACGGTATTCACGTTTATTTTTGCTCATCGCTCTAGAGATCATCAACAGTTTCCCGCTCTAAATTATAGTTTTTCTAGCTGTGATACAAAAATCATCCCTCCTAACTCCCCCTCATGATCTGAAGGAGAGGTTAAAGAACGAGAGCGCACTGAAGTAAAAAATTACGATGAGCACCTTTAACATATTTCAAACACCATACAACATTCCAAATATCGTACGACTTTCCAAAAACTCTATTTTACAAAATTCCAAATATACCATTCCAAATCATCCATCACCTTACGACATTCCAAACATTGCAAAGACCGTACGACATATCAAAGATCTTACGAGATTCCAAATGCGCCATGCCAAACACCTTAAGACTTTCCAAACACCTTACGACATATCATAAACCATACGAAATTCCAAATAAGCCATCCTCAACATCATAACGTTCCAAAACATTGTAGGGCATTCCACAGATCTTACAACACATAAAAAACTTTACGAGATTCTAAATACGCCATTCTAAGCAACTTAGGACATTTCAAACATCGCAACACATATCAAAAATCATTCGAAATTCCAAATACGCTATCCCATACCTCGTAAGACATTCCAAACACCTTACGCCACCCAAAAACCATACAACATTCCAAATACGGCATTCCAAACATCCTTCGACATTCCAAAGATCTTACGGCATATTGAAAACCTTACAAAATTCCAAATACGCTATTCCCAATACCTTACGACATTTAAAACATCGTACGACATTCCTAAGACTTCACGACATATCAAAAACTTTACGAGATTCCAACTATGCCATTCCAAGCACCTAAGAACATTTCAAACATCGTAACACATATCAAAAATCATTAGAAATTCCAAATACGCTATCCCATACATCGTAAGATATTCCAAACATCTTACGCCACCCAAAAACCATACAACATTCCAAATACGACATTCCAAACATCGTACGATATTACAAAGATCTTACGACATTTTGAAAACCTTACAAAATTCCAAATACGCTATTCCCAATACCTTACGACATTCCTAAGACTTCACGACATATCAAAAACTTTACGAGATTCCAACTATGCCATTCCAAGCACCTAAGAACATTTCAAACATCGTAACACATATCAAAAATCATTAGAAATTCCAAATACGCTATCCCATACATCGTAAGATATTCAAAACATCTTACGCCACCCAAAAACCATACAACATTCCAAATACGGCATTCCAAATATCCTTCGACATTCCAAAGATCTTACGGCATATTGAAAACCTTACAAAATTCCAAATACGCTATTCCCAATACCTTACGACATTTAAAACATCGTACGACATTCCTAAGACTTCACGACATATCAAAAACTTTACGAGATTCCAACTATGCCATTCCAAGCACCTAAGAACATTTCAAACATCGTAACACATATCAAAAATCATTAGAAATTCCAAATACGCTATCCCATACATCGTAAGATATTCAAAACATCTTACGCCACCCAAAAACCATACAACATTCCAAATACGGCATTCCAAATATCCTTCGACATTCCAAAGATCTTACGGCATATTGAAAACCTTACAAAATTCCAAATACGCTATTCCCAATACCTTACGACATTTAAAACATCGTACGACATTCCTAAGACTTCACGACATATCAAAAACTTTACGAGATTCCAACTATGCCATTCCAAGCACCTAAGAACATTTCAAACATCGTAACACATATCAAAAATCATTAGAAATTCCAAATACGCTATCCCATACATCGTAAGATATTCCAAACATCTTACGCCACCCAAAAACCATACAACATTCCAAATACGACATTCCAAACATCGTACGATATTACAAAGATCTTACGACATTTTGAAAACCTTACAAAATTCCAAATACGCTATTCCCAATACCTTACGACATTCCTAAGACTTCACGACATATCAAAAACTTTACGAGATTCCAACTATGCCATTCCAAGCACCTAAGAACATTTCAAACATCGTAACACATATCAAAAATCATTAGAAATTCCAAATACGCTATCCCATACATCGTAAGATATTCAAAACATCTTACGCCACCCAAAAACCATACAACATTCCAAATACGGCATTCCAAATATCCTTCGACATTCCAAAGATCTTACGGCATATTGAAAACCTTACAAAATTCCAAATACGCTATTCCCAATACCTTACGACATTTAAAACATCGTACGACATTCCTAAGACTTCACGACATATCAAAAACTTTACGAGATTCCAACTATGCCATTCCAAGCACCTAAGAACATTTCAAACATCGTAACACATATCAAAAATCATTAGAAATTCCAAATACGCTATCCCATACATCGTAAGATATTCCAAACACCTTACGCCACCCAAAAACCATACAACATTCCAAATACGACATTCCAAACATCGTACGATATTACAAAGATCTTACGACATTTTGAAAACCTTACAAGATTCCAAATATGCTATTCCCAATACCTTACGACATTTAAAACATCGTAAGACATTCCTAAGACTTCACGACATATCAAAAACTTTACGAGATTCCAATTATGCCATTCCAAGCACCTAAGAACATTTCAAACATCGTAGCACATATCAAATATCATACGAGATCTAAATACGCTATCCCATACATCTTAAGATATTCCAAACACCTTATGGTATCCCAAAAACCATATAACATTCCAAATACGACCTTCCAAAAATCGTACGATATTCCAAAGATCTTACGACATATTGAAAACCTTACAAGATTCCAAATACGCTATTCCCAATACCTTACGACATTTAAAACATCGTACGACATTCCTAGACTTCACGACATATCAAAAACTTTACGAGATTCCAATTATGCCATTCCAAGCACCTAAGAACATTTCAAACATCGTAGCACATATCAAATATCATACGAGATCTAAATACGCTATCCCATACATCTTAAGATATTCCAAGCACCTTATAGTATCCCAAAAACCATACAACATTCCAAATACGACCTTCAAAACATTTTATGACATTCCGAAGACCTTACCACATATCAAAAACCTTACAAGATTCCAAATACGTTATTCCCAACACCTTACGACATTTCAAAAATCGTACGACATTCCAAAGACCTCACAACATTTCAAAACTTTAGAAGATTCCAAATACGCCATTCCCAACACCTTGAAACATTCGGAATACCATACGATATTCCAAACATCATACGACATTCCAACATACACCTTACAACATTCCAAAATTTGTATGACATTTAAAAGACCTTATGGTTTATCAAAAACCTTACGAAATTCCAAATACGTCATCCCAAAAACCATACAACATTCCAAACATCGTACGACTTTCCAAAATCCTTACGACATATCAAAAACCTTACAAAATTCTAAATACGCTATTCCCAACACCTAACGACATTACAAACATAGAACGACATTCTGAAGATTCGTAGACGTAGATTCCAAATACGTCATCCAAAACGCCTTAAAATATTCCAAACACCTTACGAAATTTCAAACATCGTACGACGTTCCAAAATTTATCTTACGACATTCCAAATATTGTATTACATTTTAAACACCTTACGAAATATCAAAAACCTTACAAGATTCCAAATACGTCATCTCAAACACCTTTAGACATTCCAAACATCATACATACATTGAAACATTCCAAAATACATTCCAAAGATATTAGGACATACCAAACATGTTACTACATTGCAATCATCGTCCGACATTCCAAAGACCTTACAGCATTCTAACTACGTTTCGACATTCGAATCATCGTACGACATTCCAAAAAATCTCTTACCACACCACACTCCAAACATCGTACGACAGTCTCAAGTCATTGCGACATTCCGAGCGCCTTACTACATTCCAAATACGACAGTCAAAATATCGGACGATATTCCAAGGCTCTTACGACATCATAAGCACCTTTTCAACATTGTAGATCATTCCCAACATCGTACGACATTCTAAATAGGAGAAGGGGACTCTCCCACATACGAAAATTATAAAAGTGCTGCATTAATTAGCGGTAGAACGTGAATCAACATAAAATTTGGTGGTAGAGTAGATTGTATCTTAATTGTTACTAAAAAAAGATCTAAAATGTCCTGAACACTCCCAGGGGTCAGTTTCTTCTATTTTGTCCAGGGGGACTTTTTTGGGAAATTCTGAAATTTTTAGAAATCCTCAATGTATGATTTATATCTATCATCAAAAAATCTGAAGTGCTTAGGGCGACTTCAATGGTCTTAATCCGGCTCTGCTTACAACATACCAAATAGGTACAGTACTCACATTATAAGAAAATAATGCGCACTCGTTTGGAATTGTAGAGAAAGTAATAAATACATGGCACGAAACCTGATCAGTAGCTCATTATTGGAACGTCGCGAATAAAATAATATTTAGGTATAACAGTTAATAAAGTACACGCCACTAATACAGGCAAGTTATAATGCGTCTTTCATTTAATTTCTAGACATTTCTAGATGTTTCCTTTATGGATAGCGCCCTAGAAAGGTTGCAGCTTGGTTAGCCTGTACGTGAACCATGGAGCCTGCACTTGTAAAGTCTGGAGAATGACCACTACAGATACAAGCAGGCACGTAAGTGCGGGAGGGCCAGAGTGAGCCCAGGCCCACCTAAAATTTTGCTGGACCACCCTTGTGCCCACCCTGATAAAATGACAATAATAAGCGAAAATTCTTCATCTTTAAAAAGTTTTATGGACTACATATTATGTATTTGACCCATCCAAAAAAATCTGTGGCCACCACGAACTAAAAACTTTCTTTTGCTTTATAATTCCTACTGTAGGTGCTTATAATAAAATCAAAAACATGTTAAAACTGTACATAATATATTGATATTCTTTTAAAAACTGGAAAAGAGTTTTACATTTGAATTTATGCATTCAATAAGGCATATACAGGTCACGCTTTTAAAAATTGTTGTTATTTAGAGGAATATATTATTTTATATATTATTTAATAATAATGATATTATTAACATTAATAATACCATTTAAAAATGTACAGGAATGAAAAAATTGATTTATAATATTTATATAATATAACATTATAAAAGTTAATAAGTAGTGATATAAATTGATATAATTATTAATAAACTAGTTGTAAATTTTTTGGTGTTTCATTTAAATCGAGTTAAATAATAATTATTAATTTTTTTGTTTAAAATAATAAAACTAAACTGATCGTCCTATTAATAGGTAAGTCGATCCATCTATTAAATTATAATACTTAAAAGAACAATACAATAGATTTGCACCTAATAATACATAAGTAACAATATTATACAGAGTGTCTCTAAAAAAACAATTTTCTGAAACTAAAACCTATAACCAAAAATGCACCCTTTAAAGGTTAAGATTTCATTTAGTAGGGGTTTTAAAATATAAATAAATTCAAATTGAAAACATTGTCAAGGTGCATCTTTGGTTATAGGTGCAAATGTTCCTTACGAATCACAGAAATTCACTGTAGAAGTTTGTCGGTGTTTTTTATAAACACCCTGTATAAATAACAATTTATTTTGATTTGGTATATTCTTCTTGAAGCTGCACTTATCTGAAATTAAAATTTGTGCATTGTTAAAAAATTGGTTTAATACTTTAAATAAAATTGAAATACTTTTAAAATTATAACAAAAATTTTCTTTAATTTTCAGATAATTGCAGTGGTTTTTCCTTTTAAAACGCTCAACGAACACAGTTGAGGACACGAGTCTTACGATTTTAATTTTTTTATACACATTGGTAACTGTAACTTGTAGTAAATTTTTTAAAATTCGAATTTTTTACTTTTTTAAAAGAAACAAAAGAACAAATACTGACCAATAAAATCTAATAAAAATGAGGAAGAGAGAATCCTATTTGATAATAATACAGTTTTGTACTATAACATGTGAAATACTTAAAATAATTTAAAACAAAACACTACGAGGTGTAGAAACAAATTCAAATCATTCACGTCTTCGCTTTATGTAAGTCAAAATGAGCTTATTCGACACACTTCTTCAACTTAAAAATATTTCTAACAGTGTAAACTTTTGATGCAAAAATGAATTTAAAATTTAACTAAAATTAAACTTCGAGCACACCAAAATTAGCTTTCCTAACTTCAAAAACAAAAGAATGATTGTAATTTCCTCAAACACCCGGTATAATACTATGAGCAGCAAAATTAAATAATTTTTTTACCTAAAATACAATATTTACAAAATTTTGAAAACAAAAAACCAAAACAAAATACTATTGGCTTTGTACGTTTTTGAAAAACCACTCTGTAAACTTCCTTAATTGATTAACTGCAGATTGTGCCTGATCGTGCAACTTGCGATTTTCATCTTTTAAACGTCTCACTTCGTTTTCCAACGATAGACGTCTCCTCGTTTCTTCACTAACGCGACTTTCCAATTCAGAAACGTGACTTTGTAATTCCGGAACGCTCGTACTCGAACTAACCCTACAAAATAATTTTTCAACAATAGTCCAAAATTAGGTTTTACGAGTAAATCAAATTTTGACAGTAAAATAGTGACCTAAATGAGTAGTATACCTATGGGGATTCTAGACCGGATATGACGTCACAGCAGACTAAAGATGGCGGAAAATTCAAATAAGGAGGCAAGTGGTCGTGTAAATTAAAAAGCAAGATTTTTAAATTTACACGCCCACTTGCCTCTATATTTAAATTTCCCGCCATTTTTGTACGTCACATCCGGTGGGCATTTTGCACTTTAAATTTACACGACCACTTGCCTCCATATTTGAATTTCCCGCCATCTTTAGTCTGCTGTGACGTCACATCCGGTCTAGAATCCCCATAAGTATACTACTTAAATGGGAGCTCACATAAGGTTTATGACAAGAACAACAGACTTTTTTAAGTGATAGTCTGTAAGAAGACTGGAGCTTAAAGTAAAATTTGTGTGCAACGTTGCCAAGTTTCTTTAAATACAGACTTCCCTTTAAACAAGTATATCTACTTGGTTTTTGGGAATTAAGAAATTAAATTTAGTATGCATTTAGGCAAGACCCTAACCAACCCCCCTCAATTAATATTTCAAGGTTTTTGCGCTCTTTTGTTATTAAATTTTTCTTTTTAAGAAAAAGTTACTATAATCAAAAAAAATTTTATTGCATTTCTCGACGTTTTGAATACCCCTGATTCCAAAATCTATAAGCTTTTATATTTTGGGCGCATATTTGCAAATTTGAGCCAAGTTCATTTTTACTTGGCTGTAAGATAGTACAAATGAGCCGCAATTGAAAAAAAAAATTCAAATTTTTTTTATTCAAAATAGCGGCCAATAGAACGATTGTCCCATTTTGTGGTTTTTCCCTTATAACTAGGCCGGTAATTATTATAATAAAAATTTCAAAAAAGCATCATATAGTCAAAATATATGGCTTTCGTTCTACTAAAGTCGATTTTCGAAATTGTTTCAAAATTGCCTACCTTTAAGGGGCCAAAGTAAGTCAAACTTTTGAAATGGATTTTCTCAAAATTTCCTCTGCCATATTTTTTCATTTTTGGATATGTTACAGACAACGTAATTCTCTATCGAAATATAAATTTTTATCAAAATCGCTAGAGCCGTTTTGGAGTAACGATTTTTTTAATGTCAAAACTTCAAAAACTACACAATGGATATATGTATAAATCCCATCAATATCTATTATTTGACACTATTTTCGGTTATTTTAAATATTTTGAACACTCATAAAATTAGCTGTTACATGATACCAAACACTTAATATTTCGACTTCTGGTTTAACCGGAAATGGGATCAAATCTCTTAATTTAAATAGAACACTCAGTATATTTTTTAATATTTTGAAAGTTCATAAAATTACTTTGTGAAGAAATTAAATTTTAATTAATAAAAATACAAAATTACAAGATTTGACGGGCGGGAAAAAGTTCTTCGTATGGCCACATCCATTGTTTTTGAGTTTTGTTAATGAATGTGAACGGAATTTCGTGAAAATTAAAAAATATCGAAAACAGTGCATATTTGGTATAGGGAATGTTATTGTAACTTGAAAGAGAATAAAATTTTGCATTACATAAGTAAAAAATAAACATGACTTGCTATTTAAAAAAATCAAAATATCGTCATTTGAAAATTTCGAAAAGTATAACGTCCTGTAGTCAACGCTCTAACGAACATCCTGTATACTGAAATCTTAAAATATTAATAAAATGTAGTAGGCCATGGTCTTGACTAATAGCGTGCCCAATTAGGTGGCATATTTCCCATAAATAATCTTAATATGAGTTCTTAAAGCAAAATCTACATTTTCAAAAAACTTCAAACAACTTGGCAACGTCACACTCAAATTTCAAAAACAAAAAACCTTTTTGTAAAAAACAGAGCTGGCAATCTATTGGTGAAAAGAAATATGTAGCATTACATTTAAGAAAAACGAGTTATATTGCACAGAAAATAGCACACTTTAAATGAGCCCAAACGTTAGACACCCTGTATTTGTGCGCAAGTTAAAAAATTAAATTTAACTTACGTTGAACCCAATGATGCGTCTATCGGTGTTTCTTCGTCCCAAGCTCTTGCGATTTCGTTTTCGTTACTTAAACTATTTTGTGATGTTTCGGCAACTTGAAGCATTACTCGTGTAGCTGTATCGACTAAACTAGGCCAATCCATATCACCGGGTAAAGGTAAAGCTTCGGGTCCGACAACAATGGCTTTTCCTTTACCAGGACCATTGAGCGCTCTAGGTGATAGTCGATCATCTTTTGTTCCTTTAAAGTCTAACGAAACTGGACTCGACGTTGTGCTAGCGTTCGATATAACTGTAGCTGGTCTAGCCATGGTTAATATAACTTCAGCCTGAGATTTGTGGACGGATAGAGTATTATTTAAGTTTTCACGAGAGTGATTTTTCAGTTCTTTATTTAATTTAATCGACTCGCAAGATTCTTCAATATTGTCTGGATCTATAAGTCTTATTAATTCTTCTTGAAATGTACTCGAAGTTAAATTTGCGCTGTTGCGATTGGAAGAACGTGATGTAACACCTGGGCGTAATTTAGCTTCGCCATTTATTGAACGCGGGCTATGGTTACGACTGTTGTTGTTGGATATGGTTGTTAGGTGTTTTTTTGAACGACGCGCGTGTGGTGATAAGTTTCCACCGCTGCCGTTTGATAGTTCGTCTTCGCTTCCGATTCCGTACAAGCGATCGCTTATCGAACTATCGGTCGAATGACCGTCGTTGAGGTTGTTTCGTACTAAATCGTTACTTAATTGTTGTATTGTTGTGTATTCGGCTACTTTTGGGGCTCTCGTAACTAAATAATCGGATTCGTGTCTTTTGTAACGATCGTTTTCTTGTTTTAATAAATTATTTTTATCTTTGTAATTTGAGTCGTAATCGTAGTTGTTATTGTGCAACGTAGCCGTAAGTGGTGTCGAATAATTGGCGTGTTGTAGGGGTAATGAGTGGCTCACTTGGATTTTATTGTGTTGGACGTTTTGTGGGCCAAAATGGTTGTGAGATTGTGATACTTGTAAATGAGATATTTGATGAACGTTGTTACGCTTTGGTGTTGTCGGATAAGTATTGTTTGTTCGTATACCGTGTCCGGTTTTAATTGGTAGTGGTGGTGGAATTCCCATCTCTAATTCTATGTTATCTTGAATGAACTCGTACCAACGGTCATCTGAGTGACCACTTGATGAACTCGTTATTGTTCCCTAAAAATATAAAATTGAGTCAAAAGCCCTTGTGGCACAAGTGTTTTATACTATTTTTTCTATTTTGCAATGATTTATTTTAAAAATCGATTCTTAAAAAATCGTGTTAGAGAATTTTGTGGGTTAAATTAAATTCAAATATTCAAAAGTTGACAGTTGACATTTTGACGTTTATTTAAGCTTCTAAAATTTTACCAAGAGATGGCGCTATATTCTGTTTTGTCATCACAAATTTTGATTTTAATATTTTTAATTTTATACTTAATAAATTTAAGTAAAAATTACATTATTTCTTTGGTATTTTGTAATTATTTATTAAAAATAAGCATAATTTTTCATAATTAATTTGTATCATGTGTCAAAATAATTATTTTCAATACCAATCTCAAACTAAAAAAAACTAGAAACAATACTTCAAAGTAGAACTAACATCGTTTTCGATGGTTTTCGATGCTACAATGAGCCTATCATCAACGCAAAATAGAAAAAAGTTTAATCAGCAAAGTTACAAAGTGAAAGTGACAGTTTGTATAAATAAATATTAAAAAGTGAGGTTAAGTTCTTTTTTTTTAAATTTTAACACATATTTTTAAGCAAAACGAATTACTCACCTCTGGATTAGATGGAAACCTCGAATCATTTCCTAAAAAAGACTTGCTACTACTTCCAGTACCATATCCTGAACTACTACTAGATCTAGGTGGTGAAAAGCTACGTTCATAAATCCTCTTATGATTTCCCGGTACAGCTTGTTGTAATTGAGCAGCTTTTCTACTTTTAGAATCATCAGGATTGCCATTTTCATAATCACTCTCATAGTTTCCTTCTTTATATTTACAATTTTGTAAAGCACAGCCTTTTCGAGGTGAGCCGTCGGGCATCGGAGGTATCACAGTTAAAGTAACAAGCATCGAAGTTTTCAACAAGTCGACCATTTGATCATAAGTTAACGTTGAAACTGCAACTTTACAAATTTCGACCAAACGAGAATTTTGACGCAGTCCGGCTTGCCACGCTTGTCCGGCGCTTTCAACTAAAGTAACTATACCATCTGGTTGTACATGAAAACCTAACTGACCCATTATATTACGCTTTAACGACAATTCTTGCACAACAACACCAGGGCTGACCGCTTTTAGACGTTCCATTATTTCCATAAGTTCGTCACGGTCACAATGGGCGTCCCTCATGTGTATGGTCATACATTCGCCTTGGTGGTGGTAAATTCGTAAACTATTGGTTTGGGGAGACCATCCGAGAATTGATTTACAAGGGGTGACGAACACAAGCTGTTTGGATTGTTCTTCAATTAAAACTAAGCTATCTGTTGAGATGCCCAAAAAGCACTCGATTTGCTGCGATTGACCGCTGTCGTCTAACATAACTTGCCATAAAATCGCACCTCTTTGGCAAGCGTCAGGGATAAAACGAGGTCTTATTTTTTCTTTCTTTTTACTACTGCTAAAAATTGCTAAAAAAACAAAATGTTAAAATTTTGTTATTGTAATGAAGTGGTGGATACTTACAGAACTTTTGTCCTGTTTCAACGGGAGTAGTACTGGAAAAATTCGTAACCAAATCCTTTAAATATTCTTGTCTTGTTCTCGTGGCCATAGTAACAAATTTATCAGATCTATGAGCGGCGTTTTCAGCATTGACAACTTTGGCTAATAAAAATTCGGCGAAAGCTTTTCCTTTTGGAAAAACTGCTCCCTCTTTGATCGGAGGTCCAAATACTTGCACATCTTTAGATCTACTCACAGCTACGCTATAATGCGTATTTTCTGTACAAGGATTGATTGCTCTAACAACAATGAAGACGTGTTGAAATTGCGACCGAATATTTTTGGGAGTAAACGGTAACGCACCCGGCTCTTGAAATACAATTGTAACTATATCGTTGCCTATGTGGCGCTTTCTTAATAATTGTTGGCGATTATTTGGTGTAAACGGAAGCATCGTGGAAACGTGAAACATTACTTCACAATCTTGGTATTGGGAATAAATTGAATAAAGTCCAGTCGAATCGGCTAGAAAAGAAAATTAAAATTAAACTTTCAATGGAGTGACAAAAGTGCCATTATAGGAAGTGCGTCTAGGCAGATTACATTAGGTGGTGTGACATTGTCTTCCAAGGGAAGAATTAAGGGAAGTTCATGAGCATAGCAATCTAGTCTCCTTTAGTCTCAAATGAGCAAGACCAAATATGAGCAATTTTTGATCTCAACCGAGAGTAGACGAAACGAGACTAAAAATCTATCAAGTATAAATAAAGTATTGTACATTAAAGGCAAGGTAAATGTTTTTACAGGCTCGAAGAGGTGACAGGCTCGGCTGCGGCTCGCCAGTCATAATCCTCTTTGCGCCATTAAAAACAGTCTTACCTCGCTTATAACGTTAAATACTATAAATTAAATTTTACTTACTTTTGTTATCGAGTCCAGCTTTATATTTATCGAATCCTTTTAATCTAATTTTTTTTCCTATTGTGTCTAAAAATTCTTGAAAAGCCGGTCCTGCGTCTTCATTGTTGTACATATCTTCTTCCGACGATTGTCCAACTTTACAGTACATTACACCTACTTTATAATGACTGGTAAGTCCCTGCTCGTCAACTTTAAGTAATTGTTCTTCCATTTGTTGTAAACTTTGCGTACCCAGTCTCAAACAATTTATTTGTATTTCTGGCGAAACGTATTCTAATACTTCTTTTATATTTAAATTTTTATTACTCGATTGTTTTATGTTTGGTATGGCGTCTTCCAATATGACGCCTCTTAAGGTGAGTAATTCGGATGTACGTATAATTAATCTATATTGATATTGCATTAATGAATTTGATGAGTTATCTGGATGTGAAACCTTTTCACGACGTATCGATATCGCTACTGGACCCAGTTGTTCGTCCATACCAAACCAGTTTTGATGATCTGAAGTACATAAAAGACGGAAGTTAAGGACGGAAGGTACTCGCAATATTTGTTGAACTTAATCATTTTTTTTCTGGCTTATAAAAATTTATTTTAATTAATTGGTAATGTGAGGAATGTTAACTAGGGCTGTACTTAATATTTCTAAAATATAAAAGTTATAATCGTTATAGTTTAAAAGATAATTTATTAAAATTAATTAAATATTTACGGATTTAATAACTGTTCAATTAAATCGGCGTTTAAGCCATGTTATAGACAATCCTTCATTCTAGGGTATGACATATTTTATAATTTTATTTAATATTTGGAAACTTATATAATTCAATTTTATACGTCTCAATAATACAAAAGTAGCCACAATAAAATTAATAAAATGACGATATACAAGTTTCCAAATAATTAATAAAATTATAAAATATGTCATACCCTAGAATAAAAGATTCTCTATTACATGGCTTAAACGCCGATTTAATTGAACTGTTATTAAGGCCGTAAATATGTAAATAATTTTAATAAATTATCTTTTAAACTATAACAATTATAACTTTTATATTTTACAAATATTAAGTACAGCCCTAGTTAACATTCCTCACATTACCAATTAATTAAAATAAATTTTTATAAGCCAGAAAAAAAATGATTAAGTTCAACAAATATTGCGAGTACCTTCCGTCCTTAAGTAATTGATATTTTTACTGTAACAAAATCAGGTTCGGTAATTTAATGTAAGAAATTTTTATTTTTGCTTTTTCGTCAACTTGCAACTCCGTCTCAAAAAAGTTTTAATTTTTAAGTTTTTTAATGAAATGAAATTTTAGGCACATTTTTGGAAATTTAGGCCTAAGTTATTTTAACATGGCTATATCCCCAACTAAAAGAAAATTTTTTTCAAATTTTTAAATTCAAAATAGCAGCCAATACAACAATTATCCCACTTTGTGGTTCTTTCCTTATAACTTATCCGTTACTTATAATGAAACTTTAAAAACTGCATCGTATAACCAAAATATAAGGCATTCGTCCTAACCTAATCAATTATTAAAACCGTTACAAAACTGCCTACCTTTAAGAAGAGCCAAAAGTTGGTTCAAATTTTTAAATGGGTTTTCTCAAAATCGACTTTAACCTTTTACTTCATTTTTGGATATGTTATAGACATCGCAGTTCGCTATTGAATGCCTTGATTTCATTTGTCAGAAATTTCTAGGACCGAAGTTATAAGTTTTTGAAAGTCAAAATTCCTAGTCATTTCTTTTATAATGCAAATAAAAATTTGAAAACTGGTACATATATTAATCCCTTGAATATCCATTATTTGACACTATTTTCGGTTAACAAAACGCTTCCGGTTAAACCGGAACTTTAAATAAATATTAAAAAATTTTCAGAACAACTTGTATATTTTTCAATATTTTGTAATCTCGTAAAATTATCTATACTTTTGGGACACCCTGTATATTTTTAAATATTTTGAAACCTAATAAGATTAGCGTTCATCCGTATACAAAACAAAAGTCTTGTTATGGACATATCAGAGTTATTTTAGTCTTATTTAACGAAAATTTTGAATAATTCAACTTGTAGATGTTATAAAAATCGGAAGTATAAGCCTCTGCCAAAATTAAAGGGGAACAAAATCAAATGTTAAAATTATCCGACCCAAAAACCAGTCGTTTAGAATACGAGGATATTATATAAAATCTTCGAGACGTATAAGATAACCGTTATTCGTGCACAAAAAATTAGATACCATAAAAAATCGCCTCGTCAATTAAGCAACGATTTACACTTTTTAACTTTTTTTAATTTCCAAAACTTAGTTTTTATGAATTTTTTTTGGGAAACTTTTGAGAACTTTAAGAAAGCCGTAAAACACCGTAAGTGCATTGTATACATGTTTTAACTTAAAGACGCTAATTGGATTGGATAATGTAGTACACTTCAATTATTAACAATTGAATAAAAAAGATCAAAAGGTGAGCTCACACTTAAAAGCATAAATTATTACTCAACGATCAAAATGGGCTGTAATAGACTACGTATGAGAGCTTTGCAATATGATAATTGTAAGCTATCAGACAAGCTAAAGTCAATCGTCAACATGTTCCTTATTAACGCTAATGGTTGGCAAAGGTAAGCTCACTTAAAACTGTCAAAACGCTTGAAAAACGCAAGGGTCTTTTTCGAACCATTTCGATGTATCTAAGCAACTGTAAGAGCAGTTTTTATAGCAACTGGTTTAATCGGGTTTATTATATAATTATCGTAATTATCATAATCTTCAATCACCAATATCTCAGCCAAATTTTTAAAAAGGTGAGCTCATTGAAAAGAATAATAAACCTACGAACAGAGCGCACCGAAAAATGCGTAATCAGACGTAGAAGAAGCTGATGAAAATAAGTTTTGAACAATTTAACATCTTTGTAACATCCTCGATAGCGGTTACGAAGATCAGATAACCTCAAAGTGTCAAAAAAGACAGAAATTACGTATATATTTGGATTATAATTCAGAAGCACTCAATTATCTGACCACGAGACGTGGTCAGAGGATCCTTGCACGTCTGAGAATATTTAAAACAGTTTAACACAACAATTACAGCGGACCAACAGTTTAATTGGCAACTAAAATTCCAAAAGGTGGGCTCATTCAACATTATCAAACCATTATCCAACCGCACGATACACTAATCGAAATCCAGCTGTAGGGCCAGTTTGGCAATCATAATTAAAGTTTAAACTAAGTTCAATCTCATGCCCTGTAACTCTAACTCTAAAGTCACAAAATCGAGTAACAGCGCTTGAGCTTGAATTTCGTTCAATTAGAACTTAGTTTAAAACTTAAATATTGATTGAAAAACGGACCCTTAGAGGTTTTAGAAGATTTAAAACAAATTAACACTAGCAACTCTAAAATATGTACTAATTTAATTAGCATTATTTTTATCATCTTTCCAAAAGGTGGGCTCGTTCAACGTCTTTACATTATCCATCAGAAAATATTCTGTAACACTCTTGGGGGTCTTAGAAATTGAAGATTTGGGACAGTTTGGCGTCAACAAGTGCAAAATACTTCTGTATTAATTACCAATATTCTTATCATATTTCAAAAAGGTGCGTTCACTCAACCGTCTTACTTAATCCATCCATGTGAAGAGGTTACACTCACCTTGGACTGCATAAAAAATACCTACGATTAATGTAACAGCTGATTAAATTGACATACTTCAATAATCAAGCGAGAAGTAACCATAGAAAATGTTCAAAATGTTGATGAATCCGTCATTTTTATCAACTGATACATGACTAGAGTTTGAATCACTTATTAAAATTTACTACAACCAGCAATTCGAGGTCTTTGACAGAGATTGGAGATAGGGTAGATATTTTCAAAAGGTGGGCTCACTCAATCAAACTATTAGAAGATAATCTGTTAGGGCACTTGGAAGAAGATTTAAGACAGTTTGAAGTCAACTATGGGTAATTTTGCTCGAAGAACTGAACCTGAAGTGTTTAAAAAAATGATAAATTAGACGACCTGGAGATCTTGTTATAGCAATGCTTGACGAAAGATAAAGATCATACGATAGAAAATGTTCAAAATGTTGGTGAATCCGTCATTTTAATCAACTGTTACATGACTAAAATTTGAATCACTTATTAAAATTTTCTGAAACCTGCAATTCGAGGTCTTAGAAAGAGATAGGGTAGCCATTTTCAAAAGGTGGGCTCACTCAATCAAACTATTAGAAGATAATCTGTTAGGGCACTTGGGAGAAGATTTAAGACAGTTTGAAGTCAACTGTGGGGAATTTTGCTCGAAGAACTGAACCTAAAGGTGTTTAAAAAAAATGATAAATTAGACGACCTGGAGATCTTGTTATAGCAATGCTTGACGAAAGATAAAGATCATACGATAGAAAATGTTCAAAATGTTGGTGAATCCGTCATTTTAATCAACTGTTACATGACTAAAATTTGAATCACTTATTAAAATTTTCTGAAACCTGCAATTCGAGGTCTTAGAAAGAGATAGGGTAGCCATTTTCAAAAAGTGGGCTCACTCAATCAAACTATTAGAAGATAATCTGTTAGGGCACTTGGGAGAAGATTTAAGACAGTTTGAAGTCAACTGTGGGGAATTTTGCTCGAAGAACTGAACCTGAAGGTGTTTAAAAAAATGATAAATTAGACGACCTGGAGATCTTGTTATAGCAATGCTTGACGAAAGATAAAGATCATACGATAGAAAATGTTCAAAATGTTGGTGAATCCGTCATTTTAATCAACTGTTACATGACTAAAATTTGAATCACTTATTAAAATTTTCTGAAACCTGCAATTCGAGGTCTTAGAAAGAGATAGGGTAGCCATTTTCAAAAAGTGGGCTCACTCAATCAAACTATTAGAAGATAATCTGTTAGGGCACTTGGGAGAAGATTTAAGACAGTTTGAAGTCAACTGTGGGGAATTTTGATCGAAGAACTGAACCTGAAGGTGTTTAAAAAAATGATAAATTAGACGACCTGGAGATCTTGTTATAGCAATGCTTGACGAAAGATAAAGATCATACGATAGAAAATGTTCAAAATGTTGGTGAATCCGTCATTTTAATCAACTGTTACATGACTAAAATTTGAATCACTTATTAAAATTTTCTGAAACCTGCAATTCGAGGTCTTAGAAAGAGATAGGGTAGCCATTTTCAAAAGGTGGGCTCACTCAATCAAACTATTAGAAGATAATCTGTTAGGGCACTTGGGAGAAGATTTAAGACAGTTTGAAGTCAACTGTGGGGAATTTTGATCGAAGAACTGAACCTGAAGGTGTTTAAAAAAATGATAAATTAGACGACCTGGAGATCTTGTTATAGCAATGCTTGACGAAAGATAAAGATCATACGATAGAAAATGTTCAAAATGTTGGTGAATCCGTCATTTTAATCAACTGTTACATGACTAAAATTTGAATCACTTATTAAAATTTTCTGAAACCTGCAATTCGAGGTCTTAGAAAGAGATAGGGTAGCCATTTTCAAAAGGTGGGCTCACTCAATCAAACTATTAGAAGATAATCTGTTAGGGCACTTGGGAGAAGATTTAAGACAGTTTGAAGTCAACTGTGGGGAATTTTGATCGAAGAACTGAACCTGAAGGTGTTTAAAAAAATGATAAATTAGACGACCTGGAGATCTTGTTATAGCAATGCTTGACGAAAGATAAAGATCATACGATAGAAAATGTTCAAAATGTTGGTGAATCCGTCATTTTAATCAACTGTTACATGACTAAAATTTGAATCACTTATTAAAATTTTCTGAAACCTGCAATTCGAGGTCTTAGAAAGAGATAGGGTAGCCATTTTCAAAAGGTGGGCTCACTCAATCAAACTATTAGAAGATAATCTGTTAGGGCACTTGGGAGAAGATTTAAGACAGTTTGAAGTCAACTGTGGGGAATTTTGATCGAAGAACTGAACCTGAAGGTGTTTAAAAAAATGATAAATTAGACGACCTGGAGATCTTGTTATAGCAATGCTTGACGAAAGATAAAGAACTTTGCTACATCTTTTTCATCTATTAGTAAATTATTATGAGACACCACTCAGGAAACGCTCATGTTTTTCCAAATGTGACGAATACGCTATTACAATATGAGCTCAGACAGCGTCATTGTATTTACATATTTTTTACATGTAAAATCATGTTAGAATTTCAATAATCTTAGCGAAATAGAAAAATATGTTAAAGAGTTCCATCCCAGGGATGGGACTTCATATGGAACATTGGAACGCCTTCAAGAGCTCAAATTTTGCCTTAGGGAACCGTAAGAGTCGGTATACTACCGTTAAGCCTTAAGATGACTTAGAATGATCAGAGTTGATTTCTAATTTAAAAGTCTTAGGTCCATTGCACCACTTCCCTTTAACTTAATAACCTAAACTTTTGTTTTGTGACAGTTTTTCCGTTGATATTGGTATGATGCACACGTAAATTATCTACAAGTTAAATTTAAGGGAAAGTGGTGCATACGGGCATTAGAAACCCAAGTTGAATTAAATAAGGTCAGCTCGATTAAAAGTTGTTTAGACTTTCAAAGTACGCTACTGCGTGTAAGTGGATAAAACCTTCAAAAATAATTATAAACTATTTAATATATTGCACGCGTCGTGAACGTTTTAATAATAAACCTCCAAGTTAAGATATTTAATATCAACATAATGGTCAATGCACTTCACCTACCATAAAAAAATTTACTGTTTAATTTGTGATTGTATAGTGATTAATTAAAATGAAGTTGTTAAACCAGTTTCTAACGCCAAGATGCACTCGAACAAAAAAATGATTGACCAATTTAATGAATCATTTTACCATTTAGCCAAAAAGTTCACCTATTGTTATCACAACAAAGGCCCAAATTTAAAAAAAAACATAACCTACCTTGACCTAAAAAGTATTTCCTATAATACAAAGCTCCTTGATCCACACTTTCGATAGGTCTAGGAAGCCTCTGATAAGGACAAGTTGAATGTCTCCAATGCGTTTCCCCAATTGGATATTCCAAAACTGCAACGCCATAAGCCAACGGTGGTCTATGAAGTACTCTCCTTTGGTTAACATTTTGCAAACGCGTCAAACTAACCACACGTTCCTCTTCACCGCCTATTTCGTTACGGAAAAATGGACAATTATCGACCAATTCGTTGCAATGCCCATCGCCGTAATCTTCATCGCCACTTTCGCCATCAGGAGTCGAAGATCTCGCAATCATCGACGCAGCAGAAGCACCAGTTGTCGTATTACGCCTTTTGGACAATAAATTTTTACGTATACGAACGGAATAACTTAAATTTGTTGTTAATGATTGGCAGTCGTAATGAACAAAAGCCCTTCTCCTTTGTATTTCTTCCGAATCCGTCAATAAGACAACACTCGAATTACTAGTCGACGTACTCACAGCACTGTCATCCATTGCTTGTCTTTGGTTTTTTAACGCGCTACCACTACTAACACTACCGGAACCCCAAAACTTTGATAACTTAACACGTAATTTTGGACTTTGCGGTGTAGATTGATGAGTGTCGTCACTATTTAAAGAATTTCCACAATTTTCCCCTTCGACTTTTCCTCGTAAATATTCGGACGGACCTGGCGATCGTTGATCTGTACCGTTAGCACCTAATACAGTCGGTCTATAATCCTGAAGCATCGCAAAAAAAGATTCACTAGTACCAGAAATGGGTCCTGGTCTATCAATGATATCGATGGAACCGTGACTACCGTATTCGCGTTTAAGGGTAGGCGATGACGTAATGGAAGGTCGTCCGTGATGGTCTAAAAGTTCTAAACTTGAATTGCTACGGTATAGCAAATCGGGCGAAAAGTGTTGTCGTTTGATGACCGAATTTTGATGTGGATGACGATCGTTGTATGAAGATCTCGGTGCAGATAAACCAGCATTAATTCTAACTCTTTGCAAATGCGTGTTGTAATATTCTACGGCTTGGGCCGTACGCTCCCTTGCTCTAATTGTCGATGGTGGCGCTCTCGGGGGCGCAGGCCCACATTCTTCTAACCCGATCATCCCATCACGCTGCAAATAAAGAAAAAAAATTTTAATCATATAGTTATAAACAGCTTATGTTTGTACGATGGGTAGTAGGTATGTTATTGGGATTCCTGATGAATAGCTTTGAAAGAATGGACGGACCGGCATTTCGAGTGGTATGTGACCGTAACAGGGACGGATTTAATAAAAATTTATTTCCGCTCAAAATTAATTTTATGCACAACACACCTAAGAAAGTTATTTGTTTTTAAATTAAATAAGTAGGTTCGGCAGTAGCGTAACATGTTTACAACAGGGTACCAAGGAAAAAATTGTAAGGTTGGCCCACACAAAAAAAAAATGTTTAAGTCCCAAAAATGCGACTTGTAAGGCCCATCCAACTATGGAGTCTTACCGAAGCAATTGTTACATCTCTGATATTTGATTATTTTAGTAAAAGTGCAATAATGTGGGTATGTAAATTAATATCAATCGGAAGAAGTTGTTCTTTTTTAATGGAGCAGTATGTCAAAGTTCATTAATCGGTCAAGAGAAAACTTGCCAAGTTGCTCCTAATAGTTCAACTAATTTTAATATAATTTTTTACAACGTATAAATATATTTTTTTACACCTATTTAAATTAATTTTAATTATAATTACGTTTAATTATTTAAATTGCGCGTTTCGCAAAAAAAATTAAATTTCTATAATTATCCACTTTCACTTGAAAAGTTGCGCGAAAAAAATTATTTTTAATGGAATTTGAGTCCGGTACTGAAAGTATATGACTCACACTTTGAGATAATACCCAAGATTTTAAGTTTAAAGATCCACGACTGCACAAGAGGCAACTATGCCATTGAACGAACGGTTTCTATCTGCAGTAGACAAGGGTTGATGTAATTTTACACTTGCCAAAACCAAAAGTTATTGAACCTTGGCGAAACTTTAAATAAATCCAAATTCACTTTAAATGAAAAAAGTTTTAAGGGCACGTTTAGCATTGTTAATTAAAAATTAACAATTCATCAACTGTTTTACACCTTATTCAAACCGTTTAAAATAACTAAAAGATGCGATTAAAATTACCAGTATCAAAACATTATCAAAGCTTAGCACGGACGAAGGCAACCACAACCGGAAACATAACCGGACGGAAATTATACCATTTCATGCATATCTCCACCCACTAAAAGACCCAAAGATGAATAACTAGATAATTTTCGGTAGGGAATTTTGGAAAAATGTAAAAAAACAAGCAGATGTGACCTATTATGAGAATATGGACGTGATTCTTCCAAAAGCAGATGGTCCACGATTTTAAAACCTTTCTTTACCCCAAACAACCCTCAAAAAATAATTTTTACACTCCGACAAAAGTCGATACGAAATACGAGTTTAATAATTAATTCTCTTCTCTTTCAACACGGTCAATGTCTTTTGAAAAACAAGACATACCACATCGCTGCATATTATTTAACATTTCATTAAAAGTGCGATTAGAAAGGATAATTAAATAAAAAACAAAAAATTTTACTAGAGCAAAAAGATTGAGGCTTGCATTCGTACCGAATTGTGTCATAACAAAGAACCCACATTCTTTTCAATTAAAAGTGTCTGTACTTGTTAATAAAGTGATCCAAGATGCTTAATTAATGCTTCTACTAAAAATGTTTAAATTTGCTCTTTATTCATTCAACAATTTTATTGTAAAAGTGGTAATTTGAATTTTAAGTTGGACTATAAAGAGAGTTGGTTGAAAAAGAATTGAAATGCAAATGAAGACGTTTTCAAAGAACGATTAATGAGGTTACAGTGCTATACAATGCATGACTTGGAATGACGGTTCTCCTATTGCTCCAAATTGACAAACTAGGCAGAGGTCTGAAAACCAAAGTGGCACCCCTTTGTCAGAAAAGAAAAGAAACACTAAAACGGATTAAATAAGCTGGAAGAAATGTTTCGGTAACAGGAAGAGGACCTTTCTTAGGTAGGTAGAATTAGAAAATTGAGCCCATATAAAGCGCAAAAATCGACAATTCTTCGAGATGAAACAAATACAAGGCTGTTATGAATTAGAGAAGTCTGTAATCTGGACACCTCAGCCAGGAAAAACTTAGAAGCCAATGTGCAATCTAAGTACAGGCAATATAGAACAGTATTTCTATACTACAGTAATACCACAGTCCATACAGAACAGTAACCCGCAGGTAAGGCTTAAAAGGCTCTTTAGCTAATAACAGGCTTTGACAGATCCCTGAAGTCAGAACAGTATTTATAGAAAAGGCTAGATAGAACACTAAAGCTTTAGATACGGTTTTTATGGCTACTAAGCTAATACGAAGTCTTAATAGACTCCTCAAGATCAAAACAGTAATTCTAGAAAAGGCTAGACAGAACAGTAGACCTTAGATATGGCTTAAAAGGCCCCTAAGCTAAGAAAAGTCCTCAAAAGACCCCTTAAGGTGAAAACAATATTTCTAGAAAGGGCTAAACAGTATAATAAGGCTTGAAATGCTCTTGGGCTAATAAAAGGCTTTGACAGACTGCGTAAGGTGAAACTGTATTTCTATAAAAGGCCATACAGAACACTAATGCTTCAGATAAGTCTTTGATGGCTACTAAGCTAATACGAAGCCTTAATAGACTCCTCAAGATCAAAACAGTAATTCTAGAAAAGGCTAGACAGAACAATAAACCTTAGATATGGCTTAGAAGACCTCTAAGCTAAGAAAAGTCCTCAAAAGACCCCTTAAGGTGAAAACAATATTTCTAGAAAGGGCTAAACAGTATAGTAAGGCTTGAAATGCTCTTGAGCTAATAAAAGGCTTTGACAGACTGCGTAAGATGAAACTGTATTTCTATAAAAGGCTTTGACAGACTGCGTAAGATGAAACTGTATTTCTATAAAAGGCCATACAGAACACTAATGCTTCAGATAAGTCTTTTATGGCTACTAAGCTAATACGAAGCCTTAATAGACTCCTCAAGATCAAAACAGTAATTCTAGAAAAGGCTAGACAGAACAGTAAACCTTAGATATGGCTTAGAAGACCTCTAAGCTAAGAAAAGTCCTCAAAAGACCCCTTACGGTGAAAACAATATTTATAGAAAGGGCTAAACAGTATAGTAAGGCTTGAAATGCTATTGAGCTAATAAAAGGCTTTGATAGACTGCGTAAGGTGAAACTGTATTTCTATAAAAGGCCATACAGAACACTAATACTTCAGATAAGTCTTTTATGGCTACTAAGCTAATACGAAGCCTTAATAGACTCCTCAAGATCAAAACACTAATTCTAGAAAAGGCTAGACAGAACAGTAGACCTTAGATATGGCTTAAAAGGCCCCTAAGCTAAGAAAAGTCCTCAAAAGACCCCTTAAGGTGAAAACAATATTTCTAGAAAGGGCTAAACAGTATAATAAGGCTTGAAATGCTCTTGGGCTAATAAAAGGCTTTGACAGACTGCGTAAGGTGAAACTGTATTTCTATAAAAGGCCATACAGAACACTAATGCTTCAGATAAGTCTTTGATGGCTACTAAGCTAATACGAAGCCTTAATAGACTCCTCAAGATCAAAACAGTAATTCTAGAAAAGGCTAGACAGAACAATAAACCTTAGATATGGCTTAGAAGACCTCTAAGCTAAGAAAAGTCCTCAAAAGACCCCTTAAGGTGAAAACAATATTTCTAGAAAGGGCTAAACAGTATAGTAAGGCTTGAAATGCTCTTGAGCTAATAAAAGGCTTTGACAGACTGCGTAAGATGAAACTGTATTTCTATAAAAGGCTTTGACAGACTGCGTAAGATGAAACTGTATTTCTATAAAAGGCCATACAGAACACTAATGCTTCAGATAAGTCTTTTATGGCTACTAAGCTAATACGAAGCCTTAATAGACTCCTCAAGATCAAAACAGTAATTCTAGAAAAGGCTAGACAGAACAGTAAACCTTAGATATGGCTTAGAAGACCTCTAAGCTAAGAAAAGTCCTCAAAAGACCCCTTACGGTGAAAACAATATTTATAGAAAGGGCTAAACAGTATAGTAAGGCTTGAAATGCTATTGAGCTAATAAAAGGCTTTGATAGACTGCGTAAGGTGAAACTGTATTTCTATAAAAGGCCATACAGAACACTAATACTTCAGATAAGTCTTTTATGGCTACTAAGCTAATACGAAGCCTTAATAGACTCCTCAAGATCAAAACACTAATTCTAGAAAAGGCTAGACAGAACAGTAAACCTTAGATATGGCTTAGAAGACCTCTAAGCTAAGAAAAGTCCCCAAAAGACCCCTTAATGTGAAAACAATATTTCTAGAAAGGGCTAAACAGTATAGTATAGCTTGAAATGCTCTTGAGCTAATAAAAGGCTTTGACAGACTGCGTAAGGTGAAACTGTATTTCTATAATAGGCCATACAGAACACTAATGCTTCAGATAAGTCTTTTATGGCTGCTACGCTAATACGAAGCCTTAATAGACTCCTCAAGATCAAAACAGTAATTCTAGAAAAGGCTAGACAGAACAGTAAACCTTAAATATGGCTTAGAAGACCTCTAAGCTACGAAAAGTCCCCAAAAGACCCCTTAATGTGAAAACAATATTTCTAGAAAGGGCTAAACAGTATAGTATAGCTTGAAATGCTCTTGAGCTAATAAAATGCTTTGACAGACTGCGTAAGGTGAAACTGTATTTCTATAATAGGCCATACAGAACACTAATGCTTCAGATAAGTCTTTTATGGCTGCTACGCTAATACGAAGCCTTAATAGACTCCTCAAGATCAAAACAGTAATTCTAGAAAATGCTAGACAGAACAGTAAACCTTAGATATGGCTTAGAAGACCTCTAAGCTACGAAAAGTCCCCAAAAGACCCCTTAATGTGAAAACAATATTTCTAGAAAGGGCTAAACAGTATAGTATAGCTTGAAATGCTCTTGAGCTAATAAAATGCTTTGACAGACTGCGTAAGGTGAAACTGTATTTCTATAATAGGCCATACAGAACACTAATGCTTCAGATAAGTCTTTTATGGCTGCTACGCTAATACGAAGCCTTAATAGACTCCTCAAACAGTAATTCTAGAAAAGGCTAGACAGAACAGCAAACCCTAGATATGGCTTAGAAGGCCCTTAAGCTAATAAAAGCCCTCAAAAGACTCCTTATAGTGAAAATAGTATTAGAAAGGGTTACACAGTATAGTTAACCATCAGATAAGGCTTGAAAGGCTCTTGAGCTAATAAACGGGTTTGACAGACTGCGTAAGGTGAAAACACTATTTCCATAAAAGGCTATACAGAACACTAAACTTCTAGAAAAGGTTTAGAAGTCTCTTTAGCTAATAAAAGCCCCTGCGCTACTTCTTAAGGTCAAAACAGTAATTCGAGAGAAGGCTAGACAGAACAGTAAACCCTAGATATGGCTTAGAAGGCCCTTAAGTTGATAAAGGTCTTCAAAATATTCTTTAAAGTGAGCTTGAGCTAATAAACGGGTTTGACAGACTGCATAAGGTGAAAACACTATTTCCATAAAAGGCTATACAGATCACTAAACTTCTAGAAGAGGTTTAGAAGTCTCTTTAGCTAATAAAAGCCCCTGCGCTACTTCTTAAGGTCAAAACAGTAATTCGAGAGAAGGCTAGACAGAACAGTAAACCCTAGATATGACTTAGAAGGCCCTTAAGTTGATAAAGGTCTTCAAAATACTCTAAACAATATTTTTAGAAAGGGCTACACTGTAGAGTAAACCATTAGACAAGTCTTGAAGGGCACTTCGCACTTGAGCTAATAAACGACTTTGACAGACTGCTAAAGGTTTAAAAACTATTTCCATAAAAGTCTATACAGAACACTAAACTTCTAGATAAGGTTTAGAAGTCCCTTTAGCTAATAAAAGGCCCTGGCATACGTCTTAAGATCAAAACTGTAATTCGAGAAAAGGCTATACAGAACACTAAACTTTTAAAGAAGGTGTAAACTAATAAAAGCTCTCGATAGACTCCTTAAGGTAAAAAAAAATTTCTCGAAAAGACTACACAGTACAGTAAACCATCAGATAATGGTTAAAAGGCTCTTAAGCTAATATAAGTCTTGACATGGTTCTTAAGGTTAAAACAGTATTTCTAGAAAAGGCTCGATAGAACACTAAACTTCCAGATAACGCTTAGAAGGATCTTACAATAATACCATTTTGACCTTAAGTATAATCTGTCTAGCCTTTTACTTCTATAGAAGGCTATACAAAACATTTAACTTTTACATAAGGCTTATAAAGGTCCATTAACTAATAAAAGGTCTTGACAAACTCATTAATGCCAAATCAGTGTTTTTGTAAAGGCTAAACAGAACACTAGATCATCAGGTAAAACTAAAAACTTATTTTAGTTAATATAAAGCATTGAAATACTCCTTAAAAGGTCAAAATAGTATTACTAGCGAGTGCTAGACAGAACAATAAACCTTCACATAAGGCTTATAGGGCTACTAAACTAATAAAAGCCTTAATAGACTCCAAGGTCAAAACTGTATTTCTAGAAACGGGCTTAGGTACAGAACACTATTTTTTTTAATTAGTCTTTGAACACTCTCAAGCTAATAAAAGACCTTGACATACCCCTTAAGGTCATAAAAGAGGTTCTTAGAGGCTAGAACAGTAAACATTCAGATCAGGCTACACACATTCCGGTTTGCCTGTGCAGGCGGCCTGAACGCTGCCCAGACGCTCAGGTTTGGCCTGTGCAGGCCGCTTAAACGCCTAATAGCCCGTTCACACGCACAGACTTGCCTTCCGGTTTGCCTGTGCAGGCGGCTTGCACAGGCCTAACCGGAAGGCAAGCCTGTGTGTGTAGACGAGTCTTAAGAGTCAACGTGCATGGGAGATCCTGCAATTTCTAAACCTAAACGATAGACTACTGGGAACTTCAGATAAGGCTTAGAATGCTATTTCTTAATTCTTACGCTAATACAAAGTCTAGTTAGGCTCCTTAGAAGCAAAACGCTACAATAACGAATGTCTTTTTAAAGTTATGTCTTGATAAGCTTTTAACGAAGTAATAAAATGGACGTATAATCTGTAAAACAATGCGAGACAAGAGACATTTAACAGAACAAGACACTTTGCAAGTAACTCTTGTTCTGATATGGCTGAAAAGCAAACAAAAACGCAAACTAAAACTTAGGAAAGTTTTTGAAGTGCTGTGGAGCAAAACGATGCAGGAAATGTCCATTTACTAGCTTCTTTTCCACAATAAAGAAAAACCACTACATTTTTTAAATGTCACACTTAAAAGAAGAAAATTTCCAATAGGTAATACAAGCCACATCGTATATTTTCTCTTAAAGCTTTAAACGATCATCTTTTGAAACGTTCCTTTTTCTCACACAGACACACATTTAATCACAATTACCTATTATTACGAAATGTGGTGAAAGGACATTTAACAAATTGCACTAACACACCTTGAAAATTTATTTTAATTAACAAGAAAACGTGAAAAATGCCAGGAGAAAAATAAAAATTTTTAGAAACAAACTTTGCACTTGTTTCATTTACAATTACCGAGAATTTCTCTATAAATTCACATTATTGGTGCTTATATAACTTTGATAACCCTTCCTCCAATAGTACATAATGTATGCCTTGTTGATAACAGTTTATTAATCCACGCTTTCTAATCATCAATTTTTCAGTACGGTTAATTTATCTTTTTTTTTAATAACAATAAAGTTTTATTTATTTATAATTATCGTTTTGCAAGAAATTCCACTATTATTTATGTATTTGTTTTACTAACCTTTGATTCGGTAGGACATCGAAATGATTGGAAACAATTTTTTATTTAAGAAAAACAAGGTTAAATTATCAATCTTGGAATTTATAATTAGTTGGCTATGACTATTTCAAGCCATTTTGTTTCAGTGGGTCTCATTGGGAAGCATTAGCTTCAAGGAAAAAGTATGATCAATGAGCATGAAGCATTTGGGGAATTTCGGCTAGGATGGTTTTCTAGCTGAAGCTCAACATAAGTTCTCTGAAAGCAGAGGAAAAACACTGGAGCGTTGAGCGACAGTTTCACTGAAAGCTACTTCCGATTAAATGCCTTTACAGCTTGCTCCCCTAGGTTCCATGCCCCATTCCAGCCTAAAGGTAAGAGAGGAGGCAGGGAACGAAGTTCTCAAGAAGACAGTCGGCAACCGTGGTGTCGTTACTCATCAATACCTGGACACCCAGTTTGGAATTTGAAATTAGTTGGCTTGTGACTATTTCAATTCAATTTGTTTCAGTGGACCTGGTTGACAAGCATTAGCTCGTCTTCTGGCTATGGGATCAAGTAAACGGTAGAAGTTGACAGCCAGCACCAAAAGTAGCATGAGCAGAGGGAAAACACTGGAGCGTTGAGCGACAGTTTTACTGAACGCCTTTAATGCCTTTACAGGTTGCTCCCCTAGGTTCCATGCCCCATTCCAGCCTAAAGGTAAGAGAAGAGTCAGGGAACGAGGTTCTCAAGAAGACATTCGGCAACCGTGGTGTCGTTACTCATCAATACCTGAACACCCAGCTTAGAATTTGAAATTAGTTGGCTTATGACTATTTCAATTCAATTTGTTTCAGTGGACCTAGTTGACAAGCATTAGCTCGTCTTCTGGCTATGGGATCAAGTAAAGAATAGAAGTTGACAGCCAGCACCAAAAGTAGCATGAGCAGAGGGAAAACACTGGAGCGTTGAGCGACAGTTTTACTGAACGCCTTTAATGCCTTTACAGGTTGCTCCCCTAGGTTCCATGCCCCATTCCAGCCTAAAGGTAAGAGAGGAGTCAGGGAACGAAGTTCTCAAGAAGACATTCGGCAACCGTGGTGTCGTTACTCATCAATACCTGAACACCCAGCTTGGAATTTGAAATTAGTTGGCTTATGACTATCTCAATTCAATTTGTTTCAGTGGAGCTAGTTGACAAGCATTAGCTCGTCTTCTGGCTATGGGATCAAGTAAAGGATAGAAGTTGACAGCCAGCACCAAAAGTAGCATGAGCAGAGGGAAAACACTGGAGCGTTGAGCGACAGTTTTACTGAACGCCTTTAATGCCTTTACAGGTTGCTCCCCTAGGTTCCATGCCCCATTCCAGCCTAAAGGTAAGAGAGGAGTCAGGGAACGAGGTTCTCAAGATGACATTCGGCAACCGTGGTGTCGTTACTCATCAATACCTGAACACCCAGCTTAGAATTTGAAATTAGTTGGCTTATGACTATCTCAATTCAATTTGTTTCAGTGGACCTAGTTGACAAGCATTAGCTCGTCTTCTGGCTATGGGATCAAGTAAAGGATAGAAGTTGACAGCCAGCACCAAAAGTAGCATGAGCAGAGGGAAAACACTGGAGCGTTGAGCGACAGTTTTACTAAACGCCTTTAATGCCTTTACAGGTTGCTCCCCTAGGTTCCATGCCCCATTCCAGCCTAAAGGTAAGAGAGGAGTCAGGGAACGAAGTTCTCAAGAAGACATTCGGCAACCGTGGTGTCGTTACTCATCAATACCTGAACACCCAGCTTAGAATTTGAAATTAGTTGGCTTATGACTATTTCAATTCAATTTGTTTCAGTGGACCTGGTTGACAAGCATTAGCTCGTCTTCTGGCTATGGGATCAAGTAAAAGATAGAAGTTGACAGCCAGCACCAAAAGTAGCATGAGCAATGAGCATGAAGCGTTTGGGGAATTTCGGCTAGGATGGTTTTCTAGCTGAAGTCCAACGTTTAAGTTCTCTGAAAGCAGAGGAGAACACTGGAGCGTTGAGTGACAGTTTCACTGAACGACTCTTCCGCTTTAATGCCTTTGCAACTTGCTCCCCTAGGTTCCATGTCCCATTCCAGCCTAAAGGTAAGCGAGGAGGCAGGGAACGAAGTTCCCAAGAAAACATTCGGCAACCGTGATGTCGTTACTCATCTATAGCTGAACAGCAAGCACCAAAGTGCATGAGCAACGAGCATGAAGCGTTTCGAGAATTTCGGCTAGAATGGTTTTCTAGCTGAAGCCCAACATAAAAACACTGGAGCGTTGAGCGACAGTTTCACTGAACGCTACTTTCAAATTAAAGCTTTTACAGCTTGCTCCCCTAGGTTCCATGCGCCACTCTAGCCTAAAGGCACGCGGGAAGGCAGGGAAGCAGATTCCCAAGAAAACATTCGGTAACCGTGGTGTTATTACTCACCAATAGCTGGACAGGGACATCCAACTAATCCACGGTTATTACTATCAGTCATTAGAGGGTCGAGAAGCTCATACCCTCTGTATTGCCCTATAAATACATCACTGGCAGAAGCAAGCTTCTGCACTGCAACGACTATCTATACCATAAACGATTTACAGCTCTACCAACCAATTCTGCGTTACGGAAAATATGTCAACTAAAATAATATTTTATTTAAATTATTTTTTGCGGGAAAAGAATCGTCCAATCATAAGCAAGAATTCAGGTACAGGCATAGTTAAAAGTCGCGTGTATCCACAACTATCTTAGGTTATGGCAAAACCTTTCAAAATGACATAAGTTGTCCGTTTACTACACATTTATGTATTGGTCACAGTATTGGTGATAGTTACTTGTCAAATTTAGCGACTGAAATACTTTTAACTCGTAGTGTACTTTAAAATCTATGACAGAGCTGACCACGCCCCCTCACCTCGCTATTAAAGTTGGTGGGACTGTAGAGAGAGGATGATTGTAAGTAATTCGCAATAAATGGCCTTTTAATACGTTTTTAAAACGATCCTAAGTAGTTGACCAGTATTGCCAGGAGTACATTTCCAGCTACCTCCTTAAAAACTACTAACGACTTCATAACACAGCCGACAAAAAAGTCATTTATTACAACTGATTTTATCAGCGTTTAAACCTAGTTTGAACACCCCTTTGATAACTGATCAAGTCACAACTTAAATAACCATTAAAATATTAGATTTCCTTATTGACAGATCTTCTATATTTTCAAATAAGAGCGAGTCGATAAATAATCTGTCATATCCGAATTCAACGTTTATATTAAAACATCCATTATAATTTATAAGCAAAAAAAGGTCAAACTAATTGTAACTCGAAGTTTAGATTTTAAATTATTTTAATTAACCATAAAAGACGGATTAAAAGATCAAATTAACACTGCATATTAAATTACCTTACAACCTACTGGAAAAATAATTTCAAAACGTCATATCTAAAATCATCACTTGAAGTTAAAGAGAAGGATATTAATTAATATAACAATTACAAAAATATTACACTAGCAATTGAACTTTATATTAATTTAAAATGTGTGTAAATACTTTCTAAAAAGAAAACTTTTCCCAACATTATTTTCAAATTAAGTAAAATTTCAATACGAATTGTTGTACTTTTTTAATCAAAAATTTGATTGATGTTTAAGCATAACAAGTACTTTTAATTGTTTATTTATGATTTTTTTTATTCACATGCACTTATTTCCTCCTAAGATTACAATGTTTATGTGAATTTGAATTTAATGGTGCGTCCACATAAAATAGATAAAGTCGGTCAGGAGGACCGACTAGATTTTTACCACTTTATAGACTTATCAAGCAGCCAATAGATCCATGAGCAACAAGAATCGACGGTATCGGCCTGTGTAGAGGGGCATATTCTCGTAAATCTGAGGTCAGACTACATAACAACAGTCAGAGGCGTTGTATAGCCGAGAGTAAATTCGAAATAAGAGGGTTATTTTGGGCGCATTTTTGCAAATTTAGACAAAAGTTATTTTTACTTGGCTGCTATAAGATAGTCGATCTGAGCCCTAATAAAAAAAAATCAAATTTTTAAATTCAAAATAGCGGACAATATTTTGAGGTTATTTGAGGTTTTTCTCTTATAATTTGGCCGATAATTATTATTATAAAAATTTTAAAACCGTGTTTTATAGCCAAAATGTAGGGCTTTCGTCCTAACCTAATCGATTTTGAAAATTGTTTCAAAATTGTCTACGTTTAAAGAGCCAAAGTAGGCCAAAATTTTGAAACGAATTTTCACAAAATTTGTTAAGGCCGTTTTCTTCATTTTTGGATATGTAATAGACATCGCCGTTCTCTATCGAAAGCCATTTGTTTTATTCGTTAGAAACTTCCAGGACCGGAGTTATGATTTTTTTAATGTCGAAATTTCAAAAATTTGCCATTTCTTTTGTAATAAAAATGAAAACTTGTAAATTGGTAAATGTACCAATCCCATCAATATCTATTATTCATACTATTTTCAGTTAACAAAACGCTTCCGGATAATCCGGAAATTGCAAGAATAACACAAGTTTTTAGAAACACCCTATATATTTATAAATATTTTGAAAAGTCGTAAAATTAGCAGTTTCATGATACCAAACACTTCATATTTTGACTTCCGGTTTAACCGGAAATGGTATCAACTTTCTTAATTTAAATAGAACACCCTGTATATTTTTCAATATTTTGAAAGCTCGTAAAATTAGCTATCCGATGATACCAAACACTTTATACTTTGGCTTCCGATTTAACCGGAAATAGGACAGGGCAAGCACGCTAATAAGATTCCAACCAAATTCCTATAATGCATATTTCAACGGGCGTGGTAAATTATCTCATTTTCAGGTCTGTAACTACGACTCAAGGTTAACATTTGTCAATAATATTATTAATAATTATAATAACACGGTAGTAACATCAGTGGCACTTGAAATTGTAATTAATGTCATGCAATAATGTTCTATATTTAGTTGAACATTAATGAAAAAAAAACACTTTTTTTGCAACATATTCAACTGGTGCTTTAGAATTGTAATATAAATAGTCCCAACCCTTATTAAATAAAGCACGCAAAGCAACAGTTGGGTTTTTCAATTTTACCCTGAAACACCCTGAATTAAGCTTTGAATAGGTTATTAATAATTAATGGGGGAAGCTTTTTAATTTGCCATATGGTTCATATTTACTTTGGGGAGTTATAAGAGATGTGCGAGTACTTGTACTTAAAAGGGGGTTAAAAGGTAAAATGATGAAATTAGTTTTAAAAAGGGTTCACATATTATTAAGGTTAAGTGTAAGTTAAACTTTGTCCCTTCAAGTTTAAATCTGATGTCGGTTTTAAATTGATTTGAAAAGTGACGTCATTACACACCTTGCTATTAAATTTGCTAATTATTGTAACGTGAGTCACAATTATTACTATCTAATCTATTCGCGTTATATTTTTGATAATTATTGGATTAGAAAAAAATCATAACGGGAGTAATAGGTGCGCACGCACACGCAGCTCTAATTAAAGCTTTAGAGAAAATTTTAACTTTTTGTGCAAGTTCGTCACGAATACGTCCTCGAATTTTGTATGAATCAGAATTATACAAAAACTGGTTAACTCTTTTTTTATTAGAAATAATTGTCATTATTATACGCAGTGAATCGTAATATAAATTGCAAAAATGTTGAGCACTAAAAGTTGGAAAAAGGTATAAACGACGTAGTTGCTTTCAACAGCTTTCGTTTTATTTAACTTTTTTTTTATCGATAGAATTACTGTAAATTTTGTTGTGGATTTAGTTATGTGTATATCCTGTTTGGACTGAATTTACTTTCCGACAACAAAATATTGTTTACAAGATAAGATAATTATTATAGTTATGAATAGTATCGCTCACAGAATGGGTTTTTGTGTGGTAACTAATATTTCATAATTGCAAAATCAAATTCAAATTTTTGAAAAATTGGAAGAGTATAAAAATCAGGAATCTAATAAAATTTCTTACCACGTCAAGGGAGGAGGGAGCTCGCATAGGAGATGGAATGGAAAGGACGAGACTGCGATTACTAATGTTCTACGATTTTTTCAATGATTCAAAAGGCACATTATAAGAGCCTTCTTCGAAGATTGTACCTAACTAATCCAGAATTCCATTGCTGCTATTGAACCAGGGAACCGCGTGGCCCGTGTCTTAACTCACCTGACTATGACGCACAGTGGTCCAGAAATCAAAAAAACTGGTCAAAATATAAAGGCGTAATCAAATTCTCATGAAAATTTATACTTGAGAGTTTTTGAGGTCGCTGATTATGATCCTGTATTCAATTTTATGAAAGTAACAAAATGGCGGATCCAATATGGCTGACGGAAGTTCAAAAAGTGATTAGATTTAGCCAAATGATCAAATAATATGACGGACGGAAGTTCAAAAAGTGATTATATTTCGACAAAATTCAGTTTCAAGAGATTTATGGCCAGTTGCTGGTACATTTTTGCTTACTTATGGTTCCATAACATTTCAAAACTTAACCATTTCTATTGTTTGAAACCGGTTTTTGAACACTTAGGGAATAGATATCTATTCGTCAGTAGATAAGTATCGATAGAACAACTGGCCATTAAAGAGACACTGATTACAAATCTGGTGTCATAATTTACAAAAACAAAATGGCGGATCAAATATGGCGGACGGAAAGTGATTAGATTTAGACAAATGATCCAATATGGCGGACGGAAGTTCAAAAAGTGATTATATTTCGACAAAATTCAGTTTCGAGAGATTTAAAGAGTCACTGATTACAAATCTGGTGTCATAATTTACAAAAACAAAATGGCGGATCAAATATGGCGGACGGAAGTTCAAAAAGTGATTAGATTTAGACAAATGATCCTATATGGCGGACGGAAGTTCAAAAAGTGATTATATTTCGACAAAATTCAGTTTCAAGAGATTTAAAGAGTCACTGATTACAAATCTGGTGTCATAATTTACAAAAACAAAATGGCGGATCAAATATGGCGGACGGAAGTTCAAAAAGTGATTAGATGTAGACAAATGATCCAATATGGCGGAGGGAAGTTCAAAAAGTGATTATATTTCGACAAAATTCAGTTTCGAGAGATTTAAAGAGAGACTGATTACAAATTTGGTGTCATAATATGCAAAAACAAAATGGCGGATCAAATATGGCGGAGGAAAGTACAAAAGTGATTAGATTTAAACAAATGATCCAAAATGGCGGACGGAAATTCAAAAAGTGAGAAATTTAGACAAAATTCACTTTAAAGAGATTTAAAAAGTCACTGATTTACAAATCTGGTGTCATAATTTACAAAAACAAAATGGCGGGTCCAATATGGGGGACGGAAGTTCAAAAGTGATTAGATTTACACAAAATTCAGTTTCAAAAGATTTTGAGAGTCGCTGATTACAAATCTGATGTCATAATGTGCAAAAACAAAATGGCGGATCTACGGGAGGAAGTTCAAAAAGTGATGAGATTTACACAAAATTCAGTTTCAAGAGATTTAAAGAGTTATTGATTACAAATCTGGTGTCATAATTTGCAATAACAAAATGGCGGGTCCAATATGGCGGACGAATGTTCAAAAAGTGATGAGATTTACAAAAAAATTTTCACTTTATATTTGAACCATGTATAAGAAACATTTTTAAATTTCAAACTCGTAAAACTTTTCACTTAGCTCCTTTCTTTAGAAGAACTTTACAGAGCTGATTAGAAAATTTTTCAAGGAAGTTCAATGTAAACAATATTAAAAAATTGTTGTCCAAGAACAATAGATCAAGATTGTTCCGAAAAAAGTTACTTTTCTTGGGTTTCGAAAGCCTTTGAGTAGACCCCGTTCTACAAGACCCTATCAACACCAAAATCTTTACAAGCAAGGAATTTGATTAAAGGTTTCCAAACCCTATAGGACTTTTCAGTAGGTAAATCGCTAGCGGGCTCATCGATGCATCTTCGGTACCTTTGTAGTTTGTACGCCCTTAGATGTTAGGTTAGGCCCATTGAATAATTAGCCGCTACTCTAACAGGAATGAGAGCCATTTAGCTAATAGTATGGATCGCAATGGTTTTCTAAATATAGCTATTTCCGGTTAATTGCTCCAACAGAATAAAATAGAATCCAATAGAAGTGGTTGCTTATACTCCCGCTTATCAGGAAAGACATTGACAGCCAATGATAATGTCAACTCGACGCAATGAATGAGTCATCCATAGTTTTTCAAAATGTCGTTTCCGTCGCATTTTCTCTTATAGGCAACGGTTGCTAACCTTCTTTCCGGATCTTTATATTCTAAGGGTTAGGCCAGAACGCCTAAGGAAACATGAAAAGGAAAAACCTAAGTCATTTTTCGGGTTTTTAAGGGAAGCTAATTTATCGGTTTTTCCTTTGAAAACGTGCAGATTTTGGGACTTGCTAAGTAATTCCATTGCCTGTAGAAGATTTATTTGTTGGAATATTAATGCTAATCAAAGAGCTATGCAAAGGAAAAATTTAGTAGGTTCAGTTTACATAAAAATCTCAATTTGAAAAAAAAACTTACTAGGTTTATTCTTTGCACGGAAGGCCTGTCTTCGAGAACTATTTTACCAATGACATTATAAATTTTGGCATTAAAAACAATTTTCAAAAATTCCCCTGATTAGCAAAAATGTTGAAAATTTCTACTCCAGTGATAATGAGAATCTGGTTATTGTAAAGGATTTTCCAATAGCGTGTTAATAGATAAATCGGTTGCAATCTCATCTTCAATAAAATTCAACTTCTAGTTTTCCGGTGTTTCCATAAAAACCGCCCTCTTTAGGAATCGGAATTTTTGAAATACCAGCACGTCAAGGCTGAATTGTGACATGTTGATAACTCGCTTCAAAGACACTACGTAACAAGCCCTGTCATCTTCAAATCACCCTCAATTTTAAAAGAATAATTAGAGAATATATTTTAAGCCAACTTAATTCTCCCTGAAATGTTTATTTTTACACATGCCACTCTCAAAACATATGTAGGTAAGGTATCTTCAACCTAAAACCAATATGACGTGTTTACATAACATTGATAATGATAACAGAGCCAGTGTTTAAAAGATAAAAACTATAGCAGAGAGACACAGTATCGTTATTTTTAAATAAATTACATTCAAGCAAGAGAAATTTTTTGAGCTTCTCCGAGAGCTTCTCGCAACTCTTCCTTAGTGTAATGATGAAATAACGTAAGTTAGTTATGGGTAGTTTAACTAACTCAACTTGCACTTCTACAAACAACATTTAAGTAGATCACTGATCAAGAATAAAAAATATAAAAAAGCGTTTGAAAATTGCATTTACTGTTAAGATTTCAAGATTACAAAAATAATGTTCCACTTTAAATTAATTTTTATAGTAACGTATAAGTAAGTAGTAGGTCAAAAATTAAATTAAATTCAACTTTGAAAAAAGTATAAGTTTGTTATGAATACAATGACTTTCTTAAATTTATAATAATGTATAAGGTGATGGTTACAAGAAGATATAAAATAAACAATGCACAAAAATTAAGTCCCACTACTTCACAATTGCGTGTAGTAATTTATAGTTAACACTTTCTGAATTTTTTTTTATTTGGAGACGATAATAGTAATTAAAGGTAATTGCCTTCTTAGAAAGTTCAAAATTTCGTTCAACACGCCAAGATTTAAAAATTGGCGCCCAACGCGGGTGCGTACCCGATGAGGGATACAAAACTCGTTAACTTTTCAACAAAATACTTTATTTAGTCTAACTTTGATAAAAATTCTCAAATCTCGACACTTCGACAGAAATTTTTTTGTAAATTTACCCCTTTAAATTTTAAAAAAGGTCAACGTTCTTCCTAAACGGCATGACGTAAAAATTATTTCTTTTGCAATTATGCCTTAATGTTTTGCAAAAAGTTAAGTGTTTGTACAAAATTAAGATGAAACCTATTAACGTTTTCTTACATACATGGGTAACAGACCACAACAAGCATTGTTTCGTATAACTAGAAAAAAGTATTTATGCCATTCCGGATGTAAGGTTACAAAATTTAAAATTACTCTAAGATGACTTGTTTAAATACTAATACGACATTTCAAGTACATTTTCCCATCATTTAGACCTAATCGATTTTAAATTTCCACTTGAGAAATAAATACAACTGAATAATTATAAACCTACTGCGCGAAATTCTAAAATTCGTCCCCTAACATTGTGAACCAAACACCTTTTATTGTGAACCTACCTTTTAAATGTATTCAAAAAATATATCTTCTTATTGTGAACCATCCAGACGAAATTAAGAATCATTTGTACCAATCCACGATGGTAAAATTTAAAAAAAATGTTGCCCTAATTGTGAACCTACCACAACAACGTTTGAAATCTATTCTTTTTTATAAAACCACTACCACACGAAATTTTTGATTTTATCACCTCTGACTACGAACCTTTCTCAATACATTTTTTTAATGGGTAGGTTTAGCCTTTTACATCAAATGTACGTAATTGTGAACGTACCATGTTATATTTATTTATATATATTTAAAATTTATCCTCTTATCCTCCTAACACTCTAAAGAAACTCTAGTCGAAAGTAAAAAATCATCACTTAATCTACTATAAATTCGCACAAAATGCACTCTCTTGTTGTGAACCTACCACAAAAACGTTTGAAACTTGCCTCCTTATTATAAAGCTACCACGACACATTTATACTGAATCTAAATCTTTGAAAACGAACCTCTATCTCACTACACTTAAAAATTAATATTTTATTTGATATAGCTTTTAACACGAAATGTCCCTAATTGTGAACCTACCACAACAACGTTTGAAATCTACTCTTTTTTTTATAAAACCACTAACACACATAATTTTTTAATTTTACTTCTACTACGAACCTGTCTCAATACAATTTTCTAAGAGTAGGTATAGCCTTTTTACACCAAATGTCCATAATTGTGAACGTACCATGTTACATTTATATAAAATTTGCTCTCTTATTATGAACACTCTAAAGAAGCTCTAGTCGAAATCGAAAGTAAAAAAAATCTACCATAAATTTAGGAATTCACACAAAATGCACTCCCTGGTTGTGAACCTACCACAACAACATTTGAAACTTGCCTCTTTATTATAAGGCTAGGCACACTTAAACTGTATCTTAACCTTTGACTACGAACCTCTATTATCTCACTACACTTAAAAATTAATATTTTATTGGATATAGCTTTTAACACGAAATGTCCCTAATTGTGAACCTACCAGACAACGAAATTTATTAACTTACAGTTCATGAAGCTACCCAAAGATTCGAATGAACCTACTACACGATTTTTTTATTAAATTAATGTGTCTTTTTATTGTGAACCTGCCACAAAGAAAGGTATCCTCATTGTACCTTTGGTAAATTTTTGTAGGAAATCAAAATTGTCGACGTCGACAATAGGTGCTTTCCATTTGTCGAAAAGTACAGCTTTGAACTGTTCAGAGCTGTACTTTTCAGCAAATGGAAAGCACCTAATATAAGTCGTTACACTAGAATCCCTGCAACGGCACAAAGATTGAATTATAACTCCTTATTGTGAACCTACCACGAGATATTTATTATTAAATGTGAACTTGTCATATGTAATAAAATTTATCCTCTTACAAGACCTGCAACCATATTTTAAATTGAATCCCTTACGAACGTCATACACGATATTTACTAAATGTGCCTCCTTATTGTGAACCTACCACGACGAAAACTGTAGGGTTGCAATCACAACCTAAAACAATTAAAATTGACCTCTATTTGTTATAGGCGGAGTGCATATCATGGGAATTAGCGACTCGTAGTGGTCAAATTTGTAAGTTACGTGGTTACAAATTCAAATAATTTTTTTCTAAATATTGATAAATACAAAGAAATGTTAGATTTTTATAATAATTGATATGGAAGGAATTTAGCAATAAGCCTGTCGGTACATTTGACATAATTTAACTTTTCCTTATGCTTTGATAAAGTCATATAATCGAAAAAATAAGTTATTTTGTTATTTAATTTTTGGACGTTTTTAGACTCCTCGAGTCCAAAATAGCAACGAAAACCCTAAAACAACTCTTTCTGATTAGTATAGCATATATTTCGTTAGAAAAAAATAGTTTGTAACTCCATATCTTGAGATTTGCTTTTAAGAGTATTTTCGCGCCATTAGTAGTAGTATAGGGTTTTAAGGACTTTGCAATTGCGCCAAGTGATTTTACTTGAAATTTTGTGGTTTTCTATGCTTTATATTTACTAATGTGCTTTTTTAATATGTTAATATTATTTATAACATTATTTTAAATCAAAAGAAAATTCTATAAAATGAAATGTCAAACATAACCTAAAAATTTTAATTGTCAAAATAAGAAAATAAATTTTTATTTTAAAAATAACATATTTCGTTGCATACTGTGGCTATATAAGGCAAGACCAGGCTCAGTGTTCTTTTTTATGAAGTTTTGAGGGAAAACTGTAGAAAGAAATGCTTTTATCCGCATTTTTGGCAGACTTGAGGCAATTCACAATTGACCAATTAATATAACTATCACCGTACATTTCTGTAAATTTGCTCTTGGTTTGAGTTCCCTAATCCATGAATGACGGATTTGATATGTCATTTACTTATTACCTGCACAAAATTCGCACTCGTTTATAAAATTACAAATTTGCATGCGTGTGTCAAGTGGTATTTCCAACCACGTTACTTATAGAAGTTACCGGTAGTGGCGCTGATGCTAACTTGCACTGTGCCTATTGTGAACAAAAGGTTTAAGTTCAGACTGCGTTTTTTGAACCACAAGTTCAAAAATTTTGAAAAAAATATATGTTATGTAACACCTACTGTTAAACAACATATGTAACTTTTATCAACTTCTAACCCGTGGTTTTTGGATAACATCAAAGAAACGGTAAAAAAAGAGGTTTTTTGAAATTTATTACCAAACTAAAGTACAGAATTTTCTTAATTTGTTTGTACAAAATGTAATGTAGTTTCTATTAAAGCTGTAATTTTTTGAAAATTTTTGAACTTGCGGTTTTCTTAATACGGTCGAAGAAGTTAGAAAAATGCATACAACTTTTTAATTTTTTAGAATTTAATATAGATAGACGTAAAATGAGATGTGCATAGGTTTATAGTAGGGCACTATTCATAAAAACTACAGCAACATCTTGAATTTTCGAAAAAAAGTTAATTTAATGACTGAGAAATGTTAAATTTAAACGTGCTGTCATTCCAATATGTTGTGATTTATTGAAACAGAGGCCAATAGATGGAACTATTAAGGTTTAAATGCAAGCGTGCATAGTAATGTATAGTGTGCATTTCATCCGAAAAATTTAGTTATGGCGCTGATGACAGCGCTGTCAATTTGACTAAATTTTGAATATTCGTCTTTGGTAAATTTAATTTGTTTACGAAAATTCAAAGAATTAGTCCAGTTTTTGTGTATAATGCGTTACTCTAGGCCTATGTCCCTCATTTTCTACGTTCATCTGGTATTATATTCTAAAGAATAATGAAATTGTGTGCATTTTTCTAACTTCTTCGGCCGTATTAAGAAAACCACAAGTTCAAAAATTTTCAAAAAATTACTGTATTAGTATAAACTCCGTTACATTTTGTAGAAATAAATTCAGGAAATTCTGTACTTTAGTTTAGTAATAAATTTCAAAAAACCTCTTTTTTTACAGTTTTCTTGATGTTATCCAAAAACCATGAGTTAGAGTTTGATGAAAATTATATATGTTGTTTAACAGTAGGTATTACATAACACGTATTTTTTTTAAAATGTTTGAATTTGTGGTTCAAAAAACGCAATGTTAACTTAAACCTTAATTTAATTTTTTTTTCGGAAATTCAAATAAATGGTCCAGTTTTTGTGTATAATGCTCTACTATAAGCCCATACCCATCATTTTCAACGTTCATCTGTATCAAATTCTGAAGAATAATCAAGTTGTGTGCATTTTTCTAACTTCTTCGACCGTATTAAGAAAACCGCTAGTTCAAAAATTTTCAAAAAATTACAGTATTGCTATAAACTCGGTTACATTTTGTAGAAATAAATTGAGGAAATTCTGTACTTTAGTTTGGTAATTAATTTCAAAAAACCTCTTGTTTTACAGTTTTCTTGATGTTATCTAAAAACCATGGGTTAGAGTTTGATGAAAATTATATATGTTGTTTAACAGTAGGTATTACATAACATGTATTTTTTTTTAAATGTTTGAACTTGTGGTTCAAAAAACGCTGTCTGAGTTCTTATAACCTCAGCTTTAATGGGTGCATTCAGTGAACGTCAGCAGCTATGATAGCGACGAGTCAAAACACAGTCAATAACTAAGCATCGTCGTAGCTGACCTTCACTGTCTATGTCATTTTAGGTTAAATATATTTTTCTGTCAGTATGTTTATAGGTTTCTGTAAATGCAAAAGTCAGTTTTCTGTAAGTCTACTACCGTTGATCATGCGATAGTTTGGCCATCTCGCGGATTAAAACACACTATATGCACGCTTGAATTTAAACCTTAATACTTGATATTAATTTATTAAATCTCCTGATTGTGAATCTACCACAGACATTTATAAAATTCTCTTCCTTATTAATTATGAATCCGCCACAATAAACTTCTTGACCTGCACAAATTTATGATTATTAATAATCCTACAAAATTTCACACGTCTCGTCTGTAAGATGAGCACAATTTCTCCTTAGCAGGAATTTCTCATAAAAAATAATAACAATACCCCAAGTGTCAACTTTCTCGCTTTTTATGAACATTACAAGAAAAACATTTGCATTAATTGCATTACTTTTTGTTTTACACAAAACTAGTACACGGCCTCCTCGTTATTTAAACAAATTAAGTATTTTTAGGACAAAAGGTCAACTTTTGGTTGAACTTATACCTGGAACCACCTTGAATTTTGAATGAATTTTTGGGACATTTTTCAAACAAACGGTTGACCTTGAAGAAATGATTACACCTCCACACTATAATCGTAGGTACTCGAACAAGAATTCAGTGGCTCTATTGTACGTATTTACTAACTATTGTGTTTGTATACCTTTCTTTCAAAAATAAAATTCCAACATCAAAAGCTCTCGCCCATTACATTTTTATTTACGATTGTAAATCAAAGCAAACCACTGTTGTTGGAAGAGTTTAATAAGTTGTTATAAAATAATGAGGTCGCTTTGCTTAGGTACTTCACGATTTTCTCAAATTGTCTAACTCTTTGTTACTTTAATACAATGGATTTACTAGTGCAATATTATTTCTCTTCATTACTTTGACATCAAACTATCCGGAAACCATCAAAGAAAATTGTAACACAACGCAATAAACAACATCTGGCTACGCCAAAGTTCAAATTTTCAACTTAATAAAATCACAAATCACCACTACAAGAAGAAAAATTTTAGGGGTGTCATAAACCTTTTCGCAAAGCCAAAGAAATCTACGTTTTGATGTTTTTACATATTTAAAATTCTATTATAAAGTAGTAGGTAAATACTTTTGTTTGATGACTCATTTCACTTTAGAGCAACTTGGTAACAACCAACCCATAATTATTTCAAATTTAGACGATGACTTTTCACTCACAACTATTTATTTGGATGCTATTATTATAAAAGTAACGACGAAGGTAAATAAAGCTAATACATTGATAGTTTTAACAAATATTTTTAAATTGTTTAGAGTGGTTTGAAAAGTTTGTTGGGTTTAATACCCTCGGATTTTGGGATTTACATTGTTATTATTTGGCATGTCACAACTCACAACTAAATCAAACTGTAAAACTCGAAAAAACTGACGAAATTTATATTGAGAGTTATTAGGTACTTAAGCATGGACGTCGTCCATCAGATTTAGCAATCTCAAGACCTAGAACAACAGGGCCGTAGGCATGGGTACGCCAGAGCAGGCTCAGTCAGCCCTGGAAAACTTTTAGCCTGTTCTAGAGACCAGACAGAGCTTGCTAAAGATTTCGCAATACTAATAAAACGATACGTTGCTAATTGCCGGAGAAGAAGAAAACATTGATTTAGAAAAAGTCAATTTTTGGCAAACTATATGGTCAAAACACTTCCATCCTAAGAAGAAATTACAGTGGTCAATTGATTTATATAAACCAAGAAGAGTGAAAACTCTGATTTTATCTTTTTATCCTCTCTTGAAAGTTTTTGAGCCTGGCCTGATAACACAGTCTGACTACGGCCCTGTAGAACAAATTACCAAACTCTGAAAAAGGTAAAACCAAAATTCGATCTTGATAATTCCATAACCAGATTTAAAATATTCCACATGACTTCTTCAAGTTGTGAAGGTCCCTTTAGGCTTAGAAACAGATGCAAATATTGTGGAAGAAATATTAGCCTCTACGCTCATGTGATGCTTGATTAATCACTTGAAAAGTGTCTCAAGATCTGCCCAAATAAGCATCAGCAGATCTCAACAAATTCAGAGACCTCGGAGTTATGGAAATGTTCACAAACCCAATAGAAGATCTTGATAATCCCATAACTTTGAAGTCCATAAATACACTCCCTCAGCTCATTGCAAATTTAAAATATTCCACATGACGACTTCTTCAAGTTGTGAAGGCTCCTTTAGGCTTAGAAACAGATGCAAATATTGTGGAAGAAATATTAGCCTCTACGCTCATGTGATGCTTGATTAATCACTTGAAAAGTGTCTCAAGACCTGCCCAAATAAGCTTCAGCAGATCTCAACAAATTTAAGAGACCTCGGAGTTATGGAAATGTTCACCCAATAGAAGATCTTTATAATCCCATAACTTTGAAGTCCATAAATACACTCCCTCAGCTCATTGCAAATTTAAAATATTCCACATGACGACTTCTTCAAGTTGTGAAGGCTCCTTTAGGCTTAGAAACAGATGCAAATATTGTGGAAGAAATATTAGCCTCTACGCTCATGTGATGCTTGATTAATCACTTGAAAAGTGTCTCAAGACCTGCCCAAATAAGCTTCAGCAGATCTCAACAAATTTAAGAGACCTCGGAGTTATGGAAATGTTCACCCAATAGAAGATCTTTATAATCCCATAACTTTGAAGTCCATAAATACACTCCCTCAGCTCATTATAGATTTAAAATATTCCACATGACTTCTTCAAGTTGTGAAGGCCCCTTTAGGCTTAGAAACAGATGCAAATATTGTGGAAGAAATATTAGCCTCTACGCTCATGTGATGCTTGATTAATCACTTGGAAAGTGTCTAAAGACCTGCCCAAATAAGCTTCAGCACATCTCAACAAATTCAGAGATTCCGAGGTTAATTAAAAATGTTCAGAAATCCTATAGAAGACCTTTTGATAATCCCATAACTTTGAAGTCCAGCATGAAGATACTTCCTCAGCTCATTGCACATTAAAAACTAGTTCATTTATGAATTATTTAAGTTGTTAAGTTTGGAAACGGATGAAAATATTGAAGAAGCTCTTTTTTAGCCCGAGCTCATAGTTATAAAACAACTTGGGTAATTATTCTACAAAAACATAAACGATCTGCTTATCTCAATAGACTTTGGTGCAAATCTTGAAACCTCCGAAATCTAAAGAAGTTGCTCCAAGGGCTATAAACGATGAGTTGTTGAGATATGCGAGATGCCAGCAAACAGTGTTGAAGATAAGAAAATAAAATTACTATTAGCAATGAATTGCTTGGTAGTAATCCCTACACATAAGGGTATGTACCTACAGGGTGTCCAGATAAGCGCACACTCTTCGACAGCTCCTACAGCTTTTACCAACCGTGCTACCGCTTACCAATTCCACTAAGTTTATGTGAACAACGCGGTAGAACCAGACGGCTTTAACTTTCTACACTAATCCTGCACTGCCAATGCAACTGCACTATTGCTTATGTCAATGATACTTTAGTCTAGCTACTACAAACTCAAGATTCACCACAGCTTACTGTAACATTGTAACTAACTACTTATTCTATAATCATCTTTAAGTGCATTATAATTTTATCAATTTACAAATTTGATCTAAACACTATACACTATAATATAGGTCAGACAAAATGCATTTAACAGATATCGATATCGGCGTAGGTGTTTTGTGTGTGTAGGTTTTGATTATCTGATACCGTACACTAACGGGAATCATTTGCTATACACATTAAATTAAATCTAAGAGTTAACAATTTTGTGCTTCCATATAATTTATAGATAAGTAGATACGATACGAATTTATATTGTGATTCAAATGAAAAGAAATAGAATTTTAAAAGAAAGAAATAAAATAAGTAAATGGTTCAATAACCACGATTGTGTTCAAGCTCAGAGTCCTGATCTTGTAGCAAATTTCTAACTTTAAAATTACTCTATAATTACGATCAAAAATTTGTAAAAAAAAAGATAGAATCACGACATGGTACAAATCATATTCCATACAAATAGTTTAAATATAATTAAATAACCCATTATGGTTAATAAAAATTCAAAAACAAACGATTATAATTTTGGATAATTTAAATACTTTTTTCTACTCCCATATGTGAAACTAAGCATTTCGTCATCACTTACTCGTTACGAAAATAGCATTTTCGTCTCTAGTGAGAAAAAGTGTTATTACAAGCAGATGTTGTTTACAACATGAGGTGAAACCAGTTTTTTTGTGGTCGGTTCACATTTTAGTAAAAAGAATTATTTTTTTAAAATGTACTAATTATCGTCGTAGAAAAAATAGCATTTACGACTCGAGATGAAATCCGTTTTTTTCGTTCGAAAGATTAATTCACTCGCCCCTACGGGGCTTGTGAATTAAATTCTATCTCACGAAAAAAACGTATGTTTCATCTCATGTTGTAAAAAATACTATAAATTCATACAGATCTAGTTAAGATAAGATTTCATTTAGAGTGTGAAAAAGGTGAGATAGTGAAAGTCATTAAAATTTCACCTCCACAAAACAAAAAAAATTATTGCGCCATTTTGGAGATACGATGCATGTTTTTTAAACACCAACCTAACCTCAAATCAAATCAAAAGAGCGTAATAAAAAAATTCTTTTATTTACTCAATTTATAGGACTTGGTAGTGCCTATTATATCCTTTTTGAAAATTGAAATTATCTCTATTAATAGAAAAGTTACAACCATTTAAAGAAAATGTACTTTTCTAGTTATTTTCTACATAATTTAGAGTGTTAATAACGTTGTAGACTGAATGAATTAAAGGTTTTGATTTTGAGTCGAACATGGTAGAAATCCTTTGGTGTCAAAACAGTTCCAATACAAAAATTCAAGGCCTCCAACTGTTGAAGAATGCCTACGTAATATCTACAACATTTAAGAGCCTCTTCATCCTTATTTTTGGCCACTTATCTTTTAACTGTGACCTACTGATCTTCACCCTCGCGCAATTTTGAATTTTCACTTCTCCATCTGAACGCATGAGAGTTGTACAAACGAGCCTGATCATAACGCATGAGACTTGTACAAACGAGCCTCGTCCTCCTCATTATAAAAACAGAAGAAGTAACAAAACAGTACCTTTTAAAATTGCGTGTTTGTTACGTTATAATTATTCTAATAAATGATTTAAAAAATTTGTATTTAAAAATAAAAAAGATGAAACGATAGATTAACATGTAGGTAAAAAAATTTATATCTTGATGTAATTTATGTGAAACATAATATAATAATTATTCTTGTTTCTACATGAAAAACAACATAAAGCAGTCATGCACTGATGCATAACATTTTTAATTATTTCTTTTTTTTATAAACTAAACTACGAGGTAATTCTTTGTTTATTACTATTTCTTTTATTATTTCATTTCTTATAAAATAATTCCTACCAACTTAGTTATGGGTAATTAGTTCAAATTTAACAACTTAATCTTTACAAAAAAATAATTCATCAATGCTAATTATTTGTAATGACCTAATGACGTTCGTTATTAGTTGTTAGTTGACATATTATAATTAGATTGCTAAAGCAAAACAATAAAATAAACATAACAATAACAAATTTAATGGTATTTTTAAAAAAACAATAACATTAGGAATACATTCGAACTAATATAATTTCTATTTTAGTGAAAAATAGAAGAAACCGAGGAAAAAGGGGTAATTTTCCGTATAAAGGCCCATACAGACGATCTGACTTGGTTGGCCCAACAGTCAGCTTGACTACTGCTTCCAAACGTCCTGACCTAGCACCAGACAGTATTTATTAATTTTGGCACGACTACACGACCCATACCTGATGTTTGGGAATCGCATTTAAGTGAACAACTTTTAAGCAGTGCAAGATGCTGAAGAAAAGGAGTAATTTTACGTATAAAAGCCCATACAGACGATCTGACTTGGTTGGCCCAACAGTCAGCTTGACTACTGCTTCCAAACGACCTGACCTAGCACCCGAATGTATAAATTGATTTTGGCACGACCACACGACCCATATACCTGATATTTGGGAATCGCATTTAAGTGAAAAACTTTTAAGCAGTGCAAGATGCTGAAGAAAAGGAGTAATTTTACGTATAAAAGCCCATACAGACGATCTGACTTGGTTGGCCCAACAGTCAGCTTGACTACTGCTTCCAAACGGCCTGACCTAACACCCGATGGTTTTAATTGATTTTGGCACGACCACACGACCCATACCTGATATTTGAAAATCGCATTTAAGTGAAAAACATTTAAGCAGTGCAATGCTAAAGAAAAGGAGTAATTTTACGTATAAAAGCCCATACAGACGATCTGACTTGGTTGGCCCAACAGTCAGCTTGACTACTGCTTCCAAACGGCCTGACCTAGCACCCGATGGTTTTAATTGATTTTGGCACGACCACAAGACCCATACCTGATATTTGGGAATCGCATTTAAGTGAAAAACTTTTAAGCAGTGCAATGCTGAAGAAAAGGAGTAATTTTACGTATAAAAGCCCATACAGACGATCTGACTTGGTTGGCCCAACAGTCAGCTTGACTACTGCTTCCAAACGACCTGACCTAGCACCCGAATGTATAAATTGATTTTGGCACGACCACACGACCCATATACCTGATATTTGGGAATCGCATTTAAGTGAAAAACTTTTAAGTAGTGCAAGATGCTGAAGAAAAGGAGTAATTTTACGTATAAAAGCCCATACAGACGATCTGACTTGGTTGGGCCAACAGTCAGCTTGACTACTGCTTCCAAACGACCTGACCTAGCACCCGAATGTATAAATTGATTTTGGCACGACCACACGACCCATATACCTGATATTTGGGAATCGCATTTAAGTGAAAAACTTTTAAGCAGTGCAAGATGCTGAAGAAAAGGAGTAATTTTACGTATAAAAGCCCATACAGACGATCTGACTTGGTTGGCCCAACAGTCAGCTTGACTACTGCTTCCAAACGACCTGACCTAGCACCCGAATGTATAAATTGATTTTGGCACGACCACACGACCCATATACCTGATATTTGGGAATCGCATTTAAGTGAAAAACTTTTAAGCAGTGCAAGATGCTGAAGAAAAGGAGTAATTTTACGTATAAAAGCCCATACAGACGATCTGACTTGGTTGGCCCAACAGTCAGCTTGACTACTGCTTCCAAACGGCCTGACCTAACACCCGATGGTTTTAATTGATTTTGGCACGACCACACGACCCATACCTGATATTTGAAAATCGCATTTAAGTGAAAAACATTTAAGCAGTGCAATGCTAAAGAAAAGGAGTAATTTTACGTATAAAAGCCCATACAGACGATCTGACTTGGTTGGCCCAACAGTCAGCTTGACTACTGCTTCCAAACGGCCTGACCTAGCACCCGATGGTTTTAATTGATTTTGGCACGACCACAAGACCCATACCTGATATTTGGGAATCGCATTTAAGTGAAAAACTTTTAAGCAGTGCAATGCTGAAGAAAAGGAGTAATTTTACGTATAAAAGCCCATACAGACGATCTGACTTGGTTGGCCCAACAGTCAGCTTGACTACTGCTTCCAAACGGCCTGACCTAGCACCCGATGGTTTTAATTGATTTTGGCACGACCACAAGACCCATACCTGATATTTGGGAATCGCATTTAAGTGAAAAACTTTTAAGCAGTGCAATGCTAAAGAAAAGGAGTAATTTTACGTATAAAAGCCCATACAGACGATCTGACTTGGTTGGCCCAACAGTCAGCTTGACTACTGCTTCCAAACGGCCTGACCTAGCACCCGATGGTTTTAATTGATTTTGGCACGACCACAAGACCCATACCTGATATTTGGGAATCGCATTTAAGTGAAAAACTTTTAAGCAGTGCAATGCTGAAGAAAAGGAGTAATTTTACGTATAAAAGCCCATACAGACGATCTGACTTGGTTGGCCCAACAGTCAGCTTGACTACTGCTTCCAAACGGCCTGACCTAGCACCCGATGGTTTTAATTGATTTTGGCACGACCACACGACCCATACCTGATATTTGAAAATCGCATTTAAGTGAAAAACATTTAAGCAGTGCAATGCTAAAGAAAAGGAGTAATTTTACGTATAAAAGCCCATACAGACGATCTGACTTGGTTGGCCCAACAGTCAGCTTGACTACTGCTTCCAAACGGCCTGACCTAGCACCCGATGGTTTTAATTGATTTTGGCACGACCACAAGACCCATACCTGATATTTGGGAATCGCATTTAAGTGAAAAACTTTTAAGCAGTGCAATGCTGAAGAAAAGGAGTAATTTTACGTATAAAAGCCCATACAGACGATCTGACTTGGTTGGCCCAACAGTCAGCTTGACTACTGCTTCCAAACGGCCTGACCTAGCACCCGATGGTTTTAATTGATTTTGGCACGACCACAAGACCCATACCTGATATTTGAAAATCGCATTTAAGTGAAAAACATTTAAGCAGTGCAATGCTAAAGAAAAGGAGTAATTTTACGTATAAAAGCCCATACAGACGATCTGACTTGGTTGGCCCAACAGTCAGCTTGACTACTGCTTCCAAACGGCCTGACCTAGCACCCGATGGTTTTAATTGATTTTGGCACGACCACAAGACCCATACCTGATATTTGGGAATCGCATTTAAGTGAAAAACTTTTAAGCAGTGCAAGATGCTGAAGAAAAGGAGTAATTTTACGTATAAAAGCCCATACAGACGATCTGACTTGGTTGGCCCAACAGTCAGCTTGACTACTGCTTCCAAACGGCCTGACCTAGCGCCCGATTGTATTAATTGATTTTGGCACGACCACACGACCCATACCTGATATTTGGGAATCGCATTTAAGTGAAAAACATTTAAGCAGTGCAATGCTAAAGAAAAGGAGTAATTTTACGTATAAAAGCCCATACAGACGATCTGACTTGGTTGGCCCAACAGTCAGCTTGACTACTGCTTCCAAACGGCCTGACCTAGCACCCGATGGTTTTAATTGATTTTGGCACGACCACAAGACCCATACCTGATATTTGGGAATCGCATTTAAGTGAAAAACTTTTAAGCAGTGCAAGATGCTGAAGAAAAGGAGTAATTTTACGTATAAAAGCCCATACAGACGATCTGACTTGGTTGGCCCAACAGTCAGCTTGACTACTGCTTCCAAACGGCCTGACCTAGCGCCCGATTGTATTAATTGATTTTGGCACGACCACACGACCCATACCTGATATTTGGGAATCGCATTTAAGTGAAAAACATTTAAGCAGTGCAATGCTAAAGAAAAGGAGTAATTTTACGTATAAAAGCCCATACAGACGATCTGACTTGGTTGGCCCAACAGTCAGCTTGACTACTGCTTCCAAACGGCCTGACCTAGCACCCGATGGTTTTAATTGATTTTGGCACGACCACACGACCCATACCTGATATTTGGAAATCGCATTTAAGTGAAAAACTTTTAAGCAGTGCAATGCTGAAGAAAAGGAGTAATTTTACGTATAAAAGCCCATACAGACGATCTGACTTGGTTGGCCCAACAGTCAGCTTGACTACTGCTTCCAAACGGCCTGACCTAGCACCCGATGGTTTTAATTGATTTTGGCACGACCACAAGACCCATACCTGATATTTGGGAATCGCATTTAAGTGAAAAACTTTTAAGCAGTGCAATGCTGAAGAAAAGGAGTAATTTTACGTATAAAAGCCCATACAGACGATCTGACTTGGTTGGCCCAACAGTCAGCTTGACTACTGCTTCCAAACGGCCTGACCTAGCACCCGATGGTTTTAATTGATTTTGGCACGACCACACGACCCATACCTGATATTTGAAAATCGCATTTAAGTGAAAAACATTTAAGCAGTGCAATGCTAAAGAAAAGGAGTAATTTTACGTATAAAAGCCCATACAGACGATCTGACTTGGTTGGCCCAACAGTCAGCTTGACTACTGCTTCCAAACGGCCTGACCTAGCACCCGATGGTTTTAATTGATTTTGGCACGACCACAAGACCCATACCTGATATTTGGGAATCGCATTTAAGTGAAAAACTTTTAAGCAGTGCAATGCTGAAGAAAAGGAGTAATTTTACGTATAAAAGCCCATACAGACGATCTGACTTGGTTGGCCCAACAGTCAGCTTGACTACTGCTTCCAAACGGCCTGACCTAGCACCCGATGGTTTTAATTGATTTTGGCACGACCACAAGACCCATACCTGATATTTGAAAATCGCATTTAAGTGAAAAACATTTAAGCAGTGCAATGCTAAAGAAAAGGAGTAATTTTACGTATAAAAGCCCATACAGACGATCTGACTTGGTTGGCCCAACAGTCAGCTTGACTACTGCTTCCAAACGGCCTGACCTAGCACCCGATGGTTTTAATTGATTTTGGCACGACCACAAGACCCATACCTGATATTTGGGAATCGCATTTAAGTGAAAAACTTTTAAGCAGTGCAATGCTGAAGAAAAGGAGTAATTTTACGTATAAAAGCCCATACAGACGATCTGACTTGGTTGGCCCAACAGTCAGCTTGACTACTGCTTCCAAACGGCCTGACCTAGCACCCGATGGTTTTAATTGATTTTGGCACGACCACAAGACCCATACCTGATATTTGAAAATCGCATTTAAGTGAAAAACATTTAAGCAGTGCAATGCTAAAGAAAAGGAGTAATTTTACGTATAAAAGCCCATACAGACGATCTGACTTGGTTGGCCCAACAGTCAGCTTGACTACTGCTTCCAAACGGCCTGACCTAGCACCCGATGGTTTTAATTGATTTTGGCACGACCACAAGACCCATACCTGATATTTGGGAATCGCATTTAAGTGAAAAACTTTTAAGCAGTGCAATGCTGAAGAAAAGGAGTAATTTTACGTATAAAAGCCCATACAGACGATCTGACTTGGTTGGCCCAACAGTCAGCTTGACTACTGCTTCCAAACGGCCTGACCTAGCACCCGATTGTATTAATTGATTTTAGCACGACCACACGACCCATACCTGATATTTGGGAATCGCATTAAAGTCAAAAATGTCTAAGTAATACAAAAGGCTGAAAAAATGAATAATTTTACGTATAAAGGCCCATATAGACGATTTGACTTGGTTGGCCTCACAACATAGCGTCTGATGTTAACAAATCCACCTGACAAAATCATACCTTCTGTAAGAGCAACACCCAGACTTTTTTGGTTTACCTATGAGGCAACGTGTCTAGGTAGCGGAGGCCAGCTGCACAGGCCCAGCCTGTGCAAAATAAACAACATTAAATTAATTTCAGCTGCCTACAGATGATGTCCTTGGTCAATGAGAATTGATAATTAACTTCAAATATTGTCCAAAAAATTGATGTTTTTAATGTCGACACTAGTGAATCGAGAGCTTGATAATAACAACTGTAAGCGTATTATGAAGAAGATTGAGACTTTGGTTTGTGCGGATTAACAGGAATAAAATGTTGAAAACACCACGAAACTACCTCCTAAAGTGCCTTCAAATAGTCTGAATACCGTTTGAACAGCTGCTGGGCTTCTCAAAATATTTATTCTATTCTTGAACTAACGAGCATCAAAAAACGCCTGTAGAAGTGTCTGTGGAGAAAAGAATACGATGGTGTTTTGCTCAAGCCTTTTGTTTTTGAAACAAAGAGCAGAAGCTTAAAAATACTTTGAAGTGGCCAAACAAAAAGCAGGAAAGGAACTTTAATGCTCTGTAACTTCTTTTCTGAAAACTTTCCCTGTAAGACAAAGTATGACAAAAAACGTGAGGCAAAAATATTTTTTCATGCATTAACGATATTTGCGGGCGGATATCTCGAAAACTATAAGGAATAGAGAAAAAATGAATAGAAAGAATATTGTAGGAAATTTGATAAGCTTTAATTTTGCTAAGAGTAATTTTTTCCTTAGAAGCCACCGATTTCGAGATATAAGCGAAAACCCGAAAAACGGGACCTTTCCACTTCCCCTTAGCCATACAGCTAGGACCGTCGTTCTTTGAGTCGTCAAAAATGTTTTTAACGAACTAATTTTCAGTGTCTCTTCGGGCTCGTTATATCCGAGGTTTACTGTATAAGTATTACCGGTAAAAGAAGCAAAACAAAAATTAGTAATCCATATAACTGAAATAGTTATAATTAAAGAGATGCAGGTGCACTTTGCCGATGAAAAAATTGAATAATATTATACGTTTCCACCATCAATTAATTTAATTAATACTTACATTTTATATCAATTTTAAAATTGAAAATATACTCTCCGGTAGTGGATAATCGTCGTTTCAGACGTATAAGCATAAACATGTAAATTGTAACATTGTAACATTGTAAGTAACTCCTGTGTGAAATAAAAACATGTGAAAATGGTAACACGAGACTTGTACATCAAATACACAAACGCAATTAAATTTCATCTAAGTGAAAACTTGTAATTTAATTACGTTTTTCACTTTAAAACGTTTTAAAAGCATTTTCTTGTTAAAATAGTCAAATTTCGCCACTTAAACATTTCCTTTTTTGTCCTTTTTTTTTATCGAGCTCTAAAACGCTTTTCAAAGTATTTTTCAACAAGTTTAAAAAGGGAAAGTTTGTTTGCAGTAAAATAGTATTTTTTACAACATGAGATGAAACATACGTTTTTTTCGTGAGATAGAATTTAATTCACAAGCCCCGTAGGGGCGAGTGAATTAATCTTTCGAACGAAAAAAACGGATTTCATCTCGAGTCGTAAATGCTATTTTTTCTACGACGATAATTAGTACATTTTAAAAAAATAATTCTTTTTACTAAAATGTGAACCGACCACAAAAAAACTGGTTTCACCTCATGTTGTAAATAACATCTGCTTGTAATAACACTTTTTCTCACTAGAGACGAAAATGCTATTTTCGTAACGAGTAAGTGATGACGAAATGCTTAGTTTCACATATGGGAGTAGAAAAAAAAAGTTTCTAACCCCAATAGAGTTGAACAAAAGATTTCAAAGTTGTGCATTTGTAAGCCTCTATTTTAGTTTAGATAAATTATTATATACTTTGGAAGAGAAAGTACATTAGAGACTGATGTTTTAAAATTGCGTAAAATTTTTGGAGTAAAATTGCAAAATATCGTCTTTGTTTATTTAAAAGCGAACCTTCATTGAGCTCAAAAACATTAATTATTTGAATATAATGATGCAAGGTAACGTTTAGCCTTAGCATAAATAATATCAGAGCGTGGAAACATCGATGAAATCCATAACAGTGCTGAAGTTCTTCCCCTCCCTGACGGGCAAGATCATGAATTTTAAACTATGCCCATGAGAAGTGCTGCTCTGCAATTTTGAATAAGTGAGGATGGCTTGTTCCAATAACATGACCGACTAATTGGCCAACTAAAAACAATTAATATTGCAGTCTCCTCTCCACTAGAGGAAGCCGAGCCGAAGCCCATTCGCTTGATGAGCAACAGTTTGTTTTGAATTTCTTAGCATTATCGAAATAAACGACACTATACCCTTGAGGAAGTCACGATCCTTCTTAGTATCTTTCGACTCTGAAGACCAGGACGTGCCAAAATCTAAACTTTCTCTTCGTACATTTCTCGTACGAGTGAACGCATATCTGTGTATAATGGATGAATCTCTCATTTGAAAAGTAGGGCTATTTTTAAAGTACTTAAAGAGTCGAAGTCATAAAAACCGTTTATTTATTGAAAAACTATACTCTGATCTAATGTGAACAATCGTTATCACTTTGACGGTTTCTTGTAGTAAAACAAAAGACAAAACTTTGCAGCACCTTATCCGCCATAATCGATCGGATTTCCATCATGAGAATTTTCAGTTCCTTCTCGTACAACTCGTAAAAAAACACCATCAATTTCCACCCTCTTAATAGAAAATCAATCGATCAGCTTTCAACAAGTTGAATGACAAAGGGTGTGATGAATAAATGTAAACAAATATTTGTAAACAATATCGATTGACTCGACTTTTTTTTTTATTATAAGTTATAAAACTGTGCTGTTTGATTGGATGGAAAAGGAGGGTGTATTAAGGTAAACTGTGGCACGTGTCGCATTTCAGATTGTTATTTTTTCAAAGGCTCGTTTATTAAAAACGAAATGTTAAGGACAAGCAATTGCGTGCATAAAGACTCTACGCTTGATAAATTACACGTCAAAAATTAATTGAATTGATGTAATTTAATTAATTGGGGGTAATTTGGTGACTTTTAATAAAAATGTTACGTGGTGGAAAATTGGAATAATCAGGAATGTAATCGTGGAAAAATTGTTTGTTGAAGTGATTGTGTTGTTCACTCGCAAGGGCTGCCATTGATTCGTCCATCACATGATTATACAGCCACAACCCTTTGGAGTCCCACCTTACATTTTAGTTGGTTCGGGTGTGATGTGATGGGAAAAATTCACTTGCTCTAGTTGCATGAGATAAAAGCACCCAAAGCAAACGAGTCTCTGCTAATACAGCTCCAATACCAGACTGAGACAATAATATCTTAATTTTAATTAATGTGTCTCGTAAGACCTTTTGTCTTTAACAAAGAGATAAAGACAAAGAGTTATGTAAAGCCATGGCATTACAAACAAATGAAAAGTCATACCTCACATTACTTTATGTATGTGATCTAAAATAGGTGAAAGGTAAAAGTACCAGCATGAACGTATTTACAGTTTACCATTATGCAGATTAATTTGCAAAAAATGGTAGTGATTAGAAGGGAAAGTCTCTATTTATGAGAAGACTTTGAATGAGGGATGATCCAAATCTGTCAAACAAGATATGGAAATTAAATGTTTATCCTTTTTGCAAAAGACTGCATGTGCTGTTACTACATCGTAGAATATCCCCTAATAAGGGCCAGGACTACAATCGAGGTATAAACCCCTAATAAGCTATTCTGAGAGTAACTCACGAATAACCACGGTTGTAGAAGCATTAAGTTGATTGGTTATTTTAAATAATTATTTTCGGATTAACTTATTCAGAGTTTACACCTCCATTGTAGTTTAGCCTCTTAGGGCCAGGACTACAATCCAAGTATAAACCCCGAATAAGCTAAACCAAGAGTAACTCACGAATAACCATGGTTGCAGAAACATTAAAACTTTGTTAATTGATTATTTTAAATAATTATTCTCAGATTAACTAATTCGGAGTTTACACTTCAATTGTAGTTAAGCCTCTTAGGGCCCGGACTACAATCCAAGTATTAACTCCGAATAAGCTATTCCGAGAGTAACTCACGAATAACCATGGTTGCAGAAGCATTAAAGCTTTGTTAATTGATTATTTTAAATAATTATTCTCAAATGAACGAATTCGGAGTTTACACCTCCATTGTAGTTTAGCCCCTTAGGGCCAGGACTACAATCCAAGTATAAACCCCGAATAAGCTATACCAAGAGTAACTCACGAATAACCATGTTGCAGTAACATTAAAACTTTGTTAATTGATTATTTTAAATAATTATTCTCAGATTAACTAATTCGGAGTTTACACTTCAATTGTAGTTAAGCCTCTTAGGGCCAGGACTACAATTCAAGTATAAACCCCGAATAAGCTAAACCAAGAGTAACTCACGAATAACCATGGTTGCAGAAGCATTAAAGCTTTGTTGATTGATTATTTTAAATAATTATTCTCAAATGAACTAATTCGGAGTTTACACCTCCATTGTAGTTTAGCCTCTTAGGGCCAGGACTACAATCCAAGTATAAACCCCAAATAAGCTATTCCGAGAGTAACTCACGAATAACCATGGTTGCAGAAGCATTAAAGCTTTGTTGATTGATTATTTTAAATAATTATTCTCAAATGAACGAATTCGGAGTTTACACCTCCATTGTAGTTTAGCCCCTTAGGGCCAGGACTACAATCCAAGTATAAACCCCGAATAAGCTATACCAAGAGTAACTCACGAATAACCATGTTGCAGTAACATCAAAGCTTTGTTGATTGATTATTTTAAATAATTATTCTCGGATTAACTTATTCGGAGTTTACACCTCCATTGTAGTTTAGCCCCTTAGGGCCAGGACTACAATCCAAGTATAAACCCCGAATAAGCTATACCAAGAGTAACTCACGAATAACCATGTTGCAGTAACATTAAAACTTTGTTAATTGATTATTTTAAAGAATTATTCTCAAATGAACGAATTCGGAGTTTACACCTCCATTGTAGTTTAGCCCCTTAGGGCCAGGACTACAATCCAAGTATAAACCCCGAATAAGCTATACCAAGAGTAACTCACGAATAACCATGTTGCAGTAACATTAAAACTTTGTTAATTGATTATTTTAAATAATTATTCTCAGATTAACTAATTCGGAGTTTACACTTTAATTGTAGTTAAGCCTCTTAGGGCCAGGACTACAATTCAAGTATAAACCCCGAATAAGCTAAACCAAGAGTAACTCACGAATAACCATGGTTGCAGAAGCATTAAAGCTTTGTTGATTGATTATTTTAAATAATTATTCTCAAATGAACTAATTCGGAGTTTACACCTCCATTGTAGTTTAGCCTCTTAGGGCCAGGACTACAATCCAAGTATAAACCCCAAATAAGCTATTCCGAGAGTAACTCACGAATAACCATGGTTGCAGAAGCATTAAAGCTTTGTTGATTGATTATTTTAAATAATTATTCTCAAATGAACGAATTCGGAGTTTACACCTCCATTGTAGTTTAGCCCCTTAGGGCCAGGACTACAATCCAAGTATAAACCCCGAATAAGCTATACCAAGAGTAACTCACGAATAACCATGTTGCAGTAACATCAAAGCTTTGTTGATTGATTATTTTAAATAATTATTCTCGGATTAACTTATTCGGAGTTTACACCTCCATTGTAGTTTAGCCCCTTAGGGCCAGGACTACAATCCAAGTATAAACCCCGAATAAGCTATACCAAGAGTAACTCACGAATAACCATGTTGCAGTAACATTAAAACTTTGTTAATTGATTATTTTAAATAATTATTCTCAGATTAACTAATTCGGAGTTTACACTTCAATTGTAGTTAAGCCTCTTAGGGCCAGGACTACAATTCAAGTATAAACCCCGAATAAGCTAAACCAAGAGTAACTCACGAATAACCATGGTTGCAGAAGCATTAAAGCTTTGTTGATTGATTATTTTAAATAATTATTCTCAAATGAACTAATTCGGAGTTTACACCTCCATTGTAGTTTAGCCTCTTAGGGCCAGGACTACAATCCAAGTATAAACCCCAAATAAGCTATTCCGAGAGTAACTCACGAATAACCATGGTTGCAGAAGCATTAAAGCTTTGTTGATTGATTATTTTAAATAATTATTCTCAAATGAACGAATTCGGAGTTTACACCTCCATTGTAGTTTAGCCCCTTAGGGCCAGGACTACAATCCAAGTATAAACCCCGAATAAGCTATACCAAGAGTAACTCACGAATAACCATGTTGCAGTAACATCAAAGCTTTGTTGATTGATTATTTTAAATAATTATTCTCGGATTAACTTATTCGGAGTTTACACCTCCATTGTAGTTTAGCCCCTTAGGGCCAGGACTACAATCCAAGTATAAACCCCGAATAAGCTATACCAAGAGTAACTCACGAATAACCATGTTGCAGTAACATTAAAACTTTGTTAATTGATTATTTTAAATAATTATTCTCAGATTAACTAATTCGGAGTTTACACTTCAATTGTAGTTTAGCCTCTTAGGGCCAGGACTACAATTCAAGTATAAACCCCGAATAAGCTAAACCAAGAGTAACTCACGAATAACCATGGTTGCAGAAGCATTAAAGCTTTGTTGATTGATTATTTTAAATAATTATTCTCAAATGAACTAATTCGGAGTTTACACCTCCATTGTAGTTTAGCCTCTTAGGGCCAGGACTACAATCCAAGTATAAACCCCAAATAAGCTATTCCGAGAGTAACTCAGGAATAACCATGGTTGCAGAAGCATTAAAGCTTTGTTGATTGATTATTTTAAATAATTATTCTCAAATGAACGAATTCGGAGTTTACACCTCCATTGTAGTTTAGCCCCTTAGGGCCAGGACTACAATCCAAGTATAAACTCCGAATAAGCTATTCCGAGAGTAACTCACAAATAACCACGGTTGCAGAAGCATTAAAGCTTTGTTGATTAAATATTTTAAATAATTATTCTCAAATGAACTAATTCGGAGTTTACACCTCCATTGTAGTTTAGCCCCTTAGGGCCAGGACTACAATCCAAGTATAAACTCCGAATAAGCTATTCCGAGAGTAACTCACGAAAACCACGGTTGCAGAAACATTAAAGTATCGTTTTCAACCACTTAACGTAACGTAACTTAACATAAGAACGGAATTAAGAAAAGTTAAAATGCATTATACTCCGTTCAGAATCAAATTAACGTAGCGTAAGGAACTTAAGGGTTCTCGGTAGTAATTTCGCAAACAATGTTAAATTATGCTTACATTTCTTACGCGTCATTTTTTTATTTCTGTACGTAAAAGAGCGGTCGACGTCTATATGAATAGGTAACATAATTCTACAAATCCGTGCCGTCTCAGATTTTTAAAAAAGGTCTTGATTTTGATTAAATAATTAAAAGCTCAAATTCAATTTCTCAAATGGAAATCAACGATTTTTGCGTACGGATATCTCGAAAACTATAAGAAATAGAGAAAAAATGAATAGAAACGATCTTGTAGGAAATTTGATAAGCTTTCATTTTGCTGAGAATAATTTTTTCTCTAGGACCAGCCGCTTTCGAGATATAAGCAAAAAACCCCAAAACAAGACCTTTTCCCGTACCCTCCCTTAGTCATATAGCTGGGACTGAGAACTTTAGTATTTTTATCTCCTAACTAGTCCAAACACTTTCCTGAAGAAAAAATACCACCCTCTTCCATGACATTCGTTGAAAAATTCTCATTGAAAAAAGTGAACCCCATCATAAAAATCTAAGAAAATCCTAAGTTATAAATTTCAGCAGAAAGATGGAGTCATCATCCGGCATTAAGCAGTTCCAAAAGTTTCAATAATTCTGAGCTGATTTCATGGAAGTTGTAAAGATACATCGATTTTTTCTTATTCTCATAAGATTAGAATTTTCTTCGCCCTTCGTTCGCCCCTTTGTAATTGGATTCTTAAATTGTTGTCTATGGCTAGGGGAGAACTAAGAAAGATGAAAGAATGGGGATGAATCGAAAACGAAAATTGTTGCAGTAAATCTACATTATCAAAGACCTTGTCGTAAAAATTTAAAAACGAGATCATAAACTTTTATCATCTTCTCACAATATTGTAAACTTTCCCACAACAGATGAAAAGGATTAGACTTTTAAAAATGTGTTTAAAATTTGAATTGAAACTCGTCCACTTTCCCCCTAATCGTAAAACATAAATTATTTTACTTATTTTTATTAAAACCACTCCTTTTAAATATAATTTTTTTAAACGACACCAGTTTATCTCGTTATATTATTATTATTATTAATCTTAAAACCAACTCAAATACTTACGATTTAAATTAGAAATTTCGTCAATTAAAAAAATCCCCAGTTTCTTTTCTTGTATAATAGTGTTAGTGTAGTCAACGAACCAAAATTTATCCTGATTTTCGTACTTTTTTTGTAAACAGCGAGTTTTTTTCCTTACTTGGTCGAAACCATACCTGTGAGTTTGTGTATAAAATGTTTCAACCCAATTTTGACCGGAAGGCCCTTATTCTTTGACTTTAGTGTAAAAGTTTGACTTTTTCAAGTTTCCGTTTCACTATTTTTTGAATAACTTCGCTTGTATTGGTCGGATCGGGACCAAAAAATTTTCATTTTGTTTGTAATGAATCTCTCTTTAAATCTGCCTGGATTAAAATTATTTATAATAATTTCCTAACCCAAAAAAAATTCAAAACTGTCGTCATTGGTCGGTTGTAGTTTTTTCTAGAGAACTTGAATTTTAATTAATGTTATGGTATGAAACTTTAGGAAGTTGCAGCTGATATAGTAACAAATCCATATTACAAGTTGGGTCCAAAAATATTAAGAACAACGGCTAAAATTTGCATTTTGGTTCAAATTTTCTTTTTCATATTTGTTGTGAGCAATTGGTGGTATCCCAATAATTCTTCTCTTGAAATGTAGGAAATTTAATGCTCTTTCAGATGAAAACAAAAACAATCGCATCAGACCATTTTTTCTTCCGATTTATTTGAAGATAAAAAGAAAATCTTTTAACTGTTTGTCTACAAAACCAATTTTGGTGGTCGAAATTTAATTCTTCTTTTACGTATTTTTGAAAATTAATCATAAAGAACTCCTATAAACTATTTTTGAACATTAAAACTGGTTTTAAAGTCAACCATTTCGACCACTAAAATTGGTTTTGTGGGTAAATAGTTGAAAAATTTTATTTTTCTTTTCAACGAAATCGGAAGAAAACGTGGTCTAATGTGATTGTCTTTGATTTCATCTGAAAGAGCATTACATTTCCAACATTTCAAGGGAAGAATTATTACGATACCACCAATTGCTCACAACAAATATGAATTAGAAAATTTGAACCAAAATGCAAATTTTAGTCTTTGTTCTCAATATTTTTGGGCCCAATTTGCAATATGGATTTGTTACTACATCAGCTACAACTTCCTAAAGTTTCATACCGTAATATTAATTATTACTCGAGTTCTCTATAAAAAACTACGACTCACTAATGACGGCAGTTTTGAAATTTTTTTGGGTTAGGAAATTAATATAGAATATCTTAACCTAGGCAGTTTTAAAGAGAGATTCATTACAAACAAAAGGAAAATTTTTTGGTTCCGATCCGACCAATACAAGCGAAGTTATTCAAAAAATAGTGAAACGGAAACTTGAAAAAGTCAAAATTTTACACTAAAGTCGAAAAATAAGGGCCTTCCGGTCAAAATTGGGTTGAGACATTTTATACACAAACTCACAGGAATGGTTTCGACCAATTAAGAAAAAAACCTCGCTGTTACAAAAAAAAGTCCGAAAATCGGATAAATTTTGGTTCGTTGACTACACTATACAGTATACACTATAAGTGAAAATTTATTAAATTGTTTTCATTTCCGAATGTATGTTCGTGGGTATAATAAAAGAAAATTTTTATTGTGCCCTATACATTTTTACCAGTTATAGAAATACGATACAATAAATAAGGGTTTTAAGAAACTTTTGTATTTGGCACGTACAAAAGGGGGTTCGAAACTCTCAAATGGGGTCGAAGGGAAAGAAAAGACTAGGAAAAGAACAATTAAATTTCTTTAAATGATTGTTTAGTCTGGTATTGCTTTTAGTTAATTAGTTCCTTAAAGGGTAACATAAATTGATGCAAAAGGGGGCTTAACGACGTTTGAAGAATTATTTTTAATTGTAATAAAATTACAATTTAAATCGATTATTGTGAGAAATAATTAAATACGTAATAAAAGATGTGAATCATAAAACCATAAAAATAACAAGTTTGTATCTTTGTAGAAGATCTGCAAAATGCATGGAAGTTGAGCGGTCAGTGGCATCAACTTGGGAGACATTTTAATTTAACCTTGTACATTATTTTCAAATCTAGCGCCATAAGTAATTATGTCATTTTTTTTTAAATTTATTTCTGTAACAAAAACACGCAATTTGCGACAGATTGTATTACAACCCCGCATTTTTTAAAATTAGCGTGGGTTTACGCTTTTTTTAAATTATTGAACTTTGTTTCTATATTTAAATGCCAACAAATTGACGCAAAATTTTGCACAATAGGGAAGTTGTGACGTTTATGAAATATAATTTTGGCGCCCAACGCGTGCAAACTTCACATACGACAAAAAGCATTTTCTTCTTTTGTCTTTTCTCAATAAAGTACACATTTTATTTTCGTTATTATTATTATATGACCGTGATCTCGAATCACGAAGTGATGTAAGAACCGTACGATCGCTTTGTTGGTACATGTCTTTTGCCTCGAGCTAAACAACTTCTTGCAGAGAGTAGACAGCGGAAATTAAAGTACGAAGGACAAAACAAATACTATTTAAATGATATTTAAAAAAAAGTCAACATTACTTGTAACTTGTAACCATTTCCTGTTTAAGCGTTTAATTGTTACTTTTCGAAAAGGAAATGCAAGGCCCACTTAAAATATTAACGCTGCACACAAAAACCAAGACATTTAAATTTTCAAAAAATGCAAAACTTACACAATCGCTCTGAGATGATCGTTTTTGACGAGGCACGCAAAATAACGTCACCTTAAGGCCTTTTAGGTACTCCCTTTAATTAAAAAAAATCACAAAAACTGATATGTCCGGATTAAAACTATTTTAAACAAAACACTTCACACTAATTAACTATTTTTACGTAAAATAATTTAATTAAAACTAAAAACACCAAAATTAAAACTAAAAAATTCTACTAATAAAATAAATACCGACACATCTAATACGCGACTGCGTCATTCCTTTTGCCTTTCGTACGGTTACGTATAGATGCTATACGTTCATTGTATGAAAATGCGTATCCCCACCTTCTGCATGTACGTACTAGACAATTTTAAACCTTAAAATAACCTTTCGTAAAGATTATACATTCATTCACAAGGTAAAAAAGTGAGCATGCGTATTGACATACATTTTAAATTTATTTCTTATATTTATTCATCTATTACGAACAGGACCGACTTTATTACAATTGTTACTTTTATTTACGTACTTCTAAAATTAAAAAAAAATAAAAACTTCCCGCTAGAAATGTTCAACACGTAATACAGGGCGATTCGTAAGTACTGTTACTAACCTAAACTGCTTCACTTTCCAAATATAAGGTTTGAAACACTGTACGTCACTCCAGTGACGTTTTTATGGACGGGCGGGGCCACGGGGAGCCTTAGCACCCCCTATTGGTTCAATAATAATAAAAACAACAATCCACTTTGCCTAAATGTACTGCGATAAAAATGGAGAAAAGAATTTGAAGCCAACACAAAATAATAAATAACGGTGCCAGTACCGCCACTCACTGACTAAATTCGATAGCGAGCGATGTCGGTCACCAACAAGTCGTTAAGTATGAATATTGTAATTCAAAGTTAGAGATTTATGATAGTGGTAGTAAATAACGATAAATTAAAGATTTTCGGTAGCTATAGACATATTTATCCACAAAAATCGAAAAGTTTTAGTTATAAAATAGAAATATAACCTCAATCGCTATTAAGGATATCGTTAGCTACCGAAAAAGTTATAGTGAGTCCCAGCATAGTAGGAATTGACAAAAGATGGCGATGTATATTTACTGCAAACACACGTTTTAAAGCAATACTTTGAACGAACGACAAATAACGTTAATATCAAGACGTCTTTTCTAAATTTTAGATTCCAGATTTTATCTGGAGCCCCTCCCCCCATAGCCAAAATTCCAAAATATGATCCTGTGTCACTCCATACACAGGAGAGCTCAGCTATAAATATAGTGACTGAAAGTGGCCTTTTAGGCCTTCATGTCCTACACTAACAAAAATCACTCTAGTGACTTATGCCTGAAAACAGTACCTATGGAATGTAAAATAGGTTCAGTATAATAAAAGGTACCTATTTCTTAACCCTGAGCTCGGCTTATAACAAATCGATCGTTACTTAGAAACTTAATAACAAAAATCACTCTAGTGACTCATGCCCAAAAACAGAGTCTATGGAATGTACAATAGGTTCAGTATATTAAAATGCATTTTTTAGCCCTCCATGTTCCGCTTGTCATAAACCGATCGTTACTTAGAAACTTAACAACAAAAAGTGCTCTAGTGACTCATGCCCAAAAACAGAGCCTATGGAATGTAAAGTAGGTTCAGTATATTAAAATGCATTCTTTAGCCCTCCAGGCTCGGCTCATAATACGATTGTTACTTAGAAACTTAATAACAAAAATCACACTAGTGACTCATGCGCAAAAACAGAGCCTATGGAATGTAAAGTAGGTTCAGTATATTAAAATGCATTCTTTAGCCCTCCAGGCTCGGCTTGTCATAATACGATTGTTACTTAGAAACCTAATAACAAAAATCACTCTAGTGACTCATGCCCAAAAACGGAGCCTATGGAATGTAAAATAGGTTCAGTATATTAAAATGCATTCTTTAGTCCTCCGGGCTTCGCTTGTCATAAATCGATCATTACTTAGAAACTTCATAACAAAAATCACACTAGTGACTCATGCCCAAAAACAGAGCCTATGGAATGTAAAATAGGTTCAGTATATTAAAATGCATTCTTTAGCCCTCCGGGCTCCGCTTGTCATAAATCGATCGTTACTTAGAAACTTAATAACAAAAATCACTCTAGTGACTCATGCCCAAAAACGGAGCCTATGGAATGTAAAGTAGGTTCAGTATATTAAAATGCATTCTTTAGCCCTCCGGGCTCCGCTTGTCATAAATCGATCGTTACTTAGAAACTTAATAACTAAAATCACTCTAGTGACTCATGCCCAAAAACGGAGTCTATGGAATGTAAAGTAGGTTCAGTATATTAAAATGCATTTTTTAGCCCTCCATTCTCCGCTTGTCATAAACCGATCGTTACTTAGAAACTTAACAACAAAAAGTGCTCTAGTGACTCATGCCCAAAAACGGAGCCTATGGAATCTAAAATAGGTTCAGTATATTAAAATGCATTCAATAGCCCTCCGGGCTCCGCTTGTCATAAATCGATCGTTACTTAGAAACTTAATAACAAAAATCACTCTAGTGACTCATGCCCAAAAACGGAGCCTATGGAATGTAAAGTAGGTTCAGTATATTAAAATGCATTCTTTAGCCCTCCGGGCTCCGCTTGTCATAAATCGATCGTTACTTAGAAACTTAATAACTAAAATCACTCTAGTGACTCATGCCCAAAAACGGAGCCTATGGAATGTAAGTAGGTTCAGTATATTAAAATGCATTCTTTAGCCCTCCGGGCTCCGCTTGTCATAAATCGATCGTTACTTAGAAACTTAATAACAAAAATCATTCTAGTGACTCATGCCCAAAAACGGAGCCTATGGAATGTAAAGTAGGTTCAGTATATTAAAATGCATTCTTTAGCCCTCCGGGCTCCGCTTGTCATAAATCGATCGTTACTTAGAAACTTAATAACAAAAATCACTCTAGTGACTGATGCCCAAAACCAGAGCCTATGGAATGTAAAATAGGTTCAGTATATTAAAATGCATTCTTTAGTCCTCCGGGCTCCGCTTGTCATAAATCGATCATTACTTAGAAACTTCATAACAAAAATCACACTAGTGACTCATGCCCAAAAACAGAGCCTATGGAATGTAAAATAGGTTCAGTATATTAAAATGCATTCTTTAGCCCTCCGGGCTCCGCTTGTCATAAATCGATCGTTACTTAGAAACTTAATAACAAAAATCACTCTAGTGACTCATGCCCAAAAACGGAGCCTATGGAATGTAAAGTAGGTTCAGTATATTAAAATGCATTCTTTAGCCCTCCGGGCTCCGCTTGTCATAAATCGATCGTTACTTAGAAACTTAATAACAAAAATCACTCTAGTGACTCATGCCCAAAAACAGAGTCTATGGAATGTACAATAGGTTCAGTATATTAAAATGCATTTTTTAGCCCTCCATGTTCCGCTTGTCATAAACCGATCGTTACTTAGAAACTTAACAACAAAAAGTGCTCTAGTGACTCATGCCCAAAAACAGAGCCTATGGAATGTAAAGTAGGTTCAGTATATTAAAATGCATTCTTTAGCCCTCCAGGCTCGGCTCATAATACGATTGTTACTTAGAAACTTAATAACAAAAATCACACTAGTGACTCATGCGCAAAAACAGAGCCTATGGAATGTAAAGTAGGTTCAGTATATTAAAATGCATTCTTTAGCCCTCCAGGCTCGGCTTGTCATAATACGATTGTTACTTAGAAACCTAATAACAAAAATCACTCTAGTGACTCATGCCCAAAAACGGAGCCTATGGAATGTAAAATAGGTTCAGTATATTAAAATGCATTCTTTAGTCCTCCGGGCTTCGCTTGTCATAAATCGATCATTACTTAGAAACTTCATAACAAAAATCACACTAGTGACTCATGCCCAAAAACAGAGCCTATGGAATGTAAAATAGGTTCAGTATATTAAAATGCATTCTTTAGCCCTCCGGGCTCCGCTTGTCATAAATCGATCGTTACTTAGAAACTTAATAACAAAAATCACTCTAGTGACTCATGCCCAAAAACGGAGCCTATGGAATGTAAAGTAGGTTCAGTATATTAAAATGCATTCTTTAGCCCTCCGGGCTCCGCTTGTCATAAATCGATCGTTACTTAGAAACTTAATAACTAAAATCACTCTAGTGACTCATGCCCAAAAACGGAGTCTATGGAATGTAAAGTAGGTTCAGTATATTAAAATGCATTTTTTAGCCCTCCATTCTCCGCTTGTCATAAACCGATCGTTACTTAGAAACTTAACAACAAAAAGTGCTCTAGTGACTCATGCCCAAAAACGGAGCCTATGGAATCTAAAATAGGTTCAGTATATTAAAATGCATTCAATAGCCCTCCGGGCTCCGCTTGTCATAAATCGATCGTTACTTAGAAACTTAATAACAAAAATCACTCTAGTGACTCATGCCCAAAAACGGAGCCTATGGAATGTAAAGTAGGTTCAGTATATTAAAATGCATTCTTTAGCCCTCCGGGCTCCGCTTGTCATAAATCGATCGTTACTTAGAAACTTAATAACTAAAATCACTCTAGTGACTCATGCCCAAAAACGGAGCCTATGGAATGTAAGTAGGTTCAGTATATTAAAATGCATTCTTTAGCCCTCCGGGCTCCGCTTGTCATAAATCGATCGTTACTTAGAAACTTAATAACTAAAATCACTCTAGTGACTCATGCCCAAAAACGGAGTCTATGGAATGTAAAGTAGGTTCAGTATATTAAAATGCATTTTTTAGCCCTCCATTCTCCGCTTGTCATAAACCGATCGTTACTTAGAAACTTAACAACAAAAAGTGCTCTAGTGACTCATGCCCAAAAACGGAGCCTATGGAATCTAAAATAGGTTCAGTATATTAAAATGCATTCAATAGCCCTCCGGGCTCCGCTTGTCATAAATCGATCGTTACTTAGAAACTTAATAACAAAAATCACTCTAGTGACTCATGCCCAAAAACGGAGCCTATGGAATGTAAAGTAGGTTCAGTATATTAAAATGCATTCTTTAGCCCTCCGGGCTCCGCTTGTCATAAATCGATCGTTACTTAGAAACTTAATAACTAAAATCACTCTAGTGACTCATGCCCAAAAACGGAGCCTATGGAATGTAAGTAGGTTCAGTATATTAAAATGCATTCTTTAGCCCTCCGGGCTCCGCTTGTCATAAATCGATCGTTACTTAGAAACTTAATAACAAAAATCATTCTAGTGACTCATGCCCAAAAACGGAGCCTATGGAATGTAAAGTAGGTTCAGTATATTAAAATGCATTCTTTAGCCCTCCGGGCTCCGCTTGTCATAAATCGATCGTTACTTAGAAACTTAATAACAAAAATCACTCTAGTGACTGATGCCCAAAACCAGAGCCTATGGAATGTAAAATAGGTTCAGTATATTAAAATGCATTCTTTAGTCCTCCGGGCTCCGCTTGTCATAAATCGATCATTACTTAGAAACTTCATAACAAAAATCACACTAGTGACTCATGCCCAAAAACAGAGCCTATGGAATGTAAAATAGGTTCAGTATATTAAAATGCATTCTTTAGCCCTCCGGGCTCCGCTTGTCATAAATCGATCGTTACTTAGAAACTTAATAACAAAAATCACTCTAGTGACTCATGCCCAAAAACGGAGCCTATGGAATGTAAAGTAGGTTCAGTATATTAAAATGCATTCTTTAGCCCTCCGGGCTCCGCTTGTCATAAATCGATCGTTACTTAGAAACTTAATAACTAAAATCACTCTAGTGACTCATGCCCAAAAACGGAGCCTATGGAATGTAAAATAGGTTCAGTATATTAAAATGCATTCTTTAGTCCTCCGGGCTCCGCTTGTCATAAATCGATCATTACTTAGAAACTTCATAACAAAAATCACACTAGTGACTCATGCCCAAAAACAGAGCCTATGGAATGTAAAATAGGTTCAGTATATTAAAATGCATTCTTTAGCCCTCCGGGCTCCGCTTGTCATAAATCGATCGTTACTTAGAAACTTAATAACAAAAATCACTCTAGTGACTCATGCCCAAAAACGGAGCCTATGGAATGTAAAGTAGGTTCAGTATATTAAAATGCATTCTTTAGCCCTCCGGGCTCCGCTTGTCATAAATCGATCGTTACTTAGAAACTTAATAACTAAAATCACTCTAGTGACTCATGCCCAAAAACGGAGTCTATGGAATGTAAAGTAGGTTCAGTATATTAAAATGCATTTTTTAGCCCTCCATTCTCCGCTTGTCATAAACCGATCGTTACTTAGAAACTTAACAACAAAAAGTGCTCTAGTGACTCATGCCCAAAAACGGAGCCTATGGAATCTAAAATAGGTTCAGTATATTAAAATGCATTCAATAGCCCTCCGGGCTCCGCTTGTCATAAATCGATCGTTACTTAGAAACTTAATAACAAAAATCACACTAGTGACTGATGCGCAAAAACAGAGCCTATGGAATGTAAAGTAGGTTCAGTATATTAAAATGCATTCTTTAGCCCTCCAGGCTCCGCTTGTCATAAACCGATCGTTACTTAGAAACTTAACAACAAAAATCACTCTAGTGACTCATGCCCAAAACCAGAGCCTATGGAATGTAAAATAGGTTCAGTATATTAAAATGCATTTTTTAGCCCTCCATTCTCCGCTTGTCATAAACCGATCGTTACTTAGAAACTTAACAACAAAAATCACTCTAGTGACTCATGCCCAAAACCAGAGCCTATGGAATGTAAAATAGGTTCAGTATATTAAAATGCATTTTTTAGCCCTCCATTCTCCGCTTGTCATAAACCGATCGTTACTTAGAAACTTAACAACAAAAAGTGCTCTAGTGACTCATGCCCAAAAACGGAGCCTATGGAATCTAAAATAGGTTCAGTATATTAAAATGCATTCAATAGCCCTCCGGGCTCCGCTTGTCATAAATCGATCGTTACTTAGAAACTTAATAACAAAAATCACACTAGTGACTGATGCGCAAAAACAGAGCCTATGGAATGTAAAGTAGGTTCAGTATATTAAAATGCATTCTTTAGCCCTCCAGGCTCCGCTTGTCATAAACCGATCGTTACTTAGAAACTTAACAACAAAAATCACTCTAGTGACTCATGCCCAAAACCAGAGCCTATGGAATGTAAAATAGGTTCAGTATATTAAAATGCATTTTTTAGCCCTCCATTCTCCGCTTGTCATAAACCGATCGTTACTTAGAAACTTAACAACAAAAATCACTCTAGTGACTCATGCCCAAAACCAGAGCCTATGGAATGTAAAATAGGTTCAGTATATTAAAATGCATTTTTTAGCCCTCCATTCTCCGCTTGTCATAAACCGATCGTTACTTAGAAACTTAACAACAAAAAGTGCTCTAGTGACTCATGCCCAAAACCAGAGCCTATGGAATGTAAAATAGGTTCAGTATATTAAAATGCATTTTTTAGCCCTCCATTCTCCGCTTGTCATAAACCGATCGTTACTTAGAAACTTAACAACAAAAATCACTCTAGTGACTCATGCCCAAAACCAGAGCCTATGGAATGTAAAATAGGTTCAGTATATTAAAATGCATTTTTTAGCCCTCCATTCTCCGCTTGTCATAAACCGATCGTTACTTAGAAACTTAACAACAAAAAGTGCTCTAGTGACTCATGCCCAAAAACAGAGCCTATGGAATCTAAAATAGGTTCAGTATATTAAAATGCATTCAATAGCCCTCCGGGCTCCGCTTGTTATAAATTGATCGTTACTCAGAAACTTAATAACCAAAATCACTCTAGTGACTCATGCCCAAAAACAGAGCCTATGGAATATAAATAGGTTCAGTATATTAAAATGCATTCTTTAGCCCTCCGGGGGAGCCGCTTGTCATAAATCTATCGTTACTTAGAAACTTATTAACAAAAATCACACTAGTGACTCATGCCTAAAAACAAAACCTATGGAACGTAAAATAGGTCCGCTGCCTATTTTTCCGTTCATTAAAATAATAAGAAATTAAATGAAAATAAAAAAGTTTCAAATTAGCGCGCGTTATAATTGTTTCTCCCTAGTACGCATAGATGGCACCACTATATGTTATATGTCATTTAACAGCTGTTCATTGCTGTTCATTAAAAAGTTAAGAAGTTGATTATTTTGTTACTCAATTTATAATTTTATAAAAATATTACCACTAATATAATTTTGATGACTTAGTTGCGTAAGAACAAATCATTGAAATGGATATTAAGAAAGAAATTAAAACTGAATTACCCGACTTGGATGAAATCAAACCTTTGGATATCGAACAAATATTTCTTGAAGATACAGATTACTGTGGCAAATATTATGATTTACATATTAAGGAAGAGTTTCACGCTAAACTAAACGATAAGAAAGACTTTTTAACTGACCTATCAGATAAAGTTGATCAGCGATTACATTGTAATATCTGCGATATTGAATACAGCAATAGATTAGCAACAATAAATCATTACGTCTTTACACATCCAAATTCTGAAGATTTACAAAGACTATTTGAACTAAATGGATTTACATCAAGTTCAAACATAATAGAAATTGATAAAGGTGCTTTAAAAAATTCCAAGGTTAGTGGAAAAAATAAAGTGCCTCGCTTTCCTCTCCGTTTTAATAATTTAAAAGAAAAGTGGAACTTTAAGGGAAAATGTTCGTATACGGATAATCGTGTTAAAATTCAAGACATTCAAATTCCAAAAAGCCATTGGAATAGTAGACATGATAGATTTACATTAAGAAACCTTAAAGAAAAGCCACCTACTAATATTCAAATTAAAGTTGTGAAAAAGGCTGATATCAAGTTCGATCAAATGTATTTAAATGCACTGAAAAATTCTTCAACGTGAACCTGTTAAAGAAAATTACTTGTTAAAGGTGTGTCAAAACTGTGGTAAATGAAAGGATTTAAAGTTAACTTTTTCTGTACTTTATTAATTGTAATTGTAAGCTTTTTTTATTAAATTAAAATTCAAAAATTTTTTTGTTTGAATCACAAATTTCATATCGTGCAGTTGGTAGTATTTTTTCCACTAACAATTAACAATTTGCTGTCAAATGGCTGTCACTTTGACAGTTCAGTATAAAAATGGATTTACGCGAATATTTATTTAATAAACCAATAAACGAAGAAAATAATTATGTAAAATTAACTGATATTACTGTAAAAGAAGAAAAGGCTGATTTTACCGATGAACCTATAACAAATTTTGCGGAAGGACACTTTCGAGGAATTAAACAAGAAGTCGTAACCGAAGAATTCGAATATGATCAAAATGGTACAAAAAATCCATTTCAGTGTCGTATATGTAAAGTAAATTTTACAACATTAGAAAAATTAGATGATCATAGGATGTCACCAGCGATCGAAAGGACATTTAGTTGTTGCTGTTGCGAAAAAGTATTTCGTGACATGGCACAACTAAGAATACACACTCGGATACATACTGGTGAAAAGCCATTTCAATGCAAATTATGTTCAAAAGCGTTTACAATTAAAGGCAATTTAAATAAACATTATAGAACACATACAGGTGATAGACGGTTTACATGTAATGTTTGCGAACGCAAATTTATGCAGTATGCTCACTTGGAAGATCACATGAATACTCACTCGGGCGATCGACCGTTTATTTGTGAAGATTGCGATAGTAGTTTTAAAACAAAACATCGTTTACGTAAACACATTAAAACGCACCAACATGAAACTGGTAAAAAGAACATAACTTGTACAATTTGTTGTCGTAAATTTTGGAAATTAAAGCAACTAATGATTCATATGGTACGTCACAATGGTAAAGAAACACCTTTTGCATGCAACATATGTGAATCAAAATTTAAAGACTATTATTCGTACCAAAATCATATTCGCGTTCATAGCGACGTTGCTGGTTTAAGGCCTTACAAGTGTAGTATGTGCTCAAAAACATTCGCTCGTGCAAGTCATCTTACACGACACATAAAATCCCATTCAGGATTGAAACCGTTTAATTGTGAAGTGTGTTTACGTGGCTTTCCATGCATACAAAATTTAAGGCGACACTTGCAAACTCACACTGGCGAAAAACCATTTGTTTGTGAAACGTGCAATAGAGGATTTACAACGATAGCTAATTTACAACGTCATGCTAGAACTCATACCGGTGAAAAACCATTCAGTTGTACTATTTGTTTAAAAAAATTTGCGCATAGTACAACTTTAAAAGAACACGCGCTGGTACACACAGGTGAAATTCCGTTTAAATGTAAAATTTGTGATAAAGGTTTTCGCCTAAATAAACTTTTATCTAAACACTTGAGGACTAAACATCCCGAACGTGCTGAAATTGGTTTAAAACAAGGTAGTCAATATCCTATTTCTTTCGTTGGTGTCGATATAAAAGTAGAAGAGCAATTAGTTAAAGTTGAAACTGAAGACGAATTCTTGTGATAAATGTAGTTTAATTAGGAAAATTTAAATAAGTTAGGTTAGAATTGATATTTAATTGGATCGGGTATTTTAATTATTAATTTAAAAATTGTTGTTATTTTGTTTCTCTTTATTTGTATACTACAAATTATAATAAAATTATATATTTATTAATTAATTTGTTTACCTTTTTCCCATTCGAAGAAAATCCGAATTCAAATAAACCGCTTTAAAGGTTAACAGCGCCCCTAGTGGCAAACAAACCAGTCGTCTACGTTCTGTCTTTTCCGGTCGTGTTACCAAAAATCTTCGGTAAGTAAACAAAATTTCTATAAAAATCTTGAGCATCTGTTCATTTTTTACCTAAATAATTATTGTAAAATAATAGCAACAATTTAATTTCATCTTATTTCAATTCATTTCGTACTTTAATTAAAATTCTAATTCACATTGGCTTATTTATCTAATTTGTAGGTTATGTGTACGTTGTAACTTGCATGTAAAAGTAAAGTTAGTAAAATATTAGTTTAAAATTTATCTGTTTTTAGTACAATGAAGCAAATAGTGACGAATCAATCTGTGAAAATTCCGAGAGGAATTACTGTAACAGCCAAAGGACGGCTTGTTACAGTTACTGGTCCTCGGGGCACATTGAAGAGGTCCTTCAAGCATTTAGCCCTCGACATTCGTATGATGAATCCGAAGCAACTTAAAGTAGAAAAATGGTTTGGTACTAAGAAGGAATTAGCCGCAGTACGTACCGTATGTTCACATATTGAAAATATGCTTAAAGGCGTAACTAAAGGTTTTCAATATAAAATGCGTGCAGTATATGCTCATTTTCCAATTAATTGTACTACATCAGAAGGAGATACAGTTATCGAAATAAGAAACTTTTTGGGTGAAAAATATATTCGTAAAGTTAAAATGGCACCAGGCGTGACTGTTAAAAATTCCCAAAAACAAAAGGACGAACTTATTCTTGAAGGTAATTCGCTTGAAGATGTTTCGAGATCGGCTGCTCTTATACAGCAATCTACTACAGTTAAGAATAAAGATATTCGTAAATTTTTAGATGGTTTATACGTGTCTGAAAAAACAACTGTTGTCCAAGACGATTAAATTGTATTTAATAAATTTATTAATAATTAATTATTTTTATTTATTACCTTAAAAAGAAGTAAGTAATACTTTTCCTTAATGTTTTAAATTTGATTTCAAATATAGAAAAAGTTCTAGTTTTAAAAATGTTTTAACTAATGCTCGAGGAAGGAGTATAAAAGTAGAGAAAAGGAAGTACTAAATGGAAAAACTACATTGCAGTTAAAAAATAATATTTTTATTATAACGATTATATTTAATAGCGTTAGAGATTTTTAATGATTATTGAATTAACATTTGATTTCACATGACCCAAGTTTTTTGTCTAAATTACCTTATGCCAATATAAATGAAATACTTAGTATACATTGCAACTGTGCTAATGCCAAAATTTTTAGCCAGCTGTTGGAGCTTTTGAAAAGTAAAAATCGGCTAAATTAATGTTGGTGAAGGTGAAGAACAACATTAGAGATACACTAGATATGATCCCCTAGAGCCTTAATTCTTATTTTTGGGACAATAGTATTTAGTCACCAGGGTAAAAGCACTGAGATTGTCTTAACGACTATTTCTAGTTCTGCTGTTCCAGCAGTAACTTCTATTAGTGATATTATAAAATTTCTGCAAGATAGTATTTGAGGGCCCATTCTTTTAACAATTACGCCAAGAGGTAGGTTTTTCGTACACTCAAAAAGATTTTGTGTATCATGGGTTGTCTAACGTTAAGTTAATAACAGCTAGGGCAATCTATTAATAAAAATAACAATTAACTTATAAAAAAATATCTGTTGTGTCAACACAAGACTTTCCGATTGTGTTGATTAAAAAAATTTTATTCAATTTCCGGTTAAACTGAAGTCAAAATATAAAGTGGTTGGTATCGTGTAAAAGCTAATTTAACGAGCTTTCAAAATATTTAAAAATATACAGGGTGTTCCGAAAAATTTTGATATTTTTCTAATTTCCGGTTTAACCGGAAGCGTTTTGTTAACCGAAAATAGTGTCAAATAATAGATATTCATGGGCTTGATACATATATCCATTTTTAAGTTTCCATTTTTATTGCAAAAGAAATTAGGGATTTTTAAAGTTTTGACATTCCAAAAATCATTACTTCAAAACGGCTCTAGCGATTTTGATAAAAATTTATATTTCGATAGAGAATAGCATTGCCTGTAACATATCCAAAAAAGAAAAAATATGGCAGAGGAAATTTTGAAAAAATTCATTTCAAAATTTTGACCTACTTTGGCCCCTTAAAGGTAGGCAATTTTAATACAATTTTGAAAATCGGCTTGTAGGGCTTGAAAAGGCGGTGTGTAAAGACTTAACTCGTTAACTCTTGAAGCAGCTTCAATGAAGCTACACGGTATTATCGAAGAGTGGAAACAAAAATTTTTTGAGAAAAGATTGGGGATAGCAATTTTTTTTCAGGAATCGCTTTATTTTGGTCCCGTTAATATGGGAGCAATTTTTCAAGATCAGGGGCGTACTAGAAGAGGGTCTGACGTGGAATTACCAGGAATTACCCAGTTGGTGCTTTACAGAACTTTCACAAAACCAATGAAATTAAGATTTTTTGTCGGAATTTGCTACTTCAGATCTCGCCAAGTAGCGAATACTTACTTTTTCCCTGCCACTGCCTGTAGAGCTTAACGGACGAGCGATAGCGAGTCACAGGGACGGCTTTAAAGTCTAAAATTTCAAATAAAGTACACCACTTAAATATTTCGATGATATAAAGTATATTTTATTATAAAAAATAAATAATTTTATAACTAGGTACATTATTATTAAATAAGAACATAAAATAGCGTAATAGTAAGAAATTAACAATAAATTAAAAAATTAATTCATATGGCAATGAATAACTAAATTAATGTGTCTTTGGAAGTTGAGAAATTTCGAAAATTGACATACTTTAAAAAAAACAAATACGAGTATCACACACACAACAAGAAAGGATTAAGTAATGATCAGTCTAAAAAAGGGTTAAAAATTATTTTTGAAAATAATTCACGATGATGTTACAGGTACGTTTTGTGATTTTTGGAAAGGAACGGAACTACCACTGGCAACAGAACTATCTTGTTCGATAAATTCGGTCGGATGTTGTTGTATGCTTTTATAATCATTATACACAAAATTTCTATTTGGAACTACGTTATTGGTACGTAGTCGTTCAGAAATTTCATTTTGCTCAACATTTTGTGATCTACTGTCGAATGGAAAGTTTGGATAAGGGAAACTGGGCGGGTAGTTGAATTGTGGAAATGGAGGTGGTGCGGGAAACTGTTGGAAGTTATTAAAAGGAAACGTTGGTGGCGCATAATAAGGAAGACGTTCAAATCTTGAAGGATAATTCATCATTGGTTCTGGATAATTGGGTTGTCTGTTGAAATTATTCCTTGGTCCTACATTTGGATCGAAAGTTTCTGCGTCTGGATTATGCGGAGCACCCGAATTTTCTAATAATTCGTTAACGTAAATGTCGTTGCTCAAGTCATAAATTGGTTGTTGTGGAGGCACACTGTCGATGCTGTTGTCTTCGACTGTTTCGACAGATCTTGCATTATTCCAGTCGACGTTTCTATACACTACGCGTTTGTATGGTGGCACCAAATCTTCTTCGTCAAATGTTTCAATGTTGTCGACATTCAAAGCCTAACAGAAGAAGTGCTTGGAAATGAAAAGTGCAACAAAGATAACACAACATATATTTATGAAATTTAAAAATTAAATGAAAATTTAGACTCTGTTTTCTATAAGCTTAGTTTTATTTTAAAGTTAGGTTAGGTTTTTTTGGAAAGGTTCAACGATGTTTATGGAACGTGAAACGCTCCTTTCATGCTTTAAAGTTGTTTAATCAATTACATACTTATGGTGTAAAGGGTGTCCAACAAGTTCATTCGCAAGCCTCCCCCCATTTATAGTATAACTTTTAGCGCCGCTAATGGAATTCCAAAGATTGAAAAACAGCTTAATATGCAATTTCAGGCTGAACTAGCGATCTTAGAGAAAAAACAACGGATGTGGCCATACGAGGAACTTTTTCCTGTTGTATTTTTTTGTGCATTTCTTTAAAAGTTTATAATTTGAAATTAAACGGAATTAAACTTTTGCGTGTAATCAGAATTATTAGACATAAATTGTCTGAAATACTAATTTCATTTTTTATTTTTTTAAATTTGGCATAAATAGAAGTTCAAAATATACATTATTTTATATGTCAAGAAAGATAATTTTACGAGCTTTCAAAATATTAAGAAATATACAGGGTGTTCCATTTAAATTAAGAAATTTTATTCCTTTTCCGGTTAAACCGGAAATCAAAATATAAAGTGTTTGGTATCGTGTCAAAGTTAATTTTACGAGCCTTCAAAATATTTAAAAATATACAGGGTATTCCAAAAAATTTTGATATTGTTCTAATTTCCGGTTTAACCGGAAGCGTTTTGTTAACCGCAAATAGTGTTAAATAATAGATATTCATGGGATTGATATAAATATCCAATTTCAAATTTTCATTTTTATTACAAAAGAAATTAGAGATTATTGAAGTTTTGACATTCAAAAAATCATAACTCCGAATCCGCATCATACAAGTCTTTCAAAATTTACAGTTAGATAGAGAATCATGTTGTCTATAACATATCCTAATCTGTATAAATTGACAGGACCAGTTCTTGAGAAAATCCATTTCTAAGTTTTGCCCTACTTTGGCCCCTTAAAGGTAGGCAATTTTGAAACAATTTTGAAAATTGACTTCTTTAGAACGAAAACCCTATATTTTGGTTGTACAATGCCGTTTTGAAATTTTTATAATAATAATTACCTGCGAAGTTATAAGGGAGAAACCACAAAATGGGACAATCTTTCTAAGGGCCGCCATTTTAAATTAAATAATTTGAATTTTTTTTTCAATTGGGGCTCTTATATACTATCTTATAGCCAAGTAGAAACAAATTTGGGCCAAATTTGCAAATATGCGCCCAAAATAACCACCTTATTTTTGGACACCCTGTATATATTTCTTTTAAAAGCTTATTACGTCGATGAAATAATTTTAAAGTGGCTAAAATCAAATTTCATCAAAATCGGTTCAGTAGTTTTTGGTGTAAGGGGGGGGGGACATCCATTAACGGACATTTTCAGTTCAAAAAATCGAAAAATTTCTTTTTCGATTTTTGGAATCAGGGTGACTCAAAACGTCGAAAATTTCTATAAAAAAAATTTTTATTATTATTTTTTTTTTCTCGATTATAACAACTTTTTCTTGGATTGGAAATTAAAAGTTAATTCAAAATTTGTTCTACGATTAATAATCTACAAAACCGGTTAAGTCACTTTTAGTCAAATTTGCAGCCACCCTTTGAAATATTATATTATGTAAATTTTGTAATTTGGTTAACTTCAGTTTCATTTTTGAGACTAAAATTGCAATTTCCGGCTAAACGAGCTATCTTGGAGAAAAAAGTTTAATCAAAACATGTTCTACTAATAATAATCTACAAAAACGGTTATCTGACTTTTAGTCGAATTTGGAGGCCCTTAAAAGTTATATCCTTTAGAAAATGAAATTAATTATGTGAGGCTGAAAATGCAATTTATGGGTAAACTATTGACGTTGGAGAAAAAAATTGAAGAGCAAATTTGTTCTACAAGTAATTCTCTATTAAAAAGGTGAAATTGATTTTTGTTGTATTTGCAACCCCTTTAAAGTTATACCCCTCGAAAGATGAGTCAATGTTCAAAAATCTTTAATTTTGAGCTACTGAACTACTGAACTACTAATTTTGGGTAAAATGTTTCAGAAAATTTCTTCTGCAAGTAGTTTTCTATACAAAAACGTATTTTTTTTGTTTTGACAACCCTTTATGTTTAGATTATTTTAACTAATTTTCTCAATTACCGAGAATAAATTACAGGACGTAATTTGTTTGTGAGCAGAGTCTCCTATTAAGGTGATGTAGGTAGCAAAGTTCAAGTGCAAGCAAATTAGTAGTTTTAGTACCTAAATGTTTATGTTTAGTTAGTAAATAAATTTAGTAAAGCAACCAAAGTACCCCAAAAAAGTAATTAATTGTAAAAATTACTAAAAATGTTACCTATAAACTTTTTTTATTATTTTTTTTTAATAAAGTAACAATAAAATGTACAAAAACATTATTTTATTCGACAACAAAATAATGCGTTTTAACGAATTGTAAGTTATTATAATTCATCGACTTTAAAAAATTTTATTTTTACCTATTATATTATTATTATCCTCTTCCCCCTTCTAGTTTTTATATGTTAATTAAGTAATAATATAATAATAAATCAAATTAACATGCAGGTTAAACAGCTTGTAATTTTTCAGGTTTACCAACCTCGTTAGATTTAACACTTGGTATCTCGTTGGTAAGGGCATCTTCAGAAGATTCACGATCTTTACTGATATCATTATTTGGTACAGGAACTGGAACTTCCTCGGAATTACTTTCGTTCGACACTTCGCTACTATCGGGATGGATGTCGACAACGCGTACTTTGAAAACAGCAGTAGCTGTACCATTTTCGCCAGCTTTTCTATATTCAGTTTCGTTAATAGTCACTTTATGTCCATCAATAATCTAAACGTAATTAAATTAATAATTGTAAGAAATTAAAAGTAGCAATTTTACTTTAGTTTCAGACGTAGTGTTGCCTTTGCTCAAATCAACTCCGTCCAATTGTGGAATGTGGAATTCGCCAGGTTTTTCGTTAATGCTACTTAAAATTTGGCTCAACTGTTGTCTCATCCTATTGACCAATTCTATAAAAATAATTTTTTAAAATTAACAACGAGTAAACTAAAAAAAATCACCTCGACATTCAAAAATTATAACATCCATCACTAACACATCCAGCATTGTTGTTAATTTTTACACAAATAAAATGCGCTTTAATTGAAGCTAATAATTTATAGTTTTGTCGAAACCTACTCAAAAACCTTCTAAATGCATATTAGGGAAGTGCATAGCTAAAATAGTAAAAACTAATTACCATCGAGTCCGGTAAATATGGATGGGAATGGATTGCGTCCAAATGGATTACCAAAGAAACCATCGCCAGCTTCGACATCTACAACTCCACCAAAATCGTCCGTTTTACCATCGTCCAAAGGCACTGCAACCACATCCTTGTTGATTGGAGTCGAAGACTCAGCTGCAAAAAAATTGGATTAATTTATATCAAACAATGAGTAATGTATCAATAAAAAAAGTAATTAAAAACGTCGCTAGTTTTCCTTGAAAATAATAATAGTTATGGATTTGTGGGAGTGCTTACTGTTTTAAATTGACATGTTGTACCAATCTGTACTTAAGATTGACAGATATAAAAAAAATTGCTTTTAATGGGTTTGTTTGTCTGTTCTATAATTTATTGCTTTGTTCCTACACTAATTTGAGGAAATTGGACACCTAAACATATTAAACGGAGTTGGTTATCCGTTATGTAATCTCATTAAAACAGGAGCGGATTTAAATTGCAAGGCTTTTTGGTCAAAATTCCTCATCATGGGTTTATGGGATTTTAAGGAAGTTACGAAAGCTGTGAGTGAAGTAGTTTAACATTGACTGCAAGAAGGACCTGATGGGCTATAAAAATCCCCTAGTTAAGGTCTTGTTTAAATAAACACAGTGTGTCCCCGAATTCAGTTCACTACACATAATTAAACATAATTGAGAAAAATTTTTGAATTTTCATTTTAATGTTTTACACTAAGCAAAGCAGAATCCCAAGACATTAAAATTTCCCAATTTCAAAATTTTTAGTCTATTATACATCAATCCGGTGACACACTGTACTCGTATAAAATACTTATCTAAGAGCAGTTTCGTAGTAATAACTGTAACAATTGTGTTTTTCATGACATAAAATTAGTATAATTGTATAATAAAAAAAACAAAATTATTAGTGTTTAATGAATAGCATTGAAAAAATGAAAAAAAAATTACACAATTAAATAAATAACATTCGATGCATTATTGTGGACGTATTTAAAACTGGCCTATTTTCTACTTTTTGCTGTAAAAGTAAAAATGTTAGCTATTTGAATGATATGTAATAATTATTATTGCTCTACTACATTTTTTGCTTAAATGCATAAAATAGACTAGTAACTTAATTGTTATGTTTTTAAACAATTTCTATACTTATTATAAAATTTTTATAAAAAATCTATTTTATAGAAGGCTAATCCCATTTTCCGATTTTCCTCGAATGTAATTTTCAACTTTGATTAACAGAAGTAAAAAAAGATAACATATTTTCGATTTTTTATTATTTTTCCCGTACTCGGCTTATAGACTAGGACTGTTATCGGAAAAAACGTATCCTTAACCATACAAGCGGCATTTCATATAACATTTTGGTAACCGATGTTTTCCCAGTATTTCAACCCTGCTGAATACGAAAATTGCGGTTATCAAAGCGAAATCTTAACCGGAAGCGTGATATTCAAGATGACACCCAAGATGTCAGCTTTGTTATTTTTGATGGAATCATTATGGACAATTAAGACAAATATTTTTATTGGTTCGGATAGATAATTTTATACTCTACAATTTTTATTAGAGGTATAACTATCTTCAGATCACTCCTTAAGGAGCTACAGTCGGAAGAAGCACCGTGAAATTGGAACAAAATCCCAGTATCGAAATGCTAGAGGAATTTCATATAACATATTGGTAACCGATGTTTTCCCAATATTTCGACCCCCCGGAATCCAAAAATTGCGATTACCCACAGTGAAATTTAAACCGGAAGCGCGATATTCAAGATGGCGACTAGGTTGTTTGCTTTATTAATTAAGATTTATTTGGATGGAAGAATTATTATTGAAACTTGGACAACTGTTTTGATTGAATTAGATATACAAGGTTCTCTACAATTATTATTAAATGTAAAAGTACCGTAAAATTGCTTATTAAGGAGCGAAAGCCAGCTAAAGACATCGTGTGCGTAAAAATCGTCGTAATATACATGTTTGCTCTTTTTATTTATTTTGATGGATTAATTATTATGGCAATTAAACAAATATTTTTGTTAGCTCGGATAGATAATTTTATGGTCTACAAAAAATTACAGTAAAATCACTCTTTAAGGGTCTAGAGAGTCGGGAGAAGCACCGTGTGTTGTCTAAACAGAAGACGCAATATCCTCTTTATGATAGACTTTTATGGACTTGATTTGCTCTGATCATGTTTTAACAGATACATCCTAGCTGGATACTGGGAAAGCTACCTCGCTGAACTCACCAAGATGCTTCCATATAGTGCTTTATGTATTACTAGCAGGACCCGTGGGCTACGCCTCACGCCTTTTAATTTAGCGGCTCCTTAGTTTGCAAAACCCTTGGAAAAACCTATCAAATCTTAATTAGGTATATATGAGCCCAACATACTCTACAATGTAACAATAAATCGATATTGTGAAATTTGTGGGCATACGAATGTATGATAATAATAATATGTAGAAGCAAAAAAAGGTTGCTATGATGTCTATTAGGAAAAAGTTGGAAGCAGGTGCTTTTTATAGTGTACCACCAATGACGGCACCTCCACCACGGTTTCATCAGAACCGTTACCTCAGGAAACCCTCTACAACCACCTGCTTTAATTTTAAGTAGCACCGCCGCCTTAGGGACCTCTATAACTCCTTGCTTTAATTTAAATTGGGAGGCATGTGCACCACTAATGTAAACATTGCCGTCACCACGCTCACCAAAATCCCCGCTTCAGGCACCCTACAACCACCCGCTTTATTTTAATTGGGAGGCACATCCACCACCAACGACAGCACTTCCGCCACCGGAATCACCAGAATACCCTCAGGGCACCCTACAACCACCCGCTTTTGTTTCATTTGAGAAATACGTGCACACCACCGCCACCGATATCACCAGAACGCCGCCCCAAGGACCCCCACAACCACCTGCTTAAATTTCAAATGGGAGGCAAGTGCATAACTAATTTCAACACTATATCGCCACCTAGAACAACAGAGCTGCCGCCCCAAAAACCCTTACAACCACCCGCTTTAATATCAATTGTGAAGCACGTGCACCACTAACGTCAGCATCGCCGCCACCGATATCACCAGAATCACCGCCTCAGGAACCCCTACAACCAACCACTTTAATTTCAATTGGCACGTGCATCACTAAAGTCAGCATCACCGCCACCGAGTACACCAGAACCGCCGTCTTAGAGACCCCTACAACCACCCGCTTTAATTTTAGTTGAGAGGCACATCCACCACTAACGTCATCATCGCCGCTACCGAGTACACCAGAAGTGCCGCCTCAGGGCACCCTTCAACCACCCACTTTAATTTCAATTGGCAATTACACGCACCGTTAATGACAGTACTGCCATCTCAGGGAACCCTATAACCACCCGCTTTAATTTCATTTGGAAGACACGTGTACCACTAACGACAGCACCGCCCCCCCCCGTATTACGAACACCGCCTCCTCCGTGGCCCTCAACAACCACCCGCTTTTATTTCAAATGTGAGGCAGTACATTTCTTGGCGAATTTGTTAGAGTCGATTTTTAAAAGTAAAATTTGAAATATTAATTTTTATGTGTCAATAAATTATAGAATTTAACTAACTTGAAACCATAAAGAAACGCATTCAAAATTGATTTATAGTTCATGGTACATTTCTGTATAACCATATAACGTAGTTTTAAATTTTAGTTTTTGGGAGTTCTTTCACATTTTTGCCAATTTCTAAGGCCCCAGTTGACAGATCGTAATCATACCTAGCCTATGTTACTCCCAAAAGTACGGTCTATATGTGAAAAAAAAAATTATTAAAATTGGTTCGGTGGTTAGCGAGATCTTAAGGACGGAAGGTACTCGCAATATTTGTTGAACTTAATCATTTTTTTTCCGGCTTATAAAAATTTATTTTAATTAATTGGTAATGTGAGGAATGTTAACTAGGGCTGTACTTAATATTTGTAAAATATAAAAGTTATAATCGTTATAGTTTAAAAGATAATTTATTAAAATTAATTAGATATTTACGGCTTTAATAAGTGTTCAATTAAATCGGCGTTTAAGCCATGTTATAGACAATCCTTCATTCTAGGGTATGACATATTTTATAATTTTATTTAATATTTGGAAACTTATATAATTCAATTTTATACGCCTCAATAATACAAAAGTAGCCACAATAAAATTAATAAAATGACGATATACAAGTTTCCAAATAATTAATAAAATTATAAAATATGTCATACCCTAGAATAAAAGATTCTCTATTACATGGCTTAAACGCCGATTTAATTGAACTGTTATTAAGGCCGTAAATATGTAAATAATTTTAATAAATTATCTTTTAAACTATAACAATTATAACTTTTATATTTTACAAATATTAAGTACAGCCCTAGTTAACATTCCTCACATTACCAATTAATTAAAATAAATTTTTATAAGCCAGAAAAAAAATGATTAAGTTCAACAAATATTGCGAGTACCTTCCGTCCTTAAGTAACGCACATACATACATACATACATACATACATACATACATACATACATATATACAAACATCTTACTTTATATATTAGTATAGAAGACGGTTTATACAACACTGGTGCTTTCATCGACTCTAGCTCTTTTAGGAGCGATCTGAAGATAATTTTACTTCTAATAAAAATTGTAGGGTATAAAATTATCTATCCCAACCAATGACAATATTTGTCCTAATTGTTCATAATTATTTTATCAAAAATAACAAAGCAGACATCTTGGGCGTCATCTTGAATATCACGATCCCGATTAAGATTTTGCTTTGGTAACCGCAATTTTCGTATTCAGTAGGGTTGAAATATTGGGAAAATATCGGTTACCAAAATGTTAAATAGGAAATGCCGCTTGCATAAAATACTTTAACTTTTGCGCCTAGTCTATTACTATTTTACGAATTTAGGTTGTTATTTTCGTGAGCCTCATAAAGACCAAAAAAATTTAAATTAAAGGAATAAAAAGTCATGTTAGACGTTATTTTTGTAGATTTTTCGGACAAGGACTTCCAGACTTTTTCATCTGGGGATACTCTTAGATAAATAATCTACAAAAAGGTTTTGTCACCTTTAGTCGAATTTGCAGCCCCTTTGGAAAATAAAATTGTTAAATTTTGTAATTTGGTTCATTTCAGTTTCATTTTTGAGACTAAAGTTTAAATTTTCGACTAAACTAGCAATCTTAGAGAAAAAAAGTTACATCAAAATTTGTTCTACGATTAATAATCTACAAAAACGGTTAAGTCACTTTTAGTCGAATTTGCAGTCCCTTTAAAGTTTTACCCTTTGAAATATGATATTATGTAAATTTTGTAATTTAGTTGACTTCAGTTTCATTTTAGAGAGACTAAAATTGCAATTTTCTGCTAAACTAACGATTTTAGAGAAAAAAGTGAAGTTTATAATTGTTCTATGATAAATAATCTACAAAAAGGTTTTGTCACCTTTAGTCGAATTTGCAGCACTTTTGGAAAATAAAATTGTTAAGTTTTGTAATTTGGTTCTTTTTTCTGAGACTAAAGTTTAAATTTTCGACTAAACTAGGAATATTAGAGAAAAAAAGTTCAATCAAAATTGTGCTACGATTAATAATCTACAAAAACGCTTAAGTCATTTTTAGTCGAATTTGCAGCCCCTTAAAAGTTATACCCTTTGAAAAATGAAATTATGTGAATTTTGTTATTTGATTTAATCAGTTTCACATTTTGTGAGGCTAAAAATGCAATTTACCCCAGCTTGGCGACGCCCATGACTCGTGATATTCAATTTGAACGATATCTGCCCATATTTTAAGCCAAAGAGGGACACCATATACGCAGACTTTTTACAAAATGCGCGTTTTGGCCAAAAAAATGGTCATATTATTAATCGTTAGTAAATGAACATGTATTATGATATGACTTTATGCTATTATTTTATGTAAGTCAATTTACATTTTTTGCATCGCAAATAAATTTCGTATCATACGGATAAACTAGGTCGCCTTGGTAACCTGATATGGAGATTAAAAGCTTTGGTGCGAGTAATACCATTGGTTTTTGAATAAATTCTAAAAATCGATCTCGGGAATTGTGCAAAATATAAAAGTTGAAAAGTTAATCTTTCACCATTTATGAATAACTAATGAGTTCCAATCTGAAAACCATTATAGAAATTAATGATCACGATCGTATCAAAAAAATTCAGAAATACTGAATAGAGCACCCAACTGTGCGCTTAGCACGTTGAAATATGTTTTCGAAATATCGACAAGTACGTGAACTCAGAAGAATTGAATGGGCACAGCCTCTATTTATAAAAGACGGTAATGAACTCAAAGTGTAGCTGAAATTCAGTTTAACATGGACACTGGACACAGTCGTTTCCAACTGCATACGAGAACTCATGTAGAGAACATGGCAAGGCCTTAAAAGGTCACCGCGAGCTGGAGAATTCCAATGGAGTTAGAGATACTTTATTCAAACGAACGTCTCGGAAATATTACGCATACGACGTTTTACTATTTCACCATAATGTCTTTTTTTTAATAATTAAGCAATAACAACAAATAATGGTCTTGTAATTATTTTAGTACAGAAATGGAATTTCCATCCAACATCCTCTTGACTCAATTTGGATTTCAATTATTATAATGCTAGTTTAGCGCTGTAAGGCCGTTTAGTTATACATTAAATGGCTTCCTAAAAGGTTACATGATTCCGCAATAATTTCAGCTTGTAATTTGCAATTAAGAGATAATCAGCGTGAATCAGTGATGTATAATAATAACAATAATGATTAATAAAATCGTTCAACCTTAAAGTTTTCGATGCACTACTGTACTTTTTGTCTATTATTTATAAGTAACTCGTACAAGGTTTCACAATAAAATGTGTGCAGATATAAAAATAAACCACTAAATTTAATTATAGAATTTTTTCCTCTTTTTAGCGTAAAAAATTAAGTTCAAGGTTTTGAAAATTACAAAATATTTCGTTTCGAACGGTTCTAGGAATGAATGTCCATAAGAGTATGTCATTAGTCAAACGAATTTTTAATGAAATTTCAATTAGTGCAATTAGGGACCAACTTGTTACTCCATCAATTCTCCCACACAGTTCTCAACGGCATCGGCAGGGAGAACTATATTTTCACAGAAAAATATTAATTAAGAATTTATTATTATAATAAACATGTTTTTGATTGGAACTTCTGGCGTATAATTATAAAGCCCCCATATCCCGGTACACCTTGAGCATCCCTCGGGCGTCACGAGAGTAGTCGTGACATATGGTGGAGGCGCCGGGCAGGAGTCACGAGAGTAGTGGTGACAATATAGATACCGGAAAACGTTAATATAGGACTCATAGCATCAATGGTTCTAGATGGGATCATACTGGTCATACCTACAAGATTTAGGACTAATAATAGTGATAATATGGTTTACTATGGAAGTTATGATGGTTCCACTCTGAACGATCTTTCGTTGAACACTTGCTAATGGACCTGTAGTGTAGGATATTACGTAAATGGCTATAAAAGATAAGAATCAACGACCTTATGAACATCACCGTTTATAATAACCTCATGTAAAAATTTACCTATTCATTAATTGCGCCTTAAAGCTCACGTTTTTTTTCTATCTATTATATTAAAGCAAAAAGAGAGGTAAAAAATTCGATCCATTAGGTATTTAATAAGAAAATATAATGTGTAATCCATTAACAAACTGCAAACATTCCGGTTTTACTAGTACTCGATAATATTTATTTCTCAGCACGAATTCAATGACGATCATTAATTTAATAAAGAATGCAAGTCACATTGGGCGAAGAAAAAGGCGTTTATGTTGGTAATTTTTCAAAAAGAATTTTTTTTTAAATAAATATCTTTAGATCCGGCTTCAAAACAAAAATTTTATGTAAAAAAAATATTATTTACAACTATTGTTTATTTTCGTTCTATTTATGTTAATTTTTAAATATTTACCTTCTTAATCATGTTAAAATATTTATTTATGCGTTTGTTAACAACAGAGAGTTAATTTTTTTATAATCTCATTACCACATCCTTTCATTTCATACTAACTCCATCGATTCAAAAATAGCATGATTAGGGAGCCTGATGGATAAAGGAAGAATTATTTTTATTCTTGGAGATTCCATGGTGAGACGTAAGGGTTGAGGGTCTTCTCCAAGCTTAGCTGTCGATCATAGGAATTTAACACGTAAAATCATACTTTGGTGACTCAAAAATAGCATGATTAGGGAGCCTGATGGATAAAGGAAGAATTATTTTTATTCTTGGAGATTCCATGGTGAGACGTAAGGGTTGAGGGTTTTCTTCAAGCTTAGCTGTCGATCATAGGAATTTAACACGTAAAATCATACTTTGGTGACTCAAAAATAGCATGATTAGGGAGCCTGATGGATAAAGGAAGAATTATTTTTATTCTTGGAGATTTCATGGTGAGACGTAAGGGTTGAGGGTTTTCTCCAAGCTTAGCTGTCGATCATAGGAATTTAACACGTAAAATCATACTTTGGTGACTCAAAAATAGCATGATTAGGGAGCCTGATGGATAAAGGAAGAATTATTTTTATTCTTGGAGATTCCATGGTGAGACGTAAGGGTTGAGGGTTTTCTCCAAGCTTAGCTGTCGATCATAGGAATTTAACACGTAAAATCATACTTTGGTGACTCAAAAATAGCATGATTAGGGAGCCTGATGGATAAAGGAAGAATTATTTTTATTCTTGGAGATTCCATGGTGAGACGTAAGGGTTGAAGGTCTTCTTCAAGCTTAGCTGTCGATCATAGGAATTTAACACGTAAAATCATACTTTGGTGACTCAAAAATAGCATGATTAGGGAGCCTGATGAATAAAGGAAGAATTATTTTTATTCTTGGAGATTTCATGGTGAGACGTAAGGGTTGAGGGTTTTCTCCAAGCTTAGCTGTCGATCATAGGAATTTAACACGTAAAATCATACTTTGGTGACTCAAAAATAGCATGATTAGGGAGCCTGATGGATAAAGGAAGAATTATTTTTATTCTTGGAGATTCCATGGTGAGACGTAAGGGTTGAGGGTTTTCTCCAAGCTTAGCTGTCGATCATAGGAATTTAACACGTAAAATCATACTTTGGTGACTCAAAAATAGCATGATTAGGGAGCCTGATGGATAAAGGAAGAATTATTTTTATTCTTGGAGATTCCATGGTGAGACGTAAGGGTTGAAGGTCTTCTTCAAGCTTAGCTGTCGATCATAGGAATTTAACACGTAAAATCATACTTTGGTGACTCAAAAATAGCATGATTAGGGAGCCTGATGAATAAAGGAAGAATTATTTTTATTCTTGGAGATTTCATGGTGAGACGTAAGGGTTGAGGGTTTTCTCCAAGCTTAGCTGTCGATCATAGGAATTTAACACGTAAAATCATACTTTGGTGACTCAAAAATAGCATGTATAGGTTGGCTTGAAAAGTCCCATTTCACCCTGGAATCGTTAAATCGTGGTAGAGGTAAACATAAAAGTCCTCTTCCAGAACGCCAATGGTTTCTTAGAGCATAGAAACTTGACCTATTTTTAAAAGATTTTTGTTGTCCAAATTAGAACTAAAATGCTCTCAGACACAATCCAACTCATCAAGTTTCGCGATTGCAAGTTCCTTTTCCATTTCCAAAAGCCTTTGCTTTAAATTTAATTTAAAAAGTTCAATTTGTGCAAATTTAAATTAAAATCCTGTTCAACAATAAAATTGAATCCTTGTAACATTTTCAAATATTAATATTAACATACAAATTAATTAAGCTAACGTTATCGATCATGCAAAATAAATCAACTTATACTAGAATTTTTAAAAGACTACCGACACGTGACTTTTAAAATATTCAATAAATAATTAATTTAAATGTAAATTTTCTAAATAAATATTTAATAATAATTAACAATAGATGTATTAACTTAATTAAATAATTAAACTCACGAAATAAGTCGTTTTCATCTTAATTTATACATATAAAGGTGGTCACGTGTCGGTAGTCTTTTAAAAATTTGACTATAATTAAACTACTTTTGAACATTTTTTATACAGGGTGTAGACTGTTTGTGTGGTGCATATGAAAATAGTATAGGTAAAGACGTATATTTTGAATATTGGCTCCCCTAGTGTGTTTAGGGCCGGACTTGCTTCATTGGGTCCCGTCAGCAACAACTGTAATCATGACCCTCTAGAAAGATTAACAATTTTCAGGATATAAAAATATCGTACTTTAAAAAAAGTTAGGTTATGTTAGGTTAGCTCAAAGTCTGTGAGGTTAGGTTTTTTATTATATGATGAACTTGGGCTAACTTAGACATAAATGTTTGGCCCCTAAAGCGAATAAGAGAACCAATATTCAAGACAAGAGGCTTTTCTATGCTACTTTCCCATGTAACGAAAAACGAACATACACCCGGTATATATCCTTTTGGTAAACATTTGAATGGTTTTAGTGTCTTATTATACAAATAGCGTGCCATTTAATTAAATAAAATACCAATAAACTTTTTTAATTGCAAAAAAGAGAACTTGGAAAAATAATTAGCAAAACTTGTCATCGAGATAAAATGTTGTTAATACTAAAAAGCGAGAAAAACCTGTTTCGAATATTAACTAGTTCAATTCAAAAAATCGAAACCTTTTTTTCGAATTTCTAAAAATAGTATAAAATTTGATTATCGATTAACTCCTCTTCATTATTTGACGGTTTTGCATTTAATTAACGATCTTATCAAACTTTATACATTTCCACAACTCGAAATGACCTTCCATGTATTTCTAGAGATAGAATCTTTGTCAACATTTACGCCAAGACACGTATGACCTTCGAATTCAAATCAAGATGTAACATAATGAATGATTAAGGTATGTACCTACTCTTAAATGGTACAAAATAGGTGGGAATGTCGAATGTTCCACAGACATCTTTTTGAATCACGATCAAGGATAGATAATAAGTTGTTATTTTGAGATTATGACATGCATTACAAATTGACTCCATGTCTTCAGAATCATAATTTTGCATCACCTCGAGCTCATAAATGGGACTTGAGTGTGGGAATGTGTTCAAAACAGAGAGGACCAAACTTCAAAATGTAAATTAGAGAATAGACACTTTGATGGAAGTATTTCTACGATGGCAATCGTAAAAAACAACGGATGTGGCCATACTGGGAACTACAGGGTATTCCATTTGATTTAAGAAATTTTATATCATTTCCAGTGAAACCTGAAGTCAAAATTTAAAGTTTTTGGTATCTTGTAACAGCTAATTGTACGAGCTTTCAAAATATTTAAAAACATACAAGGTGTTCCTATAAAAATGGTAAATTCTTCTAATTTCCGGTTTAACAGGAAGCGTTTTGATATGCGAAAATAGTGTCACATAATAGATATTCATGGGATTGATACATATATCCATTTTCAAGTTTACATTTTCATTACAAAAGCAATTAGAGATTTTTGAAGTTTTGATATTCAAAAAGTCATTACTCCGAAACACCAACTAAAAATTAATATTTCGATAGAGAATGATGTTGTCTGTAACATATCAAAGAGAAAAAACGGAAAAACTTGGTAGAGGAAATTGTGAGAAAATCTATTTCAAAATTTTGACTTACTTTGGCCCTTCAAAGATAGGCAATTTGAACACAATTTTAAAAATCGATTACGTTAGAATGAAAGCCCTATATTTTGGCTCTAAAATGCCGTTTTGAAATTTTTCTAATAATAATTATCGGCCAAGTTATAAGGGAAAAACCACAAAATGAGCGGTTTGAATAAGATGCGCAAGATTGCAATTAGAGATTTTTGAAGTTTTGATATTCAAAAAGTCATTACTCCGTAACGGATGGAGCGATTTTGATAAAAATTAATATTTTGCTAGAGAATGATGTTGTCTGTAACATATCAAAGAAAAAGAAAAAAAGAAAAAACTTGGTAGAGGAAATTTTGAGAAAATACATTTTAAAATTTTGACTTACTTTGGCCCTTCAAAGATAGGCAATTTGGACACAATTTTAAAAATCGATTACTTTAGAATGAAAGCCCTATATTTTGGCTCTAAAATGCCGTTTTGAAATTTTTCTAATAATAATTATGGCCCAAGTTATAAGGGAAAAACCACAAAATGGGCGGTTTGAATAAGATGCGCAAGTTTGCAATTAGAGATTTTTGAAGTTTTGATATTCAAAAAGTCATTACTCCGAAATGGATCAAGCGATTTTGATAAAAATTAATATTTCGATAGAGAATGATGTTGTCTGTAACATATCAAAGAAAAAGAAAAAAAGAAAAAACTTGGTAGAGGAAATTTTGAGAAAATCTATTTCAAAATTTTGACTTACTTTGGCCCTTCAAAGATAGGCAATTTGGACACAATTTTAAAAATCGATTACTTTAGAATGAAAGCCTTATATTTTGGCTCTAAAATGCCGTTTTGAAATTTTTCTAATAATAATTATCGGCCAAGTTATAAGGGAAAAACCACGAAATGGGCGGTTTGAATAAGATGCGCAAGTTTGCAACAACTGAACCATTCAGAAACATTTGGACATGCCTAAATGCGTTTTTACACTGCATGTACTAGTATTTGATTAGGTATTACATTGCATAACGAACCACCGGAGCCGTTTCTCATAAAATACTAATAACCACTAATTTTATGTGATAATTCGCGTAAAATATTAATTTCCATTACCAAAAAAACCCAAGGATAAAGTCATAATTTCGCTATTTTATTAAACAATCCACAATATTCTAATTTTTAACACAAACGTATAACGGAAGTTCGTTGTTATGATTCACCCTAATCTAATTACCTATAGTTAATTTGGTATCAATTTGCTACAGTTCATGAGTTCAAAAATTTTCTAATTTGTTCCAATTTTAAAACAACCGACTAATAGGTGATGGTTTTTAAGAGGAAAAATTTTGAAAAATTATGTAAAAAAGTTGACCTTGTTATAATGTTTAAATTGTGACGTGGAAATTAACACTTTTCGTGGAATTAAAAAATGTTTTATCCATCTACAAACCTGTTGGTGTGTAATTTCAATTACTCTGATATTTTTTTTCATATACAAAGCGACAAAGCCAATCATATTTTCCAATTTTCAGTCACATGTCCATTTTTACCCAATCACATAAAACTTTAACTGACAATAATTACCCTGACGTTAAATTTAAATTTAAAAAAAATTATCTCGACGAATATCCCTCGGGCATTGATAAATCCTCATAATTTTGTCTATCTTTCAAGTACATTTTTTTTGGAAAAATGTACTTTCAAGATACGACAAAATTATTTCGGTTGTTATCAATGCCCTAGGGTTAAAGTCAATTTCTTTTAAACAAACGGTAAGAGTCAACTGCTTTGTTATTGTTGAAAAACATCAGTTCTTATCAATGGGCAAATGTTTCTACCCACATGGAGAAATTTGTAGATTAGTAGTACATAGAAGGTGTGGGCCTATTAGAAACTCGTAGTTGGACGTAAACAATACATGCAGGTAATGTTAAATTGTAAAAGTACAAAAGTAGCATTTTATTGTTAGAACTTCGTCCATTTGAAAGAAAATAAAATTCTACGTTTTTTAAACAGTTGAAAATGGAGGAGTGGACTATTGAACAAACGATTGAAGATAAAAAACCAATATTCTTCCATAAGCAAACAGCTATTAACGATTTGAAATTTTTTTCCATAAGACTTGTTTTGGCCAAAAACAAACATTAAGCCCAACAGGTTTGTTAAATACACAATTATTAACTGACATTCATCAAAACGACAGGTAAAAATTTATAAACGCGATGCTCGAAAACCAACGGTAAAAGCTAAGGACTTTTGAATATTGAATAAAGAACCGTAAATCAAACACGAAAATTAAAAAAAAATTAAGTGCAGGAAGTAATTAGACGAATTTAATAAAATTGATACGTCTGGAGGTAAAAATGAGTTAAAGATGGAGATGGGATCTTAATTGAGTTTTTGTAGGCGTATTTCGTAAATAATTGCAGCTTAATAGCTTAAAAAGAAATCTCAAATTAATTACCAATATTATTCAATTTTACTTCAAGGGTTATTGTTTGAGATATTGCTCAAAAAATAATAAAAGGGCCATTAAAACTACATTAACCCAAACGTAAAGGTTACTCATCTGTTAAAATTGCAACAAACGTTTGTTTTTCCTATCCTTCTTACAACTACAAGGAGGAGATAATATCAAACTCAACTATCATGAAAGTGTGAAGACAAATAATTATTTATTGTTAAGTTGTCTGTAAAATTTTGACATTTTTCAAATTAGTTAAATAAAATGTTCTGCATGTTCTACTTTTGGAAGCGAATAACCAACGAATCTTTCTAACAAAATTTCAGTTAAATAATTTTATTTTATAAACGAGAAGCGTAAATTCAAGTTTTTAATTAACAACATATCCTACCTACGTCAATAATTATCTTTAATTATTATACTATCCAAGTTGGATGTAAAAAAACAGCTCATTGTTCGAATTACATGATGATCACAAAAATAACCACTGCTTTAAAAAATAACTCGTTTCTGCTTTATTTTACATATAAATAAATAAAAAGTGGTATTTATTTATCTACATATTTTTTTCCTAATATTCTAATTTGAAGCTGCGTCGTTAGTTATCTTTAAATACGTAACTGAAATGGCTTCGATCAAAAATCAAAACAGTAAGTAATACGAAAGCGAGCCCCAAACGAGTAATAAGTCCGCTACTTTTCATTGTAGAACTAATATTTATTAACAAAAAGTATTAATTTTTGATCTATCAACACTTTTTATTCCTAAAAATTTCCAGCTAAATTGCCTAAAATCTCCAAATACATGATCCAAGATGGTTTGTATCAGAACAGTAAGTTATTCGAACGCGATTACAAAGCGAGCTATAACTCGACTAGTTTTGATTCTAGAACTAATGATTATCAACAAAAAATAATTACTATTGATAGATCTACACTTCTCTTTCATAAAAATTTTCAACTGAATCGACTGAAATAATCTCCAAATGCATGATCAAAGATGATTTGCATCTAAACAGCAAGTTATTCGAATGCGATCACAAAACGAGCTATAACTCGACCAGTTTTGACTCTAGAACTAATGTTTATTGACAAAAAGTGTTAATAATTGATGTAAATATACTTTTCATTCCTAAAAATTTACAACTGAATCGACTTATTTCTCCAAATACACGATCAAAGATGGTTTGTATCAAAACATTTAGTTATTCGAACACGATCACAAAATGAGTTATAACTTGACCAGTTTTGACTCAAGAACTAATGTTTATTGGCACAAAGTGTTAATAATTGATGTAAATGTACTTTTAATCGACTAATCGAAAAACTGAATCGACTTATTTCTCCAAATACATGATCAAAGATGGTTTGTATCAAAACAACAAGTTATTCGAACACGATCACAAAACGAACTATAACTCGACCAGTTTTGACTCTAGAACTAATGTTTATTGACAAAAAGTGTTAATAATTGATGTAAATATACTTTTTATTCCTAAAAATTTACAACTGAATCGACTTATTTCTCCAAATACACGATCAAAGATGGTTTGTATCAAAATATTAAGTTATTCGAACACGATCACAAAATGAGTTATAACTTGACCAGTTTTGACTCGAGAACTAATGTTTATTGACACAAAGTGTTAATAATTGATGTAAATATACTTTTAATCGACTAATCGAAAAACTGAATCGACTTATTTCTCCAAATACATGATCAAAGATGGTTTGTATCAAAACAACAAGTTATTCGAACACGATCACAAAACGAACTATAACTCGACCAGTTTTGACTCTAGAACTAATGTTTATTGACAAAAAGTGTTAATAATTGATGTAAATATACTTTTTATTCCTAAAAATTTACAACTGAATCGACTTATTTCTCCAAATACACGATCAAAGATGGTTTGTATCAAAATATTAAGTTATTCGAACACGATAACAAAATGAGTTATAACTTGACCAGTTTTGACTCGAGAACTAATGTTTATTGACACATCGTGTTAATAATTAATGTAAATATACTTTTAATCGACTAATCGAAAAACTGAATCGACTTATTTCTCCAAATACATGATCAAAGATGGTTTGTATCAAAACAACAAGTTATTCGAACACGATCACAAAACGAACTATAACTCGACCAGTTTTGACTCTAGAACTAATGTTTATTGACAAAAAGTGTTAATAATTGATGTAAATATACTTTTTATTCCTAAAAATTTACAACTGAATCGACTTATTTCTCCAAATACACGATCAAAGATGGTTTGTATCAAAATATTAAGTTATTCGAACACGATAACAAAATGAGTTATAACTTGACCAGTTTTGACTCGAGAACTAATGTTTATTGACACATCGTGTTAATAATTAATGTAAATATACTTTTAATCGACTAATCGAAAAACTGAATCGACTTATTTCTCCAAATACATGATCAAAGATGGTTTGTATCAAAACAACAAGTTATTCGAACACGATCACAAAACGAACTATAACTCGACCAGTTTTGACTTTAGAACTAATGTTTATTGACAAAAAGTGTTAATAATTGATGTAAGTATACTTTTTATTCCTAAAAATTTACAACTGAATCGACTTATTTCTCCAAATACACGATGAAAGATGGTTTGTATCAAAATATTAAGTTATTCGAACACGATCACAAAATGTGTTATAACTTGACCAGTTTTGACTCGAGAACTAATGTTTATTGACACAAAGTGTTAATAATTGATGTAAATATACTTTTAATCGACTAATCGAAAAACTGAATCGACTTATTTCTCCAAATACATGATCAAAGATGGTTTGTATCAAAACAACAAGTTATTCGAACACGATCACAAAACGAACTATAACTCGACCAGTTTTGACTCTAGAACTAATGTTTATTGACAAAAAGTGTTAATAATTGATGTAAATATACTTTTTATTCCTAAAAATTTACAACTGAATCGACTTATTTCTCCAAATACACGATCAAAGACGGTTTGTATCAAAATATTAAGATATTCGAACACGATCACAAAATGAGTTATAACTTGACCAGTTTTGACTCGAGAACTAATGTTTATTGACACAAAGTGTTAATAATTGATGTAAATATACTTTTAATCGACTAATCGAAAAACTGAATCGACTTATTTCTCCAAATACATGATCAAAGATGGTTTGTATCAAAACAACAAGTTATTCGAACACGATCACAAAACGAACTATAACTCGACCAGTTTTGACTCTAGAACTAATGTTTATTGACAAAAAGTGTTAATAATTGATGTAAATATACTTTTTATTCCTAAAAATTTACAACTGAATCGACTTATTTCTCCAAATACACGATCAAAGATGGTTTGTATCAAAATATTAAGTTATTCGAACACGATAACAAAATGAGTTATAACTTGACCAGTTTTGACTCGAGAACTAATGTTTATAGACAAAAAGTGTTAATAATTGATGTAAATATACTTTTAATCGACTAATCGAAAAACTGAATCGACTTATTTCTCCAAATACATGATCAAAGATGGTTTGTATCAAAACAACAAGTTATTCGAACACGATCACAAAACGAACTATAACTCGACCAGTTTTGACTCTAGAACTAATGTTTATTGACAAAAAGTGTTAATAATTGATGTAAATATACTTTTCATTCCTAAAAATTTACAACTGAATCGACTTATTTCTCCAAATACACGATCAAAGATGGTTTGTATCAAAATATTAAGTTATTCGAACACGATAACAAAATGAGTTGTAACTTGACCAGTTTTGACTCTAGAACTAATGTTTATAGACAAAAAGTGTTAATAATTGATGTAAATATACTTTTCATTCCTAAAAATTTACAACTGAATCGACTTATTTCTCCAAATACACGATCAAAGATGGTTTGTATCAAAATATTAAGTTATTCGAACACGATCACAAAATGAGTTATAACTTGACCAGTTTTGACTCGAGAACTAATGTTTATTGACACAAAGTGTTAATAATTGATGTAAATATACTTTTAATCGACTAATCGAAAAACTGAATCGACTTATTTCTCCAAATACATGATCAAAGATGGTTTGTATCAAAACAACAAGTTATTCGAACACGATCACAAAACGAACTATAACTCGACCAGTTTTGACTCTAGAACTAATGTTTATAGACAAAAAGTGTTAATAATTGATGTAAATATACTTTTCATTCCTAAAAATTTACAACTGAATCGACTTATTTCTCCAAATACACGATCAAAGATGGTTTGTATCAAAATATTAAGTTATTCGAACACGATCACAAAATGAGTTATAACTTGACCAGTTTTGACTCGAGAACTAATGTTTATTGACACAAAGTGTTAATAATTGATGTAAATATACTTTTAATCGACTAATCGAAAAACTGAATCGACTTATTTCTCCAAATACATGATCAAAGATGGTTTGTATCAAAACAACAAGTTATTCGAACACGATCACAAAACGAGCTATAACTCGACCAGTTTTGACTCTAGAACTAATGTTTATAGACAAAAAGTGTTAATAATTGATGTAAATATACTTTTAATCGACTAATCGAAAAACTGAATCGACTTATTTCTCCAAATACATGATCAAAGATGGTTTGTAGCAAAACAACAAGTTATTCGAACACGATCAAAAAAAGAGCTATAACTCGACCAGTTTTGACTCTAGAACTAATGTTTATTGACAAAAAGTGTTAATAATCGGTCTATCTATACTTTTCATTCCTAAAAATGTTTAACTGAATCGACTGAAATCTCCAAATACATGATCAAAGATGATTTGAATCAAAACACCAAGTTATTCGAACACGATTACAAATCGAGTCATAACTCGACCAAGTTTGGCTTTAGAACTAATGTTTTATAACAAAAAGTGTTAATTATTAATCTATCTACACTTTTCATTTATAAATATTTCCAGCTGAATCGACTGAAATCTTCAAATACATGATCAACAATGGTTTGTATCAAAACAGCAAGTTATTCGAACGCGATTACAAAACACGCTTTAACTCGACTAAATTTGGCTCTAGAACTAATGGTTATTAACAAAAAGTGTTAATTATTGATCTATTTATACTTTTCTTCATTCATAAAAATTTGCAGCATTGACGGTAATCTCTAAATTCATAATCAAAACGATCACAAAACGAGCTATAACTTCTTTACTTTTGCTTGTAGGAAAAATATTCATTAACAAAAAATGTTTATTATTGATTTATCAATATTTTTAATTTAAAAAAATCCAACCTGAGTCAATGATTTACTTCAAGTATGCAAATGAATAATGGTCGTATCGGTAGCACGTTTCTTTCGTACTATAAAAAAGTGTAACTCAAAGTCGTTGATTACAAAGCTATATTTGAGATTATGAAGGTATTAGTTATGCATTTGCAAGTTTAATTAATCTAAATTCTAATAACACGTAGGTAGTTCTTAGTTGCACAATCAATTAGTAACCAATTAATAAATTGTTAATATTCAGATCAAAGATTCGTTAATAAAATTAACCACAGTTTAAATCTCAAATGCAAATGTTAAGTCGAATTAACGGTTTTTATTTAATATTTGATTATTGAAGCAAGCACGCGAGACTTAATTGAAAGAGCGCGTTTACAATAAAATTGTTGTTAATTACACAGCAATAATTTATACATAATAATGAGAAAAAAAGGTCAAATTAATATTGTTGCTATCCACCTAATGATTTGATAAGGTAAAAGGAATATTAAAAAGTGAAAATTCGTAATTCTATTAGTTTTAAAGGCGAGCGCTCGCGCGAGCAGTTTATTTTCTGTGAACAAATTATACAATATTTTTTCTTTATTATTTAACAAAAAAAATATTATTTTTAACTTGTAATAATATTTTTGATTGTAATAAATGACTAAATAATAACAATAATTTAAAAATTAAATTCGCTTTAAGTTTAAACAATAGAACAGAAAATAAATTTAAGGATGATTGCATTTACAATTATTTATATGATATTGTTAAATTACTTTCAATGTTAAATCGAATTAGCGACATAATATAATTACGTTTTTTAACATCATGTTTTTTATACGTAAATCAATTTTTTTCCATTACGACACTAACGTAATAAAAAAGAGTAAGTAATTAAACATTTGTGTCCGGAAACCGGCTTAGTTATAATTTGTTTATTATCAAATTGTAAACACTTGATCTTCCCCAAATTATTGATTAAATCTTACCTGGATAAGAGTAGGTGGCGGTGAAAACCGCAAAAATTAAAACTACCGAATATATCACTTTCATAATTATATATTTTTAACACTCAAAAATAACAATTAATAAACTATCTACGATTTGTTAATTTTTTTGTTTATTTATACGTTAATTCCGCAACGCGTTTCGTTTTAAAATGAGCTCGAATGGAACGCCATGACATATATACGTACGCCGCTGTTTCGACGACGCGACGCGACCTGTCGTCCAATCTCAACTCGTGCTCTTAACCCCACCACTTGAAATTGTCCTCTCAAATAATAACAATCAAATATTGTTTTTTGGAATTTACCTTTTAATAATACGTAAAATTAATTGTTGACGGTTAATTAATTCTTTTGTACGCGATCAAAAATTTAACTTTTTCTTTAAGTGAAGTCATTAGTTGATGTTTTTCTTGTCAAAAGTTAAATATAAATGGTTTTGGTTTGGGAATATTTCGCCTCAAAATGGCCTTTAAATTAATTTTTTGTGTATAATGTGTGAAACTGATTTTTGTTCGAAATTTTAAGAATCAATTATTTGTATTGGTAGGTAATAATTTAAAATAGAAGTCACGGTGGATTAATTTCGATACATGAATTATTTACGTGCAAGCAGAGTTTAGCACGAAAAGCGGAAGTTATAACAATTTTAGCTATTGGTTTATTATTATATCGTTAAATAATTAATTTAATAATAAATAATTATAATTAGTTTATGCAACTTATAGTTGCATTTCAAAAGGTTCTCCACATTTCGTATTAAAATTATTTTGCGGGTTACTGATCAAAAGTTATCTACCTTTGACATGGCCCACCAAATATCAGCGTTTGACCTCCATGGAGCGATTAAAAAAAATCCAAATATTCCTTAGTTTTAACTTTTTCCAATCCAAGAAAAAGTTGTTAAAATCGAGACAAAAAAATAATAATAATAAAATTTTCGTTTTGCATTTCTCGACGTTTTGAGTCACCCTGATTCCAAAAATCGAAAAATTTTTTTTTCGATTTTTTGAACTAAAATGTCTGTATGTATGTCTGTAACTCTGTGCAGCAAAAACTACTGAATCGATTTTGATGAAATTTGATTTTAGCCACTTTAAAATTATTTCATCGGCCAACTAAGCTTTTATAAGAAATCTATACAGGGTGTCCAAAAATAAGGTGGTTATTTTGGGCGCATATTTGCAAATTTGGGCAAAATTCAATTTTACTTGGCTATAAGATAGTACATGTGAGCACTAATTGAAAAAAACAATTTCAAATTTTTTAATTTAAAATCGCGACCCTTAGAACGATTGTCCCATTTTGTGGTTTTTCCCTTATAACTTGGCCATTAATTATTATTATAAAAATTTCAAAATGGCATTGTACAGCCAAAATATAGGGCTTTCGTCCTAATATAGTAGATTTTCAAAATTTTTTTAAAATTGCCTACCTTTAAGGGGTCAAAGTAGGTCAAAATTTTGAAATGGATTTTTTCAAAATTTCATCCGCCATATTTTTTCTTTTTTGGATATGTTACAGACAACGTAATTTTCTATCGAAATATAAATTTTTATCAAAATCGCTCAAGCCGTTTTGAGGTTATGATTTTTGGAATATCAAAATTTCAAAAATCTCTAATTTTTTTTGTAATAAAAATGGAAACTTTAAAATGGATATATAAATCAATCCCATGAATATCTATTATTTGACAATATTTTCGATTAACAAAACGGTTCCGGTTAAACCGGAAATTACAAAAATATTTAAATTTTTAGGAACACCCTATATATTTTTAAATATTTTGAAAGCTCATAAAATTAGCTGTTACACGATACTAAACACTTTATATTTTGACTTCCGGTTTAACCGGAAATGGAATCAAAATTCTTAATTTAAATACAACACCCTGTATATTTTTTAATATGTTCAAAGCTCGTAAAATGAGCTTTCTGAAGATATAAAATAATGTATAAATAATGAAAGGCCTGAAATACAGGCAGAGACGGCACTAGTATGCATGGCGCCCTTCTGCAAAAGCAAAAACGACGACCCCTTTCTCTTTAAAACTAAAATTACAGCGGGTGAGCCACCTAAAATGTAGTGATGGACGAGACGAGAATTTCTCGATTTCTCGTCTCGTATTTCAAAACTTGAGTCTCGCCTCGACTCTCGTTTCGAATTGAAAATGTCACTCTCGAAAAATTAATCTCGTCCATCACTAGCGTACTAAATTGAGACGAGGGGCTCGTAGAGGACGACTAATGGGATTTTAAAGTTTCAAAAACGACTGTATAGAAATAGAGAATTAGAAAATCTGTCAAATGAGGTAAAATATGACCCCCTTTTTAATTTAGAGTTTGAGTTTTGAACATAAGGGAGGAGTTATAAACGAGACATGGCTTCAAACGCACAATGTAAAGGGCTACAGTAAAACCGCTTTGCAACTGAGGAACTGTCTTCATTTGAGGAAACGCTTAGTAAAAATTGAAGAGCATTATTAAAATGATGGTCTAGCCTACTATAAAAATGAAGCATTCTAATTGTGACGTTCAACAAAAGTCATCAGCAGACTATAGCGCAACAAAGGTGCGCTGTTTTTACTTAATTTAGGAATGACGTGAAGCACATTTTAAACAGAGTCGTCTCGTCACTTGTGGGTAAATGGCACCTTTGTGCGAAATTTAGCGCCCGCAACATATGGAAATAAAAGAAAATGCACAAGTTACTCTAAAAATTATTTTTTCTTCCATTGAAAATTCAAAAAATATATACAGAGTTGCTGTAATAATACTTGTTACATCAGGGGGCGCCATTGGCGCCTTTTTTATTTTTAAATTTCCATTGCAAATTAAAAAAAATACCCACTTTCTCTAATAATTATTCCTACTTCAATGGGCGCAGTTCGCGCCCCTCAGACAAGATGCCCCTATGCGCAGCATACCTTGCTTATCGCCTGGCGCTGCCTCTAATACAGGGTGTTTCTTTTAATCTAAGAAAGTTGTTTCCAGTTCCGGCTAAACCGAAGGTCACTACAATATAAAGTGTTTGGTATCGTGTAACAACTATAATTGTACGAGATTTTAAAATATTTAATAACATACAGGATGTTCCTAAAAACGTTTGTTATTTTTGTAATTTCCGGTTTAACCGGAAGTTTTTAACTGAACGTTGTGTGAAATAATAGGTATTCATAGGATCGATAAGTATATTATCCAAGCAGAAATCTTCTATGGGGTAGGCATACAAAAACTCTTCTTAGAGAAGGCAGAAGGGAAGGAGAAGTATCTAAATTTTGGATTAGGTGCTCCTTATTCTTCCACAGTTTATGCTCTGTTTATGGAAAATAATTTTTTAAAAAAGCAATAAATGTGTCTGCGGTTAGTCCCGTCTGCAATTGCTGACCTAGCTAGTCCAACTCTGGTAGGAAAACATTCTATTAGTGAATTAGAGCAGTCACGACTTCTTAAGGGGTCGCCTAAAAATTTTTGGAGGTCACAAAATGTTTAGGAAATTTTACAGAATCAAAATCATCACAAACTTCCTATGAGTCTTACTCATAAGAACCCATAATATAATGGGGAACTGGACTACAATCGAATTTTGTACTTTTTTCTATAAAAACGTAAAGAATTAAACAAAAAACTTATCACTTTTTAAAATTTTTTCTCTAACTCGAATATTAAGCCCAAAATAAATTTTTGTAAAAAAGCTATGACGTAGCTACTAATATATATCTTCTATATTTCTTTCTATAGTAAGAAGAGAGCTGGATATATATTAGTAGCTACGTCATAGCGTTTTTAAAAAATTTATTTTGGGCTTAATATTCGAGTTAGAGAAAAAATAAAAAATGCTATGAGATCAAAATAAACTCGAGTTTCAAAATAAAAAATAAAAAAACAAGTGTCCAATTCCCCATTTCTAATGGCATTTTTGTACAGTTTTAAGTACGTCCTTTAGTACACTCTCTTTTGTTTCATGATGAGCCCTCTTGGTTTTTAAAGCCGGTTATTGGACGAGTTTGATTGATTAATTTCCAACTATTTTTATGTTTTATTTTTCCACCTTTTTCAAAGGTCCCCAGGTGGCCTACAGTGCATATATTAATAGGGATATACACAGCGCACATCTTACATAAGTGGTGCCTTTACCAGCCTGGTACGAAAAGCATATTTCAATTTAATGCTCCTAGTTTCTACTTCTTGTACAACCATTAGCAAAAATGTTGTGTCATTGTCCCAAAGCTTGTTTTACCGGATTTTGGAATATTTCAATTATACATTGAAGTGGCATACAGATTGGGGAAAATTTTTCGTATGTCTCGAAAAATTTTCCCCAATCTGTATAGTGGAAGTCTCGTTTTCTAGAATCCTCATCTTCATTTATTACTTTACAGAAAATTACAAAATTAATAAATTTTTATCAGACAAGAGATGTAGATAATGGATAAAGAAGTTTAAAACGACCGACAGTTATAAAAAAAACACTATTTATAAATTGTTATTAAGCAATAAAAAGTGCAAAACCACGGGTGTTGAATACAACAAAGGTTGTAAGACTGGTTGAGTGGTAAAACCGCTGTTTCTAGAAATATTTCACACTTTAACGAAAAAATTTGTTAGCAATAAATTAACTTCTTTTACGAGAGATCATGGTTTTAAATTGTATTTTTCTACTTATCAGTTTCAAGGTTGACCCAGCGCCATGGGCAAATAATTCGATTGGCACCCCCAGCAATTAATATTTTACGGATCTATAGCCCCCAGTCTAGGTATTCTAACCTCAAAGGAGCTTAGGGTCGGTACTTTTAATCACGGTTAAAATCTAAATCGGTTTAAAATGAACCAGTTCTTCTAGAAGCGCCTACTACTAACCACGTTTCATTTTAATTAGGTAATTTGCGTAACCGAGACTAAAAGTACCAACCCTTAGTAAACTCCACTCCCGCCAGCTAATCCACTATGTTCTCTTCCCTTCGCTCAGTTCTTGACGCTCTCAACCATGGGGAAGCAATGAGTCTTCTTTGTCTAAAAATGCTGTTTATTTTTGACGCTATAATTAAAGGTTTGATTTCAACCACATCAGAGTCCAGCAGATTCAAAATTGGAAGAAAAACGCAGTGTGTAATGGAATAATTGAAATATATGTATAATGGGAATGTGGGCGTTGCTTTATGGGACAGTAAATGCCCATCAGCTTAGTTTTGCTCAAAGCGATAGGTCATTGTTATTCTGCACAATGTATTATTCTATTATAGGTATTGTGATTGTCATTATTGTTGTTGAGGTACACAGAAATTGTGTCAACTTTGTTTACTTTTGTTCAGGTTATAATTAATTCCACGTCGTCATCTATAGCAGTGAAAGTCGACGTCATGGAATGATGAGCTTATTATTCTTTTACCGATTGCTCCAAAATACATTTTCTTTCTAACACAAAATGTTGAAGCAGTTATGAGGGCAGAATTAAGTGATTTTACGATAATTTCTCTTATCTGCATGTCCTTCCAGCAGAACTAAGCTTTATCTTTAGCTATTTTACTGAATCTCAGCAAGACAAATATTTGGAAGTGTCGAACTTACAAGATATGTTTGAAATGAATAATTATTTTAGATTGTGTAACGCACAGTGCTCCGGCGATATGTACTACCACCTGCATATCTTTTAGCCACCCCGGCAACACGCCTAGCACGAATTCTGAGTGCAACCATCATAACACCAACACAGTTCGTCGATTTACTACTTGTTGGCAAAATAAAGTTACCCCTCAGTATAAGTAGGGGGGGTATTATTAAATAGAAACAAATAGAAACAGGAAATTTGAAAAGCTTTAATTTTACTAAGAATAATTTTCACTAGGGCCCATTGTTTTGGAGATATAAGCGGAAACCCCAAAAACGGGACTTTACACTCCCCCCCCCCCTTAGCAACATAGCTAGAACCGGAGACTTTTAGTATTTTTACCTCCTAACTACTTCAAACACATTCCGGAAGAAAAAAATGGCACCCTCTTCCATGTCCTCTATACCCTTTTTTGAGCTTACGTTGACAAAAACGAGTCAAAAACTAATCTTTTATGAGCTGAAAAATTAGTAAACAGTTTTCTGTTTTAATCATAAAAAACGTTTTCGAAGAAAATTAAATGACCTGGTACCTATACTAATTCAATCAGAGAAGAACCCAATCTGATACGTTCGATGAGCACGAAGGGAGGGAGTTCTCTGATAGAATGATCTACACTTAATTAGTTTTTGTTATTGCACTTTTACTTTGAAGTGTCAGCTGTTCTTATTAGAAAAAAACGGTTAATTACTAACTACCTCTTGTACAGTTAAAAATTTACAGTACAATGTACTTTCGAAAAATTTTCCATACCGCAATTCGCCCAAACGATTTGTTAAGTCCCTAATCATAATTTTATGTAACACAATGATAAATTTTAATTTATATTTAAGTAAATATAGAAAAAATTGCATGGAAATTCCCACCTTTAAAATAATTGGTATTCATACGACCTAGAAGAATCATTCACAATGATAAATAAACAATGTAAATTGAATCAGACAGAATACAAGTTTAAATTTTTTTATTTAATTCTCCTCTACATCCTGGTCATAATGCTCCATCATTATAAAGATCTATAATATTGATTAAAGATCAAGACACATACCACAACTGACTTTAATAGACCACTTCATAAAAAATTATATAATAATAATAACCATTAAGTGTACGTTATAATAAATTCTTTTAATACAATACAGGGTGTTTCAATTCATTGTTTAATGTAGTTAAATTTTAATGGTAATATAAGAGATAATAATGGTGTAAATCATATACTCATTCAGTACCATCGCCATCAGTAACAGGATCATTGGATCATACTTGGTGATTTTCTTCTTCCCAGTTTATTTTAGAAAAAAAAACTTTTTTTATAATATAAAATTATATTTTATAATATAAAATTATATTTTATAATATAAAATTATATTTTATAATATAATATAAAACCAAATTTGTTTTGAATGTTCTCTGTCAGAAATTTAGTTTGAAAATATCGAATATTAGCCGAAATAGCGATTGCCATAAAATACTTCAAACAAAAATCATCAAATGTTTGACATTTTATCTTTCAAAATTATTTTTGAGGTTAAGTTAAATTAACTGAAACTAAAAATTATTTTGACAGATTAAAAGCGTAAAACATTTGATTATTTTTATTCTTGTTTCAAGGCAATTGCTATTGACACTATTTCTGCTAATTTTCTAGATTTTCTAATTAGAATTCTGGGGTTATAAAGTATTCGAAATTAACTTTGTTTATTCATTTAGATACATAATTTTATCCTCTAAAACTTTTATTCAAAGATTTTTTCTCTAAAATAAATAGGAAAGCAGGAAATTGACAAAGTGTGATTTTACTCCTTAAATCCCTATGACCGAGAACTCTGGCCATTTGAAATATACACTTCATACCTACAAGAGGGTGTTAATGAAAAGTAAATAAGATGAAAAAGCTTAAAAATTGTTTAGAACGCCAGGTAAACAAAATACGACTGTGATTCTTACCTCATCACGTCATCATGTTGCTCTACTTACGTACTCACCATTAGGAACCGTTTTGGCGCACCCTCCTGCTCCTACATTGTCGTCAAACGTTATAAAAAAAGATTATACAATAATTTTGATGCCATGTATTCGTGAACCAGTTCTACCCACTGTCCTTGAAAGATTTGTATACCCCAGACATGTTTATATAGGTCCGGTCCGGGTGGATCCAGGATCTATCGTTTTTTATGGTGTACCTATCTAACTATCCATACGTCAAATTGTTTTAGAAAGGACAGTTTCCATTTAAAGCATGAGATGACATATTACATACATCATCAAGTTTGTCCATTTACATGGCCTTGTTGTCATTCAATCCAACTCTGCGTGCAACTCGGCTTCATAAAGGCTTTCGTTATCCTTGATGAGTATGACACTATAGGTTGCTAGATGAAGAAGAAGTAAATGAAGGTACCTTGGAGCAATCTTTTGTCATCGAATAAAAATTTTGACATACCAGTAAATATGTTAGACTTTTTTTGGAAAAATGCATTACAATTTAGAATTGTGCCCAGTTAGTATCAAAACAATACACAAACAACAATATACAAATAGCAACTTCAATAATAAATCATCCATTTTTTGTGCGTGCTTCCAATTCGTCCAAGTTTTGACCGACTTAATTTATCACAAAATTAATAATATTCATGTCCCCAATAGGATGTAGTTCAAATTATTCAACAATTTACATAGACAATCGTTAGACTGCGATGACATGCCGCATTGTATTTTTTTATGCGAATGTGGGTGGATATGTAGTTCTCTTTTTTTTTTCATATAACACAATCCAAGAGTTGGGTCTTGAATTTAAAATTTTAAAAATCCATATTCGGTTTATTGACGTAAACACAACGTAAAAAATTCGTCATCTTTTCACCACGAGAATTTATTAAGTAAATGTAAAGATAGATCTTTCATGATGTCATGAATTATGGTTTGTGTATATTGTTTTCTGAGAAGTTTTTTTTGCTTAATTGTATGTTAACACTTTCATATTCTTCTAAAGGGATTCTACAAATAATCCCTTTTTAAATTTTTCGTACTTCGTACCTACTGGGAAAACGTTAATGGTGTCGAAAATTCAAAATTATATTGGAGGCAGTTTTACAACTTTGGGTCAAAGTTATTTTTACTTGACTATAAGATAGTACATCTGAGCTCCAATTGAAAAACAAATTTTCTAGTTTTTAAATTTAAAATGGCGGCCCATAGGACCATTGTCCCATTTTCTGAATTTTCTCTTATAACTTGGCTGGTAACTATTATTATAAAAATTTCAAAAAGACATTTTACAGCCAAGCTATAGGGCTTTTGTCCTAATGCAGTTGATTTTTTAAATTGTTTCAAAATTGCCTTTTTTAAGGGACCAAAATAAGTCAAAATTTTGAAATGGATTTTCTCAAAATTTCCTCTGGCAATTTTTTTAATTTTTGGATAATATGTTATAGACAATGCAATTATCTATCAATCTCCGTTTTCTCATTAACTTCTACTGAGCGGAACCGGAGTTATGATTTTTTGAATGTCACAATTTCCTAAATCTGTCATTTCTTGTGTAATAAATTTTTGTAAATGTTTTCTCCATATTTTGATCTTCAGTAAAAAGCGAGTTAAATATCTTGATGCAATACACCATGTCTGATAGAAGATTTACTGATGTGTTCCCAGGAGCGGATCTACATATGGACTAATAAGGGTTAAGCCCTGGCCCCCCAAGTGTCAAAGGCCCAACAAGAATTGAATTATTATACCTTTTGTAAAGCAAAAATTAATTTTAAACCTCAATTTAAAGATTCTTAACGTAACAAAAAATTTGGCTCCATTGGACTTCAATAGCCCTTGGCCCCGAAAAACCTAGATCCACCCCTTGTGTTCCCTCTACATTAGTGCTGGAAGCCCAATGTTCAACGTGCGCTCTGAACCGAAGGAAATATTTATATTGTCTTTTTAGAATCCTTATAGGAAATTTGGAGCAACTTCTCTATTGATTGGTAGCTGTGTACCACGCTCTGGCAGACTTCATTTTTAGCTATGGAGTTTTAGCTGAGAAAATGGTTTACAGCTACCTGATCAGCCCAGCTGGGATGTGTATCAGAGAAAGTTGATAATTAAAATCTTCGTGAAACTTCCATCTCCAAGCTCCCTGAGAGACATCTTACCAGTGACGAATTGGGAAGGCCTTCGCTTGGCAATGGACTGAAGAGGCCGAAAGAAGGAGAGGAAGAAGTACCTTCCAGTTCATACAAAAAATTACAGTTGTGACACTTCGGGCTTATAGCTAGAAATAATACATTTTCACCATTCATTTTCCAGAGAACTCTTGTCAGTTGCGACTTCGGGAGAAGAGCGGCGGGGACTTACAAACTGTCGGTCGGATGCAACACGCTGCAGGCGGCGCTGGTGGCGCTGAGGGATACTGTGGTTGCTCTTGTGCGGGTACCACGTTGCGACAGTGTGGTCCTGGCATTCCAGAAAGTGTCAATCGTGACGGCCATCTGCGACGCGCGGAGGCCGACTGAGGTCGACAGAGAGATGTGCGATGGAGTGTGGGACTTGGGAGTGCCCGTTCGAGGGAATGTGCAGTCTTCTAGGCCATACGTCCCATCAACCCTGCCACCGTTTTACATCAAACACCTAGCACGCCAGCTTAAACAGGAGGTTTTTGCAAAATGGTTGTGTCGGCGTACCGCTTCTTCGCTGATTCCGCAGCCAGGGAACAGCTCGGCCTTGTAGAGGTGGTCATGGCCATTTCCTGACATATTTAAACAGGATGGGTCTGGTTCCAATTGATACGTGCGCTGTGGGCCTGTGGCAAACGTCCGAGCACCACTTCTCCTGTGGTGTCCCGGGCGCTAAATCTGAGGGACCAGTAACGAAGCGGTATGGAAGCGGTGACAGCGCTGGAGAGTTTGTGCGCCAGAGTTTGTGAGATTTTAAAACACGACATCTCAGATTTGGTGGTCCTGGCTTACCAAAGTGAGCGGAACTCACCAACTCACGGACTCTGAATCTATACTATAACTTTCCATACTCTGCTGCTTTATTCTACTCTGTTATTCTGCTCGACTCTATTATAATAATTCTCTGGCTTTTCTTTTCATACTGTGCTAAGCTCTACCTACCTTTCAGTCTAGCATTTAATCATTTCTGCTCTGTCATCGAGTATTCTCGGTACCCGAACCACTTTCTCGAGGGGTGGTTTTAATGGGTAAGAATCCCACACTACCACATCGTACCGGGCGATCTGGTGTCTTTCGAAGATTCTTCCTCTTACTCACAAAAAAAGCATCCATTTTTTGATTCTTTATCAATTGTGATAATTTTAGAAGAGAAAGCTCCTAAGGTGTTACAAGTGAGTTGTACAAATGGGCCTGACGAAGAAGCTTAGATACAAGGCAATACGTTCATCAATTAATTTTTAGTTATATAATACAAAAATCAAATGAACTATCTTGATTTCGCAAGATATTCATGGACGTTTTCTCTGAATAGAGTGAAGTTATTATTCATTCCAAAACTCTCAGTAGGACGTACAATAAAAGGTAAACTATCAAATTACACGACTAAACCCATAAAATTTTGAGAAAACAACTTTGGTTCATATTTATGACTTAATTTTAAATTTAGATAGTCAACGAGTTAATTTTCTGATTAAATTTAGAAGAAATTTATTTTTCGGCACATTACTAATTTCTGGAAGGAACCCAAGGCTAAAGATAGATGTACAATCACGAAAGTAACCATATCTCGGTATGGTTTTACGTTCAAACTACAATATATTAATTAATAGATTAATATACATTATAATAAATTCACGACGTCACAACTAAGACCTCACACTATGAGGGGTCGATGAATGATCAAATAATTTTTATAAGAATTTATGACGAAATGTTTGTTATGTATGAGTATGATGCATTAATGGTTAATGTAGTCACGAATAAAATTGAACTTGTAATTTATTAAATAATTTTTAAATTAGTGTATCGTTCTAAGAAAACAGACGTATGTTGTGAGCTCTCGAGAGAGATGTCATTCACTCGAAAAATCAAATTATTTCATTCATCCCAATTTGGACCTATTTGTTTTTTATTTCCACTTTATAACTATGATTAACTCAAAAACCATTCATCAACTTTTTTGCTCCAATGTGCAAGAATGGACTGAACTATATGTTTGTAAAGCAATAGTTTATTAAATGGCCGATTTTTGAATGACGCAAGTTCACTTGACGCACTTCCTTTTTTTTCACCAACAAGTTTAGATCCAAAAATAATAAAAAGACTTCTCTTGTAAATAATTTATTTCGGTGTAAAAACCAAAATTTTTCACTTAGATAAGTGAAAGCATGAAAATAAATTTAAAAGACTTGAAGAGCGCGGATTGGTGGAATTTTTTAAAGATTTATTTAGCTCAAGATTTAAGAGATAAAAAGCTGTTTAAATCTGTTGAATCAAAACAGGAAATTTTTTTGACCACGCAATTTGATTAAAAAAGTATAGAAATTTGTACTTTTTTATCACCTCCATGTATTTTTATTTTTTTATTGTGTAGGATGAATTTTAAAAGGAACCACTTAATTATTTGATTGTGTTTGGGGTACATGAAAGCTTTTTTGCGTTGTGGGGGCGTAAAATTGCATTCTTTATATCTAAGCCGATTAATATTATTAGACACCAATAAAAGAAATAATTAAAATGATAGCAAAACAAAAATAATATTGTAAAGTTATGTTAGGGGAGGACGGAATTTGTGAACTACTCCACCTCCATCTTCCATTAATTATCATTGGAATGATCTAAAGATGCACGATTTTATTGATCTAATTTTCACACAGAAAACCGTGGGTTATCGTTTAAATAAGAAGAGATGTGGATGATGTGGTATTAGTGAAGGAGCTTCCTTTCGGTCAAAGTTCAAAGTAACCAAAACCATACAGAATTCAGTCACAGCTAGCTACTTGTATTAAGTATTATCTACACTTCTATATACGGTTATGCGGTTTATAATTATAATAAAAAAATATAAATAATTTACAAGTTAGTTATTACGAGAATAAATTGTGAGAACGAGTATGATTAAGATGCGTTAGCAAAAACTCAATTATAAAAGTTGAAAATCGATTTAAGGGAAAATTCATCACCGTCACTGTGGGTAGGTGCTAAATAGAGAATTTAAATTCGAGAAGTTAAAATATTTTACATTATTATAATATTAGCCCTGCATGGCAATACATACAAACATCATCATTCTTTATTCAAGAAGCGTATAATGGGTTGCCTAACTTTAATATAATTAGGCGAATATCGTAGGTATTTAAATTATGGAAAATCTGCTAAAAACAACGGATGTGGTCATTTCGAGGAACTTTTTCCTGTTCTATTTTTTCTGTGACTTCTTTAAAAGATTATAATTTACAATTTTCTTTAATGTATTTATCATTTATAAGATATCAAATTAAATTTTAATAAAAAAAAATAAAAAATTATAATATTTGACGGACAGGAAGAAGTTCTTCGTATGGCCACATCCGTTGTTTTTATTATTAAATTTATTTTTATGTTACCATAAATTACATGATCAAGTAAATTACAAATTACAGGGTAATCTAGGATCTAGGATCGAACCTAGAACTTCTGCGTGTAAGCAGAATTTTTAGACATAAATTGTCTGAAATACCAATTTCATTTTTTTGTTGAATTTGGCATAAATAGAAGTTCAAAATATACATTATTTTATATGTTCAAAAAGATAATTTTACGAGCTTTCAAAATATTAAAAAATATACAGGGTGTTTCATTTAAATTAAGCAATTTTATTCCATTTCCGGTTAAACCCAAAATCAAAATATAAAGTGTTTGGTATCGTGTAATAGCTAATTTTACGATCTTTCAAAGTATTGAAAAATATACAGGGCGTTCCTAAAAATTTTGGTATTTTTGTAATTTTCGGTTTAACCGGAAGCTTTTTGTTAACCGAAAATAGTGTCAAATAATAGATATTCATAGGATTGATATAAATATCCAATTTGAAGTTTTCATTTTTATTACAAAAGAAATTAGAGATTATTGAAGTGTTGACATTCAAAAAATCATAACTCCGAATCCGCGTGATACAAGTCTTTAAAACTTTAAAATTAGATAGATAATTACGTTGCCTATAAGATATCAAAAAATTAAGAAAATGTTCGTACCAGTTTTTGAGAAAATCGATATCAAAATTTTCACCTACTTGGGCCCTTTAAAGGTAGACAATTTTAAAACAATTTTGAAAATCGAGTTTTTTAGGATGAAAGCCGTATATTTTGGCTATACAATACTGTTTTGAAATCTTTATAATAATAATTACCGGCGAAGTTATAAGGTAAAAACCACAAAATGGGACAATCGTTCTATTGGCCGCCATTTTGAACAAAAAAATTTGAAATTTGAAATTTTTTTTTCAGTTGGGGCTCACGTGTACTATCTTATAGCCAAGTAAAAATGAATTTCGCCCAAATTTGCAAATATGCGCCCAAAATAACCACTTTATTTTTGGACACCCTGTATAGATTTCTTATGTAAGCTTAGTTTGCCGATGAAATATTTTAAAGTGGCTAAAATTAAATTTCATCAAAATAGGTTCAGTAAACATTTACTTATCGATACCTTTATCAAATATCGAGCTATTATCATTAATTAAAAATCTTTTCAATAAATTCCATCCAAATTATTATTAGCTGCAGTTAATATGACTGATATCAGACCTATTGGTAATGATAGTCCAGTAGATGGTTTGTTAAACAAAAGCTTCACTGGGCCATCAAGAAGTGGTTATGTAGAAGTTGGAAAAGATAATACATGTTTGGTTAAATATTTCAAAGATTATAGCGAAACAATAAAAAATTTTGAGGTTAGAGATGAAGACGTCTACTTGTTTGGATTTCCCAAATCAGGTTCGATAAACTATACTTTATTGCTTTTTAATAAAAGAATATTTAATTAGGTACTACTTTGATTGGTGAAATGATATGGCTGCTGAAGAACGATCAAAATTATAAAAGAGCCGAAGAGTTCATATTAAATCGAGTTTTCCAGTTGGAGTAAGGCATTTTTCTAACGTTGTCCTAAGCTATATTGTTTTTTTAGACTTGCATCTATAATTGAACCAGCAATTCTTCATACGTATTTTCCTAAATCTTCACTTAAACTAAACAATTTTGAAGCGTTTCAAAATTTACCTAATCCGCGTTGCTTTAAATCGCACCTTCATTGGTCTTTACTACCTCAACAAATTCAAGATGGCACAAAGAAACCCAAGGTTTGACTGAAAAATGTTAGAAAATGCTTTAACTAATTTTACCTCAGATTATAGTTATTGTTAGAAAAGTCGAAGACGTTTACATTTCCCATTACCATTACAGCAAACAAGCTGAGGATTACAGTGGTACTTGGGAAGAATTTTGTGAATTGTTTCTAAATGGAAGAGGTTTACTATTAAAAATATGTTGTAGAACCAAATTTTGATATATATTTTTAGTGTGTTTTGGACCATATTGGAAACAAGTTTTAAGCTTTTGGGAACATAGAGAAAGACCAAATATTTTGTTCCTTAAATTCAAAGAGGTCGTTGAAAATTTACCTCAATGCGTCGCGAAGGTTGCGCAATTTCTGGATAAAGATTTAAGCAAAGATGAAATTTTAAAATTAGCCCAACACTTAAGCTTTAATTCTATGAAAAATAATCCGAGTGTTAACTTTCAAAATCGCGAGGTGGATTTTTATAGATCTGGACAAGTTGATCAATATATGACTGTAATGTCGTCTGAAATGCGTAAAAGATTTGAAGAATGGAATTTGCAAAATATTGCTGAAACTGGTTTAACTAATGAATAGTATTCTACTATACTAAATTCAAGGAGACGAGATAGTGTTGCATGCGATGTTCACGTGCACGTGCAAGTTCTCACGAGCGCTATTTTACGTAAACTTAAATTGAATACGGTGTAAATTTTTCAAAAATTATTAATAACAGCCGGTTTCATAATAATTCCCTAAAAGCTCCTTTAGTTAAAGTTGTCTCAATCATTTATTTATTTATAATCGATTACATTTTTCCTGTAATCGTCCCAGCTCTAATTGCAACTATAATATGAGTTATCCGCATCAACGCAGTTAGGCCCTAATAGCTACTGTAGCTAGCGACATAAAAAGTGTTTGTACCTTTAAAATATTTAACTGTGCATTATAAATTACCAACGAATTAAGTTTTAAATAAATTGCATTTATAATACATTACTTATCATTATAATAGTATTAACATTTATTTAAGTTTGTGTTATGTGCAATTAAAAAAACATATCCAACAATGTTAGAATAAATATGCTGTCAAGGCTCATCAAATATCACTTATTTTAATAAGTAAACATTCTGATGCACAAATCACAATTTTTTTAAACCAATTAAATTTTTACATTGTACGGTTAAATGTCACCCATTTTTTATTTAAAAAAATTAGTTTGCATAGTAGACAAACTCATCGAACTTGAAAACCAATTAGTAATGGTTAGCATCACAAACATCCATTTTTCCAGAATTCAAAATGATTGCGTGATGAGAGTTACCAGCTTGAACACAAGCGAGCACTGCGGCTACATTTCGATGCACGAACACTGCATGGTTAAAATTTTATCGAATTTATTCGTTTTTATAATCATACTGTATAGAAAATATAAAAAGTGACATCAGTCCCAAAACCATCTGAAATTTTAATATGTATTATTCCAAGTTTAAATATTTTACGGGATTATAAAAATGTTAAAAAAAAGTTCAAATAATACCTGATAGAATACGGAAAAACTTAAAGGTGCCAAGAGATAATGCGCTTCAAATTTAACCTTTTGATGATGAATTTGTAACGAATATGCGTGCAGCTAAAAAATAATTATGATTAAGGACGTTATAATGTTCCTTAAAAATTATTTAAACCTGTTTCGGTTTTTCGATTTTAACATTCTTCATAACTTCATGCAAGTAAGTTCCAAAACACTTTACCTGAAATAGTACATACATGATACAATACAGTGTGCCAAGTATTTCCCATACGTATGTATACTTGAATTTTTTACAGTCACATGACTACCTTATTTACTACAGGTATAATTTTTTAAGATGAGGAGCGGTACGGATAAGTTCGCGCAGGTTAGGCCACGCCCCTTTAATAATTTAATTACGTTAACTACGGCGTTGGAGGGGAAAAATACCAATTTAGGTATCTGCGCATTCCCTCAGCTCGTCATCTTAAAAAATTATACCTCTATTTATTGATTTAATTATTTTTATATTTCGGTTCTGTAATAGAACTATTACGACACCGAAAGTAGTTTTGTAATATCTAAAGGCGTGTCTGAAAAGTGTAGTCAAATTTTAAGTTTAAAATGTCTTATTAATAGTGAAATTACGTTAACACCACAATGTAGATACCATTTAGTGACCAGCTGATTTTGTGGTGCCAAAAACTGTACCGTATGTGTGCTTTTATAGTTTTAGATTTTTAATTTTAGTTTAAAAGAAATTGATTAACTTATAAAAACTTGTGAAAATAATTTATGTTTTGTACTAAACGTAATTTTATACAGGGTGGTGACCGGACCTCTCGGTCATACAGATTTAACATGTAAAAACATACTTTGGTAATTTCTTGCTTCCCAATGTATTTTAGAAAGAAAATCTTCAAATAAAAGTTTTAGAGAATAAAATTCTGCATCTAAATGTATAAACAAAATTAATTTTGGATGTTTCATAACGCCTGAAATTTAATTTGAAAATTCAGAAAATTAGAAGAAATAGCGATGACCGAGAGGTCCGGTCACGAGGTTGGTGACCGGTGATATATCAAAATTTTGGAATTTTATTTCAATAATTTTAGATTTTGTAAACTTACTTGTTCATAAATCTCTTCACAACGCGACATCACTGTAAAACCAATTAGAAATTCTTCTGCGAACCATCCCATATAAAAAGTAAACGGAATCCATTTATATTGAAATACGTTTCTGAATAAAATTAGATATGATAAGAAAAGTTGTTGCCATATGTTGCCAACAACTGTCATAAAATATAAACAAATTGTATTTCCAAACGCATTTTGTATATTGTGTCCAATCTGAACTAATTGGTAATGCACCTTGCATAAAATACCAATTTTATGTAACATTTCATCAGACGGCGTTTCATTCAGTTTTACATAAGATTTAATGGTTTTGTTAAGAAGATCGAAACGGATACCCAATAGGCACGTAAAAGTTGAAAACATCATTTTTGCACACATTTTCGCAAAGACGAAGGTAATGTGAAACACTTTATAATAAAATGGAATTTCCGTAATAGCCAACAGTAAAAAAACCCTCATAGCAAAATAACTCCAGAAAGAAATGAGAATTATCTTGAACACAATTGTTGTTTCCGCATTGTTAATAGTAAGATTCATTTTTGACAACGAATAGTCCATACTTGCCAGATCTTTGTATATATCATAAACTCGTTTGCGATTCTTCAATGACGACATAGCTAAATAGTATACAAGAATTGTTAATGGCACCATGGGTACCAGTAAAACGATCCTAGAGAAGATCGGAGTATCATTATACAAGCAGAATACGGTGCTCAAAATTACTGCTGAATAAAAAGTTACAAAACTTGCAACGTAAAGCCAATCCTTATTAGTTGGTGTTAGGTCAACATTAATATTGTAATGTTCCGAATATAGAGGAACTACTCCACCAATTTGATTTAGAGTAAGTAAAAATTTTAAGGAATTGATTAGATCCAAAAATAACAATTTCTTTTTATCTTCTTCAATTTTACGCAACATTTTTTAAATTTTATTTAACAGTGTTAGTCGTCGGTATAAATACCCACAGTTGAATTATTTAAATCGTTGCAGCTAATACTAAAAATTATTTTATTTCAATATCATTACACTCAAATTTCACCCTTTTAAAATAATTTACGGCTTAGATTATATTATATAGTATATTGTAATCGTAATGTAATGTAACTATCAAATATTTGTTTGAAAAGGTTATTATTAAATTAATTATTTATTGGGTATTTTAAAAAAAAGTCACGTGTTCGAAAACATCAATGAACTGAACTATTTGGTAACATAAAGAACGGCGATGGATTGAAAATGCAATTTTATTTAATTTTTACTAGAATTAGCTAAGATTAGCTAGAATTCTAACATTGCTTTTACATAAAACCTTAATTAAATTAGTCGATATAGGTACTAAAGTTCATCGGAGTGAAGTTACCCACGAAATCTCAGCTACGAAAAATGATGTGTAGACTGTTTAAAACAAAACAGTGCGCATGCGTAAAATGAACAACCTACGCCTCTTGCAATGAGTGCGACAAAGATGACGATACAAAATAAATCCCGAATATTACAAATAAATTCTTATCTCGTAAATTAAGTCCCGTGGGACCCTATGCACACGGCTGATTATATTTTTGTAGCTTCTGTGGGATGTATAGAGACCGTGTGTAAAATATATAATTGCTCCGGAACTGAGTTTAGAAGATAGCTATTTATTTATTTCGTGGCTGGACGTCGCGACGTTAATGAACCCCGGGGACAATATGCACACGGCGGATTATTTTTTTGTACCTTCTGTGGGATGTATAGAGCCCGTGTATAAAATATGTAAGTGCTCCGGGACTTAATTTACGGGATAAGAATTTATTTGTAATATTCGGGATTTACTATGTATCGTCATCCTTGTCACACTCATTGCAAGAGGCGTAGGTGGTTCATTTTGCGCATGCGCACCGTTTTGTTTTAAACAGCACACGACATTTTTCGTAGCTGAGATTTCGTGGGTAACTTCACTCCGATCTAAAGTTCAACTCATATGGATATGCGATTTTCAAATGGTGTGTAACTCTCTAATTGGTCGATGCCTACTTGCGTTTCCAAATCAACCAATCAGAATAAATAAAAATATCCAACGGGGTTAACACGTCATTTTGGTAATTCTACTTCTAATTTGTAATTCCAATTCTAATTCTAATTCTAGTTTATAATTTTAAAGTTGAAGTATAGTTTTCTATATCGATGTTAATCATGTGCAGTGTCATATTGTACGGAAAATATAAAAAGAGTCGTCATTGTAAGAATAATCTGAAATATTAATATTACACTAACTTGCATAACCTTGCATAAAGGCGAATTATATTTTAATCCGAGAATTAGATTTATAATCCTTTGATATGGCAACGTTACACACTGTAATGTCAAAGTTTGACGTTTGTAATTTAAAATTTACAAACTTAAAATAAAAAGTTACAAATTACAAAGTTAAATAAAAAAGTTACTATACAAGTAACGTTGCCATATCTAAGCATTATAAATCTAATTCTCGGATTAAAATATAATTCGCATTTATGCAACTTAGCATAAGGGCCGTGATTGTGATCAAACAAATAAAGTTAATCTCGAGAATAAAATTTATCTCTTTAGACATGGCAACGTAGCAATGTTACAATGTCAAAGTTTGACGTATAAGTATTAAAATTTGAGGTTAAGTTCGTTTTGTGTTGTTTATATTCAAACCTCAAACTTTGACACTGTAATGTTAATACGTTTACGTTTAGTTGCCATGTCTAAAAAAATAAGTTTTATTCTCGAGATAAAGTTTATTTGTCGTTTATAATCACGGTCCTAATATGATAATACTAAACTCTGTCCACCGAAGAAATGCAGCTAAGCAACTCCCCACAAATTTCTGTCAAATAAGATTTCACAATGTCAATTCTTTTGTGAGTGTTGTAAACAGGATTTTTTAAAATTCGACCAATAGAAAAATTCTATTTCAATATCATGCGCTATTTTGGGAGTGGCTTAGCTGCATCTGTTCTGTGGAGAGAGATAATTAAAAAAAAAGTTCAAGCAATTACCTGATAAGATACGGAATAACTTAAAGGTGCCAAGCAATAAGATGCTACAAATTTAACCTTTTGATGATAAATTTGTAACGAAAATGCGTGCAACTAAAATATAATTATTATTCAGGATCTTAATCCTTGAAAAATTATTTAAACCTGTTTTGGATTTTCGAATTTTACATTCTTCATAACTTCATGCAAGTGATCTCCAAAACAATTTACCTGAAATAGTAATTTTGAGTGTGTAATTTTGAATAAAAGCGCCCAAACGCCACCTTCTTTAGAAAATTAATTTTTTTCTAAAAAACGGTTGAAATTAGGTACGTATAGGAATATTAGTACGGAGTCTACGCCACATAAAACTATGGAACGCTGCACTTTTGGTTAATGGCATGAAACTCGGTACATAGTTTACTGAAACCATATCGAGTAATTTTGTCCGATGAGACCAAAAAAAATTCGATGGGGGCCGCAGGACACCCCCTTTAATGCAAATTGTACACGGCGAATACCTCAGGTACTTTGAATTTACAGTTAATGAAATGAAACTCGAAACATAGTTTAGTGGAACTATATTGGCAAATTTTGCCCGATGAGACCAGAGATATCTTCGAAGGGGGCGCTACACACCCCCTTTTTCTCAAAAAGGGGTACTCGACCTACTTTTTCGCGAAAAGTATCTTTGCCGCATATTTTAAGAGTACTGAATCAATCTGTCCCAATAACTGATCCATCTGAACATCCCCATAGACACATAACCGCCATTTTTTCCTCTGGGTCTGTAAGAGCGCTCTTTCAAAAATTTTAGAAGAGGTCGAGTTAAATTATATTTGACTTTTCGTTAACGGAATAAAACTGGTTGCATATTTTATTGGAACTATATAATGAACTAATTTTCACCGATAAAAACAAAAGAAAGTCTAGGGGGTCGCTGCACATCCCCTTTAATACGGGCGATGCTAGGCGAATACCTCAGGTACATTGCACTTTTGGTTAATGGAATGAGACTCGGCACATAGTTTACTGGGACCATATAGTACAATCTTGTACGATGAGACCAAAGAAATATTCGAGGGGGGGTGCTGCACATATCCTTTTTTATCAATCTTAGATTGGCCGTATTTTCTCGTGAAAAGTAACTTCGCCGTATATTTCGAGGGTGCAGAATTCATATGTGACAACAACGAATCCATCTGAATATCTGCATCCGTGTAAACACGCCGTTTTTTCCTCTAGTTCTGTAGGAATGGTCTTTTAAAGGTTTTTAAACAGGTCGGGTAAAATGATACTAGACTTTTTGTTAATGGAATAAAATTTGGTACATCGTTTACTGGAACCATATTGACAAATTTTGTCCGATGAGACTAACAAAAATTCGCTGGGGGTCGCTGAACGCCCCCTTTAATGCGGAGTATACACGACGAATACCTCAGGTACTGTGAACTTGCGGTTAATGGAATGAAACTCGAAACATAGTTTACTGGGACTACATTGACAAATTTTGTCCGATGAGACCGAAGATATATTCGAGGGTGGCGCTACACACCCTCTTTTCCTCAAAAAGGGGTACTTGACGTATTTTTTCGTGAAATGTATCGTTGCCGTATATTTTGGAGATGCTAAATCGATCTGTCACAGTAACAGATCCATCTGAACGTTCCTATGGGCACAAACCGCTATTTTTTCCTCTGGGGCTGTAGGGCAGCACTTTCAAAACTTTTAAAAGAGGTCGAGTAAAATGATGTTGGACTTTTCGTTAACGGAGTGAAACTGGGTACATACATTATTGGAACTATATAGAATAATTTTGGCCGATGAGACCAAAAGAAATTCTAGGGAATCGCTGCACATGCCCTTTTTTATAAATCTTAGATTGACCGTATTTTTTCGTGAAAAGTATCTTCGCCGTATATTTCGAGGCTGTTGAATTAAAATGTGACAACGACGAATCCATCTGAACATTCCCATCCGTTAAAACACGTCATTTTTTCCTCTAGTGCTGTAAGAACGTCCTTTGAAAGGTTTTTAAAGAGGTCGGGGAAAATGATACTGGACTTTCCAGGAATATAGGAAATTATTATTAGATAGGAATTGCAATTTTCGATCGAAAAGATCGATCGCGCCATTAGAAGCTCAAAAACGTCTAAACAACTGTTTCCGTGAAACACCCTGTAAACTGGTTAAACGATTATTAACTATTGAAAATTCGGTTCCGAAACATTTATGGAATTTGTAAACTTACCTGTTCATAAATCTCTTCACAATATGCCATCACTGTAAAACCAATTAAAAGTTCTTCTATGAACCACCCCATAAAGAATCCAAATGCCATCCACTTAGATTTAAATAAGTTTTTTATTAAAATTAGGTACATTAAGAAGAGTTGCTGCCATATGTCGCCAGCAATTGTGGCAAAACATAATAAAAATATTTTTCCAAAAGAAGTTTGTATATCTTGTGCAATATGAACTAATTTGTAATGGCACTTGCATAAAATATAAATTTTTTTCAGCATTTCATTATAGAAAGTTTCATTCAGACCATTAGGTATTCCATAAGATTTGATGGTCTTGTTGATGAGTCCGAAACGGATACTCAAAGTGCACATTAAAGACATGAATAACATCTTTGAACATATTGTTGAAAAGATGAATATCATATGATAAACTTTAAAATAAAATGGAAGTTCCGAAAGAGCCAACAATACAAAAATCCTTATAGCAAAGGAACTCCAGAAAAAAACGAAAATTATCTTGAACACAGTTGTTGGTTCCGTATTGTTAACACTAAGATTAATTTTTGATAAAGTGTAGTCCACATCTGCAACATCTTTATACGTGTCATAAACTGTATTTCGAATCCTCAACGATGATATAGATAAATAGTAGACCATAATTGCTAATGGTATCATAGCTGCCAGTAAAACGGTCTTTGACACAATTGGAGTATCATTAAACATATAGTATAGAGTGCCCAAAAGTACTGCTGAATAAAAACTTAGAAAACTTGCAACGTACAGCCAATCCTTATTCGTTGGTTTTAGGTCAACATTAACATTGAAATGTTCTGAATATAGAGGAACTACACCACCAATCTTATTCAGAGTGAGTATAAATTTTAGGGATTTACATATATCCAAAAATATCAATTTCTTTTTATCTTCTTCAATATTACGCAGCATTTTTAAAATTTTATTTAACAATGATTCTTGTCTGTAAATTCTCCAGTTGGATTATTTATTTAATGCGTTGGTTAATCGTTGTACTAATAATTTTTTTTCAGTATCATTATCATGCACTCAAATTTTACCCTTTTAAAACAATTTAGGCGTAATGTAATGTAATTTTAACTATTAAAATGCTTAGGGTGGTAATATTAATCTATAGCTGGTTTATAGAGGGTGGTCACTTTTATTAGAATTTCCTAAACGGTAAGAGTTGGAAGGTAATTCTACCTTTGGGAACCGACGTCAAAAATACCAATGGGATGGAGGAAGTTGGAGAAGTAAAAAAGAAGTAGAAAAGTTTTATTCATATGACGGGATAATCTCTAGTAACTGCCATTAAATCATTAGTTCCAGGAAGTTAAAATAGCTGGGATATACAGTGAGAGCGTAAAGTATGAAATAATCGAATTACAATTTACTATGGTATTCTTTCAACTTTTTCCAATCCAAGAAAAAGTTGTTATAATCGAAAAAAAAAAAAAAATTTTTTTTTATTGAAGTTCTCGACGTTTTGAGTCACGATTTCAAAACTAAAAAAAAAAATTTTGCGATTTTTTGAACTGAAAATGTCCGTATGTATGTATGGATGTCCCCCCCCTTCCAGCAAAAACTACTGAACCGATTTTGATGAAATTGGATTTTAGTCACTTTAAAATTATTTCATCGGCAAACTAAGCTTTTATAAGAAATCTATACAGGCTGTCCAAATATAAGGTGGTTCTTTTGGGCGCATATTTGCAAATTTGGGCCAAATTCAATTTTACTTGGCTATAATAAGATAGTACATGTGACCCCTAATTGAAAAAAAAAATTTCAAATTGTTTAATTCAAAATGGCGGCCCATAGAACGATTGTCTGATTTTGTGGTTTGTCCCTTATAACTTGGCCGGTAATTATTATTATCAAAATTTTAAAACGGCATTGTACAGCCAAAATATAGGGCTTTCGTTCTAAAGAAGTCGATTTTCAAAATTGCCTACCTTTAAGGGGGCAGAGTAGGGTAAAATTTAGAAATGGATTTTCTCAAAAGCTGGTCCGGCCGATTTATACAGATTTGGATATGTTATAGACAACATGATTCTCTATCTAACTGTAAATTTTTAAAGACTTGTATGATGCGGATTCGGAGTTATGATTTTTTGAATGTCAAAATTTCAATAATCTCTAATTTCTTTTGTAATAAAAATGAGAACTTGAAATTGGATATTTATATCAATCCCATGAATATCTATTATTTAACACTATTTGCGGTTAACAAAACGCTTCCGGTTAAACCGGAAATTAGAACAATATCAAATTTTTTTGGAACACCCTGTATATTTTTAAATAATTTGAAGGCCCGTAAAATTAACTTTGACACGATACCAAACACTTTATATTTTGATTTCCGGTTTAACCGGAAATGGAATAAAATTTCTTAATTTAAATGGAACACCCTGTATATTTCTTAATATTTTGAAAGCTCGTAAAATTATCTTTCTGAACATATAAAATAATGTATATTTTGAACTTCTATTTATGCCAAATTTAAAAAAATAAAAAATGAAATTAGTATTTCAGACAATTTATGTCTAAAAATAATTCTGATTACACGAAAAAGTTTAATTCTGTTTAATTTTAAACTATAAACTTTTAAAGAAATGCACAAAAAATCATACAATAGGTGTATTTTATTATTATTAATTAATTGTTGTTGGAATTATTAATTTAACACAAAAAAGTACGTTCCACCCCTTTTTTCGGGCGAGTCTAAGTAACATACGGTTGAAATGTCAAAAATACAGTTATTTTTTATTAAAATTTAATTTAAAAATTTTAAATTATAAACTTTTTAAAAAAATGCACAAAAAAATACAACAGGAAAAAGTTCCTCGTATGGTCACATCCGTTATTTTAAACATTTTTTTACTTCCTCTGGGATTGAACCGCTGCCCTCTAAAACCAGAGGCCACATTCGTACTAACTATAGGCTATAAATACGGACGTCCAGTAATTTTGAGTTCGAACTGTCTTATTCTTAGGGAATAACGTCAACGGTCAACATAACAGGTAGATAGTAGATACCATTATTAAGGTAATCAGCTGATGATGGTAAGACCAAAAACTGGACTGCGTGAACTTTTATAGATTTAAATTAAAATTTCTTTTATAGAAAGAAATTAAATAACTTGTGAAAAGAGTATACTTTTAATTGTTCAGACTGTTCAGAGATATGACATTAATTTCAATAAGGAATTTAAATAATTTATATTTTGTACTAAACGTTATTTGTGTGTATTAAAATTTTAAAGAATATTTTTATAAGTTTTTATTAAATTTTTATTTCAATGATGAAAAATAATAGTAGTTTGTTTTATTAGAAGTAAAAATGTCACTCTTTTTAGTTTTTTTGAGTCTGACAACTACTGACGAGCCAAAAAAAAGTATTTTTACTCCGTATGAAACATTTAATTTTTTCTTAAAATAATGTCACTGAGGCGATAATTTGATATCTTATGTCTTTAAAACTATCAAAATCGAGTGACATAAGTCATTCGATTTCTCCGGGAAGTACAAAAAAACTATTTCTCTCCCACCACATTTTGTCATTTTCCCACTCCGATTTTTACAAACTGTCTCATTTTTTGGTCGACATAAAAGAAGCACTTTTAGTATATTTTAGTTTGGATTGGAAGTTCGTCTTTTCAAAAATGATGAACAAAATTGTATTATACTTTATTTTCTGCAATTATTTAGTCGAGTTTGGAAATGCCTCTGATGTAATACAAGACTTTTATTCAAAAGTAAATTATTAAAATTATGTGCCAATATGAAATTCAACTAAATTTTATTTTTAGTTTCACCAGAACGACTATAAAATAAAATTTGAAAGAACTGAACTTTATTATGTTAATAAGAGCTTGGTAGAAGCTAAGATGGTGACCTTTCCGTATAATAGAACTATCAAAGCAAATAATATCAGTTTTACACTCTACCACGACTATGAGGAAAATGATATAAAAGTAATTAAAAAGCTAAATAAATTCAAAAAACCCATACGATTTTTTTCAGGTTTTATTTCAAGCTTATAAATTAACAAGTAACGAATACCGAATTTTTCCTATTCGTTTTCAGATGGACTTGTGCAAGGTTTTAAAAGAAAATATTGGTGGTAATGCTGGAGTTTTTGAATGTGGAAATACTACTTCGTGTCCATTTAAAAAGGTCTGAAAATTCACATCCAATATACCTTAAGATGTAGATACTCACTACTCTGTTCCATTTTTAGAATACGAAATACTTTACGTGCAATAACATGATAGATGACACACACTATCCTCCATTTATTCCAAGTGGTGAATATAAATTTGAAATAGTAGTTTTTGCAAAAACATTCACTTTACTAAAAACAAGCAATTATATAAATGTTTATCGTATTTTGAAACCTGGCCAAAGTGGTTAAGGAGACGTTTTACAATTCGCACTTATTTACTAAATAATTTTTACCACGTGTGAGTGGTTGAGCACTTTTTATGTATTTTAGTTTTTTTTGTCAAAACAATTAAATAAATATTCGAATTTCTGGTGAACTAATTTGTTAAATAAGAGCTAATGCTCCTCGTCGCCCTCCTTGCGGTTCCAAATATCTTTGAATAGTAGTATACTAATACTTCGATTTTTTAGATAATATAGATAGATAACTGGTAAGATATAAAGAATTGCCTCACAACTTGTCACTGAAACACTAGCATGCTTTGCTAGAACTATTTAATATTAGGGTAATTTTCTATATGAAAATGGTTAACATAGGAATGAGGGCACTAATGGTAGATGAGAGAGGTGCCACTGGTGCGATTTCAGAGACCTAAGTGTAAAATGGCAAATCTCAACCTTCCAATCAGGATTCAAAATATAAAGACCAAAAGAGAGAAATTTTTTTTGTTTGATTTAGTAAAAAACAACCAAATAGATAGACTATTTTTTGATATCCTTATTTTTTATTATGACCCAGGTGATGATGACTGTAATTCGCGACCATAATGCCAGAAGGTCGTATATGTAACAATTTTACATAAATTGAGTTTTAATCATTTTTGGAAAAAGGATATTCATGTTGTTCATTGTATGTTCATTCTGACAGAACGTCGTTAGTGAAAAAATATAATTAACTTGTTTAATTTCAATATTCTTCTTGATTACACTACCGGTTTCGCTTGATAAGCATCATCAAGTGTAGAAGACTCAAGACTAATCTTCTACACGGCGAAGCCGGTAGTGTAATCCAGAAGATAGAAGAATATTGTGATATTTTACTAAGTTATATTTTTATTATTTTTTTAAAACCTTTTTTAAAAGAATAAGTCCTCTTCATCATGACTAATCATCACCAAGTCACTCTGGTGATGATTATCAAATCACTTCAATTTAGGTATACAACCCCCTTACCGAAGCTATAATAATTATTTTTCGACACTTAAAATAAATATTTAGCTATTGTTATACTTTCCAAACAAATAGAGGAAGAAATAATAATTATCTTATCACTAATAAAAATAATGCATGTGTGCTTTTGTTCTTTGAAATTAAAATAATATTTTTTATACACTGAAAATAAAATCGTTCGTAATATTAACAATCGTTGTTGATCAACTTTTAATGCCAGTTTTTAAAATTTAGGATCGTGTTCGACCCGAGACAATAGGGGGGGGGGCTTTGAAAGTGAGAAAAATGCAAAGTTTAATAAAAAAATTAGCAACTAAGCCGTCCTTGGATTGCAAGAGTCCAAATTTGGGAGGGACGTAAGACACACCCACTGCTATCCCCTCCCCAAATTTTGAACCGATCAGAGCAATCGAAAATTTTTTATAGGTTTCGATTGGCCAAAAAATCAAAATATCCGAATCGATACAAAAATCGACTTTGGGGTACTCTCGCGAGTCCCCATAAATGCCCAGTAATTAGTTTCCAAAAATCACACAAAATGGCCGCACAGCGGCCATGACAAAAATTCGCAAAATCGTCCTAAAAGTTTGAAAAATCACCGGGGCAAAAGTAAGCAAAAAGTCAAAAATCGAGGGCTAGTGGCAAACGTTGGGACCTTTGACCACCGTCTGGCAAGCGATTCGGACCGATCCCTTCGGCAGTTGTCGCGTGTAAGCCCGTCACGGAATTTCGGCGTAGTCAAAAAAAAAATTTTTTACCATCGCGATTAAATTTTGGATCTGGCGTCCTTAGGAGATCCAGATCGTAGTTCTTCGGTATCGGTTCTTCCACATTTTCCATAGCCACACTAGGATGGGGCTTATGGATGTCTTTCTTATGGAATCTACAACTCTCGGACAGGGCTTAAAAGTTAGCTCAAACCTTCTCCTAAAACGGTTCACGAGATCATTTCTACGATTCCCATACAGAGGGCGCTGTGATTTTCCCAAAAAGTGTCTATTTTTAGCCACAATTTGGGGATAGCGAGAGAACGCGGAGGCTCACGGCATACCTCTCATTACCATACCATTGCTCTCAGAAAGGGGGGGGGGCGATTTGGTTCGGTAGGCCGCCGGAAATTTTTCGGGGCATTCATAGTGGATCTCCAATTTGAAATGGCGCAGTCGAGAAAAGTGAAAAATTCGTGAGCACGATCGGGAAGGAAATTGCCGACTTTTTCGCTTAATTATCGTTATTGGACCAAGTCCCCATCGTTTGCAGCCGGCGGCAGGCCAAAAAGGCCTTAAACAAAAATTGACATAGTCCAGTAAGCAAGTTCGCTTATTGGACCAAACCGATCTCTACAGTATATCTCATATATACCATTCGGGGCCGAAACTGACGAATCCGGCGTCAAAAATGAGCTACGGCCAAAAGGGCCCGAGTTATGTAATTTTTTAGGTTTTAGACATTGTCGCCAAAAATCGTAGCTGGGGCATAGAGCAATTCGTAGCAATGCCGAGCGGAGGTCTTTTCGACGACACTCCAAGCTACGTCAGTGCCGAGTTTCAAATCGATCGGGGATTCCCCTGATTTTTAAAGGCCGAAAAACAAACGAAAAAATCTAAAAAAATGAAAAATTTACCAATCGAGTTGAAACTCGGCAGGGGTGTTGAGGAAGTGCCCCAGACCACATTTTCGTTTATTAAAAATCTGAAAGTTCAAAAACAATAAAATAGTATACTAACCTCGGCGTACCTCATTGAAAATGAGTTATTTTACACCTTTAAATTTTATTTTACCGAGATGGGTAGCATCGAAATAAAATTTCGCGGTGCAAAATGACGTTCATTTCCAACTCGCCGTACCTCGGTTGATAATACACTATTTTTATTCTCTTGACCCTTTTTCGTAAAATTCTTATTCGACTATCTCCCCTAAAAGTTCGCCATCTTTAGCCTACACAAGTCTGTCTTTCCAACTGTAAACTCTCGTCCTCGAATAATAATTTTTTATGTCCTATTTGTCCTATTCCTTGTTCTACTTCTATTGTTCCAATTTTCGTAAAATTACAAAAAATATTTTTTCCTTTTGGTGAACTCAATTCGAGGCTAGATCGTAGAGCAAAAAAATCCAGAAACTCTTTACTGATCATATTTTTTTAATATAGTTATATTAATAACTGTAATAATAAACATTACTTGTTGTTTTCTTATGTTTATTGTCTTTTGGCCTCGGTAGAACTTAATTTTGTCAAAGGAATTCAATATAAAAAACACGTGTGATAAATAAAATAAAGCAAGAAGTTATAGGTAACAAAAAATTACGCAGGTATACAGGATATTGACCAAACTTAATTTTGTTAAAGGAATTCAATATAGAAAACACGTGTGATAAATAAGGTACAGCAAAAAGTTATAAATAAGTAATAAAAAATTACGTAGGTATTATACAGGGTAGTGACCAAACCTCTGTCATAGGGATATACAGTAAAAATAATTTAACTTGAGGCAAGTTCGCGCAGGTTTGGCCACGCCCCTTTAATAATTTAAATACGTTGACTACTGCGTTGGTGGGGATAAATACCAATTTAGGTATCTGCGCATTGTCACCGCTCGTCTACTTAAAATATTATTACAGTACTTTGGTAATTTCCCGCTTCCCAATTCATTTTAGAAAAAAAGTCTTTAAATAGAAGTTTTAGAGCATAAAATTCTGCATCTACTTCAATGAACAAAATTAGTTTTCGATGTTTTATAATGTCAGAAATTTAATTTATTTTTTAGTGTCTTAAACACAAAGCACCTCCATTTAGAGGAACTTCCTACAGATTATTATCCTCGGTGGTTTGCTATTATCCTTTCGGGAAGACACGAAGACAGTACGACAAATAATCTAAATTCAATTGGGTTTAATTATTTTGAAATAAAACACATTTTATCTTAAAAATGAATCTTTTATACCATATAAAAGTACGAGAATAAAATTTATGTAAAATTTTACAATTACCTATCGATCAAAGATAATTCATGGAATGTATAAAAGTTGACATAATATCTTTTTTCAATAAAATAAACAAAAAAGTTAATTCCAACAACATTAGTAAAAATTCTCTAAAATATAAATTATGTTAAAATAAAAGAAAAAGGTATTTAAGCATTTCACTAAAAAATTGTAATAATTTTGATTAATAACAAATAATAATACTTAAAGAAAAACAGGAATATAGAGTTTTGTATTAACAAAATTTACTAATAACACAGTGTAAACTATTTATAAAATGTAAAGGTGCGTTTTGACTATGTCGTCAACATTTTTCACGTTAGTCGAGTTAATTGCCCTTTTTGAGTTGCCCACAGCTAACTATCTGGTCAGTTAGCTACTAGGCACTTGCAAAGAGTTTCAAACATAGCCAAAACTTCCCATAATGCTATCACACCAAGTGCTGAACACATGACTCCCAATGGCCGCGTAATAATGCTAGATATCAATAAAACAAAATATCCGTACCTTAAAAATATTTAAGTAATATTTTAAACAGAGACGGATTCAACTTTCAAAAATTAATTTTACAAAAAAAATTTTTCACCGAGATCCACCCCCATTACGTACTAACGGGCGTTTTCTTTTAAATAACAATCACCTTCTCACGCGACTTAATAAAATAAAATATGTTGCTACACGTATAACAATTAATAAACCAATTAAAAAATAAATACAATTCGAATAAACTGCATCGTCCATGTCTAATTGGTTAAGAAACTTTTTAGGATAAACGAAATGGCAATAATCTTCCGAACAGGGTAACTTTTCTCTATTGTAACCAAATATCGAAAGCATTAAACCTTCGAAACCATATTTTAAGTAAGAAATGTGAAATATCCACCTCATGGAAGGATGGGCGTCGTTTAACTGGACGAAAAAGCCAGAAAATATTGTAAACGGTAAGAAACAAATTGGACCTAATATTATTCCAGACTGAAACAAAAATTAAGGGTAAATAAATTATTTTTTGATTTAAACTCAAAGGCGTAATCAAATGAAACGAGCTCAAGCAAATTTCAATGCAATGGATTTCATTTGATCAGACCTGCTAATTTTTTTACGCTGGTTCTTTTAGCAGCAACTAAAAGGAAATTCAAAAATTAATATCTCCCTTAATACAAATAGTAGTCTTTTGAAATTTGGCATGTGTCCTAAACATATATCAATCTATTAGCTTGTACCCTCAAATTCGCCAGTTCTCACTCTCGGAGGTGGAGAACGATTAAAAAATAAAACAAAAAATTTGTAGCTTTTTTAAACTTTTGGTCTCTGCCTCGCTGGTGATAACTGCCTAATTTTAGGGCAGGAGGTGATCAACTAATATATTTTTGGTATACACGCCAAATTTCTAAAGACTAGTATTACTATTTTAGGAGATACTCGCTTTTAACTTTTACTACAATCGAGAAAAAAAAATCAAAAATTTTTTTATTGCATTTCTCGACGTTTTGAGTCCCTCTGATTTCAAAAATGCAAAAAAAATTTTCATTTTTTAAATTTTTATTTATTGCTACTCGCTTATTTTTTTACCTTTAAGTCTAAGCTCGCACCAATTAATAGACCGAAACTTTGAGCAACAAACGATATCAGGATGCAGATTATAAGAAAATAAGTCATTCTAAAATATTCAAAAGGTTGACCAGTCATGAAAAAGGTAATAGTAACGTAAAGTACGGTTGAAATAATCTGAAATAAATTAAAAGATAAAATAAATTTGATTTTTTTTCTAAAGTCTTACCGAAACTGGAAAATCTGATATTATAACTGATAAATAATAGGAATTGACAGAGTACCACCCATTAAAATGTTCTTTGATAATAACGGGCATTTCTAAAGGAACTAAAAAAAACTTTTAAAATTTTATGTTAAGATATTTCAAACGCGTTACTTACATGTTAGTGTAACACAGTTAAAAGAAGTGAGCATTAAAAACATGACGGTGTAAAATAAATAATTTGCATTGTTAAGCATATGTTTGGCGTCACCACCAATACCAAAATATAGTGTTCCGATAAAAAGACCAACAAATAAATGCGTCAAAATTCTCGAATAAGTCAAAGTTCTATCACGACTTAATGTTAAATATGATCTCTTGAGCAAAACGTGCATTTCATTACAAAAAGACGTCGGATAATTTCTTGTACAACATTCCAATTTACGTTGACTTTCTGTTTGAACACCTGTACTTCTAAACATAGGTGGTGGAGCTTTCACAGGAGTTACAAGACCATTTTTCATCATCTGATCTAAAAACAAAAGAAATAAATTAAAAATTTGATTCAACAGGTGGATTGTGGGAGGTTGACTCCTAGCACTTCTGTACAACTTCTAAGGAGCCTTCCCTGGCCCATCAGTTTTCAAGGCACCTTCAGCACCAAGAACACAATTTTGGCAGTGAGACTGACGTTCATCATGGCCATGCCTATTATTTCCAGAGTGTGAAGATGCTTATCTAGCACTGCTTCACAGTACGCCAGCTATTTAGATCTTGTCGAGCCAAACGGACCCTCTTATGGAAATCAGATAGTCTTCCAAGTTGCAACCGCAACAAATTAAATAATTTGGAAGATATTGAAGTTTTTAAAACTCAAAAGGGGTGGATTGTGGAGAGTTGACTCCCAGCACTTATTGGGACCCATTGAACAACTTCTAAGGAGCCTTCCCTGGTCCATCAGTTTCCATCAGTTTCACCTTTAGCACAAGACCAGAATTTTGGCAGAGAGACTGACGTTTAGCATTATAGCCGTGCCTTTTATTTCTAAAGTGTGAAGACGCCTATTTAGCACTGCCCCATAGTACTCCTGCTATTTAGATCTTGTCAAGCCAAATGGGCCCTCTTATGGAAATCAGATAGTCTTTCAAGTTGCAACCGCAACAAATTAAATAATTTGGAAGATATTGAAGTTTTTAAAACTCAAAAGGGGTGGATTGTGGAGAGTTGACTCCCAGCACTTATTGGGACCCATTGAACAACTTCTAAGGAGCCTTCCCTGGTCCATCAGTTTTTAAGGCACCTTTAGCACGAAGACCAGAATTTTGGCAGAGACTGACGTTCATCATGGCCATGCCTATTATTTCCAGAGTGTGAAGATGCTTATTTAGCACTGCCCACAGTACTTCTGCTATTTAAATCTCGTTAAGCCAAACTCTCATATGGAAATCAGATAGTCTTCCAAGTTGCAACCGTAACAAATTAAATAATTTGGAAGATGTTGAAGTTTTTAAAACTCAAAAGGGATGGATTGTGGAGAGTTGACTCCCAGCACTTATTCGGACGCATTGTACAACTTCTATGAAGCCTTCCCTGGGCCATCAGTTTTAAAGACAGCTTTAGCACCAAGACGAGAATTTTGGCAGACTGCTGTTCATCATGGCCATGCCTATTATTTCCAGAGTGTGAAGATGCTTATTTAGCATTGCTCCACAGTAGGCCAGCTATTTAGGTCTTGTCGACCCAAATGGATCCTTTTACGCAAATCAGATAGTCTTCTTCCAAGTTGCAACCGCAACATTTGGCTTTTGAGATGAAACCACTTTAATTTTTTACCCTGATGACGGCTTGTGCTATTTTTCCATCTTGGAATCGTTGTAAAGCTAATTTAAAGGTTTGTAGGGCTTTGTTGATCTTCCAAATTCAAATGCCAAACGAAAATACTCGTATAATTATTTACAACTTACCAATATGATCAAAAGATTGAAATTGTATAGTATCCCTTTGTCTCCTCCTCCAATCTTGACATTGTCCATTTTCACTTTTAATGACTAAATCTTCAACATGTGGACCATGTTCTCCAGCAGCAACCTCCAATACTAAAACGAAAAATTTATATTTCGTTCAAAAATTAACCAACGTGAACATTACAGTAATCTGCAGGATTGTGATATGGTGGACAAATTAATCCTTGTTCTTCAAAATATGGTAACATTCCTTTAATTGATCCTTGATATATACAACGACCTTCGGATATTGCGTACAAATGATCAAATAATTCAAATAATGAGGCACTCGGTTGATGTATTGTACATATTATTGTTTTTCCTTCTGAAGCTAATTGTTTTAGTAACATTAAACATTGTTTCGAAGTTGAGCTATCCAAACCACTGCAAATAATTTATTTTAGAAACTTCTACGTTTGGAAAGAACGAAATTTACCTAGTAGGCTCATCAAAAAGCATAACTTCTGGATTTTTCAATAATTCTAAAGCTATCGACAATCTTTTCTTCTGACCACCGGATAGAGCATCCGTTCTAATTTTACAACTAGACCATAAACCTATAGCTTCCAAAATATCTTTTATCTATAAATAAAAATGTTTAATTATTTCGTCAATTAAAAAAGTAAACTGATAAACTCACCCTAACTTTCTTATCTTTTGTACTAATCCCTGTACTTAATTTGAGGCGTGCTGCGATCATCATAGCTTCGTAAACTGTCAACAATGGTTGTAGATTATCATTTTGCATTATATAACAGGATCGCTTTTTAAATTTTTCATGATGGCGTATTTCATCATTTACAAGTAATTTTCCCGTTACATCTTTGGTACTGTAAAGAAAAAAGTAAAATTATTATTTTGTCATTGCATGTTTCACGAGAATAAAATTGTTCAAAATACAAATTTTTGGCTTCTAATTTTTGGATGGCTCTTACAGGACAACCAGTCTCTGTTAGGTCAATTTATATTAAAATTAAATGTTTTGGTGTCTAACAGGATTAGGGAAATAGAATCAGACTGTGTTAAAAGATGGACCCCGACTTATTGTGAATCCATCATGGTCATCAACTCTAGTGACAGACCCAAATCCTTCTGCAAAGAATCAAACTCTTTGTTCAATCGCAGAACTTATAAATCGAGAAAAAACGACTTATTTGTTACTTCTGCCTTATGTAAATGGTTTAACCAAAAGATCTGTAGTCACTTCAGCGTTCAGCCTAAAAATTACAAAAGATAAAACCTTAAAAGAGATAGACCAAAAGGATTTTTTCCTGTCAAGAGAAGAAAGCTAAAGCAATTTAAGTCATTAACTTCTTCATCATTAATTTATTATACAGACAGAATGCCTAATTCTTAGATAACCAAATTTGAAAAAATTGCTAATTATTTAATTAATGAATTTTAAACGAGGTAATCTTCTATGATGACGTAACTTTACAGGTTATATTAAAAAAAGAGATAAATCATATGGGTACTAAGTACTACCGCAAAGCGAATATCTAAGAAAATTCCTATTTAATTCACATCGTTGACTTTCAATTAATGAAATCAAATCATTGATTGAAATTTCACATGTATCTAACCATTGAAATGAACTTAATGTTTCGGAACACGATATCTCTAATTCAAAAATTTTTATTTTTGGTTTTTCTAAGTTTTACGTTTGAAGAAAAAATTAAATGTTTCATACGGAGTAAAAACACTTTTTTTGGCTCGTCAGTAGTCAGCCCTACTGACTAGCCTAAAAAAAGTGACATTTTTACTCCTAATCAAGCAATCTACTATTTTTTTGGTATTTCTCGACGTTTTGAGTTACGCTGATTGCAAAAATGCAAAAAAAAAATTTTTTTTTGAACCAAAATGTCAGGATGTATGTATGGCTTTGTTGTACCGTTTATACAGCGTACAGACCCGTTTTGACATATACTACCGACGTTACCAGACCCACCTTCGGGCTTGAAAACGTTTCTCTACATATTTAGTCTCTACTCTAGTAGGAAAGGTGGGGGGGGGGGGTGGAAATTAAAATTTTAATGTGGGCTTGAAAAGTCTGGGAAGTGTGAATGTTTATACAGGTTTAGTTCAAGTGTTCACACGCTAGGGGGTCGCAATATATTTGCTGTATATAGCTCATATTTGTGTACTCGATCCCGTTAGACCCGCGGCGTCTTACTGCCGTTATCAATCAGGCCCTAGATTTGACAACATTGCATTACTGACTTATCGTACTCTTACAAACCTGATATTACATTACCACCCGTTGGTGTATTGCTTTGACTTTTTAAGCCTTTTTCGGCAAGACAATATTATATGATATGAACTATATCCAATTTAGTCAGCTGCTACCCCCCAATGGAAATCGTTCGCCTATTTAACTGTATATGTTATGGTAAATGTTGTAAATTTTGCGACTAACGTTATTTGCCGGGAAATGTTGATAATTTTTGGCTTTTTATTGTCTATATGGAAAAGGTGCAAGCCTCAAAAAATAATTGTATGTATTCTTTATTGCACTATTTAAATTATTTTTTGATAAATGGCTATAACTTGGCCAATTTATATTTTTTAATAAAGTTTTTGATATTTCGCTTTTTAAGGCTTTTTAAAAACTAAAAAAATCACAATTGGTTTTTAAACTTTCTCCCAAACAAACATAAAAACAAAAGTCCAAAACCCAAAATTCAAAATCCAAATTGTTATAAGCTAAAGCAATAAGCAATTATCAACATTTCCCAGTAAATAACGTTAGTCGCCAAATTCACAACATTTACCGTATCATATACACTAGGGTGCTTCTTATTTGACCTATTTTCGAATTTTAATTCAATCGACTCCAAATAATTCAAAAAAAATTATTCACGTGAAAAAAAAATTTTTTTTTCATAGCGGCCAATACCAACGGGTTCGAAGTTTCTTATGTAAAATACACAGGGTTTTTGGATGAAACGGAATCAAAATTCTGGGTCTAAAAATCTGAAACTTGGTAGGTAGCACGTCCATGGACAAACATACTTAAAAAAATTTTTTTTTTAGCTACAACTCATATTTTAGGGGTTCAAACTTAGAGCCACCTCCTGAAGAGGTAGTTCTAGTGATGCGATTTTTATGAAATTGCTACCAGCACATGATGATTTTTATAAGATAAGCCTACTGTATAAAAATATTTAAAATATTTAGGTGCAGTACTTTTGGAGATAATTTTGACCCCAACTTTAAGAGCCTACAACTCTTTGGGGATGCACTTTTTGATAAAATTGCAAGAGGAGCAAATGTCCTATTTTGAGTCCAGGAAACCACTGTAGACGTTTGTCAATGTTATTCGGGTATTTCTAGCTTTTGCAGGTATTATTATTTGTTCATAAAAAGTTTCTGATGAAATGTAATGACCCTTACATATTTTTAGGGTAAAATTTTAATGGTTACAAGTTTGTTTGTCTATCACCATGTTATCTACCAAGTTTCAGATTTTTAGACCACGAATTAATTAAAAAATTAATTTTAATAGTAGCGTACCTAAGAGTTTGGGGGCCTTCCGGCAAAATCCAGATTAGGGGTCCCTATCCATCCTCCTTAATAATCATTTTACTTTATCAAAAATCGATTTTATAATGTGTTTTTATACTAAATGATGTTTTGGGGACCCACCCGCAACGCGGGCCCGTTATTTACGTCACTGAATTTTAAGCAGCATATTTACACAACAATGGGGGCATGCACCATAATGTTTGGTATGATAATGGTAAGTTCACCATGTAATCGATATATTCTCAAGCTGGCAACTACCATCAATAAGAGAAAGTGGTCGGTTCCCACTTGTCATCATCTCCAGACAATGTTATTAAGGTGTAGATGTAGATAGACAGATTTCGCAAGTCTATGGGGCACATTTAGACTGTGTGTTTGTGGTCTCTGGTCCGTAGTCTGCAATCCCTACTTATAGCATAATGACCCAAATACTTATAGTCAGCTAAAAGCATCTCCATCTCTTGGCAAATTTGGTTTACAAATAACTATGCAGTCACAGCAGAATTTAGCTGATTAATAAGGTCCGTTTGCACCGCTTTCCCTTAACTACTAACTACAACTTTGCTACAACCTAACCTAAATCCAGTAGACTTGTTACCGGGCGTATCCTAAGCTATGACAATCTTAACTATAAGTTAAAAAGGGGAAGTGGTGCAAACGGACCTTAGTTCGGATTCAGAATATATATTATCATGCATCAGTAATTCCGGTAATCCGGATGTTTCAAAAATCCGGATTGCTTCGGTTTTAATTAATCCGGACTATCGAGGTCCTACTGTATTAGTAAATCAACCTGATATTAAAGTCACTAACGGTTACGAGCGGAATGTCTAAATATCAACTTTCCCGCCCATTCGTTAGAAGTTGCCCTCTTAAGCCGCTTATACCAAAATGTTTGGTAAGCTCGTTACCTGATCGATAAACTGACAAGTGGCTCGCTTGCATAATGTATCAGCAATAATTATTTCAGAAAGTGGTCGGTCTCCACTTATCATGGTCGTTTGTAGTGTCTGGTCTACGATCCTTACGTACGACTTTAGTCACCTCAAAAGTTCCACCAAAAGGTTGTTTTTGTGCTATACGCAATACAGGGTGATTTTTTTAAGTGGTACTAACATTGGGATCTCGGAAACCGTAAGAGTTATGAGGTTGGTTAAATTAGCAAAAAGTTGCATATTTTGATGATCTTTAAGAATATGTTTAGAAAATTTCAAAATTCAAAATGGTTTCCGAAATAATGCAGAAAAGCTGAAAATTGGCAATTTCGTTTTTCGACTGTAGTTTCAAAATGGCGTACTTTAGAAAAAAGAATTTCGGGAAAATTTTTTAGGAGATCAAAAAAGCTAACAAACGATACTAAACTCGATTTTTTATCACATCGACGCTAGGCGTCGCGATTTTAAACTTTTTATTTTCTTATGGGGGACATATAATTTTTTTGCAGTATTTACTCAGTAGGCTTGTCTGGATACCTTGGATCCAAATTTGGATCCCAATTTGGATACCAAACGACAACTTTCTATCTTAAACTTTTCTTAATTTTCATAACTTTTCAAATTACGTTATGTTACGTTATGTCAATATTTTACTTTATGTTATTTTTTACGATGAAAAATAACGTTTAAAACTTAGCTTTTAAATTTTTAGAAAAGTAATTTGAGCTGGAAATAAAAATAAAGATTAAATTACTACTCTAAAACTTTAAAAACTAAGTTTTAGTCGTTATTTTTTATCGTAAAAAATAACATAAAGTAAAATATTAACATAACGTAACTTAACATAACCTGAAAAGTTTTGAAAATTAAAAAAAGTTCAAGATAGAAAGTTGTCGTTTGGTATCCAAATTTCGACAAGCCTACTGAGTAATATTTGTAAATAAAATGATACGTCCGCCATAAGAAAATGAAAAGTTGAACGTCGCGACGCCTAGCGTCGATGTGATAAAAAATCGAGTTTAGTATCGTTTGATAGCTTTTCTGTTCTCCTAAAAAATTTTCCAGAAATTTTTTTTTCTAAAGTACGCCATTTTGAAACTACAGTCGAAAAACGAAATTCCCAATTTTCAGTTTTTTTTCATTATCTCGGAAACCATTTTGAATTTTGAAATTTTCTAAACGGATTCTTAAAGATCATCAAAATATTGAAGTTTTTGCTAATTTAACCAACCTCGTAACTCTTACGGTTTCCGAGATCCCAATGTTAGTACCACTTAAAAAAATCACCCTGTATAATCGACTACTTTTTAATCACCTATCAAAAGTACCTACTCCAATAACGAGATTAGCTCTAATTAAATGCTCAATTGTGTTTTGTCGCAGATTTCCAGCATCACAGCTCTAGTGAAGACCTTCCATTCCAATAATCTTTCAAGCTTGAACTCCATTTTTCTCACTCGCTCGACCACCTTTTTAGGAACCTTTTAGGTATATTAATTGCATCCTTAACTACGTTTTAAATTGTTTTGTAAACGCTTATCTTGCAAGTAACTCATTGTTTTAACAAATATTCATGCGGATGTCAACAACAATTATCATTAAACAATTTAAACGGCTTCAAATGGATTATCTCAAGAATTCTTTCTTTGCGGGAAAGTTCACATTTCCACCTGTTTGAAGCACATTTTTCTATTGTTTAAATCAATTCGATTTTAATTAAGTTAAATTTACTTTTGTAATCATTCTATGAAATTAATTAATTGTGGGTAAAACAATGAATTAAAGTACAAGGTTTGATTTTTTATGGTATCATTTCAAAATTGAGAAAATTGCGCCTTGACGATTTTTGCAAAAATTAATAGCAAATTATTTTTATTTAATAACTCATCTTTGTAGCAATTACAACGTATGTACTCAAATTATAAACAAATTTCATTAGTAATGGTATGTAATTGGAGTTCAGAACACTTTTTAAGTGCACGCGAACTCGAAAGAAAGGGAAACTATTTTTACCTGTTTGAAGAAGTCGAGTTCACGTGCACTCGACTGGTTAGATTACACCTGTGTTTTTAGGTGCTTTCAAGTACATCTGCACTTGGAAATACTGAGAACAAAATGAGTTCGCTTCCAAGTACTATTTACCTCTATAATAAATAGATAATTTAATAATGGAAGTAATGGTTTTACGAGTATAACCATTTCCTGCTAGGCTAGATGTTATAGTTTACGTAGACAATAAATATTTGTAAAATGATATTAGGGACCATCAATGTAAGTATGATCATTATGAAGGGGATACAAATGGACGTTCAAAAATACAATTTTACATAAAAAGTCAAACGACTCTCGGTGAACTGTCGAATTTAAATTTTGGGATTTTCTGTAAGTCAAATGAGAAAAAGTCTCAGGGTTTGCTTAAAATTAAATATTAAACTAGTTTAATTTTGAATACTTGAGTGGCCTTTGTGTATTTATTAAGTTGTTGTTTAATTCAAACAAATCGAAGATTGATTGATATGAGGCCTAGAGGTAAAACTATGGACATTGTAACCACAACTTGAGTACACACGGGTATTTTTTATGTTTAATTTTAATGGCTGAATCATCATAATTTGGATAAAACGTGCATCATTTTATAGTTAATGTAACGAATAAAAAGATATAAAATATCAGGTATCTAATGGTAGATAAAAATACGACTCATGAATAATCAATTTTGATCATTTTCTGGGATCAATTAAAAAAAAAACTAAAAACTAGTTTTAAATAGTTTGGAAATTTCAACAATTTGAAAGAAAAAATTTAACTTCCTACTGATTCGAGTCCGTGTATAATCATAATAACCGCTGCCCACACAATACTTTAGAAATTGAAAATTTTTGGATTCATGCGTATGCATAATACTATTACTAATTTTAAGATTTCAATAATTAGTAGGTACTATTTTCTTCACATGGGTATTTTTTTATACACCTCATACCTACGTACCTAGGTACTTTCTACAAAAAGAACCCTTTTTTCGCTAGAAAAAATTATGAAAAATTTGAAAGAACAGGAATTTGAGTATCCTGATTAGGTTGTCATCATTTTAAAAAACAACTGCAAAATTAGGAAAAATAGTAAAGAAGTATCTACACTAGATATCCTATAACATTTCAAATAAAACCAAAAATCCAATTCACACTGGGTAAAATGTCACTCAGAAAACCACCAAAAATCTTAAAAAATACTGGTCCCCAGCAAGATCAAATTATGAGACTCACTCGCGTGGAACGACTCTCTGCTCAGTATACAATGGCAGGAATTACATTATTTTATAAGTTAATATGATGGGGTGTTTTAGGCTTGATAATTTAGCATTCCTGCGACCTTTAATGGATCTATTGTCGACCGTCAGAGTCTATATTGAACTCCAGGGAGTTAAGACTATACAGATCTAACCCCGAGGCTTTAGGAAGTTTCAAGCTTTTTCTTCGAGTTTTATTCACTTGTCTATTATTGGAAGCGGGTCTTTGAGTCTATGGTAGTGCCTGTGCACTTTCAGAAGTTGCTGAGACGCTCAGAAACTTGTAACTTCACGTTAAAACTTTATGGACCATTTCTGCTGATTTTATGGGCTTCAAGTTATTATGCCTCTATACTTCTACGGAAATCAAGACAAGAAACTTGACAAGAAGAAGTAGTTAATCATTAAGAAACATTAAATGGGGAGAAGGCGGAGAGTTAATTCTCTTATGCTATGGCCAAAAAGCACTTTGTAAGCTTTGCGAAGCATTATTTGGAGAGAGGGTGGAGATTGAATTCTCTTATGCTATGGTCAAAAGGAAACCAAGACTTGACAAGGTAAAGTACTCTTTAAAACATTAAATGAAGGAAGGGTGGAGATTTAATTCTCTTATGCTATGGAAATTAAGACAAGAGACTTGGCAAGGAGAAGTAAGCTTTAAGAAGTATTAATTAGAGGGAGGGTGAAGATTTAATTCTCTTACGCTATGGTCAAAAGGAACTTTGTAAGACCATATTTTTTTTAAATTTAAAAAAAATCAAATATTTGTTTAGAAAGGAGTCTAGCATTAAGGGAATTAGGGAAATCAAGACATGCGACTTGCCAAAGAGAAGTAAGCTAAGAAGCATTAATTGGAGGTAGGGTGGAGATTTAATTCTCTTATGCTATGGTCAAAAGGAATTTTGTAAGATCAGCATATTTATTAAAACCAAATATTTGTTTAGAAAGAACTCTACGATTAAGGAAATTAGGGAAATCAAGACAAGAGACTTGAAAAGGAGAAGTAAGCTTTAAGAAGCATTTAATGGAGGGAGGGTGGAGATTTAAAATTCTCTCATGTTATCGCCAAAAGGAACTTTGTAAGATCAGAATATTTTCAAGAAATATTCAAGACAAGAGAGAGGGAGAGGGAGGATGGAGATTTAATTCTCTCATGCTATCGCCAAAAGGAACTTTGTAAGACCACAATATACAGTAGACTGGAAATCTTTTCAAGTTTGGCAAAACAGTTCAGTTTTAGAACCATGAGTTCTAGAGGAATTCTTGGTTGACAAACAGATCGTCCAACTGTAGTTGTGGACGATCCTTCCAAAAATAACGCACCATCCTCAAACTTAAAATTCAAGGTTTACGATTTCGTAAAATAATTAAGATAAAGTATGGTAATTAATAATAAATAATGCGAGAAATAATGCAAAAATAAGAGTTATAACAATAATTTATTTTAATGCTCGAATGACGACATTTAGGAAATCTCTCCACTCTCCATCAATCGATAATTATTACTTTCATTGTCATTTTTTCCATATCGTTGATTTTTCTTAATTACAAATAAACTTGAAACACAATCTACTTAAATAAAATAATTTCGAAATTAAACAAATCCAATACAATGTTTAAACAGCATTTGTGACTATATAGAAGAAGCTGCTATACTTTTACCTAGGTATCGATATTTTGTTACTGTGGACTATTTGGGGAATTTGAAAAATATTCTTTGAAAAACGTCCTTTTTTAACGTCAAGTTGGTGTAGAGGGATATTGCAAAGTTGATAATTAATGAAGATACCTGGCAACCTTGACAAACGAGGACTCGCCAAAAAATAAAATAAGTCGAGAACCAAGCTAGCCAGAAGAGTTATAAACAAACACAAGTTATACAAACATAAGCAAGCATGGAACTTGGAATAATATGGTCCTCTACGGTTTATAAGAGCTATTCTCTCAATTCCACAATTGAAAGAGCGTTGAAATGTCTTCAAATCGACAAATGTTACCCTGGTGAAAAGAGTGACATATGTTGACGTCCTCCACCTGTCCTGTTAAACAAAAAAAATATTTCTCGATGGAAGAAAAAGCGAAACTCTTAAGCACATGGCTTCACTGAGGGGAAGGTGGCTTGAGAAAAAGCGGTTTGCGTTAGCCAGATCAGAGGTAATTGCTCATGGTTTGCTTTCTCAATGCCCTCACCAACTCCAACCCTTGTGACTCGTCCACACACACAGACCCTTCCGGTTTGTACTGGCCAAACCGGAGGTGGCCTGTGCAGGCAGCCTCCACAAGCAAACTGGAGGGAAAGCCTGTGTGTGTGGACGGGCCTTTATAACTTGCACTAGGTGAAGGACTCTATTGGTTTCAACTACAATGTAAATACTGATAAAAGGAAATAAAAACAAATTTTGCAAAAATTTAAGAAACGATAGATAATGATTATGATATAATTAATTTGCATTTAGTATCACAAAAATTCGATGTCCTTGCCAATGATTGAGTAATACTTTTAAAAAACGCACACGTTTAATTACTTAAAAAATAAATTATAACTTATCTCAAATTTAGCTTTTTTCTTATACTTAATAGTTATCGCAATGACTATTATTGACGAAATTATTTAATTACGTTTGTTGTAATTTTTTCCTGGTCGTAGTAATGAACAGATATCTAAGATATTAACGATAAAATCAACAAAGGCTGTTCAAATAGTCAACTAAATAAGTTTTTGATAAGAATCTATTACGCATCAAGTTGTAGGAATGGTTTGTTACAGGAGTGGCATGTAGACGATGAACATAAATACCTATGTTCTAGAGTCTTAAATTCAAAAAAACTTATCTCTTAATTGTAATTTTACGAATCATACGCAGGTAATTGCCCCACTTCACGATACGCCAATGCGTCACTATGTTAAATCCCTATGACCGAGAGCTCCTGTTACCACCCTGTATAGCCTCTATTTTTTAAATTTAAATCATACTATTTTAAATTCAAGGTTAATTATATAAAATTTGGAATTTAAAAAAATATGCTAAGAAGGCAATGTAAATTTCATGTTTTTCAACTTATGAAAAATTATTATTTAATTCAGAAACGAGTGGTTAAAGTTTAAGATTAAAATAAGTAGGTATAGAAAATAAATTCATAGTTAAAATAACAATAATAAGCTATAATAATCGAAGGAAGAGTTATTACAATTAATATACAGTAAAGTCATTTAATTAGATAATATTATAGTGCCTTAACGAGAATTAAATTAGGTATCAATTCTTTATTTTTAATATTATCAAAATATAATTAAACATCCCATAGCAATTTAAATCTCGTTTTTCAACTTAATTAACGTCGTTGATGTCAATTTAAATTCCTTATTTAAGGAAAACATCCTCAGGGCTATCTTTTTTGCAAGGCACGTTTAAAAAACAATTGTTTGAGCAAATTCCAAAATGTACAAGTATTCAGAAAATTAAACTTGAAATTAAATCGCAGGAGAAATATGTGAGATGGAAGATTCGTAAGGTTTATAGATAAGGTGGTAAGGACGTTTGAACATGTAGAAACTATCAAAAGAAGGTAGAAGGTTTCAAAAAGCTAAAACCATATAATAAAAGGTCATCAGGCAGACCACCAAGATGATGGCTTAAGTGGTGGACTCTCTCCCCAGAAGAGGAGGCGCACGTCCCAGAACTAATGTACGAATGAAATAAATTAAGTCTGGAAACGAATTCCGATGATATATGAGTGCGATTGCGATCTTGAAATGAGATAAAGCTGGTAAGATCTGAGATATAACGTATCGTGAGATGGATAAGACAATTAAGAAGAATGTGGAATAAACTTGCAGAAATTATCTAACAGATTATGGAAGGTCTCCAAAACTTTACACCATATGGTAGGAGCAAGACTCCATAGAGTAATCGAAATAAAATTCCTGAAAGCCAGTGAAAGCCAAAAAGTATGGTTACAAGCCACCATGATGTAAATAAAATAATAATTTTAGATCTTTTTCAGTCAACTTACGTGTATCCTGCAAGAATATTCATAAGCGAAGTTTTTCCGCAACCTGATGGTCCCATAATTGCAGTTAGATCTCCAGAATAAAAATCTCCACTAACTTGCCTTAAAATTTTTCTCCTACCTAAAAAAACAAAATCCCATATGTAAAATTTTCCCTACAAGAAAAATCATTTTCAAGGCCAAACGTATCATCAGAGAGTTATTTTTTTTTAAGTAAAGAAAATTACATGGCAAGTGTTAAAAATTTAAGTCGCGATGCGTGCACTTAATTACACGTTACATTAAAAAAATGTAACTTGGCGAAAAATGGTAATTGATAAGATCTAGGCTTTTGTGAGGTATAGGTTAAATAATTTATAAAAGTTAAAGTTCCGTTTTGGCAATTAAAGTCAAATTAGTAGGACTCTTGTTGCTCGATTAAAAAATAACACCTGTAACTGCTTTAAATCAGTATTATAATTTATGTTAAGTGTCTTAATTAAATGCATCAAGGTCCTAAAGTAAGCACAAAGAAAAAAATTCGTTATCGATACGCAATCATTAGTAGAGGGGGTAATCAACAGGTGTGCAATAGTGGTCCTTTACTGAGCAGCACGAGCACAGCAAATTAAACCAGCGTTTGAAGAACACTGTCCTTCTATTAGGGCAGGGAAAGTCAATAGATAGTACATATTGTACCGAGCCTGCTCTTAAGTGTTTCAGCCTAAGCCGAGCCAATGCATCGCAATTGCAGAAAAAGTGTTTGGCGAATTTCTCAGATTCGCAGAGTCTGCATATGTCACTATCCTTCTGTCCCAGTTTCTCGAGGTGGTACCCCACTCGGCAGTGTCCAGTAAATAGACCCGCGATGCGTCTGATTTCACAGATTCACAGAATGGCTCGAGTCCGATCGGGAGGGCTTTTTAGCCAGTTCTAGCTAATTCATCAGCTATTGCGCTTCCTTCAATTCCCTCGTGACCTGGCATCCAATGAAGAGCAACTTTGTTGTCCCTTGCCAGAGTTTTGAGGGATTGCAAGGACTCAAAGCTATTGGCTTTGTATGCATTTATCGCAGCTTGGCTGTCAGACATTATGTAGCTCTTTAAATTCCGTCGTAAGGCATTCTCGAGCACATACATCTATAGCAAGAGTTTCAGCTTGCATAATTGGGGGGTAGGTTCCTAAGGCTATTGATGCCCTATATTTGGGCCATATATGCCTCCTGTTCATTTTTAGATCCATCTGAGTACCAGATGGAGGAGTTTTGTTCCAGTTGTATGACTTCTAGCCGTGTTGCGGTCCTGAATGACCACCTCGAACGGTGTCTGAAGGTCAAACACTCTTGAAATGCTATCCTAGGGTTTTCCTAAAAATTCTGGCTGTAGAAAGTGCAGGATTTTTAGGTGACCTGTTCTGTCACCCAGTTTGAATATCTTGCTCTGTTCAATTTTTATGGCAGTTTGAAGACTCTCCCTCTTGACCCGTTGATGAAGGGGTGGTAGGTGGTAGGTCTAAAAGTGCCCCTATAACTGTAATCTGTAAAAGTTCTGCTGAGTTAAAAGTCATCAAGGAAACGAAGAGAACGAGAGAGCTCACGAACTGACGGGATGGGGCTAGCTGCTAGCTTAAGGCCCATTGTAGTCCTGACCCCACTGTAACTCTTTCGATGAGCAAAATACACACTAGAACAGCTCACAAAAACAATTGGATTAACTGCAAGAGCCTTGGAATAAAGATGTTGACAATTATTTTCAACTGTCTTCTACTGGATACTGGATACTGGACTAGTATCCTTAGATTCGTCCAAAGATTGTACCTACTCAAGACTATAGGGACGAAAAAAGTCTTAATCTCTTAGAAGAAAGAAAAAAATCGGCGAGAGTCATTAAACCCAAGTAGAAGAGAAAGAAGAACTGCTGTTTGGTAGAGTATTCCCTTTTCGTTTACTCTACGAAGACGAAGAATGCCCTCTTGACTACTTGATGAATGATTCTTCCTAAATGATCACAGAGAACAGTCAAGAAGAGAAAGAAGAACTGCTGTTTGGTAGAGTATTCCCTTTTCGTTTACTCTACGAAGACGAAGAATGCCCTCTTGACTACTTGATGAATGATTCTTCCTAAATGATCACAGAGAACAGTCAAGAAGAGAAAGAAGAACTGCTGTTTGGTAGAGTATTCCCTTTTCGTTTACTCTACGAAGACGAAGAATGCCCTCTTGACTACTTGATGAATGATTCTTCCTAAATGATCACAGAGAACAGTCAAGAAGAGAAAGAAGAACTGCTGTTTGGTAGAGTATTCCCTTTTCGTTTACTCTACGAAGACGAAGAATGCCCTCTTGACTACTTGATGAATGATTCTTCCTAAATGATCACAGAGAACAGTCAAGAAGAGAAAGAAGAACTGCTGTTTGGTAGAGTATTCCCTTTTCGTTTACTCTACGAAGACGAAGAATGCCCTCTTGACTACTTGATGAATGATTCTTCCTAAATGATCACAGAGAACAGTCAAGAAGAGAAAGAAGAACTGCTGTTTGGTAGAGTATTCCCTTTTCGTTTACTCTACGAAGACGAAGAATGCCCTCTTGACTACTTGATGAATGATTCTTCCTAAATGATCACAGAGAACAGTCAAGAAGAGAAAGAAGAACTGCTGTTTGGTAGAGTATTCCCTTTTCGTTTACTCTACGAAGACGAAGAATGCCCTCTTGACTACTTGATGAATGATTCTTCCTAAATGATCACAGAGAACAGTCAAGAAGAGAAAGAAGAACTGCTGTTTGGTAGAGTATTCCCTTTTCGTTTACTCTACGAAGACGAAGAATGCCCTCTTGACTACTTGATGAATGATTCTTCCTAAATGATCACAGAGAACAGTCAAGAAGAGAAAGAAGAACTGCTGTTTGGTAGAGTATTCCCTTTTCGTTTACTCTACGAAGACGAAGAATGCCCTCTTGACTACTTGATGAATGATTCTTCCCAAATGATCACAGAGAACAGTCAAGAAGAGAAAGAAGAACTGCTGTTTGGTAGAGTATTCCCTTTTCGATTACTCTACGAAGACGAAGAATGCCCTCTTGACTACTTGATGAATGATTCTTCCCAAATGATCACAGAGAACAGTCAAGAGGTTGTACATATTATTCGTACTGGCATCAAGAGAAAAAGTAATCGACGTTTGGTGAAAATATTCCCTTGTTGTGAGTTGAGTGTGAGGATAAGTAACGCTTGATGATTGACAGGTAATTACTCAATAGTAACTTACTATTGGTATTGGTAACGTAACGTAACGTACTCTCAATAGTCTTAGAGAGAGAGAGAGAGAGAAGAGAGAGAGAAAGCTCAACAGGTGGTGAAAATTGTTCATTTTCTGAAAAGAACAGTCTTTACTGCAGAACAGCAAATACGTCCTTAAAGTATCATCTATAGAAGAAGGAGTTCATATTTAACCCTAATCGACGGCTTAACGTGCCCTTAGAAGCACGACCACTTGCGTGATGGAATTTATATTTCTTAAAACCCATTGACGCAAATTTATAAGAAAATTAAATAAATTTAGAGCCTCAATAATAAAAAACTTGTAATTATCGTTACAAGCTCTTTATTGAATTATAATTATTAATTAGTTTTTTCTATTTGTTGATCTTTGAACCAAGAAGCTATTTTTATTATTTCGCGATGTTATTGATAAATAATCAACATTTATTTTTAACTTGCATTGTTTTACTTTATCTTGCTTCAGAATACATGGAAATTGCAAAAGGAAGACAGAATGGATAGTTAACAAAATTAATAATAAATTACAGAAATACTAATCATTCCTTTTACTACCGAGAAATATTGTTAGATTAAAAAGCTTCTTCAGAAATGATTTCCTTTTTATACAGTGTTAATGTACACTCCATGTCGGGACTGATGACTCTGACAAATTGCACAAACCGAATCCATTCTAAGAAGGTTCTAAAAAATGAGAAAAAGGGAAAGTATTCAGAACACAACTCGGTCGAGTGACTAGGAGGTGATCATAGGCTGAATGGCATACTTTTCTCATCCCCTATCATAGCCATAAAATAGACAGAGACAAAGACAGACAGTATGAGCGATTGGTCAGCTATTCTCTCTTCTGAATTCGACCATTTCTTAGCCTAGGCTAGAAACTAATGGTTGACTATACTCATTAGAATGCTAAATTTCGATCGCCAGGTCCATCCCTCCGGCACTGGACACCCTAATGATTTTAGACACTTTAACGTCATAGTTCAAAATTATTTTACTTCTACAAAATGTTTTATACAGGAGGGCATTTGTCGAAGTTTGGAAATTTTCATCAATTTTTAAAAATTACACAACACAAACAATATAAATTTTTGCCTGGGCTTTAAATAATGGTATAAGGGGCGAATAGAGATATAGTATCAAAATACAAATATTTACTGTAGCTCAAAAGGGGGTACTTATAGCTGTAACGTGCGGGTTCATAATTGTCGAAGAACCGTATCGATGATATTTATTTAAATTCTTTAACGTAATGTCTATGACATTTCAGTTGCTGTCACCAGCATTCATACCTATAATTTTCTACTTAAAAAAGACAATTAATATCAATCATATTAGATCTGCCATTTTGAATTTACAAGTTTCATTTCGTTTGTTATTGCAAGAATTGAAGGGACGAGGAATTCAAAAGAAATGATATTTTCAAATAATTCGTTCTTCGTATATAAGTTAAATCAAGAAAATTGAAAGATTGTTAAAGTAAAAATTCTAGAATTCAAGATGGTGAATCCAAAATGGCTGACATTAAAAAGTTTGTTTTAATGAATTTTAATTTATAATTTCGATACCTAGTCAAGAAAGCGAGAAACCCCTAACCATAATTTCTAATTCATAAAAATTTTAATTATAGATATTTATTATCCACCATATTGGATCCGCCATTTTGAATTCTCAAGTTTTCATTTCGTTGTTATTTCAAGAATTAAAGATATGGCGAATTCAACAGAGATCGCCTCCAAACAAACTTTTGCACACTTTACCTCAAAATACACTTAGTGAAAAACGCTATTTGAGAAATTTTTTTTCGTTAAAATTATGCATCTTTTACCGCTGCATTTCTGACACATAAATTAACTCAAATTCTTTTTTTAAAGTAGTTACAAGGTTAAAACAATTGAAAAATTAAAAACTGCAAATCTCACAAGTTGTACAGCATTAAAAGCAATAACTCGTAAATTAATAAGATCTGAGCAACTAAAGCAGTTAAGTCCCTAGTTGTAAAAATATATTTTAAAAAAACTAGTTATTTAAATTAATTGTAACCTCACTTAAGCAAACAATTTTTTTTATAATCCAATATCCAAATTACGATTCCATATTATTTCCCGTTTATGTGAGATTGTCCCAATTTTAGAAAATTACGCATTACAACAGAAAATAATTTTTATTTACAGATTTTTGTATTATCTACTTTTTGTTTAAATAGGCATTAAAATAAAGGAAGCAAGAAAATATTAAAAAAAAAAACAAAAAACTCAAGGAAAACGAACATCTAAATATTTACAACTTAAATGAACAGGTAAACAAATTAAAAATTTAAATTACAGCTAATTAAAAGAATTGAAAATTATACCGTAAAAAAACTCGAATTTGACTAAATTCAATGGTCAAGGAAGAGAAAAGTTTAATTTCTAATTGAATTGAGTCCAGTTGACCCATTTTTATTGAACTCTTTTAGATTAGAAGTGATCATTGGACATTATTAATGTTGTTTTGCATTTATTTTATCAATGTTTATTTTTTAAATCTCACAATGTCATAATGTAAATAATAATTCATTTCTATATTATGATAATGGAACCAAGACAAAAGAAAAGTAAAATTTAAATGGTTTATATATAGCAAATGATCAATAAGGGCTTTAAAATTGTGTCTATTGGCTAAGTACACACTTGCGCTTTTTCTCCCGATAGATAAAAGGACAATTTTCCCCTATTCAATGGGAGACACAGATCCTTCAAAGAAATGGTAGCTGTTCCATTCTGAAGCTCAAGATAAATCGGTAAAACAAGAAAGAGATCAAAGTGGCTATCGGACATTCTTTCTTTCATAAAGCACTTGAACCTTCCCCGATGGTGTCAGAAACAAAATATTAATACGTCCAAAAAGTCCTTACTATTCACGAATCCTTGAAATCATCAATATCAGTATTAACTACACATTCAGAAAAAAAAAGAAAAATACGTCCACGCCAATCAAATATTTAAATTACCGATGCTTTAACAAAAGATGTCAACTCGTGTAGTTATACTTCTGGATAAACAGACTTTTGATACCGAAACTGCATCACATCATCACGACAATGCAGACTTTGAAGAATAAAGATTGGAAACTATTTCAACAGCATATTAACAGACTGGTTGTGGTGTAGTAGACTGGTTTCCAATAGAGAAGAGTCTAGTCCTAGAGAAGTTTAGGTATTTCGTCCCCATCAGGAAGGCAGACCAGCTAGTTAGCCATCCAGCCAGGAAGATGGGCAGACAGATAGCCAAGACTGACGGACGGTCGGACAGAAAGAGGTCCGATACAGCAGCTAACCACAACATTCTACCGGCAGCATGCGTACACATAGATGACTAAGTATGTTTTACTTTTAGGAGTGCCACAGGGCAGTTATTTGAGTACATATACTATTTCATGTTTTTATTACGGCTCGTATTATAATGTCTAGTTAAGGTCCAAACCACGATTAGACTGCAGTTTGAGTATTATAAATGGCAATCGAAGAATGGAGTGTTGGTTTAGACAATAGAGAAGTAGTCTGAACAGTCGGTTGAACTTCAAACGACGGTTGAATAACCGGAGGTTAACTAATACTTTTAGACCATTATTGAATTTGGAACCAAAATTGACCCTTTCGCTAATAATTATACTGTGTCAGTAATTATCTTTTTATCAATTATTACAACGATAACTGATAAAGTGATAACTGTTATCAAACACGTACATATTACGTGTCTCTTTAGGACCATGTATCCCCCTTCTCTATCACTTAGAACCATTTTGATCTAAGGGTAAAAATAGTGATCTGGGACTAATTTTAGTTTTTCGCTCAAACGCGCCGGTGGGTTCTTCTCAACTGAATCCAGCTCTATCAGCAGACGATTTGGACATCCCTGGACCACGATTTATCTAGTGGGATAAAAATATTAATGTGGCAACCCTGTCAACCGCTGTATCAGAACAATAATAAATTATTATTTTACCAATTAAAAATATTTTTATAAAAATATTGATCATGGTCTCGACAAGAGTTTTCCCAAGTATATCTCAAAAAATATTAGATCAAAACAATAGATGTTGATAAGAAACATAATCAGGATCGAAGTCCCGAGTCGGATAATTTTACAATAGTTGAAGTATTAATTAATTTTAACTTTATTTTCAGTAATTTAATGACTGATAATAAAATAATAATTATTTTAATTCGCTATGAAGAGGGAATTATTTCTGTAATTTAATTTTATATTAAATCGTAAATAAAGGATATATTATTAAATTTCATGTCGATAGAAGGTGAACAAAAAATCACTACAAAATTTATTGCGAAGTTTAAAGGTTGTGAAATTGTATAATTAGTGCGCAAATCAAAATAATATAATTACATTTTTAATTTCAAATTTTAAATTTAAAAATTTAATTTCAGAGTTCCACATGTCCGACTCAAGTCTTCATATCCATTCCATCCAGTATACATTTAAATTTAAATTAAAGCAACGGATATGGCCATACGAGGAACTTTTTCCTATCCGTCAAATCTTGTATTTTTATCAATTAAAATTTAATTTAATATCTTCAGAAAGCTAATGTTACGAGATTTAAAAATATTCAAAATATTAAATGTTCCATTTAAATTAAGAAAATTTATCCCATTTCCGATTAAACCGGAAGTCAAAATATAAAGTGTTTGGTATCGCATAACAGCTAATTTTACGAGCTTTAGCAAAGTAGCTCCTTTAATAACAAAGTTACCATAGAACGTAAGTAGATCTTAAGACATTCTGCATAGAAACATGGATACAGAAATAACCTCTGATATGACTCTTATGGGCCACCCTGTATCGATTTTATTTAAAAATCCATTTTGTTGATGAAATTTTGCTAAAGTGGCTCAAACCAAACTTTATCAAAATCGGTTCAGTACTCTCCTCTTTACACAGGCTTTAAAGATCGACAAATAGGCTATTTCTAAGATTTTTTTACAATTTTGAAACCGGTGCGTGAGCAGGAGGGGGGGCTTAAATTAAAAAAAATATTTTTCGATTATGAATTAATTACATTCGATTTCAAAATTCTATTGTAAAATTTAACTTTGGATGTAGAATAAATTTCATTCATTAACATAATCATCATTTTGACTAACTAGGGGCCAGTTACTAGTTAGTTAGTTACCAGGGGCGTAACTACCGGGGTGCGGTGGGTGCAAGGCACATTGGTCCCCGTGCAAGAAGGGTCCCCGACCGTTGTCATCTTCTCCTAAATTTAGTTTATTTTTTAAAATTAATTTTGGTTACCGTTTTACCCTATGGGCTAAACTTACTGAATCTCAAGGCGCCAGAAATTTACGACTTTAAAACGCGTTGACCTTCAGATGACAAAAATTTTCGCCTTGCGGATAGACTCCTGAGAACTCCCTTACACGCGTACTTTGAAAGGCACCAATTAATTTTTAGCCTAAGGCACCATGAAGCCTAAAAATATTCCCAGAGCTACTGTTCTTAAAAATCCCAGAGAATCAAAATGTATCAGAACACCTGAATTTTAGAATTTACTGCTTTCCAAACAATTTGAATAAAAAAACTACGTATTAATAAATAGAGGCCCATTAACCATTAACTTTGCACATGAGCCCCTGAAGTGTGTGTTACTCCACTGAATGGTACTCAAAAAATTATTTTTGTTGTAAGAAATTCAATGTAGTAGTACTATAAAAGGTGCCAATTTAAATTAATGTATAATTGAGTTGTTAGAAAAATTTTATTGATAGACGAGACATGAGACACTTGGTAACAACTTGAGATATTTAGATCATCGCAGTGTGCGTGTATTGACACATTCTACAAGTACTTAATGGGTGATAAAAATTGTACGTTTTTAATTGTTCAACTAAAATAATTGACGTATCTCATAGCCCCCCTCTCTAAACCCAATAAGTCAATACTTAAAAGAAAGTGGTGGAGCTTCTGTGGAGAGCAACCCCCTTTGGCAAAGAATGTGTCCAACTATCCCACAAAATGACCTGTTACTGAAGACGTAAAAAATCTTCAAATGTTAGATTAGACTAGTCCCCTGTCCAAATGACTCCTAACAAGGCTCTTAGTGCTTGATGGATTACTCGTGGGCAATCGGTGAGTTAGGAAGAGGTCATGGGCCCATTAATAAGACTGATCTTTAGTTTCTACAAATGCTGAAGCATTAATTACTCTCTCTAATCCATAAGCATCAATCATTATGTTTAATCTCTGTATTTTGTGTCCCCCTCGCTGTTCCCCAATAAATTTTTAAATTAACAGTTTTTCTAAGGTTAACGATCCTTATCTATATTCTCCATAATAGTGACAATAATTAGAATTGGTCAACTTCCATGAGGATTTTTAATATCACATTTTTAATTCAAGGTCACATCCATATGAGTTGATGGAAGTGGGCTGTAGCGGTATATATTGCTTAACGACCTTCTGTTGTAATCTTCTAATATTATGTATTTATTGTAATAAAAAGTAGAAATAAGAGCCATAGTTTTAACGTTTTAACCTGTGGAAAAACCTACGTATATATGTAAATGTGCAATGTCGATGCACTATGCATCAAGTGATGCTCTTATAAGCTGGGATACAAATGTTAATGGTGGTCTGGTTTGTAAATGCAAGTTGAATTTAATTAATAATAATTAATAAAAATGAAAGTACAGACTACAGCTGTTACGTATAAAATAACCTGCATTTATTTGTATTAAGAGAAGAAGTAATTGGTTCAATTATAGGACAGTCACTTAAGCATTCATTACAGCGATAATTGCCAAGGGCCTGAATTCTTGCACATAAGTCTTCTATTAATAGTTTTAACTTTTAAATGTAAGAAGATCAAAAAAATTCAAGTGCGACAGGCTAAAAATGTACATTTTAGTGAATATCTTCCAAACCACAAAATTTTCGGAAAAACTAGATGACATACCTAATTGTAGAGCATTCAACGCTATCCAAAGAAAAAGATGGAAATCTAAATTAGCGTCGATGAAGATGAAGACGGATTAGGATGGAATTACTTTTACTAATTCTCAAAAATTTTAAGCTGAAATGATTGAATATAGTGAATATAGTGAGCACCTACTACAATCCTACAATGCTGAACAGTCTTGGGAATAAGTAGCTCCAATGCACGTATTCTACCGTTGAGAAATAATGGAATCAAAGGTCTCGTAATACCTCATTTCTAAAGAACGTGTGTCTCCTCGGTGGTGGATAGGAAAAAGGAGAAACTGCTGTGAATATTCTCAATAAGCAGCCAAGAAACAAAGGCTTGTTGAGCCTTTCCTAGTTGATCTAATCATCCACACGATGTACATTTATTCAGAGTAATCATACCAGCTTTTGACCAAGATGAAAGAAACGACGACGACAATAAAGAAGAAGGTTTAAACGTTTAAAGTCCGAACATATCAACTCTAAAGAAATAGACTCCGAATTCTGTAGGTAGACTACGGCAAAAATCTGACTAGAAATAGAAGAAAAAACATAAAGAAATAAACTCTCATAGGATTTCGATAGAGTGATAGAGGCCCAACAACGCAAGGGCAGGGTCGTAACGCATAACTGGAAAAACGAAAGAAGAACCATTTTCACATAATATTCATTTTCATAGAACAGATAAAATTATTGGGGAAGGGTAAACAATCTTTATTTGAAAAAAACTTTTTGTGGATAAAGACATCAAGACCTATAACGCACTCAAATCCTAGACATGATTTTTATTAACTTTGGGCTTCACTTAGTCCTTAAAATTCAAGACATTAGTGCACAACTAGCTACAGGGTACTAGCTAACCCCACATGGGACATCTAAGCCCATTTTCGTTAAAGAGAGTTTGTGGTGAGAGTTTTCTTTCAGTTAGGTTTTTAGTTAAATTGAGGCGATTATTTAGGGAACTAGCTTAGGAACTAACGACATAAAGATCCCAGTTCTTGAAATTCAATACATATGTGCACAACGTAGCTACAGGGTACTATGTAATTAACCCCAGATGGGACATCTATGCCCATTTTCGTTAAAGAGAGTTTATGGTGAGAGTTTTCTTTCAGTTAGGTTTTTAGTTAAATTGAGGCGATTATTTAGGGAACTAGCTTAGGAACTAACGACATAAAGATCCCAGTTCTTGAAATTCAATACATATGTGCACAACATAGCTACAGGGTACTATGTAATTAACCCCATATGGGCCATCTATGCTAATTTTCGTTAAATAGAGTTTGTGGTGAGAGTTTTCTTTCAGTTAGGTTTTTAGTTAAATTGAGGCGATTATTTAGAGAACTAGCTTTGGACTAACGAGGTAAAAATCCCAGTTCTTGAAATTCAATACATATGTGCACAACGTAGCTACAGAGTACTACGTAATTAACCCCATATGGGATATCTAAGCCCATTTTCGTTAAAGAGAGTTTGTGGTGAGAATTTTCTTTCAGTTAGGTTTTTAGTTAAATTGAGGAGATTATTTAGAGAACTAGCTTTGAACTAACGAGGTAAAGATCCCAGTCCTTGAAATTCAATACATATATGCACAAAGTAGCTACAGGGTACTATTAGGGTACTAGCTAACCCCAAATAGTTCAATCAGCTTAGTGATTCTCATAGGGGTCAACCTCTAACAAATTAGTAACAGGACGGGACCACTTTTAAAAATTTTCATTTGGTGAGTAAAAACAGGGAAAAAAAAGTCTAGCGTTTTTTTTGCATACATGCAAAGTTATAGGCCATTGAAGAAAAAGAGGGTGTTCTGCAGTGCTTTTTTGCAAAATACTTGAAAAGGAAGCCAAATATCGATAAAATGTAAACAATCAATCTTGTTGAGAGTAAAATTACTAACATAAAATATGTTACATGTTTTGAGTTTTGACAATCTGTTAAGGTGGTACGACCGTTTTCTTAAAGTAGTCATTTTTCCAAATTGTTAATTAACAAAATAATTTTTTAACCTATTTGCAACGCAATTACAATTCTGAAAAAATTCACCTGTTATCTGACATTGTTAAAGAAGATATTCTATGAGTTTCAGATTGTTTCAAGCTCATTTGCCTAAATTATGGTTTTTTATTCATTAAAAAAAAGGATTTTTTTTTCATTTTTATTTTTTGCAGTTGTAACAACTTTAGAGTTGGCAGAGACTAATCAAACTATGTTAATCTTGTTCCTTATGCAATTTCCGACAAAAATTGTCTACTTCACTTTTTTGTATCGTCATTTGTTTCTTAATTATTCGCGTGCAAACTTGAAAATTAGTGTGCAGGCGAACACCAACGCTTGATATCTATTGTTAGGCTACGTTTTAATTTTTATTGCCTGTTTCATCATTCCTCGATCTCCATTGCTTCGTCGTTTTCAGAATAGATGAAAGCTTTTATCTTGTCCATCGTCTTTTTCAATTTCTTCGTCACTGATAACACTCATTCGGTCACCTTCAACTTCAACTTCTTGAATAATATTATCGTCGTCTTCTTCATCTTCGAATTCTATTTCTGAACTTATTCGATTGGTAAGTGACGTTCCTTGACAAGAAAGACATGCTAGAGAGCACCTTAAACCGGACTTGCAGCATTCGCACCCACAAGATCCTTTGCATTTGCGCAATATTACTATCAGTAATTCATCGGGAGCTGGCTTCAATGTTGTCGTCGTTGAAGTTTTTTTTGCAAAGCTACCACCAATGATGGCAGCGACATGACAGCATTTCCAGGGAGTCTACTTTCAAATGCTGAAATGGCTAGATCCAGGATTCAAACGATTCTCAATTGGGGTTGGAAACTAACACAGTCTGATGGTCTCATGCCAACTATGACAACATTAAGACTAGTTTTAGTACCCGTGAATTACTGAGAGTAATATCGTGCAAATGCAAAGAATCTTGTGGTAAAGCGTGCGAATGCTGCAAATCCTGTTTAAGATACTCTCCAGCATGTCTTTATTGTCAAGGAACGTCGTGTACCAATCGAATAAGTTTAGAAATAGAATTCTAAGATAAAGAAGACGAGGATAATCTTATTCAAGAAGTTATCGAGGATCAGGCCCGAGAGGTTATTGAAGGTGACCGAATGAGTGGTATCAGTGACGAAGAAATTGAGAAAGACGATGGGCAAGAGGAAATCATTCATTGATTCTAAAAATGACGAAGCAATGGAGATCGAGGAATGATGAAACAGCCAATAAAAATTAAGAAGTAGACTAACAATAGATATCAAGCGTTGGTGTTCGCGTGCACACTAATTTTCAAGTTTGCACGCGAATAAAACAGAAACAAATGACGATACAGAAAATTGAAGCGGATAATTTTTGTCGGATTTCATAAGGAACAAGATTATCATAGTTTAATTAGTCCCTGCCAATTCTAAAGTTGTAAAACCTGCAAAAAACTAGAACGGAAAAAAAATTCTTTTTTTTAATGAATAAAAAACCATAATTTAGGCAAATGAGCTTGAAACAATCTGAAACTCATAGAATATCTTCTCTAACAATGTCAGATAACAGGTGAATTTTTTCAGAATTGTAATTGCGTTGCAAATAGGTTAAAACATTATTTTGTTAATTAACAATTTGGAAAAATGACTACTTTAAGAAAACGGTCGTACAACCTTAATAGATTGTCAAAACTCAAAACATGTAACATATTTTTTGTTAGTAATTTTATGCTCAACAAGATTGGTCCTTTACATTTTATCGATATTTGGCTTCCTTTTCAAGTATTTTGCAAAAAACACTGCAGAACACCCTCTTTTTCTTCAATGGCCTATAACTTTGTATGTATGCAAAAAAACGGTAGACTTTTTTTTCCCTGTTTTTACTCACCAAATGAAAATTTTTAAAAGTGGTCCCGTCCCGTTACTAATTAGTTAGAGGTCCAATGTCTAATATGATTGGACGAAAATGTCCAATATTATAGTCACTATAATATTGGACATTTTCGTAAAGCGAGTTTTTAAGATGAGCTTGCTTTCAGTTGGGGTTTTGGTTAAATTGAGACAATTATATTTAGTGGAAGTTTTCTTTACTTCAGCATTCAGTCTACACAAAAATTAGTATCTAATGGCGACCTTTGCTCTAACTTTAGCATAAAGGTAATTAAATTAATTATTACATAATGACTTCTAATTTACATCCAAATTTGTTTATCTTCAAAAATGTGTTTACATAAAATGATAATTTGGTCTTAAATAATTCAAATTTTTAGAAAAAATTTCTAATTCACATCGTCACACGTATAGATCAAGAAAAAAAAAGACAAAATCCTTGTAAAATTCTTTAACTTGACTTTGCTTTTTTAAAAAGTTTTATTAATTATAAATATAAAATAAACGGTTGCAATTTTGAATTTTAAACGTATTATACAGGGTGTTGATTAAGGTCAAGGTTATTTAATCAAGGTGAGCCATTGTTTAAGTAGCCTCATGTAATTTAAAAGATATTATAATGATAAAATAGCGTCTTGGTTCTAACACGATGTTAATACTCAATACAAAATGTACAAGCAATGCTAAAGCAGACCTTTATTATCAATTATCATTCACTCGCTCACTTGTTAATACCAATGAAAGTACGTTGACCTAAATTAATTAAATGAGTAAATTCACAACCTAACCTTATCCTGATAAATTGGGATAAGATTTCCTTCATTTAACTAAATGTATTAAAATAAGTATTTCCCACACATACTTTCAGAATTATTCTGAAATAATTCTGAAAGTATGTGTGGGAAACTTTTAAAAATTGAAAAAGGAAATCGGCTCAGATCGTTCTTTGTTGAAAAAATTGTAAAATTAATGTGCGTTGACTGATAAGTTAAGTTGTATGTTTAATTATCATCTGTGGAGCCGCAATAATTTTTATTAGTAAGTCTTTTTTAAAGGAAATGCCAGAAAATGTTGTTTTTGGCAATTTTGGCCAGTAATCTTAAATAAATGAAAGTAACATCAAACAGGAATAAAAATAAATAAAATAATTTATTAATAAATAATAAATATTTATCAACTTCCGGCTGGCCTTAAGCCGCAATAATTTGACTCACCGCTACGTTAATGCTTAACAGAGCTTAAAAAGGCCTTTAAGTCACAACCCATTGAATAAAGCTTCCTTGATATCAAAGAAAAATACCTATTATCAATAAAATCATTCGTTCAATTCAGAACAGACACACAGACAGAGAAGCAACTGATCAAACAGACGAACAGACAGAGAAGTAGCTGGACATACGGAGGGGATTTTGGAGAAAAAATTCCAAGATACAAAAAAGTTTAAATGCAGAAAAACTAATAAAAATATTTTTGGAAAATTTACTGAAAATTTTTTCAATTATTTTCAGAATTTTCGAAAATTTATTTTTCAGATCTTTTGCATTAAAGAGCGCTTTCTTTGATAAGAACAGTCGATTTAAAGCAAAAGTGAAAACTCCAAACCTGCCTATTTAGTCTAGTCAACGAACCCCCTCGTAGAGGACATGAAAGAGGGTGGAATTTTTTTCTTTAGGAATGTGTTTGGAGTAGTTAAGAGGTAAAAATACTACGAGTAAGTCTCAGGTCCTAGCTATATAGCTAAGGATGAGGATGTTTGAGGGCGGATATCTCAAAAACTATAGAATAGAGAAAAATTGAATAGAAATAATCTTGAAGGAAATTTAATAAGCTTTCATTTTGCTCGAAACAGTTTTTCCCTAGGACCCACCGTTTAGTTCCCAGCTTTAGCCATACCTATTTACCTATAGCTAGGAGCTAGGATCGGAGACTTTTAGTATTTTTACCTCCTAACTACTCCAAATACATCCCTGAAGAAAAAAATTCCACCCTCTTCCATTTCTCAAACCCCTAATTGGCGTTTCAGTTATATTTTTAGTCCCCATTAGCTCACTACAAACAACAAACTCTATTCCTAGACCTAATACTCGTATACACGTCCTTGGTTTGGAACAAGTTGAGATCCTAATTTATTGGAATTTAATACGAGTGTAGTGCTATGCAAATGTGCTGTTGGAACACCATGAAGTGCGTGTAACAAGGTTAGAAGACACGACCAAGGTAGGTGGAAAGACAACGGAAGTTACCATGGAAGAGGTCCACGTACTGGTTTTGTAGAAGATCAGTGCTCAACAGAAAATACTTGATACAACTCGAAGACCTTCATTAAATTTTCACATAAAAAATACTACAAAATGATGGAACAAAATCGTTTGGTCCCTCGTAATTGAAATAACAGTGTCAACACTCAAATGGTTATTTATCATCAATCAGTGATCGCAGTTTTCAAGATATAAGCGAAAACCCCAAAAATGGGACCTTTCCACCCTTCCGCCTTTAGCCATATAGCTAAGAGCTATGACCGAGGACTTTTAGTATTTTTACCTCCTAACTACTCCAAACACATTCCCGAAGAAAAATAATCCAGCCTCTTCCATTTCTCAAACCCCTAATTGGCGTTTCAGTGTTATTTTTAGTCCCCATTAGCTCACTACATACAACAAACTCTATCCTAGACCTAATATAATCGTCCTTGGTTTGGATCAAGTTTAGATCCTAATTTATTGAAATACAAGTTGTTACGCAAATGTGCTGCTGGAACACCATGAGGTGCGTGTAACAAGGTTATAAAACACGACAAAGGTAGAGGAAAAGACAACGGAAGTTACCATGGAAGAGGTCCACGTACTGGTTTTGTTGAAGATCAGTGTAGTGTTCAACAGAAAATACTTGATGCAACTGGAAGACCTCCATTAAATTTTCACATAAAAAATACTACGAAATGATGGAACAAAATCGTTTGGTCCTTCCAATTGGAAGAACGGTGTCAACACTCAAATGGTCATCAATCAATGACCACACTTGAGAGCTGTTGGAGCCATTATACGCAAATTGGGAATAAGTAATTTAAAAATTAGAGAAAATTATCACAGAGCAAGAGATTGGACGCGTTTCATGGAACAAAAGAAAGCAACATCATAAGAAAGGCCATCTGGAAATGATTCATTATACAAATGAGACATCAACGTCACAAGTTGCGATGATGCATGAAGAGCAGTGTCATGTCATGCAGTTGAGAATAGGTCATTGGATTGTGGTGAAGAAGGGAGGGGGTTCTTTGGTAAAGGAAATTTAAACCAATTTTTAATGCATTCGTATAGCCTTTTCTGGTGTACGAGTTTTTCTGAATTTAGACCAGAGACCATGAGGTACTTAATTTTTGATCTCCTAGCCATTATTTTCTTTAAGTCAACAAAATAAATGATTACCTATTAAAAAGGTGTTTTTCCAAAGTCAATATAGGAATGGCACGAAACTCCGATTAGGATTAATTTCTTTATAAAATACATTTTAGAAGGTAATAAAGCAACAATATTTTGTGATAAAAAGCATTTTTATAGCCCAAATGATCATCCAAACATCCCAATTATTTACGATTGGGATTCCGGGCAACAATTAAATAATCCGGTTCTAACAACCTCTCTCAACAATCAACATTCAACAAGGTTCTTTTCTGAAGGCTACCTAAACTTAAACAATTATCGTTTTTGAGCAAACTTTTTCCTCGTTTTTCATAATTAAAATGTAAATAAATTTTTTGCAATTCAAAATTTGAAAATGCGAATAATGATGCGTAAAATAGCGACTTTGAACGAACAAACACGAAGTTTTACGACTCTTTCTTTGTTCCTCATTTAACGCACGTGTGTTAGCAAAAGATGGCAATAGTTACCCTCTTTGTTTGTAAATATAGATTTTTGGTGAACCCGACCAGCTGATCAATGTTTATTAAACAAAGCAAACTTTTAAAAAATTTTATTTGAATTGAGTTTAAGAAAATTTTTCAAATTTTCGAAATTTTGAGTTTCAACTTTTGTGTTTTTACGCGTTTAAAAAAATAAACAAGGCGCTTCCTATTCCTATTTGTTTATATAACAATAATAACAAAAGTTTGTTTAAACAACTTTAATAGTTAATTCTAATTGTGTGCGCATTTATGTTAATAATTTTATTTTTATTCGGGATCAACGCTCTGTAAGTAAAAACAAAAATAAAGCGCTAGAGGGATTTGAAATCTGTAACTCTCTAATAATACGCTATTGAAAATTGTTTAAATAAAATAATTATTAAAAAACTTACTTCTATGAAAAACACCTTCTTTGACAGAAAAAGATAAATTTTTAAATCCTAAGTTAACTTGATCTTGATTTATATCATTTTCGTACGTAACATTTACACGATCTTCGGGTATTGTCAACAATTCAATTTTTAACGAATCGGGTCGTTTTTGCATTTTTAATTTATTTAATGGTTGCGATGAAGTTGCATCCATTTTTATTGTTGCATGTGTGTTTATCTTCTGTTATGCATTAAAACGCGTAGCCCTACTGTTCTATCACGACCGATACGTTACCACTACTTTACTAAAACTTCAACTTCAACTGAGAGCTCACAATCTCCCTCTCTCACCACACCAATTTGTTGCTCGTTATTAACAAATCTTATCAACTTGTTATACTTAATCTTGAACAAAAATGATAAATTTTTTTTCGAGTCAAAATATTGGACTGGAGATAAAAATATATTGCAACGAGAGGTGGTGTAAATTAAAAGGCTTTTCGCCACTTCAAACATTTTGATTATTTTGCGATTAAGTTAAAATTAACTCTTTATGTTTACTTTTTTTTAGCTTTTAAGAAATAAAATGTTATTTTTGTATCAAGAGCGCGAAGTCAGTGTTTTTAGTGCGCGAGATGTTACTCTTTTCAAGAGGCTTGCCGAATGAAAAAAGTCTTTCGAGCGCACTAAAAACACTTCGCGCTCGTGATTCAAACAATATTTTTTGTACAACTGTAAAAAAACCATCCAAATATAAAAAAATTAATTAAAATCATTCAACTGACAGGAGAATTTAAATTTTCAAAAAAAAACAATTTTTAATGCAAAACCGTGAAAAAACGCTTTTTTAACGGAAACGAAAAACGCTTTTTCACGTTGTTAAGGGTAACAAACTAAAAAATGCTACTATTAAAAAATAGCAAACTTCGCGATTTGTAAATGATATTAAAATTTGTCGTTTTTTTGACAGTTGGACAAAAATTTTTTTTGGAAAAAAAAAAAGTTTTACTTTATTCTAAGTTGGTTTTTCACCACTCAAAAAGCTTACTTTGTCAAAGCAATATAATTGAAACTTATTAATCTCTACTTTTTGAATTCTTAAAAAAGTCTGTACGTATACAGTCTATAAAGCCTAAAAATGAAAAACTTCTGAACTTATTTTAACGAAATTTGGTTTGAGCGACTTTAGCAGAATTTTAACAATAAAAGAGTTTTTTAATTTAAATCTATACAGAGTGGCCAAAAATAAGAGAGTTATTTCGGGCTCACTTTAGAAAATTTAGACTACATTATTTGGCTATAAGTCCCAATTAAATTTTTTTAAATTTTTAAGTTCAAAATGACGATTTTCACATAGGTTTTTCCCATATAACTTTAGGGTAATTTTTATTATAAACATTTAAAAACGGCATCGTATAGCCAAAATATAAAACCTTAGTCCTACTCCTAATTCAATCAATTTTTGAAATAGTTTCAAAATTCACCCCTCTTTAAGGCGGTTAGGCTGACTAAAATTTTTAAATCGATTTTCTCAAAATCGGCTTTGGCAGTTTTTTTTTATTTTTGGATATGTTATAAAGATCGCGGTTCTCCATCGAATCCCACGGTTTCATTTGTTAGAAATTTGCAGGACCGGAGTTATGACTTTTTAAAATCAAAATATCAAAAATCGACCATATTTGCTTTCCAAGTTGACAAACGTATTAATCTATTATTTATTACTACTTTAAGTTACGAAACGCTTTAGTTTAATCCGGATATTAGAGAATAAATCTCAAAAGTTTTTAGAGACACCGTGTATATTTTAAAATTTTACAAGAAACGGTTTCGTTTAATCCGGATATTAGAGAATAAATCTCAAAAGTTTTTAGAGACACCGTGTATATTTTAAAATTTTACAAGAAACGCTTTCGTTTAATCCGGATATTAGAGAAATCTTAATAGTTTTTGAGACACTGTTTATATTTTAAAATAGTAAAAGAAACGCTTTCGTTTAATTTGGAATTAGAGAAATTTCAAAAGTTTCTAGAGACACTGTGTATATTTTAAAATAATAGAAGAAACGCTTTCGTTTAATCCGGATATTAGAGAAATCTTAATAGTTTTTGAGACACTGTTTATATTTTAAAATAGTAAAAGAAACGCTTTCGTTTAATTTGGATATTAGAGAAATTTCAAAAGTTTCTAGAGACACTGTGTATATTTTAAAATAATAAAAGAAACGCTTTCGTTTAATCCGGATATTAGAGAAATCTTAATAGTTTTTGAGACACTGTTTATATTTTAAAATAGTAAAAGAAACGCTTTCGTTTAATTTGGATATTAGAGAAATTTCAAAAGTTTCTAGAGACACTGTGTATATTTTAAAATAATAAAAGAAACGCTTTCGTTTAATCCGGATATTAGTGACATCTCAAAAGTGTTTAGAGACACCGTGTACATATTAAAATAATAAAAGAAACACTTTCGTTTAATCAGGATATTAGAGAAATCTCAAAAGCTTTTAGAGACACCATGTATATTTTAAAATAATAAAAGAAACGCTTTCGTTTAATCTGGATATTAGAAAAATCTCAAAAGTTTTTAGTAATACATAAACATAATGTAAAATCTTGAAACATTATTAAAATTATATCTTTTAACTTTTCCAATCCAAGAAAAAGTTATAATTCTAGACGTATTAATTGAGTCCTCCTGTTCCAAAAATGCAAAAAAATTTTTTTCAATTTTTTGAACTGAAATGTGTGTATGTATGTATAGATGCCCCCCCCCACCTAGAGCAGCTCGTAAAATTAGCTATTTCACGATACCAAATACTTTACATTTATATTTCTGGTTTAACCGGAATTGCATCAAATTTCTTAATTTTAACAGAACACCCTCTGTATATTTTTCAATATTTTGAAAACTCGGAAAATTAGTTTTCTGAACATATAAAACAATGTATATTTTGAACTTCAATTTATACCTACCAAATTAAAAAAAAAGATGAAATTAGTATTTCAGACAGTTTGTCTAAAAATTCTGCTTACACGCAGAAGTTCTAAGTTCGATCCCGGAAGAAATAAATTAAAAAAAAATTTTTTTTAAGTTTATAAAAATTTTTTTTTAATATGTATCATGTATTTTTACATTAACATAAAAATAAATTTAATACAAAATTACAAGATCTGGCCGACGGAAAAAGTTCCTCGTATGGCCACATCCGTTGTTTTTTATATTCATTTTCAAAAGAAAATATAAAAATTTATTTAGACACCTGTAGATTTTCTAATATTTTGAAAAATTATAAAATTAGCTTTTATACATACCAGGAAGTCCTGTTATGACCACATCATAGATTGTTTAATTACTTTCAACTATTGGGAAAGTAACACAATTTTTTTGAAAATTATATTTTCAGTTTGGTTTTTTACCATTTAAATTATTTTTTAAATAATCGAATTTGGAATTTGGAGATGGTATTTTATATCGTGTAGAGGTGTAGTAGAGACGGCATTTGAACAAATCAAAGGACATAAGAACTACGTCCTACGTTAGGCCAAAAGTTAAATGGTAACTTAACGTGGGAAATCTTAAACTTGAAATTACAATTAAAGAATTAAGTGAGCTGTAATGAACTTTATTTAAAATTTCGTTTATTTAAATAAAATCACTTTGTGTTGCGTATTCAAATCAATTAATATTTTTGCTCTGAATGGTCAATAATTGATCAAAGGTCAAAATTTGTAATGTTTTGTGGGAAAATTAGAATTTTAGGTCAGGATAAGTTTGTTGAGATGATTGCTAATAAACATTTTATAGTATTTTTAAAAAATAAAATTTAATTTATCTGAACCCATTTATTTATTCTCATTCAGGGCTTGAAATGAGAGCTATAGAAAGAGTACCAAATTAATCTTTTTTCGAATTATACCCAACAGCTCGGAAACCGTCAGACCCAGATCCAATTGCCATTTGACTATGGGGACCCTGTTGAGAACTAACTATGTTCAGGTTTATTTAAAAATATCTTGGTTATTATCTTCACCTCATACACCTCTCCTTGGCGAGGAGAGTTTTTCTCTCGAGGAGAGGAAAGGTTTCGCTTTTGGGTTTTCGCTTATATCTCAAAAACTATGTGCCCTAGAGAAAAAATTATTCTTAACAAAATGAAAGCCAATCAAATTTCGTACAATATTGTTTGCATCATTTTTCCTCTATTCCTTATAGTTTTTGAGATATCCGCTCGCAAAAATCGTGGATATTATCACCACACACATCTTGGCGAGGAGAGCGTTTTTCGACAATCTTAGTCTTTTTTCGAATATTAGCTCGGAAACCGTCAGGCTTAGAAGAACTCCAATTGTCATAAAGTTTGACTATGGAGACCCTGTTCAGAAATAACTAGGTTAAAAAAAATTATTTTTTTTAAATTGCTTTCGTCCGGGTTCGAACCTAAGACCTGCGTGTAAGCAGAACTTTTAGGCATAAACTAGGTCTTAAATACTAATTTCATTTTTTTTAAATTTGGAATAAATTGAAGTTCAAAATATACATTATTTTATATCTTCAGAAAGCTAATTTTACGAGCTTTCAAAATATTGAAAAATATATAGGGTGTTCCATTTAAATTAAATTTTTTTATCCCATTTCCGGTTAAACCGGAAGTCAAAATATAAAGTGTTTGGTATTGCGTAATAGCTAATTTTTTGAGCTTTCAAAATATTAAGAAACGTACAGGGTGTTTTTAAAATAATTGATATTTTTGTAATTTCCGGTTAGACCGGAAGCGTTTTGTTAACCGAAAATAGTGTCAAATAATAGATATTCATGGGATTAATACATATATTCATTTTCAAGTCTTCACTTTCATTACAAAAGAAATTAGAAATTTTTGAAGTTGCGACATTCAAAAAATTGTTATTCCAAAACGGCTTTAGCGATATTGATAAAAATTTTCATTTCGATAGAAAATTGCGTTTTTTGAAACACATCCAAAAAAGAAAAAATATGGTAGAAGAAATTTTGAGGAAATCCATGTAAAAATCTTGACCTACTTTGACCCCTTAAAAGTAGGCAATTTTGAAAGAATTTTGAAAATCGACTTTTTTAGGACGAAAGCCCTATATTTTGGCTGTACAATACCGTTTTGATATTTTTATAATATTAATTACCGGCAAAGTTATTAGCGAAAAATCACAAAATGGTACAATCGTTCTATTGGCCGCCATTTTGAACAAAAAAATTTGAAATTTTTTTCTTAAATTGGGGCTCAGATGTACTATCTTATAGCCACGTAGAAACGAATTTGCGCCAAATTTGCAAATATGCGCCCAAAATAACCACCTTATTTTTGGACACCCTGTATAGATTTCTTATAAAAGCTTAGTTTGCCGATGAAATAATTTTAAAGTGGCTAAAATCAAATTTCATCAAAATCGGTTGAGTAGTTTTTGCTCTGAGGGGGGAAACATCCAGACATTTTGGTTAAAAAAAATCGAAAAATTTTTATTTGCTTTTTTGAAATCAGGGGGAGTCAAAACGTGGAGAAAGACGAGCCACTTTCTCTTCTTATAAAACAAATGACTATTTCTTGAATTGGAAAAAATAAAAATAAATGTTTCTGTTGGTTAGGCAACCCAAACTACACATGTGTTACACTTGTTGCCTATCATCATAGGCAACTTCTTTTATAATTTATTATAACAATTTAGAATAATTGCAATTTTTTTTAGATTAACTATAACTAGACTAAAGGATTATAGATTTTATTCTCCGCAGGGCCGTAACTTGTATTTCAGAAATCCTGGAAACATTTTTTAATTTTAATTATTTTTTTGAATTTTTTGGTGAACTGAAAAATCGAAATCCTACTAACTAATAAATAATTATAAATTAACTATTGAAAAGTCACTTGAAAAAGCATTTTAATACTGTGTTAGAAAATAAACTTCTAAACTTCAATATTTTTATTGTTTTAAATTCAATTTAAAAAGAAATTTAAATTGAAACTTTCAAATTATTTAAAATAATTTTTTATTATTCAATATAACTTTGCATTAGGTACATATAAAAAATAGTTTCATTTGACTAGGCTACATAGTAAAGGTCCTAATTTAAAATTTCGTAAAAAATCATTTTCCTGAAAAACCGTATAATAACTACATCACTGTAAAAATATTTAAAAATAAGTACAACATTAAATTAAAATAATTTTGAATGAAAGAAAAACGTAAAATTAACATCTTTGGCATTTTCAAATTAACAAAATAAAAACAAACAATTTTTACAATATAATATATCACACTAAATTCAATTTATCGTTTGTTTAATTTCAACCATAAAGATATGTAAGTTAAACCGTGCATTAAAACACTAATAATTATTATTAAAATCATATTTGAAGCTAAATTTAAATCAACTATACCCATTTCTTTTAACAATTTCGTTGGATCTTTGTAATGACAATACAGGATTTCTTCGGGACATTCGAGTTCTGTTCTATTCAACGAGTATATGCTATAAACCGCACTTTGAAAACCAGCTCGATAATAACTAATGTGATACATCCATCTAAATAATACTGGTGTATCGTAATAACGTATACAAAAACCGAAAACTGAAAAAAGGCAAGCTAATACTGGGCCTATAAATACTGCAATCTGCAAAATAATTAAAATTAAAATTGTCTTTCAAGCAAGTGGTGATAGTAATTACTTTGATTGGTGTTGTTGCTCCTATAAAATAACCCCACGCTTGTGCACATAATGTTGTTAGGGTGCAAAAAACTACAAAGAAGTAAACACGAAAATCTAAAGGTTGTTCGGTTAGCCAGTAACTTATTGCTAAGTATGTCCATGCACACACGATCTAAAACAAAAAAATCGTCAAGGGTGGCTTTAGCAAGAGCCCAAGGCTCGGTAGTAGAGAAGAATTTATAAATAATTAAAAAATGAGCTAGTCAAGTAATCTTTAAACGTAAAATTTGATTAGATAGAGATAACGTAATATTTGTTTATTTGCAATTAATTCTTTAATTACCTGGAATGGAATTTCTACTAATATCACAGATAGTAGATAAGGAGTTAATTTAAACCATCTATTAAAGTGCTCCCTCTGCAAAATCTTCATTTCTAATGGAACTGCAACAAAAAAATTAAACGTTGATGACTAAACTCAGAAATTTGTTGTAGTGGTCTTTTGGACAGATGACAAAAGGGACACATGGGTACTATGAGCAGCATTTTTAGGGATGTAGAGGACGTGGAAGAGGATGGAATGTTTTTCTTCAGGAATGTGTTTGGACTACGGACACTACGGAAGGAAGAGGTGGAAAGGTCCCGTTTTTTGGATTTTCGGTTATATCTCAAAAACTATGAGTCCTAGGGAAAAAATTATTCTTAGCAAAATGAAAGCCCATCAAATTTCCTACAAGATTGTTCCTATTAATTTTTTCTCTATTCTGTATAGTTTTCGAGATATCCGCCCTCAAAAATCTTTACTGTATGAAAAAAAAATTTGCCACTGAGAGATCATTGCACTCGATTGCATAACGGATGTCGCAAGCGGGTGTTAATTGATTGTTAACTTACATGATAATGTTACTGACATTTTTCCTGTATAAACAATAAGTAAAATCGATCCATATAAATAAACATAATTTGCTAACGCCGTATTTGCTCCTCTACCAACTCCTTTATATAAATATCCAAATAAAAACCCAATAAAAATGTGGGCTGCTAATCTATTAAATAAATAAATCTAAAATAAATACAAAATTATAATTGAAATTTTTTTTAAGAAGGCCTTTACTTACGTAATTTCTACGAGCGCTTAAAAGGTTTCTTTTGTACAGTAATAAAAATTGCATGATAACCGAAGCTGGAGTCGTTTTTACGTCTTTAACATCTTCAATATATTCAACTACTTCCTGATATGACTCCTTTTCTGCAATAAAAATTTTAGTACAAACTTACTTTAGTTGGAAATTAATTACCTTTAGTTTCATAGGCTAAATCGGTAATTTTGGCAAGTTCGGCTAATTTTAAATTATCTGAATTATATTCACCAATAGCCACTTCCATCACTGTTAATTTGAATTAATTAAAAAATTTTTTTTGGTTAACTTTTTCTCTTACAAAAATCTGCTGGATTATGGTAAGATGGACACTCCAATCCTGCTGTTGATAAATATGGTACTAATCCTGATACAGGACCTTGATAGATACATCTGCCTTCGGCCAATGCGTATAATTTGTCAAACATTTCAAATATCAAAGCTGACGGTTGATGGATTGTACAAATAATCGTTCGTCCTTCTTGTGCTAATCGTTTTAATAGAGCAACACACTGGCTGCACGATAAACTGTCCAAACCACTAAAACAAAATTTAGATTTAAAGTTTTGAGTTTGTTTACGTCCAGTGTTCAGTTTCATGTTTCAAGATCATTTTAGAATATTTATTTCTACTTAATCCGAAAAGACCCCATCCAAATGGGCGACCTAACCTAAACCTAGCGTTTATTTGGATCAGCACTTTCCCCTCTTGAATCCGTTTATTTTGCCTAGTTTAAAAACAAAGAAACTGAAACTAGAGAAAGCCAGCTCCAGAAGTTGAAGAGACTGGAGCTCTCAGAGCACGACGAGAAAGAATGATGGAGTTGGATGGATAACAAATTACAGTTTACAAACGCGAAAAGCTGATGGCCTAGATCAGGGGTGTGAAGTTGGCGCCCAGCAGACTTCGCAAGGTCTGATATGTACTTCCAAATTGGATCAAGATTTTTTCGTTTGAAAATAAAGGAAAGTTCTTGTTTTCTGAGCAAGATGTGGGGTATTTCTCCAAAAGTCTCCCCCTGGCTATACACCGCAATCATTAGACCTATGATTTGCTATGGAGCTCTCATCTGGTGGCCTTAAACCAGACAGACAACTATGAAATCTCTATTAGAAAAAATTCAAAGACTCTTTTGCCTTACGGTAACGGGAGCCAAGAAAACTACACCCACCGCAGCTCTGGAGGCACTGCTCTGCCTTCCTCGTCCCTCCATAGGACATACATGTGCAGGAGATGGCAATTAGAGCCGCCCTTCGCCTGCGAGGATGGGGGCTGTGGTCCATTAGATATGGAATCTACGGACACGCCAAAATTCTCGAGGAATGCTCTAAAAAGCTACCTCTTTTGGAGATGGATGTGGTCCATATCACTCCTAAATATATATTCAATAGAATATTTCTAATTCTAATCCAAAAGAGACCATCGAAGCAGATATCTCAATATTCACTGATGGGTCAAAAAAATAAGAGGGAACGGGAGCGGGTGTGTACTCACTCGAGCTCGCCATCGAAAACAGTTTATCGCTGGGCAAATATGCGTCGGTTTTTCAAAGCAAACTGATAGGCATATAACACAGCGCTAATATAAATACACAATAAAAGGATTTTGATATCATCGGACAGGAAAACTGCTCTGCAAGCTCTAAACACTTGCAACATAACCCCTGGCCTCCTTTTGGAGTGCGTGGAGACGCTGAACCAGATATCCAAACATAACGTCCTTAGCCTTAACTGGGCCAAATAACATCAAGGAAATGAGGGTAACGAAAAAGCAGATGAGCTGGCCAAGAAAGGTTCGAAAAGTCTTCCCTGTGGCCCTGAACCAATCATAAAACCAGCCCTAAAGACTGTCGATGCCCTCCTTCAGAACCATACTCCTCTAATATACACTACAAGATGAACAAATAATGCAAGCTGTGGCCAGAGCAAAAACTCAATACCAGCTCCCTCCAGAAAGATTGCAAACTACAGTCTAAAGCTGTCCCGAGTTAATCTACAAACAATTGCAGGGATACTCAAGATAGACACACTGGGAATAGTAGATAATCCCAGATGTCGAGCACGCGATCACGAAGACGAGACCGCTGAACACGTGCTTTGTCAGTATCCAGCTCTAGCGTCTACAAGAGGATCCGTGTTGGGGGACTTCTGGTTGAACATGACCAGAATAAGCGCCACTCCTCCCGTCAGAGTTCTGGTGGGTGTCCAAACAAGTGGCCTAAATGCTGGGAGCTTGCTCCCCCTCCACTAATAATCCAGAAGGCTGTCAGAGCAAGATGAGCAAGAAACTTGGCGTTTGGTGGGTAATAGATTACAGTTAGGTTGTACAATGGGTCCAAGAAGTGGCCTAAGTGCTGGGAACTTGCTCCTCCTCCACTAATAATCCAGAAGGCTATCAGAGCAAGATGAGCAAGATGAGCAAGAAACTTGGCGTTGGGTGGGTGTCCAAACAAGTGGCCTAAGTGCTGGGAGCTTGCTCCCCCTCCACTAATAATCCAGAAGGCTGTCAGAGCAAGATGAGCAAGAAACTTGGCGTTGGGTGGGTGTCCAAACAAGTGGCCTAAGTGCTGGGAGCTTGCTCCCCCTCCACTAATAATCCAGAAGGCTGTCAGAGCAAGATGAGCAAGAAACTTGGCGTTTGGTGGGTAATAGATTACAGTTAGGTTGTACAATGGGTCCAAACAAGTGGCCTAAGTGCTGGGAGCTTGCTCCCCCTCCACTAATAATCCAGAAGGCTATCAGAGCAAGATGAGCAAGAAACTTGGCGTTGAGTGGGTGTCCAAACAAGTGGCCTAAGTGCTTGGAGCTTGCTCCCCCTCCACTAATAATCCAGAAGGCTATCAGAGCAAGATGAGCAAGAAACTTGGCGTTTGGTGGGTAATAGATTACAGTTAACTAATGCATTTACCAGTTCGTCTACACCAGGACTTTCCAATTGGCAGTTCAGAAGGTTTCTTCAAAAAAAAGGGTGCGATCTAACCTGATATTTATTTTATTCAAGATTTTTCTTCTGAAGAGAGAAAACTGTCCTGTTTAAAACGTAGGAACTAAAATTGAAGAAAGTGGAGAAGAAATTTACACGAATTTCCAGAAATTGAAGATTAGGGCTGTCATGGGCAATAATGATGGTGTTGGGTGGGTAAAAATGGTTTGCGACCTACTTAACTTATAGATCCAAGTTTAAATAACAAATTTGCGGATTTTACTGGTTTTCCACTGTATTACAAAGTTAAAGATAGGTATTTATTTATTTTTTAAATCAACTTTTGCTTTCGCTTTAATTATGGCTTAACCTCGACCGATCGCTTCAAAGTGTCCTTCGAAACACGGTCTGTTGGGTATGTGGACTTGTGAACTTACATAGTTGGATTCTCTGAAAAGCGCTGCTCTCGAGTAAAATGCCGTATGCTTAAGAAAGAGGCACAAGTTAAAAATATTCAAGTTTTTATGAAGAAAAAAAAGTGAACAAGTGCAATTTAACAGAATAAAACAAAGAATTTCTTCACGAGCGACTTTTGAAGCTGCGGTTTGCAGAACGAGTGCTAATCTGTCAGCGACACTAACAGTTACGGTCATTTACCTTCCAAATAATATGTAAATAACTTGAAACATTATTTAAACTCTAATTATAATAAATAAATAAAACAAAAACTTACGTTGTTGGTTCATCTAAAAATAAAATCGGCGGATTACTAATTAATTCTAAAGCAATCGCTAATCTCTTTCTTTGTCCACCAGACAGACGTGATGTGATTGTATTGTGACACTCCTCAAGTCCCAATAATTTTAGTAATTCAACAACCTGTAACAATAAGAATACAAAGTATTACAAAATTTAATACAAATTACGTACAATTATTGATAACAATCTCCAATTAAAACGAACAAAATTTAATTTAGTTACACATGGATGCAGTTTTTGAAATCTTTCAAAGGATATTTTCACTCGAGAGTTAATTCATTTTTTTTGTTTTCAAACAGATTAGTCCTTCAATTCGTTCGGTGTCCTAACATTATTTGCAGATCAGTCATAAACCTAGTGTCACTGCCTTTGGAAGAAACTATGTATGTTAATTTGCAGTTCAAATAAAATTATTTATAGCAAATTATACACGAGATACACGAGATAAGTACAGTCAGCCTCACAATTAGGGTGCTTATTAGCCATCAACGACAAAATGACAGAAGGGGAAGTTGTTGATTTACTACTTGTTGGCAAAATAAAGTTACCCCTCAATTTAATTAGGGGATGTTATGATGGTTACATCCATAATTCGTGCTAAACGTATAGCCAGAGTGACCATTAATTGTGAGGCTGACTGTACATTTAAAATAGAGATTTAAAGTACGTAATCTTCCGAAGTGATCATTGCTGCTTCATTTAAATTAAGGTCAAAAAATCGAATAACCGAAAATTGATGTCAAAATCGATTAATCGAAGAATCAATTAGTTAATTCGTCGATTATTCGATTTTTAAAATTCAAATAATCGCGATTTTCGATTAATCGATTCATCGATTAGTCGAATACTTTTGCCAGATTTAGTACCTACAGATCAGTTGGATTTGTTTTCTCACATGAGTCAATTAATAGAGGCATAAAAAGTGCATTGTTTCGAAATTCGTGCTCAAAATATCGATTATTCTGAAATTTACCATTATCTTCTACAGGGTGATTCATTGATATGGAGGTTTTCGATAGCTCTAGAGCCGTTGGAAATAAGGCATATATTTAAATACAAAAGTTATTCAACTCCTCAAGGAGCATAACCTAAAATTATTTTCATCTCTACAGAGTGTTGTATTACTGCTCGGCGAGAATATTTTTGATTTTTTTAAATGGAACACCCTGTATATTTTTCTATATTTCGACTTGGTGTTAAGTCGCCTACATACCCATATTAAAATTTTTTAATTTCTTTGCGGTGTTGCCAAGTTATTAATGTTTTTCTCTAAAAAATGCCCGCGACACGCGTTGCTTTATAAAATCGTACTAAAGCCGTTTAGCCCGTTAATTGTTCAGTCAATGAAGACAATCATTCCTAAGTAAGTCCCCGAAAAGTCGAGTTTTCTGAAACCTTTTGCATCATCTTCTATATGGTCACTAGTTCAAAGTCTGGCAGTTTTTTTTACCGCGCGATATTATCCTGGGCAGAAAAAGGCTCACAAAGTGTTTCAACTTTGTGGGAAAAAATCCCATCTTCACTAAACATTAACTTTTTCATTTTTGCTCAAGAACCGTTGGTTTTAGAAGAAAATTTTAAGAGGCAAAAAATGCTTATTTTAAAATTTACTATAAAATTATCTTCTAATTTAAATTTAAATTTAATTCGATTTTTTTAGAGTTAAAAGTTAAGGCCACCCCCCTAAGGGGTAGTTCTAGTCGTGCAATTTTCTTGAAATTTCTACCATAAGATGACATTTATAAGATATGTTGGCAGAATAAAAATCATTAAAATATTTGCAGTACTTGCGGAGATAAACGGACTTAAAAATTTTTAACCCCAACTTTAAGAGCCCACAGTTTTTTAGGGGTTCATTTTTTGATATACAGAAGTTTGCCGGTGATTTGCGATGGTTTATTGGTCCAAAGTACCAAAGTAGTCTTTTAGAGTTTTCAAGTTGTCAAGTATCTTAATTTGAACCCAAAAACTCATTTTAGTAGTTGGTCGATGTTTTTCAAGGACACCCTATCTGGCAAAAGTTTTTCCCGTTTTCCGCGGAGGAAAGTAGATCGCGGCAAAATAAAAAAGGTAGACTTTGAACTATAGGCACCATATAGAAGATAATGTGAAAATTTCATAAAAATCGATGCTTCAAGCATGTCGAAATGTCAAGTTTTCGAGTTATTTATTGCACACCCATTGTGAGGGTTACAATTAAAGCTAAAAAGTCAAACTTTTATTGAATTTCTTATAAATTTGAACAAAGTATAAGTCATATTGATACTTTTACTACCGTAAAATTTTAGCATAGGGTCATTTTTTTTAAGTTTAAACAGTGAAAGGTAAATTAAAAACCACTGTTCTAATTTATAAAAAAACAACATCTGATTACATAGGTGGACGTAATTCATTAAATATTAATTAACAAATAAAAAAAATTGATACATTTTAGTGAAAGGGAAATTTTTAAGAGAAATTTTAATAAAAATTTCTACAATTTGTCAACATCTCCTTTACTTTTATACAGCCTCCTGCTTTTATAAAAGCCTCTTTGTGCTAATAATTTTAAAAAAATGCGGGATATATGCTTAACGAGGCACCCTGTATATGTAGATAATACACGATGGAATCTTTTCATAATTATTTATTTATGTAAATTAAAAAACAAAAATTATTGTTGTTACCTACCTGTTGCATTTTATAATCTCGTGAGACGTTGTAACCTAATTTTAAATTAACAGCAAAAGTCATCGCTTCCATTGCTGTTAAAGTAAGTCGAAGTTCTTCTTCTTGTGGTATGTACGCTGTCAATTTACGAAAGCGTAAACTTTGGTTTCTCACGACATTGTTAACTTGAACAGTTCCTGAACTACCCTTGGTGCTAAAATCAAATAATTAGGCCAAAGTTTTATGACAATAGCTATAGGTTTTCTTACATGTATCCTGCTAAAACGTTTAATAGGGTCGTTTTTCCAGCCCCAGATGGTCCCATAATTGTAGACAATTCGCCAGATTTAAATTTTCCAGACACTCCATGTAAAATTTCTTTTGTTTCTGCAAAAAATAAAAATAATTGAATATAAAACATAAAACTATTTTGACAAATAAAGCATTAAACGTTTGACAATTTTTATTGCTATTTCAAAATTTTATAAATTTTCAAATTAAATTTACGGCGTTATAAAACATCCAAAATTAATTTTGGTAATTGATTTAGAAGCAGAATTTTATGCTCTAAAACTTTTATTGAAAGATTTTTTTTTTAAATTAATATGAAAGCAGGAAATTACAAAAGTATGATATTATGTGAAATCCCTATGACCGTGAGGTCCGGTCACCACCCTGTATATTTTTTTAACATAATAATGGTTTTGATAACAATTAGTGATGCATATAAAACTGGGTCATTTTTTTAAATAATAATAAAAGTCAGTACGTGATTGTAACTTTTATTTTTGCGCAAGCCTTATTTAGGTTTTAAAAAAATTATTGATCATTTACATCAGTACCTCCAATTTATTTTAATTGTCAATGTTTCATTTCTGATTCATTTACATGCGGTGATGATTGTAAATTCAATTTTTAAATAATTGCAATACTCGGATTAATAATTTATTTATTTATTACTCAACCTTGACGTACATAGATTTTGATTAAATATCGTTTGTACCTACACACAAAAATGTCTATGTAATGTTGTTTAAAGTTCAAGAGTGCCAACTTTATACTAGTTTATCAAAGTACGACTAGTAAACTTTTTGCGACATTTAAAAATTACTTGAGATTTTGTTAAATATAGAAAAAAAAAAAGTTGTTCAGAAGTGGTATTAAAAGGGGAAGAGACTTAGCGAAGGCTCTTAGAATTTGAAATTCTACCATCCTTGGACTCAGACAAATTATTGACTAAATTGATTTTTAATGACTCAATTTTAGGCTGGCTCTGAAAGATCAAGGTAGTACATTTTTAGACAGTAATAGTACCTAGAGATTGACTTAAGTTCTCTTTGCAATGGTGCCACACAATATGGAAAAAATTGAGCTCTATATCTCATTATCTTAATCTTTATGATAAATGATAAGAGCTTCCAATCTTCAGAAAAATTGATGAGGATTAAAAACTGAAAAAGTGGTAAAATACCATAAATCTAGATCTAGAGGTTAGATATGTTCTGATGAACTTGAGGGTTTATTACATAAGACATGTGTGGCACAATATAATACAAGGTGACAAAAATCTCAGTAGGTACGTTGTATGAGTAGGTAACTTTGTTATTATAAGAGCTACAAAATTGATTAAATTAGCAAAGTTGGGCACAATTAAATGACGATTCAGAATCCATTAAGAAAATTGAGCATTGTTGCCAAGTTTCTAATTTATTTGAGCAAAACTTAAAATTGTCAAAATTTTCAACGTTAGCTCGTTAGATATTAAAAATACAGAAAAATGCAAAAGACGTTTTTAATAGATAATTACGGCTATTAATTATAAAATTCACGTCTCGTTAAAGTTGTTGAAAAAAGAATACAAGTTTTATTAATCAATAAAATAATTGTCTCCACTAAGCTACTCGATCTAATTGGCATTTTAATCAATTGCGCCATCTACAAAATCATCATTAAGAAAACTTGACTAAAATTAAATTTGACCATGTAGCATGTAACAAGTTTTTGAGTATTAGTTCCAAAACAATGCCCATGAACTGATCAAAATAACGATATTATTGTTAAATTGTTAAGTTTGGATTAAACTGCGCTTTAATTACGCCTAATTAAATTTAATAATGGCAACTTGTTGATAAAAAAAATTAAATTATTATAACAAATAATAAAAACGAAAACATTTAAGTTTATACATAAAAAAAACATACGTGTCGTCAGAGATTTTGCAAAACCTCGTATTAGACAATTTTTGAAATTTTTATGTATTAAGCTGCAAGAATTCAATGCCGCACTATGTGCAAAAAAATCAATTAAGTTATATGACGGTTAAAGCCGTTATTGTATCTGTAATCAAAATCACGTGATTCAAAGGGATCACAATGTGCGCGCAAAAACACTTAGTTCAGTTTTCTTATTGATAAATTTTACTTTTAGTAAATACTTCTGTTTAAACTTAAAAAAAATGTTGAAATTAATGTAAAAATGAAAAAAATTCAAAAACCAATTAAGAAGGTTTTTTTATTGCTCCTGTAAAACTTGGAAAAGTGCTAATACGAGGTTTCACGGAATCTCCGACGATATATTTTAATTACGACACAGTTGCCAATTTAAATTTTTTTAACGGGTTATTAAAGTTTACACCTTTTTTGACATTTTTAGTTCACTATAACAAATTATTTTAATTAAAATGGAAAACGTTAATATCTCAAATAATTGCGCATTAAACAAACATTCTGCAAAAAATAAGAATTAACATTTTCCAAAACGGACCATTTTTTAAAATTTGGTCCAAATGTTGGACAAAACACGTTCAGATGATGAAAAATAAACATATATAAAATGTTTGTGATAAACGTTGAACAAACATGTCAAATTTGTCACAAAAGTTGGACATACGTACGTCAAATGTTTGAGAAACATTTTTTTTGTATTGGGAAATCCTAAAGTTCGTATATCAAATAATTATCTTGCATTAAACAAATATTTATCAAAAAATAAGAACTAATATTTTCCAAAACCCAACGTTCTTTAGAAGGCTGAGAAAAATGTAGGTCAAAACATACGTCCAGATGATGGACAAATGTTTGGTACAAACGTAGATGAACATACATAAAAAGTTTATCACAAACGTTGAGCAAACATGTCAAATTTGTTACAAAAGTTGGACAAACGTACGTCAAATGTTTATCAAACATTTCGTATCTCAAATAATTATCTTGCATTACACGAATATTTGTCAAAACAACGTCCAAAACCCAACGTTCTTTACCAACCTTTAGAAGGTTGACAAAAATGTAGGTCAAAACATACGTCCAGATGATGAAAAAATGTCTGATACAAATATAGATGAACTCCTAATATTAAAGTTCGTATCTCAAATAATTATCTTGCATTAAACAAATATTTGTCAAAAAATTAACATTTTCCAAAACCCAACGTTTTTTAAAAGGTTGGCCCAAATGTTGGTTGAAACATACGTCCAGATGATGGACAGATATGTGTAATACAACTGTTAGATATAGGTACATAAAATGTTTGTCACAAACGTTGAACAAGCATGTCTTGGTCACTAAAGTTGAACAAATGTACGTCCAATGTTTGTGAAACATTTGAACAATTTATTTTTTTTATATTAGGAAATCCTAATTTTAAAGTTCGTATCTCAAATAATTATCTTGCATTAAACAAATATTTGTCAAAAAATAAAAATTAACATTTTCCAAAACCCAACGTTTTTTAAAAGGTTGGCCCAAATGTTGGTTGAAACATACGTCCAGATGATGGACAGATATGTGTAATACAACTGTTAGATATAGGTACATAAAATGTTTGTCACAAACGTTGAACAAGCATGTATTGGTCACTAAAGTTGAACAAATGTACGTCCAATGTTTGTGAAACATTAGAACAATTTATTTTTTTATATTAGGAAATCCTAATATTAAAGTTCGTATCTCAAATAATTATCTTGCATTAAACAAATATTTGTCAAAAAATAAAAATTAACATTTTCGAAAACCCAACGTTTTTTAAAAGGTTGGCCCAAATGTTGGTTGAAACACACGTCCAGATGATGGACAAATATGTGTAATACAACTGTTAGATATAGGTACATAAAATGTTTGTCACAAACGTTGAACAAGCATGTCTTGGTCACTAAAGTTGAACAAATGTACGTCCAATGTTTGTGAAACATTTGAACAATTTATTTTTTTTATATTAGGAAATCCTAATTTTAAAGTTCGTATCTCAAATAATTATCTTGCATTAAACAAATATTTGTCAAAAAATAAAAATTAACATTTTCCAAAACCCAACGTTTTTTAAAAGGTTGGCCCAAATGTTGCTTGAAACATACGTCCAGATGATGGACAAATATTTTTGATACAAATGTTAGATATACATAAAATGTTTATCACAATTCATCAAACATGTCTTTGTCACAAAAGTTGGACAAACGTACGTCAAATGTTTCTGAAACATTTTAACAATGATTTTTTTTTCGATTATTCATACTCAAATATTTTTGGTTTACATTATTCATAACTCTATGTACTACATGTACGTGCATTTATTTTATTATGCAAATACGTGCATTTATTATGTAAAATTTTGTAGTTTTAAATGAGAAAAACCAGTAAAACTGAGTGATTGTTTAAAAAATTTCAATTGACCTCCACCTTGAATTGGTTGCAATAGTTTGCGAACATTAATTTTAAATTTAATGTTTGGCAAATCATTCACCTTTTTGAAAAAGACCTTGTATTCTCTCGAAACTGATGATTTTTTAATCTCGTACTTTTGATCAGACACGTTTCTTTAATTTTTAATTCTAGGAAACTAATTTCAAGACACGTAATCGAATGCTCGAAGCAAATTACGTTTTTTAATGGATAAATTTGCATCTAGCTGTATTTTTGTAGCTGTATTTTGGATGACGTCCAAAAAGGCTACCCATGAAAAATGTGCATCGTTAGCCATTCTCAAAAAGGGCTACCAAAATTATTTCCAGTTTTTGGCTTATATTTCAGTAAGGGTTACAAATAGCGAAAAAATTATAGAGTGCTTTTTTGAAGAGAACAAAATTTGCCTTCTGATAACGTGAATATCAGCTTCGAGGTTATTGTAAATTTTTAGTCACAGTCGATGGAATATTAGAGACGCTGGGCTTGATTTTACGTTTTTTACTGTTCTTTTGCATTTACCTTGAAAATAGGCAGACTTAAGGGAAACGGGAAAAAATACTTTTTTATGAAGCATTAAATTTCACATTAGACAATATAATAATTTTTATTTATCAAGCTTTAAAGGCAGTTTGAAAAAATAATTTTCAAGATGAGTGCTCTGTGTGGTATAGAACAAAATATTGAGACTAGGGCAAATATGTCCAAACATTCAAACAAACAAATTCAGAAGACTCGGTGCATATTCATCTTGAGATTGAATCTATCTACCACAGAAGCTACTTGACCAAATGAGCTGCTAGAGTACGAAATGATATAGAAACTGGGGAAAAATACACAAAATCACAATTTGTCTTCTATAGGAGAGAAAATTCACCGTAAATACAGCAAAAAAGATCTTGTGATAAGAAAAACAGAAAGATAGACCCAGTATGCACAGGTCTACCGTATTAGTAATATTATGAGCGGCAAGCCGGAACTATCCCTTTTGTCGCCACACACGATGGTACAGGCTTTCATTACGGAACGATGTACAAACGCTCAGGTTTCGCCTATGCAGACCTATAATTTACAATTAATAAGAAAATTCCATGCTAATTATTGCTCTTTGGTGTACTAATGCTCACAAATATAAATTCTCCTTACTGTAAGGTCCGTTTCGGACCAAGCTTGTCCAGTAGCGTCTAAGCCAGTGCAATCATCTGAGTCCATAGGCTTCACATCAACGAGTCGAGTCCAGTCCTGTTTATTTATAATAAATAGTACTCGATGGAATAATTTTTAGTCGAATAGAGAAGAGAAAAAAACAAGAATGGAGCAGGGAAAACCACAACTTTACGTGTATCTTATAAATTCCTAAAAAGAACCAGTACAAAACGGGAAATGGAGCGTCAGCGTTTCTAATTTTACAATTAGATACCAATTAAAATTTACAATGACCTTAAGAGATGATAATTATGTTTTGAGGGGTACATTTTTGGTTTGACATTTTTTTCTACTATAAACCTTTATTTTCGCGTTAATTTCCCAACTATACGTAAAATGAGATTTTTCAGTTTTTCTAAATTTTCCAACGATTGGGAAAAATTCGAATTTATTCAACGTTTATTCGTGGAAATGTTTTCAACTGCATTTTTAATAATTTTGAGGAAGTATGAAATCAAGACTAAACATAGTGTTTTGAACTTAATGATAATTTGTCGATTAATTTATGCATCTAACGCAAAATAGTGATGCCCAAACATTGTAATTTTTTTACATGCGCATTTATCATGTTTTTAATAATTAATCTATAATTTCTGCAATAATTTAAAAAAGAGGTAATACATTAAGCCTAATTAACTTACATTTACATGCAAGACTCTTATTCATTTGTATGTAATGTACATACGTGTTCAAGTATAGATAATCACAATTTTCCTGTTGCGTGTACTTGAACTTGTAGTCGGTAGTACAACCATTTAAATATATTTTACTTTCTCCAAATTGAGAATATTATTATGTAATAGACCTAAATATATGCCAAGTCTAAATTATTTACCTTAACATTGACTCACAAAATTTTTTTCTTAAACTTATCGTACGGACAGCCTCACAATTAATGGCCACTCTAGCTATACGTTTAATACGAATTGTGGATGAAACCATCATAACACCCTCTACTTAAATTTAGGGGTAGCTTTATTTTACCAACAAGTAGTAAATCAACAACTTCTCCATCTCTTCTCCTTTTGTCGTTGTTGGCTAATAACCAACACAATGGCCAATAATTGAGAGACTGACTGTAGAGACAAAAAATTCAAATTAGGATTTTTTTAATTTCTAAAATAAGAGCAACAATATCAGGAAATACCCAACAATTTCTTCTCAAAAAAATAGCATTAAGGTTGGGATTTTAACCACCCCCGAGTATTACGTACACTCTAGTAAGGATGACAAAAGTATAATTGAAATTATTGGTTAACATGTTTTGAAAATTACGCTGACACATAAGTTCATGGTTGAAAAGTACAGACTCAAGGGTAAGGAGTTTTTGCTAAAAGCTTTTATTTAAAAAAAAATAATACGACTCCATTTAATTATACCAACCGTTAAAAATATAATTAACATATTATGATGTAATGACGGCAGTTTATAAGCAAATTTTAACTCATTCTTTATGGTAGTGGGTTAATAAAATTATTCAAGGTAAACAATGTTTTAAGACGCCGACTGGACTGTCCCAATTATACAAGACGTCACTTCTTGGAGAAAACGTGGTCGTCACGCTGAAATTACCATCGAGATTGAGGGTCGTCAAAAACAACGAGAAAAAGAAGTTTAGAAAAATATTGATAGAGAAACTTGGAAATCGGTAAATGTAGATTTGCTGTTGAAGAGTAAATCAAACATAAATATGAAAAGGGCTCACCTTCAATAAGCGAAACACTGTACTGAAACTTTTAGAGGCAACTGCTGAAAAACGAACACGTCCAAGCTTCCGGAGTTTTAAGAATTACATCAAATTTACACTACAAAATTGAGGAATGCACGGCCGGAACAATCGGAAAATCAAATGCTTTAAGGAACTACAATGATATCATTGAGACCATTCAGAGAAGGTCAGCGACTGATGCGATGTTGAGGGATAGCAACCAATCACAAGTCACAAAACAGTAAATAACTCAGCATCTCAGCCGCCCTGAATGGGCTAATTTTGAGTTATTTTGAAAGCACAGGCATCAGTTTTTTAGTTTTTTAGAAGTCGCAAGAGAAGAAAAAATGGAGGAGACTCTTCCAACAGGGACTAGCAGTAGCTGGCTGTAAGCTAAGTTTGACTTTTATAGCAGTAACACCTACAAGAAACTTTTCGAACTAAAAAGTCCTTATCAAACCGACAGAACTATCCATGAAACAAATAAACAATGTCCTGGAGCTCCTTACATCAGAATTCGTTCAGATTCGCTGCTAGGTACTGTATCAGAGGTTGCTAGGCTGCATCAGATTCGCTGCTAGGTACTGTAAGGATTAAAAGCCATCAGGTTAGAGCGCTAGTTGACTACTTCTAGGTTCACGAGGTCGCGAGTTCAAGTCTCGTCAAGGGATCGAATTTGTAATTCCACTAAATCGTCAAGAGAGCATAGCACTTGTCCTGTGCTATATTATGCTTAATGAATGTGCTCCTTTCAAATCAATGCCGTGAGCGTTCCTTCCGGACAGGTAGGTCATCATCTCATCCTCTTCAAAACCGGTTAATACATACAAAGTTCTAAGGTCGTAACATCTGAACCTTATCTAATACTAGTTTGATTCGGAATAAGAACTGTATGCCCCCTCTCCAATGTGGCTACCGTAGCGTTAAGTAGAGGCATTTAAGGAACATTAATATACATTATGCAAACTACTAATATGAATAATTGGCAATTAATGTTGCAATTAAAATATAATGATAAATACCAACAATCGGTTGATAGGTATAAGCAGAATAAAATTGTAGAATAATTATTGAACATTACATAAAAGGTACGTGGTAGACGTGAGCGATTAAATTTACATTATTCAAAAAAATTGTTAAAAAAACATAATATGAGAGAATTAAACAAAGAATGAGCATTACAAAGCAAAATAATCATAATACGAGTAGATACAAAAAAAAACTATACTTTTTGAACAAAATTGTTTAAAATTATTCTTTATTCAAAGTGAACTTTTAAAGTCTCGTGAAAACGTTTATTTGCTACACTGTCTTATTATATGGTCCGTACAAATACGTACAGATATACGGACGGAAGAACAGAGAGACGGGCAAACAATCAGAGAGAAACAGAGCGTCAAGCGCAGTCAAAAATGTCGATTGGTTACCCCAGAATGAGCTAGCCAACTTGACTTGCTTTTAGTACGATCACCCTGTATATGTAAAAATATTTTTACATATTATTTGCTAACAAAGTTTTGTTAAGACCTTTATTTCATATCTTTTACAGAATTCCATATATTTCTAATGGACAATTTATCTAGACTCACCTTGTATGTAAGATGTTTTGTTCAAATGGTCCTCAATGTCTGTTAGAAAGGAAGCAAAATCAAATTTTTGAAATAACAAAGAAGGTTGTTAAATGGACACTCCTACCAAAAATCAATTTTACGTTTTTCTCGACATTTCGAGTCCCTCATCGAGTCCAAAAGTGCAATAAAAAAAGAAAAAGTATAACAATCTGTCTGTGTGTAAAATTTATAAAACACCCTGTATATTATTCAAGTCCTCAAATTTACCTGTCTCATGATACCAAACACGTCATATTTTGACTTTTGACTTAGCAAGAAATGACAGCAACTGTTTTAATTTATATAGAACACCCTGTATATTTTTACATTTTTGAAATCAGGGAGAGATTCTGAACATACCTAACACTGCTCGACACTATTTTTATTTTAGAATCGCTTCCAATTAAAGCGAAAATTAAGAGAAATATTAAAAATAAATTTGAAACACCCTGTATATTTTTGAATATTTTGCAATTTCGTAAAAAGAGCTCGAGTACGTACGAAAGAGTTCTACATACCTTACTTCGGAAATTTACTAATAAAAAACCATTCTGACATTTTTAGCAACGAGCGCTGTTGTACCTGTAAGCACTGGTAAGTAAACATTTTCAAGCATTCTCGATACGTGTTTATTTGCATAGCTTTATAAAAAAATTCTAAATATTTTTGAAACTTTAAACTTAAATTAGACGTAACGCATTTAAATGTTTATCAAACAAATAAACAACTCTAATAAAAATCACAGATTACCGACTAATTTGCCGAAAACGCTTACTAATAATTATTATCTCTCCGATAACCAATCAATAATAATCACATTAGTATAGTATGCGTTACAAATATGAAAATATCGATGATTGTAGATTAACAAATTATTTATTTTATAACAATTAATCTCAATTCGATAATAGACCCGGTTTCATAAAAGAGAATTAAAATTTAATTCTAGAATAAAAATTATATTCCTTAGATATGGCAACGCAGCAATGTCACAATGTCAAAATTTGACGTTTGTCAATTTTAAAAATTACAATACGAGTAAGTACAAAAAAGACATAACCTCAAATTTTAATATTTATATCCAAATGTCAAACTTGCACATTGTAACGTTGCAACGTTGCGGTGTCTAAGGAATATAGCTTTTATTCTTGGATTAAACTTTAATTCGCTTTTATGAAACTGGACCTTAGAATCAGTTGTAACGTTGCAACGTTGCCATGTCTAAGTAATATAGTTTTTATTTTCGAATTAAACTCTCTTTTATGAAACTGTGCCTTAGAATTTGCTGTAACGTTGCAACGTTGCCAAGTCTAAGAAATATAGTTTTTATTCTCGGATTAAACTCTCTTTTATGAAACTGGGCCTAAGAATTTGCTGTAACGGTGCAACGTTGCCAAGTCTAAGAAATACAGTTTTTATTTCGTACTAAACTTTAATTCGCTTTTATGAAACTGGGCCTTAGAATCAGTTGTAACGTTGCCATGTCTAAGAAATATAGTTTTTATTCTCGGATTAAACTTGAATTCTCTTTTATGAAACTGGACCTTAAAATCTGTTGTAACGTTGCCATGTCTAAGAAATATAGTCTCAGATTAAACTTTAATTCTGTTTTATGAAACTGGGCCTTAGAATCAGTTGTAGCCTTGTAACGTTGCCATGTCTAAGGAATACAGTTTTTATTATGGTGAGTAAACGTTGAAACTTCAATTCTCTTTTATGAAACTGGGCTTGGAATCTCTAGTAACATTGTTCATGTCTAAGAAATATAATTTTTATGCTCGGATTAAACCTTAATTACCTTTTATAAAACTGGGCCTTAGAATTTTTTGTAACGTTGCAGCGTTGCCATGTCTAAGAAATATAGTTTTTATTTTCGGATTAAACTCTCTTTTATGAAACTGGGCCTTAGAATTTGCTGTAACGTTGCAACGTTGCCAAGACTAAGAAATATAGTTTTTATTCTCGGATTAAACTCTCTTTTATGAAACTGGGCCTTAGAGTTTGTTGAAACTTTGTCATGTCTAAGAAATATAGTCTCGGATTAAACTTGAATTCTCTTTTATGAAACTGGGCATTACAATTTTTTGTAACGTTGCAGCGTTGCCATGTCTAAGAAATATAGTTTTTATTCTCGGATTAAACTCTCTTTTATGAAACTGGGCCTTAGAATTTGCTGTAACGTTGCAACGTTGCCAAGTCTAAGAAATACATTTTTTATTTCGTACTAAACTTTAATTCTCTTTTATGAAACTGAGCCGTAGAATTTGTTGTAACTTTGTCATGTCTAAGAAATATAGTCTCGGATTAAACTTGAATTCTCTTTTATGAAACTGGGCCGTAGAATTTTTTGTAACGTTGCAGCGTTGTCATGTCTAAGAAATATAGTTTTTATTCTCGGATTAAACTCTCTTTTTTGAAACTGGGCCTTAGAATTTTTTGTAACGTTGCAGCGTTGCCATGTCTAAGAAATATAGTTTTTATTCTCGGATTAAAGTTTCTTTTATAAAACTGGGCCTTAGAATTTTTTGTAACGTTGCCATGTCAAAGAAACACAGTTTTTATTTCGTATTAAACTTTAATTCTCCTTTATGAAACAGAGTCTTAGAATTGGTTATTATAACGTTGCCATGTCAAGGAAATATAGTCTCGGATTAAAATTAAATTTTCTTTTATGAAAGTGGCCTTAGAATTTTTTGCAACGTTGCAGCGTTGCTATGTCTAAGAAATATAGTTTTTATTCTCGGATTAAACTCTCTTTTTTGAAACTGGGCCTTAAAATTTTTTGCAACGTTGCAGCGTTGCAATGTCTAAGAAATATAGTTTTTATTCTCGGATTAAACTCTCTTTTTTGAAACTGGGCCTTAGAATTTTTTGTAACGTTGCAGCGTCGCCATGTCTAAGAAATATAGTTTTTATTCTCGGATTAAACTCTCTTTTATGAAACTGGACCTTAGAATTTTTTGTAACGTTGCAACGTTGCCATGTCAAAGAAATTCAGTTTTTTTTCGTATTAAACTTTAATTTTCTTTTATGAAACTGAGTCTTAGAATTAGTTGTAATGTTGCCATGTGTAGGAGATAAGGGGGACGAGTCTCGGATTAAACTTTAATTCTCTTTTATAAAAGTGGGTCTTAGATTTTTTTTAACGTTGCAGCGTTGCCATATCTAAGAAATATAGTTTATCTTCTCCGATTAAACTTGAATTCTCTTTTATTAAACTGGGCCTTAAAATCTGTTGTAACGTTGCCATATCTATGAAATAGTTTTAATTTTCGTATTGAACTTTAATTCTCTTTTAGGAAACTGGGCCTTAGAATGTTGCAAAACGAATAAAGGTCACTTTTTCTAAAAGTATCACCAAAGTGTTGCTGTAATGAACAAGTTTGTCTTTGATTGGTCAATTCATTTCTTCGACCAATAAGAAGCGCCCTTTTGTATTTCAGCACACTTTAGTACCATTTGTGCAAAATTTGACATTTTTACGCCAGTAAACCGTTTGAAATGGATCACTTTTGATCACAATGCAGTTGTCGGAAAAACTTTTCCACAAATTATTTATTTATATTAATATTTAAACAAATTGTTATCCTATTTGTTGATTGTTGTGTTTATATAGATGATAAGGCTCCCAAACACAAAATTTGAATATTATAGAAATTTAATTAAAATATTTAATAATTTGAAAGTTTCATTTTAACATAAAATTTGCAATAATCGTCCCTTACGTAACTGTTTTCATAAGGGGCAAGTCTTATAAAAATTACCAAATTAGAAATTTTTTTATTTCGTCACAAAAACAAATCAAATTTAAACAAAACGGAAGTGTGTTAAACTAATCTGATTTTTGAGTAATATTAAAAATTTCGTTCTTTACATCAATATTTACCTTCAAATTAATCAAATTTTTAATTATTAGCCTCTTCTGACCTTCACTTTTGTTAAAATTTTAATTTAATCCCATTGTCTAACGTTACGATGTCGAAAGCATGTAATGGTTAATGTGTTCAATTATAAGCACTTATAAAAAACATCAAACGGGCCTATTATCAAAGTGGTGAAAAACCATCCAATTGCGCAAAAACTTAAACGAGTTTTAATTAACAAAGTAATAAAAAGTGCACATACCTTTACGAAATCGTGTCATGGACCACGACCAAGCTTGATACTTAATATCCTCAAACACCAAATCGGCCGGTGGACGTTTCGGAAATTTATGTCCATCATCGCCATGCAAAATTTTTGTTTTTAAATTATTATTGTTTATAGGATTTAAATTTAAAAGTTCGTCGTTGTAAACGTTTGTTGTTGTTACATTTGTGACATCTTCATCACTATTTGCTACAGATGTCGACGAAGTCGTTTGGCAGCAATTCAAAGGACTAGAACTTCTAATTATATCCTCTTTAGTTAACGCCATTATTTTTATTTTAAAATCACTTTTTTTTAAATTTCACTTTTGATTTAATTTTCAGTCCTTCTGTAATTTAAATTAAAATAAATTAACATGGTATTGTTTATAAACAGCAAAAGCAAAAAGCAACGACCGCGCACTTAAATGTTTGAACGGATATAATGCGCTCGCGGTTCGACACACACAACACGATACAAAAGCTATAAGCAGTTCAATCTATGTTTATATAGGGGGACTTATAAAGATAACGGTGTGTGTATACATGTGTGTAGTTTACACTCTACGACAGTACCTCGACTTAATTTAAATGAAGTTTAGTACTTAATTAAAGGTATTTAAATTTATGATTTTATTAAATACGTAAACTTTTGTCTAAATTAACATTTTTCTAATTTATTACACGTCGACAACTCTAGGAGGCCTTGGAATATATTTACAATGTTTTAGGGTTTGCAACAATTTTTATAATTTTTTTTTCAATTATATTTTAGAAGCTTACTTTGAAAAAATAATAAAATTGAAAAAGTATTTTTTAAATAAATTTTTTGACGTTTGGAGACACCTTAGCCAAAAAGGAAAAAAAAAGAACCTTGAAAAGGTGATGATTTTTTGAAAGTCCTTTCGTCTTTTCGTCGAAAGTCCTACATCGTGGCCGAGAAAAAAATTAAGAATACCGACCTAAAATGCAAAATGCCCACAATAAGAAACACATGGATCATCGGAAATGCGCAGTAAGGTCCGAAATAGAGAAAAATAAAAAAAATAACGAAATAGAGATAGAGAGTGGTCAGTGGGGGAAGTAGAATAGGGATTGGTTTAGAGAAATGGGGAGTGGTCTGTCACCATAGTTAACATAAGTCAAATGTCAATCTGTGACATAGTTAACATAATGTCAACGTCGTCATCTGACACGGTATGTCAATGTCAGAGGTGGTTCATCTGTTACCCTATGTCAATGTCAAGATCATCTGTCAGCATATGTCAATTTCATCTGTCATTTCCTTAGAATATAGAAATCCGGAAGGAAGGTTAGCCACCGTTGCCTATAAGAGAAAATGCGACGGAAACAACATTTTGGAAAGCTACGGATGACTCATTCATTTCGCCGAGTTTACATTATCATTGGGTGTGATGATCTTTCTTTATAAGTGGGAGTATAAGCAACCATTTCTATTAGAGAAATTGATCGGAAATTGCTATTTTTAAAAAACCATTGCGATCCATATTATTAGCTAAATGGCTCGTTCCTGGTAGAGTAGCGAGGTTATTTATTCAATGTTCATTTCATATGTCAGGTGGAGTTATCAATTCAGATATTGGTTTAGAGAGATGGGGAGTGGAGGTAATCTAATTCTTTCACCATACGGGAGAGGGGGTCATCTATTATGAATGGTCATATTATGTCAAGGGATCATCTATCATCCCTTCAGTTACTCCATTTGTTAACTCATATGTCAACCCATCTGTCATCCCATATGTCATGTCATTCTGTCTGTCACTGTCATCTGTGATTCCATCTGTCATCAAATCTGTCATCTTATGTCTGCCATATATCATCTCCACTCACAGACGAGTTTGACAGATAGAATACGTAACAGATTGTATGAGATGACAGATGAGATTAAATGATAGATGAGACTGTGACAGATAAGACTGACACATAGAATGAGATCACAAATAAGATTGATGAGATAGTACGACATAATATGAGACTAACAGATGAGATTGACCAATAATATTCATAAATAGAAGAGATATAAATAGACAGAGACGGGAAGAGAAAAGATAGCGCGCGTTTATGATTTAGTTAACAGAAAAACAGAGTTGTTTTAAGAACCATTTTTCTACGACAGTACTACCTGTCAATCATTTTCTTGTCGGCTCTTATTAAAGTAGTTAAAGAGACAAAGTCATAAAAACCATTTATTTTTAGTTTTTCTTTACATCCTTAAGGGATCAGCGGCCTAGATGCACCAGTACGCTCCTGAGTGTGGTTACCGTACCTCAAATAGCAATTTGGACCCGCTCGATCAATTTAAGTCTTTAGCGCAATGACGATGTGGGTTTATTACATTTTAATCTTACCCTGAGTCCTATAAAGCTTGGATTAGCTTAGTTCGACAAGTAACCTGAAAATGGAACAGTTTATTTAATAATAATCAATGCTGTTTTATCAAAAACAGCTGTGGGGAGGTTAAATTTATTGTAATTTGACATTAAAGTGTTATAGAACTAAGCTAATCCAAAGCTTTATAGGACTCAGGGTGAGTCTACCTTAATTTTGAGTTTAAAATATAATACCCCTGAAGTTTGTTAAAATATTTAAATATAAGATTTAAAGGTGATCGTTACACAACCATTATGAATAGAAAGTGGTATGGTATGAACACCTATACGGAAAAATTGGAACGGAAAACTTCCAAGGCACACTTTTGAAGAGGAATTAAACGGCTTGATCGAAAGATACAGTGGATGTCACCAGAATCAGAACAAATGAGGATGTTAAGGATTTGGATTGGAAAGGAAAGGCGTGAATATTGGAATGCAAGAAACCATGAAATGCTAGGTATATACTATAATTGTAATTGATCATAAATTTTCAAGATAACAAAGTAAACGACGAAATTACAACACAATTAAGTAGATGGATGTCATTAATCTATTAATTAACTGATTGTGTAATTATTACTAATCTTCATAATACGCTCTTAGACAAATTTTTTCCTTAATGATCATTTACATAATATGACTCAATATGAAAAATTTCCAATTTCAAAAATGTCAAAATTTAATATGGCGTCCATGAAGAAAAAATGAATTTAACTGATCAAGTTTAAAAACTATGAACTGTACTATGCTCATTAAACCTACTCTATCCTAATGATTACTAAGAATGTCATGTTTTCTCAAGTTTTGTAGGACATACTGTACACATAAATATTTGTGTTCGTAATGGTGAGAATTTCATAAAAATGAAGTGCACAAATAATGCTTTTATTTAAAAAAAATATTTTGATATAATAGTATAGTATTTACTTTTCACGAGGTATCCAAATGTGAGAAATATACAGGGTGTTCCATTAGAAAAAATATAATGATTACTTTTTTTTGTGTTTAAGATTCAGCCAATCATTGTTTTGAAAAATTGCACATGTAAAATTACGTCTAATATAAGTACTCGATAAGTTAAATGTTTTAAACTGTAATTAATAATTAATTGTATGAATTAATAAAAATTTTTTTAACTCTTGATAAACTCTCTCCCATAATTAGGGACCCATAATAAAGCGATTTGTGAAAATAAATTGCTATCCTCAAACTTATCCGAAAAACGCTCTTTTTCCGATAGTACGACTCTACCTACTATTAGCAAACGAAGCAATTTTGAGAACCTATAGGTACCTATTTTTATAGGGTACTATTTGGTATCTAAAATAATCCATCAAATAATGTCCCTCTTAATTATTTCCTATTAATGATTGCCAGCATTCATTAAAATTTAATAACTCGTTAACCTTGCCATTTTTTTGAAAAATTAATCAAAAATTCGAGTTTTTATAAATTATTCCGAAAAATTGATAATATCAACATAATATCCAAACGATTACTCTTCACGCGAAAGACAAAACATTTAAGTAATAATTATAATTTTTAAGCAATTTACATAAATATCAATCACAAAATAATTTATTGTCGATAATTAAATGATCATTTTATAACAACTGATAATTACAATTAATTTTTTATTCCTATTATGTTAATTTAATTATTTTCTAATACATTGTTTTAATTATATAATTTTAATTTGATGTTAAAATGTTGCAAATGTTTCTTTCCACTGCCAAATTTTTAATTACATCACAATAATAATTATAACAGGTTAAATACATAACCACAATCTAAATTAACAACAATAAATAAATTTACGACTTGCGCCGAAGAACTAAATTTTGCAAGCCTGTAATACCACAGGTAATATTGTACATCAAGGATAACAATTATTATTACCTATTACTTCATTTGAATTTTTTTAATTATTATAAAAATTACAAATACATATAATTAGAACACGTGGGGATGTTTAATGTTAAATGCTTATACTTCGTGACTTTAAACTTAGAAATTGTGTTATCTTGTTCTCTTGTTCCGATTAGCGAAAATTAAACGTTATTTCAATAGAGTGGCATCAGGTTCAAAATTTTTTGAGAATTGAAAAAAAAATTCTCTTGTAAAGCACTTCTCTTATCATAGATATTGTGTATCTTGGAGATTGTCAAAGACTACAAGTAACACCTTTTTTCAGCGAGTCAGTACTATTGTCACATGAGACGCAGTCGAGTGCGACGAACCAAAAAATGTCACTTTTTTGCGCATGAAACAGTAGCCGTCACAATTAGAACAAATAGAACACCTTGTATATTTTTCCAAAATTTACCATCTACTTTTTATCAGGAATCCAAATCTGCAAAAATATATCAAAAAAAATCGAGAAAACTTCCATTTCGTGTAAAGTGATCACTCTGTATAGCATTTATTAGACTTTTTGAAAAATTTTACTACGCATTTTGTTAGTTGACTATTATCAATAGTCGTTGGTGTAAACAAATTTCAAAAATCTTTGTTACTTTCCTAGCCTAGCATAACGACCTCAAAGTTGACTCCGAATGACCCTACTTCTGCATTAAAGTAACAATATCTATAGAACGGTTAGTGATAGGTACAGTCAGCCTCAGAACTAATGGCCACCTTGGCTATACGTTTAGCACTAATTATGGATGTAAACATCATAACACCGCATACTTAAACTGAGAAGTAACTTGATTTTGCCAACAAGTACTAAATCAACAACCTTCCCTTCTGTCCCTTGTGTCGTTGTTGGCTAATATAGCCAGGGCGGCCATAATTATGAGGCATCAAATCTTATACATTTTCAATTATAAATTTGATCGGGAATTCGAATACAGTAGGACCTCGATAGTCCGTATTAATTAAAACAGAAGTTATCCGGATTTTTAAAACATTCGGATTATCGAGGTTCTACTGTCATGAATGAATGGCTTGCTTTTTAAAAACAAAAATCTTTGAAAAAAAGTCCTCATCAAAACTTTCGAATATCGAAATGACCTAAATCGAAATAATATTTTAAAATATACAGAGTGTTTTAAGAGATATTTAAGAGATAATTAACTTATCTTTGTTATTTTAAATAGGACACCCTGTATACAGGGTTATTCAAATTCGAGGGCCAACATGGGGATCTCGGAAACTGTAAGTCATATAAAATTTGTTAAATAGGGGCAAAGTTGCGTAATTGGATAACGAATTATATTCAAAAAAGAAAATTAAAAAATTTCCATTACGTCCCGAGATTTTTGGAAAAAATCGAAATTTTGGAAAATCTTTTTTATATTATTCCGAAGTTGTTTTCAAAGATACCACAAAACTAAAAAGAAACACATTTTCATTGCACCTTTTTTGTCTCACAAGATCACAATTTAAGATTTTTCAAACATGAACTCGAAAATTTTAAATACGGACCTGAATTTTTTATTTTTTTTTTGAGTTTAGCTTTTTATTATAAATGCAATCCACTTGTCAAAAATTGTTAGGATCGAACAATTTCTTTCATTATGTATGTTATACTCCAAATTCTACATCAGTTTTAATTAATCCGGACTATCGAGGTCCTATTGTATTTGAGAAAAAACTATTTTCTGTTTAGGTAAAGTGCCTTTTTGGTTAGTCATACAGCAAAATATTATTGTCAAAACTTGTTCATAATACGAAATTATGGCTCTGTGTAAAATTTCAAAAAGATTAGCACATTTTAATTAAATAATTTTTTTGTGTGTGGATCATATTATAATAGTGAACTTAATCCGGGGACACACTGTATATAAGGTGTTTGTTTTTAGTCGTTTTTAAATTGCATTCAAATTGCAAATTTGAAAAGCTTGTAGGTGTAGATGAACCGATATTTAGAATAATTTTATAGCCATCCCTCAGCCTTACTTTCCATTTTTCCCTTATTCTCAGCCTACTTTTCACTTGAACGTTTATTTTCTACTGTTTTATACAATTTTTTTCATTTTCCAATACCTACCTTTATAAAATTGTAGGATCGTTTCGTTAGTTATACTGGTTATACTATACAATTATGTAGGTTAAGGTTGTTGTATAAACTATAAACTGGCTCTTGCTTATTGCAACGATACATAGTTGCAGTCAATTAAGTCAATGTGAAGTATTATTAACTTCTTCTTCTTTTTGTTTAAATAATGATATTACAACATAATTGCGCTGAATACAATTGCACGCAAAAATTATATAAAATTTTAACATTTCCATAATAATTATTTTAATTCGAATTCGTCGCTATTGTAGCAGTCAAGTACAAAGTGCACTTTACAGGAAATTTAATGACAAATTTGATAATGTATTTTATCACCAAGTGTGGTTATTGTCTAACATTTTACCACCTACTACGAACGAAGATAACAAATTAATAGTTGTATGAAATGTTCAAAATACAAGGGTTGTTTGTTGTTTGATAAAATAGAAAATAGTGCACGATTCGATTGTTGTGACCTTAAAAATTCATTGTTTTCATTTTTCTACCTTATCTATGACTCTTATTTGAGTCATAGACTATGACTAAGACAACTTTTAAATAATGGTCTGCTGAAAGCACAAGTATAAAAACTCTGATGTGGTCAGAAAAGGACTTTTTCAATTATTACGATACCACCAACTGCTCACAACAGATTTGAACCAAAATGCCAATTTTGTTCTTAATATTTTTGAACCAAACTTGCAATATGGATTTGTTACTATATCAGCTACAACTTCCTAAAGTTTCATATCATAACATTAATTATTACTCAAGTTATCTATAAAAAACTACGACCCACCAATGGCAGCAATTTTGAATTTTTTTTAAATTAGGAAATTAATATAAATTATTTTAACTTAGGCAGTTTTGAAGAGAGATTCATTACAAACAAAACAAAAATTGTTTGGTCCCCATCCGACCAATACAAGCGAAGTTATTCAAAAAATAGTGAAACTATTTACAGACACAAAGAGGAAAAGGTACGCTTTGTCCTGTTCCGTTTACTCTTCAGGGCCGATTTTACAACCATAGCTTAAACTGGTCCTAGCTAAACCGGGTACAAACTCGCATGCGCCTTAACTCTCTTGCGTTACGATAAAAAAACAGCGCATGCGCTCATACAGGTTCATACACGGTTTACCTGGGGTCAGCTTAAGACATGATTGTAAAATCGACCCTCTGACAGTTATTACGACAGTTACCAGGATGAGACTTTGGTAAATTATTGTAAATTGATTATTATGAGATGACACAAAGGCACATCCTGATATTAAAATCTGATTTTCAAATATTAGCAAAATACACTCGCATTGGTCTAGGGGACCAAAGCGCGTCTTATGAAGGGTTAAGTTAAAATATTAGTTTATGCGCCACTGTACATTTGTACAATTATTCGGAGTTGAAAAAAAACACACTTTAAGGACCACCCTCCCTCATAGAATTTTTTATTAATTGTTAAAATAGCCCTACTCATGCAGACGGACGGCTTAACGTGTCCTTCGAAGAAATATGTCGATTTCTTTTGCCATGGCCATAGGAACAAACCAAAATTTATATTTGCTTTATATAAACTAATTAAAGTCTACAAACTTGACTTGAATTTTCAAAAAGAGAAGGAAATTGGGAATTGAAGGTGATCTTAAAAAAATTTTTACGGTCAACCGGTACGAAGTTGAAGGTTTTGATTATAATTTTAATTCCTCGAATAAATATAGTGTATTATATACGCACCTGAAATAATTTAGAAAAAATTCCACGGCACGCACAGGGAATGAGTCTAACCTAACCTAACATAATATGAGAAAATATTTTTCAAAAATTTTTTAAATTAGTTAGTATAGTTGGTACAGTTTTATATGCCCTCTAAAGCACTTTTAAAAAAACTCATCTACTTTAGATTCCAAACTAAGAAAAATAAAGAAAATACCCAATTACAATTAATAAATGTAGGTAATAAAAAATATTTTCTTAATAAGTATTTATGATCTACTAAATATTGAAGTTCTTTCATACTATATTATTGTACACACTATACATTTACGTAAAAGAAGCAAAAAATAAACAATTATAACTAAATTAGCAAGAAATATACTTTTCAAATAAAAAACAAAAGTAATATTAATCAAATTAAGTAAAAGAACTTTGTTCATAATAATTATTTAATTAGTGAAACTCAAAAATTGCCCAGAGCCAAAGTATAGACGTTTTTGTAGACAACCTGTACTTAAATTCGATAAATTTAAGAAAATTAATAAACAAAACTCTTTTTGGATACTTGGAATGTAAATTTTGATCACTTTTACTTTTAAACAAAAACATAATGAATAAATTTGAACTTTCTTTTTAATCAATAAACTAAATGAATAAAAATTAAACGTAAGTAATTATTTCTTTTTTAAAAAAATTATATTTGTATACTACAACAACCTTCTTAGCTTTTTTTAAATCGAACTATTTTTACCTATAATAATTTTAACAAGTACCTACATTATTATTTCTTATAATTACATCACAAATTAATTAATAATTTTTCTATCAAGGTTAATGTAAATTAATTTTTGTATCACTAATTTCAAACAAAAGTTGCCTTTTTGTACTAAAACGAGAAATAAAGTTATAACAAACAGCACAACCGGTAGCTTTGGAATCCACGTTTTGATACCAACCGTTCAATACTAACCCCCTACCCTCTACTACCCTTAAGCTATATAACGTTTAATGCGCACAATTTATTTTTAAAAAAAGAAGAGTTCCAAGAAATAGTTAAAAAATTATAATTACTTTTTTAAGCGATCTTCTAATTTATTTGTAAATTGATAGCGTTCGAGTGGCAATTAGACACATAAGTACTTACAATTAATATTGTTAAGCAGTTTATAATCGATCTCAATTATGTAATTAAAATTAATTCCCTTAAAGGCACTATAATTTAATAAATTAATTTTAAGCATTTCTGTTAGACACTTGATTTGATTTTTTACATTAAAAAATAAAAAAAAAATTAAGAAATTGGGTATACTGTTTTTATTTTACTAAATCATAATTAATTAATGTAAATAACTAATTTAAATTTTAAATAAATACCCAAATAAATTTTAAAATAATAGATAAATTTAAAATAAATGTCAGCATGTAGACCAAGACAACCAGCGCCATCTTTTGATATATATTTTAAACCTATTTACATTATATACGCCTAAAGGGTATGCACCCATTGGTACACCAAAAATTGTTATTTCATACCTATCATTCCCTATTATACCTATCGTTGATGCTTTTTACATTATCGTGTATTTTATAAAATAAATCAAGAAAATTTTGTTAATTTAAATAGGACAGTATGTATTTTTGGTCACATTCGAACACAAAATGTATTTTTTTACTAATTTGCTACACCTATTAATTGGTAATACTTTTGACATTATCATGAAGTTTATAAAATCCCAAGTATTCAATTCAATCCCTTTATCACTAAAAATCCACGATAATGTCAAAAGTACTAACAATAAGTGTAAGCAATTGTTAAGCAAATTAGTAAAAAATTAGGTTTTGTTTCCCAAAGTCTCTACAAATACAAGGTGTTCCATTTAAATTAAAAAAAGTTTTTAGCTTTATTTTTTAAACTCCATGATAACGTTTTTTGATTTCTTCTTGATTATAATAACTAAAAATGCGTAAAAAATTTTCGATTTTTTGAACTAAAATGTCCGAATGTATGGATGTTACGCTCCCCCCTGGAGCAAAAACTACTGAAGCGATTTTGATGAAATTTGATTTTAGTCACTTTAAAATTATTTTTTAATTATACATACATAATACACTATTTAAAAATAAATAATAATATCCAAAAAATTACTTTTACATAACCCACGACATGTGGCATTTTGTGACTTCTTCACAAAACGCACGGTGACTACTTCAGGCCACCATAATTAGAGGCTTTGCTTCTCTCAGCCTCCAAACAATTGTCTTTGACCGCTAAATCATCCTTACCGTCCTCCATACTTAATATACTATTTAACATTTTTTAAATTATAGAGGTGAGCCTGATTTCGTTTACACCCGGTATAATATATTTAAAACGAGCTTATGATCTCGTAGTCGAAGCTCATTAAGTTTATAATAAAAAAAATAATTTATTGAGCTACAAATACAATAATTACGCCAATTTCATTTTCGTTCAACTTTTAATTTAATGACAACATAAGTAAGAAATCTAAAAATTAAATAAAACAAACATAACCCTAATAAATTAAACCAAAAATCTGTTTTAACATTTAAATCATTTAACAGCTTTTGTGGATATTTATAATTACAAAATAATTTATCTTCAGGACAATAAAGTGGTTCTCTATTTGAACCATAAATAGAACCTAAAATACCATGAAAGCCATACTTCATATATGAAGTGTAAGTTACGTAATATAGAATGGGTTGACTCTCGACGTTTTCGGAATAATTTGCTAAGAGCATTACAAGAACTGATAATGATGGGCCCAAAAAAGTGGCATTCTAAAAAATATTAATTTTTATTTTTTACGACATTTGCGTTGCAAAGACTTACTCCTAAATTAAATGAGCTACCTATTAAAAGTCCATAGCTTTGGGCTACTACAACTACCATAATACTTATCATAGTAAAGTTAAATACTCGTTCGATTTCCATAGGCTGGTCCGTCATTAGGTAGGTAATTATCGTAAATAAAAGACAGCAAATAATCTAAAATTTTAAAGCTTAGAAAGACCGATTAAACAACTGTTTTGGCAGATATGATAGACTAGTTTCCAATAGAGAAGAACCCACCGCGTCATTGCGCGAAAGACTTACTTACATTGGTCGGGCTGGTGCAAATTGCTATTCTAGTTACGGTCACTAGACGCATGAGGGCATGAGCGTACTGAAGCCGTAAATAATGATATTTTGACGTCAGCAGGTAGGTTCAACTCGTTTGGAAATACGTCTACTCACGGATATTGGAAGATCAGCAACTGTTGATGCAGCAAAATGAGCCTTTAAGGAATACCATCCGTTAAAATATTCCTTCTTTAAAATTAACATCTCTTGATGTGCTAAAAGCCAAACCATATATTTAAGAAATTTACAATTTGTTGAAATTACTCGAAAGGATAGTGAGCATCATGGTCGTCATCATGTGGTGTATAAGAACGTTGTACAAAAAATTATAATTGTGTCGTACTTGATCGCCTCGCGATCCTATTTGCCAATAAACAAAACCACAAATGATTCCAGTTAGCAAATTAACATAAAGCCTCAAGTGAGTTAAGGCCTAAAAATTATTGTTTAACCCCCAATTTGGGTTAATTTTGTCGGAATTACTCACCCAATCGCGTTTCGATTTTAACAGACAGCGTTTGAGTAAAACTTGGAATTGTTCAAATGAGGATATTTCTTCCGAATTACATTCTGCTAATTCTACAATTTTTTTTAATTTGTTGTTAAACCGAATAGATGTCGCTTACCGTAACTAGCTTGAGATTTGGATAAAAATAATGGATCCTCTAACCATTTCGAGCTTTTTCCATTTTTACTAATCTCCGTCATGGTTGAAATTTCGTTTTGAGAAGAACTCGTGCTAACTAACTCAACAACTAAAAATTTAATTTTAAATTTCATTGAAATAAATTTTTTTTAACTTACTGTAATCTACTGGGTTGTAATATTTTGGGCATGGATAGTTGACGTATTCAAGGTATGATACTAAATTTTTTGGTGTACCCTGGTACACGCACTTGCCCGATGCTAACATGTAAACATGATCGAAACGTTGAAAAAGCGATGCCGACGGCTGGTGCACTGTACAAATGATGGTTTTTCCTTGTTTTGCTAAATCTTGTAAAAGACGAATGCATTGTGAGCTTGAAAAACTATCTAAACCGCTAAAAACCACAAAATTTTCTATTAGTGGCAATAATTGGGTATAATGTAAAATGTTAACAAAGCCCCAGTGACGGCTGTGATAGCCTAGAGACTGTTTGATCGCAAAAAGTCCTTTATAAGAGTGTACGTAAATTAGATCATGAATGTGCGTGTACGAATGCTCTCTACTTGTCTCTGTTTCTGTCTTTCTCTCTCTTTCTATTTCTGTCTCTCTCTCTTTCTATTTCTGTCTCTCTCTCTATCTCTGCAGTACAATTTTTGTATTTCTCTTTTTCTGTCTCTCTCTCCCCTCTCTGTCAATTTTATATGTCATCTCATCAAAAAATTTCATATATCATATCATCTGTTAATCACATCTATCATATTTCACCTCATATGTCAATCTCTTTTGTTATCTCATCTGTCATATCATCTGTCAATCTGATCTGTTATTTAATCTCATTTGCCAATCTCTGTCGTCAATCTCATTTTGTCTCATTTGTCATTATCATCTGTCAGCATTATCTTTCATATCATCTCATCCGTAATTATCATAATAACTCAATCTTGTTCTCCCCCCATTTTTCGCTCTCTCTTAATCTTTCTTAATAACTCTAATGTGTAAATTTTATCTGTCATTTCATATCATCTGTCAATTTACTCTATCATTTTATCTCATCTTTCTTATTATCTATCATACTCTTTTGTCATGTCATCTCGTTACATCTGTCTGTCTCATCTTCATATCACTTCATCTGTCATTTATTCTTATCTGTCATTTCTTACTTACGTCATATCATTTCATCTTTCAATATCATATATTATTTAATCTCGTTAGTTAATTGCATCTATCATCTCATTCTATCTGTCAGACTTATCATCTGTAAATGTCATATGGCATATCATCTCATTTGAAATATCATAATATGTCAATCTATTTTGTCATCTCATCTGTTATATCATATGTCAATCTGATCTGTTATTTAATCTCATTCGCCAATCTCTATCGTCTATCTCATTTTGTCTCATTTGTCGCTATCATCTGTTAGTGTCATCTGTCATATCATCTCATCTGTAATTATCACATGTCAATCTTATTCTCCCCCCCCCTTCTAATTCCATTTGTCTACTTTCCACTTTCTGTTTCTCTTTCTTTGTAAATCTAATATGTAAATTTCATCTGTCATTTTATATCATCTGCCAATTTACTCTGTTATTTTATCTTATCTGTCATATTATCTATCAATCTTATTTGTCGTGTTATTTGTCACCTCGTTTAATCAGTATGTCTCATCTTCATGTCACTTCATCTGTCATTTATGCTTATCTGTCATTTCTTACTTACGTCATATCATTTCATCTGTCAATATCATATATTATTTAATCTCGTTAGTTACTTGCATCTATCATCTCATTCTATCTGTCAGACTTATCATCTGTTAATGTCATATGGCATATCATCTCATCTGAAATATCATAATAATGTCAATCTCTTTTATCGTCTTTGTCAATCTAATGTGTAAATTTCAACTATTATTTATATATCATCTGCCAATTTACTCTGTTATTTTATCTTATCTGTAATATTATCTATTAATCTTATTTGTCGTGTCATCTGTCTTCTCATTACATCTGTCTGTCTCATCTACATATCATTCCATCTGTTCATTTATTCTCATCTGTTAATCATATTTACGTAATTTTATCTCATATGTCGATTATTTCATTTGTCAATATCATCAGTTATTTAATCTTATTAGTCAATTTCTTGACTCATCATCTGTTAATATCATATGTCATATCATCTTATCTAAAATATCATAATATGTCAATCTTATTCTCTCATACTCCGTTTCTCTGTGTCCCTCTTTCTTTGCCAATCTCAAGTGTAAGTTTATTCTGTCATCTCATATCATCTGTCAATATTTGTCGATCACTTACGTCATATCATTTCATCTGTCAATATCATCAGTTACTTAATCTTATTAGTCAATTTCAACTATCATCTCATTCTATCAGTCATACTCGTCATCTGTTAATGTCATATGTCATATCATCTTATCTAAAATATCATATGTCAATCTTATTCTCTCATACTCCGTTTCTCTGTGTCCCTCTTTCTTTGCGAATCTCATGTGTAAGTTTATTCTGTCATCTCATATCATCTGTCAATATTTGTCGATCACTTACGTCATATCATTTCATCTGTCAATATAATCACTTACTTAATCTTGTTAGTCAATTTCATCTATCATCTTATTCTATCAGTCAGACTCATCACCTGTTAATGTCATATCATCTTATCTAAAATATCATATGACAATCTTATTCTCTCATACTTCGTTTTTCTGTGTCCCTCTTTCTTTGCCAATCTCATGTGTAAGTTTATTCTGCCATCTCATATCATCTGTCAATATTTGTCGATCACTTACGTCATATCATTTCATCTGTCAATATCATCAGTTATTTAATCTTATTAGTCAATTTCAACTATCATCTCATTCTATCAGTCAGACTCGTCATCTGTTAATGTCATATGTCATATCATCTTATCTAATATATCATATGTCAATCTTATTCTCTCATACTCCGTTTCTCTGTGTCCCTCTTTCTTTGCGAATCTCATGTGTAAATTTATTCTGTCATCTCTTATCATCTGTCAATATTTGTCGATCACTTACGTCATATCATTTCATCTGTCAATGTAATCACTTACTTAATCTTGTTAGTCAATTTCATCTATCATCTTATTCTATCAGTCAGACTCATCATCTGTTAATGTCATATCATCTTATCTAAAATATCATGTCAATCTTATTCTCTCATACTTCGTTTCTCTGTGTCCCTCTTTCTTTGCCATTCTCATGTGTAAGTTTATTCTGTCATCTCATATCATCTGTCAATATTTGTCAATCACTTACGTCATATCATTTCATCTGTCAATATCATCAGTTACTTAATCTTACTAGTCAATTTCATCTATCATCTCATTCTATCAGTCAGACTCATCATCTGTTAATGTCATATCATCTTATCTAAAATATCATATGACAATCATATTCTCTCATACTTCGTTTTTCTGTGTCCCTCTTTCTTTGCCAATCTCATGTGTAAGTTTATTCTGCCAACTCATATCATCTGTCAATATTTGTCGATCACTTACGTCATATCATTTCATCTGTCAATATCATCAGTTACTTAATCGTGTTAGTCAGTTTCATCTATCATCTCGTTCTATCAGTCAGACTCGTCATCTGTTATGTCATATGTCATATCATCTTAACTAAAATATCATATGTCAATCTTATTCTCTCATACTTCGTTTCTCTGTGTCCCTCTTTCTTTGCCAATCTCATGTGTAAGTTTATTCTGTCATCTCATATCATCTGTCAATATTTGTCGATCACTTACGTCATATCATTTCATCTGTCAATATCATCAGTTACTTAATCTTGTTAGTCAGTTTCATCTATCATCTCGTTCTATCAGTCAGACTCATCATCTGTTAATGTCATATCATCATCTTATCTAAAATATATCATATGTCAATATTATTCTCTCATACTCCGTTTCTCTGTGTCCCTCTTATTTGTCAATCTCATGTGTAAGTTTATTCTGTCATCTCATATCATATGTCAATATTTGTCGATCACTTACGTCATATCATTTCATCTGTCAATATCATCAGTTACTTAATCGTGTTAGTCAGTTTCATCTATCATCTCGTTCTATCAGTCAGACTCATCATCTGTTAATGTCATATCATCATCTTATCTAAAATATATCATATGTCAATCTTATTCTCTCATACTCCGTTTCTCTGTGTCCCTCTTTCTTTGCCAATTTCATGTGTAAGTTTATTCTGTCATCTCATATCATCTGTCAATATTTGTCGATCACTTACGTCATATCATTTCATCTGTCAATATCATCAGTTATTTAGTCTTATTAGTCAATTTCATCTATCATCTCATTCTATCAGTCAGACTCATCATCTGTTAATGTCATATGTCATATCATCTTAACTAAAATATCATATGTCAATCTTATTCTCTCATACTCCGTTTCTCTGTGTCCCTCTTTCTTTGTCAATCTCATGTGGACGTTTATTCTATCATCTCATATCATCTGTCAATCTAAACTGTCATTTAATCTTATCTGTCAATCTCTTTTGTCATTTCATCTCATCTGTTATCTTGTTTCGTCTGTCAGTCTTATCTGTCATTATTTAAAGTCATCTGTCATCTCGTATGTTAATCTTATTCTTTCTTTCTGACTGAACGCATAAAAGGTGAGTTGACAGATGGATTCATAAATGGAATGACCGATGGAATGACATATGATGACATTTTTTAAATTGAATTGGGGATTATGAGTTAAATGATTAATTTTCAAGACGCGAAGACGTCACGTTACCTTTATAATCCAAGCCCGTATCCCTGAAAGATTAGTAATGGATTTTAAAGGAGTTTTTAATTTTTGCGACGTTGTAAACTCTTGTTGAGCTTTTAGAGCAAAACCACAAAGTGGTTAAATTAAGACGAACTTTCTAGTTACTTCAGTTCAAGGAACGTATTATTAGGTCGAAGAGATTATTGTTATCATAGTCAATTTTTAGTAATAATTAATCGAAAATTATATAACTGAAGTAATTTTTCAATTGCGCGTAAATTAACAAATTTCAACATTAAAATATTTTGCACAAAGGAGTTACAAAAGCAAAATTTAATATTTGTTTTTGAAAAACTTACGTTGTAGGTTCGTCTAAAAACATAACTAGAGGATTTTTAATTAATTCGAGTGCAATTGAGAGTCTCTTCTGTTGACCTCCTGAAAGATAAGCTGTTCTAACATCAACACACGTTTCTAAGAGCAGGCAATTTAATATATTCGTTATCTGCAAATAATATAATTTCGAGTTAATTAATTGTAAGATATTTAATTAAGCTTACAATAATGTTTTGTTTTTCTTTAGAAAAACAATTTTTGAATTTTAAATCAGCCACAAATTTCATATTTTCCCAAACCGTTAGTAAGGGTTGGAGATGATTTTTACACGGGATGTAACAAGAGTTGTGTTGAAATGTTTTTAAATCTTGCGGTAATTTGTTTGTTAAAATTTTTCCTGTAAATCCTCGTGTGTTTTTACCACAAAGTAATTCTAATAAAGTAGTTTTTCCTGCACCCGAAGGCCCTATTATCGCTATTAATTGTCCAGAATAAAACGTACCGTTAATTTTATGTAATATTTTCTTTGTTTCTAAAACAAATAATTTGTTTACAATGTGTAATAATTTTATCAGCCTTTACAGCTGATTAATTCAAAAAACAATCGATAACGAAATTACTTAAGACACTACATCCGGGAAAATAATTTAAATTCAACTCTTAACTAATTTACCTTTTCGAAAACCCATATTAATTGAATAACTTAAATTTTCAAAACTAATATCTACATTTTTCTTTTCGTTAAAATTATTCACTATTGTTAAACATTGTTTTTGTTCTTTCAACTTATGGGTGTCATAGCTGTCTAGTCTAACAGCACTTGATGTTACTGCTGTCATTGTGTAGGAGCTTCTATCAACAAAAACACACCAAAACTTTTAGCACTTCGTAACTTGACTAAAACTTTCTTATTTAATTAATTATTTAATATCACATTAAAAAAAGATAATAGTTTTGATTAAAGTGCGCATTATCACAAAATTTAATTAGCTGTACCTAAATCAAAACAAAATAAGTACTACTTGATATGTTTACTAAAATACTCAAACTATTGGATTTTTAGTTTTTGTAAAATTATATTTATTAGTAAGCAATCGTGTTTGAGGCTTATCACAACATTGGCGGATCCCCAGGAGATTCCATCGGGGATGATGCGTAAATAGAGTAACTTTGGCTCCAGCGCATGTCTTTCTTGAAAAGTTTCAGGTACGCCACTGGAAATATTAATTCTTTTTGAAGCCCCTTCTCCTACAGCTATTTAAAACATATCTAGATGTCTATAGATGGTCTATTATATCACAGAGTTATCAATTATCATATTTGAGTTAGATCAATGTTTACAGTAAATTTCATTAACGTCAAAAATATAGTGAGAATTTATAACTTTTAATGACCTTTCATTAACAGCTTAACTTTGGTTTAGAATAAATTGTATTACAAGTCTATACTGACTACTGACAGCAACAAGCTGCAAATCGTCTTCTAATTTTGGATCGGAAAATTTTCAAAGCAAGTCAAATCAGTGGTGAAAAGTTTGATGAGGGTAATTTAAAATTAATGAAAAAATGTATAAGTTAACTTAATAAGGAAGTAATTATTGCCTCCTATATTTTAAGAAAAATAAATATTAGTCAACTTAACAACAGTAATACCATAAGAACTTTCAAGTTGCAGAAAATTGCAGAGTTTCTAACAATGACAGTATAGTATAGTATAGTCAAAGTTGACACAAAGATTGGAATAAAATTTTGCTTCAATTTTAGAGCTCCAATGGTATTTTTACTTTATTAGTAAGATTATTTTATGAATAAAACAATAAATTTTTTTTTAACTTTATAAAAAAAACTAATTCGAAAATGTTTATTTATTGTAACTAAAGTAAGGGTAATTTTATACAGTAGAAGGTATTCATGAATTAATTTCTGAATTTATTATTACACCATTCAATTTTTAATTGTGGAACCAACACATGAAACCATTTGGAACCAACCTAAACTTCAGTGTTCGGACGAGAACCGGTGCTTTCAATGTGGTGTTGACGTTGTCCGTAAAATGTAATAAACGAGGGGAGATTTTTAAGTTCGCGAAATGAGACAGAAGGAGGCGGCCATTTTTATTTCTATTTTGTAATTAATGCCCTTTTTTATTTACAAGCATACACTAAAAATTGTATGCAATTATATCAAGTAGTTTAGTCGCAATCAACAAAATGATAATTTTGAATTTTGGATTTTTGAATTTTGTCGAATTTTTTTTTAATTCGACCTATTATCAACCAAATAGTCACAGGAGATGAATCTTGGGTTCACTTTTATGATTTTAATCCAAACAGGGGTCTATGGAGTGACATTTTAAGGGTGGTCCATCATACAAAAAAATTGAATTTGAAGAAAGTTTCGTCTTCTGCTGGAAAAGTGATGACAACAATCTTTTGGTATTCTGAGGGAATTCTTTTAATTGATTGCAAAAATAAAGGTACCACCATAACAGGCGCATACTACGCTGATAGTTTATATCGATTAATAGAAAAAATTAAATCAAAAATGGGAGAAAAATTGACCAAATTTAAAAGTTACTGAAAAACAATGCACATGTTCACAAGGTAAACGTTGTGATGAGTGCCGTGACGTCATGCAGTTTCGAAGAAATTGTTCATCCACCCTAAAGTACAGATTTGGTACTAAATTATTATTACCCATTTCCAAATTTGAAATAAAAACATCATAGAAGGCATTTTGACATCGATGAATCGCATTTTACAAGCATTTTACAAGCAAAAATAAAATAATTTTTTTAAAGGTTTACAAAAATTAATTCACAGAAGTACTTAATAAATGCATTCATATTCCAGAAGATTTTATTGTACAATAAAATTATAAAAAAAATATATTTATGTTTCTTTCTACCCCATTCCGCGAACTTAAAAATCTCCTCTCGTACATCGAGATTCTTGAGGAAGGTTTTATACCATTCATAAAATAATTTTATATCAAAAACAAATTATTGAAACAATTGAAGCAATTTCCAAAAACGTTTAAAGAGAAAATTAATGCAACTGTGTAAAAAAGAATAAAAAAGAGGGACAACGGCACGCGGTGTTCCCAAGCGGTCACCCATCCAAGTACTATCCGCGCCCAACATTGCTTAACTTCGGTGTTCGGACGAGAACCGGTGCTTTCAATGTGGTATGGACGTTGTCTGTACATTAGGGTGCTCCGCAGGAATGATAAAGAAAACTCAGAAGTGGAAATTCGTATAATTTCAAGCTAAAATGAAGTTAATTTTAACTAATTTAGTAAAAGAATAGATTAAAAGAAGATTTATTCATATATAAATGTAGACAGATTAATAAAAAAAATAATCCGGGCATTGGAAATTAAAAAAAGGGGACAACGGCACGCGGTGTTCCCAAGCGGTCACCCATCCAAGTACTATCCGCGCCCAACATTGCTTAACTTCGGTGTTCGGACGAGAACCGGTGCTTTCAATGTGGTATGGACGTTGTCTGTACATTAGGGTGCTCCGCAGGAATGATAAAGAAAACTCAGAAGTGGAAATTCGTATAATTTCAAGCTAAAATGAAGTTAATTTTAACTAATTTAGTAAAAGAATAGATTAAAAGAAGAGTTATTCATATATAAATGTTGACAGATTAATAAAAAAAATAATCCGGGCATTGGAAATTAAAAAAAGGGGACAACGGCACGCGGTGTTCCCAAGCGGTCACCCATCCAAGTACTATCCGCGCCCAACATTGCTTAACTTCGGTGTTCGGACGAGAACCGGTGCTTTCAATGTGGTATGGACGTTGTCTGTACATTAGGGTGCTCCGAAGGAATGATAAAGAAAACTCAGAAGTGGAAATTCGTATAATTTCAAGCTAAAATGAAGTTAATTTTAACTAATTTAGTACAAGAATAGATTAAAAGAAGATTTATTCATATATAAATGTTGACAGATTAATTAAAAAAATAATCTGGGCATTGGAAATTAAAAAAAAAGGGGACAACGGCACGCGGTGTTCCCAAGCGGTCACCCATCCAAGTACTATCCGCGCCCAACATTGCTTAACTTCGGTGTTCGGACGAGGAATGATAAAGAAAACTCAGAAGTGGAAATTCGTATAATTTCAAGCTAAAATGAAGTTAATTTTAACTAATTTAGTAAAAGAATAGATTAAAAGAAGATTTATTCATATATAAATGTAGACAGATTAATAAAAAAAATAATCCGGGCATTGGAAATTAAAAAAAGGGGACAACGGCATGCGGTGTTCCCAAGCGGTCACCCATCCAAGTACTATCCGCGCCCAACATTGCTTAACTTCGGTGTTCGGACGAGGAATGATAAAGAAAACTCAGAAGTGGAAATTCGTATAATTTCAAGCTAAAATGAAGTTAATTTTAACTAATTTAGTAAAAGAATAGATTAAAAGAAGATTTATTCATATATAAATGTAGACAGATTAATAAAAAAAATAATCCGGGCATTGGAAATTAAAAAAAGGGGACAACGGCACGCGGTGTTCCCAAGCGGTCACCCATCCAAGTACTATCCGCGCCCAACATTGCTTAACTTCGGTGTTCGGACGAGAACCGGTGCTTTCAATGTGGTATGGACGTTGTCTGTACATTAGGGTGCTCCGCAGGAATGATAAAGAAAACTCAGAAGTGGAAATTCGTATAATTTCAAGCTAAAATGAAGTTAATTTTAACTAATTTAGTACAAGAATAGATTAAAAGAAGATTTATTCATATATAAATGTTGACAGATTAATAAAAAAAATAATCCGGGCATTGGAAATTAAAAAAAGGGGACAACGGCACGCGGTGTTCCCAAGCGGTCACCCATCCAAGTACTATCCGCGCCCAACATTGCTTAACTTCGATGTTCGGACGAGAACCGGTGCTTTCAATGTGGTATGGACGTTGTCTGTACATTAGGGTGCTCCGCAGGAATGATAAAGAAAACTCAGAAGTGGAAATTCGTATAATTTCAAGCTAAAATGAAGTTAATTTTAACTAATTTAGTACAAGAATAGATTAAAAGAAGATTTATTCATATATAAATGTTGACAGATTAATTAAAAAAATAATCTGGGCATTGGAAATTAAAAAAAAAGGGGACAACGGCACGCGGTGTTCCCAAGCGGTCACCCATCCAAGTACTATCCGCGCCCAACATTGCTTAACTTCGATGTTCGGACGAGAACCGGTGCTTTCAATGTGGTATGGACGTTGTCTGTACATTAGGGTGCTCCGCAGGAATGATAAAGAAAACTCAGAAGTGGAAATTCGTATAATTTCAAGCTAAAATGAAGTTAATTTTAACTAATTTAGTAAAAGAATAGATTAAAAGAAGATTTATTCATATATAAATGTAGACAGATTAATAAAAAAAATAATCCGGGCATTGGAAATTAAAAAAAGGGGACAACGGCACGCGGTGTTCCCAAGCGGTCACCCATCCAAGTACTATCCGCGCCCAACATTGCTTAACTTCGGTGTTCGGACGAGAACCGGTGCTTTCAATGTGGTATGGACGTTGTCTGTACATTAGGGTGCTCCGCAGGAATGATAAAGAAAACTCAGAAGTGGAAATTCGTATAATTTCAAGCTAAAATGAAGTTAATTTTAACTAATTTAGTAAAAGAATAGATTAAAAGAAGAGTTATTCATATATAAATGTTGACAGATTAATAAAAAAAATAATCCGGGCATTGGAAATTAAAAAAAGGGGACAACGGCACGCGGTGTTCCCAAGCGGTCACCCATCCAAGTACTATCCGCGCCCAACATTGCTTAACTTCGGTGTTCGGACGAGAACCGGTGCTTTCAATGTGGTATGGACGTTGTCTGTACATTAGGGTGCTCCGCAGGAATGATAAAGAAAACTCAGAAGTGGAAATTCGTATAATTTCAAGCTAAAATGAAGTTAATTTTAACTAATTTAGTACAAGAATAGATTAAAAGAAGATTTATTCATATATAAGTGTTGACAGATTAAAAAAAAATAATCCGGGCATTGGAAATTAAAAAAAGGGGACAACGGCACGCGGTGTTCCCAAGCGGTCACCCATCCAAGTACTATCCGCGCCCAACATTGCTTAACTTCGGTGTTCGGACGAGAACCGGTGCTTTCAATGTGGTATGGACGTTGTCTGTACACTAGGGTGCTCCGCAGGAATGATAAAGAAAACTCAGAAGTGGAAATTCGTATAATTTCAAGCTAAAATGAAGTTAATTTTAACTAATTTAGTAAAAGAATAGATTAAAAGAAGATTTATTCATATATAAGTGTTGACAGATTAAAAAAAAATAATCCGGGCATTGGAAATTAAAAAAAGGGGGGGGACAACGGCACGCGGTGTTCCCAAGCGGTCACCCATCCAAGTACTATCCGCGCCCAACATTGCTTAACTTCGGTGTTCGGACGAGAACCGGTGCTTTCAATGTGGTATGGACGTTGTCTGTACATTAGGGTGCTCCGCAGGAATGATAAAGAAAACTCAGAAGTGGAAATTCGTATAATATCAAGCTAAAATGAAGTTAATTTTAGATAATTTAGTAAAAGAATAGATTAAAAGAAGATTTATTCATATATAAATGTTCATATATAAGCGGTCACCCATCCAAGTACTATCCGCGCCCAACATTGCTTAAAGTTGTATTCACACACAACCGTGATTGATCCGTCACGTCACGTCTCCGGTCAGTCGAAAATGATATAAAAAAATCGTAAGCGTGCTTTTAAATGAATCCATTCACACTCATCAGTCATGGTCCGGCGATTTTGTTTTTGACGCCGTCACGTCTCCGGCCAGGCAAATAAAATAACGTCGACAACGTTATTTTTATAAATCCTTTTATAACTAAAGGTAAATGACGGATCCATGACTGATGTGTGTGAATCGTGCTGTCCGTCAAAATAAAATCACAAAAAAATCTGACTGACCGGAGACGTGACGTGACGGATCAATCACGGTTGTGTGGGAATAGACCTTAATTTCGGTGTTCGGACGAGAACCTCAACTCAACTCAATAAAACTTTATTCAAAATTTAACTTATTTACAAATTTTTACATAAAATGGTGTTGTCATGAAATGAGATCCCACGCAGTGAGACAGCACCCCAAGACAGACCTTAAATATAATAAGTGCTAAATTATTTTTACATTGCATGATTTCCTACTAATGTTTACATCAAATTATGATAACGTTGACATAATTTTGTCTTTAAAACGGCGAGCAAGTCGCCTGGCTATGAACTATTATTTTGATTTTCAGCAAGACTTTTTGCGATATAATTTATATTAACACAGGAAAACAAAAATGAAAAAACCTGTTTTAGTTTGCATATAATAAAGATAGAAACAAATTTCCTTATTGTAATTTAAAATGGTAACAAATAACTACCTATCAATAACATTTTGCTTTTTATAAATTGGCAAATTATAGTAAGGCACTTTATATTTTGGTGTCGGATTACATGGTGGTGAGGCCCTGGTATTTGTCAACGATTTAATCAAAGGATTATCTGAACATAACGAATTATTGTAGAATTTTTCAGACATTTTATTGACATATTGTCTTATGGTTTCAATTTCCGCCCTTTCATGTAGGTCCGTTATTTTCGTATACCTGTCTGAGTTTGTAATTAACCTTAAACATTTGTTTTGATAAATTTGCAATGGTTTTAGTGAGGCGTCCGTGATCCCACACCAAACTGGAGCTGCGTAAGTTATTATTGGCCTTAAAATTGTGGTATAGATAAGTTTTTTATTTTTTACCGACAGATCATTCTTTAACATTAGCGGATAGATAGAGCGCATGACAGAGTACACTTTCTTTATACTTTGCTTAATATGTTGCTTGAAATTAAGTCTTCTGTCCAGATGTATCCCCAAATATTTTACTGCGTTGACTGGTTTAATTGGATGATTGTTGACTTTTAATGGGCTGAATATTTTGTTTAATGTGAATTTCTTCGTGAAGACTATTTCTTCCGTTTTTTCTGGGTTTAATTCGATTTTCCACTTAAGGAAATATTTTTGAATTATATCTGTATGAATTTGTAATTGTTTATTAGCGACTTCTGCACAAAAAGAGGACGCATATATTGACGTGTCGTCTGCATACAAAGCCAGGTTCGTTTTTTGGAATGAGGGAAGTCATTTAGATAAATTACGAATAACCTGGGCCCTAGGACGGATCCTTGGGGTACTCTCGCTGGTACATTTATTAATTTGGAAAGTTTGCTGTTTATTCTAACTTGGAATTTTCTGTTTGAAAGATATGAGTGTGTTAGTTTTATTAGAGGCGGTGGATAATTGCTTATTATAAGCTTGTAGGTTAAACCTGCGAGCCATACTTTGTCGAATGCTCTTTTAATGTCGAAAAGAGCCATGACAGTCGGTTTACCTTTATTAAAATTGCTAATCGTATCTATGACTATCCTCGCTACTTGTTGGGCTGTGTTGTGGCCTGGTTTAAATCCAAATTGGTTGTGCACAATTTTACTTTTTTCTGTTTGTAATTCGTTGAAACGATAGAGAATTATTTTTTCGGTGACTTTAGCTAATGTGTTTAACCCTTGTGCACTGTTGGGGTCATATAGTCCCCCCAAGCAACTTTATCCTATCATAGCTTCGCCAAATTAAATTATTTTTTATTTGTGTTTGGTGACTTTTACTAATTTATAATTTACAACAATATGTTATTTTGAAATTTTCAAAATCTTTTTTATATTTTGTAAAAACTTAACTTAGTACGTATAATACGCTGGGGGACAATATGACCCCTCATTAGAGCCAGTACTTTATACGGGCAAAAGAAATTGAAAGAATTGTTTATTTTGTCTTATAACTGGAAGTGCAATTACAATTTGATAATAAAAAAGCCAAAAACTGAAATTAATAATAACGAGAAAATTTTTTAAGTCCACAAATAGCTTAATATGCTGTATAATTTTACGTTGTCGTAAAACGACAACTTGTTAGCAGTAGAGATTAAAAAAAATATTTCCATTACAAAGATCAGAGACGTAAGCCCAAATTATAATGGTTTATATAAAAAAAATCAAATTTTGTAAAAAAAGTAGTGAACATACAAATAAGCAACGTAACCGCAGATGCTAAAAATGTAAAAAATGTTTTAAATTATTAAATATTATCAATAAATAATTGGGGTCATATTCTCCCCCAAACGTAGTATGTGTGCATACTTTTTGAACAGTGCACAAGGGTTAAGAGACTTATAGGTCTGTAACTATCTGGTTTATTAGGAGCTTTTCCTGGTTTATGGATCGGATGTATTATGGCCCTTTTCCAGGATTTTGGAAAGTATTGTAATTTAATTACAGCGTTGATAATGTAATTCAGTTGTACGATCGCTTTCTTACTAAGATTTTTCAAAATTTTGTTGGGTATCGAATCGGGTCCAGGAGCTTTATTGTTTGGGAGTTTTTTAATGATTAATTGGATTTCTGTTGGTGATGTCAAAACTTTTTGGAGTTCGTTATGAGTATAGTTATGAGGAGTTTGAAGGAAATCTTGGACTTGTTGGATAATGTTCAATTGGTCGGGATCGTTATGCTGGTTTAAGGTATGGGCGTCTTGGAATGTTTCAGCTAATAGCTGCGCCTTTTCGTTATCTTCCATGATTTCGTCGTCGTTTTTTAGTAAGTTAGGAATAGGTGTATATTCCTTCTTAAATTTTTTAATCGTCTTCCATAGAGAATTATCTTGTGGCTTAAGGTCTTTGAGTTTGTTAGTCCAACTCTCGTTTCTGTGTAAGGTAAGTTGCTTTCTAACTTCTTTTTGTAATCTGTTGAATTCGGTTTTGTACGCCAGGTTGGCCGTTCTCTGCCAAAGTTTTCTGTTTTTGTTTTTCTCTTTAATTAGTGCTGCGATTTGTTCGGGAATATTGTCTCGTGTAGGATTGACGACGATTTTCTTTGTGTTCATATCTGTCACTTGTTTTATTGTTTTTGTAAATTTTTCTATTTCCCTATCTAATTCTTCGGGCGTGTTTATTTTATTGTTTATTTGGATTTTTGAATCTAGAGATTTTCTGAAATTAGTCCAGTCGGTGTTTTTATAAGAGATTATTTCTCTAGAAATGTCGTGAGCAGGTTGATCGTTGAGAACAAATAAGATGGGGTTGTGATCTGAGTTAAGCTCGTGAAGGGAAATTGGTACAGTGACGTTTATTACATTTTTGTTTAATAATATATCTATTGTGGAAGGAGTGGTATGGTTTTCGGGAAAATGGGTGGGTTCGTCGGAGAATGAAATGGTTAAGTTATTATGGTCAGGGTAATTTTTGATTTTTACACCGTTAGCGTTGTCCCTGGCACAATTCCAAAATCTATGCCTAGCATTGAGGTCCCCTGCCACTAGGACTTTATTAGACAGGTTGGTGAGCGTGTCTAGGTCATGGTTTGTTATGAGATTCGTTGGCTTATTGTATGCGGCTATTAATGCGATTTTGTTAAGTAGTTCGATAACTATTACCTCCGGTGATATTTAGTTGGGAATTTTCAATTTTTTGAAAGGAATTCCATTCCTGATTATAATGGCGACGCCACCCGAAGCATTGACGACTTGTCTGTCGTTTCTTATGGTGGTGTATCCTCTGACTTTGAGTTTATCGGAGGTTTTTAATTTGGTTTCATTAATTAACATTATGTCGACTTTTTTGGTATAAATGAAGGTGATCAATTCGGCTATTTTGCTTTTTAGGCTATTTGCATTCCAGGTTATTATTTTATAATTACAGACCATAAGTATGTAATCGTTCGGTAAAAAATTGTTGTGTTATGGTAAATTTTTGTATGGCGTCACGGGCACCACTTAAGAGGGTATTTAAATCTTTTACCGCTTTTAACATTGCAGGTAAGTTTACTAAGTTATTTAAATTAGAAAATTCTTTGGCTAAATTTAAAAATTAAAAAAAAGGGGACAACGGCACGCGGTGTTCCCAAGCGGTCACCCATCCAAGTACTATGCGCCCAACATTGCTTAACTTCGGTGTTCGGACGAGAACCGGTGCTTTCAATGTGGTATATGGACGTTGTCTGTAAAATATAGTATACATCCAGATTCTTGAGGAAGGATTAATAAATTTGCCATTCGACTTCCAACTTTGGTAGCTGCTAGATATACTTCGATTAGTAATTAATCGCAGTTGTGGAGACCGTGACCCGCAAATTGCAATTATAACGATAGTGAAATAGAAAGTGACGTGTAAAAGGTCTATGGTGACGTAGATGTGATGGTTGACGTGGAAAATGAAGAAATTCCAGAAAATTCAAAAAGAAAAAGACAGCACCTGCATTCAACGGCAAAACAATTTATTTTACACATATTTAATGGTATTATAACTGGCATTCAGTGGTGAGTTGTAAGCAACCAGTTATAATATAACCCGAACGTTGAGTCTTTTTTCTTTATTTAACAGAATGCAACAGACATATATCCAGCTTCGTTCAACGACTCAACGTTGACGTTATAAATAACCGGTTGCTTACAACACACCACTGATTGTCCATCAATATCGCTGAATTGATTGGGATTGTAGGAAGTAACTGTTTATTAAACCAACTCTCAAACAATTCCGTTGTGGGATTCTCATGGTAGTCCAAGCTAGAATCTTTTATGTTTTTAGCGGAAAGTAATAGTGCATTAGGAACCGAGCATCCGTCACTTGAGTCAGCGTGCAAAATCGTGACTCTTTTTCCTTTATTACCTACTACTCGCTTTTGACAGCGTATGGTGAGTGTCATACCAAGTCTCGTTCAAATAGTAATGATGGTTGATGGGTTTATCCAAAAGGACCTCGCACTTTTTATATGGAAAAACGGTTTCAGTCAAATTTGATAAAATTTTGGTAAGTTGTAGATTTTTCCCTTCTGAATAAAAGTTTCAATGGGCGAAAACATCTAGACCCCTACGTTTCTGAGATAGAGCCCGCAAAAGCTCTTAAGATTAGTGATGGAGTCTCGTCTCGAATTCGAGACGAGAATCGAGACGAGACTACTTTTTCAAAGCGAGACGAGAATCGAGACGAGACCGTTAAAAACTCGAGACAGGACGAGACTATGAAAAAAAAATGTCGTCTCGTCTCGAGAAAAAATTTTTTTTTTAAATCAAATGAAATTAATAAGGAAATGTTTTTTATGAATATTTATTCTTGGAGTTTAAATGAATACTTTTGTAGTTACACGATATTTACTATGGAGTGCATATTTTTGTAAATTAATTTTTGTCAACTGAGGGGATTCCCCTGTTTTCAAATATTTTTTTAAATATTGTTTGTTTAAATAGTTGTTTCTTGAATTTGATCTCGTGGTCTTGATTATGGTGAGACGAGACGAGACTGTAAAGGCTCGAGACAGACGAGACGAGACTACTTACAATTAAATCGAGACGAGACGAGACTAGCTCAAGTCTCGTCTCGTCTCGTCTCGAGTCCATCACTACTTAAGATAGCTATCCTGATAAATTAAGGTAGCACATACTGTTTGTTATCTAGAAATATAAACTGGACCAGGTGGTAGAGTTGACCAATACTAATAATCTTTGTTATTTCAATTTTGCAAAATGGCACTTGTTTTTTTTAATATGGCGGATTTATTGATTTGTAATTTTTTATGGCACTATCTTTGTTTTTTGAAATTTGTTGATTTAGAAAGCGTGTTATTTATTTTGATTTTAAATTTCTTCTCGGATAGATAGGAATGGGTTAGTTTTATTAGAGGGGGTGAATTGTTAATTAATCGTACTAGCCAAACTTGATCGAATGCTCTTTTAAACGTTTAACCACCATTACTATTACTTCACTGCTCGTGCTCATCCTAATAAAATTATGCACTGATAGGTGGATATTCTCTTTTTGTATCAATTATTAACATTACTTTTTCCCCTGGAGGTAATAAATATAGTAGGTAAATTGTTTTTTACGCCAATTAAAGCAATCATTTTCCAAAGATTAAAAATTCTAACTACATTTTAATTACCTATTCGATTACAATGTAAATTATAACGAGACTAGTTCACTTTATTTAGTTAAAAATGGTAAAAATAAAGAAATGTATATCATTTTTTTTATTATTCCCACCTATTTTCATTAACTAATTGAACCTGTTTTTAGACGGCTATTTTAGAATTCTAAATGATTCGGCAAAGTTATAATCATTGTCGTTCATTAAAATGAAAATTATATCACTTAAACACCAAATTAATTAAAAAAAAGTCTATTAAAAATAATTCGTTTACTTATATTAAATTGCATTGCAATTACATTCATTACAATTAAATGTATTTACGACTTAATAAATGCTTTTAGTGGCGTGCGCCACTGGACTAAATAGTTTTAACTAATAGCAAGTAATTAGGTTAATTGTTGATGGAAATTGTACTTTGTAACAGTTTTTTCCTAAATATATCACATTTCATTACTATTTTGCCAAAAAATTAACATACAAAAATCAAATTTGCTTAATTAATTAAAAAACAATAATTAGGAACTACAATGGGCTTATTAAACACAGCCTTTTGTACTACGTACGAACAACCCTGACAATATAATACACTCATAAATATAAAACAAATAAATAAATTATCTCAATGCCCTCAACTTCCACTTCAACAAGGCAAAAGTTAGAGTTCTAAATATAAACAACATCAAAGTAAGCGCAATTATATCGTTCCAAAATTGATCTCCTTTTATAGCTATATCCTTGAGGAATTTTTCTGGATATTTGTAATGGCAATATTCTTCTTCGGGACACCAAATTGTCGGTCTATTTGAACCGTAAATTGCACCCACGATACCTTCCAAACCATATCGCAAGTACGAGATGTAACTACCCCAATATAAATGCGGAGGTAAGTCTTTTAAAGAGACACCAAAGCCGGCAAACATCATTATCGGTACTGCAAGAACTGGACCCACAAACGTACCATTCTAAAAAAATATGTTAAGTATTTGGGGTATAATTTTATAGGGGAGGTTTGAGAAATGCTTACCACAACGTTAAATATGGCACCAATCATAAGTCCGAAACTTTGAGCAACAAAAACTGTCAAAAGACATATCGCTGAAAACATGCCGATTCTGTTCCATTCCATCGGTTGACCAGTCATCCAATACGTTAGTAAGGTGAATATTAGGCAGCAGACAATCTACAATTTTTAAATGTTAGAACTGAAGATGGTTCAAATGAATAGCTTTTGATGGACCAATAATGGGCAGGAGAAGCAAAAGGAGAGTAATATAGAAACATTATGGGTAGAAGCTTCTGAGCGTTACAGAACTGCGACCAGTGTTGAACTTTTGTTCATAATCATAACCCTACTCGTATTTATGTTCTCAGGAATTCAATCATGCCAGCGAAGCATAGAATGTCCCAGAGAAGTTTGCTTTTCACTTCTTCAGGTGTCAATTGAGCCCGCCCTAAGTGTTTCAGCCTAAGCTGAGCCAATGCATCGCAATTGCAGAAAATGTGTTCGGCGGATTCGATTTCCAATTCACAGAGTCAGCAAATGTCGCTATCCTCCAGTCCCAGACCCGTGCTGAGTCTGATTCCGTTTTTTGATAATAGAAGAAGCTTATTAACATTCGTGGTCGACTACTTAATGAATTTCTTCGAGTGTCTTTGTCCTGGTGCGTTGTTCCAGTGAAAATTTTTATTCTCAGTTTTCCATTTTTGGATCTCCGCCCCCTATGTGTTATAAATAGTCCACAGAATGGTTCGGGTCCAATCGGGAGCGCTTTTGAGCCATGTTAAGAGAGGAGAAGGTTGAAAGATGCGAAAAAAAAATTAACTTACCGAAAGTGGCAAATCGACGATATTTATTGAAGCATAGTAAACTTTCAAAGAGTACCATCTGTTGAAATGTTCCTTCGTTAAAATGGACATTTCGTTTGGAACTAAAAAAAGAGTTGAAATTATAAAAATCGAATAAAAATCAAAACAACTTACAGGTTAAAATTGTAAGCATCATAGTTGACATCATGTGGTGCATTAAAATCGAAAATAATAAATTGTAATTGTCCAAAACTTTTCCTCCGTGCTCACCAGATTGCCAATAAATGACACCAAAGAGGAGAGCTACAGAAATGTTAACAGCAATGCGCATATACGTAAGAGTCTGTAATTAAAATTTTAATTCAAGCTTTTAAATTGTAATTGTGCACCTTACAGTGTCTCTTTGTGCTTTTAAAAAGCCTCTACCAAGCATAATTTTGAGTTGATTCCATTGTGAAGTACCTTGCAATTGGTCAGTTTTTTCAGAAATAGCCTTATGGGTTTCTCTTAATTTCTTCAAACTTGGTAATTGGTCTGGTCGGTCAAACCACTGCGTATTTTTACCATTTCTCATGACATTAACCATGGTATCGATTTTATCAGTTCCAAATTCTCCACAAGCAAGTTCGATGACTGTAACAACAAATTCATTTAATTATAGTTTTTATTGTGTAACTTTTAGCTTACTGTAATCTGCTGGGTTGTGAAATTTTGGACATGGATATTCAACTGACGCTAAAAATGGTACAAGGTTATCGGCTGAGCCTTGGTACATGCAGTTTCCGTTTGCTAATACATAAACTTGGTCGAAAAGTTGAAATAGCGACGCCGATGGTTGATGAATTGTGCATACTATTGTACGACCTTGTCTTGCCAACTCTTGCAACAATTTGAGACATTGGCTGCATGAGGAACTATCTAAGCCACTAAAAAAACACATTTTAATAACAAGTCTCATGTGGTCAATAATTAACTATTAATAATTGCATTTTATTTTAGAAAGGGGAAGAAGAGAGTTTGAGAAAATTAGAGTGAGATGGACTAACGTCCACTTCACCAGGCTGTAGAGATTTTCTTCCAAGATTTTGAATAACATTTTTAGATTAGTTTAACTGATTTTCTCTCTAGAAGTTTTACATAACGTTAGTTGCCCTATTTTTTCAGATTTATCCAATTCATGTAGAGCCCCACATGGTCTACCTTTTGTAATCTGTTGAAATCCAGCTTAATGTAAACAGAAGAGATTAGATGGTCAAAATTTTACGTTCCAAAAGAGCATTGGGAGATTAGAGTTTAATTAGGTTTTCAAATTTGAATTCTCTGGCACCATGTGGCCAGAGACAAGAGAAATTGGAGTGGAAGGCTTATAAGGTGGAAACAGTGAGGAAAAGACGTGGGAAGGCCTCAGATCGATAAAGTGAAGATAAGACTAGAAGACCAAATGAGTTCGACAGGTTTACCAATTCGCAAAACATGGCAAGGCAATCAAAAATTGAAGCTTGAGAAATGAAGGTAAAAAATACCATGAATTAGAGATTAAAGGATCGCGAGACCAATACATGGATAAGAGATAAACAAAATAAAGGACATCATAAGGAGAGCGGCATCCCTGAAATGGAACCGAGCTGACCATGTTGCCAGAGACAAATAAAAGTGTGGTGGAGGGTTCATAAGGTGAAAGCAGTGAGGAAAAGAAGCGGGCAGTGAGCAGGCTTCCGATCGATGAAGTGGAGAGACGACTTGAAAAGACCAATTGGGTTCAACTGGTGCAGCAAATTCGATAAAAAAAAACTCTGATTTGTTCGTCATCACTTTATCCCAATTTGTTTCAAGTCTAAACGGAGCGAGGAGTAATTTTCCCATTTGTTCAATTTTGTACGTATTCCACGCTATCTTTTAAAAATATGATCCAAAAATAGAAATGAATTAATAAAATTTAGTTCAGATCATTCTGAACCGGATCTTCGTGTTCTTATTACAACTAATAATTATTAGTACGTCACACAACCCCCGCCCGCCAACACCCGAAGTCAGATATTTACCCTTTGACCTGTTGCGATTCCGATTAATTAAAATAAGAGGGAAAAAAACTAATCAAAACTTGATTCTCTTACATTTGCACTAAATTACCATAAAAATTAACTAGAGTATTTCATTAACTTAATTTCAAAGTCAAACGCTTTTTTTTTAATATTTAAATTGTTGCAAAATATGTTAATGAAGATAATTTTTCCTTGTTTATTTGACATTTTATCAAGTTTACTCTTTAATGTAGGGCAACACTTGAAAAAAAATACAATAACAATAATAGTAATTTTTTTTATCAAAATAAAAACTTTGGAGGTACAGTGACGTTATTTATTAAGCGTCGCGCACACGGGAAGCCAAATGAGAGCAAGTAGGACTTTAAGAGAGGCTCTATACCGCGACTTCAGACGTTAGAATTGATTAGGAAAATGTACAAGGTGTTAGTGAAAACCATAGACTTTTTGTACCCCAAATATTCGTAATCAAAAATGCACCCCTAAAGAGTTATAGACTGTCAAAGTTAGTTTGTAAGTATTAAGAATTAACAATTTTTGTCACTTTGTCAATTTTATAAAGACTGGCAAAAGTATTCGATTAATCGAATAATCGAAGAATCAATTATTCTAATAATGGAAGAATCGATTAATCGAAAATCGCAATTAGTCGAATTTTAAAAATCGAAGAATTGAATAATAAGAATCGACTAATCGAAGAATTAATTAAACGAAAAATCGTAGAATTTCGATTTTATTTTCCATAAATTAGAAAAATAAATTAATCTACTTCTTAAGTATTCTTACTTCGGTTCTTTGATTAATCGATTCATCTAATCGATTCTTCTAACCGATTCTTCTAAAGAAACGATTCTTCGATTAATTGATTTTTGTAATGGAATCTTCTACTATTAATCTATGGATTAATCGGTTTTTTGAAGAACCGATTATTATGATATTAGATTATCCAGTTTTTAGCCAGCCTTTTATTATATCGCTCCGCTCCGCTCCGCTCGGTTTGCGACTCGTGTATTATGTGTACGACCCTTTAAAAACATCACTTTTATGTAATGATGAAAAATATTTCAAAATATTAAAACAATGTTTTTTATAATTGGTACGTCATGTATAATAAATAAATTTTTATTATAAACTGAAAAAAATATATTTTTTTCTGAAACTCGTCCTTTATCCTTTTATCTAACGCTTTACACGTAATAACATGTTTTTCGCTTTTTCAATTATTAAGTGGTTAGTATATTTGCTTATCTCTTTGTGGAATAGTATTGAAATGATTTACATCAAATTATCTTGTTATTGAAAATTGCAATTATTAATAGGTAATACCAAACTAGAGCACTAATTGCAATAATCGTTATTATTAAATTACGTCATTATAAACTTACGTTGTAGGTTCGTCAAGAAATAGAACTAAGGGATTGTCAATTAATTCCAAGGCGATTGAAAGTCGCTTTTTTTGACCTCCAGATAAACGTCCAGCTCTTGTATGTGTTGCTTTATCTAATCTTAATGTATCTAATATTTCTCTTATCTGAAACAAAAATATGAAAAATACGTCACAAAACTTATAATTTATCAAATACTGACAAATAATTTAAATAATTAATAATAATAGGTAGTTTTAACCTTAAAGTTCGCTATTTATGTATAATCCGCCGGCCATCTCCGGTGAGGCCATGGCCGGCCACAAGTAGATATTTCTCACTACACATGAGCAGTTAGAGGACAGTCCAATTACCAAAAGTGGTAGCGTAAAGCTTTCAAGACGCCAAACACAATACAGTCATTTTTACATTCGATCCTGTAAGACACCATGCGAGCACTTACGTACATCAAGTAAGCGCGACTACTTGGGGGTTTCAAATATCAAAGCATTCACGAACAGATTAAATCTGAAATAATTTTAAATAAACTGGGCCTATCATTCGATGAACGGTATGCACAAAAAAAATTACATTTGGTCCTTCGAACTGGATGTTCGACTGTTCAATTTATTTGAATTAAGTTTAATCGAAGAGTTGAAAAATGGCACTTGTTATCCTTAGACTAAAAAATTAAAATAAATGTGGTTGTCCCTGAATTTTATTTTATCTACATGCACACATGTACAGTGTGGTTCAAATTGCTTGTCAGCAAGGGGTATCTCAGTTAATATAAGAGGAGAAACCTAATAACACGATCTCGATCTACTTTTTTGAGACAAACTCAATGGTGAACTCAAAAATCTGAACCTTCATTTGTTTTTGTGTTATGACCCAAAATTCATATTTACGTTATTATAATTTTGACCAATCCCTCCCTTATTTCTCAAGAATTTTTAAAACTATAAAAACTGTTTTAGAGCCTGTTTTAGAGCCCTCTGACAAGGGCTAATTTTCATACTAAATTTTTAGTACTGAATTGACGTAAAACAGTCGTGCGTAACAATTTTAGATTTCTGTGCTTTTGCGCCAATTTAGTAAGGGAACTGTGCCTAATATCGACCCCTGTTGATAATGACTCGCCTTCTAAAAAGTAATTAGCTTTCTTCAACCTCGAACCTTGAGCCTTTAAGTCTCATCTCATGAGTCATGAAGTCATTTTATAGAGCTCAAAAACCTCGTTTTTTTTTTAAATACGAATCATAGTCGGCCATGACATCATTAAATAAAGTACTTTTCGCTCTTCAAAAATGTGATATTAAACATGACTGTCATCGGTCTGCTACATTACTAAATACAGTACAGCCTCTGTAGTTCGGACATACTTTAATTCGATCACTTCAGTAAACCGAATTCTTTTGCTTTTCAAACACAGCAAATTTTATCTTTGTAATCCGGACATATGTAATACCTCTCACAAGAATACGAGCACCTCGCTAATCCGGATTTAATTTTACTGAAAACCATATCTGTCCGGACTATACAGGGCGATTCATTGTTAGACGGATAGACCGTCTTCAATAGCTCTGTAGTCGTTTGAAATAAAGCATACATTATAAATACAAAGGTTATTCAAATCCGCAAGGAACATAACCTAAAATTATTTTCATCTCTACAGGATGCTCGGCGAGAATATTTTTAATTTTTTGAAACAGAGCACCCTGTATATTGTTCTATATGTTGACTTGGCATTAGGTCGCCAATACGTTCATACTAAAAAATTTTAATTTCTCCGCGGTGTTGCCAGGTTATTAAATTTTTTTTCTAAAAAATGCCTAAAACACTTATTGCTTTATAAAATCGCACTGAAGCCGTTGTTCAAAGAATAATAACGAACTCTTTTTCCTAGGTAGTTATGACTATCCTCTATGTGTTGTATTTAAAAAACGTTTGATTAAATTGTACAGAGTGTTCATTAAAGCGACCCAAAGTTACTCATTTTGAAATGACCATAACTCGTTATTTTTAAATGGAACACCCTGTATATTTTTACATATTTGGATTCCTGGTAAAACTTAGATACCTATACTAAATTGGTAAAAATATTAAAAAAATTTATGATTTTTAAAATAGAACACTCAGTAACACGGTCATATCAATAAATCACCCTGTATAATATCTGTACTGTACAGTGTACATATCATTAGATCTTTTTTCAAAAATACATTTCTTATTTGAAAACATATTTTTGATTTTTTTGGATATTTGGGGGCTTAAAAGCAAGCAAAACTTGTTTAAAAGAATAAAATCTTCTGAAAATTCAAAAATACATTTTTTTCCTATTTTGAACCGAATCCGTGAGTTGTAGATGTCAACCATTTTCCAAACTAAAACCTTAAAATAACCACAGATGACGTTAAAAAATTTTAATATCCGTCAACAAACCTTGAAGAGTTTAAATGAAATTAAGAAATTCTAGATTAAAAGAAAGAGATCGATAAACCAATAATTGAAGCTTGTGGTAAAGCTGCGTTTCCATTAAAATATTCTGAAATAGCGATTCTCTAGTTTGCTAGAGAATCAGGACCGGACTGGCTAGTGGTTGGCCCTACTGGCTACGAAATAAATTGACCTCAAATGCAGTGGCGTAACGAGCAGCGACACTATCACAGGCCTGGGTTCCAAAGATTTCAAAGCGCAATTTTTGAATTTTCAAGGTCAACTTTTGGAATTTTTAAACACTTCCTCATCTAAAGTGAAACACACTGTACGTTTATTATGAAATTTTTTATCCATTTTGATTTTTCCATTTATTTTCATTAGACCCCAATTTCACGTGAATGACCGTCAATCGCCGGTCAGCCGACCGGGCCAGTCCGGGCCTGTAGAGAATTTCCAATAACCATAACATAAAAAGGTAATAGGTAACTATAATAAACTTTTCAAGGGGTGGGGTGGTTGGTTTTAAAATATTTTTGAAAAATTCGCTCGCAAACGTTCGAGCTGCCATTCGACCGAAAACTTCAATAGTTTTGCTTCTGCTTAAGACGAGAAAGTTGCAATTATCTCTTACTTCACAATGTACAAATCCAATTAATTGTTTTTCCTCATTTTAAACCAAATAAATTAATTTTCACATAACCAAAAGCAAAACTTTCTCCCAAATAAAACACTTCTAATTTCGCAAAATTTTTCCACATACAAAAACCATTTTGCGCAAGCACTCGAAATTTTTGCAAGATAAGAAATTTACTTAATTTATTTGTTTCGATTTCAAGTACATTTCGAGTTGTGTGTTTGAGCACTTAATGCTTGCTGATGTAGAGAAGTCATCGCAGTCATAGGTCACGAGAAAAAATATCTCAATTGATAAACTTACACGTGCATCACAATAAAATAATGTTAAGCCCAAATATTGCGCTTAGTTCGTGTTTTTTTTTATTAACTTTTTTGTTTATTTTTTAATTTTAATCAATCATTTTCGGTGGTTATTTTACGTCTTTGCACTTTTTTGGTAAAATCCCTACAATCAGTATGCTACGAAGTAGCTCGCCAAAAATTTTTTTTTGTTGCGATGATTTTTAATAAATAAAACTGAATAATTAATAATTTTGTTGAAGTTCGATTAAAAAATTTTTTTTTGTTTGAATTACTCGAAGCGAAACGTTTGAGGTTAAACCACTTTTACTTTCTAAAGCGAAGATAAATATAGGTGATAATAAGAAAGTGTAAGTAAATGTTTAAAAAAATTATTAATTTAATAATAAATTAATACTTACAATATCTTCTTTTTCAAATAATGGATAATCTAATCCAAGTTTTAAATCCGCAGCGACTTTCATATTTTCCCAAACCGTTAGTAAGGGTTGTAATCTATCATCTTGCGTAATATAGCAGGATAATTTTCTAAAAGCATTTAAATCTCGAGGACGTCCGTTTGTATAAACTGTCCCTTCTATCCCCGATATTCTGTAACCACTTAAAATATCCAAAAGGGTACTTTTACCAGCGCCAGAAGGTCCCATTATCGCTATTAATTGACCAGGAGCGAACCTTCCATTTATTTTATGCAAAATTTCTTTTTCACCTTCAAAAAAATTTAAAAATAAATTTTCATCAACTCAAATACCGATCTTTGATTTTCCATTGTTTTAACCATAGATTACTTATCTTATTTAAATTTTTTGATTTGCAATGACTAATGACAAAAGTCAAAGTTTAATAACTTTTTTTAACATTTAACACCTTGAAAATATTTGAGCCGGACTCACCCTTTCTAAATCCTAAGGAAGCGGTGTAAGTAATATCTTCAAAAATCAAATGCACGGGATCCTTTTGTGGAAAACGTTTAAAATCCTTACTAACGACATTTTCTTTGCAAACTGTAACTGTTGTTGTGGTAGTTGTTGTATCCGAATCACTTCTTCCACATGTCTCACACGGCGTGTTTGTTGAAGCTTCGTGAAGCATAACTTCCATCTTGCTTCTTTTTAAAAATTTTTTAATACACTTTAATTACTGTAATGACAACATCAACATGTGCGAACTACTTTAATTAATAACTAACTGTGTTTGAGTGGTGAGTGGATGTGTTTATGCGTGACGCGAATACACAATGCATGGCTTTGGATGAACGTCGAATCTTATATAGATTTCATTGCGTACTCGATTGGAACTGGTTAAAGTCCGAGCTTGTAATCTTTACTTACTTACTAAATGCTTATAAGGAAGAATACATTAGTAGTTAGAGTACATAAACTACAATTTGCTTTTGAATATATTAAAAGGCAGTAAAATTTTATTTTAAGTCGTATAAGAAGGAAGGACACTGGATGACTACATATAAAAGGAAAATGAGTGCCTAAATCACTAGAAATTTTCCTGGAAGTCTTTCTGCTACGAATAATGTACTACACACCAATTTATTGTTAACTTCTAAATATGTGCATTAGGGGGCTTAAGCACCGTCGCAAAAGGGGCCGAGTTAAATGTATTTGAGTGGGTAATTTACAAATATTCTTCATCTTCAATAATGTGTTTAACAATTTATAAGGACTTCGAGGAAAGCAGAAATTCGCTAAGATATAAAAAGACTTTTTAGGACACATTAGAGCCCTGAATGGTATTTTCAAAACAAAAACAACAGATGTGGCCATACCAGGAATTTTTTCATCCCCATTTACTGTTAAACCAGAAGTAAACTGTAAAGTGTTAGGTCTCTTAAGATAACTAATTTTACGAGCTTTAAAATATTAAAAAATATACAGGGTGTTTTATTTGAATTAAGAAATTTGATTTCATTTCCGGTTAAACCGGAAGTCAAAATATAAAGTGTTTGATATCGTGTAACAGCTACTTGTACGAACTTTCGAAATATTTAAAAATATGCAGAGTTTTTTCAAATTTCCGGTTTAATCGGTAGCGTTTTATTAATCGAAAAATAATGTCAAATAATAGATATTCGTTTTATTGCAAAAAAATGCCAGATTTTTGAAATTTTGACCCCTTTATTTGCTCTCTGTGATTATCATTATATTTTGTCTTCCAATTTAACTAGAGTTTGTTTAATTAATGAAATTATTATTTTTTTATTACACCGTGTGCCAACTTCTAAAGCGGAACATAGGGAAATAACATTGCAAATCACTAATAAAGGTTCTAATAACTATCGAAAGAAAATTATTGTCTTCTGGTGTTAATATTAAACAGTTGTTAATTAATAATTGCTTATTGAATTATCCATGTCATGGCTGCTCAGGTGCTCATACGTTTTAAATTGTTGAAATATTGAAATTGCTTTTTAAAGTATTAGTTAAGAATATTAATCTGTTATCAACGGACCCAGAAAACAATTCTCTTTCAATGAATATTACTACCGCTCTCATAGATTTATCTGAAAATAATTGATTTACAATATAATTTCTCTATGTTCCGCTTTGAAAGTTGGCACTCGCTATACATTTTAACAAGTTATCAACGCTAGTTTGTAAGAAGAATATGAGACCGGTGTGAAGTTAACGGCTGTAACTTAGCAGCCAATCAATCGACGATACCCGAACAACCAGTGTCGTAGGAACAGCTTTTTTTCGGATGAAACGATCAAACGTATTCTTTACAAAGATACCTAGATGCCCCTTTCAATGAACTCTTTAAAAGTATGTTTATTCTTTCTTTCAACACGGAAAGGAACTTTCTCAACTTTTCAACTTGAGAAAGATGATGAATACATTGTAGCGTGCTTAAATGATTGCATGGTCTAATGATCATGCACGATCGTCGTTTCAAACCCTACTAACCTACTTATACTGTTTTTAAAACTTTTTAAAGTAATTAGTTCATAACTATTTTTTGTTATCAACAGACGAAGAAAATAATTCTCTTTCGATGAATATTACTACCGCTCTCATAGATTTATCTGAAAATAATTGATTTACAATATAATTTCTCTATGTTCCGTTTTGAAAGTTGGCACTCGCTATACATTTTAACAAGTTATCAACGCTGGTTTGTGAGAATTTCTATGGGTGAATGTGAGACCGGTGTGAAGTTAACGGCCGTAACTTAGCAGCCAATCAATCGACGATACCCGAACAACCAGTGGCGTAGGAACAGTTTTTTTCCGGACGAAACGATCAAACGTATTCTTTACAAAGATACCTAGATGCCCCTTTCAATGAACTCTTTAAAAGAATTTTTATTCTTCCTTTCAACACGGAAAGGAACTTTCTCAACTTTTCAACTTGAGAAAGATGATGAATACAGTAGCGTGCTTAAATGATTGCATGGTCTAATGATCATGCACGATCGTCGGTTCAAACCCTACTAACCTACTTATACTATTTTTAAAACTTTTTAAAGTAATTAGTTAATAACTATTTTTTGTTATCAACAGACGAAGTAAATAATTCTCTTTTGATGAATATTACTACCGCTCTCATAGATTTATCTGAAAGTAATTGATTTACAATATAATTTCTCTATGATCCGCTTTGAAAGTTGGCACTCGCTATACATTTTAATAAGTTATCAACGCTGGTTTGTAAGAATTTCTATGGGTGAATATGGACCGGTGTGAAGTTAACGGCCGTAACTTAGCAGCCAATCAATCGACGATACCCGAACAACCAGTGGCGTAGGAACAGTTTTTTTCCGGACGAAACGATCAAACGTATTCTTTACAAAGATACCTAGATGCCCCTTTCAATGAACTCTTTAAAAGTACGTTTATTCTTCCTTTCAACACGGAAAGGAACTTTCTCAACTTTTCAACTTGAGAAAGATGATGAATACAGTAGCGTGCTTAAATGATGCATGGTCTAATGATCATGCACGATCGTCGGTTCAAACCCTAGTAACCTACTTATACTATTTTTAAAACTTTTTAAAGTAATTAGTTAATAACTATTTTTTGTTATCAACAGACGAAGAAAATAATTCTCTTTCGATGAATATTACTACCGCTCTCATTGATTTATCTGAAAATAATTGATTTACAATATAATTTCTCTGTGTTCCGCTTTGAAAGTTGGCACTCGCTATACATTTTAATAAGTTATCAACGCTGGTTTGTGAGAATTTCTATGGGTGAACGTGAGACCGGTGTGAAGTTAACGGCCGTAACTTAGCAGCCAATCAATCGACGATACCCGAACAACCAGTGTCGTAGGAAAAGCTTTTTTTCCGGACGAAACGATCAAACGTATTCTTTACAAAGATACCTAGATGTCCCTTTCAATGAACTCTTTAAAAGTATGTTTATTCTTCTTTTTAACACGGAAAGGAACTTTCTCAACTTTTCAACTTGAGAAAGATGATGAATACAGTGTAGCGTGCTTAAATGATTGCATGGTCTAATGATCATGCACGATCGTCGGTTCAAACCCTACTAACCTACTTATACTATTTTTAAAACTTTTTAAAGTAATTAGTTAATGTTAATAACTATTTTTTGTTATCAACAGACGAAAATAATTCTCTTTCGATGGATATTACTACCGCTCTCATAGATTTATCTTACGGGTACCAAACTTACAATGTAATTTCCCTATGTTGCGCTTTGAAAGTTGGCACTCGTTATATATTTTAACAAGTTATCAACACTAATTTATAAGTATTTTTATGCGCGAAAGAGTGCAGTAGCCTTATATAATCGCATGATCTAATGATCGTCGGTTCTACTATTTTTATTTTATTTTTAATATTTTGAAGTCCTGTTATGGCCACAAGAGTGTTCTTTCAATATAATTTCTGCAAGTAATCAAAATGTGATTAACAAACAATTTTTCTTTAACATAAATAAATAAACATGTATTGGTTTTTAATTGTCCCAGTGATAATAACCGCAATAAATGAATTAACAATTTTTCCATGTTTAATTAATTTTAGTTCAATAGGTTTCGTTCATTTTAGTCTACGCACTAACTGACTCTCGTCATCTACATTCCACAAGTATATCGCAAGTTTTTCAATTTGTCTACTCGGGCAATACAAGCTTACAAGATGATGAAGGAAGGAGCTGATCTGTTTGATTGTGATACTAAGGTTTTTTAGTTGGCCATAGAAGAGGACGAAAGTTTTACACGAACACTGGCCGAACAATTCAATGTTGACCGTTCCATGATCATCAGGTGGCTCAAGAGGTTCAGTAACGTTGGAATACGACTGATGGATGGGCTCCTCACAAGCTTTCCGAAGAAAAGGCCAGACTGGTCCGCATTTTTAATTTTTTACCTAACTGCTGTAGAGTAGTAAAACGAGGAAAACCCCTTTCTTAAACATCTGGAGACGGGCGATGAGCTGATGAGTCACGGTCTTTCTTAAGTTTACCAGATCTTCAGAACACGGAAACGGAAACCAATGAATACTTGGACTTTGTGAATTGAAGAAATGTATTTCATGAATTTGATTTCTAAGGATTTTTCTAAGGATTGGGTTTATAAAAACATAAAAATCCTTACTAACAATAGTCCACTTCTTAACCTTTACAGAGGTCATAATCTCGTAATACAATGACCTATGTCCCACCTTACGCATAGTACGTGTAATTGCGACAAATGATAGGTTATTAAAATAATTTATTTGAACTTATAGAAACAAAAACTAAAATTAATTTAGATTTTAACCTTGAGACTAGACAAATTACCACAACTATAACCAAATCAATTTAAAGACTTACAACTAAACGATTTGTAGGTACAATTTGAACAAAATTATCAATACTAGTGCGTGAGACGAGGATGGAGATAAAAAAAATGCAATGCTTTTAAAAATTGATTCAAACATAACCTTTGTAATTAGCAATCAGGGCAAGAGCAGGAAAAAATGATAAATGTGGCTTTGATGATCAATACACATGAGTAGTACCATTTTGATTGTGTATTATTAATTATATGAATCACGTTATGTATTATTGACCTTTTTACTTTAAATTTAGAACTTTTCTTAAAAGTCGTGTGAAAATTAATAACGACTTTATCTTTTAATGTTTAAAGAAAAGTTCATTAAACGACATGTAAAGATTTACAAAAGTCAAATTAAATAGAAATAATAGAATAAAAGGAGCTGAATAATTTGTATTTAGTAAATAATAAAATTTTGAATTGCTTTTGTGATAAAGACAAACAACTTTTACTTTTTCGTTTATCGTAAGATAGGGAAAATGTAATGGAGCTAAAGAAATTGAGATTTCGTGGTTCAACTCGGCATGATTGGACCTTGTCTTCTGCTGTGGACAGCGGTTCACTTTCAGTACTTTTCATCGTTGCCATCGCTTTGTTTCGTCACAAAAAAAGTGAAGGCAGCTAATAATCTTGAACTTCAAAAATTTTGACCGCTCTGCCGTCCACTAGGTCGAAGAAGCGGAGCGGTGCAACGCGGCACGCAACATTGCTGATCTCAAGAAGTTTGGAAACAACTCCAGGGTCGTTCTAACCTGCTTCGTTCTGTTCTACCTCCCTAATCGACGTGTCTTTATTTATTTTTGCATTTTATTTGGGGTCACTTTTACGATGTCTTTTAAAAACGTAGATGTACAATCAGCCTCACAATTAATGGCCACTCTGGCTATACGTTTAGCACGAATTGTGGATGAAGCCATCATAACACCCCATATTTAAATTGAGGAGTAACTTTATTTTGCCAACAAGTAGTAAATCAACAACCTCTTCTTCTGTCCTTTTGTCGTTGTTGGCTAATACTTGTGGCCAATAATTGTGAGGCTTGTTGTACCCCTTCTTATACCAGTGATATACTATAAAATCCTCAAGTGGCTAGTATTTACTGTCTAAACTTTCACTGAGAGAAAACGTAATTTCGTTTGCTTGTTGAAGCAGATGATAAGTACAACTAGGGGCAGTGCAAGGTGAGTTGCACCGACGTGGTCAGCACGCACTTAGATTCGATACTTTAAGTACCAGTAGGGAAACTGCAATTTACCACACTTATTGAACAAAAACTTTCTTGGTTCAACTCGGCATGATTGGACCTTGTCTTCTGCTGTGGACAGCGGTTCACTTTCAATACTTTTCATCGTTGCCATCGCTTTCTTTCGTCACAAAAAAAGTGAAGGCAGCTAATAATCTTGAACTTCAAAAATTTTGACCGCTCTGCCGTCCACTAGGTCGAAGAAGCGGAGCGGTGCAACGCGGCACGCAACATTGCTGATCTCAAGAAGTTTGGAAACAACTCCAGGGTCGTTCTAACCTGCTTCGTTCTGTTCTACCTCTTTATTGCCTTTATTTATTTTTGCATTTTATTTGGGGTCACTTTTACGATGTCTTTTAAAAACGTAGATGTACAATCAACCTCACAATTAATGGCCACCCTGGCTATACGTTTAGCACGAATTGTGGATGAAGCCATCATAACACCCCATACTTCAATTGAGGAGTAACTTTATTTTGCCAACAAGTAGTAAATCAACAACCTCCTCTTCTGCTCTTTTGTCGTTGTTGGCCAATACTTGTGGCCAATAATTGTGAGGCTTGTTGTACCCCTTCTTATACTTGTGATATACTATAAAATCCTCAAGTGGCTAGTATTTACTGTCTATTGCAGATGACACCTGTTTCATGGTCAGCAACAGGGACCCACGACTGGTACGATACCGACTCCAAAAAGCAGCCGACAGCCTGGAGCTCTGGTTCAAGAAATGGCGAATCTCCGTCAACGCACAGAAGAGTTCGTCCATTTACTTCTTCAAGCGACCAAGTCTCCGTCGTCCGCCAAACATCGAGATCTTCGGCGAAGCCATTCCTTGGAAAGAAGATGCCCGATACCTAGGACTAACCATCGACAAGAGACTGACCTGGAAACCACACATCGAGGGAGCTATCGTACGAGCACGAGCTGCATATTCGTCACTATATCCGCTTTTTTCAGGTACAACGCTGGACCTCAGGAACAAACTGCTTCTGTACAAGACCGTCATCCAACCGATCATGACGTACGCCGCACCAGCCTGGGGCTACGCCGCACCGTCCAACATCAAGAAGATGCAGACCGTACAGAACAAGATCCTGATGACCATCGTCCACGCACCATGGTTCATCCGCAACAGGGACCTTCAACGGGACCTACAGATGATCAGCATCCAGGAGTTCATCCGAGAAGCAGCCTCCAAGTTCTACGACACAACACTGGACCATGACAACCCTACCATCCGAGGACTATGGGAATACAACATCAATGAGTCTAGGCTTCGGAAGAGACCCAAAACCATTATTCAGATTCCAGATTCCAGATTTACTGTCTAAACTTTCACTGAGAGAAAACTTAATTTCGTTTGCTTATTGAACCAGATGATGAGTACTAGGGGCAGTGTAAGGTGCGTTGCACCGACGTGGTCAGCACGCACTTAGATTCGATACTTTAAGTACCAGTAGGGAAACTGCAATTTATACACTTTTTGATCAAAAACTTATTGCAAAATGTAAAGGAAACATCAGAAGCTTAAACATGATAGTTGGTAGCTGATGACTTAAAATACGGGGGCCATAGGAGCACTTTAGTGTTCAAATTATCTTTATCGTATTTTAGGTTTAAAAGGTTGTATTATTTTATTAATTAGTTAATTAATTAGACCTTCTGACGATAAAAGTTACAAAAAATATGTAATGTATCAATTAGGTTTTATTAATTACTTAACAAGTATGAGAACTTAACGTCATTACCATATTCGTATTATACACATTTTTTTTAAATTTTCTTATGCAAGAAGATAAGTATTAACGTAAATATTTACCACAAAGTGTTTGTAGATGTTGAACCTTTGATAATTGATAATAGAGGAGGGAATTGTAATTCGTTTTGCTTAATAGTTCATACTGAACTAGTTCACCAAAATGAACCTTTGGCCTGTGTGTGTGGGCCGCCTTAACACTCTAATTGTATGACATAGAGTTGACAATGTCTTAACATGATTATTGATTAAGAGATCTGCATCTCCAAACTGAGAAGTTTTACTTGAGACTCTTAGAACTGTTAATCGGCCGGTCTAAGGTTCCCTGCTACTGGATGGTGAATGCTTCCACCAATTTGTTCAATAATGACCACAAAAATCAGAATCCAAATTAAAGTAACACTGCTTTTACACTCCCTAATAATCAGCATTGATAATAGTTACTATACTACGGTGTACTTCTCAATTACCACGTTTAGATGCGTTCGCTAAACCGGTTTTACTTAGCCGCTTTAACGTAAAACGATTTAAAGATGTGACCAATTAGGTAGCCATGTTTAAACCTGACTAATCGTAAGCTAATCTTTGCTTAAGCAAAGATTAATCAGCGTTTGAGTTAAATCGTTTTACGTTAGAGCGATTTAACTGAAACCGGTTTAGCAACGCATCTAAAAGCGGTAAATTCGTCAATTCTAATAGAAGTTTGTTTACAAGTGTTAGACAACTATGGACAGGTTGCTATCGAGATAAATGCAAAAATCGTGACGCTTTGAAACAACGACTGCCTCAAGATAGTTTAATAGCTTGCTGAGACTTTATCTAGATGAGTATGAACTATTGTCGGTATGCTGCTACTGAAAAGTCCGGATTTGATTTACTCGTTATTTGGATTTCTATCTTAGATGATTGGCAAGTCAATGTTTCGATGCGACGTGTAAGTAACAAACCAATCGATTTTGGCCCGGGTTCAGTAATGTAACTACACCTCCGATAACCTCATAATGCAAGGGGGGGCTAAATGGAACCCTAGCCTTGGCCTAATGCAAAATTCTGGAACCCCACTATAAAATGTTTGTAATTTAATTTTTTACATATTAAGGGGCTCATGAATAAAAATTGAGGGAAGGGGGCAAAATTTGTGTCACGAGTCATGAGTTCGTTTTGAAAGTCGTGGAAGACTGTGTGAGACTTATTTTAATTGTTTTCCATCCGACCATCGCATTGGCTACAGTTTTTTTTAAATAACGTATACTAAGGGCTAGAACTAACAGTAAAATATTTAATAATTTAAATGGCACAGTTGTAAAAATGCTTAACTGAGACATTTTTATCTATTTTTCAGAATTTAATTTAAATTACACGATAATTAACATTACGTGCTCATCATAAAATAATTGTTGACCTTAAACTTTCATTAATTATTGCCAATATAATTAATAATTAATTATAGTTGTTGCTTGGCCGCTATAAAATTGTATTAAACGGGGACGTGTTGGCTCAGGTAGCTAAATGGCTCCGGTAGCTAGTTGGCTCGCGTGGGTAGTTAAATGAGATGGGTAGTTGACTCAGGTTATGAATTTTTATTAAACAGGGAGGCTCAGGTAGCTAGATGACTCGTGTGGCTAGCTGACACAAGGGACTAGTTAGATGAGATGGCTAGTTTGCTCAGGTGGCTAATTGGCTTAGGTTATCACAGCTAATTATTAGAAGCGATTTACCGAGTCATTTCAGCATGCAACGAAATTTTCTGATCATACTGCGAGTCCGGAGTCGGACTTCGTTGGCAATTGCTGACGTGCAAATGCTTTTGGGGGTCAAATAAGGTTGCATCGAGACCAGAAATCTCATCTTGACTAGTTATTTCTTATCTTGTCTTGAATAGCAACACAAAAGATTTTTTTCTTGTCCCGAAGAATTTTTCAAGACAAGAATTGCCGACTTGCCGACCTACCAGTCCGACACTGTGCGGGTCTGCTTTTTACAAAAATAAGCCCAGTTCTGTAGAAGATGAGTGTTGATCTGAAAAACGTTTTACAACAAACTGTACCTACGATTTGTCCATTGCATTGTTTACTTAAAAATAGTACTTTGATACGACTGTAGAAAAGTTATTGAAATAACGATAATAAGATGGCCACTGGACATGGAGCTACCACCGCGGAACAAAAATGGGGCTACAAAAACTACTCATTAATTAATAGTAAGTAGAAGAATATACATAGAGAATGTTCGAACTGTTCATAAACTGAAACAAGACATCAAGAAATTATTTATTACGATAGAGATATCAACGTCACGAGTTGCGATGATGCGTGAAGAGCAGTATCTTACAGCTGAGCATAATCGATTGGATTATTATGATGAAAAAATTTCATTCCTTGGTTAAAAAATTAATGTATATTTTTTGAAAATTTTAATCAATTTATTATTAGTCTACAACATTGAATAAATAGCCGCTACTCTACCAGGAAAGAGCATTCCAGGTAATCGTATGTGAATGGAATGGTTGTCTAAATATAACGATTTCCGGTCAATTTCTCCAATAGAAATGGTTGCTTATAGTCCCACTTAAAAAGAAAGATCATGACAGCCAATGATAATGTAAACTCCACGAAATGAATAAGTCATCCATGGTTTTCAAAAATGGCATTTTTGTCGCATTTTTTTTTATAGGCAACGGTTGCTAACCTTTCTTCCGGATCTATTTATTCAATGGTCTACAAGCAGGTTCGTCTGAATATTTCTGAATTTAGACTGAGTTTCTAAAACTTCTATTTAAAGATTTTTTTTTTAAAATAAATTGGTAAGCAGAAAATTACCAAACTATTATCACCCTGTATGTATTACACATTTCACAACGATCTCGACACGCTTTTATTTAGATTTTGTACTTAAATCATTGATTATTCATAGAATATATTTAGACAATGCGAAACCACGTAAATAATTACATTTTTTTAAACATTTTACGATTTCTGAGTCATAAATTAAGATAGATGGAGAGAGAAAAGGATATATGTTAAAGAAAGAAAGCAAGCATATTGCATAAAATAGCAACTAAATAAATTAAAAAAATATATAACTTATAAATAATAATTAAAAACGTTTATTTTGCACTTAATTGTAATTATTATTAATTTTTGTTTAAAATAAATTATAACACACATACACAACAATTTGCAATAAATTGCAAACTCATTTTTTGTTTACATGCAAATTTAATGTTAACATTATATGTTTAAATTTGAAAATTAAAAATTAATTTTAAAATAATTTGAATTAATTAACAATTACGATTTTATCGTGAAATCAAAGGTAACTACTTGTTACAAAAATTTTATCGTAACAATTCACAAAGTGCAAATCCGATAAGAACAATTTTCTAATTTAATTACCTTACTTATAGGTAGGTAGGTACAAAGTAAATTAATTTATTGTAGATTACATTTTTCCCCAAAAAAGTATTATCTTGTATTATCAAGTATGTAGTAATATTTTTGCTAGTAAAAAGATATTTTAAATAAAATAAAATAAAAACTTAAGTGACCGATTATCATGATGACATTACTAGTACAAAGTACGATGTGGGGAAATTGTTTATTTATAATAATTATTTTTAAGTAAAAAAAAAATTTGGTAAATCAAAAAAATATTTTTCTATTTACTTCCTATTTTCTTGATTAACTTCTTACGCAATCCTGCTCTAAAATTCAAAAGTTATTACTGTTTTTAGTCGGCTGGTGAGCATTTTAAAACTAACAACTCTTCAGCTGTTGGCCCAATAACACCTGAAGTTGAAGGAACAAGGATACCGTCCACCAGATTCCGAGTGCTCTCACGAAGAGAGATCACATGGTCCCGATGGAAGAACAATAACTTCTTTTGCCAGATCCCGAGCCCTCTTACGAAGAGAGGCCACACACACACATACAGAGTTATAAGAAAATCAGCTGTTATCACTGATAACGCTGATAATGAAAATACAAAGACTAAAGTTGGGTAATTTTCGTCCAATCTCTTCGAAATTGGGCTCAAATGAAAGAGCTTGAACATAAGAATGTAAAAATTATCTCCACTTTGATCTCAGGGACGCCTCTAAGGGAAAACTAAAAGAAAACATAACAAGTAGCTGCTTTAAACGATTCCAGGATGCTGTAATACTGTACCAGTATTTAGGTCCAGCATCCGGATAAAATTCTACATCGTTACATTAAGATTTACGATGGATTCCGGAGGATTCGTCTAAAGTGAAACACAGTGTATACTTGAAACTTTAGAAGTTGACAATAAAAATTCATCTAATGTAAGAAACAAATAAAGAACTTTTGCAAAATCATTGTCTTAAATTTGAAACTGCCCGAATAAATTAATGAACACTTGAAAATGAACATAAAGTGTACTTAAATTGATAAAAATTAAACTTAATAGTTAATAAAAATTTGTTTGTTTTTAAAAATAAGACAAAATACTACAATCTACCCCAAGTGGGAATTGCAGAAGTAAAAACGGCGGTAGTAATCTAGATTTAGAGCAGTACGTTATTTGGATAATTTATCACAAGAGAAAGCAAATAGTAGCAAAATTCATGTACAAACAAACAAAAACATAGTCGCTATAAGAGAAGAGATCAATATTAAACAATTTTTTTTAAACTTAAGTAATTTAACGTTTTTTTAATACTCATCAGGTTACAAATTAAATACCATATTAAATTTAGGAAGCCATTTAAACGAGCGCGCGAGGATAAAATTTCCTTTAACACCATACGCTAAATACATGTAGCTTAATTAATTTTATTCCAGTTAAATTAAATTTTTTATTTACAAATAAAAAGTCTTTAAAAAAATTTCAAAATGCCACAAGAGCCCTGTTTTGTTAAACAAAAAAACTCAAACTTTAGTCTAACATTCTTCCACACGATGGCGCTACAAGTACGACTTTGTAATATTCACTTTTGAAAACTAAATTCTTCGTGTTAAATTTTAACGTTTTTCAAAAACGAAATTTAAATAAGTTAATCGATTAAATTGCCTAGTTACGACGTTACGTGAATTTGGACCCATTTGATTAAATTGATAATGTCGTAGATTACGATAAATTTACGTGTCACTTGTAATAATAACAATAATCTAATAATCATGTAAAAACGATTTTGAATATGTTTAAATTTGAATTTTGAACCATTTTAGCAACTTAAATTTATCATAGTTTGCCGTGACTGATTAGGTACACTATTTTAGTTTGTTAGCAATGAGGTTGAGTTTTATTTTGATTATCAAAAAATTTTTATTTCAACCAATTCATCTGTAAAGGATCTTTAAGATAGCCTATCTTTCCAGTGTTACGCCTCTGCTAATCGAGAATGAAAATCATCGTAAATTGTGCATAAATTTCAATTCGCAGTAAAAAAAAAGTCTTAATGCCAAAAGTTTGTCGATTTCTTTGAAAATTGTATTATACTTCGTGATTACGTCACTGAAGACAGTGTAAGGGTTGAAATCCTATTTCAATCTACTACTAAAGCTCGATTGATTTACCTAAACTAAACGTTTATTTTTATTCTAATTATACGAGGCCTCTTCGTAAAGTGCAGTTTATAGTAAGTATTTTACTTGTTACTCAATTGTAAAACGTTATGTAACCAAAAGCTGTCTATAACCTGTGAAAATCAATGTTTAAAAGTTTGACTTTCGAAGCTTTCTAAAAACAATTTAGGGATATTTTTGGCGCTATTGACAGCTGACAGAAATTGTTTAATTGTCATTTCATTAATTTGTAAATGAATTAAGCATGAGTAACAAGTAAAGTATTATACATTACACGCCAGGTAAAACTGTTTTAACAGGCTCAAAGAGGTGACAGGCTCGCCGGGGCGGCTCGCCAGTCATAATCCTCTTTGCGCCAGTTAAAACAGTTTTACCTGGCTTGTAATGTTAAATACTATAACATTACAGGCCAGGTAAATGGTTTATACTGGCGCAAAGAGGATTATGACTGGCGAGCCGCACAGCCTGTCGCCTCTTCGTTTTGCATTTGTTTGTCTAATACTTTATTTGTTACTCAAGCTTAATTCACTTACAAATTAATTATATTGTAATTAAACGTATTCGGTCAGTTGAAGCTTTAAAAATTAAACTTGTAAACATTGATTTTTAAAATTTATAGACAGCTTGGTTAAATTAATGACGTTTCACAATTCAGTAACAAGTAAATTTAATAATTCTGAAAAGGGGCATATAACCGAGTTAATGAATTATACTGGATTATGCTTTAGTGGTTCATCAGGTTCTTTTAACAATCATAAAACCACCATAGAAATGAATTGGTGAATACCGACTGTTCTCCCTGCTATTTTCTGGTCGCTATCGCTAACGCTATCGCTATCGCTATCGCTATCGCTATCGCTATCGCTATCGCTATCGCTATCGCTATCGCTATCGCTATCGCTATCGCTATCGCTATCGCTATCGCTATCGCTATTGCTATCGCTATCGCTATCGCTATCGCTATCGCTATCGCTATCGCTATCGCTATCGCTATCGCTATCGCTATCGCTATCGCTATCGCTATCGCTATCGCTATCGCTATCGCTATCTTTATTGTTATTGCAATCGCTCTAACTATTGGTATTGCTATCGCAACCTCTTATACTCCTCGCTACGCTACTGTTGGTTATAGCCATCCCTTTCGGGGCATACATGAGTTAATAAATTATACTGGATAAGCTTTAGTGTTTCTTCAGGTCCTTTTAACCCTCATAAACAAAGTTAAAACTGAAATTTTGAATACTAACAGGTATCGCTATCGTTATCGCTGTATTTTCTAGACATATATCGCAATATATCGCTCTATTTTCGTGTTGTCAATGTCTTTTGTTATCGTTATATCTGTGGCTTTCATTATCTCTGTAGATATATCTACAGCTCTCACTGTCGCTATCGCTATCGCGATCGTTCTCGCTATCGCTATCGCTATCATTCTCGCTATTGATAGTGCTATCGCTATCATTCTCGCTATCGCTATTGATATCGTTATCGTTATCACTACCGCTATCGCTATCTCTCTCTCTATCGCTATCGTTATCGCTATCCCACCGCTATTGCTATCCTATTGGTATCGCTATCTACGACGTCACAGTTATCTCTATGTTAGTCTCCTTCGTTACTGCTATTTCTGTCGCAGTCGTATTTACTTACCTATTGCTATCGCAATCCCCATCATTGTTATTAAACTTCATAAATCAAGTTAAAAATGAAATTTGATTACTAACAGGTATCCCTGCTATTTCCTGGTAGCTATCGCTATTGCTATGGCTATCATTATCGCTTCACTATTGCTATTGCTATTGCCAACGCTATTTCTATTGTTATATTTTAGTGTTAACGCTATCGCTGTCGTTTTTGAGGTTTGTCCAGTAAAAGACAGCTATCTCTTTCGGTTATATTCTGCTCGATACGCTTTTTTTTGGTATCGTTTTTGTCGCTGTCGCTGTCGCTGTCGCTGTCGCTGTCGCTGTCGCTGTCGCTGTCGCTGTCGCTGTCGCTGTCGCTGTCGCTGTCGCTGTCGCTGTCGCTGTCGCTGTCGCTGTCGCTGTCGCTGTCGCTGTCGCTGTCGCTGTCGCTGTCGCTGTCGCTGTCGCTGTCGCTGTCGCTGTCGCTGTCGCTGTCGCTGTCGCTGTCGCTGTCGCTGTCGCTGTCGCTGTCGCTGTCGCTGTCGCTGTCGCTGTCGCTGTCGCTGTCGCTGTCGCTGTCGCTGTCGCTGTCGCTGTCGCTGTCGCTGTCGCTGTCGCTGTCGCTGTCCAAATATGTTTATTTGCCCTAATTTTAAGTATAGACACTTTTGAAAGTTTTAATATATAAATTTTCGGTCAAAGCTTTTGGGGACTGAGGAGATTACTCAAAATAATAGTTCAAAATTACAGGAATTTTTTCTACTCTACTCTAATTCTACTACTAATATAAAATATTTTGATCAGTAAGACTTTCCGATAGGAATAATAATTTTTGGAGCGTATTTGATTAGAATTGAGTTCAATAACCTTTTGGCTTCTTTTTTCCCTCCGCCATATTACTTAAACTGAAAACTAGTTTCATCACGAAATACTAGAAAAACTAATTATTTGATAGATAATTACCTAGATAATTAATTAGCTAAATAACTATTAGAAGATAATTAATTATTGATTTATATTAAAAAACTGTTTTTCATTCATCTGCTGTTAATTCAGTCTAGAGTGTATTTTTTCACCACGTTTCTCATTCAATTTACAGGTTTATATTTCAACTAGAGCTTCTAATGCAACTCTTATAATATAATACCTTCGTGTCTCTGGTAATTCGATCTTAAAAGATCGACGCGTTTATTAGTAGTTAGTAATTAACAACAACACCTCTACTTATCCCTACAGAGAAAAAAAAATTAATCAATCGCCACCCAGCTGTTTTATTAATTTTAAATTAAAATATGCTTTAATAATAATAATGAAATGAATACGCAATGTACCTATAAATTATAATTTTGCATATATGTAGAGTTAGGGGTTGTTTTACAAGTACGTGTGTAGTTTTTGTTACTACGTGATATAACAATGAAAATACTAACTAACCCCATCAGCAAAAATCAATTAAATAGATTTGAGATACCTATCACACTTATACAGTGTGTCTAATTTATTTATGCACAGTTTTAAATATATTTTAATTTAAGAAAATCAAGCAAAATCAACCTTTTAAAACCTCCACTAATTTTTATAAATGGATTTTCTTTCACGCTAAGAGCCCAAGAAATTAGAAAACTGATTGAGAAAAACACAATTTCTCCTAAGTTGTCCGTTGAATTCCGCATCTTTGACGATTCAAAGCCAACTTAGATTTTGTGTTTGGGATCAGCCTTTAGGGTATTTAAATAATAAAATTTAATATTATAAGAAATTGTATAGGAAAAAATATGTAGGACTAAAAGCTTTTAAATTACACATGTAATAGGTAATTCGAAATGTGCTAGAGAAAATAAAATTAAAAATTCATTTACAAAAGATAAATTTAGCTTTTCCATTTTCATTTCATATTTAAAAATGGTTCGTTTTCGACTTAAAATATTTTTTTTAATAAAGTAAAAACAATATTTTTTTAAATTAAAGATTATTTATTTACGTTAAAAAATTTTCTGAATTATCATTAAATTTTTACGGTTTTTCAAATATAAACAGATAATATAAACAATAAAATCAATTAAATTAATTTTGAAGCCAATATATTCTCTCTTATAAGCAATCTATCCTACACTAATTAAATTTCAATTGGTTATTATTTTATGATTATGATAATTAATTTTACAACCATATTGTGCTCCCTGCAAATGCCATATTTCGAATTTTAGTTTTACAATAATTATTTTAATAGAATTAATGTTATAGAATACTCAATTTGAAAACCGTAATTTAATGTTAAAAATGTATCACTATGCTAAAATTATTTATAATAAAAAGCTATAGTTAGAATAATTATTTAGTAACAATTTTGTTCTATTTCGGCACTTAAAAGTACTAACTTTCTGGTTATGTTCTAGGGGTCGGCAGTTTTCAAAATTATCGGACTTTTTCCGTTGTTTCGCGAATAACTTACAAACGACGAATGTTTCATAAAATATCATTCATACATAAATTATAGTACATAAAATTCTGCGTGGGATAATTTCTCATTTCTGAAACTACGTCAAGTGGTATAGATACTGTGAGAGTTCAAAAAATGTCAGTTTTTTCATTTTTGGTAAAAATAGTATATTTTGAATTTTTGACTTCATTATTGTGATGCTGATGTAAAATGAATTATATTGATACAATCGTTATTTTCGATATTGTACAGTATCAATTTTCATGATTTGAGGTCATAAATCCAAAATGTGATATTATTTTCAAAATGAAGAAAATTGACATTATTTGAACTCTCACAGCATATACACTACTTGACGTAATTTTAAAAGTAAGACATTGTTAAATGCAGAATTTTATGCTCTTTAATTATGTAGTAGATAAAATTTTATTAGAAATGCATCGTTTGTAAGTTATTCGCAAAAAAAGCAGATTATTTTGAGGTTTTGGCGGCAACCCCTACTAGGGGATTGTCATACTAGCACAAGCAGAAAATTGGTACAAACTTCAAATAACTCTTTCTACATGTAAATAAAGAAATTAAAACAGTTTAGACCTTTCCAAAAATTAATTAACAACATTGCGTTTTTGTGATCGTAATTTCCTGGTCTCGAAAAAATTCTTTAAGAGATGAAGAAATACTGGGAATTCAAAGAAAATCTGTAAGAATCGCCATCAATGGCGCTACCGCTATTAGTAATGCATTCACTATCGCTATGGCTATTACTATTGTAATCACTATCGCTATCGCTATTACTAATGTAATCACTATAGCATCAGTATCTCTATCGTTATCTCCGTCTATATCCCTACAGCTATAACTGACGATAACGCTGTCTTATCGCTATCTCAATCCCTGAAACTATCACTATTTTTTATCGCTATCACTATTTTTGTCGCTAACACTATTTTTATCGCTATCGCTGTCACTACGCTATCGCTATCGCTGTCACTACGCTATCGCTATCGCTATCGCTATCGCTATCGCTATCGCTATCGCTATCGCTATCGCTATCGCTATCGCTATCGCTATCGCTATCGCTATCGCTATCGCTATCGCTATCGCTATCGCTATCGCTATCGCTATCGCTATCGCTATCGCTATCGCTATCGCTATCGCTATTACTAATGCATTCACTATCGCTATCGCTATTACTATTGTAATCACTATCGCTATGGCTATTACTAATGTAATCACTATTGCATCAGTATCTCGTCATCTCCGTAGCTATCATTATCAATGTCGATAATTCTATAGCTATATCTGACGATATCGCCGTCTTATCGCTATCTCTTGGACATTTTCAATAGCTATCGCTTAAACTATAGCAGTCGTTGCCGGTGTCGCTATTGCTATTACTACTGTATTCACTATCGCTACTACTATCGCTATAGCTTTTTCTGTCACAATCGCTATCACAGTCGCTATCGTTTTCTCTGTCGGTATGGTCTGTCATTAGAGCACTAAAGGACAACATCGCTGTCTTATCGCTATCTCTTTTGCTATCGTTCGAACTATCGCCCTATTTTTATGATGTAAAATTCATTTATTGCATTAAATGCTTTAAATTATCTTGTCGAATTAATATCTCTCGGGCATTAATAAATCCTCATACTTCTGTCTATCATTCAAAAAAACACCCCTCCGCTTCGCGTAGGGGTGTTTTTAAAAAATGTACTTTCAAGATATGTCAAAATTATTTCGGTTGTTATCAATGCCCTAGGATTATTACAGTTGATAACACCATTATTTTTCGATATTGTACAGTATCAATTTTCACAATTTGAGATCAAAAACCCAAAATATGATATTTTTGCCAAAAGTGAAAAAAAAATGGACATTATTGGAACTGTCACAGTATCTATACCACTTGACATAGTTTCAGATTTGAAACATTATTCAATGCAGAATTTTATGCTCTTTAATTTATGTAGGGTGAAAATTTTCTTAGAAAAGCGTCATTTGTAAGACATTTGCGAAAAAACAAAAAAGTCCGAAAATTTTGAGGTTTTTGAGAAAACAACTCTAGGGATTGTCACACTAGCACAAGCAGAAAATTGGTACAAAATTCAAATAACTCTTTTTACATGTAAATCAAGAGATTAAAACACTTTCCAGCTTTCCACAAATTAATTAACGACATAGCCTCTTTGTGGTTTGAGTTTCCTGGTCTCGAAGGAATTCTTTTTGAGATGAATACGAACTCGGAATTTTATCAAAATCTGCACGAAATAGTTATCTAAAAAAAGAACGCATAAACTAATAATTTTCATCTTGTCTTTTAAGACGAAGTTAAAACATCAATGACACTTTGCTTGTTACGAGTCAAAACGACGTTATAAAAATTCATTAAAAAACTTTAATTAAAGTGCACATCTCCCTTATATTAAATTTTTATTCTGTATATAACCCAATATATATTTTATGAGATAAATTATGTATAAATATTTATAGGGTAGTTGATAAGGAAAAAAATTAAAAAAAAGTCCCTTATTCGTGTAAATTTAGTATCATTTTATGCAAAATAGTGGTAGAGTAGAGTAACACAGCAAAGGAGAGAGAAAATGAAGGCTTTTCATTTTATGATATAAGCGGTTGGACGAATTCGACCTCTCTCTTTTGATATTGGAGTACACACAAACCATAGCATAGTTTAAATCAATAGGGGAAACGTTTTAAATGTAAACATCCAACCGCAGAGAAAGCACAAATTTTCTACTATTGCAATTGTTGTTCTTTTAGAAATTCCGTTTGATTTGTATACTTTAACTTTAAATAAATTATTTACACAACATAATAGTCAAAATTAACGTAATTAGTACCATTAATGTAAGCGAGTTTTAATTTTAATTTAAAGTGACTTTTGATTTTCAAATTTGAATTAAGTAAATAAACTTTTCAATATTCAACTTTATGCAAATATCAAAATAACAAAATGTTATTATTTTACCAAATAGTTTTCTTTGAGTTTTCTTAAAATTATAATATTTGAGAGAGAAATGAAGATTTTTTTTCTTTCTTTGTCGGACTTTTTTATTCATAAATTTTGAGCAAGAGTTGCATTCTAAGCAATTTTAAGCAGTCAAGTGTAAGAATTGGTGTAAGAGAGGAAACTTGAGCAATGATCAATTTGTTACATAAATTCGTTTATGACGTAAATTCAATAAAAAGTATATGAATTACAATAAATTACTACTATCAAGTAATATATACGAGGGACTTTTGAAAAAGTCTCTGGGATGCAACACTGATCATTTTTTCTATGACTGTAGTTCAACGTAAGCTAGTATAAGCTAGTCAGTAGTAAAACTATAGGGATTATAGACCGGATGTGACGTCACGTCAGAATTAAAATGGTGGGCAACTCAAATATGGAGGCCAGAGGGCGTGTAAATTAAAAAATGCTATGAGTACCAATTTAAAAATTCAAAATGGCCCTTGGTGGTAATTTTAAGAGTGGGATGTGGGAATTGGGATAGTGAGGCGTAACAATTTGTAACGGAAATGACGGCACAGGTGGGGAGATTTAAACATGGGTGGCCCTACTGCTAAGTAAAAATGGGGGCAACGCTTTAAACTTTCAAAGGAGGTTCGGTCCTTGCACCCAACTGAAGAAGGAGGGCCTTAGGGCTTTGCATCCAACAAAGGGTTTCTGAATGGGGATCCAACATCTGAAGGGGCTCTAGGGCTTTAAACTTTCAAATATATAGTTATACTACTAGTGTCTTGTTTGGCCCTACCCTAATATACAATCAAAGTAAAAAAGGCAAGGTTGTACTCTGTAGTCTGTAGGCGTCAAAGGACCAACGCTTAAAGGTGGAATTGGATTTTCAAAACATGCGAATTTTTAAATTTTGTTTAAAATTTTATAAACTAAAAAATAATTTGTTGTTGTAATAAGATAACAAATTTTTACACAACAAAAGCCAAGTAGCTTGTTTCAGTAAAGTAGAGAACAAAGCCATGAAATCAAAAGTTAAGAACCAACATTCTATATGCACTAGAGGTAAGTTAATTTAGTTTAAGGGTTATTTTTCCTTAATAATCCTTTTGTAGAAATTAAGGATTCTTATAAGGTAACTCTCGAAAAACAAAGTACCAAAGTACAAAATGTGTTATTTTATGGTTTAATTTTACCTCTAATATAAACAAACTTTTATCATAAATCGTAGACACACGTGAAACGGTGGAAAACTTACGCGCTTACTCTGCAATATTATAGCGGAAAATTTCTAACATATTTCCAACTTTTTTTCTCCCCCACTTTATAAAGAAGCATGCGTAAGCATTTATACTATTATTATAACAAACAAATCTCAAATTACTTAATCAAATGTTTAATTTTACGAGAACAAGCGTTCATCACGAAAACTTTAATAAAAGAAAAAAAAGTTTTTGTTGATGGTTAAACCGCGTTGGACAATTTTGAATTTAATAAAACTATCATACGTTTTGATTTCGCATATAATGTGATGACACTGTGTTTATTCTAACAATGATACATTGTTTTGAGCATTGCAATTTTATGTATGTAAATAATGTAACCTAAAGTTTATAACTAATCCTTTTCTGTAATAAATTTTGCTTTACATCCAAGCAATTATAAAGTTTTAACTCTAGGTAGGTACGCATGTTTGAATTTTTTAAGAGCTTCATTTACCTATACACTTTGCCCCTCCAAGTTAGTCATTATGTAGAAAGTTTCCAAGAAAACGATTTTAAGAAATTCGGTGAATATTTGGTGATGGCGAAGCAGGGAATGGATTTAGGATTTAGGATTTAAGATTTAGGATTAAAAATTCAGGAATCAAGAATCACGATTCAGGTTACGAAAATTTAAGATTCAGGATTCAAGATTCAGTTTTCAGGATTTAGAATTTATGATTTAGGAATTTTAATTTAGGATTAAGAATCCTGAGTATCAGGAATCAGAAATAAGGAATCAGGAATAAGGATTCAGGATTCAGAATTCAGGATTCAGGATTCAGGATTCAGGATTCGGGATTCGGGATTCGGGATTCGGGATTCGGGATTCGGGATTCGGGATTCGGGATTCGGGATTCGGGATTCAGGATTCAGGATTCAGGATTCAGGATTCAGGATTCAGGATTCAGGATTCAGGATTCAGGATTCAGGATTCAGGATTCAGGATTCAGGATTCAGGATTCAGGATTCAGGATTCAGGATTCAGGATTCAGGATTCAGGATTCAGGATTCAGGATTCAGGATTCAGGATTCAGGATTCAAAATTCAGAATTAAGGAATCAGGATTCATGGTTTAAGATTTATGATTTAGTAATTAGCATTTAAGATTCAGAATCCTGGTATCAGAATTAAGGATTGAATACTGAACCCTGAATCCTGATTCAGGATTCAGGGTTCAGTATTCAAGATTCATAATTAAAAATGCAGAATTTAGTATTCAGGGTTTAGGATTTATAATTTAAGATCCAGAATCTTGGTATCAGAATACAGGATTCTGGAAACACGATTCACTAATGAGGATTTAGAATTCAGGTGTCAGGATTCAGGGCTCAGGATTCAGGGCTCAGGATTCAGGTTTCAGGGTTCAGAGTTCAGGGTTCAGGATTCAGGATTCAGGATTCGGGATTCGGGATTCGGGATTCGTGATTCGGGATTCGGGATTCGTGATTCGTGATTCGGGATTCGGGATTCGGGATTCGGGATTCGGGATTCGGGATTCGGGATTCATGATTCAGGATTCAGGATTCAGGATTCAGGATTCAGGATTTAGGATTCAGGATTCAGGATTCAGGATTTAGGATTCAGGATTCAGGATTCAGGATTCAGGATTCAGGGATCAGAAATAAGGAATCAGGATTCAGGATTCAGGATTCAGGATTCAGGATTCAGGATTCAGGATACAGGATACAGGATTCAGGATTCATGATTCAGGATTCAGGATTCAGGATTCAGGATTCAGGATTCACTAATGAGGATTTAGAATTCAGGTGTCAGGATTCAGGGCTCAGGATTCAGGTTTCAGGGTTCAGAGTTCAGGGTTCAGGATTCAGGAATCAGGATACGGGATTCGGGATTCGGGATTCGGGATTCGGGAATCGGGAATCGGGAATCGGGATTCGGGATTCGGGATTCGGGATTCGGGATTCGGGATTCAGGATTCAGGATTCAGGATTCAGGATTCAGGATTCAGGATTCAGGATTCAGGAATCAGAAATAAGGAATCAGGATTCAGGATTCAGGATTCAGGATTCAGGATTCAGGATTCAGGAGTCAGGATTCAGGATTCAGGATTCAGGATTCAGGATTCAGGATTCAGGATTCAGGATTCAGGATTCAGGATTCAAGATTCAGGATTCAGGATTCAGGATTCAGGAGTCAGGATTCAGGATTCAGGATTCAGAATTCAGAATTAAGGAATCAGGATTCATGGTTTAAGATTTATGATTTAGTAATTAGCATTTAAGATTCAGAATCCTGGTATCAGAATTAAGGATTAAGGATTTAAAAATCACGATTTAGGGTTCAGGAATGAGAATTCAGGGTTCAGGAATGAGGATTCAGGTTTCGTGATTCAGGATTCAGGGTTCAGTATTCAAGATTCATAATTAAAAATGCAGAATTCAGTATTCAGGGTTTAGGATTTATAATTTAAGATCCAGAATCTTGGTATCAGAATACAGGATTCAGGAAACACGATTCACTAATGACGATTTAGAATTCAGGTGTCAGGATTCAGGGCTCAGAGTTCAGGGTTCAGGATTCAGGATTCAGGATTCAGGATTCAGGATTCAGGATTCAGGATTCAGGATTCAGGATTCAGGATTCAGGATTCAGGATTCAGGATTCAGGATTCAGGATTCAGGATTCAGGATTCAGGATTCAGGATTCAGGATTCAGGATTCAGGATTCAGGATTCAGGATTCAGGATTCAGGATTCAGGATTCAGGATTCAGGGTTCAGGATTCAGGATTCAGGATTCAGGATTCAGGATTCAGGATTCAGGATTCAGGAATAAGGAATAAGGAATAAGGAATAAGGAACCGGGATTCGGGATTCGGAATTTGTGATTAAGGATTCAGGATTCAGGATTCAGGATTCAGGATTCAGGATTCAGGATTCAGGATTCAGGATTCAGGATTCAGGATTCAGGATTCAGGATTCAGGATTCAGGATTCAGGATTCAGGATTCAGGATTCAGGATGCAGGATTCAGGATTCAGGATTCAGGATTCAGGATTCAGGATTCAGGATTCAGGATTCAGGATTCAGGATTCTGGATTCAGGATTCAGGATTCAGGATTCAGGATTCAGGATGCAGGATTCAGGATTCAGGATTCAGGATTCAGGATTCAGGATTCAGGATTCAGGATTCAGGATTCAGGATTCAGGATTCAGGATTCAGGATTCAGGATTCAGGATTCAGGATTCAGGATTCAGGATTCAGGATTCAGGATTCAGGATTCAGGATTCAGGATTCAGGATTCAGGATTCAGGATTCAGGATTCAGGATTCAGGATTCAGGATTCAGGATTCAGGATTCAGGATTCAGGATTCACGATTCACGATTCACGATTCAGTTTTCAGGATTGAGAATTCCGGATTCAGGATTCAGGATTCAGGATTCAGGATTCAGGATTCAGGATTCAGGATTCAGGATTCAGGATTCAGGATTCAGGATTCAGGATTCAGGATTCAGGATTCAGGATTCAGGATTCAGGATTCAGGATTCAGGATTCAGGATTCAGGGTTCAGTATTCAGGATTTAGCATTCAGGTTTCCAGATACATGATTCAGGATTGAATAATCTGGATTAAGAATTTATTTATGATTTAGTATTTTATTTTATGATTTAGTATTGGGGATTCAGTATTCAGTATTCAATATACAGGTTTGAGGATTTAGGATTCAGGATTTAATAATTAGGATTTAGTTTTTAGTATTTTAGGATTTAGTTTTTAGTATTTTAGGATTTAGTTTTTAGTATTTTTGAATTTGTTATTTAGGACTCTGAATTTAATATATAGGATTTATTTACAATTTAGGATTTAGGGGGTACGATTTAGGATTCGGAATTTAGAATATAGGATTCAAAATTCAGAATTTAAGTTTATTTTGGATTTAAGATTTGGCCAACAGGATTTAGGTTTCATGATACAGGATACAGGATTCGGATTGTGTTTGAGCATTCATGACTCACAATTCATGACTCTTGATTCATGACTCAGATTCTTGACTCATGATTTATGACTCATGATTCATGACTCATGTGTTTACGTTTTAGAATTTAGGAGTTATGTTTCAAGATTAGAATTTAGGTTTCTGGATTTAGGTTTCGGGATTTAGGATTTAGGATTTAGGATTTAGGATTTGGGTTTTAGGATTTAGGATTTATGATTTAGGATTTAGGATTTAGGCTTTAGGATTTAGGATTTCGGATTTCGGATTTATGATTTAGGATTTAGAATTTAGGATTTAGAATTTATGATTTAGGATTTAGGATTTAGGATTTAGGATTTAGGATTTAGGATTTAGGATTTAGGATTTAGGATTTAGGATTTAGGATTTAGGATTTAGGATTTAGGATTTAGGATGTACAAATATAAAAAGATTTAACTACCTGTGTACATACATTAAGAAAATATAAAACCTAAACCATTATTTTCGATATTGTACAGTATCAATTTTCACGATTTGAGATCAAAAACCCAAAATATGGTAATTTTGCCAAATGTGAAAAAAAATGGACATTATTGGAACTGTCAAAGTATCTATACCACTTGACATAGTTTCAGGTTTAAGACATTATTCAATGGAGAATTTTATGCTCTTTAATTTATGTAGGGTGAAAATTTTCTTGGAAATGCGTCATTTGTAATACATTTGCGAAAAAACAAAAAAGTCCGAAAATTTTGAGGTTTTTGAGAAAACTACTCTAGGGATTTAGGATTTAGGATTTAAAATTTAGGATTTAGGATTTAGGATTTAGGATTTAGGATTTAGGATTTAGGATTTAGGATTTAGGATTTAGGATTTAGGATTTAGGATTTAGGATTTAAGATTTAGGATTTACAGTTTAGGATTTAGGATGTAGAATATAATAAGATTTAACTACCTGTGTACATTAAGAAAATATAATACTAAAACCTTTTAATAGCTCATGTTCCTAGCACAGGTACATTGGGGTGAACGAGTATTATCTCTCTCTATATCACATAAATTGAAGCTATTGCTTACATTTTCGTTGTCTACAGCTCCGCCCGCTTCAACTTTACAATAGACTTAATTTCATAATAGAGCATTTACAAGCAGAGGGCGCAACGATCTCCGATAGTAAAACTATTAAGAAATTGCATGCTTTCACATGTACAAAGTTTGTTTTTTACTTATTTATAAGAATAGAAAGTAGTAAGAGTTTGTAAAGTATTTTATATGGAAGTAGTGTACAAAAATAAGCGTGACTGTGTATTTTACATAATTTTTTGTATACAAATAACGTAGAAAATTTTTTACCCGTTAATTTAATTGTAATAATATGTGTGGATGGCTTACTAGCGAGACGCGCGTGGAACACATTCGGCCAATCACGTGCATTCATTTTGTAGTCGCATGATTTTATTCAATTTTGACAGTTTTGATAAATTTTTAAATTCGCTTTTTGAACAAAATAATTATTTTTCTTAAGCAACAACAACATAAGTAATTTGTGATCATGAAATTCTATAAAACGAATTCAACGTAAATATTAAAAAAATTTTTCTTAGCATAAGTATCAAATGTACCTACTACATATTTACGGTTTTATTCACTAAATTGAAGAACAACTTAATTTTAAATATTTATTAACAATTACTTTACTTATTTAATTGAAAACATATAGAAAAACGAGGTTTATTTAACACACAACGTCACTCTTATGCGAATTGTCATTAGAGTAAGTGCTGAAGTACTTACAATACCTGTTATTTCATAACATCGACCTCTTCTGGATTTTAATGGTACCTACTGAGTTAGTGTAAATGCTTTATTACGTTTTTATCATTTAATGTTTATACGAGAAAAATTAATTTCTGTTAATTATTCATTATTTTTCTTCACCCTGTAGATTTTTTTTTAAATCAAAAATTAAATTATTGTACTCTTTCTTTAGATAACTTCTATCATAATGTATAGTCTTATAATAAAGTTTGATAGAAGTCTATATCACATGTTAGGGGACCTGTGATCCGTAAAGTCTTTAAAACCCTACAGCCACTTCATGATAGATGTTCCAAAGAGACTTTATCTTAAAGATGAGTGAAAGCATTCACTTAAAAATTTTACTTTATTTTCTTCCATATTTTTTGCAAACTTTTTTAACCAAAAAAGATAAATTTAATCGATGAAAGTTAATTAAAAAAAATTAAATTATGTTGTACAAGTGTTTGGCGTTGAATATAAATGGGAATATAAATCAAAGTTGAAAATTATAGCCTCATATGAAATGAACATATTATTTTTGTAATTAGAAATTCGCGTCTCAGGTGAGCACTGTTTGTTCACTATGTTGGTTTATACATAAAGCCAGGTAATCAATCATGAATGTTGCTTATAGTGTTGCGATTCCCAGTGTCACTTTATACAATTAATTAGCCGTGCAGTGCTTCCGGATATCCGGTTGTCAGTTTACATTGCACCACTTCGTCGATACCATGTACTAATTCTACCTGTACGCTTTAAAGAGAATTACGCTTACCGTTCTATAATCTATAACTCAATTATAATTATTCGATTAATTCGTCTATTCTTTGTACAGTACACTGTGTATCTTTTTACAACCAACATCGAAACGATCTCTTTTTTAAGTATACAAATCGCTAGGATTTTGACCAAAACTGATTAAAGAATAGTTGAGCTAAAACAAAGGATAAATAAATACATTTCAACACATGATTTCTAAAAGAAAACTCGAGATAGTAAAAAGAAAAGAGATTAATTGAAAGCATTGAATTAAACTTAACGAGACATAATTCTCCATCGTACTTCGGAGGAGCATTTCTGTTAATAATGTCACCTATTTTGTTAACTTCTGACATGACAGTTTGATTGAATTTAATGGACATAATGCAAAATTTATGGAAAGCTTGGCAAATGTCAATATTAATGCTTTGAAAATTAAATTCATATTGCACTATTGTCGTTATGATACAGTTAGCTTTAATTATTATGATGCACGATCTCTATCCAAACCATTATGTAATAGTAACCACTAATTATTCGTTTTGTTTCTAAGACTTTGTAGAAGCATTATTAATCTTCTAAACTACAAATAAGACCCTGAAGCTATAGATTTTGGATTAGGCACAAGGTATAAGAGTTTTTAGGAAATTTGGTTGGAGACATTATGCATCTCAGAAATCGTCAGTTTTCGAGTGGATGCAACACTAATAGCTTGAATCTGGAATCTGGAATCTGGAATATGGCTGCTGGGGTACCAGGGCTTTGCCCTTTACCTCCTTCATCGGTCGAATCTGAAAAAGAAAAAACGTTGATTAATGTTGAAGTGTGAAATGTGACCGAAGTCACTGACGATAAGCGCCAGTCTATTTGAAACTAATAGCTTGAACTGGAATAGAAAATAATTAAATACTTAGAATTCCTTACCACTTTTTTGGTGGGGAATTTGGTGAGCCAATCAAAGAGTTAGAATCCTTCAACCACTCTGATGCCCAATAACGACCGATTTAAAAATATACAAGATTTGTATTGAGACTATTCGATTAATCGATTAATAAATTAATCGAAGACTCCATTAACCGAATAATTAGGAATTAGCTAATAGAAGAATCGATTAACTGAAATTGCAATTATTTGTATTTTATAAATATCGAAGAATCGTTTAATAAAAATTAGATTTAGGATAAACAGGATTCAGGATTCACGATTCACGATTCACGATTCAGTATTCAGGATTGAGAATTCCGGATTCAGGATTCAGGATTCAGGATTCAGGATTCAGGATTCAGGATTCAGGATTCAGGATTCAGGATTCAGGATTCAGGATTCAGGATTCAGGATTCAGGATTCAGGATTCAGGATTCAGGATTCAGGATTCAGGATTCAGGATTCAGGATTCAGGATTCAGGATTCAGGATTCAGGATTCAGGATTCAGGATTCAGGATTCAGGATTCAGGATTCAGGATTCTGGATTCAGGATTCAGGATTCAGGAATCAGAAATAAGGAATCAGGATTCAGGATTCAGGATTCAGGATTCAGGATTCAGGATTCAGGATTCAGGATTCAGGATTCAGGATTCAGGAGTCAGGATTCAGGATTCAGGATTCAGGATTCAGGATTCAGGATTCAGGATTCAGGATTCAGGATTCAGGATTCAGGATTCAGGATTCAGGATTCAGGATTCAGGATTCAGGATTCAGGATTCAGGATTCAGGATTCAGGATTCAGGATTCAGGATTCAGGATTCATCTGGCATTCAGGTTTCCAGATATATGATTCAGGATTGAATGATCTGGATTAAGAATTTATTTATGACTTAGTATTTTGGTTTGGGATTCAGGATTCAGGTATCATGATACAGAATACAGAATACGTTTTCGGTTTCGATTTCAATATTTATGATTCATGAATCATGATTCATGATCCAAGATTCAGGATTCAGGGTTTTTTATTTTAGATTCTGGATTCGGTAGTCAGGATTCAAGATACAGGTTTGTGGATTTAGGATTCAGGATTCAATATTTAGGATTTAGATTTTAGTATTTAGGATTTAGATTTTAGTATTTAGAATTTGTTATCTAGGATTCTGAATTTAATATTTAGGATTTATTTACGATATTGGATTTAGGGAGTACAATTTAGGATTCAGAATTCAGAATTCAGAATTCAGAATTTAAGTTTATTTAGGATAATATTTGCGTTTTAAGATTGGGGAAACAGGATTCAGGTTTCATGATACAGGATACAGGATTCGGATTCTGTTTGAGCATTCATGACTCATGATTTATGACTCATGTTTCTTGACTCATGATTTATGACTCATGATTCATGACTCATGTATTTACGTTTTAGGATTTAGGTTTTGAGATTTAGGATTTATGTTTCAGGATTTAGAATTTAGGTTTCGGGATTTAGGATTTAGGTTTTAGGTTAGGATTTAGGATTTAGGATTTAGGATTTAGGATTTAGGATTTAGGATTTAGGATTAAGGAATTAGGATTTAGGATTTAGTAAGATTTAGGATTTAGGATTTAGGATTTAGGATTTAGGATTTAGGATTTAGGATTTAGGATTTAGGATTTAGGATTTAGGATTTAGGATTTAGGATTTAGGATTTAGGATTTAGGATTTAGGATTTAGGATTTAGGATTTAGGATTTAGGATTTAGGATTTAGGATTTAGGATTTAGGATTTAGGATTTAGGATTTAGGATTTAGGATTTAGGATTTAGGATTTAGGATTTAGGATTTAGGATTTAGGATTTAGGATTTAGGATTTAGGATTTAGGATTTAGGATTTAGGATTTAGGATTTAGGATTTAGGATTTAGGATTTAGGATTTAGGATTTAGGATTTAGGATTTAAGATTTAGAATTTAGGATTTGGGGAATTAGAGCGTTGATTAGAGAAGAAAATAAATATAGTAATTGACTTAAAAATCATAAAATATGTTCAAGTTCAAAGGACCTTATATATGTAGTTATTCTAGGTCTTGTTACGTCTTGTAAGCCACGCAAATAAAGAAAAGTAAAAAAAATAACGTAAAACGGAAATCAATGCTGTAGCGACGACAAGTGTTTAAAAGACTATAGTTTACAGAGACAAAAGAAAAATAATGCAAAACGATAAATGTGGATAATATGTATTGAGACCATTAAACAAAAGATTCAATATAGCCACACCACTCTTATTCTGCCTAAGATGTTTTTAATCGAACTTTTATGTAAAACAAAAGAATTTTTTTTATTAAAATGGGGTTGCAAGTTGTTACCTAAAATACAAACTAACAAGTACTTGCGATGAGAGATTTGAATTGAGCACTATCGTCGTATTCCCTAAATACTTGGGCGACAGCAAAAACTTCCCCTACGTGTGCTATGTAACGTTCAAATGACCATATCTAATGGAATCATAGAGTGTCAAATATATGTATAGGGAGGCTAATAAATAAATGTTCAAATATGATTTTAAGATAACAATTTTTCAGTGAAAAAATTACTAGGGGATGGTTACATATATCGTGTTTGTTTTCGCCCCTCTTTTTAACTTATAAAAACTCAAAGCCAATTAGAAATATTATATTCAACTCAAAGCAGAGAGAAAAACATGAAAAGAATATTTCTGATATGGAACCAATATAGTAATGATACGTAGAAATAACTAAACGATTGAAATTTGATCCTCTGCTTTTGATAAAATCAATTCCGTTACAAATTGCTGATACAATTTTATTTTAAACATTACGCTTTGATCGTAATTGCATTTTTAAAAACGTTGCTATATCAAAGCTCCTCTTTTTGATCTGACCTAAAGTATATAAATAAAAGTTATAATATAAAGCTTTTAATAATAAAAACTCTAAATAACGCAATTTAATTTATTTAGTTTTAATGTGATTAAAATCAATCTTGATGGTTTAGAGTTCAAATATTATGATACAGGGTGGTTTTGAAGTTATCAACACCATCAACACGGTACGATTGGTCTGAAATTATTTAGGAACATTTTAAACAATATAGGACCTTAAACAGCATCCTGTGGCACCTTCCTTCATGTTGATAAACTTTTATAATTGTTAACATTTTCTCGGGTATGTGCACGTGCACGTATTACTTGTACTTATAGTGATCACTAACTTTAGTTACTCTTCTACGCCACTGGGTTTGGCAATTTTAATTCCCTTAGACTCGAGCCCACGTCAGACCTCTCGTTTTTACGATTTCATAAACGATCGGATTTACGTGCCCTCCGAATCAAAGGTACTTTAAAATTATGGGATCCCAAGTTTAAGCGTTCAAAATCCTTTTATAAATGTGGAGAAAACGAGTACTTTAATTAAAATTAATTAGAAGGAGCTGTGACTTTATGTCAGGAAATAAGTTAAAGAAATTTTGTGGTTTAAAAAAAGGGTTATTAACACTCTGTATAATAATAATAAGCATTTAACTAAAATATGATTTAAAGTTATCTCGTTTATAAAGTGTTAATTTTATGTAGATTTACTTTGAGTAAATTGGGTTACCTACCTTTAATATTAAAAATTTCAATTTTAATTTAGTCATTATTTTAAGTGCGCCATGAAGCTTTTTTAGTACAGAATACGGATAGTTTGAGATTACCTAAAGCTTTAAGCTTTTTATACAGGAATGAAAACGCTTCAAACTTTTATACAAACCATGGAAAAACAAAGTTGTTATGAATATAAAATATAAAAATAAAAGAAAACTATAAGAGTTGCATTACAAAAATAATTAAGCTTGATACTTTTTTGTTTGTGTCATATATGGGACAATGAACAATCCTAATGTTTAAAATGTGTAAAAAACGAATATTTGCTGCTATGAGTTTTCACTCAAATTTTTAATTGAATATATTTTTGTAGAAGAATTACTTAACAAACAGATAAGCTAACGTACAGACATACAGGCCGATAGGCAGGCAGATGGGTCAGTAAGTAGATGAACAGTCGACTAGCCTAATAGGTACTCAAACAGACAGACCTTCTGACAAACGAGAAAACCGACAGGCGACAAATGGACATATGAGCAGACGAACATATTATGAGCAGGATAAGTTACGTCATATTTTTAAAAAGAGCAAAAACACTATATTAATTATTGTAGTCATAGCTACTTAATGATCCTATAATAAAAAACACAATCTCATAGGGAATGCGCAGTAAAATATAAATAAAAGAGGTATAGAGAGATAGTGAGTGGACTGAGTAGGATAACAAGACGTATGAATGGGGAGAGGAGAGATAAGACACAGAGAGAGTAGAGGGTAGACGGTGTCATCTGTCATGCCATATGTTACCTTATCTGTCATTCCATCTATCATCCTTTTTGTTATCCAATTTGCCATACCATCTGTCATGCAATATGTAATCTCATCAGTAATGCACATGTTAATTCATCTGTCATGCAATTTGTCACTTCTTCTTTTATCAAATACGTCATTTAATTTGTCATATCATTTCATCTGTCATTCTATATGTCATTTGATCTGCCATTCCATCTTTCATTACTTCTGCCATCTAATGCCTGAATCCATTTGTGATACCATCTGTCATCCTGTCTGTCAAGCAATATGTAATCTCATCTGTCATGCAAATGTTATACCATCTAGCATGCAATATGTAATCTCAAATGTCGTGCACATGTTAAATTAACCGTCACGTAATTTGTCATTTCTTCTTTCATCAAATATGTCATTTAATTTGTCATCCCGTATCATTCCATCTGCCATACTATATGTCATTTTATCGGTCACTCCATCTTTCATTTCTTCTGTCATTCAATCTCCGAATCCATTTGTCATAACATCTGTCATCCTGTCTATCATGAAATATGTAATCTCATCTGTTATGCAAATTTCATAACATATGTCTTCCCATCTGTCATGCATTTTGTAATTTCATCTGTCATGCACATGTTAATTCATATGCATGCAATCTGTCATTTCAGCTTTCATCGAATATATCATTTAATTTATCATCCCACATCATTCCATCTGTCATTCTATATGTCATTACATCTGCCATACCATCTTTCATCTCTTCTATCTTCATATCTCTGATTCCATTTGTCATACCATCTGTCATCTCGTCTGTCATGCAATATGAAATCATCTGTAATACAAATTTCAATCGTCTGTAATGCAATATGTCATTTCATCTTTCGTCAAATATGTCATTTAATCTGTCATTCCTTCTGTCATTCTATGTGTCATTTCCTCTGGCATCCCATCTGTCATCTCTTCTGTTATCCAATCTCTGATTCCATTTGTCGTACCATGTGTCATCACATCTGTCATGCAATATGTAATCTCATATGTCGTGCACATGTTCATGTAACCGTCACGAAATTTGTCATTTCTTCCATTGAATATATCAATTAATTTGTCATCCCACATCATTCCATCTGTCATTCTATATGTCATCTCATTAGCTTACATCTGCCATACCATCTTTCATCTCTTCTGTCTTCATATCTCTGATTCCATTTGTCATACCATCTGTCATCTCGTCTGTAATGCAATATGTAATCTCATCTGTAATACAAATTTCAATTCGTCTGTAATGCAATATGTCATTTCATCTTTCGTCAAATATGTCATTTAATCTGTCATTCCTTCTGTCATTCTATGTGTCATTTCCTCTGGCATCCCATCTGTCATCTCTTCTGTGTCTTTACAGTTTTAAAAGATCTTGTGAAATATATCTTAAAAACAATAGAAGGTATCAGATTTTTAAATTCACAGCGTGCAAGGCATGCAATCGGATAGATTAGAAAGCCACCATCTACCACTGCAGCAGTTCTATCCCGCTGCTGAAGTGTTTTTTTTTCTTTGAGGATAATTTTCGTCTAACAACTCTGTGTCGCTATGTTCGTAGGAAACGATCTTTTGCTCAGCCTGAAATATTCTCAAGATCGACCTATCCAGGATCTTTGGTCTGCATTACTTTGTTGTGGCATAGGGAACTCCCAAATTGTCGAGCTTTGCAGCCTGAAAACTGACATGACGTAACTGGAGCTTAGAAGCTAGCTCCCAGGCCAACACAGACCAACTTTTTGTATTATTTGGACCATGGGCCGATGGCGATTGTTGTAATCTGTAATTTAGCAAAAATAATCATTACATATAATACGAAAAAAGGGTCTAAAAACATAAATTTTATAATTAGAAATTTTCCCTTGATTTTAATTTTGTAGTAGTAAAAGGAGATTATTAACGGTGAGTAGATAGGGAGTTAATCTATATGTAAAGGAATTAATTTTGTATTAACGATTACAAAGTACGACAAGGTGTAAAATTAAATCAAAACAAAACCTCGAAACTAAAACAATAGTTAAACAGATTTTGAGGGTGATGAAAAGTAAAATTTAAATTTCATCGCTTAGATATATATCTAAGAGACGTCTTTGCTTCTGATATATTAATACGAAGTCATGGGATTGGGACCGACAGCTCAAATAAATCATTGCCACCTGCGATTAACTCTCGAATATTGGGATGTCACTGCCATGAATATTAATATTATACGCTATCGCCTCGACATGCAAATTATTACTACGCTTTTTCAAAATGGAATGAAAATTTTAAACTTTTTTTTTTACTATATTAATTTATTATACATATCATAATTTTTATAAAAGCTCAAAATTAAGGATATTAATTTGACTTAAAAGCTATTTATTTTACTTTTTAAAAATTGTTCGTGTTTTTCTCCACAACAATAAACTTGCCATTCCTAGTGAGTATTTCGACGTCGTAATTCTCGACGGTTTTTATTTTAAACTTATAAAAAGCTCTTTTCATTGTTTTTCTCTTGTAAAATAATTTTTATTTTCTATTTACAAATGATTCCGTATTATATTTGGGACGTTAAAGGATTAAATACGGTTGCTTGTAATTCCTTATTCTGAGAAGGGCTTATGGTATTACACTTAGGGTGCTTATGGTGGCATGAATTTACTTTTATTGATTTCAAGACGTTTCTGCTTTAGTCCAAGCTTAAATAGAGGGAAATGTATGCTACTGACAGCCTACCGAACAGTCGTAGGAATGTTGAAGGATATACTATTGGTATCGTTATAAAGTATTCATTTATTTTTCGCGTCAGACTGCTGAAAAACAAATGTTATAAATTTATAATTCAATTAGTTCGCAAAAAAGGATATGTAAGAATGTGAATCGCTAGCCATAAATAACAAAAAGTGTTGTTTATATACCTAAAAACCTGATTGTATGCTCAGTTGCGATTAGAAAATATTGGCGCCCGAGCAGAGACTAAACTAATATCTCCAATTAGCTAGTTTTTTCTTTACTGTACCTATCTCCAATGCGAGGCTATTTCAACCATTAAGCTCACTAAAAATAACTCCAGGATACAGTGGTTTCAGCGCTCTGATATTTCTGCTGAAACTGCTCGACCCTACTCCACTTAGAGCACCTCACAAAGCTTACATCTAGAAGTTCGTCAACGGATGCTTTTATAAAACTTCGATTGTAAATTGCAAGAAAAACCTAATAAACTCTCAAGATTGTTCTAGAAGGAGAAATACCCCTCTCTGTCCTCTTGTGTCTCATCAGGACTATTGATCTCTCTTAGAGTATCAGATTGTATATCAAAGAAAGGACTACTGATCTGCTAATTCCACATTCTCTTTGCACTAGGTCTAGTGACCTCTTACTTAGAAGAGAGGACTAGTGATCTGGTGGGAAAGAGCGTCCATATTTATCCAGACCATTAATCTCTCTTAGAAGACCAGATTGGATCTTAAAGAACTACTTCTGTTCCATTAGTGTTTGTCCAGGCCTAGTGATCTTTCTTAGATCAGTTGCGAATAGAGAATATTGGCGCCCGAGCAGGGACTGAACTATAATATCGTCAATTAGCTGTTTTCTCTTTACTGTAGCAATCCCCAATGTGAGGCTATTTCAACCTTGAAGCTCACTGAAAATAACTCCAGGATACAGCGGTTTCAGCGCTCTGATATTTCTGATGAAACTGCTCCGCACTACTCCACTTAGAGCACCTCACAAAGCTTACGTCTAGAAGTTCGTCAACGGATGCTTTTATAAAATTTCCATTATAAATGGCAAAAAAACTAATAACTTCTCAAGACGCGAATCTACCGAGAAATAACTAAAACTCTATTTACAAGAGAGAATGATAGATAGAGATGGGAAAGTAATGAAATTTAAATCATTTTGCACAGTCTGATGTTGGAATTACCGCCAATAAATTTAGCTGCAGTTTGCATGCATCAAATCAAACAAATATTTAATCACATGCAAAATATGCTCGGCAAATAAATTTCAGGAGAACAAACCTTCTCTACTAAATAGTTTATTTTTTATTGTTCATTTATTACTACTACTTGTTTGTTGTTACTGATTCATTAAATTAGTAATTCTGTTAAACTACCGTATCGTTTGATGAGATTTAGTGCGAGGTAGATATTCAAGTTATTGCATTAATTTAATAATAACCGGTGCAAATAAATTTTCTTTTTATTCTGGACATACTATACAATACACTTTGATAATATCTCCTCTTCCCGCACTCACTCCCATAGCTTTACCATTGTACTTTGAGCTAATGTTGATAAAGAATATAGAAAATGTTTCTTCAAAGTAAGTAATTATTAAAATGTGGGTTTTGTAAACAGTACCTATAGCCTAGGAGAGTCAAGCTGGAACATTAATAACAAATATTTAAAGTTCAATACTTTGAAACTAGCCGATAAATAATGTCGGAGAACGAGATTGTCACAGCTACGAGCTCGTTTAGAAAATACGAGGTGTGGCTACAAAAGAACAAGATTGATGTTTCTACGGAAGAACTACGCATGCGCCAAAGTCGTACTACCGACAGCTGTGTACTGTGTACCGATGGACAATCACGCGAAAAATGGAAAATGGAACACCTTGTATATTTTTACATACTTGGATTACTGGACAAATTTTGAAACTAAATTTGCAATAATATACTGAATGTTCTATTTTAAAAATCATAAAAAAATAACCCTTTTTCCATTTAAAAAAATAATTAATATTCTCGCTGAACTGTAATACCACACCCTGTGGAGAAATGGAGATGAAATGAATAGAGATGAAAATAATTTTAGGTTATGCTCCTTAACCCATTAACGCCCAAGCAAAAAACAAAAAAAAATTTAATTTCACAAATTACTTACCTCAAATATTTATGAAATTTCTTTTAAAAATTTTTATTTAAAAATTTTTTTTTCGATATTTTTTTTCCAAAATTTTTGTTCAACTTTTTTTCAGAAAAAAAATAAAATCAAAATTTTGAATTAGAATTTTAAAATAAAATATTCATGTTAAAAATACGGCATAAATTTTTTAATAATATGCACAAATTTTTAAATAAGATTCACTTTTTTTTCATAAATCTAGCTGCTTATACCTCAAATATTTTTCCAAATAAGGCATAAATTTTTTAATAATATATGCACAGATTTTTTAAAAATATGCACTAATTTATCATAAATATAGCTACTTACCGCAAATATTTTTCCTTACACCTACCCAAAAAATTTTTTTTCCAAATTTTTGTTCAAATTTTTTTTCCAAATTTTTGTTCAAATTTTTTTTCCAAAATTTTTGTTCAACTTTTTTTCAGAAAAAAAATAAAATTAAAATTTTGAATTAGAATTTTAAAATAAAATATTCATGTTAAAAATAAGGCATAAATTTTTTAATAATATGCACAAATTTTTAAATAAGATGCACTTTTGTTTCATAAATATAGCTGCTTATACCTCAAACATTTTTCCAAATAAGGCATAAATTTTTTAATAAGATATGCACAGATTATTTAAAAATATGCACTAATTTTTCATAAATATAGCTACTTACCTCAAGTATTTTTCCAAATTTCTTTTGCAAATTATTTAAAAAAAATTTTTTTCCAAAATTAGTTTTAAAATTTTTTTTTACAAAATTTTTTTTCAAAATTTTTTTCAAAATTTTTCTTCTAATTTTTGTCAGAAAAAAAAATAAAAACAAAATTTTGACTTAGACTTTTAAAATGAAACGATTTTTGACATACATAATATATGCATGTTAAAAATAAGGCTTAAATTTTTTAAAAATATGCACAAATTTTTAAATAAGATTCACTTTTTTTTCATAAATCTAGCTGCTTATACCTCAAATATTTTTCCAAATAAGGCATAAATTTTTTAATAATATATGCACAGATTTTTTAAAAATATGCACTAATTTATCATAAATATAGCTACTTACCGCAAATATTTTTCCTTACACCTACCCAAAAAATTTTTTTTCCAAATTTTTGTTCAAATTTTTTTTCCAAATTTTTGTTCAAATTTTTTTTCCAAAATTTTTGTTCAACTTTTTTTCAGAAAAAAAATAAAATCAAAATTTTGAATTAGAATTTTAAAATAAAATATTCATGTTAAAAATAAGGCATAAATTTTTTAATAATATGCACAAATTTTTAAATAAGATGCACTTTTGTTTCATAAATATAGCTGCTTATACCTCAAACATTTTTCCAAATAAGGCATAAATTTTTTAATAAGATATGCACAGATTATTTAAAAATATGCACTAATTTTTCATAAATATAGCTACTTACCTCAAGTATTTTTCCAAATTTCTTTTGCAAATTATTTAAAAAAAATTTTTTTCCAAAATTAGTTTTAAAATTTTTTTTTACAAAATTTTTTTTCAAAATTTTTTTCAAAATTTTTCTTCTAATTTTTGTCAGAAAAAAAAATAAAAACAAAATTTTGACTTAGACTTTTAAAATGAAACGATTTTTGACATACATAATATATGCATGTTAAAAATAAGGCATAAATTTTTTAAAAATATGCACTAATTTTTCATAAATATAGCTACTTACTTAATTTATATCTTTTACAACAAAATATTTGTTAACCCTCCATTCAACGGGTGGGTCTAGAATCACACGAGCCAACGAGTAAAGCCTGTTACGCTCACTTTATATCTATAGCTAAAAAATAGTAAGGGTGCAAGAATTGCACTGAAATTTTTTTAATTGAAAATATACCTTATTCTTCATTATTTTACAGAAGAATTAAAGCGTAGGTCCTTTTGTTAGTTATTATTTTTTAATTTTAAATTTTTTATCCTTTTTTGACATTTTTTATTGAAAACTGTTTTTTATGGACATTGAATGAAAATAAAGTTAATTATCATAATAAATATTTAGTATATTGATCAAATAAGCAGAAACTTACAAAAAAATTAAATTATAAAATTCTCAACACAAACTGCAAGGGCCTAAACTTCACTGAAATAGCAGGCTTCAATGTACTAAATACATAACCAAGCCTTACAAAACTGGAAAAATATTAAGAATTTTTGCTTATGTTGCACTTGTCACCTAAACAAAAAATTTACAAACAAGCATTGAAACTTAAAACCAATTATTTTTTATGGTCTGCAGATCAATTTTGCGCTTAAATAATGCTTTATAACACAAATAATCGGTTATCACAAAGTTACACGAACCGACGGGTGAAGCCTGTCACAACAAACTGTGTCCTAGAGGATTCGTTTTTTGAAAAAATTTGAAAAGGAAATGCTGATGATAAGAGTTATTACAAGTTAAGAAGGTAGATAGAATATTACAGTAAAAAGTATTTATTTTTTTAAGTTACAGACAATTTTCACTTTTGCTTGCACTCACAGGCTTCACCCGTTGAATGGAGGGTTAATCATGCAAAATATGCACAAGTTGTAGTAATATTTGAAATATGTATTACTTGAAATAGTATAATTCGGTTTTATTTCAAGTTTCATCGCTTTCCTACAAAAATTGACAATAATGCAAAATGCATAAATTCCGCTCTCTACTCCTACGGAAAGGAAAAAATGAACGTCGCGACGCCTGGAGTCGATGTGATAAAATGTCGAGTTTACTATCGTTTAATAGCTCTTTTGACCTCGTGAAAATTTTTTCCAAAGTAAACTTTATTTTCAAACTACAGTCGAAAAACTAAATTAAAAATTTTCCATTTTTTGCTTTATCTCAGTAACCAGAAATGTTCCAGAAATGCAGTGACGCAGTGACAGAGATGAAAACAGAGTTGTATTTAAAGAAAATGAACGTTACAACATTACATAAGGAAATGTTTTAGTACCAATCTACTCAAAGAAGTCTGAAGCAAGAGTTACTTAAACGGAAAATTTCAGAGACTTGATCTGGTGATGAGTACTACTACAACAACAGGCGTATCTATTTATAAAGACCTAAAACATATAATTTAACTTTTTCTCAAAAAAGTTTATGAACATCCACCATTTTTACTTTTATTGTGTTGTTTCAGTAACATACAAAGTAAATAAAAGGACGTGCATTTTCGCACACTTAGGAATTCTTTATTATGTATGAGTGAAGCTTAATGCGAAAAGCTTTTCTCTTATTAGATGACACGTAACTCGAATTATACCCATTTCGTTCCATAATAAATGTTTTAAAAGTTTTGTTTATAATTAGAAAAATATTTTTTTTGTATTTTGTTGCGAGAGTTTAATAACGGCGAATTCTTAAAATTGCATTTATTTTTAAGTGCAAGTTTTCACGAAAATGGAATATAAAATTAATAAATATATTTTCATTATTATGAAAAACCGCAAAAGTGCAGTTTTAACGTAAATTACGATTTTTGTGGTTTTTGCACTATGTATGTACTTCAATTAAATTTTATTTTACGTGCGGCTTTACTCTCCATTATCAACCTTTTTTGTAGTTGTTTGAAAATATAACCACAGTTATAGTTTTTTAGCACAACAAAAATACTTTTTTTTTAAATTTTAATATTCGAAAGAAGAGGGAAAAAATTAATGTTTGCATGCAATAAATTACCAAAACTCATCAGATCGTCAGATCGTCACTATATAAAGTTGATTTTTAATTGCACTTTCGTGCACTAATTGAGAGCCTAATAGCAAACATTTTGGTGTTATTTTATTTCTCTGTATTGATCACGGAATGGTACAGTTTTTAATGCACGAAAGCAAAGATGTCACGTTATTTTTATAAACGGATTGAGGTTAAAGTTTTTTAAGGTTCACAGTACTTAAGGAATTTATGAAATTTTGACATATCGAAACTCTTTTCACGAAATATTTCTGGAAGAGAAACTTCAATTTTTAACTAGGACTTGCTTGTCCATCGTGTCTGTTACAAAATAACTGTTGGATTTTATTTTAAATATTCGTAAATAATTAAAAATTAACCTGCTTATCTTATAGCTTTAACAAAATTAAACGTTCTCAATACGAAGACACGCTGGCAAAAATACATGCAGAAAAGACACTCAGAAAGATAATAGTCAACAGAATCACTGGAACTCGTGCACGTTCTTTTTTAATTTTGGAACGACTCGTCAAAATTGGCGATGGTCTTAGACACGTAGCTAGCCTCCTAAAACTCAGATGGGCACCTGGTGGCCACAATTTTTTTGGGGTGAGCCAAATACATAATAAGCAGCCCACAAAACTTTTTAAAGATGACATATTTTGGGTGGAATTCAGATTACAATATAAATATCTCAGTTTTTTATCAGGGTAGGGATAAGGGTGGACCAGCAAAATTTTAGGTGGGCCTAGGTCCCCCCTGGCCCTCCCGTAGTTACGTGCCTGAATGATCTTCTTGTACGACTTTTTTTAAAGAAATGTTCATCAGTTGTTAAAGTTGGAACTGCTCATAGCAATTGCTAATTGCTTCATTGCTTCGTTATCCTTTGTTTGGTTTGGAAAGACTTGTTCTAATGTCGATTGTTTTTTCTTTCTGGGGGACCTGTTAGAGGCATTCCGGGCCGACGGTATCCAGTATTTTGAGTCTCAGTGCCTCAAAAGCAGACCACTGACATAAAATATATTGGACGGATTCATCTTCCTCCCCACAGCCTTTACATCTAGGGTTGTCAGTAATCACTGATTCTAATAGTGTGTAAGTTTTCATTTACGGGACAGTGACCTATTAGTAGCCTTAACACCGTCCTCAGTTAAAACCTGCTTAGGTTTAGTAGTGTGTTCGCACTCTCAGAGTCAGGTTCTTTAATAAAAAGCTTCGCATGCCGGAGATTTTGCTTTTTTCATTACCTTCTGTGTTCCCTGGAGATCAATTTGGCAAAGTCTTGTTTCGTGAAGCTATAGGGGATTCCAAGTGCGGGTTCCGATCTTCAGAAAAGGATGAGAGTGCCCCTCACTCCTAGCCTATCCCCTATCTCATTTCCGTCTATGTCACAATGGCTTGGAACCTAGTGCAAAAACACGTTGAGATGCATCGTTAGGTTCTGTAAGGTCTGCCAACATTCCAGAACGAGCGTAGAGGTTGTCTTATAATTGAGAAAAGTCCTCAGAGCTGCCTAGCTTTTGGTGTGTAGATTAGAATTTTCCTACCATGATAAGGTCATTTTTGGTTTAGCCTAGCGAAGGTGGATATAGCCAAGATCTCCGCCTGGAAGGCGGATAGGTATGACCCTAGTGCAAAGTTCTGTTTTTGGCTCTACACCGTAAATTTATATGAGCCTAAGGCAGAACGAACCCTCTCTGTGTACCAATGTGTTCCAATGGAAATTGCACCTTGACTTCTTTTACAAGTACGAGGCCTTTTAAAGAAATCTCCATATTTTGTTGAGTTTGGAGCGACTGGTCTCAGTAGCGACTGTGTCATGTCTTCTTGTAGAACGTCCTTTAGAGAAATGTGCATGATTTGTCCCAACTGGCCATTGTTTCATTCATGTCTTCTTGTGTGAGGACTTTTAAAGAAATCTTCATTAGAGCCTCCATATTGAAATAGCAGTGTATTTGTATAATTTAATGAGTAGGTAATGACACAAAATTAAAAAGATACGAATTGTAAGTAGTAAAATGTGCATAAAAAATTAACTGTGTAATTAGAGAAACTACAAATTTATCCTCTTTATATTCGCTCTTACGTTAAGTATCATTTTAGTTTTCCACTTCATGTAAAATGCATGTAAAGCAATAAAAATCCTAGCATTTATGTAAGAACTTTGCTTTACATATTTAAGCCATTTTGTGCAATTTTGCTTATTTTGTCACTTTAATTAAAGTTTTTGCGATAAATGCATCGAGTGCTATAATTTTGATTTCCATTTAATAGTGGATAATTTAAAGCGTACTAAAATTCTCCTTTTTAAAGAAAACTTTTAATTACTAATTGTACCTCAATTTAAAATTTAAAACCACCATTTATTAATATTTTAATACGTAATACAGGGTGGTTCTGTTTTTTCGGTGTTCTCCACACCGCACCTTGAAAGGTACTTTAAGCCGTTCGTCCTTACTTCTAAAAATTTTCTTAACAATGGGTAAAACGGATTACATTGGATCATCCATGGCTGATATTAAAGTAGATACATACGTGGGTGGGCTATTAATAAGAGAAAGAAGAGGAAATGACGAAGATAATCTTTTTAGTTTGCGTGGGACAGTTTCATGGCCAGGCCAATGTCTTGTCGCTTTTGCTCAGTAACGACAGTTACGGCCTCATGGATTCAATAGGCACACCAGCAACTTCAACAGTTATTTGCTCGACTATACTAACCAAACACATGTCGTGATGCTAACAAATGTACAGTACAGCCCGTTTCATAATTATTGGCCACCCTGGCTGTACGCCAGGGTGTTATGATGGTTGCATCTAAAATTCGTGCTAGAATTATAACCAGGGTGGCCATTAATTGTGAGGCTGACTGTACATGACTACATACAAATATAAGAGCATATTTGTCAGCTTAAAAGAATTCGAGGAATGAAATAGGATAATTTTATTTGCACCTTCATTTAAATCACATAAAATGTACTTTGTGTAAGAGTAAATTATATGTTAAAAAGTGTCATAATCACTGGTGGTTATTACATTAATTATCTAAATTAAAACACCTGTTGCACCACAATACTTACTTACTTTTACTTACTGTCTTACTTCATTTATAAATTTAACTTTATATAAAAGTAAAAACGCCATGAAGGTAAAACAAATGGAAATTTTCGTTTAATTAAAGTTTTCCAAATTCCGTATTTCTCTGATTAGACTTGGGGTTACCAAGCTTAATTTCGATGCAACCTCTTCGGTAGCGTAGCAATTTATGTGCAAAGGTTCCATAGACTCCCGAACCCCGCACCTTCTAAACCGGTTTTCCAAAAATTTAGAAAGTGACATACGAATATCACTCTCGTGACCCATGCGCAGAAACATGGCTTCTGTAATCTGCAGAGGTAGCCATTAGCCAAGCTATTAACGCACCACGTTGTAGCGATGCAAAATTCTATCCGGATGCTGGACCCAAATACTGGTTCAGTATTACAGCATCCTGAAAATTTAGTATCGTTTAAACCAGATACTTGCCATTTTTTCTAATCCTTTTGCTAGCGCCGCCCTTTTGAGATTAAAATAGTGTTAAATTTTAGATGCCCGTATGCCCGTATTCAGCTCTTCAAGCACTTTCATTTGAGTCCAATCTCATCAAGATTGGACCAGAATTACTTAATTTTAATTTTACCTATTTTATTATCAGCGTTATCAACAATAACCACTGATTTCTCTGTATCTCGGCAACCAGAAGAGGTAAAGCTTTCGTCTAATTTTTAGTTTAACTCTTTAATCATTTTTAACCCTAGAAAAATTATTTCACCCATATCACTCAAGTATTTCTTTATCTTACAGTTTTCAATTATAGGATTGAAATGTTTTAAATTCATTTAGAACCACGTGGAGTGGTAAGATTTGTTCTGGAGCTGATTAGTGTTTTTTCTTTTTACCTTTGTGATTTATTAGCACCCCTGAGTATTTTACAGCCCTTAATTAATTTTTATTAATTACTTTAAGATTAAAATTTGAATTTAAAATTACAAATTTTATACCGACGTGCTCGTTATTTTAGTGTGATTCCATTGAGCTAACTTGCAGCCTCGAGCTCCCTTTAATTAAAAAGTGATTAATTTAATTAGTAAAATTTATAACGTGCTAAGTGATAATTTACCTCGAGTACAATTCAAGTTAGAGCTTTTCTATTGGTTGTCGAGTAGATCCGAGTTAGTCGTCGGTTCTTCAATATAAACCCCTTCTCCGTTTTAATAAGGGATTCCTTGCTTTACTTCTGAGGTGAGCGGGTGCGCGTGTGCCTAGTGCTTACACTACTGAACATCTTCCAGATACGTTATTTCATTTATGATCGCTAGAAAATAGAAGAATGTGGGTGGTGGATGAATTCCTCATTCCAACTTTAATTGAGCAAGAAAGAACTACATCTTCAAAGTTTGGTTGCAAAGAGACCGCGAAAGAATTTCTGAACTAATGTAGGTGCGGTTACGGATATCAGAGTTGACTATAAGGTAAAAGGGGTTTTAGTGGAGGTCAAGATGCTAATGAGGTTCGCCTCCTTATATTACAGAATAAAAAGAAAAGCTTCGATAGTTTTTGCACTACTCGATGTAATGGCCAAGCGGCCTGGATACTGTTCGATGGTCCTAACAGACTGTTCCCTGAACAGTAAAAAAGTCACCAACTGAGACAGGTTAATATAGGTGATTTCTATGAGCAAAAGTCCAAAAAAAAGTTGTTAGGTTCTTTAGGTTAGAATTTTTTACCTTTAGACTCCACAGAAAGATACCACTGAATGTAAAAACAAGAGCTACCCTTAGCGGTAATGCGGGAAAAATTAGAACAAATTTAACACCACAACAACTCGAGCAACCCGAAGTTATACCATCAGTGCAGACTGGTGAAGATTTTTCCCATACCTCACTAAAGAAGAAGAAGAAGTTTATGTTAGGTTATCTTAAGTTACGTTAGCTTAAGTTAGCTTTGGTTAGGTTAGGTCCTAGATAAGTGTTAAGCCTGTGAGCAGCTCTGAGAAATTTTCTTTCGACTGTGAACTTGAAGTCTGTGATATTTTGGAACTTTTAACTCACGGGAATGGAAGTCGAGCAGACCTGCAGAGGGCGCTATCGAGTCACAAGACTAGAAAGCTCTCGTAGCGGCAGCGCCGAGCTGAGATGCCGTAGAGTTCCTGTAGACGGGACCCCGCCCAGTCCCTCGACCGGAGGATTCCAGTACAATCATAGCCGAGGACTAACGACGATCAACCGCGTCGGTCTTCGAGCTCTTAAACCACTTTTATTCTCATTTAAAGATTAAAAAAAAATACTAGTCAACATCTCTTACCAGCAGTACCTATTGTCATGCAAAAGTTGTGCCAGGTACAACTGTTCCATTGTCCCTCGAAGAGGAGGTTTTCAGTGAGTACAAACTTCACATTCCCTTCAGTGCGGACTGCTGATAGTAAAGATTTTTACCATCCCTCGTAAAAAAAAAGAAGTTTAGGTTAGGTTACCTGAAGTTAGGTTAGGTTAGCTTAAGTTTGCTTTGGTTAGGTTAGGTTGATAAGTGTTAAGCCTGTGAGCAGGCTTAAGGTTTTGAGAAATTTTCTTTCGTCTATGAAGTTGAAGTCTGTGATATTTTCTGAAGTTTTAACCCAAGGGAATGAAAGTCGAGCAGACCCACAGTCGGGCTCTATCGAATCACAAGACCGGAGAGCTCCCATAGCGGCAGCGCCAAGCTGAGATGCCATGGAATCCCTGTAGACGGGACCCCGCCCAGTCCCTCGACTGGAGCGTTCCCGTACAGGCATAGCCCGACGGTCAACGGCGTCGGTCTTCGAGTCCTTAAACCACTTTTATTTTTATTTAGATATTAAAAAAAATACTAGTCAACATCTTTTTTACCGGCAGTTCCTGATGTAATGCGAAAGTGGTCGTAGGTACAACTGTTCGATGGTCTCTCGAAGAAGGGCGTTTCTTTTTTAGTACAAACCTCATACTCTCGTGAGTGCGGACTGCTGGCGGCGTCTGTCGTCGTGAAGATTTTTTTCCTACCTCCGTAAAAAAAGATTAGCTCTCTCACTAAGCTACCTGCCCCGGATGAAAGGATATGGCGTAAATTTTCTGTATTTGAACTTTTCCAGCTAGTTTTCATTGAATGAAGAGCTTGTGGTTTAGTTTTGTAAATTATTTTACAGCTCATCCGACCTCATAGATCTCATAAGGTCTACAGCGGCAGAGTGATCTGGTGGCAAAATTTATTTTAGTTGGTGCTGGTTCTTGACTGTTGGTGGTAGTGGGTGGTGAAACTCTAGTCTAACAGCAACCTCGGACAAAAAAAATAGTTTTCAGACTTGCATTGTTGTACTTTTTTTTACGAATAAAAATTGTGATATTAGAAATGAAATTATTTTCAAGTTTTAAACTTCAATTTTGTTAAAAGTGGTATGTGCTAGTTTTCAACATTTTTATTATAATACGTCTAATTAATTTCAGTGGCTACATTTTTATTTTGCACAACTACATTTTATAGTGAAATAAACCGTAATACAGTATAAGAAGCTAGTTGGCTTTAATTTTTCCATTGTTAAAGTTGACTTTGGTGAAAATTTATTTACTCAAAGTTGTTATATAAAGAAACTAAATTTGTGGTCATTCAGCTGTAATGATTTGTATTAAGAATATAAGAGAAGAAGGGAAATTAAATAAGGCAATTAAAAGTCGTATAAAGAGATAATAAAGATGAATATTTGTGTGAATTTTCTTTTGCGAGTTTTCCTTCCTTCGTTTTTAGTGCAAAAGTAAAGAAGCGACGACGAAATGAGGCGTGGCATGACAGATGACGGTAACTTTTAGACGCGCAACTTTGTTCTGTCACACTTTTTTATTGTCCATTTCTGCAGTATTATCCATTCAAGTGTTATTAGATTGCCTACATTTGTTACGACTATTACAAAAGTTTTGCTTAAATGGCATTTATTGTGCGGGATATAGAACTAAATACGTACCTATTCAATTCAACGACAGATTTAAGCTTAAATGCTTTAAAGAGCTTTTCAATAAAGAGAAAGAGATGTTCGGAATTTTAAATAAAATTATTCAAATTTATGCTGATACACTAAAAATAATATTGTTTGTTTTTGTTAAAATAAAATAAAATTCTAATTTTAATTTTAAATTGAATCAAAGAAAATTTTTTCTCCACCTGTTCGTGACCTTTTATCGTCGTCGGTTGAAAATCCATCAATTTATAACCTCAATTTAATACTAAAAATATACCATTCTAAAACTATTTCCTAATCAAATTTGGGGAGTAGGACTATCAGATTTTGGGATCGAATTAACTGTTAAAACAAAACCAATTGGAGCATGTCTTGTAATTTATTCATTAAACGCTGATAATTCTTGAACGATACGTATGTATACGTCCTGGTAAATGTAAACGACTGGGTTATGGATTAATTAATACTTAAACTATTAAATTGACCTAATAATTAAAGTTACACATTATAAAATAAATATTGGAATCAAATATTTGAGTATTACCAACCCTCCATAGTGTTAAATCAATATTGTAAACATGGGATCGGTCGAGTTATGGTATGTTACCTTTGCTTAAACTGCTTAAACTAATATAGTAACTACATAATAGGATGCTGATACAGCATTGTCTTTTAATTAAAAATAATACTTTTAAATTTCCTTTTGTTTAATATTTTAGTGTTAGGCCTTTTCAAAGTTTCTGAATTAAATTTTGTTTCAAGTTGATTTTAACTTGTACAGTACAATGTACAATATAGCCAAAAATATGTGGCATGAAATATTATCCAACCAAATAGAACAAAAAAGTGTGACCAATTTTACGAGTAACACTTTCGAGAGAGAGAGAGAGAGACGAGTAAAAACATGATAACAATAATAGGGCGCCACACAGTTGTCAATTACGCTCATTGACAGTAACGTATCATTTAATAGCGATATTTCTCACCATCTCTAAGCATGGTACAGGAGAGATAAACACTAACTGCTTCAATTTACATGACATAGCTTATGTCGACAATGATTAACCGAAAAAGTCTGGCATTTTGAAATCAGAACCATTCTAAAAACCCTGTCATTTTAAAAAATGGCCCTCTAAGAATACTGTAATTTTGAAAACTGACCCTCTTAAATTTGAGTCATTCTTTAAACTGTACCTGTACCATTCTTAAAACTCTGTCATTCTGAGAACAGCTTTATTTTTTTGTGTTACTCTAAAAACCCTGTCATATTAAAAACTGTCGCTTTAAAAACTCTTTGATTCTGAAATAAACTTCATTTTAAAACTGCAACTCTAAAAAATCTGTTTTTCAAATCTGTCCATCTAAAAAAAATTTGTCTTTTTGAAACCTGTGTCATTCTGAAAACAGTTTCATTGTGTTGTTTTACTCTTTGAACCTTGTCATTTTGAAAACCGACCCTCTAAAAATTCTATAATTGTATAATAAGTTTTATTTTGAAAGCTGTTACTCTGAAAACTCTATTATTTTTAAAACTGTGTTACTTTGAAAAGTCTGTCATTCTGAAAACTGTTTCATTGTATTGTGTCACTCTAAAAACCCTGTCATATTAAAAACTGTCGCTTTAAAAACTCTTTGATTCTGAAATAAACTTCATTTTAAAACTGCAACTCTAAAAAATCTGTTTTTCAAATCTGTCCATCTAAAAAAAATTGTCTTTTTGAAACCTGTGTCATTCTGAAAACAGTTTCATTGTGTTGTTTTACTCTTTGAACCTTGTCATTTTGAAAACCGACCCTCTAAAAATTCTATAATTGTATAATAAGTTTTATTTTGAAAGCTGTTACTCTGAAAACTCTATTATTTTTAAAACTGTGTTACTTTGAAAAGTCTGTCATTCTGAAAACTGTTTCATTGTATTGTGTCACTCTAAAATCACTGTCATATTAAAAACTGTCGCTATAAAAACTCTTTGATTCTGAAATAAACCTCATTTTAAAACTGTAACTCTAAAAAAATCTGTTTTTTCTTATATCTCCATCTTAAAATGTTGTCTTTCTGAAAACTGTGCCATTTTGGAAACAGTTTCTTTTTGTTGTTTTACTCTATGAACATTGTCATTTTGAAAACCGCCCCTCTAAAAATTCTCTAATTATATAAAAAGTTTTATTTTGAAAACTGTTACTCTCAAAAGTCTATTATTTTTAAAACTGTTCCATTTTGAAAAGTCTATCATTCTGAAAACTGCTTTATTTTATTGTGTCACTCTAAAAATCCTGTCATATTAAAAACTGTCGCTATAAAAACTTTTTGATTCTGAAATAAATTTCATTTTAAAACTGCCACTCTAAAAAAATCTGTTTTTCTAATCTGTCTATCTAAAAACGTTGTCTTTCTGAAAACTGTGCTTTTCTGAAAACAGTTTCTTTTTGTGTTTTACTCTATGAACATTGTCATTTTGAAAACCGACCCTCTAAAAATTCTCTAATTGTATAAAAAGTTTTATTTTGAAAACTGTTACACTTGAAACTATTATTTTTAAAACTGTGCCATTTTGAAAAGTCTGTCATTCTGAAAACTGCTTCATTTTATTGTGTCACTCTAAAAACTCTGTCATATTAAAATCTGTCGCTTTAAAAACTCTTTGATTCTGAAATAAACTTCATTTTAAAACTGTAACTCTAAAAAATCTGGCCATCTAAAAACTTTGCCTTTCTGAAAACTGTGTCATTCTGAAAACTGTGTCATTCTGAAAACTGCTTCATTTGATTGTGTCACTCTAAAAACCCTGTCATATTAAAAACTGTCGCTATAAAAACTCTTTGATTCTGAAATAAACTTCATTTTAAAACTGCAACTCTAAAAAAATCTGTTTTTTCTAATCTGGCCATCTAAAAACGTTGTCTTTCTGAAAACTGCGTTTTTCTGACAACAGTTTCTTTTTGTGTTTTACTCTATGAACCTAGTCATTTTGAAAACCGTCCCTCTAAAAATTCTCTAATTGTATAATAAGTTTTATTTTGAAAACTGTTACACTTGAAACTATTATTTTTAAAACTGAACCATTTTGAAAAGTCTGTCATTCTGAAAACTGCTTCATTTTATTGTGTCACTCTAAAAACTCTGTCATATTAAAATCTGTCGCTTTAAAAACTCTTTGATTCTGAAATAAACTTCATTTTAAAACTGTAACTCTAAAAAATCTGGCCATCTAAAAACTTTGCCTTTCTGAAAACTGTGTCATTCTGAAAACTGCTTCATTTTATTGTGTCACTCTAAAAACCCTGTCATATTAAAAACTGTCGCTTTAAAAACTCTTTGAGTCTGAAATAAACTTCATTTTAAAACTGTAACTCTAAAAAATCTGGCCATCTAAAAACTTTGCCTTTCCGAAAACTGTGTCATTCTGAAAACAGTTTCATTTTGTTGTATTACTCTAAACTGTCCCTCTTAAAACTATTTCATTCTGAAATAAGTTTCCTTTTTAAAACTGTCACTCTAATAACTCTTTCGTCTTGAAATCAGTTTCGAAATATTATTTTATTATTTTACTGTATTTACAATCTACGCCCATACGTTCAGATTTGCAGGATGCGTATGAGAGCTAGGTAGTAGGTGTGCTTTATATCGCGTTTATCTACAAGTGGATTATAGATTAATTAATATTTCAAACACGAATGTGATTTAATAATTAAAGTTAAACATAAAATTGAAATAAAAATGAAACACAAATCAGCATCACATATCACTCACATCAGAAACCCCCAATTGTGTTAAATCAATATTGTCTACATGGGGTCGGTTTAGTTATTGTATGTTACCTTGCCTAACATAATGGATAATATCATGCTGATATGAATACGTACTAATTAATATAGTTTATGTAAAAGACAGCTTTATGTGCTTCATTAACGTAACCGTTAACGACTTAATAATTAAAATTACATAAAGATAAAACAAGAGTAGACTCATTGTTATATATTATAAATTAGATCATGGTTCTATTATTTTATGTTTAATTAAAATTTTTTTTTTGTAAGAAAAATAAGCTAAAAAGTTTTCGAGAAATTTTAATTATACCTGAATTACGTACTTTAACATAAAAACATAATATTGTAAATGCCACTAGAAGAAAATTAAACTTTTTACCTACCTTAATAAGAAAGAATCGAATTTTATTCCTACAATTTATGTTTTAAAAGTACTAGAGATAATTATAGACTATGGGCCCACAACAGAAAAAATGGGGTGATCGTATTCAGGCCAATCTTTTGGGAATAAGCTATTTGAGTGCCAGCGAATTCGAAAATCTGGTTGGCTTCCAAAAGAAGTGGCTTAAGGCCTCAGGATCCTTTAATGAAATTCTTAACGAAGGAAAAAAGTAAGAAGTATGACAGCAATCGGGATAAAACTTTGACATTTTATCATTCTTGTAAAAAGAATCGACAAAAAAAATTGGTTACTCTCTACAATGTCTCTGAGAGCGTGGCAGCTGAACTGAAATTAACGTCTTTATGCTACACACCCGCAAAATTAACTCGTGACTCATAAATGGTATTTGAGTTGTCCACTGGCAAAATTACTACTTTTTACATAAAACGTAAGATTTTACTTTGCCATCCCTCTCAGGTCGGTTATCGGTGTCCCGCCCTCCGCACCAATTAGAAGTTTATTATTAACAGTCCTGAGGCCTTAAGCCACTGCTTTTGGAAGCCAACCAGATTTTCGTGTTCGGTGGCGCTCAAATAGCTTATTCCCAAAAGATAGGCCTGAATACGTTTTTTGGGTTATCGGTCCATAGTCTATTAGTAGGCAGTTTTCAATTGGTGAAAAGTTAACCAAATTATAGGCTCCATTTTGAGTAAAGCAGGTGAAATAGCATTTCAAAAAAGATGAAGTGAGAAACGAATTTTCGCAAGACAAAACACCCTATTTTTGAAATTAAATTTAAAAAAATTAGTAACGTTCAATGAAGAAAAGATTAAAACTTTGTTGATACTTTCGAGTTTAATTTAAACTGACGAAAAGCTTTAAAAATAAAACAGTTTTATTTGAAAATTAAACTACTTTAAAGTTTTGTAGTAATACAACTGCTTAAGGATTAAATCAACCATGCATTTATAAGCAGTTTTAGTAAAAACGACTTAATCTAATCAAAAGGGAATGAGAGACTAAGCTAGCGATCTTGGAACAGGTCCTTGTTGTACAATAATTAACAGGAGCGGTTTAAAAAGTTTTCAAAAGAGGTAGCGACTCAAAAATAATTTTTATTTATAATCAGAGAACTGAAACTAAGCTAGCGGTCTCAGAGGAGGTCTTTGTCGCACAAGAATAAACATGTGTGGTTTAGAAATTTTTTAAAGGAGGTAGAGATTCAAAAACACCTTTTATTTATAATTCGGGAAGAACTGAAGCTAAGCTAGCGGCCCTGGAGAAGGTCCTTGTTGTACAATAATTAGCAAGAGCAGATTAGAATTTTTTAAAACGAGGTAGCGACAATTTTATTTATAATCAGGAGAGAACTGAAGCTAAGCTAGCGGTTCTAGACCAGGTCTTTGTTGTACAAAATAAACATGAGCGGTTTAAAAAATTTTCAACGGAGGTAGCGACTCAATAAGAATTTCTATTTTTATTCAGAGGAGCACTGAATTTAAGTTAGCAGTTTCAGAGGAGGTCCTTGTCGCACAATAATTAACAGGAGCGGTTTAGAAATTTTTAAAGGATGTAGATATCCAAAAATAATTTTTATTTATAATCAGGGCAGAACTGAAGCTAAGATAGAGGACATGAAGAAGGTTCTTGTTGTACAGTAATTAACAGGAGCAGATTAGAATTTTTAAAAGGAGGTAGCGAGAATTTTATTTATAATCAGAAGAGAACAGAAGCTAGGCTAGCAGTTCCAGACCAGGTCCTTGTTGTACAATAATTAACAGGAGCGGTTTAAAAAGTTTTCAAAAGAGGTAGCGACTCAAAAATAATTTTTATTTATAATCAGAGAACTGAAACTAAGCTAGCGGTCTCAGAGGAGGTCTTTGTCGCACAATAATAAACAAGTGAGATTTATAAATTTTTTAAAGGATGTAGATATCCAAAAATAATTTTTATTTATAATCAGGGAAGAACTGAAGCTAAGCTAGCGGTTCCAGACCAGGTCTTTGTTGTACAAAATAAACAGGAGCGGTTTAAAAAATTTTCAAAGGAGGTAGCGACTCAATAACAATTTCTATTTATAATCAAGGGAGAACTGAAGCTAAGGTAGCGGTTTCAGAGGAGGTCCTTGGCGCACAATAATTAACAGGAGCGGTTTAGAAATTTTTTAAAGGATGTAGATATCCAAAAATAATTTTTATTTATAATCAGGGCAGAACTGTAGCTAAGCTAGCGGTCATGGTGAAGGTACTTGTTCTACAGTAATTAACAGGAGCGGATTCGAATTTTTTGAAAGGAGGTAGCGACAATTTTATTTATAATCAGGAGAAAACTGAAGCTAAGCTAGCGGTTCCAGACCAGGTCTTTGTTGTACAATACTAAACAGAGGAGCGGTTTAGAAATTTTTCAAAGGAGGTAGCGACTCCAAAACATTTTTTATTTATCATTAGGGGAGCACTGAAGCTAAGCTAGCGGTTCCAGACCAGCTCCTTGTTATATTAGAAATTTTTCAAAAGAGGTAGCAATCCGAAAATAATTTTCTGGAAAAAATTGAAACTATAATACTAGCTGTCCCAGAGGAGATCTTGTCGTAAAATGATTAGAAAAGCAGTTAGTCTTTAAAGGTCCATAAAAGCCTATTGGTGATATAATGATTTTTCTAATTTCCTATATTTTTTAATATTTTAAAAACTTTACAATTTAAGCCATTTCTAGCATCATACACCTACGACGTTTGTCAATCTTATTCTGCACGGTATTGGCAGTTTCAAAATAACAATTTTAATTAGTATTAGAAGTCTTAGTTGCAGGAAAGTTTAGAGGCAAATAAATTGCCAAGCTTTTGAAAATATCGTTTTCACTTCAATAAGACGTGACGATAGGAAGTTTTAGTTTATAATTAAGCGAGCATAATCACTTTCAGTTATTTCTGAAATAAGCTCAATAATTACGTGGATTTTACTTGTAACGATATCTTTAGCTAAAAACTTAACGATTTAAAATAATTATTGTACATTCTACACGGACACTCTAAAAAAAAGTAAAATACGTGACATTTTGTCTTTATTCTGACATCTATCTATAAAGAGACCCAAGAAAAATGATCACTGAATTGAGGTGGTGGATGGCATTGGCACTGCTAAATTCATAAACTGAGCGTGCAATAGAGACAGGGAATCAGTGAAATGATAATTATGCCTGCAGATGACTATTTGGCTATACATCACAGCGGCGGGGTGTTACGTCATGTGGCGGTGAAGGTCATAGTCGTTGGATGCAATCTGGAATCTGGAATCTTGAAATTGGCTATTGGGGTGCCTGAGATCTGCCCTGTACCTCCTTCATCGGTCAGATCTGAAAAAGAAAAAACGTTGATTAAAAAAAATGTTTTGGTGTGAAATGTGACCGAAGTCACTGACCATAAACGTTAGTCTGTTATGGTGACGATAACAAGGTTATTAGGCTCGGCCAAGAACCAACTGGGGTCTCTTCAGAAGCTCAGACTCGTTGATGTTGTATTCCCATAGTCTTTGGATGGTAGGAATGTCGTGGTCCAGTATTGTCTCGTGGAACTTGGAGGCTGCTTCTCGGATGAAATCCTAGATGCTGATCATCTGTAGGTTCCGTTGAAAGTTGCTGTTGCGAATAAATCATGTAGCGTTGACGATGAGTCTCAAGATCTTGTTTTGTAAGGTCTACATCTTCATGATGTTTGACGGTGCGGCGTAGCCCCAGGCTGGTGTGGCATACGTCATGATGGATCGGATGACGGTCTTGTAGAGAATCAGCTTGTTCTGGAGGTCCAGTGTTGTACCTGAAATAAGCGGATATAGTAGTGCAAAGGCAGCTCGTGCTCGGACGATAGCTCCCTCGATGTTTCGATTCCAGGTGAATCCCTTGTCGATGGTTAGTCCTAGATATCTGGCTTCCTCTTTCCAATGAATGGGTTGACCGAAGATTTAGATGTTTGGCGGACGACTTCGTCGCTTGGAAAAGTAAATGAACGAGCTCTTCTGTGCGTTGACGGAGAATCGCCATTTTTTGAACCAGAGCTCCGGGCTGTCGGCTGCTCTTTGAAGTCGGTTTCTTACCAGGCTTGTGGTTGGATGCAATGATTCAACTAACGACTATTTAAAGTTAATTGTTAAGGCATTCTGTAATTTCTATCAATCGTAGCTACCTTCACCGTTATCTGTACCAACTACCTTATGACCATTACTACCTATAAGGACCTTCAAATGTATACCGCTTCTAACTCTATCGACCCTATTATTACAAACGTATATTAAACAATAAATTGTATAAATCGGTAAGTACAGACTTTACGAATTAACCAAGAAGGCTTCTACCTTGGATATAATTTAAATTTAAACTGAAGGCTAACATGCCGCGTCTTCTGTAGCGTGGCCAATTAATTATCGCTAATTACCAACCTTACTAAACATATATTACTGTTATATGAAATCGCTACCGCATTAATAAAAACCTAAATACAAAATTGAGTTTCGTGTAGTAATAGACAAGCTATTCCATCCCACGGGCAAGCACTGAACACGTAGTTGAGTTTCTATTGTTATTGTGAGTATTACGAAATCTAACATAATTTTTAAGCTCGATGTAATATCAATAGGTAATGTTTAAACTTTTTTTTCTATTGTCAGTGAAGAAAAACACTGACTGTAAATAATGATAATTTTCAGGCTGTTATTGCTCTTGACATTATACAGATATATTGGGCTCGCCAACTATGCGGGGGCGGAAGATTACGTCCATATTTTATTATTATTCCATTATATCAATATGAGTTGGAATATTAGTCGAAATAACATTTTGCATCAGGATAATATCGAAATATACCGTGTTCATAAATGATTGGGACTTGGGTTCTTATGCAACCCAACGTATGGTGTTGGTACACGCATTTTACAAAAATTCTTTATATACATATGTATTATATATGTATATAATAATTAATATATTATGCGTAGGAACTTGTCATTGAATAAAAATGCCTATTTAAGATCAGGAAGGAACGTTTCAGCGATTGGAGTCTAAAATGGCTATTTACGTCACATTATTTCCTATAGGCAACATTATTTTGATTCAATATGTCTATGTAATTGTCATGTCATTAAGTCATTAAATGTCCACCAGTATAGGATATTTACATAATTAATAGATTTTTGCTCCAAATCACCCTAATTAAATCGTTGCGGTTATGCAACCAAACTTACACGAACCAACCATTAATGAACACACTACTAACGGTATCCTTAATACATGGGGTGTTTCATTTAGGAACATATAAGTTAAATTTGCATAATTTTCTTCTACCACATTTTCAAAATGTGACTCTTTGGATGGGGGGTATTAGAACCCGTATTAAAAATAGTGAAATAGTCTTGCAAACATACTTTTAAGTCTAGATGTCGTTCATGGACGCTGTATGTATTTGAATTGGAACCGTTTGAATTGAGAAAACCTAATTAATGCTTTATTGTTAATGCATTGAAAATTATTAATTTTAAACGAAACTTTTTTTTTTAATTAATGCTCTTTATATTTGATTTCAAAAGATTTTAAAATTAAATCTCTATTAATGCTTTTAACGTTTTAAACTTTCAGGTATTCTAAAAGTCAAAGCAAAATATTGATTTGTTGTGTTTAATAAAAGTAGGAAATTTCCCAAAAATACCTTTGGTTTCTTAACCGAACTTTAAACATTATTTGATTTAAGTTTGACAACAAATTAAGTTTCTTCTTTTCAACAAAACGCAAAGGATTTTGAACAATTTACAAAATTAGTTGCTCAACAGTTTAAAATTAAAATAAGATCCAATTCGTTGGAAAGTGTGAATTCTTTACCATCTATAATACAGTGTGTTTGTCGATGAATGGGACAGTTCAAAATCTCGGTAATGGATGAAAAATTTAAAATTATAAAAATGTTTTGACAAATCTCACTCGGAGGCGCATATTTTATGGCAAAACTTTTCAAAATGACAGTAAGTTGTACTTATCAAATTCAATTTCTTAAATCAACCTGTATTAAATTTTAGTGACAGTTACTTCTTAAATTTAGCGACATCTATGACAGCGCTGGCCACGCCCCCTCAGCTCGCTCTTAAAGTTGGTGAGACTGTATTTCCATTTTCATTTTGGTAACGATCAAAATGATCGATGTGTTAATGAGTCTACAATGAGTGAAGAGCAAGATAGTCCACACTTTATGCAAGAAACAAGTCAACTTGATTTTTATTCAAAATAGTGGCCACTAGAACGATTGTCTTATTTTGTGATTTTTCCCTTATAACTTGGCGGGTAATTATTATTATAAAAATTTCGAAATGGCCTTGTACAGCCAAAATATAGGGATTTCGTCTTAACCCAGTCGATTTTTAAAATTGTTTTGAAATTGCCTACTTTTAAGAGGCTAAAAGAGGTCGAAACTTTTAAATGGATTTTCTCAAGATCTGGTTGGAGCACTTTTTTCATTTTTAGGTATGTTACAAACAACGTAATTTTCTATCGAACGTCGCATTTTTAATTGCTGGTATGATGCAAGACCGGAGTTATGATTTTTTGAATGTCAAAATTTCAAAAATTCTTCATTTCTTCTGTAATAAAAATGAAAACTTGAAAATTGATATATGTATCAATCCCATGAATATGTATTATTTGATACTATTTTCGATTAAAAAAACGCTTCCGGTTAAACCGAAAATTCCAAAAATATCAATTTTTTTAGGTACACCCTATATTTTTTAATTATATATACAGTGTGTCCCCGGATTGAGTTCACTATTTATAGGTGTAATTGACAAAAAATTTCAGAATTTCATTTTGATGTTCTGGAATTCAGCCCTGCTTGGTCTGAAATGAATTTTAAGCATATTTTTAGTTTTTAAAAACGAAGGGCCCCGTGACAATTAAGAGAAATCTATTTTCTGTTCAGGTAAAGTGTCGTTTTGGTCAACAATATAGCAAAATATCATTAACAAAAGTTGTTCAGAATATTAAATTATGGCTCTATACAAAATTTCGAAATGATCGGTACACTTTGATTAAATCGGTTTTGATTGTATGTATCAACGAAAAATCGTATCATACGTATAGACTATAGGTCCATAACAAAAAACTGGTGATAATATTATTTTATTGGGGTGTCACCGAACAAGAAATAAATCGTAATTGCTTTGTAAATTGAGATAAAATTTTATTCAAAATGTTTAAATAAAATTAATAATGAATTGATAGATCAGGCGTGGTTTGCTCTTATTATTTTGAGCGATATTGATATTTAGAGTGAAAATAAATAAGAAATAAGTAACTGCATGGCATTTTTGTATGTTTCAAAAATTATTTCCCAGAATGTTGACTGTAGAACAACGTGTTAATCAAAGTGTGCCGATCATTTTTAAATTTTGCACAGAGCTATAATTTCGTATTCTGAACAACTTTTGTGAATGACATTTTGCTGTATTGTTGTCAAAAAAGACACTTTACCTAAACAGAAAATAGATTTCTCTCAATTGTCACGAGGGCCTTCATTTTTAAAAATTGAAAATATGCTTAAAATTCATTTCAGACCAAGCAGGGTTGAACTCCAAACCATCAAAATAAAATTCCCAAAAATTTTTATCAATTACACCTATAGTGAACTCAATCCGGGGACACACTGTATATATGAAAGTTCGTTCAATTAGCTATTATACAATATCAAAAACTTTATATGCACTCGGTTTAACTGGAAATACAACTTTATTTTGAATTTAATTTGTTATTTTAATTTAAATGGAATTCCCTGTATATTTTTCAGTATTTAGAGAACTCGTAAAACCCAATAGAGCATTTCCTCCATTTTCTCCAAATATACAGCATCTTTTGCATATACATTTCCGGTTCGGTTTGACCTCTCTGTCTTTATCTCACTCTTCCTCTATCTCAGTCAATCTTATATGTCATCTCATCTTTAAGTTTTATCTGTCATCTCATATGTCAATCAAATCTATCATTTTATCATATTTGTCATCTCATGTGTCAATCTCTCTTGTCATCGCTACTTATCTGTCAATCTCATATGTCATCTCATCTGTTAGTTTCATCTGTCACATTATTTCATCTGTCAATCACATCTGTCATTTCATCTAATTTGTCATCTCTTATGTCAAGCTCATCCGCCATATCATCTGTCAATCTCATCTGTCATATCATCTGTTAATCCTATATGTGATCCCATCTGTAAGTTTTATCTATCATCTTACTTCATCTGTCAATCACATCTTTCATTTAATCTCATTTGTCAATTCATATATCTCTTTTGTCATTTCTACTGATCTGTCAATCTCATTAGTCATCTAATCTCTTTCCTTAATTTCATCTGTAATCTCATTTCATTTGCGTGTCTCATATGAGAATCTCATCCGCCATAATCATCGGTCAATCTCATCTGTCATATCATCTGGCAATCTTATGTCATCTCATCTGTTGCATCTATCATATCATCTCATCTCTTATTTCATCTTATTTGTCATCTCATATGTCAATCTCTTCTGTCATCTAATTTCAACTGTCCTTCTTAAACGTTATCTCATATCATTTTTCAATCCCATCTTTCACATATTATATGTCATATCAGTTTAAATGTCATCTCATCTGTAAGTTTCATCTGTCATCTCATCTTAGCTATCAATCGCATCTGTCATTCATCTAATTTGTAATCTCATCTGTCAATCTCATATATCATCACACCTCATTTCTAAAATCTCATTTGTAATCTCATTTTATCTGTCAATGTCATCTGTCAATGTCATCTGTCAAAGTCATCTGTCAATGTCATCTGTCAATGTTATCTGTCAATGTCATCTGTCAATGTCATCTGTCAATGTCATCTGTCAATGTCATCTGTCAATGTCATCTGTCAATGTCATCTGTTAATGTCATCTGTCAATATCATCTGTCAATGTCATCTGTCAATGTCATCTGTCAATGTCATCTGTCAATGTCATCTGTCAATGTCATCTGTCAATGTCATCTGTCAATGTCATCTGTCAATGTCATCTGTCAATGTCATCTGTCAATGTCATCTGTCAATGTCATCTGTCAATGTCATCTGTCAATGTCATCTGTCAATGTCATCTGTCAATGTCATCTGTCAATGTCATCTGTCAATGTCATCTGTCAATGTCATCTGTCAATGTTATCTATTAATGTCATCTGTCAATGTCATCTGTCAATGTCCTCCGTCAATGTCATCTGTTAATGTCATCTGTCAATGTCATCTGTCAATGTCATCTGTCAATGTCATCTGTCAATGTCATCTGTCAATGTCATCTGTCAATGTCATCTGTCAATGTCAGCTGTCATATCATCTGTCTGTCATTTGTTAAACTTTTTCAAGTTCATTTTTCGGTTGTCTGTGAGCAATAATAATGTCTTCGTAGACAGCACTAATGCTTCGAGCGATATCTCAAGGTATTTAAAAATTTACAGTTTCTCCAAAGAAATCCATACGATCTAATGGTCACCGGTTCAAATTCCTTACTAAACTAATTTCTTTTTACCTTTTATGTTGGTCATTGTAGTAATTTGCCTAGATTTTTACATTTTTAAAATAACAATTACTGAGAAAGTGTAATAGAAAGAAATGAGGACAATCGTTATATTTGATTATAAAAATAACGAAAGAAATCAATATTTAAAATTTATTTTCGTAATATTAATATAAAACGTATCAAAATTTGAGTTATGATTTATGTATCTACACACAGGTGCAAACAACCTTTATCCAAAATCAAGATTATCCATTCTTTGTGTTGATATATTCTCTGATACTCACCTACAACAACCGTTAGGGTAAAGGAATTGAATTACTGAATAAATATATGATGGCTCGTAAATTTTCCCCTTTTTGGATCTTTCCAATACGTGCAGCATGTATCTACATGAACGTGTGATTTGTGTCTGTATTGCTGGTTTTTACGCGTTTTATATAATTAATTGCAAATAGCTGGATTCGATATTCTCATTTCGAGTTGGACATTATCAATGTTATTGGGATCGTGGTACACTGTCGTTGGACACACGCTGTTCGTTATTTACTTAATGATGCAGTAAATTTGTGTATTTTCGATATCCGTGCATTACGGCATTTTTGTTATTAAATCCCGTCTATTTAACTGTGATAATTGTAACTTAAAATGTGAATTAGTGACGCTAGTTACGTAGTCGCTTTATTAGGAAGTTCTTTAGTTGCTTTAATATAAATTATACTTGATATTGTAAAATGCAAGCTTTTCATTTACCTAATAGATAAGAAATACATGTTTTATACAATTACTCTTAGATTGAACGTCTTATAATAAAGTTGTGTTTTTAATAAAAGTTTTTGTTCGTTTTTTTAAAAACAAATTTATTTTATCGAAATATAAAATTGGCGCAGTCGGTAGGATTGCCAAACATTTCCGTAATCAAAAATCCAACTGAATATTGGCGGTGATTCGGGCGTGTTTCGTGTTAACGATTTATTGGTGATCGAACAGACGAACGAGAACTGAAGTTATAACTTGTCAAATCTATCGAGTCGGGATCAAGGAGAACGAGCATCTTGAAGTAAGTGCCAAATTTCCTTTTTTCACCTTTTCCAAGCCCTCTGATTAAGAGCTTTACGAAAAGATAGGTAGGAATTTTCTAAACCTATGTATAAGATTTAGAAAATTATAATAATTAAGAATTAAACTTGAAATTAACAATTGAATTAAATTTAAAAAAAAAAAATAATAAGAATTAATAATAATTTATGAGTGAACTAGATACTATACTAGAAAGATTAATAAACCTCTCAGTTGACGATAACTCAGATAACAATTCTGAAAACTCTACAGTGAGCTTAGAGATAAATAATAGCGAAAATATGGCAGTAGCAAATCAAAATCAGGTCAATTGGCACCTGTTTAAATCCAAATTGGATAACGTTAAATCTTACGACGGTGACAGTAACACTTTGAATAAATTTATAGGCCGTTGTGAAAATTTAATAAGTACGTATGCACCTTATAATGATGCAGTGTTGAACAAACACATTTTAGATTGTATCCAAGAAAAGTTAATAGGTAGAGCTGAACTTATGGTAGGCAATCGAACAGAACTTAACGATTGGGAAAGCTTAAAAACCGCGTTAATACAATGCTTTTCAGATCGTCGCGATTTAGATTGTTTAGTACAGGAATTAACCAGAACTAGACCATTTAAAAATGAACATTTAATAGATTTTGGTGGTAGGCTTCAATTAATAAGAAGTAATGTATGCCAAAGAGTTAGTAACGACCCTAATTTAGATAGAAATACAAAATTGTGTCAGATCAGTCATTATGACAAAACCGCCCTTAATACGTTTATAGCGGGTTGCTCAGGCGTGCTCAAGAATAACATGCACCTCAAACGTCCCGAAACGTTAGAAGATGCCATGTCTTATGTGGTAGAATACGAAAATTTTGAGAGACTATATGGTAATAACCTAGCACCTAAACCAAATTTTAACCCTAATTTCCAAACATCATCATCTCAATTTCATCAACAAAATTCTCAAAAATTTAATCGTCCCCAAAACTTTCAACCTAATTTTCAGACAAACTATTCTTCATTTCAAAAACCAAATTTTAATTCACAATTTCATGCAGAACCTGTCTGGCAAAGCCGACCGGTACCGATTCAAACTCAACCTCAACAAAAAACCAATTATCCAACTAATCGACAAGTATTTGGACCCCCACGTAACGTATTCAAACCGAATCAAATCACGGAAAATCAATTACCTAAACCAGAACCCATGTCAACAACATCTAGAAATCCATCGGTTCAAAGACCAAATTTCCAAAGACCGTTTGCATCAAATCAAACTGGACCAAATTTCCAAAGACCTGTTACACAAAATCATGGATCTAATAATTTCCAAAGGTCATTTGCTCCAAGTCAAAATCGACCGAATTTCCAAAGACATAACTCACAAAACTACGACGCTGAAGAATTATATTTCAAAGAAACCGAAGAAGAACCCGATCAATATGAATATTTTGAATACAACCCAGAATTAAATGCAATGAATGAAAACCCACATCAACTTCAAAATTTAGACCAGAACTTTAACCAAGAGTTAGAAACCGAAAATTTTCAGGTAATGATCCCACGAAACCAAATTGTTACTGAAGTAAACACCTTCTCAGATAACACATTACCATATTTAGAAATCGAAAACCCAAAATTAAAATTGCTTATTGATACTGGCAGTTTGCGATCAATAATTAAACCCTCAATAGTGGAACAATATTACCCAGATTTAATTTACAACTCTAAAACCGTTCTCAAAAATAGCTTTGGTAAAAAGAACATTAAGTATCAAGCATTGATACCAGCATTTAATGAATTCTTTAGCAATCACCAAATTAACTTTATTCTTTTCGATTTTCACGAGTTTTTTTGATGGAATAATAGGTTTAGCAGATTTAATCAAAATGAAATTCAATATTGATCTTACAAATAGAAAATTAATAAATGATCAAGTAGAAATTCCGATCAAGTATCGCCAAAATAATAACAGAGACATTTACTTTGACGGTAACGCTTTAGAAACACATTCGACAGACATAAATTTGGACGACGTAGACGAAATAATCCAACGAGAATTAAAAGAATTATATCAAACACCCGATTTGATTAATTTACCTTTAAACGAAGTACCAAAATCAAATAAAATAAACATTCTTTCGGACATTCAAACCAAACTTTCAAATCAAGTACGAAATGACCCAATAATGATAAATAATTCTAACTCAGAAACGGTACACACCTCTGTAGAAAATCCAATTCTTCTTATTCCAATATCTGATAGACCGTTAAATCAATTTAAACACCAAATAACAATCACCTGTGGAGAAATGGACACTACACAAGTTAGACGAGAAAAGATCTTCGAAAATGTGCGTTATTATGTAACTTTTCCAAATTATAATTTAGAAATATCAATTGCCGAATTTGTTAAAGATTATTTGCACCCTAAACAGCATTTCGCTCTATATTTCAAAAATCCTTCACTGTCACAAATATTTGCGACAACAGTTCAAAATTATTTCAAGTACAAATCTCTTAAACTTACACAATGTACGAAATTTCTTACCGATGTAGAAACGCTAGAAGATCAACAACAAAAACTAGAATATTATCATAAGTACAAATCAGGACATCGAGGTATAAATCAAGTCAAAATGGCATTAGGTACAAAATATTATTGGCCTAAAATGTCAGAGGATGTAGAGAAGTATATAAATAATTGCGAAATTTGTTTGAAAAACAAATATGATCGAAACCCACCAGTTATAAAGTTTAATCTCACACCAACAGCATCGAAACCATTTGAACATATTCACGTTGACGTATTCAAAATCTCAAACGAATCTTATTTGACAATAATAGACAGTTTTTCACGTTATGGACAGGCTTACCCTTTAATGTCAATAACCGGAACATCCGTAGTTGACAATTTACTCAACTTTGTTGGACACCACGGATTACCCCAAAAAATAACTTCCGATCGTGGAACCGAATTTAAAAATTACGATTTAGAGAACTTTTGTAAATTACACCGAATAGAGTTGCACTTTACTACAGCAAAGAACAGCAATTCGAATTCACCTGTCGAACGCTTTCATTCAAGTTTGATAGAGCATTTTAGATGTTTAAGGGAAGAAAATAAAGATTTCACCCCTAATCAATTGATAAAACACGCAATCTTAAGCTACAACAATTCAATACATAGCGTAACAAAGTTTACCCTCTTCGAAATTATCAAAGGTCATATTAATAACCCAGATCCTTTCGATCTTAATGATAATCTTTTGATTTCAAATTACGTTCAAAATCATAAAGAAGTTTGTCAAAAATTATATTCAAAAATTAAAGAAAAGAACCAAGAAATTAAGGAAAATATAATAGACAAACGAAATGAAAATAGATCAGATCCCCAAAATTATTCAGACCAAACCCACGTGTATATCAAAACCAAACATAGAGACAAAAAACTACCCAAATTCAAGAAAACCGAATTAATTGAGGAAACAGATATAAAATTAAAAACTAAATCCGGAACTTACCACAAGAGTAATTCCAGAAAACCTAAACCTAAAATATTGTTTCAGGTACCCATTCAAAATGAAGATAACAATTCTTCTTCACCTGATGTTATGGCTAGCACAAGTGCTATGTAACGACGACATCAAATTAACAAACATCGATAATTTGATACTTCCCATGCAATTAGGGAACGCTAAAATTATTTACACTAAACATACATTTATTCATTATATAGATTTAGAAAATATTATTAACCATATTAGTAGATTAGAATCAAATTATAATCAAGTTAAAAGTAGTATAAATAGAGTAGAGGCAACAAATCCCATTTCTTACCACGGTTTAGCTCAAAGTATGCTTTTAAGAACAGAGTATTTAATTCAGACAACCCAAAATAAACTTCAAAATATTTCCCCTCTTCTAAATTCTAATAAACGTTCAAAAAGAGGACTAATTAACGGAATAGGAAAATTAAATAAGTGGTTATTCGGAAATTTAGATTCGGACGACGAAAACAGATATAATCATGCGATTGTAAATTTAGAACAAACCCAAAAAGACTTAAAACACGAAGTTAATTTACAAATTTCACTATCAAAAAGGCTAATCGATCACTATAGTAAAACAATAATGGCTTTAGGCAAAAATCAGGAAAAACTTGAAAATGATTTAGAAAAGACCAAATCTTTTATGTACTCAACCATCTCAGATATCTCCGGCTATATAAGCTTCCAGGGGTTAATGTCACAAATCAATTTAGATTGCCAAAACGCGATCACGTTTATTGACAATATTGAGAATGCTATTATTTTCTCAAAACTCAATGCTTTACACCATTCAATAATATCAAATTCAGAATTACAAGAAATGTTAAAATATTTAGAAAAAATCTATGATAAAAATAATATTCCAAATTTTGATAACACACCTTAACTTATTATCAATTCTTAGGTACTCAAGTTACTTTTTCAAAAAATAAATTAATTTTTGCAATTCATGTACCTATTTTAAATACTAAAGTTCTTAACTTTTACCATTTATATCCTGTTATCCAAAACAACCGAATATTTACCCCCAAATACCAATATTTGGCACAAGCTGAAACAGATAGCCAATTCGAACGAGAGGAATGCCCGATGTTAGAAGGATTGTATTATTGTTTACAAAATTTTATTCCAAAAGATAACTGCACGATCCAAATCCTAAAAGGTCAAACACCAAAAAATTGCCATACTTTCGAAATCAATTTTAAACAATCGATAATCGAACAAGTCAGCCAAGATAGCCTACTGTTAATACCAGTCGGAAACAAAAGAATATTTTCAAAATGTAACACGGACCAGTACATCGACACCGATCATCCAGTTTTAGTGAAAATTCCAAAATCATGCGAAATTACAATCGATGACGAGAAATTTTCTAATGATATTCAAATTCAACATGGAAAGCCACTTATTCTACCAAAACTAAACATGGAAAATTTAACAATTCAAAAAATTTACAAAACTCCAAATTTTACTAAATTGAACTTTGAAGAGCTATTTAGACTCAACGAAATCACGGAACAATTAAAACCAATCGAAACTCCAAAAACGAAAACAAATTTTTGGAAACTTTTTGGGCAAATCTTTATGGGCCTATTCATCATAGTCGCGATCATCTTACTTATTTCGAAATTAAGGAAATGCAAGAATTTTCCGTACTTCAAAAAAGAAAAAGTCGTGAAAGAAGAAGAACCAAATGGATCAGGGTCTTCGAAAAATACTCCCGTAGTTTTCTTAACCTAAAGAAGGGAGGAGTTACGTAGTCGCTTTATTAGGAAGTTCTTTAGTTGCTTTAATATAAATTATACTTGATATTGTAAAATGCAAGCTTTTCATTTACCTAATAGATAAGAAATACATGTTTTATACAATTACTCTTAGATTGAACGTCTTATAATAAAGTTGTGTTTTTAATAAAAGTTTTTGTTCGTTTTTTTAAAAACAAATTTATTTTATCGAAATATAAAATTCGCTTTAAAACGTTATTTTTTCGGATTTTTTAAAATCCAAATAGTGTATCATTTTTATAAAGGACATATTGGATTTTAATAAACTCGACTTTAATAAAATGATTTGTTTTGTAAATGTCAAATAGATGTTCAATCTGACAAAAAGCCACCACCTATCGAATTGTGCATACAAAATTAAAATAATTTATATCAATTTTGAGTGACATCCAGTTTAATGTATCAAGTAGAAATATTTCATTTTTTTATTTAAATAAGCGTTACCCTACATGCGGGAGCTTTTCTAATCTGTTGAACGAAATGATTCATTTTACAACTCAATTCTTATTTTTTTTCCATCAATTTTTCCCCTTTTTATAATCTATTTTTTGCGCATTTTAATATTTATTTAAACACTGTGTTGATTAATGATTGGTCCCTGTAAGTTTGGTTGCATACCCGCAAGGATTTTTTAGGTGTAGTACTCGTAGAACAGCTTTTTCATTACTGGACGATCTAATCTTTTTTTTAGAGATTTTCGTTTCAGATTAGTCAAGGCAAACCTCTTAATTTTGTCTACGAGTAAAAAGGTACCGTTTTCAGTGACACAATGAAATTCCCCTTTCTTCTGCAGTTCATGATAGACCTTGAGACCAGAGACTGGTTTTAAAATACGTTTATTTTGTGATATGATAAGGAGAATACACTAACAACTAACATAACCTAACCTATTCTAATCTAGGTTAGGTTAGGTTAGTGAAGTCGTCTAGGCTCACTTCTCAGACGACTCCTACACCCCCTGCCGCACGAAGTCCGGGCAGGGTAGCCATGATGTTCCCCTCCTATCAAAAAGAATTAGGTTCATTTAATGGAGGCAACAGCGAAGGCAGAAAAACTAACCACCTCTCTGACTGAAGAGAAAGATCTTGGCAGCAGTAGCTGAGTCCGCCATGCTCTATGCGGCGCCAGTTTGGGCAACGGCTATGGGCGTCGCCCGATACAAAAACCTTCTAGTAGCGGTGCAGCGCACTCTGGCTCTAAGAGTGTCCACAGCCTACCGAACGCAACCAACGGAGGCCATCTTACTGATATCAGGAATTTCACCAGTTCCACTCAAGGTGGAGGAGAGAGCCGAAGTGTACAGTCAGCCTCAGAATTATTGGCCACTCTGGCTATACGCCAGGGTTGTTATTAGCTAACAACGGCAAGGACAGAAGGGGAGGTTGTTGATTTACTATTTGTTGGCAAAATAAAGTTAGCCCTCAATTTAAATATGGGGTGCTATGATGGTTACGTCCACAATTCGTGCTAAACGTATAGCCAGGGTGGCCAATAATTATGAGGCTGACTGTACAAGAATAGGCTCGATATAGATATAGATATAGATATGGTGCCAGAGAAACCATGTACAAAAAATGGTAAAGCATCTGGGACGGTTATTGAAGATGGTGCACCACCTTTATAAAAGACGTGATGGGCTGGTCCGAAAGAAAACACGGCCAGATAAACTATCATACCACCCAGTTCTTCACCGGCCACGGTTCCTTTGAAACTTATTTATACCGAATAAATAAAAAATACTCGGAAGAGTGCTGCTCCTATCGAGAGAGAGAGGCACTCCGAGCACACTGTCTTTGTCTACAATAGGTGGCATCAAATTACGGCCGTAGCTAATCTAGAATGTGCCAAAGAAATCACAGTGGAAAGTGTAAGCCAGCTACTCTTAAAAGACGAAAAAAGCTGGCTGACAATAACATGTTGGCTTAGAATTGAACGAGCGCGAGGAACGGTAGCACTAAAAGCAAACCGCCCTACCTTGCAATACTATCTAGTCATTTCTGTACCTAATTTTTATTTGTTGTATGATAGTCATTGGAATCGAAGTCCTTGTGAACTGGACCCTACCGAGCCCCGCGGCCGAAGGGTGCCAGTACAGGCATAATCCCGAGGACCAACGACGGTCAACCGTGTCGGTCTTCGAGCCCTTAAACCACTTTTTAACTTATTTGTTAACACCTTTTAAAAAAACAAGCCTAGTCATCTCTCTTTTTACCGGCAGTACCTGATGTAATGCGCGAGCGGTCCCAGGTATTGTTCGATGGTCCCTCGAGATGGAGTTTTTAGTGAGTAAAAATCTCACACTACCGATCCAGTGCTGACTGCTGGCGGTGTCTTTCGTCGAGAAGTTTTCTCCTACCTCCGTAAAAAAAGATTAGGTCAGGTTTGAGATAGACTATTGGAAATCTTAAAATCTATATACTCTATGAGACGTAGGTCTCATAGGTGTTAGGTTAGGTCAGGTTAGATATAGACTATCGCAAATCTTAAAATTTAAATGCTCTAGCTCTATATGACTTACTATATTTATGTAGGTCTTATAGAGCATATAGATTTTAGAATTTGCAATAGCCTATCTCTAATCTGACCTAACCTAACCTAACACAATAGAAAGCACAAGACTACTAGAAAACATAACTAGGGTGTTTTCTTAGCTGCTGCTTACTATCCGGTTCTGGCTTATAGCCGGTTCTAGACATACCAGTAGTATTTGGTTGGTAGTAGGGATGCGAATCCTTTGAGGGCTGGTTTCCGACCGTAACTGATCTAGAGAGCTTTTGTAACTTTTAGCTAACATTTCAGTGCTGCGAGAGGAGTGGAGCCACAGATAGGACAAGCTAGAGTCTGTCACGCTTATTCGCTTAGTCGCGTTGTGACTGCGAGGCTTCTCGCTTATTAAGTGGACGTCTTGTTATCACGATATGATGCATGTGTCCTTTCGAAGAGGTTTCAGTCCCCATCGACTCTTACAATGGAGTTGACTTGTTGAGCAAGATCCTAGGGTGTCCGGGTGTAAAGGACAGGGAAGATTTCCGTCACGCGGTCTTCAGTGGTCCTCTTATTAAACTGTTGAGAATTACTAGACGCGATGTCTAGCAGTAACGGCTAGCCGTTAATGATTTGATGAACAATTAGGCAACTAATCACTTTTGTTTGTATTCTAAAACTAATTAAAAAATATATAGTTTATGTCTAGCGTATTGGGGCATGTATAATACGGGTTGAGCTTAATGGGAGTTGATAAAGTAAAAGGTCTCGTTTTCAAAAGGTGTATGCAGTATAGCTTTGTAAATAAAGTACAGAGAATAAAATTGTAAATAAAATCTAACAGTGTATGTAAAGATAAGAATTGCTTAGTTATTGGTTTTTTTTGAAACTTTAAAATCCATTCGAATTTTAGTTAGGTTATATTGTACATTGTACGTTATATAAAAATAGCAAGTATTGTTTCCCCTAATAATTGTGAAAATCGCAATACTTTAAAATAGTTTTTGAATATAACACACTGTATTATTGGCGTCTTAAAGTAAAATAGACCCCCTTTCGTAATTAATTAAAATATTATTGATTAATTACGTATAAGTACCTTTAATTTGAGTCATCATCAAATTAGAATTTTGTCTGTCTGACTGTGAAAAGGGGAGTTGCCTGTGGGAATTAGTAAAAATTTTAATTTTTTTTCTATGTTAATAGCACCTGCTTAAATGAGGGAACCCTTTAATTTATTCTAAAGCACGGCAGGAAAAATTAAAATAATTAGCATGTAAATGTAAGGGTTAAGTTCCACTTGCACAATAACAATATATTAAGGTAATAAATTATTCAAAAAAATTGAATGACATATTTTAATCAAACTCTCTTCTGATTCTCAATTTCAACGATTCAGGGGTTCTTCTGAACGGTGACTATAGTGTACGGACACATATGTCTCAGTATCATTAGCCTATTTGTCTATACGTTTTAGTCTCTTTCTTTAGCACACGTGTGCGCCCACCTGTTCGTCAACCTGTGGTAATAGATATACCAGCCTTAGCTGCTGAGAATAATTTTCACTGGAGCAGGTTTTTTAAAAGATAGGGGTAAGCTTGCGCTTGCGCACAAATATCATTACAGGATAGCCACGTCTTGTAATTGGTTCAAATCAATCAGTGTATACGGTAACAGTCGATGCAATCTGCGCAATTTTTGTTAACTTATGCTGGCTTTCCTATACTTGCGTACTCAACTCTTCAATGGCCTATCTGGTCACCTTCCTATCTAGCATCTTGTCTCATTATATCATACCATATCCACCATACTCCAAGTACTCGTCTGCTTGCCTACCAGTTTATATACCTCCTCCACAGCAAGAATGCTTGTCAATTTGTCGATTTTTTTGCTTGATTGTTTTTTGAACTGCCTGCTAGCCCTTACGCCGTTTCCTTTATTCTTACTCTATTTACATCTGATTGTTATTTCGCTAGTGTAACGTAAATTGAGATTTTACAAGACCTTTTATAAAACCGTGCCATCGCGCTTAGTCACTACTACCGAGTGACTCATCGGCCTCGTGAATCAGTAGAGTATTTTGAATTAAAAGATTATCTAAGCTCGAGCTCTTCTCTCAAGCTTAATTTTTGCGTACATTGTTTTTTGGTCCATCATATCCTATCTTGGACATGGACATCCAGAATTAATTTTGCTGATGAGTCAGCTGTCTATCAGGACATAATTATGAAAGTATAAATTATTAGCGGATGAAATTATATTAAATAGAATACAGAAGATGTACAGAAACAAAAAAACTGCTAGAGCTTAGGATACTGAGATGATGCGAATGGAAGAACCTGACTCTGAAAAAGCGTAGACGAGACTGCGCAAGCTAATAGTATCTAGAATGTTTTAATGTTGAAAATACAGTGTCTTTAAGGCCGGGAAAAGGTATAGATATTTATCGATATACCGAATAACGATATCTGTATTTAAAAATATCGACATAACGATACTTATCGATATATCAATTTCTTTCGATGTATCGATAAAATTATATATATATTCCACGTTATATTATACATACTACTCAAACATCATAACATAAATGGGAGAATCCCCTGTGAATAATTATTATCGATATATCGATAGTTATAGATAATTATCGATATATTCGGTTTTACGTTATGTTACGTGCTACAAAAACATCATAACATAAATGGGGGAATCCCCTTTGAATAATTATTATCGATATATCGATAGTTATAGATAATTATCGATATATTCGGTTTCACGTTATGTTACGTGTTACACAAACATCATAATGTAAATTGGGAAATCCCCTTTAAAAAATTATTATCGATATATCTATGGTTATAGATAATAATCGATAATTTATTATTATTATATGATTCTGAGGTTGGTCCCTATTGGTTCCTTACATCGCGACCTCTTGGATCTATTGTGCGCCTCGGATTTGGTCTTCTCTTATGGGAGTTCTGTGCTCCTGATAAAGTCCAGAATTTTCCCTATTGATAAGTTGTGCAGTTCTCTTTGGAGTATCTTCTCTTTCCCGAGAATGCTGTAACGACTTCTTGTGAAAGCCTCACAGTGTAGCAGAAGATGAATTGGAGTTTCCTCCTCCTTTGCACATCTTCTGCATAGTGGGTCTTCTTCTAGTCCCATCGTATGCAGGTGCTTTTTGAGCTGACAATGACCCGTTAACATTGCCGTTGCCAGTAGTAGCTCATCTCTGTTCATTCTGATTAGAGAGCGAGTTCTTTTGTTAGAGGGTTTCTCCAGGAGGGCTTTGGAGTGTCCCTGTCCAGGAGATTCCCTCCAGTGTTTAATATGCCACTTCCCTAGAAGTGACTTTATTTCTCTCTTTGCCGTTTCATAAGAAATGCCAAGGGCGGGTTCTGGTCCAAAGGGTCTTATTTTGCTGCCCTCTTTGGCCAGATCGTCCGCTTTCTCGTTCCCCGGTATGTTGGCATGAGCTGGAACCCATACCAAGTTGACGAAATTTGTCTCCGCTAGCGCATTCAGTCTGCGGATGCAGTCCGTTACTAGCCCGGACCTCACCTCACAAGCGTTCAACGCTTTTAAGGCTGCTTGGCTGTCAGATACTACGAAGATTCGTTGATTGTGATATCCTCTATCTAACAGCATTTGCGTACATGTTGAGATGGCATAAATTTCTACTTGAAAGACGGTTACGTGCTCCCCGAAGCTTAAGGTTACCCCCTGCCTCAGGTTGCCGTCCCCGATAATTCCAGCTCCTGTACCTGTTGGGTTTTTGGAGCCGTCTATGTAGAATACAAGTCCATTCATTTTGACTGCCTTGCATTGCCATTCTTCCCTTGTCGGAATTTTAATTCCGTAGGTTTTTTCGATGGTATATGCTTTGGTTGTTCTGTCAGACACCATACTAAGTATGGGATGTTCTTCCATCTCTCTTAGGATTGAGGCATGTCCTTGCCCGTTTCTTCCTAAGGAGGAGTGACTTTTAGTCTGTAAGCCTCACTTAATGCTTTAGCTTTCACCACCAGATGTAAAGGTGGGAGGTTCAGCATTGTTTCCATTGCTGCTGTAGGCGTAGTACGCATTGCTCCAGTAATTCCTAGCCAAGCCAATCTTTGGATTTTGCCTAGTTTGTGTTTGCAGGTTTCTGTTTGTGTTTTTGTCCACCACACAAAACCTGCATATGTTACTATGGGTATAACCATTACGGTGTATATCCAGTAAGTCAACTGGGGAGTGAGTCCCCAAGTTTTGCCGAATGTTCGTCTACAGGTCCATAGAGCCCAGTTTCCAATCGTCCCTACAAACCCTAAACGGGTGGTTTGTTAGGTTCGTTTGTTCGACATCAGTGTGTCTGTTAGCTAAAGCAGAGCCTGGAAAGATAATTTATAGATTGTTATAGATAAAGTTATAGATAAGTATCGATATATTCGGTATATAGATAGTTATAGATAATTCTAAATGAATAATTATCTATAGTTATGAATAATCGATAACTAATCGATATATTGATATTTATTTTTTATACTAATACTTTCGTTTTTTTTTTCTAATATCGACCAGCTCTAGTCTAGATTGTGATATCTCTAATTAATAGATGATAGAAAAGTAGTAATAACTTTTGATTGAAAATATCTTACTAGACGTTGATTTTAATACATACTCACGCTAAGCCTAAAGAAGTGAGCTTTATAATTATAACAAATTATTACGTAAATGGAAAATTTGTGTTATGAAAAACATCAAATTATCCTATTACGTTTTCCTTTTATAGCTTCAAAATCAATTTATTTTAAAATTTTACACAAAATTATAAAAAAGTACCTACTGAAAAAAAAGATTAATTTAACTAATATTTTCTTGCAATCCGTGTATAGGAAAAATTTCCAGAAAATTAAACGTATTAATAAATTAACATTAAAGTAATTTGCCATTTTTTCCCACTGAATACGAATGACAATTTTTAATTAAAATTTAAAAATATAAATGGATTGCTTTTTTTCCCAGATAACAATCAAATTGAATTGATCGTAAATTTATTAGATCGTATATGGATAGGATGGTGTGTGCTATAATATAGGCGAGAAAAAAAAGAGTAATAATGAAGATTAAAATATTGATCAATTATCTCATAAATATGTATCCATAAAACTTATTGCGAATAATAGTAGTGGGGTGCATATGAGTGATCGACTTTTTAAGAGATTGCTTTTTCCCACCCAAGCATTATTCAGTTTCTTCATAAGCGCTGACATAGCAAGAGGACACCCTCATATCTTGAACCCCTGCTCTCTTATACAATATTCTATAATCCCTACTTCTCCAATCACCCACTAATCATCGGTAAGAGGGCTATGAAGTAAAATATACTAAAGGATCGTATTACTTTTTTGCTTTAATCATATTTTATTATAACTTTATTGACAAATTAATTTTAGCTCCGATAATATAATTAAAATGATAAATTTTTAAATTACAAATTCTTTATAAATATTTATTTAAAATTTAATATACCTTAATTTTATTAAAATTTTAATTAAATTTCTTTAACCCACAACATTTTACTAACAAGAAATATTTAAAAAAAGAAACACTTCAGTTTCAAAGTTAAATTAGAAAGTGACAAAAGTAAATGAAAAGTTTTTGCTGAGTTTGCATCTTTGAGGTGTTTTGTTTAATTATACTTTTTCCAATATAGATTTCTTCCACGTGGAAAACCTCTTCAACTTCTGCACAGGCTCCTTTCAAATACTAGAAGACTAATAAAAAGTTTCAAAATCTTGACAATTCTTATAGGGTTTCTTCTCAAGCTTCTTCTCAAAGACCATCGTTGATTGAAAAGTACTTTGCGCTCTTAAAACATAGGAATTGGATTTTTAAGGCCATGTCTTTTCCGGGCTGCTTATTAATAACGGACGCCATGTTGTAAGTCGTGAGTCCCCAATGCTAATTCTTTTCTCAAAAAAAGGAAAGTTAATGTGATAACATGGGAAAAACTCTCCCAAGGAAAAGCTTGCACAAAGCGAGGTGCTCAGTTCCACCGTCGTGAACGTTGGAAAAACGATGGTGAATTTGATTTTAAGAAAATCTCATAGTCACGAATTGTCCCTTCGCTGAATTTTCTCCTTATGGTGTCCTACCTACCAGTTTTTTCTCAAACTTTAAATTTTTTTGAATAATTTTCCTGAATTGATTAAAATTAACCACCGTGTACATTGTACAAGTACATTTATGTGGATAGCTACTAATTACAATTTTCATTATTTACTTTCAGTTCGATACTCTCTTTTAAACAATGGTGTTGCAACTGCCTGTTTAGTATTTTTCAGGATTCTCGAGTTTTGAATTTTAATTATTTTATAACAAAGACATTTCAATGTAATTTGTTTTATATTGTATTATTATTATAGGTAACTAAAATTTTAAGGTTCAAAAATATTTAAAATATTGATTTATTTTATAATAGTTTGAAATCATTAGGACATATTTAAGGGATTCGTGAAGTTAGCAAAAAGTTGAAAGCACTAATTTTAAAACATTAGCCAGTCGTTAGTGCCTCATTAGTGCTTCTTAGTGCCTTTTGAAAAATTTCAATCACCCTTCTAGTTTTCGAGTTATTAACAATTATTTTTTTTGGAACCAAAACTTGACACTTGGCACCAACATTTTCATATTTCTAAAAAATTTGTAGGCCAAACTTTAGTGCCTGATTAGTAGAGAGCGGATTTTAGGCTCTTGAAAATTGAAAAAAAGGCCTCATAAATAAGCCACAAAAAACTCGAATTAGGCATTAACCTTTTCAAAATAGGCATTAACCTTTTCAATATAGGCAGTTACGTTTTTAATAATTTTTTTTCTAAAAGAAACGTTTTAAACGAAATTTAACATTTTAACAAGCTTTTATTATATAAGAGTACGTAAAAAAACGTTTTAAACAAAACTTACAATTTTACAAATGCAATAACAAATTTATTACAAGTTCATTACATACGAGTATGTAAAAAAGGAAGGTTTCACACAAAATTTAAGATTTCACAATTTTACACACGAAATAACAAATTAACAAGTTTATTTTATACAGGTAAAGAGGTCCAAAATTGAATATCGTTGACTAAACTGCAACACCTCGTATATAATGCGATTTTTAAGCAAAATAGGATTCACCTTCACCTATTGGTGAAACAAATTAACAAGAGATTGCGCTTTTTCAAAAATCTTTATTTTTTGTTTTTGTAAGTTTTACTTTTGAAGAAAAAATTTAATGTTTCATACGGAGTATAAGTACTTTTTTTTTTAAAAAGTGACACTTTTACTTCTAATAAAACAAACTACCATTCGAAGAAATTGAAACAATTTTTAAAATTGCTACAGACTTACCACTTTAACACATGCTTTGCAAAATACTTCGTCTAAATTATGTAGTTCAAAATTTTCTTTTTCGTTGGTTAACAGCGATAGCCACTGTTTGATTTTTAATTTTGTGGACGTTTTTGGTTTTGGCATTTCGCCGATGTTGATGAACAAGAACAGATAATTATAATTTAACACTACTATAATTTAATACAGCTTGTTGCAAGAACAAAACTACACTAAAGTAAAACATTTTTAAAATGTATTATTTTAAAACAACCCCCACTGCATTAAAAACTAACGCAAATCTATGATTTACTACCCACTATCTAAAAAACTTGCTATGACAGGATGCAGCTGAGAGCTGAGGCGGCGGGCGGCACTATGCGAATATAAAGAATTAATTTAGTACCTAAATTTTTTAATAATAAAATAAAAATAATTTTAAGCAGATAGATATAAAATTCCTCAAAACTACCAGTTTATTTTAGGCCAGATTTATTTGCTTTTTAGGCAACTATATTTGAGTTTTAGGCGCTTATTTCGAAATTTCTCAATTTTAGGCATTTTAGGCACTAACAAAGGCACGTCAAATGATTCATTTTTTTGCGAATCGTACTTATCTATTGTTTAATTTTATTTATCTACATTAATACCGAAAAGGCAATTGCCCTAGAATCCGCTCTCTACTGATTAGTGCTTCTTAGTGCCTTAAAGACCGCTTTTCTATCTTTAAGGGTTTTTGAGTTATTAACAAATAGATTTTTGCAAGTGTGAAGTTAGCCCTAGACCTTTCGAATTTCGAAAATATTTCTTAACTTCACAAAGCCACATTTAAGACTATTTACGACACTCTCAATTGATGAATACAACGTTTATGTACACTCATACTAAATTTTAAATTTTTCCAAACATTAGTAAAGCCGTAATGACACTTTAAAAATAATTTCTAATACCTATAAAAAAAATATTTTTCGGTTTCAGAAGATTTTACTTTTGTGAGTTTGGATAATTACACACTTGAACTTATTTTGCTTAAAGGACTCGATAAACAGTACGTTTATGTACACTCATACTGAATTTTAAATTTTTCCAAACATTAGGAAAGCCGTAATGACACTTTAAAAATAATTTCGAATACCTATAAAAAAAATATTTTTCGGTTTCAGAAGATTTTACTTTTGTGAATTTGGACAATTAGACATTTGAACTTATTTTGCTTAAAGGACTCGATAAACAGTGCGTCTATGTACACTCATACTGAACTTGAAATTTTTCGAAATATTAGTAAAGCCGTAATTACACTATGAAGTTAATTTTGAATTTAAAAAAAATATTTTTCAGTTTTTACCTATTTTACTTCCATTTAGTTAGGACATTTAGACACTTGAACTTATTTTGCGTAAAGGCCTCGATAAACAGTACGTTTATGTACACTCATACTGAATTTGGAATTTTTCGAAATATTAGTAAAGCCGTTATTACATTTTGAAGACAATTTTAGAATTAAAAAAAATATATTTTTCGGTTTTTACCTATTTTACTCCTTTCAGTTAGAACATTTAGACACTCGAAATTATTTTGCTTAGAGGGCTCAATAAACACTACGTTTATGTACCCTTATACTGAATTTGAAGTTTTTCGAAACATTAGTAAAGCCGTTATTACACTTTTAAGATAATTTTGAATTTAAAAAAATATATTTTCCGTTTTCAACTATTTTACTCCTTTCAATTAGGACATTTAGACACTCGAAATTATTTTGCTTAGAGGGCTCGATAAACACTACGTTTTTGTACCCTTATACTGAATTTGAAGTTTTTCGAAACATTAGTAAAGCCGTAATTACACTTTTAAGATAATTTTGAATTTAAAAAATATATTTTTCGGTTTTCACCTATTTTACTCCTTTCAGTTTGGACATTTAGACACTCGAAATTATTTTGCTTAGAGGCCTCGATAAACACTACGTTTTTGTACCCTTATACTGAATTTGAAGTTTTTCGAAACATTAGTAAAGCCGTAATTACACTTTTAAGATAATTTTGAATTTAAAAAAATATATTTTCCCTTTTCACCTATTTTACTCCTTTCAATTAAAACATTTAGACACTCGAAATTATTTTGCTTAGAGGGCTCGATAAACACTACGTTTTTGTACCCTTATACTGAATTTAAAGTTTTTCGAAACATTAGTAAAGCCGTTATTACACTTTTAAGATAATATTTGAATTTAAAAAAATATATTTTCCCTTTTCACCTATTTTACTCCTTTCAATTAAAACATTTAGACACTCGAAATTATTTTGCTTAGAGGCCTCGATAAACACTACGTTTTTGTACCCTTATACTGAATTTGAAGTTTTTCGAAACATTAGTAAAGCCGTAATTACACTTTTAAGATAATTTTGAATTTAAAAAAATATATTTTCCTTTTTCACCTATTTTACTCCTTTCAATTAAAACATTTAGACACTCGAAATTATTTTGCTTAGAGGGCTCGATAAACACTACGTTTTTGTACCCTTATACTGAATTTAAAGTTTTTCGAAACATTAGTAAAGCCGTTATTACACTTTTAAGATAATTTTGAATTTAAAAAAATATATTTTCCGTTTTCACCTATTTTACTCCTTTCAATTAGGACATTTAGACACTCGAAATTATTTTGCTTAGAGGGTTCGATAAACACTACGTTTTTGTACCCTTATACTAAATTTGAAGTTTTTCGAAACATTAGTAATGCCGTAATTGCACTTTTAAGATAATTTTGAATTTAAAAAAATATATTTTTCGGTTTTCACCTATTTTACTCCTTTCAATTAAAACATTTAGACACTCGAAATTATTTTGCTTAGAGGGCTCGATAAACACTACGTTTTTGTACCCTTATACTGAATTTGAAGTTTTTCGAAACATTAGTAAAGCCGTAATTACACTTTTAAGATAATTTTGAATTTAAAAAAATATATTTTCCGTTTTCACCTATTTTACTCCTTTCAATTAAAACATTTAGACACTCGAAATTATTTTGCTTAGAGGGCTCGATAAACACTATGTTTTTGTACCCTTATACTGAATTTGAAGTTTTTCGAAACATTAGTAATGCCGTAATTGCACTTTTAAGATAATTTTGAATTAAAAAAATATATTTTTCAGTTTTCACCTATTTTACTCCTTTCAGTTAGAACATTTAGACACCCGAAATTATTTTGCTTAGAGGGCTCGATAAACACTATGTTTTTGTACCCTTATACTGAATTTGAAGTTTTTCGAAACATTAGTAATGCCGTAATTGCACTTTTAAGATAATTTTGAATTAAAAAAATATATTTTTCAGTTTTCACCTATTTTACTCCTTTCAGTTAGAACATTTAGACACTCGAAATTATTTTGCTTAGAGGGCTCGATAAACACTATGTTTTTGTACCCTTATACTGAATTTGAAGTTTTTCGAAACATTAGTAATGCCGTAATTGCACTTTTAAGATAATTTTGAATTAAAAAAATATATTTTTCAGTTTTCACCTATTTTACTCCTTTCAGTTAGAACATTTAGACACTCGAAATTATTTTGCTTAGAGGGCTCGATAAACACTATGTTTTTGTACCCTTATACTGAATTTGAAGTTTTTCGAAACATTAGTAATGCCGTAATTGCACTTTTAAGATAATTTTGAATTAAAAAAATATATTTTCCGTTTTCACCTATTTTACTCCTTTCAATTAGGACATTTAGACACTCGAAATTATTTTGCTTAGAGGGTTCGATAAACACTACGTTTTTGTACCCTTATACTAAATTTGAAGTTTTTCGAAACATTAGTAATGCCGTAATTGCACTTTTAAGATAATTTTGAATTTAAAAAAATATATTTTTCGGTTTTCACCTATTTTACTCCTTTCAATTAAAACATTTAGACACTCGAAATTATTTTGCTTAGAGGGCTCGATAAACACTACGTTTTTGTACCCTTATACTGAATTTGAAGTTTTTCGAAACATTAGTAAAGCCGTAATTACACTTTTAAGATAATTTTGAATTTAAAAAAATATATTTTCCGTTTTCACCTATTTTACTCCTTTCAATTAAAACATTTAGACACTCGAAATTATTTTGCTTAGAGGGCTCGATAAACACTATGTTTTTGTACCCTTATACTGAATTTGAAGTTTTTCGAAACATTAGTAATGCCGTAATTGCACTTTTAAGATAATTTTGAATTAAAAAAATATATTTTTCAGTTTTCACCTATTTTACTCCTTTCAGTTAGAACATTTAGACACCCGAAATTATTTTGCTTAGAGGGCTCGATAAACACTATGTTTTTGTACCCTTATACTGAATTTGAAGTTTTTCGAAACATTAGTAATGCCGTAATTGCACTTTTAAGATAATTTTGAATTAAAAAAATATATTTTTCAGTTTTCACCTATTTTACTCCTTTCAGTTAGAACATTTAGACACTCGAAATTATTTTGCTTAGAGGGCTCGATAAACACTATGTTTTTGTACCCTTATACTGAATTTGAAGTTTTTCGAAACATTAGTAATGCCGTAATTACACTTTTAAGATAATTTTGTATTTAAAAAAATATATTTTTCGGTTTTCACCTATTTTACTCCTTTCAGTTGAAACATTTAGACACTCGAAATTATTTTGCTTAGAGGGCTTTATAAACAAAGTAAGGTCGTAATTACACTTTAAAAGTATAATTTTGAATTTAAAAAAATATTTTTCTTAATTTAACCCCAACGCAAAATAGATAATTACTATAGATACAGTATATTACTATAATGCTCTTGCTAAAATATTTTCCCCCATCCTGTATAAATAATGTTCTAAAAATTTCATAGCGTAAAAAATACTTGAAATCTATTTTAGTTACTTAATTTCTAAATATTTAAACACGTAAATTGATATTTACACAGTTAACAAAAAACAGAACAATTTATCAAAAATATTATTGTAATTTTTTTGTTTTACATTTTTTCAAGTATATCAGATTGGAAACACGAAACAACTAAGAGACAAACATATAAAAAATTAATGCAACATCATTTTTTACTATTTGAAAGCTTTTCATATACTACTGGAATCCAAATTCCAATAAAAACTTATAATTATTACATAAAATGCCTTCTAATCTAATTTAAAAAGAACTACTTTTAACCATTAACGTACTTCCTTAGGGTAACATCTAACCAAAGATACAAACTTTAAATGTTTAACTTTAAAACTTAAACAAATTTAAACGTCATTAAATTTATCGATTTTGTTTAAATTGCAAATAATGTCGATAATTTAACATTAATATTAATTGAAATTAACTTTTGGCAATATCCACAAACTACTTTAAGTTTACGTAAGTACACATCAAATTGTAAGAAAATAGATGTTGATTTAATAGCATATACTAGCTAAAAATCGTACAAATTTCTTTTTCCTTTCGTACTCATTAATTTATTTATAGCTACGAAATTTATGCAAATGCCCTATAGGTAAGTTAAAAAATTTATTTCAAACATGCAAATTTCTAATTATTAATATAATATAGTTTAACTTAGATCCTTATGGGGTCGTTTCTTGATTGTGATATGTTTTTTTTCTTTTGAGAGGGTACTTGCTATTAATAGGCGGATCCTTGCGAATAAAGGAGTAAGCCGAGGGACCGAAAAATGTTACGTCCCTGTGTCATACATTATTTTTTATTGGTACCTATCTATTTATAATATGAACTTCACATAGATGTCAATAGATGGCGCATCTATCTAAGCATAATTATTAGGGACCACTGCTACTTCTACTGGGCGCAGGTTGTATAATTGTTTATGTCTGCCTCTTCTGGGAGATTAAAATTTTTCAAAAACTTTACTTATTACGTTTAACTTTAACTTTTCCTATTTGCATGTCGTACTCACATTTGTGTACTTGGAAGTTGCCTCGCGTTAAAAAATTATCTTAAAAGAATTAATTCTTATTCTTTAATCCTTAAATAGCTATTCTAATAAAGTGTTAAATTTACTTTTAGCATGTGCATAGTATATTAACACTTTAATGCAGCGAAAAGTGCATGAAGGGGTTTTGAATAATAAATGACGTCTGAATAGGTACAATAAATGGCGCGGTTTAATGTTGTAGAGTTGAAAAGCAAACAAAAACCATACAAATGTGCAATTTGTTTAAAAAAATATGCGGTTTAAATCTATAACATCGAATGGGTTGATTAAATAGAGAATTAAAAAATTAAAATTTTTGTTGGTGAACTCAAAAAGGCTTATCCTTTTAGTTTTGTAATTTACTGTTTATTTTAAATTTATTAAAAGGGATTTTAAAAAGTACGTTTTTTCGTACTGAATATTTCATTTTAAAATTAGTTTTATTAATTTTTAATTCCAACTATGACGTAGTTGCGGGGTAGTTATTAAAGTTAGAACATTAGTTTATAAATAATAAACGTTACTACTTTTACAAAATACACGTAGAATAAAAAACTTATACAGTATGTCCTCAGATCGAGTTCTCAAACTCACTTAACCCTTGTAATACCTAGTGGGATCCAAAGGAACCCCACTGTCTGTTTTGACTTCACTAGCTACGTTTAAAATCAGATAGGTATTTATTGGGATTTTTTTAATTGTCTTAGAAAACGTGCTTTAGCCTCAATTTTTCATAATGCTCTGAGGAAATAGAATCGACCATAATATTAGCAAATAATAATAGTCAAGAGCAGAAAATAGCTGGGGTCCGTTTGGACCTCTGTTGCTATTCGATGTTTGATTTTTAACTCGGTATTACGAAGGTTGACACAAAATTATTTGTAGTAGAGCATAAAATTCTACATCTAAATCAATGAAAACAATCGACTTTGAAATTTTTATAACGACAGAAATTAGATAAATACTTGAATTTTTTTTCTTTACCGACACGTGACCACCTTTACGACCACCAACGACGTAGAGTTATTGAGTTGAATTATTTAATTTAGTTAATACGTTAATTTCTTGATACCTAATTATTATTAATTATTTATATAGAACATTTATTAAGTTATTGTAAAAGTCACGTGTCGGTATAGAAAAAAAATCAAGTTTATAATTAAAAAAAATTAGACTTATTTTATTTCTAAATACCATTTATAGATCGGATTTTATTAAAAGTGCAGGAATTCTCATAAACCATTGTTTACCAGATTAAAAAAGAGTATGGGTTCATCCAAATCCATAGTCTGGCTAATACACCGCATGTTATAGGCATAAAAATGTTGGAATAAAAAATAAAACACGGTATAGAACAAATAAAATTAGCACGAGTTTATACCGAATCACCTCTGAGATCAATTTAACGTAAATCGTGCATAATGCGATGAATAATTTGTAATAAATCCCTTATGAATAATAACAGAGAAGTGATTCAGTAATGAAATATGTTGGGTTATATTAATTTATACGTTTTCTTCACACAAAATTAATTTTAAATAATTTATGTGTAAAAATCAGCTGTTTTGTAAAGATTGCTATCTTACAACATGGCATAATTACAAGCAGACTTTTTAATCTTTTAAATACACTCCATACAAACTGAATATGATAATACAAGTTAGGAAATGAGAGTGTTAGTGTTGAGATCAAAATTTAATAATATACAGGGTGTGCAGGTCGATTAAGCCAAACTGCATAGCGTGGTGTGTTTCACTGATTCTAACACTTTTTGTTATTTCCATTTTACGAAACGGCCTTTAAGCTTTCGCTATACACACAGACCGTCTGCACAGTGCACAGGCCAAACTGGAGCATCTGGACATCGATCAGATGGCCGGCTCACTGCACAGGAAACACCGAAGCATCTTGACATTGTGCAGGCGGTCTACACAGTGCACAGGTCATACCACAGCGTCTGGACATCGTTGAGGTGGCCTGCACAGTGCACATGTCACACCGAAGCGTCTTGACATCGTTCAGGTGGTCTGCACAGTGCACAGGTCACACCGGAGCGTCTTAACATGTTTAGGCGGCCTGCACAGTGCACAGGTCACACATGAGCGTTTTGACATTGTTCAGGCGGCCTGCACACTGTACAGGACAAACCGGAGCGTCTGGACATCGTTCAAACCACCTGCACAGTATACAAATCACACCGGAGCATCTTAACATCGTTCAGGTAGTCTGCACAGGTCCCACCGGAGCGTTTGGATGTCATTCAGGCGGCCTACACAGGTCACACCGGACCGTCTTGACATCGTTTAGGCGGAGTGCACAGTGCACAAGTCACACCTGAGCATCTGGACATCGTTTAGGCGGCGTGTTCAGTACGAAGGTCACACCAAAGTGACTGTAGATCGTTCAGGCAACCTTCACAATTCACACTGAAGTGTCTAGACATCGTTGAGGTGGCCTGCACAGTGCACATGTCCCACCGAAGCGTTTTGACATCGTTCAGCCGGCCTGCACACTGTACAGGCCAAACTGGAGCGTCTGGACATCGTTCAAACCACCTGCACAGTATACAGATCACACCGGAGCATCTTAACATCGTTCATGTAGACTGCACAGGTCACACCGGAGCGTTTGGACATCGTTCAGGTGACCTGCACAGGTCACACCGGAGCGTCTTGACATCGTTTAGGCGCAGTGCACAGTGCACAGGTTACACCGGAGCATCTGGACATCGATTAGGTGGCGTGCACAGTACAAAGGTCACACCAAGTGACTGTACATCGTTCAGGCGACCTTCACAAGTCACACTGGAGCGTCTGTACATCGATCAGGCGGCCTGCACAGACCAAATCGGAAGATATGTCTGTGTGTGTGGCTCAGGCGGTTTGCACAGGTCACGCCGGAGCGTCTTAAAATTGTTCAGGCGACCTACATAGTGCACTGGTCACATCGGAGCGTTTCGACATCGTTTAAGCTGCCTGCACACCTCACAGGTCACACCGGAGCGTCTTGACATCGTTTAGTCGGCGTGCACAGTGCATATGTCACACCGAAGTGTCTGTACATCATTCAGGCGGCCTTCGCAAATCACACTGGAGCGTCTGGACATCGTTCAGGCGGCCTGCACAGACCAAATCGGAAAGTAAGTTTGTGTGTGGGGTTCAGGCGGTTTGCACAGGTCACTCCGGAGCGTCTTAACATTATTCAGGCGGCCTACACAGTGCACAGATCACACCAGAGTGGTTGAACATCGTTCAGGCGGACTGCACAACTCACAGGTCACAGCGGAGCGTCTTGACATCGTTTAGGCGGCGTGAACAGTGCATATGTCACACCAAAGTGACTGTACATCGTTGATGCGACCTTCACAAGTCACACTGGAGCGTCTGGACATCGTTGAAGCGGCCTGCACAGACAACACCGGAAAGTAAGTCTGTGTGTGTGTGGTTCAGGCGGTCTGAACAGGTCTAACCGGAGCGTTTGTACATCGTTCAGGCGGCCTGCACACTGCACAGGTCACACTGGAGCATCTTGACATCGGTTAGGCGGTGTGCACGGTGCACAGGTCATACCGAAGCATCTGGACATCGTTTAGGCGGCCTGCACAGTGCACAGGTCTCACCAAAGTGACTGTACATCGTTGATGCGACCTTCACAAGTCACACTGGAGCGTCTGGACATCGTTGAAGCGGCCTGCACAGACAACACCGGAAAGTAAGTCTGTGTGTGTGTGGTTCAGGCGGTCTGCACAGGTTACACCGGAGCGTCTTAACATTGTTCAAGCGGTCTACTCAATGCACAGGTAACACCGAAGCGCCTGGATATCGTTCAGTCGACCTACACAGTGGACAGGTCACACCAAAGCGTCTGTACATCATTTAGGTGGCCTGCACAGTGCACAGGTCACCCCGGAGCAGCTGGACATCGTTCAGGCGACCTGCACAGGTCAAACCGGAAGGTAAGTCTCTGTATGTGTGGCGCGACTTTCAGTTTCCTCAATATTGAAATATATGGAAATTTTTAAGCCATATTGAGAAAACCAAGCGCCATTTTGTAAAATGGAAATAATAAAATTTGTTAGTTTTAGAGAAACCTACTACAGATGTAAACATAATTTTTGTTTGTCTGTCTGTTCGTCTATCCACCTGTTTATCGGTCTGTTAGTGTGGTCTCCGGTGAGCATAGTCTCCTGTAAGAGGTCTTCGCCAGGATTATGTGGATTTGGTCTACGGCTCGAACAATGAAGAAATGCTGTATAATTTGAAGAAGAAACTAGGAGAACCATAACGAAAGTTGGTTGCAAAAAAATCTACATAGAAAGGAAACCTTGAAAACAACATCTTTGGTGTCCAATCCTTCAGGTAAGGGTTTAGGGTGACGAGCCAACTCCTCATTCCTTGCGAAAAGTGTAAAATTATAGGAAACTTTAAAGAGATTAAAAAAGAAAACGTATACAGTTTTAACCATATCAATTACATATTTAATTAAAATAGAAGCAATTAATTAACGTTCACATTTTTTGCGCTTTAATTGCAGTTCAAACAAAAATTTTTCTTACAAAATTTTGTTTTTAATTTTTTCCAAACGTTTACTTACGAAGAAAAAATCTTAATATGATGAGTCAGTGAAGCTATTAAAACATATTAGGGGTGTAATTAAATACTTAATCATAATATATTAATTGCAGGGCATGCGGTAGGGTGCAGGGTAGCGAATGCCGCCGAATTGTTACGAAATTTTCGAGCTAAGTGGGAGTAGCTATGCGCGGCGCGGCGCCTAGTATGCCTTTAAACGTCGTGACGCTGGGTATATCTAAAATTAAGCTATTGTAATCAAAAAAGATCGCCGGAGTAGTATTTTACGAATTTAGCGCGCTTTGAAAAAGGAGAGAGCGAAATATTTTTTTACACAACTTTAGGGATTTAATTAAAAAATATTAAACTTTATGCGCTCCCCCTTATAAAATTAAGTGAATTATGAATTTTATTAAAAAGTTTCACTTGAAGTTAACTCAAAATTAAATTATGATGGACTATTATTGACATTATTTTGAGTCAGTTTGGGCTTAATTATGTTGTTTTGGTGAAGGAATGGTTCTTAGTTTGAGTCCTTTTATATAAGGATCGTTTTTGTATAAAGTTTTTGTTTCATTTAGTGTGACTTAACTGTGGTTTGTGTCGTGTAGGTTTGTACTAGTGCCAAAATTGTGCGAAAAAAAGAGAGCCGCGTGTTTATAAATAAAACATTATTTAAGATTGTAAGGTATGCGGCAGTATTTTCAATTTCCTGCAAATATGGATTGGAAATTGGTTTTGTGCATATTTAATATTTTACTACAAGGTAAGAGGAATTTTCAAATTTTTACGCAATAAAAATAAATTTAGGCCAAACTAATTTTTTATTTTTACAACCCTTATTTTTTTTTAATAAAAAAATTATTTTAATTAATTATTAAAATATGTAGATCGTATCGCGTATAAAGAGTGGTATTTTACCGTTAAAAATGCTCTTTAAAAGGTTATAAACTTTGAATCAATTAGGGATCACCTGCTTTTTTTGAACGCATCGACCAAGACGCCTTACGATTCACCCCTTTACCATTACAACTATTAATAATTTTTGCCCACACGTCAGCAATGCTAAAGAGGTATATCAAAATGTGTCAAAATTTAGACAACCTAATTGACCCAACAACATTCAACTAACGTTTCTAAAATCTTCATTGAGGGTGAAAGGGGTAGCATCGAAATTTTTTTTTAAACCCTTAAATTATTTAAGAATCACTTAAATAACGTGCGTGTACACATTCGATTAAATATAAGGGTTGTTTGATTTTTTTAACGTGAAACAAAATGATGAAAAGTTAAGTTTAATAACCGTAACGTGCTAAAGGATAATTTTTTATTAATTTGAAAAATTGCCAACAAGGCATGATCGTCTCGTTTTTTGATGGTCGATGACCCCATTTTAAAATTAAATGGCGCAAATTTCTTATTTTATTTGGATAAAACTTAAAATAGCCCATTTAACCTACAATATAATAGCAGTACAGAACGTCTCTCTCTAAAGATAGAAATACTTAGCTAGCTTCTACCATATTGGAATATAAGGGTTGTTTAAATTTTACAAAAAAAATTAAATTTGAGCAAGGGTTAAAGCGTTAAGCTTTGGGAATTTATCCAAATTTTTTTAAATTTTATCTAATGCAACAGAACTCACATTTACGAAATGGGGTTGATTAGGGAAAAAAACAAAAAAAAAACCTTTTAAAATTGGGCATTGAAACCAAAATTTTATATAATGGAAATTTATACACAATTTTATCGAGTTCAATTAACAATATTATAACGATTTCAAAAGGGGTTGAAATTGAGAAATAAAATTTTTACTGGACAAAAAAAGAATCTTTTAATAAATAAATTGCTAGAAATATAAAAGTTTTTTTTTTTAACAAAATAAAGTCTTTTGAAGGGGTTGTTTTTTCAAAAGCGACCACACTTGGATTTTTCAAATCAACCCATATTTTTTTTCGCACAATTTATAAAGTGTATAAAACATATAAAAATTACGTCGATAAAAATAAAATTTTTATTTATTTTATATAAGGGTTGTTTAAAGCTATAATAAAACCCAGCTTATAACAACTTTATCATAAATAATAATAGGCAAATTTCCAATTAAAATCCAAATTATTGTAAACAAATTACCCCAAAACCTTAAGTTGAATTTTTTTATTACTTCTTGACGCAAGAGGGTTGTTCTTGAGGGAAAAAAGCATTTTCGCTTTGACATAAAATATCCAATAAAGGACTTCTGTACTTACATTTGTGTATTTGTTTAATCATGTTACACCCTCGAAAGACATCTAAAATTGTTCTCAAAGTAGAATAGAATGGTATTGATGTAAAGAATATAAAAAGGGGATGAAATTACTCTAAGGGCTTCTCTTATGTGTGATCTTTTTTTAGTTGCAAAAATTGTTGAATTTAACACATAAGAGAACATGTCAAAAAGGATACGAGTTACATATTTTTTTAAGGGCGGAGTTATATTATTAGTATTATATTGACGTAAAAAATAAGGAGATGTGAAATTACTTTAGGGGTGGCTTTTGTAACAAAGTTATTTTTAGTTGTAAAGTTAAACTTGTGCACACAAAACAATTCACAATTCCTCTCAAATAATTATATTAACAATGAAAATTATACGCATACAAAACTAATTAATTTTCGAAGGTTCAAATCGCGTATATTAGGGGATGAAATTATTATTTAAGCTTTCAGTCACAATAATTCATTTTAAGTTGAATAATTTTTAATTTATTGTGCAAAAAATAATTTTTCTGAGATTATAAAGCTTAAGGGATGAAATAGCTTTGGGGTTGGTTTTTTAACAAAAGTAAACTTCAGAATCAAAATTGATGTTTAGAAAACTTTTCTTTACGCCTTGACATACCTTAAACTATAAAAAATTAGTTTTAAGGAATACTAAGTTGTTTAGGGGTTGAGATACGCTAAGGCGTAGATGTGAAAATACTTTTTTTGTGAAAGTAAGCAAAATTCAAAGATTTTTTTTTTAAATTTCTTTGTTTTATATTTATTGCTCACAAATATGCCAGTTTTCGAACTGTGCTAACCTAAAATGGTAGAAATAATTAATTTAGGGGTAGGTCTGCCCAATACGTGTTGTGGTTAGTTGCCAAAAAATGGAAGGAAAGGAAAGCTTTAGCAAACTTTCTTTTTTACGTTATGCTTTGTCTTTATTTAATTTTTTTGATTGTTAGAATCAGGGCTTCATTTAAAAGGGTTGTTCTAAGCACTTCTAATACCCACATCAAGCTGAAGACTTTTGATATAGTTCATGAGATGTCCAAATGTAGTTTGACTATATTTTAAACAATCGAAGGACGTCTGTTGGACAACACGAACAATGCAAAGGGATGAAATCACTTAAGGGATGGTTTTTTTCACTAAACGCTGCATTTTGTCGCAATTTTATCTTCCATACAATTATTTCTGAATTTTTAAATTAAACCAATTCAAATTATACTTTTATATTATATTAATAAGTTAAGGGTTGAAATATAAGTAATAAATTTGATTAAAAAATAACCAAACTCGAACAGTCTGAGATTTTTCCATAAAAATTTCTTACGCACCATTTTAAAAATTGAAGTGTTATAAAATGGACAGAATAATTACTTCAAGGGTGGTTTTCTCTTACACACGTGTGCGCCCTTTGGTAGTGAAAACTAAAGGAAAACAGCACGCAAAGGACTTAAAAGGCGACCTCTTATTTCATTCATGTTGTTTCAATTTAAATTTATTGCCTAAAATTGCATTCTTTTATAGTGGGGTTATTTAGAGGTTTAAAGTTTTTAATTAATAGGGATGAAATTACTCTAAGGGTTTAAGGATGGTTTAACAGTAGATTCGTTTTGTAGAAAAGTTTTAATGTGCAACAAACGTGTTAAATAATTTTTTTTTGGAATTTCTGAGGTGGTTTTCAACAAAATTACTTTATTAAGGGTTGAAACAAACGGTTGAAAAGAGATGAAAGCGTTTAAGACAACTCGAAGAATGTCAAGTTGTTTAGTTTTTTAACTTTCGCATTCCGATGCATTTTGAAACTTTTTTAATTTAATTTTTAAACGTTGAAGTTGATGTTAAGAGATTTTACTTTAAGGGCTGTTTTATTTACTTTTATTTCTTATTCTATAATTTTAATATTTTACCAAGTTTATGTGTTTTTATTACTTTATTTATTGAAAAATGTTTAAAACAACGTAAAATTAGTTTGTTTAAATTAAGGGATGATTATTCTAGGGTGAATTTAAAATAAAAAAAAATTGTGTACGTTCGTTTGGTTAGAGTTTTATATTTTTTTAAAAGCTAATTTGTTTTTTTACCCTTAATTAATACAATTAGACTAATTAACGAAAGGGGTTACTTTAAAAACACTTTTTTTTATAAATCCAAAATTAAATTTGTGTTAAAACGGTTATTAATCCTTAAGGAGGGAAAAAATAAAATAGGGGTTGTGTTGTTACATTTATTTACTTTAAAAAATCGTTTTGCAAAAAATTCTTTTTTTTAAAACGGAAATGTTTAAAAGGTGAAAAAGTATTTTTTAAGGGATGAATTTTTATGAGATGACACATTAAAAATTAATGATTTAAAATTTTATGCTGTCATTTATATAAATATGTTTTTGTTTAATAGAAATTTTTTTTTTAACTGAAGAGATGATTTTTTTAAAGGGATGTGAAGTTTTAACCTTTAACTTCCCTTTTATGTTTAATCAAACATTTTTATGGAAAAATTTTCAAGTTTTATTGATGCATAGAAATTGTTTAACTAACCGATTGACTTTCGTATGTTTTAATTTTTTGAAATTAGAGAAAAAAACGTTTACACTTTTAGGGGTTGGGAAAAAATTTCAAGTTTGATAGCGACATTTAAAAAAAAAATTTTTTCACCCTTTTTACACGCTTTATAAATTATACGAATTATAAGCGTAAAAATTGTACCGCGATATAAAGAATTTTATTTTAATAAGGGTGCTTCAACGACATGACTTAGGGTTTGACGTGTAGTATCTGATACAAAAGTTAATTACATTTTTGCGTTTTATCATTTTCTGACACCATTAAAATTTAAAAATGGGATTTTTAGGGCTAAACAAAATGTATTTTTTAAAGCGTTACACAAAATTTAACTTTGTTTTCATATTGTTGTCTTCTCTTTCTTGTTTTTACGCAACAAAGCGTATATATTGCGTTTGTAAAAGGGGTTACTGAGAGGAGTTCACGAGAAGTATCAACTCAAAGAATGTTGTGGAATGATTATTACACCTTTTATGAACATAAAGGCTCTAATTAATGTACATTCAAGACTTCTTTCTATTAATTAGTTGTATTAACTTCTGCAAGTCTCTAAATAAAACTTTTATCACTTTCTTAGACTTTACAAGAGGCCAAGAGGGTAAGGGGAAGATTTTTAAACTCTTGTTGTGCATAAATGTCATTCTTTAAGCTCTTTATGTATACCTGTCTGTCTGTGTAAGAAACAAAGTAAGCTAAAATGGATTTTTGAATAAAGAGCGGTAATGGCGCAGAGGAAGGCAATGATAAACCACCGAGAGTAAAATTTCTTTCTAAAGCTTCCCAGTTTAGTAGTTCGGATGCTAAACTAAACTATAAGTTCACATTGGTGTCGCACCATTTGGATAAAGATGTTCAGACACCGAAAGCAGAAGAAAAGGAACAAAAATGGTTCCAGTACATCCTTAACGGACTTTCTGCGGCATTTTTTGGTGGATCGCTTTGTTTACAAGTCAAAATCCAAATAATTAAGTATTTTCCTCTCCTCTCCTCCTCTCCAGAGGAGTTGGAGCAGTTTAAAAAGAAGAAAAATTCGCATCTTGACTTGGATGACGATCCAACGAGGCCTTCAGAATTTAAAACTTCTTCCTTCTTGTGATAGATCTTAAATCCATTTTTTAATGTTATCTGGGTCTCTTCCAATTGGAGGCATATTTCCAAGATCTTCTGAATGATTGATTTTTCTTATTTGTTCTCAACCAGAGACGTTTAAAATCCAACTGAATAGTCGACCTCCAGGCCTCCAGTAAGGAGAGGGTTTTTTAAGAACTTACGTTTTGTTATTTGTTCTGAAGGATTTCTTGTACGTTCACGCATCAGTTCATCTACTTTTAGATAAATGTTTATTCCATACTTCTCAATTTTCTCATAAAGCACTATTTTCTGCTTTTTTTGTAATTTGTGCTTGTTTGGAATCGTCATCAAACATGAGCATGAATGTTTTTGTTAATTCATTTTTGTGTTCTGAACAGAACATCCTTTTATCTCCAGAGACGTTTAGAACCCAACCGTATAGCCAACCTCCAAGCAACGTATAAATGTTCTGATTTAAATAGGTGGTCAGGAGAGGTTTTTTTGAGAGCTTACGTTTTGTTATTTGTTCTGAACGCTTTCTTGTACGTTCACGCATCAGTTCATCTACTTTTAGATAAATGTTTATTCCATACTTCTCAATTTTCTCATAAAGCACTATTTTCTGCTTTTTTGTAATTTGTGCTTGTTTGGAATCGTCATCAAACATGAGCATGAATGTTTTTGTTAATTCATTCTTGTGTTCTGAACAGAACATCCTTTTATCCCCAGAGACGTTTAAAACCCAACTGAATAGCCGACCTTCAAGCAACGTATAAATGATTTGATTGAGTCAGACGGTCAGGAGTGGATCTTCTGAGGGCCTTCTAAGGTGTACTTGTTCGGAAGGCTTTCTTGTCCTTTTATGCATCGGTTCATCTATTTTTAGATAAATGTTTATTCCACAGCTCTCCATTTTCTCATGCTTGCACACTTACACAGTTTTCTTATATGTGCTGCTTGTCCGGAATCTTATTCAAACATGAGCGTGAATTTTACAGCGCTTACAAACTCAGCAACTGATTTTGTCGATTCATTTTTGCGTTCAGAACAAAACATCATAACCCCACAGATTAGGCGACCACCAGGCAACGTATCAAGTGATCTGATGTAGTCAATCGGCCAGGCAATTAGATAGTGATCTTCTTTCAATTGCTAAATGTTTTTAGATAAATAATAAAGAGTAACGGCGTAGCTTTTTAGCTGGCAGATCGTTGACTGTTACAGGATCGCAGAGCTGAATTGGTGAAATCGTCAATGTTACGTCATTATTCCAATTAACTTCTACTCATTAAAGAATAGAGAAAAAATAAATTTTAATACTGAGTGGCGTTTGGAAAGGGCTAACTTTTGCTATTATTTATTATCGAACAGTAGCTTTGTATAAATCGATTTTGATAGCTTTAATGTGAGTCAACAAAACTTGTCTAAAATATACACTTTTATGGCACTTTAAACTACTTAACAAGTTTTCCAATTACTTTCATTTGTAGTTTTCCAAATTATCACTTTCTTTTCAAAACTTGGTACATATTGGAGTTCGTTTTACAAAATTTATAACAATGGTGTTATCTAAAAGCTTTAAAAATTGATAGGTGATGCTTTAATATCTTGAGATCGTATGTATTTAGGCTTAAGAATAATGATCCAGAATTAATTATGCCACGAGAGGGGTGACAAACGTCTATAACCGTTTGACTCTGCTAAAGTAAAAGAAGTTGTTTTAGCAAAGTTTCTAGATCTACTGTGTATCAGATCCATGCAGTCAAAGACATCTTTCTCTGTTCGAATTTTGTTTCGAATTAAGCTCATACTATTTAAATAAAAAGGGACATCATGTCCCATCATGTCGTTGACCCAGGTTAACCTGGTGAAAGTTCAGACTAGCCACATTTGGTCTAGGATACAGTAGCTGTAAGTTTGATCCTACACCTACAACAGTTAGTTTAGGTTAGGCTATGGTACATTAGGTTTACTACTAAATCATAAACTTATAGCTGGCTTCACAGTGTCGGCTTAAGTCCTGGTTTAAAGTTTAAGCCAAGCTAAAGGAATTTCACTGTATGTGTTTAAGGATTAAAGTATGGATTAAATTATGGCCTGTTCTACAGTGTCGTATTAAGCTCTGGTTTAAGGTCTAAACCTGAAGCCAATAATATGTGTTAATACTCTGAAACCGAAAGATGATGTGAGCTTAGCTTTCAAACCAAATTTTATTAATTAAGCACGTGTTTAAAGCACTACTGTGAAACTGTAGCACTGTAAAAGCACTACATATACATAAAAGCTTGGTTCTCAAAAGCGATTGGCAGATCCCGATCTGCTGACCTCGACTTGCCCATTCCGACCCTGGTTTCTTGTGTGCACTTGCATAGTTTAGCTATTAATGATTTTGCAACTTTTCTTTAGGTGTTTTTTAAAGAAACGAACCTTGACCATTTCCAGAGTTTTTAAGGTACAATTTAATCGAGCTTTAAAGCTCTCGAAAATAGTGTTGATAATATGTAGAATGAAAATAAGATTAACCCTCTCTTTCTCACTAATGTGGCATTACTGCGCTCATGTGGTAACGACTAAACACCCAAAATTACAAGCTCCATCCGTTCATGAGTTGTAGTGTTTGTAGATAGACAAATTGAGAGACAGAGATGAGCTCAGCAGACATCAAGTAAATGGATTGATGGAGAGACAGGCCAGCAAGAGGTAGGCAAGCTGACTGAACAAGGAAATAATTGATACTGCGCTCATGTGGTAACGACTAAACACCCAAACTTACAAGCTCCATCCGTTCATGAGTTGTAGTGTTTGTAGATAGACAAATGGAGAGACAGAGAGCTCGGCAGGCATCAAGTAAATGGATTGATGGAGGAGACAGGCCAGCAAGAGGTAGGCAAGCTGACTGAACAAGGAAATAATTGATACTGCGCTCATGTGGTAACGACTAAACACCCAAACTTACAAGCTCCATCCGTTCATGAGTTGTAGTGTTTGTAGATAGACAAATTGAGAGACAGAGAGCTCGGCAGACATCAAGTAAATGGGTTGATGGAGAGACAGGCCAGCAAGAGGTAGGCAAGCTGACTGAACAAGGAAATAATTGATACTGCGCTCATGTAATAACGACTAAACACCCAAACTTACAAGCTCCATCCGTTCATGAGTTGTAGTGTTTGTAGATAGACAAATTGAGAGACAGAGATGAGCTCAGCAGACATCAAGTAAATGGATTGAAGGAGAGACAGGCCAGCAAGAGGTAGGCAAGCTGACTGAACAAGGAAATAATTGATACTGCGCTCATGTGGTAACGACTAAACACCCAAAATTACAAGCTCCATCCGTTCATGAGTTGTAGTGTTTGTAGATAGACAAATTGAGAGACAGAGATGAGCTCAGCAGACATCAAGTAAATGGATTGATGGAGAGACAGGCCAGCAAGAGGTAGGCAAGCTGACTGAACAAGGAAATAATTGATACTGCGCTCATGTGGTAACGACTAAACACCCAAACTTACAAGCTCCATCCGTTCATGAGTTGTAGTGTTTGTAGATAGACAAATGGAGAGACAGAGAGCTCGGCAGGCATCAAGTAAATGGATTGATGGAGAGACAGGCCAGCAAGAGGTAGGCAAGCTGACTGAACAAGGAAATAATTGATACTGCGCTCATGTGGTAACGACTAAACACCCAAACTTACAAGCTCCATCCGTTCATGAGTTGTAGTGTTTGTAGATAGACAAATTGAGAGACAGAGAGCTCGGCAGACATCAAGTAAATGGGTTGATGGAGAGACAGGCCAGCAAGAGGTAGGCAAGCTGACTGAACAAGGAAATAATTGATACTGCGCTCATGTAATAACGACTAAACACCCAAACTTACAAGCTCCATCCGTTCATGAGTTGTAGTGTTTGTAGATAGACAAATTGAGAGACAGAGATGAGCTCAGCAGACATCAAGTAAATGGATTGAAGGAGAGACAGGCCAGCAAGAGGTAGGCAAGCTGACTGAACAAGGACATAATTGATACTGCGCTCATGTGGTAACGACTAAACACCCAAACTTACAAGCTCCATCCGTTCATGAGTTGTAGTGTTTGTAGATAGACAAACTGAGAGACAGAGAGCTCAGCAGACATCAAGTAAATGGATTGATGGATAGACAGGCCAGCAAGAGGGAGGCAAGCTGACTGAACAAGGACATAATTGATACTGCGCTCATGTGGTAACGACTAAACACCCAAACTTACAAGCTCCATCCGTTCATGAGTTGTAGTGTTTGTAGATAGACAAATGGAGAGACAGAGAGCTCAGCAGACATCAAGTAAATGGATTGATGGATAGACAGGCCAGCAAGAGGGAGGCAAGCTGACTGAACAAGGACATAATTGATACTGCGCTCATGTGGTAACGACTAAACACCCAAACTTACAAGCTCCATCCGTTTATGAGTTGTAGTGTTTGTAGATAGACAAATGGAGAGACAGAGAGCTCAGCAGACATCAAGTAAATGGATTGATGGATAGACAGGTCAGCAAGAGGGAGGCAAGCTGACTGAACAAGGACATAATTGATACTGCGCTCATGTGGTAACGACTAAACACCCAAAATTACAAGCTCCATCCGTTCATGAGTTGTAGTGTTTGTAGATAGACAAATGGAGAGACAGAGAGCTCGGCAGGCATCAAGTAAATGGATTGATGGAGAGACAGGCCAGCAAGAGGTAGGCAAGCTGACTGAACAAGGAAATAATTGATACTGCGCTCATGTGGTAACGACTAAACACCCAAACTTACAAGCTCCATCCGTTCATGAGTTGTAGTGTTTGTAGATAGACAAATTGAGAGACAGAGAGCTCGGCAGACATCAAGTAAATGGGTTGATGGAGAGACAGGCCAGCAAGAGGTAGGCAAGCTGACTGAACAAGGAAATAATTGATACTGCGCTTATGTAATAACGACTAAACACCCAAACTTACAAGCTCCATCCGTTCATGAGTTGTAGTGTTTGTAGATAGACAAATTGAGAGACAGAGATGAGCTCAGCAGACATCAAGTAAATGGATTGAAGGAGAGACAGGCCAGCAAGAGGTAGGCAAGCTGACTGAACAAGGACATAATTGATACTGCGCTCATGTGGTAACGACTAAACACCCAAACTTACAAGCTCCATCCGTTCATGAGTTGTAGTGTTTGTAGATAGACAAACTGAGAGACAGAGAGCTCAGCAGACATCAAGTAAATGGATTGATGGATAGACAGGCCAGCAAGAGGGAGGCAAGCTGACTGAACAAGGACATAATTGATACTGCGCTCATGTGGTAACGACTAAACACCCAAACTTACAAGCTCCATCCGTTCATGAGTTGTAGTGTTTGTAGATAGACAAATGGAGAGACAGAGAGCTCAGCAGACATCAAGTAAATGGATTGATGGATAGACAGGCCAGCAAGAGGGAGGCAAGCTGACTGAACAAGGACATAATTGATACTGCGCTCATGTGGTAACGACTAAACACCCAAACTTACAAGCTCCATCCGTTTATGAGTTGTAGTGTTTGTAGATAGACAAATGGAGAGACAGAGAGCTCAGCAGACATCAAGTAAATGGATTGATGGATAGACAGGTCAGCAAGAGGGAGGCAAGCTGACTGAACAAGGACATAATTGATACTGCGCTCATGTGGTAACGACTAAACACCCAAAATTACAAGCTCCATCCGTTCATGAGTTGTAGTGTTTGTAGATAGACAAATTGAGAGACAGAGAGCTCGGCAGACATCAAGTAAATGGATTGATGGAGAGACAGGCCAGCAAGAGGGAGGCAAGCTGACTGAACAAGGAAATAATTGATACTGCGCTCATGTAATAACGACTAAACACCCAAACTTACAAGCTCCATCCGTTTATGAGTTGTAGTGTTTGTAGATAGACAAATTGAGAGACAGAGAGCTCGGCAGACATCAAGTAAATGGATTGATGGAGAGACAGGCCAGCAAGAGGTAGGCAAGCTGACTGAACAAGGAAATAATTGATACTGCGCTCATGTGGTAACGACTAAACACCCAAACTTACAAGCTCCATCCGTTCATGAGTTGTAGTGTTTGTAGATAGACAAATTGAGAGACAGAGAGCTCGGCAGACATCAAGTAAATGGGTTGATGGAGAGACAGGCCAGCAAGAGGTAGGCAAGCTGACTGAACAAGGAAATAATTGATACTGCGCTCATGTAATAACGACTAAACACCCAAACTTACAAGCTCCATCCGTTCATGAGTTGTAGTGTTTGTAGATAGACAAATTGAGAGACAGAGATGAGCTCAGCAGACATCAAGTAAATGGATTGAAGGAGAGACAGGCCAGCAAGAGGTAGGCAAGCTGACTGAACAAGGACATAATTGATACTGCGCTCATGTGGTAACGACTAAACACCCAAACTTACAAGCTCCATCCGTTCATGAGTTGTAGTGTTTGTAGATAGACAAACTGAGAGACAGAGAGCTCAGCAGACATCAAGTAAATGGATTGATGGATAGACAGGCCAGCAAGAGGGAGGCAAGCTGACTGAACAAGGACATAATTGATACTGCGCTCATGTGGTAACGACTAAACACCCAAACTTACAAGCTCCATCCGTTCATGAGTTGTAGTGTTTGTAGATAGACAAATGGAGAGACAGAGAGCTCAGCAGACATCAAGTAAATGGATTGATGGATAGACAGGCCAGCAAGAGGGAGGCAAGCTGACTGAACAAGGACATAATTGATACTGCGCTCATGTGGTAACGACTAAACACCCAAACTTACAAGCTCCATCCGTTTATGAGTTGTAGTGTTTGTAGATAGACAAATGGAGAGACAGAGAGCTCAGCAGACATCAAGTAAATGGATTGATGGATAGACAGGTCAGCAAGAGGGAGGCAAGCTGACTGAACAAGGACATAATTGATACTGCGCTCATGTGGTAACGACTAAACACCCAAAATTACAAGCTCCATCCGTTCATGAGTTGTAGTGTTTGTAGATAGACAAATGGAGAGACAGAGAGCTCTGCAGACATCAAGTAAATGGATTGATGGAGAGACAGGCCAGCAAGAGGTAGGCAAGCTGACTGAACAAGGAAATAATTGATACTGCGCTCATGTGGTAACGACTAAACACCCAAACTTACAAGCTCCATCCGTTCATGAGTTGTAGTGTTTGTAGATAGACAAATTGAGAGACAGAGAGCTCGGCAGACATCAAGTAAATGGGTTGATGGAGAGACAGGCCAGCAAGAGGTAGGCAAGCTGACTGAACAAGGAAAAAATTGATACTGCGCTCATGTGGTAACGACTAAACACCCAAACTTACAAGCTCCATCCGTTTATGAGTTGTAGTGTTTGTAGATAGACAAATTGAGAGACAGAGAGCTCGGCAGACATCAAGTAAATGGATTGATGGAGAGACAGGCCAGCAAGAGGGAGGCAAGCTGACTGAACAAGGAAATAATTGATACTGCGCTCATGTAATAACGACTAAACACCCAAACTTACAAGCTCCATCCGTTCATGAGTTGTAGTGTTTGTAGATAGACAAATTGAGAGACAGAGATGAGCTCAGCAGACATCAAGTAAATGGATTGAAGGAGAGACAGGCCAGCAAGAGGTAGGCAAGCTGACTGAACAAGGAAATAATTGATACTGCGCTCATGTGGTAACGACTAAACACCCAAACTTACAAGCTCCATCCGTTTATGAGTTGTAGTGTTTGTAGATAGACAAACTGAGAGACAGAGAGCTCAGCAGACATCAAGTAAATGGATTGATGGATAGACAGGCCAGCAAGAGGGAGGCAAGCTGACTGAACAAGGACATAATTGATACTGCGCTCATGTGGTAACGACTAAACACCCACACTTACAAGCTCCATCCGTTCATGAGTTGTAGTGTTTGTAGATAGACAAATGGAGAGACAGAGAGCTCAGCAGACATCAAGGAAATGGATTGATGGAGAGACAGGCCAGCAAGAGGGAGGCAAGCTGACTGAACAAAGAAATAATTGATCTACCAACCGATGGACTTATAGACAGACCCATATAAACCCTCCTAGGGATATAAACGTTTTCTTTGACTTGACGGCAATGTTCGGGAAATTCATTTTCTGAAAGTACAGCTTTACTTGCTTTGTAGAGAATAGTTAAAATTACGACGAAAAATTCTTATACAACCTGAAAGCAATTTAGGTTCGCATTTTAAATTGTGTAGTCTGAAAGAAAAGGTAACTAAAATATTAATTGCTACCTTTAAATCTTCTAGTTTTAATAAGCTTTTACTAGAGTTGTAATAAAGTTAATTTTGGAGTAGGTACCTAATAAAATATTAATGAATTTTTCTTTAAATACGAAAAATTTTATTTTTAAAATGAAAAACGAAAGAAAATGCACTATTTACGGTTATTTCAAGAAATTTAAACTTAACGAGTTTGCATTAGTGTAGTCATATAAATAAGTACTTGTCGTGATGAAAAGAATCAAAATAACGACTTCTACATTAGAAATTTTTAAGTATGTTTATTTAAACTTCATATTTACCATTAGAAAAATTCATGATATTTTTATAATGCTTTTTATTTTCCATTTTAGAATGTTGAAGAAAATTGTCATATACAGGCTATTGCTTATGCAAAAATACGACCCTCTACTGAGGAGCACGCACTGAACCACGATTGGGAATTGGCTTTTAATTTTTCGACTGTAGTTTGAGAATGGTTTACTATGGAATTTTTTTAGAACGTCAAAAAAGCTATCAAACGATACCAAACTAGATATTTATTACATCGACGCTAAGCGTCGCGACGTTCAGGTTTTCATTTTCTTATGGAAACCTCTATTGCTTTTTTAAAATTACATTTTAAAATTTATTTAATTTAATAAATAAAAATTTTATGTATCTTCTAATGAACCTGCTTTTCTAATTAAAACTACGTTTTAGTCGTTATTTTTCATCGTAGAAAATAACATATTAACATAACGTAACATAATAATCTTAAAAGAGTTGTGTTAATTAAGAAAAGTACAACATAGAAACTTTTTAAATGTTTTAGGAGGTCAAAAAAGCTATCAAACGATACTAAAGTCGACATTTCTCACATCGACGCTACGCGTCGCGACGTTCTTTCTTAAAAGAATGAAAACCTGAAGGTCGATGTGATAAAATGTCGAGTTTGATATCGTTTGATAGCTCTTTGATCTCCTAAAAAGTTAACTATTTTCAAATTACAGTCGAAAAACTAAATTGCCAATTTCCAGTTTTTTTGCGATATCTTGGAAACCATTTTGAATAGTGAAATTTTCTAAACGGATTCTTAAAGCTCATAAAAATAAGCAACTTTTTGCTAAATAAACAAATCTCGTAACTCTTGTCGGTTTTGAGATTCCAACATTGGTACCGACCATTTAAAAAAATCACCCTGTAGACTGTAGACTCCCAATTCAGCAAACACACTCCCTAAGTGTAGAAGAAATCGAACGAATAGTGTTCATTGTTCATGTCTGCGAACCCTTGTCCTTTAATTTTGATCAAGACTGTTTTGTCTTTAGAGGGTAGGTATCTCGGTAGGGAAGCAAATTCTGATAAATCGTCAAATTTCGATCTCAAGAATCTGCCATAAAGCATTTCAAGGTCGTCTTTGACATTAAAATATTTTGTTTGTTTTGTTCGGGGTCCTTATTGAGAATTAAACGACTAAAAATAAAGAGAAAAATTTCCAACCTAATTTATTTATGAAGATAAAAAAATAAAAATAAATTCCAAATAGAAAAATTATGTAGACTTGCCATATCAAACACGAACATTTGATTTTACAACCCCAAATAGAAAAATAATAGGCTTTCATTTTACTAAAAACAATCAATCAATCCTTCTGCTTTTTCTTTTATTTAATAAAAATTTATTTCAATGTTCTATTATTGATTAATTGATCAATATTTTCTCTAATAATAATAAAGCACACTTGTGTTAAACTAAGTTTTAACGTAAGTTGAGGGTAGAGAGGGTGCATCAATATAATCCCTCTTGTAGAATTTGCGGTTTGACCACGAGTAATGAAACAATTTGCTATAATTTATAAGACGCAATTGCTTAATTTAAACAAACAATTTCTACTCGCCTTAATTAATTAAAAAAAATTAATTTGTACGGGGTAAATTTATTTAAAAAAAAGGTTGTTTCGTTTGACCTGATGCTAACTTTTATTATAACAAGAGTCAAAAAATGAGACCACATTTGCGTTAAAGGGGAAGAATTTAAATTGTGCAGCAATGAATTTTAATTAATTTTATATTATTTTAAGTTTTACCATTTTTGTTTCGAAAAACCATTACTCATTGTATCTACGTAATGTATTAACTATGCATATTATGTAGAGCAAAGTGGTCGTTTTAGTGATGAAAATTCAATTAAACTTAATACGAACGAATTTGAAACGATAGGGGGTGTTTTTTACTTCTTTCATTTTATTTATTTACTTACAACGCCAATTTAATCAAAGTTTCTAATTGCATTTGTTTGTTACGTATTAAATAATTTGTATAAGTTCACCTCATTTGTTGTTTTCACAGTTATCAGTATATAATAACAGTTCAAAGGAGATTAATTAAAATGTAGGCGATTTTCAAACTTTATAGTTTATTTAATTACGTTCGGAAGTGGAAATAGCAGTTATACACCCTTAAATGTGCTCTCAATTTTAGCTACATGGCTAAGGATGGGAAGGGGGTGGATAGGTCCCGTTTTTTAAGTTTTTGCATATATCTCAAAAACGGTAGATCTTAGGGAAAAATTATTCTGAGAGAAATGAAAGCCTATAAAATTTTATACAAGATTGTTTCTATTTATTTTTTATCTACGCCTTCTAGTTTTCGAGATATCCGCCCGTAAAAAGTTTGATGAAAAACGTGAGGCTAAGATTGTTTTTCATACATTAACGATTTTTGCTGGCGGATATCTCCAAAACGGTAGATTCTAGGGAAACAAATGTTCTTTTAAAAACAAAGCTTATCAAATTTCATACAAGATTTTTTCCATTCAGTTTTTATCTATGCCTTCTAGTTTTCGAGATATCCCTCCTCAAAAAGTGTGATAAAAAACGTGAGGCTAAATTTTTTTTATATATTGTCACGACTGGGGGTTAGTCATGACCTCTGGAGTCCAGCCTCTCCAGAGTGTACCGAGATTAAGAAACAAAAACCACAATGCTGGAATAAAGTTAATTTATTTAAAAGACTCTTACCCAAATATTAGCATTATAATCCAATTACACATAGTCATTATAATAATTATTAAATGATTACAACCGACAAACGTTTTGCGTTTCCGAATTATAGACTGCAAGTAAGTCTACTTACTGACTCGTAATCCAACTAGCTCTAAAAACCTACTTTGGGGCCTTTTATTAACTTGGCACACGCGCCAACTAAAATTGCTAAAACTGACAATTTATGCTTTATCCGAGGCTTTATCTCACATTCTTCCAATACCTGACAATAGTCACGTATTGTAAACTCGTGTACATTAAGTTCTTGTACTACTTAATAATTGCATTAAATAATTTGCTTAATATTTCTACGCGTGACATATGCCCCGGGTCTAAAAAAGTCCGACCCTGGACTTTAAAATTTGGAAAAGTCAAAAAACAGTTTAAGTGAGATAAAGCATGAACCTCGTTTGTCCCCAAGTATGTACGCTACTGGTACGCCAAGAAACATCAGGTTTAATAATTTCCTATTTTGCATATTCATTTACATCCATTTAATTCGAATGATTACATTTTATAACATCTTCGTAATCCTATACTTACACTGGGTCTGTCTGGATCAAGTACTGCTTCCCTTAATTCTTACAAATTTACATCCTCCTCTTGCTCCTTTGCTAAATCTGTTTCCTCGAGCAAGCACGTTAAAACATCTAAAGCATCCTCCTCGTCCTCGGGGGTTGCGTCTACCACGGGATATCATGACAAGCACTCTGCGTCTTGATGACTTGCTCCGCTTTTATATGCGATTGTGTAGTCGAATTCTGATAGTTTTATTGCCCATCGGGCCAGTGTGCCTGATACGTCTTTTAAGGTCTTTAACCAGCACAGTGCGTGGTGATCGGTCACTATTTTCACTGGTCTGCCGTGGATTAGGTGTCGCAAATATTGTAAGCTCCAAATTACCGCTAGAGCCTCAAGCTCTGAGATTGTGTAGTTCTTTTCCGCCTTTGTTAATCTCCTACTTGCATACGCTACCGGGTGCATCTTCCCATCTTCGCCTTCTTGTAATAGTATTGATCCCAGGCCGGTTATGCTGGCGTCCGTCCTTAACTCACATTCTTTGTTTGGGTCGTAATGTCGTAACACCGGTGCGTTAACCAACTTCTCTTTTAGTTCTTGGAACGCCTGTTCTTGGGCGCTGTCACAAAAATACCCCTTCTCTTTAGTGGTCGCTAGATACAAAGGACGTGCGATTTTGGAAAAATTGTTTATGAATTTGCGATAGTAGTTGCATAATCCCACAAAACTCTGTATATGTTTGACTGTTTTTGGCCTCTCGAAGGCTTTTATTGCTTTTAATTTATCTTCATCTGGACCTATGCCGCTCTCGTTTTAATGTTAGGCCCGCTTGCCTAAGCCTATCTAACACCTTTCTCAGTCGGCGTAGATGTTCCTCGAGCGACTCTGACAACACGACGATGTCGTCGAGATATACCATGACTTCTCTCCACTTCATCCCATGAAACACTCTATCTGCCAAGTTTTGGAACGTATTTGGCGCTGTTGACAAGCCAAATGATAGGACATTGAACTCATATTGACCGTGACCAGGCACTACGAAAGCCGTGTACTGTTTTGCTTCCTCTTTCATCTCGATTTGATAATAACCGCTGATCAGGTCTAGACTTGTATAGTATTTGGCGTTTGACAAATAATACAAAATGTCATCTATGTTGGGTATAGGGTAACATGATTTCCTCGTTACCTCGTTTAGCTTACGGTAGTCGCAACAGAACCTCATTTTGTTGTCCTTTTTCTTCACTAACACTACTGGTGAGGCTCACAGAGAATGGCTTCTACGAATGATCTTGTCTTCTAGCATTTCCTGTATTTTTTCGTCTATTACGTCTCTCTCTCGTTGTGACACTTTGTACGGCTTGCTCTTAATTGGTGCTGTTCCCTGCACATGGTGGAGGGAACCGTTTTTTGCGGGCGGATATTTCAAAAACTATAAGGAATAGAGAAAAAATAAATAGAAAAAACATTGTAGGAAATTTAATAAGCTTTTATTTTCTTAAGAATAATTTTTTCCCTAGGACCTACCATTTTGGCGATATTAGCAAAGACCCCAAAAAAGGGACATTTCTAACACGTAGGTAATACACGTGTAGCTTCCTGTAGCTTCGTTCATGATTTGAATGAAATTTTTAAATAAAATAAAAAATTCAAACACTTTGATGGCTTTCATAACCATCTGATTCTTTCTAAATGTGTCGATTGTAATTTCCCCAGCTAATTCACTTTTCTAGATTTATTAAACTTTGACTTTGATTTGTCAATGTGTCGTCTTTTGAGTTGATTTTTTAGGGCAAAAAAATAAAAAATACATTATTTTAAAATAGGGGTAAGTCAAAAGGATAAATATTTAATAAGAAAGTTGAAAATTGAAAATGATTTTTCAATAAAAAGCAATAAGAAGCTTGAAAAGTACAGCATTTAAATAATAGGACTTGAGATGAACATCGTTACTTGACATCAACTCTTGAGATGTCACAATTTAAACCCTAGTCGGGAATCTCCTGTCACCTACTAATATTAAATAACGTTTTCTTAAGCTTAAAAGTACTTTTTTTGGATTCATTCTGTAAAAATACATTTTTATATAAACTCTTATTTCTTCAATGGCGAATTATAACTATAATAATGATATTTTCCATCCCTAAAAGTTATATAATTGAGATTATAAAGGGGTGTAAGAGGTAAATTTTACGAGTTGAAGCGTAGTATTGTTAACAAGTATTTATGACTTTACGGTTATGATGAAACAATGCTTGTGTCGGAAAGTAAAACATCCCTTCTATCTATAAGAGGACTTTAATTCTGTTTTGTTCTAATCGCCCTTAGTCCCAAAAGCTTTGCAAGTGAAGTCCGTCGAGATTTTATGCAATTGAATTTAATTGCTTTCGTTGGCTTTTATCTTCCTTTCTATACGGTTGAAAATATTTCCTGTAAGGGGCGGAAAATTTGTTATCCACTTTCAACCAACAAAACTAACTCCCTTTTTTAGTTCACTTTTACGTAACATTTTTCACGCATTTTTTCTTTCCTTCTCCCATACTTTTTCTCTAAAAAACAAAAGCTCCAATTTTCAGAGATCTACTGATAGATGAAGTTGGTTTGCTAGTCACGTCATATCACATCGTTTATATTTGTGCCATTTTGCTTTTATCTACAACGACATTTCTTAAAGCTTTTTAAGTTTATGATATAAGACGAATAAATAAAAATTATTTCGTTTTGTTTAAAATTTATTTTTAATTAAACGAATTGTCGAAGACCTCACAAATTATAATAATAAAAAGAAGCTATTCCACTCCCCTAAAAAATTATATCAAATTGAATTTAAATCGATATTTTCCATAAAGGAATAAGGAAATAAATTAATTTTAATATTTTCCAAGAAAAGTTCAACAAGGTACAAAATTAAATTAATTTTCTAAGGGTTTTATATGAAATGGATGTAACAATGCAGAAAAAATCTTTTGGAACGCTTTTTGTATTAGAAAATTAATTTGTTTAACCTTTAATATCAAAATTGTTTAACTTATTCGCACTTCAAATTTTCATTACTCTTTCTACATGGATGAAAAAAAGATCATGGTTACACATTTTTCTACACAAGCGACAACACTTGACATGCTTATGTCAAAATGTACAGGGTGGCTCACAAAACTGGTAACTCTGGACGGTGTTTGACTACAACTCAAATAACAAATATTATTACAGTCTGGATCTGTCCATAGGGCCTTCAAGCCGTAATGGGAGCTGTCAGAATCCTAATTAATATTTAGTACCATTTCGGGTCGTAGATGGCGCAACATGTACCACTCGAGTAACCGTAAAATGTAAATGAACATGATGGTAACTGCTACTAGAAATGCGGATTTCTTTACTATTCCTATCAAAATTGCACTTCACTATTTTTGTTGGACGGCTTCCATTGTCATTTCCAAAAGGAGGTGGGGGCTATTAGTCCAGTTAACGAATTTAAATTAAGAAATAACGAATAAGAAAAAGATTGATGTATAGAAGAGGTTAGAATTTTTTTCGTTAAAAATGTGTTTGGAGTAGTTCGCACGTAATAATACCAATAGGTCCTAGCTAAGGGTGAAAAGGTCCCATTTTTAGGATTTGCGCTTATATATCGAAAACCGTGGGTTCTAGGGAAAAAATTATTCTTACCAAAATTCAAGCCTATTAAATTTTCTACAAGATTCCTTTAATACATTTTTTCTCTATTCCTTATAGTTTTCAAGATATCAGTCTGCAAAAATCGTTAATGTAAGAAAAAACATTTGAAGTTTAAGATAAAATAGTAAAAGATTAATTTAGGAAACATCAACGAAGGGGTTGTAAAGGACGTGGAAGATGGCGGAAATCTTTTCTTTAGAAATGTATTTGGAGTAGTTAAGAGGTAAAAATACTAAAAGTCCCCTCTCCTAGCTACATAGACGGTTGGAAGGGAGGTGGGAGGGAGAAGGGTGGAAAAAGTCCCGATTTTTGGATTTTCAATTATATCTAGAAAACGGTGGGTTTTACGGAAAAAATTCTTCTCAAAGAAATGAAAGCTTATTAAATTTCCTACAAAATTATTTCTATTACATTTTTCTCGATTCCTCATAGTTTTCTAGATATCCGTCCGCAAACATCGTTAATGTAAGAAAAAAATTTGAAGTTTAAGATAAAATAGTAAAAGATTAATTTAAAAATGTCAACGAAGGGGTTATAGAGGACATGGAAAAGGATGTAAATTTTTTCTTCAGGAATGTATTTTCTGCAACTTCTTTTCTGAATACTTTTACTGTAAAACGAAGAAGTGAGGTGCTAAAAGCAACGACGAAAACTATGAGGCAATTTTATTTCATAAATTGACGATTTTTACGGGCGGATATCTCAAAAACTATAAGAAATAGAGAAAAAATAAATACAAATGATCTTGTAGGAAATTTAATAAGCTTTCATTTTCCTAAGAATAATTTTCTTCGTAAGACTAGTAGTTTTCGAGATATAAGCGGAAATCCCAAAATCTGGACTTTTTCTACCCTCCTCCCATCCGACGCTCATGTAGCTAGGACCAGGGACTTCTAGTACATTTACCTCTTAACTACGCAAAATAAATTTCTGATGAAAAATTTCCACCCTCTTCCATGTCCTCTAGAACCCCTTCGTTGATGATTTTTAAAATTTATAGCATTTCCTAATTGTACAAAAAAGTGTATCCGGGAACTGTGTCTGTACAAATTGAATTAAAAAATTATTTGAGCATTGTTAAAAATGTTGGTTTGTATTTAAAAAAAAAAGGTTTTATAATTAAAAATTAACCTTCGTTATCCCCACGAGTGCAAATAATATACTTGTCCAACCTTTTATTATTTGATAAGTGAACTGTGCGGTTGTCTCTGAAACTTTTCCCAAAACTTTAAAATTTCACGTAATAAATTTGGTAAATTTTAGGTTTGTTTTACAATTTATGTGTTGTTTAAATTTAGTTTGTTTAAAAGTTTATAATGTCTTGATATTTTATGTTAGTGTTTTGTTTAATAACTAACTTGTAAATTTGTGACTTTTAATACCATTAGGGTAAACTAGCAGCAATACCCTTTATTTATTAACAAACACTGACCTACTTGGAGACTCAACTAGAGACTATTTCGTCGTCTTCTATTGGTTTTAAGGGAGTTGGTAATGTTCCGAGTTGCTAATTAATTGTTGAATTTACACTAAACTTGTTCACCAAAATGTAGTTACCATTTCGAAACTTAACTTTATGTGGATGTAGCTACAAGTGTTATTTAATCAACTAAAATCTTATTGACACTCGTTTAAATTTTCCCATCAATTTTCCCCTATTAAACACAAGCTTTCACTCCCTCGCACCACAATAAGTTAATAAACAAAAAAATTAATTAAAAGTTCGATGAGCTTCTACCTTAAATTTCAAATTCATTTACCCTTACTTTAACCTTAATTTAATGACAACGTGCAACTGGGATTTGCCTTAAACTGTACTTGACTATTTGGTTAAATGAGGTAGAAACTTGATCCACATAGATTTAAAGTTTGCTCATAATCAACTTGAATGACTCGATGTTATCAAACTTTTCTTTTCCTCCTCTACTTACCTAAGTTTTGTTCGATTCATAAGAGTGGTAGTTTTATTAACATAATAAAAGATTTAAAATGCTCTTATGCTTGATTTATCTTGATAAAATTGCTACAACACATTATAACGACTCCGATGTTTATTCTTGTAGTAGCGGACTTCTTTTTTAAAATATAAAGAGAAAAGGTTTTTCTCTCTTAATGCATCACAATGATTATAAATATTATTTTACGTTGTTACAAATTACCATTTCTATCTCCCGTCTTCTAAAATAACTGGGAATTTAAATAATTTTTTTTTTATGAAGGGTGGGACTTCTATTAATGCTCTTTAACAAATGGGATCAACTGGTCAAGTTTGAAAAGAAATCATGATAAGTAATTAGATTTTTGTTAATTTTTACCAAAGCGAAGGTATTCCCAGATTGAAACGTGCGTTTGACACTTTGTTAGTTTGAAACAACTTCAAACGTGAGAAGATCGCTGCTTTAAGGTGTAAGACACACGTCTGCGATTACTAAAGTGCGGTTTACAAAGGGCTAGTAACCAATGGTCCCGTTCAGAACAAAAAGCAGCTCAAAGCAGCTCGATTGCTCATATTTCCTCTCTTCTACCTGCTCAAATAGGCAGAGAGAAATTATAAGCAATTGATGAGTTGTTGGGAGCTATTCAGTGTTCTGAAGGCACACGCCTGTTATTAGTAAAGCGGGGTCTACTCAGTTAGTTAGACGTTAGAAAGTTAGTCAGTAGTAGACTAACAGTAGAGTAACTAGGTAGCCAATTGTTCTCTTTAGAAGACAGAACAGTTCACAACAACTGGTCAGTTTGTTGCTCATACTTTCTCACTATCTACGTGCTGAAATAGGCAGAGAGAAATTATGAGCAATGGATCATCTGTTAAGAGCCGTTCTGTGTTATGAAGGCATCCTCTTGCCATTACTAAAGCTTGGTTTACACAGAGCGAGTAACTATGGTCGATTGCTCATACTTTCTCTCTATCTACGCGCTGAAATAGGCAGAGAGAAATTATGAGCAATGGATCATCTGTTAAGAGCTGTTCTGTGTTCTGAAGGAATCCTCTTGCCATTATTAAAGCTAGGTTTACTCAGAGCGAGTAACTAGGTAGTTAATGTTTCTGTTCAGAACACAGAATAGCTCACAACAGCTGGTCAATTGCTTATACTTTCCGTCTATGTACGTGTTAAAATAGGCAGACCAACATTATGAGCAATGGATGAGCTGCTGGGTGCTATTCTGTATTCTGAAAGCACACGCCTGTTATTTCGAAAGGGAGGTTTACATATCACGTGTAACTATGCAGCCAATGTTTCTGTTCAAAACCCAGAACAGCTCACAGTAGCTGGTCGATACTTTCTCCCTATCTACGTGCTAAAATTGGCAGATTTAAATTATGAGCAATGTATCAACTTTTAAAAGCTGTTCGGTGTTCTTAAGGCACCCGCTTGCCATTACTAAAGCTTGGTTTACACAGAGCGAGTAACTAGGTAGCCTATAGTCCTGCTTAAAACCCAGAACAGCTCACAGTAGCTGGTCGATTGCTCATACTTTCTCTCTATCTACGCGCTGAAATAGGCAGAGAGAAATTATGAGCAATGGATCATCTGTTAAGAGCTGTTCTGTGTTCTGAAGGAATCCTCTTGCCATTAATAAAGCGAGGTTTACTCAGGGCGAGTAACTAGGTAGTTAATGGTTCTGTTCAGAACACAGAAGAGCTCTCAACAGCTGGTCAATTGCTCATACTTTCTGTCGTGTTAAAATAGGCAGACAAAAATTATGAGTAATGGATGAGCTGCTGGGAACTATTCTGTGTTCTGAAGGCACCCGCTTGCCATTACTAAAGCTTGGTTTACACGGAGCGAGTAACTAGGTAGCCTATTGTCCTGTTTAAAACCCAGAACAGCTCACAGTAGCTGGTCGATTGCTCATACTTTCTCTATATCTACGTGCTGGTATACGCAGAGAGAAATTATGAGCAATGGATTATCTGTTAAGAGCTGTTCTGTGTTCTGAAGGCACCCGCTTGCCATTACTAAAGCGAGGTTTACTCAGGGCGAGTAACCAGGTAGTTAATGGTTTTGTTCAGAACACAGAATAGCTCACAACAGCTGGCCAATTGCTCATGCTCATGTGTTAAAATAGGTAGACAAAAATTAGGAGCAATGGATGAGCTGCTCGGAGCGATTCTGTATTCTGAAAGCACACGCCTGTTATTTCTAAAGAGATGTTTACATATCACGTGTAACTATGCAGCCAATGTTCCTGTTCAAAACCCAGAACAGCTCACAGTAGCTGGTCGATTGCTCATACTTTCTCCCTATCTACATGCTGAAATAGGCAGAGAGAAATTATGAGCAATGGATCATCTGTTAAGAGCTGGTCTGTGTTCTGACGCCACCCGTTTGCCATTACTAAAGTTTAAAACCCAGAACAGCTCACAGTAGCTGGTCGATTGATCATACTTTCTCCCTATCTACGTGCTAAAATAGGCAGATAAAAATTATGAGCAATGTATCAACTTTTAAAAGCTGTTCGGTGTTCTTAAGGCACCCGCTTGCCATTACTAAAGCTTGGTTTACACAGAGCGAGTAACTAGGTAGCCTATAGTTCTGCTTAAAACCCAGAACAGCTCACAGTAGCTGGTCGATTGCTCATACTTTCTCTCTATCTACGCGCTGAAATAGGCAGAGAGAAATTATGAGCAATGGATCATCTGTTAAGAGCTGTTCTGTGTTCTGAAGGCACCCGATTGCCATTATTAAAGCTTGGTTTACTCAGGGCGAGTAACTAGGTAGTTAATGGTTCTGTTCAGAACACAGAATAGCTCACAGCAGCTGGTCAATTTCTCATACTTTCTGTTGTGTTAAAATAGGCAGATCAAAATTCTGAGCAATGGATGAGCTGCTGGGAACTATTCTGTGTTCTGAAGGCACCCGCTTGCCATTACTAAAGCTTGGTTTACACGGAGCAAGTAACTAGGTAGCCTATAGTCCTGTTTAAAACCCAGAACAGCTCACAGTAGCTGGTCGATTGCTCATACTTTCTCTCTATCTACGCGCTGAAATAGGCAGAGAGAAATTATGAGCAATGGATCATCTGTTAAGAGCTGTTCTGTGTTCTGAAGGCACCCGATTGCCATTATTAAAGCTTGGTTTACTCAGGGCGAGTAACTAGGTAGTTAATGGTTCTGTTCAGAACACAGAATAGCTCACAGCAGCTGGTCAATTTCTCATACTTTCTCTCTATCTACGCGTTCAAATAGGCAGGGAGAAATTATGAGCAGTGTATGAGCTGTTGAGAGCTGTTCTATGTTCTGAATGCACACGCCTGCCATTACTTAAGCCTTGTTTACACAGGACGAGTAAAAGAGAGTCAAAATTCTTCAAAATCAAGATTTGTTAAATACTTATTCACAACAAATTTGCAACACTTCCTTTAACATTATCCTCACATTTTTACGACAAATAAATTATTCAAGATATATTTCTGTAAAAATATGATAAATTGTTATAAAAATTATAAGATTATAACTTTATGCAAAGCGACACTAGTTTTATAACCATCTGGTGTACTTCATAATTTTTATTTAAAATTTAAATAGTTTAACATAAATTTTCAACCCTTTATAAATAACATGGTCATTACTTAAAACACAAAATTTATTTTTGGGCTCAATTTTTTAATCAAAATGTAATTAAATTAAGCAACGCGATATTTTAAAGTATTAGAGGGATTATAGTTCGAAACCCTAAAAGTTAACCAAATTTAACACGAAACATCAGGTCTTTTATACATAAAGACCATATGGTTATTGTAGGTGTGTGGAAATGTTAAGTAAAAAGGTATTTTTGGCTATTTGGAATAGCTTTATTTATATAAGTTCAAAAAGAAAAAACTCAAAAAACGACCTCTTGAATTACTTGTTGGAAGCTTTTAAAATGGAAATTAATCAAAAATATACTTTTTTTTTGTTATATTAACCAAAGAAGATTGAATTTTCAGTATAAAATGACAGGTCTAATATAAAAATGGAACCTCACTCTCATTTACATAATAACAGGAGCCGCTAATGTTTTATCCAGAGGTAGCCAGGTTTTACAATAAAAATATCGTTCACGCAATTTGCAGAAAAGAGACAATTTACTTTATAAATTTCATAAAAATGTGAGAGAGAGGTATAAAATTTTTGTCATGACGTTGATGTATTTTTATAGGTCTCTATTTTAAAACGCATTGCTACAAAATCCCCCAGGATATTATTATGACATCATGTTAATACGAATTCTGGTGGCGGATTCCTATATAAACTATTATAAACATAAAACAAAAAGAAAACATTTTTTAGATGAATATTAAATAAAATATCTAACAATAAAAGATAAATTTTCGTCTTTGGTTGTTACGCAAAGGTGAACTCACGCAGTTTAATTTTACTACCTTAGCTAAAGCCATGCAAGGATTCAACCCTAATTTTAACTTTTTTGGTGCTGAGCCTTGTGGAAATATAAAAGTTGATGTTTGCAGTGCTTCCTATAAGGAACTATTACCAGTGAAATGTGACTTCTTTTTATGGGGTTCGTTTTTAATTTAAGATTGAAATGAACATTACAACTGTTTATTAGAATTAGGGAATCCTTCTCCGATCAATTCTGAGCTTTTTGCGAAAAATAAAAAAAAATTATTACGAAGCAGTAAATATTGCCTAGTTTATTGTGGAAAATTATCTTCAGTTTATCATTCTTTTACTTTTGTCAAAAAATGAATAGGAAAAATGTTATATTAGGCCAAATTCTTAAGCTGTGTGATTTACTTTACATGCAGTAACAAAACAGTAGGTAGGGGAAGACGGGGTACAGAGGACCGGCGGGGCGAAGAAGACCTCCCCAATTAGTTTAAAACCAGGTGTTCCATCTAAATAACTTAAACATTTTGTAGTATACCTAGCTGGCAATTAAGGTGTTTTTGAAGAAAATTTTCTTGTCTACAGTTTATTATTGTTTTAATTTTGTCGATAAACTGATAGGAAAAAATTTATAAGCCAAATTCCTAACCTATGTGATTGTTACTTCACCGACAACAAAACAGTGGATACTTCCAATGATTTCCTGTATTAACAAAATAAATATGGCCGATACAATAATTGTCAATTAAGGTTTCTTGTAGAAAATTTTCTCGTCTACCGTTTATCATTCTTGTACTTTTGTCGAAAAACTTATGATAAAAAAGTTATAGGCAAATTCCGAAGCTATGTATTTTAGACTTCAGCAGCAGTAACAATAATGAATTAATTTAAAAACTATTCTGAATAGATAGTCTATGGCAGCGTTTCTCAACCTTTTTGGTTCGCGACCCCCAAATTTCTAGTTATTATTTTTGGCGACCCCCTGTCTCTCTGAAGTTTTATGCAAATTATTGTTGCTGGCTCTTTCAGAGATGTTCAAATGAAAGCTCAAATTTTACTGTAGATTTTTCTAGTAGTCGCGACCCCCAAAAAGCAGTACACGACCCCTTTCGGGGTCGCGACCCCCAGGTTGAGAAACGCTGGCTCTATGGTGATTGTAATAATGGTCTTTGCATAACAAATAAATATTATAAAATTTAAATTTTCATCTTGAGATTTGAAAAATTTCGCTACTGTTGAGTTATTAATGGACGAGGCTCTCCAACTACAACTCTTGTAAAAATAATAATTATTGAATAATTTCAAGAAATATAAATTATTCTTCCCTTATTTAATTTTCCTGATATAAAATTTTCATTAAAGCTAAATATTGAGAAAAAGTTTTTTGCTTGTGTTTGAACGATTTTTTAATTAACTTGAATTTTTTTTAAACTGAGGGTTTGTTAAATATGGCATTGTTATAAAACTTTTTTTGTTAATTTCTCTTACTTTACTAATTTTTTAAACTCAAATTTCAATAAGTTACGATTTTTTCTAATCGAGACTTTTTTCATCTCTATTATTGTGTTGGTTTCCTTTTAAAAAATTTTCTGTGGAAAATTCTTGTGGGTTTAATTTCAATTAACACTTTACACAATAATTTTAAATAATTGTCAATTAATTGTTTGTTTTTTACGCGCAACAAAAGTTTCTTTTTTCTCTTTTTTATTTAATTTGATTATTTTGTTGTTTGTTATTTTTCTTTGTTTTTAATTTTTTACAATTGGAATCAAAACTATTTGAAACTGTATCACTTTTGACTTCACTAAACAAATTTTCTACGACATCCGACGTTAATGTAAAAATTGCTTCAATATCATAACTTTCAACTTGCAGATATTTACCAAAAAAAGAAGAGGAAACGATAAAGTGTAAGGTTTATTAGAGCTCTTTTAGGAGTCACCGTTTAAGTGCGCACAAATGTGATATATTATATTCCGACATCTGCTTATAACTCATTACTATAATATTTTATGAAAATGAAAACCTCTTCGTATTTCCCAAAGGGTGTATCATAAATATAATTTTTTTAAGTTAAAAAAATGTATTCATTTATTATCCCTTTAGACACAAAGGAAAATTTTCTCGCAGTAAACAAATTTCTTTTATTGTGAATAAAACAATTCTTTTTAGTTTAAGTTTTATTTATTTAACAGTGTGGAACGATTTATCAACATAACAATCAAAATTAAACTCCAAGTTAGTATCGAGTTAACTTGGAACAACAGTTCTGGGGTAGTTTTAATGTTTGGCACTAAAACCGTATTCCTTTCCACCGGAATGGCCTCCTTTCTTTCCATAATCGTCGTGATGAGAGAAGTGCGATTCGTGTCCGTGGTGTCCTTTGTGTCCTTTGTGTTCGTCATCGTAGTGTCCTTTATCGTGATGTCCTTTCTTTCCGTAATGATCATCATGATAACCACTCTTGTGACTACCTCCCTTCTTGTGTCCGCCCTTTTTGCTACCGTGATGAGCGTCGTGATGTCCGTGTTTGGAATGATGGCCTCCCTTGTGATGGTCGTCGTAAAATTTGTGTTGCTTGTGGTAGTCGTCTTTGTGCGATTTGTGGTGGTATCCGGTAGTCTTGTGGCCTTTCTTGTGTCCTTTCTTTTCACCAAACTTGCCACCTTTGTGATGTTTACCCGCAGCGTGATGCTCACCGTAATGATGACCTGAGTCGTGATGTCCTTTTTTATGTCCACCTTTTTCACCGTAATGTCCAGCGTGATGCTCTTTACCGTGCTTCCCGTGGCCACCTTTATCGTGATGATGTTTACTTTTGTATCCTTTATCACCTTTTTCACCATGACTAGCGTGGTGTTCACCGTGATGAGAACTACCGCCGCCTTTTTCGAAATGTTTGCCAGAAGCTGCTACTGCGAGATCATGTTGTTGTTCTTCGCCTACCAATTCTTCTTCGTCTTCTTTAATAACACGAGCCGTCGAGACGGCTATAATTAAAAACAAACCTAAACTTATAACAAACACCCGCATATTGACTTGCGAGTTTGATAAACTATGATAAAATAACCATTCGATCCAACTATTTATACAACTTTCGTGCTGTCACTATTGTAAGTGTTTTGGTTTCGCGTTTTCCGCAACATTAGCTCGACTTGTTTTTGCTACCTCAAAATGATTCGGTGTAGTACCGTTTTTGTAAAGTTTCAATAGAATTTCATGTTTATGTAATGGCTTTCTCTTGACTTGATGGTTGGTTAAGTTGTTCAATTGTATAATGTAATAATCATAAAGCGCGGTGATGCTTATAAATTTGAATAATGAAACATTTATTTAATAAACTGACGTTAAAGTTGGGTATTTGTTTGACATAATTTTTAGAATCGATTCTGTTAATTAAATTTTAATGTTATTTTTTTTAATTCAAGAAAGGTGTTTGGTGTAATATTTTAATTTACTTTTAAACAACCATCGATTGCTTCGTCAAATCTTTGAACAACGGGTGTATATTTATGTAAAATTAATTCTATAGAACATAGTCACTAATTTTAATTAACATCTACGACAGATTAAAGCGGTATAAGGCAATTTTAACTTAATTAAATTTTATACAATACCCCAACAGTAAATCGCTATTATTATTAATTTAAGAAAAATTTGTTTTTAAAGAATTTGAGTTTATATTTTGAAATTGTTAAGAGTTTTTGAATATTTTAGTAATTAAGTGGATGCGTGGGGTATATTAGGCCAAACCACCTAATTTCGTGCTTGTGGTTATTGCAAATAGCTACTACAGCTGTATGTATTCCTTTACAGTCTAATTAAAATCTTCTGATGCACAACCGGGGCCTCTGAGACCTATAAAGGTTATAATTTCGCAGTTACTTCTTTAAATTTTTTCTAAAATTTATTTTAGAGCTAATGCTCCATGCAGAAACTTTTTTCCAAATCCAATTACGAAAATTTGTATTTTTCTGCATAGTTACAAACTGGACTTTTGAAGCTTTTATTTTTAATTGGCATAAATGGATTATAAAGTTTATTTATGCGAATATCGTCAACAGAAATGTAGATGTTCAAACGGATGTAGTACAGGGTGGCTAAAATTGCTTGTCAGGATAGGCAGGGCCGGATCAAAGAACGTTATGGCCTGAGGCGCTAATTATTTCCGGGCGCTTACAAAAATACCCTGAAGTTTAAGAAACAAATGTTTATGTCTAGTCAACGAAGAGGTTATGGCTAAGAGAAGATGAAAATGTCCCGTTTTTGTGGTTTTCGCTTATATCTCGAAAACGGCGTATCCTAGGAAAAAAATTATTCTTAGCAAAATGAAAGTTTATTAAATTTCCTACAAGATTGCTTAGATTCATCTTTTTCTATTCTTTATAGTTTTTGAGATACCCGCCTACAGAAATCGCTAAGTTATGAAAAAAAATTAGTCTCACACGATTTGCGTCAAACTTTTGCCTCTAGCATTTCAGCCCTTCGTTTTGCAGTAAAAGTCTTCAGAAAAAAAATTGAAGAGGATTAAATTTCCTTTACTATTTTACTTTTTTCCAATGGAAATTTTTTTTCAACAATGGGCTCTGAAGCGCGCGTTCATGCTCTTCATCCCCAGGGTTGAAATAAGTCGTGACTTTAAAAAAAAATCAAAAAGTCTGAATTTTTAAATTAATTCATACTTTTTTTGAATTAATTCAAATTATTGAAGTAAACATTTATTGTGTATTCAACAGTAATTACCTATTGAAACTGAAATGAGTTTTTGTTATTCATAAGAGGTCATAAACCCTCTTCTCGAGATTTTATAATCACGTTAAAATCGAGGTCCATTAAATTAAATTTGGATTTTTGAATTATATGATTTGAAATTGTGTGATTTAATTCATAACTTTTTGAAAAATTCATTTGAATTAATTCACGAGTTAATTCATCTTTTTTCCGGGCCCTCCACAACACCGGGCCTTGAAGAGCGACTTCATGCCCTTCATGAATAATCCCAGGACAAAACAAACAAAAACAAAAACAAAAATCCAAAAAAAGTCGGAATTTTTTAATTAATTCATGCTTTTTTCGAATTAATTCAAATTATTGAAGTAAACATATTCTAATCACGTTAACATTGAGACCCAGTAAATAAAATTTGGATTTTGGAATTATAGGAATTGAAATTGTGTGAATTAATTCATAACTTTTTTGAAAAATTCATTTGAAGGGCGAGCTTCATGCCCATCATGGATAACCCCAGGGTTGGAATAAGTTGTGACTATTATACAAAAATCCAAAAAAGTCTGAATTTTTTATTTATTCAATCCTTTTTGAATTAATTCAAATTATTGAAGTAAACATTTATTGTGTATTCCACAGTAAATACCTTTTAAAATCTAAAATGAGTTATTGTTATTCAGAAGAGCTCATAAATCCTCTTCTCGAGATTTTCTAATCACGTTAACATTGAGGTAAAGTAAATTAAATTTGGATTTGCGAATTATAGGAATTTGAAATTGTGTGATTTAATTCATAACTTTTTTGAATAATTTATTTGAATTAATTCACGAATTAATTCACTTTTTTCACGGGCCCACCACAACACCGGGCTCTGAAGCGCGCGCTTCATGCCCTTCATGGATAATCCCAGGGTTGGAATAAGTCGTGACTTTTGGTAAAAAAATTCAAAAAGTCAGACTATTTTAATTAATTCATAACTCATATGAATTAATTCACTTTTTTTCCGAGCCCTCCACAACACCAGACGCTGAAGCGCGCGCTTTATGCTCTTCATGGATGATCCCAGGGTTGGCATGACTTATAAAAAAAATAAAAAAAGACTTTTTTGAATTTGGATTTTGGAATTATAGGAATTTAAATTGTCACGGGAAATTTATCCCCGTGTGCTCTGCTTAACCACTTCCCCACGTCCGGGATGAGTTTCTTTGTCTATAGCCCTTTGGTAGTAGCGTCCCAGGATCTTTGCCAGTTAGCTATTGTGACGGCCCTGGCTTCCTTCTTCGTTATACTGCTTTTCCACGTCATAGACCTCTCCTTCACTTTGTGGTCTATTGGTATCATGCCTGCCAGGGCCAAGGCTGCCTCCGCCCATACCGTCCTGTATGCGCAGCATATTCTGATTGCCATTTTACGCTGGACGCTGTAAAGCCTTGTTTTGTGTCGCTGCACGTCCATGGCCTGGTGCCAAATTGGCGCGCCGTAGAGGAGTATAGACTCCACGGCCGATGCGATGAGTCGTTTTTTTTTGCAGAGGGGCCGCCAATTCGTGGCATGAGCCGCATTAGTGCCATTGCTGCCCTGTCCGCCTTGGCGGCCGTTTCCCTTACGTGGTATCCGAAGGAGAGGTTTCTGTCTATATGCACCCCGAGGTACTTGATGTGATCCTTCGGGGTGACTAATTGGTTTCTTATTTTAAAGTTAATAGACCCAGCGTCTTCTTCATATTAAGAGGACCGCTTCTGTCTTTTCGATTGCTAGTTCTAGGTTCCTAGTATACATCCACTCGCTGATCTTGTCCAGTGCTCTGTTTGCTGTTCTCGTCAGAAGCTCTTCGCACTACTATGGCCAAGTCGTATGCGAAGCCCAAAAGTTTGACGCCCGGGACCTTGATTCCAAAGAGCGGGTCATATAGGAGGTTCCACAGCAGGGATCCTAGCACTGACCCCTGCGGGACTACAGGTTTCAGTTTCCAACCACTTTCAGTTTTATATTTTATTTTTCTGTAACCTAACCTTTTTTGTTTTTTTTTGTAAGGAGGGGAACCTCATGGCTTCCCTGCCCTGTAAGCTAACCTAACCTAACCTAACCTAACCTAACCTAACCTAACCTAACCTAACCTAACCTAACCTAACCTAACCTAACCTAACCTAACCTAACCTAATCATGAGGATTAATTCACTGAATTAAATCTTGAGAATTAATTCGTGCCAACTCTGTATAATCCAGCCCTGAGTATAGGGTATCTCAGTTAATATAAGAGTTCGGAGAAAACTAATAACACGATCTTAATCTACTTTAGATATTAAATAGTAATTATTCGTATTAAAAAAACCTGATGAATAAATATTTTTTTGACTACGTCACTGGAATCTACGTTAAACGGTGTTCTAAGAACCTTTGTATACCTATTTTAAATATTTTTTTAGAAATGCGCTTTGTTGACTGTAGACACACCATTTACATTTTTTAATAAATAAAATAAATTTTATTCAATTCCCATTTCTGGCACCTTTCGCCCAAAGCGTCCCTTAATTCAAAATTTTTTCCGTCAAAGATAATGCGTTTAAAACCGTGTGTTTTAATTCTAAAATTTAAACAGGGTTAAAATATTTTGGTTAATTGCCGTTAATTAATATACTAAATTAATTACAGTAATAAGCCGCGTAGGTATCCAAAAATTATGTGCGTAAAACAAACTTTGCATGTGTGATAGAACGTTATGAGGTTTAACAAACAAACCCTTTAATAATACCATTTTGTTAGTCTCTATTGTTGCTAAAATTAAGCCATTTTAGTTATTATCTTTCACGAAATGCGTATAATTCATATTAAAATTAAATGAATAACTAACATATTTGAGTTATGATGAAAAACCACCCTTAAAGAATAGTTGGATTATTTCAACTAATTGTCGTATTTAAAATAAAAGTTTTATGTTTATCAGGTAAATTTTAAAGTGCGAAAAGTTAAAAAGTTTGTATTAGGTGCAATAATTATCGTCGTAAATTTTCTTAATTATACTCACAACCTATTGCACTTCTTATAAGTTTTTAGTGAACTTTGGTGGACGAAATTCTATGCATTATAATTACCGTAATTGAAATATAGCTTTTAACATCTAAAGGGCACTAAAAGCAAAATTTAATTTCGTCGTTCATTAGTCGCTAGTAGCAATTGAAAAAGCATAGTCGTAAACCACCAATAACCTATTTGCACGTTAGCGATGAATGTCTGTTACATTCGTTAATTTATTTTTCTATGGTAAAATAGTAAAAGTCAAAATATTACGCATGTAATTTAAAGCTGAAAATGTCCTCTTTAACCACATATTTTTTGTTTTTTTCTAAATCTGATAGCTAACGTCAAATAGAGGGCTCAGTGTCACTTTCACGCGCAACTCATGTGGGTATTGCAGCACAAAACATGTTAACTTTCAAAATTGCTTTTCTCAAAAACTATTTAATTTTTGAAAAATTGCAAATTAGATTTTTTTTGTAAATTTTCCCCTCTTCAATTTTTAACTCTTTATAATTTTTCGTTTTGTGCATAGTTTTCGAGAAAATCGCAAGAATACGAAAAAAAGTGTAATTTTTGAAACTCAAACAAAATTTTGGGGACATTTCCCCAAAGTCAATTTTTCTTTTCTTTTTCTGTTACACTTGAAATTTTTTGTACGGTTTTTATTTGAGTAGACTGTAATAACACTAAATTAGTGTCAAAAATGTTGTTTAAGCTACTCAATAACTATTAGTACACCGATGAGCTGACATGTTCATAAGTACACCCTTGTCGACTTAATTTTAACGTCGTTCATATTATATGCAATTTCCCTTTCAACACCTTCCACGTTTAAGAATTATCTGTTGGTTGTAACATCATAGGGAGTCACGTCTTGCACCCTTAATAATTAATTTAATTACCACCAACCCACATCAATGATTCAGGACAACAAAGAAAATACAATTAACCACAAACCTTTTTTATCATCAGCCAAACTCTAGTCGAAATAATTAACAACGTTATCATTCTTTTTATGTTTATATTTAGTTGTTAGTTTTGTGGGTATGTGCGCTGAGAATTTTTCAAAATGCAACAGTATAATTTTTAAGTATCTCACTTAATGACGGTCGTTAAAAATAATTTTAATGTCGAAAAAAAAGGGGTGAAGGTTGATTAATCTATTTTTTAAACTCGAAAACAACGTTATTATTTTAACCTTTTTTTAATGTAATACGTCCCTGTTTGAAACACTGCGGTGCTATTTTACGACTTTAACGAAGCATGTCATGACAACATTTCCATATAAAACGTGGCTTGAACCATCTCGGTTCTAGGGGTAAAAGTTTCGTAGGGGATGGCTGTCATTTAGCAACTGTCGTCTTAGTGCTCGTTGCAAATTATTCTTCACTGCTGCAGTATCTCATTAGCAGTAGCGAATAACAAAGGTTAATGCTTTTGCTTTGCTTAAAAGAAATAATAAAAAAGTGGTTTTGTCACCCCGTACCCTTTACAAATCCACAATTTACAGCGAAAAGAATTAATTGGCTCCTAAATAAATTATGGTAATAATTATGGATAATTGGCTTAAAACTTGTGGAAAAGAAAATAATCTTGAATAAGATGTATGTTTTGTATTATGTTTAAATTTCAAGATGGATAATATAAGAAGATCTGCCTATACATTAAATATAATCCTCTTTGCATTATAATAGCTAGACATTAGGTAAATACTTCAACAATATTCAACATCCCTCTAGGAGTATAGAGCTAAAGATTGCAGGATATACACTAATTGCTGCTTTTGAATGAATTTTCCTTTTAAACACGCATATAAAAGCCCTAAAATTTCCCTCATAATATTATTTGCAAAGTTTTACTTTCTTTTAATTAAGCTTCTAAATTATTATATCCAAAGGGTAGCCTAGCTAACACACTCAAAATGTATACTAAACTTTGTTTTTTGTGTTTGAAAATTCTCAAAGTGCTGACTAGCTTATTAGCGACTTGTGTTACCTAATTTATACAGGGTGGTGACCGGAACTCTCGGTCATATGTTAAATCATACTTAGGCAATTTCCTGCTTTTCAATTTATTTTAGAAAAAAATACTAAAAGTCCCCACTCCGACGCTCCTAGCTAGGATTAGGATTGTTAGAGTGGAGGGTAAACCGAGGTTTACGCGCACTTAGTCCGCTTAATCGGGCCCATTGTGCTGCCTCCCTTTAGCAACCCCTTCTGCCCCTTCAGTCCTTGATCCATCCCAACCTTTCGATGAATTCAAGGATACTGAAGTGTCGCTGATACTGGCCATGTTAGCCCAGTATTCCCCTAACATGGATCCTCGAATTAGCGTTAACGAAGGGCAGTGACAAAGCACGTGTTCCTCTACAACTGGAGCTGTCAGCAACGCCCATTCTGTATAGATGCTTGTTCAGTCAACAGTGTCCAGTAATCTAATAATTAGCGCGATGGCGCTTTTATAGCTGTTTTGGCAAACCTGCAACTGGTGCAGTCAGCCCAACGTTTCCTATGGGCTATCAGCGTGTTACTTTTCAGTAGACTGTCGAGGGTTCTGACTGAGGGAGTAATAGAGGGCTCAGGGCCAATAGGCAAAATTGCCGAGCCCTCTCTCGCCAACTGGTCAGCTCTTTCATTACCCTCGCTTCCTTGATGACCTTTGACCCAGCAGAGTTTTAGGTCATTATATGAAGATATCTGGATTTAGAACTTTGATGCATTCTAGCATCAAACCAGAGGTTACTTTATGGCTGTTTAGTGCCGCGAGCACCGCTCTGCTGTCTGTCGATATCTGAATGTTGTGGTTCCCGTTTTTGCTCTCTATAATATACCAAGAGCCTTTTAGCTCGCCTATTAGTTCTGTTTGAAAAACTGAGGTGTGCTTGCCAAGCGATATGCTTTTGCTTAGATGCAGCCCAGGTGAGTATATACCCGCTCCAGAGTCGCTATCTGTTTTAGACTTTTAGATCCGTCGGTATAGATAGAGATGTCAGGTGTGACAGTTTCTGTATCTGTTGACAGAATCTTGAAAGATCTGTTGAAAATATACGTAACGCGAGTAGAGGCTGCTCTTTCGTGCTGCCCTCGACAACACTTAGATGTCCTACATTTGTTGAATTATCCCACAAGCCCAGTCCGCGTAACCTTAGAGCTGTCCTTAGAGCCAGTTCCTTCACAAAGATACCTAGTGGAGGGAGGCACAAAAGGGTCTCTAAGGCAGCGGTGGGTGCGGTTATAATTACTCCAGTGGCCGCTAAGCAAGCTAGTCTTTCAACACGTGAGAGTTTAATTATGGTGGTTTTTTTATTGATCCTTAGCATCGGTCTGATAATGGCTGTGTAGAGCCAGAGGGTGATTCTAGGGTTAATACCCCAGATCCTGTCCACCGCTCTGCGACACTGCCAAAAAGCAGCACAGGCTTTCTCAATTTTATTGTCTAGATGACATCTCCAATTGAGATTCTGATCAAGCGTAATGCCCAGGTACTTGACAGTGCTCACTAGTTTGAGAGATGTCCCTTTTAAGTTGGAAAAAATCATGTTTCTCAACTTCCGTTTTCTGGTGAACAGAACTAACTCCGTTTTCAACGGATTGATTGTAAGGGAGTGCTCTGAACACCATTTTTCTGTTAAGGTGAGTGCATTGTCGCTCCTAGTTAATATGGCTAAGGTAGAGATGAGGGTGATGGAAAGGTCTCGTTTTTGGGGTTTTTGCCTATATGTCAAAAACAGTGAGTCCTAGAGAAAAAATTATTCTTAGAAAAACAAAAGGATATGAAATTTTCTACAAGATTGTTTTCATTAATTTTTTTTATTCCCTATAATTTTTATGCTAGAGACAAAAGCTTGATGAGAAACGTGAGATAAACTTGTTTTTCCACAAAAAACGATTTTTACGAAAGGATACAGATACAATATTTTAAGATGAGGAGCGGTAGGGATAAGTTCGCGCAGATTTGGCCACGCCCCTTTAATAATTTAATACGTTGACTACGGCGCTGGAGAGTAAATATACCAATCTAGGTATCTGTGCATCCCCTCAACTCGTCTGCTTAAAATATTTTACCTCTATCCCGAGAACTATAAAAATACAAAAAAAAGAATAATTTTTTCCCTAGGACTCACCCTTTTGGAGATATTAGCTCTGTAGCTCACGGCACCAGATTAAGAACAAGGCCTTTCATTAGTTGTTATTTGAAATCTCTTAAAACATATTAGAGTACTTGGAGGGTTGTTGGAGGGGGTGGAATTTTTTTCTTTAAGAATCAGTTGGAATAGTTAGGAGGAAAAAATACTAAAAGTCCTCGCTCCGACGCTCCTAGAGCTAATATTGCCAAGGTAGGAATGAGGGACTTGAGGGTGTTGGAAAGGTCCCGTTTTTTGGGTTTTCTCTTATATCTCAAAAACAGTGGGTTTTAGAGAAAATATTATTCTTAGAAAAACGAAAGGATATGAAATTTTCTACAAGATTATTGTTATTAATTTGTTTTATTCCTTATAGTATTTGAACTAGAGGCAAAAGCTTGACGAAAAACGTGAGACAAAGTTGTTTTCATACATAAGCGATTTTTGCGAACTGATATCTCCAAAACTATAAAAAATTAATAAAAACAATGTTGTAGAAAATTTAATAAGCTTTCGTTTTTGTAAGAATATTTTTTTCCCTAGAACTCACCGTTTTGGAGTTATTAGCTCTGTGGCTCACGGCACCAGAAGAAGAACAAGGCCTTCCAGTAGCTTGTTTCTTTTTCATTGATGACAGTTTGAAATCTAATAAAACATGTTAAGAGTTGATACAACACAATAATTCTCTCTTTTGATCGAATTTTCCTTTTAAACACGTATAAAAGCTCCAAAATTTCCCTCATATTACTCGCAAAGTTTTACTTTCTTTTAATTAAGCTTCAAAATTATCAAAAGAGGTTAGAGCATTTAACCTGTTCAAAATTGATTAAAAACTTGTTTTTTGTGTTTGAAAATTCTTAATCTATTATAAAACTATTTGCCTTAAACAAAACTTTGATTAGTTTTCAGAAGAGGTAATTAGGTTGGTGCAAATAGAAGTAAAAGAAAGGTATTGATAAAATGGAGAATTCTTAAGATAATTAAATGTTTTTCACGCTTCTCTACTTTTTACTATTTTCTCCATCATCAAGAAACTTTTTATTGCGCGCCTCTTTTTTTAAAAAAAAATTATTATTTTTATAATAGTGGCAAATAATTTAAATTGAGCATTTAAGTATAATTAGGATGGATACTAAAACTAAACTAACTTTACGAAATTACCAAATCATTGGAATTTAATCATTCTAGTGGTGCTTTTCATTGTACAAGTTGGATTAGCAACTCTCAAATTGTCATAACGCGCTACTACCCTTAAACAATTAGTTTGATTTCATTGTACTTGTACAAAAGCCCATTAAAATAAGAGAGTAATAAGAGAGTATTATAGGAAAAGGGTGTAATTTTATTTATTTTTGTTTTAAAAAACGCTGTTTTGAAAACTTTTGTCGTACAATTTTATCACAAGATATAACTCTTATCGAAGTACTGAGGGAAAAATAGATTTTTGCTTGAATAACAAATTTTATGCCTACTTTAATACTTTATGTGAAGAGATTTGATAAATTTGAATTAAAGAGAGGTTTTATTTTCCTAAAAAAGTAAATTTGAAAATTTTAATATTGCCGAGTCCTTTTTCAAATAATTTTTTTTCTATTGCGATTTATCAAACTTCAAAAAACTTTGCAAACGCTTAAGCTGCTTCTTTGAAAGATTTTACTTCAAAGTTTGGATTTTATGTAATAAGCTGTAACCACATTGTGTTCTGGGCTAAAATCTTGCAACAATTGGGTAAACATGAGCATATTAAGTCGTAAAAGATTGATCAAATAGACACGTGATTAATTAAATAATTATAAATGCAGGTTGCATACCCTAGACAAAAACGGCTTGACATGGCCTATCAAACAGTGCAAAAGCTGGTACGTGCTGGTCCGATAAAGCGGGATAAAGAACGACATTTTAAGTCTACAAGGCAACTTTAAAAACACTACCCTAAAGGGTTTACAAGTTACTTCTAGACAGAGAATGAAGAAATCAATCAGCAGGTATTTTTTAGGTTATAAATTTAGTTAATTTAGTTACGCTCTACGGGTTCGCGGACGACCTGACACTGGTAGTCGCCGCCAGAGAAGCGAACGAAGCGATCAGAAGGATCCTTCATTGGACTAGCGAAAGGGGGCTGACTCTGGTCCCCGAGAAGTCGGAGGCCGTCATAGTCTGAGGAAGAAGACGATGCCCGCAAATCCGACTCCAACTAGATAGAGCGGAGATTCGACTGAAAGACTCGGTCAAAGTGCTCGGTGTAATAGTTGATAAACATCTCAACTACGCTGAGCACATCCTTGAGGCCAGCGCCACCCAGCTGGCAAGGATCATGCCCAACGTGGGTGGACTGAAGGCGACAAAAAGGAGACTGCTGAGCTCGGTCGCGCAATCGATCGTGCTAAACGCAGCTCCTTTATGGACAGACGCGCTGGCCTACGGCAGCAATAGGAACAGGATGCTAAGCGTCCAGCGGAAGATGGCCTTACGCATAACATCCGCGTATCGGACCGTCTCGTTGGATGCGGCACTGGTATTGGCATCGCTGCCACCGATTGACGTGCTCGCCATGAAGAGAGCAACTCGGCGCGACACAACACCGACATCGCGCGCCGACACCATGGCTCAGTGGCAACAACAATGGGAAACCACAGACAGAGGCCAATGGACCCGATCCCTGATATCCAACATCCTCCCGTGGGCAGAGAGGAAACACGGAGAACCGTCCTTTCATCTGACACAGATCCTCTCGGGCCACGGATGCTTCAACCAGTACAAGCATCGTATTGGTAAGTTGGCCTCCCCAAAGTGCGAATTCTGCGACGAGGACGACACACCACAACATACCCTGTTCGTCTACTACCGGTGGGAACAGAGGAGAGTCACCGCAGCCATAACACTCGGCATCGTGACTCTGACCCCATATAACCTCGCCGAAATCATGCTCCGAGACGAGGAAAGCTGGGGCATCGTCGCAGAATTGATCCATAGCATCATGGGGACCAATGAGCAGCTGAAACCCTCGACACTAAGTACTCCGAGTCGAGGGCGTATGGTAGAAGCTGGTTGCAACCAACACCTACAGCACAAACAGAGGAAAGCGGAAACAGGATAAGGATTGGATTACTAAAGAGAAACTAAACAAACTTCGACGAGAACTAAAGAGGAATCGTATAACCATAATAACGAAACGACGAACAAAATAAGGAATTTTGAACAATTTAAAAAAAAACGACGAGAAACAAAGAGGAAACGTACAACTGATACAACAATGAGATTAATGAGACGAACGAAGCAAGAAATGCTGCAACGTACATTGAGTAAAGAACTCAACATGTCCTGCTAGTCGGAAGAAATGCGAGAGCGAGCTACCCGACTAGTTTGACAAGAACAATAGAACCAAGTACTCCAACCAGGCCGACCATCTTCCCTGGAAAAAAAAAGGTTAGGTTAGGTTATGTTGGATTAGGTTACGTTAGGTTAGGTTAGATTAGATTACATCAGGTCAAGTATAGTTAAGCCAAAAGGTTTTTATTCCATGATTACAAAGATAAGTTAAAATCTGTCGTCCCTAAGCTACACTTATGAAGGAATGCTAAATAGACTGAAACAAGCAAGGAAACTGAAAGCCAGGCTGATCACGATGATAGCTTAATAAAAAAGAGACGATGAAGGCGGCCAGCAAATCTGTAATGTTAGGTGGACAAGAATGAACTAAGCATCCAGAGAAACCTTAGAAAGTTGGGCGAAGGGGTGTGATACTATTCTAAGTGTGAGTGGATGGGCTAGCAGTGAGGGCCACTCTAATCTTTCTCTGCAGGTTGGAATAACCTGAACTTAGAATTCTCTATAACTTCTTGAAACAAGACTTTGCCAAATTGATCTCCAGGGAACACAAAAATCAATGGAAAAACCAAAATTTTAGACATGCGAAGCTTTTTATTATAGAACTTTGCTCTGAGAAGGCAAACACACAGCTAAATCTATAAACAGGCTTCAACTAAGAACGGTGACAGGTCTACTAACATGTCACTGATGTTTCCTTTTTTTCTGATGTTTTCATGACGTAATCCTGGTATCTATTGGTCTCTTCTACCATTTCTACATATTGTCTGTTTTATCATTCTCCTCAATAATTTCTTAGAATAGTTTATAGCTAAATATGAGAGTAGAAGACTAAGGACGCTGAAAATTAGCTCCAACTTTTATCCAAGCGAAGTAAATGAAATTAAACTATCTCCACATGTACATGTACAATGTACATTAGCAACACCTTTCGGTTTAATGTGTCTATTACGTCTACCTTTTTTGTCAAACAAAAAACACCTCTCCACATATAGTTCAAAATAACGAGTTTACATAAAGTATTACTACAACCCTTTGTACTAAATTTAGATTTTAAAGCTTTTAATGAGCAGAAAACATAAGAGAGAAAATATTTCAGAAGGTTGGCATTATTACAAACTGAGCATAACATCCTCGTGCTGCTGCTTATATTTACTTATTAAGTCTAAACTTAATTTTGACTTTTCGAGTACACATTAAGAGAAGTTTAAATAGAATGTTGATGTGTTTGATGTTCAAATATATTTTGTTTGCAAATAATTTGTAATATGTAATTTTCCTATTAGAGAAGTGTGTTTGCCGCCGAATATGACAACAAGAAATTTATGTATGTTACGTAAATGGAAATAGGAAGCACTAGACACTAATTAAATACTTGTTAATTAGTAATACTTCGTATTTGAACTCGACGAATATTTGTACTCGTTCAACTGATTGCTCAAAACTGCTTCGCACATATTATTTTTCATCTGCCAAAAAAAGATCATAAGTTCGAGTTATTGGAATAAAATTGTTATTTTTTTAAAACGCAGATGCCTTAGAGAAGGAATCGATTGGTTTTCTGAAAGAAATTCCACTGCTTAGGGAGCTTTCAGCTACCGTAAGGGATGAACAACTGTATGAAAATACTGTAAACTGTAACGTTGCATTATTTACGTCCCATTTTTTGGGTTTTCGCTTATAACTCTAAAACAGTGGGTCTTATGGAAAAATAACCTGTAGTAAAATGAAAGCTTATCAAATTTTTTACAAGATTGCATCTATTCATTTCTTCTCTATCTCCTATATTTGTCGAGATATTCGCACGCAAAAATGATTAATGTATGAAAAAAATTTTTGCTTTACGTTTTTCATCAAACTTTTTGCAGGAGGATATTTCGAAAACTATAAAGAATGGAGAAAAATGTATCCAAACAATCTTGTAGAAAATTTGACAAGTTTTCATTTTACTAAGAATAATTTTTTTCCTAGAACCCACTGTTTTTGAGTTATAGGAAAAAAATCCAAAAAGGAACCTTTCCACCTCCTTCAGCCCTTAACCGGGGCTAGAGCTAGCTAGGACCGGAAACTTTTAGTATACAACCCCATCGTTGGCCAGACTGTAACGATTACTAGTAATTAATAAATCGTTCCCATCGAATTTAATTTGATCGCTCCTCGTATGTTAAAAGAAGCGTTTAAGGTAGGGATGTTTGTAACGAAAAGTTGTGCAGATGTCGCAACTTTCGCAAGGCCTAACTAAACCAAAAAAGGTTTTACATAAATATATTCCTACATTCTACTCCTACAGTATATATTTCCACTCTTGTGGAACCTCAAATATTGTTCAGTTATCTCATATTTTCAACGCAATTTACATTAGATTTCAATGTTATTCGTGTTATGCATATTTATGTAAGATTAAATAAATAAATCTTTAAAACTGCGACATTATGATTTACTATATCGTACCTAAGTGTTGCAGATAAAATGAGAAAAGGTGGTAAAAATATTGCTCACTTGACCGCTTAATTTACTGCTTAGCTTACAATCCAATCTTCTATATTAAACACATTAACTCGCTCGTTTATTTAAATTTTTTGTTAAACACTTTAAAAAAAAATTTTTTCCTCAACGTCACGCATTTTGATTAAGTGAGGAAAATGTAATTTTGATAATATTAAAATATGGTAACATATGTAATAATAAAGTTAAATTTTAATGGCCTATTATCAAAATGTTTACAACTTAAATTAACTAAAGTGGCACGCATTTAACATTGTTTACATTTTATACTTAGTAGCTATATACTAGTAGTTTTGTGGTTTTGGAATGAATTAAATTTCCTTCCGATTTCCAACTGCGTACTTCACTTTGAACTGACATCTAGGTCGATAAAAGTATTTAATTAAAAGCATTTATTGATACAATTCCAAAAACGATTTTACCGACATCAGTAAGTAGGTCCGACCGTAGGTCCATAGTACTACTAGTACTACTAGGTCCGTAGTAGGTCCAATACCATCCACTACTTGAAGATGAAAATTTCAAAACTGTGCTTTAAAATTTTTTGACGAGCTTTAAGAATCCGTTTCGAAAATAATTATTAAATTCAAAGTGTTTACCGAGATAACGCAAAAAACTGAAAATTTAGTTTCTCAACTGTCGTTTAAAATGGTTAACTTTCGAAAAAAACTATCAGGAAAATGGTATAGGAGGTCAAAAGAGCTATCAAATGATACTAAACTCGACATTATATCACATCGACGCTCCACTAAAGAGAATTAACAGCTGAACATCGCGACGTTTAGCGTCAATGTGATAATGTAAGTTAAGTTTCGAAAAATAATTTTCAGGAAAATGTTTTAGGAGGTCAAACGAGCGATCAATGGATACTAAAGTAGACATTATATAACATGGACGCTACGCGTCGCTACATTCCACTTAAGAGAATGATAACCGGAACGTCGCGACGCTTAGCGGCGATGTGATGAAATATCGAGTTTAGTTTCGACAGAGAATTATCAGGAATTTTTTTAAGAGGTCAAAAGAGCTATCAAATGATACTAAACTCGACATTATCTCACATGGACGCTACGCGTCGCTACTTTCCACTCAAAAGAATGAAAACCTGAACGTCGCGACGCCTAGCGTCAATATAATTATATGTCGAGCTTAGTTTATAAAAAGAACTTTTTTGGAAAATGTTTTAGGAGGTCAAACGAGCGATCAAATGATACTAAAGTAGACATTATATAACATGGACGCTACGCGTCGCTACTTTTCACTTAAGAGAATGAAAACCGGATCGTCGTGACGCTTAGCGTCGATGTGATAAAATATCGAGTATAGTTTCGATAAAGAATTATCAGGAATTAGTTTTAGGAGGTCAAAAGAGCTATCAAATGATACTCATTTCGACATTATATCACATGGACGCTACGCGTCGCTACTTTCCACTTGAAAGGATGAAAACCTGAACGTCGCGACGCTTAGCGTCGATGTGATAAAATATCGAGTATAGTTTCGATAAAGAATTATCAGGAATTAGTTTTAGGAGGTCAAAAGAGCTATCAAATGATACTCAACTCGACATTATATCACATGGACGCTACGCGTCGCTACTTTCTACTTAAAAGAATGAATACCTGAACGCCGCGACGCCTAGCGTCGATGTAATTATATGTCGTGCTTACTTTGGAAAAAGAACTTTTTTGGAAAATGTTTTAGGGGGTCAATAGAGCTATCAAATGATACTAAACTCGATATTATGTCACATCGACGCTACGCGTCGCAAGATTCTACTTAAGAGGATGAAAACCGAACGTCGCAACGCTTAACGTAGATGTGATGAAATATCGAGTTTAGTTTCGACAGAGAATTATCAGAAAATTTTTTAAGAGGTCAAAAGAGCTATCAAACGATACTAAACTCGACATTATATCACATGGACGCTACGCGTCACTACTTTCCACTTGAGAGGATGAAAACTTGAACTTCGCGACGCTTAGCGTCGTTGTGATAAAATATCGAGTACAGTTTCGATAAAGAATTATCAGGATTTAGTTTTAGGAGGTCAAATAAGCTATCAAATGATACTAAACTCGACATTATCTCACATGGGCGCTACCGCTACGCGTCGCTACTTTCCACTTGAAAGGATGAAAATTTGAACGTCGCGACGCTTAGCGTCGATGTGATAAAATATCGAGTATAGTTTCGATAAAGAATTATCAGGAATTAGTTTTAGGATGTCAAAAGAGCTATCAAATGATACTCAACTCGACATTATATCACATGGACGCAACGCGTCGCTACTTTCTACTTAAAAGAATGAAAACCTGAACGCCGCGACGCCTAGCGTCGATGTAATTATATGTCGTGCTTACTTTGGAAAAAGAACTTTTTTGGAAAATGTTTTAGGGGGTCAATAGAGCTATCAAATGATACTAAACTCGATATTATGTCACATCGACGCTACGCGTCGCAAGATTCCACTTAAGAGAATGAAAAGCGAACGTCGCAACGCTTAGCGTAGATGTGATGAAATGTCGAATTTAGTTTCGGAAAAGAAGTTTCAGAAAAATGGTTTAGGTGGTCAAAAGGGCTGTCAAATGATACTAAACTCGACATTATATCACATCGTCGCGACTTTCCACTTAAGAAAAAGAAATGGTGAAACCCAAACAAAATCACATAAAAAACTAAAACTTTTGTATTGTTTAGTATGTACTTATAATCTTTATTCTGATATAAAAAGTCTCTACCCCTCGCTATCCCTCGGAGGGGTAATCTTCCAAAATCGGCTTTGAATCTCTAAAATTACACTTTTTTTCATATTTTTGTGATTATCTCAAAAACTATGTAGTAAATGAAAAATTATAAAGAGCCAAAAATTAAAGAGGGGCAAATTATACGAAAATAATCTTATTTGCGATTTTTCATACTGCTGTACCCATGAGTTGCACGTGAAGTGCTCTAAGCGCCCTATTTTAGGTTAATTGGAAGTTACTCATTATTTATTACATCTAGAGAAAAACAAAAAATATATGGTTGAAGAGGGCATTTTTAGCTTTTTTGATTTTCGGTAATTTATTATGAAGAAAAAAATTAATAAATGTCTCAATTTTTCTAGAAATTTAAATATCTACCAAAACAATTGAGAAAATAAAAAATCCATTTAGGATTACTATCTTCACACATTATACTTTCATGTCTTAATACGCAAAATTATTTTAGCCTTTTATAATATTTTTAACTTTAAATTGAAAGCCAAATTAGTCTAATTAACAAATTCGACGCATTTTACAATTTTTTTTGGACTTTGCGCTGTTACATAATTTTAATTAGTTATGACTTGTGTTTTATAAATCTCGTACTTTTATGAAGTTTATTATAAATACCAAGCAAGTCGAGTTGTTAACTTGGCAAAAAAACAATAAAAAACATAGTTGGTAATGGTATCTTATAGAAAATCTACGAGTAATTAGAAAATGCTCGTTAGTTGCAGGTATGCAGATACTTTACATACTTACAGCTTTCATTATTGAAAATGAAGCATACCTTATGAAATAAGTTAGCGTCTACTACATTAAATACTTCTTTATTAGTCCGTAATCAAGTTTTAGTAAATTAATTTTCTCAAACTTGAAAAAAAAGAAACATTTTCAAAATCATGTTCTTATACAAAACGAAGAAATAAGAAAACTGATATATGTGTTAAAAAAAGGGGCACCATAATTGATGTCAATTTTTAAGTTCGTGCTTAGGTTGTATACATTCGTGTTGTCAATAGTCAGTAGCTGCAGAGTTAAATTTCGTTCAAACCAACAACCCCACACAACGTTCCTCCAAGATCGTCTTTCAATCTGCTGCCCTGAATACGTAACTAGACTCAATAAACTTCTTTTCTAAAGATAAATTTATTCTGATGTATGTTCCTCGTATCGAGAAGTACCAAATCATAACTTTATTTTTCTCAAATAAAACTCATAAATAAAGAAAGGATGAAACAGGAAATTTAAACTGGGAGCTTTTTTGCCAAAAAAAGAAGAACATTTTTGTAAAACAAATTTTCGTAATGGTATTTTTGTGTCGGGAAATTTTTTGTACAGTTGAAAATTTTCTTGGATGACATGTCACATTTGTTTGTTATTTAATGCAGTAATAAATTAGTTAGGTGACTTAATTTACACAAAACGTGTACTTGTAAAGTAACTTTTTACATGCAATCATTTTGCAAAAGTAAATTGTCACGTACAGAAAGCCAACACTAACTTTACCTTTTCCTAAATAAAACTCGCAACTATTTTTCATAATTATTTTAATCAACTTAAGTACAGGGTGGCTCAAAATAAATATCCTATAGGGAAAAATAAAAAAATTGAACTTTTTCCTACGAGTCTCTTCCTGCATTATTACAGTGTTACCAACATTGGGATCTCGGAAACGGTAATAGTTACGAAATCGGTTAACAAAGCTAAAAGTTATATTTTTTGAAGAACTTAAGATTTAGTTTGGAAAATTAATAAATTCAAAATGCTTACCGAAAATCGAAAATGTTTTAGGAGGTCAAAAGAGCTATCAAACGATACTAAAATCGACATATTATCACATCGACGCTACGCGTCACGAGTTTCCACTTAAGAAAATGAAAACTTGAACGCAGCGACTCTTAGCGTCGATGTGATAAAGTATCGAGTTTAGTTGCTAAACGGAATTATCAGGAAAATGTTTTAGAAGGTCAAAAGAGCTATCAAACGATACTAAACTCGACATTCTATCACATCGACGCTACGCGTCGCGAGTTTTCACTTAAAAGAATGAAAACTTGAACGCAGCGGCGCTTAGCGTCGATGTGATAAAATGTCGACTTTAGTTTCCAAAAGGGATTATCAGGATATTGTTTTAGAAGGTCAAAGAGCTATCAAACGATACTAAAATCGACATATTACCACATCGACGCTACGCGTCACGAGTTTCCACTTAGGAGAATGAAAACTTGAACGTCGCGACGCTTAGCATCGATGTCATAAAGTATCGAGTTTAGTTTTCAAAAGGAATTATCAGGAAAAGGTTTTAGAAGGTCAAAAGAGCTAACAAACGATAGTAAAATCGACATTATATCACATCGACGCTACGCGTCACGAGTTTCCACTTAAGAGAATGAAAACTTGAACGTCGCGACGCTTAGCGTTGATGCGATGAAGTATCGAGTTTAGTTGCTAAACGGAGTTATCAGGAAAATGTTTTAGAAGGTCAAAAGAGCTATCAAACGATACTAAACTTGACATTATATCACATCGACGCTACGCGTCACGAGTTTCCACTTAAGACAATGAAAACTTGAACGCAGCGACTCTTAGCGTCGATGTGATAAAGTATCGAGTTTAGTTGCTAAAAGGAATTATCAGGAAAATGTTTTAGAAGGTCAAAAGAGCTATCAAACGATACTAAAGTCGACATTCTATCACATCGACGCTACGCGTCGCGAGTTTTCACTTAAAAGAATGAAAACTTGAACGCAGCGGCGCTTAGCGTCGATGTGATAAAATGTCGACTTTAGTTTCCAAAAGGAATTATCAGGATATTGTTTTAGAAGGTCAAAAGAGCTATCAAACGATACTAAAATCGACATATTACCACATCGACGCTACGCGTCACGAGTTTCCACTTAGGAGAATGAATACTTGAACGTCGCGACGCTTAGCATCGATGTCATAAAGTATCGAGTTTAGTTTCCAAAAGGAATTATCAGGAAAATGTTTTAGAAGGTCAAAAGAGCTATCAAACGATACTAAACTCGACATTCTATCACATCGACGCTACGCGTCACGAGTTTCCACTTAAGAGAATAAAAACTTGAACGTCGCGACGCTTAGCGTTGATGTGATGAAGTATCGAGTTTAGTTGCTAAACGGAGTTATCAGGAAAATGTTTTAGAAGGTCAAAAGAGCTATCAAACGATACTAAACTTGACATTATATGACATCGACGCTACGCGTCACGAGTTTCCACTTAAGACAATGAAAACTTGAACGCAGCGACTCTTAGCGTCGATGTGATAAAGTATCGAGTTTAGTTTCCAAAAGGAATTATCAGGATATTGTTTAAGAAGGTCAAAAGAGCTATCAAACGATACTAAACTCGACATTCTAGCACATCGACGCTACACGTCACGAGTTTCCACTTCAGAGAATGAAAACTTGAACGTAGCGACGCTTAGCGTCGATGTGATAAAGTATCGAGTTTAGTTTCCAAAAGGAATTATCAGGATAATGTTTTAGAAGGTCAAAAGAGCTATCAAACGATACTAAACTCGACATTCTATCACTTCGACGCTACGCGTCGCGAGTTTCCACTTAAGAGAATGAAAACTTGAAGGTCGCGACGCTTAGCGTTGATGCGATGAAGTATCTAGTTTAGTTGCTAAAAGGAATTATCAGGAAAATGTTTTAGAAGGTCAAAAGAGCTATCAAACGATACTAAACTCGACATTCTATCACATCGACGCTACGCGTCACGAGTTTCCACTTAAGATAATGAAAACTTAAATGTCGCCACGCGTAGTATCGATGTGACAAAATGTCGAGTTTAGTTGCCCAAAAGAATTATTAGGAAAATGTTTGAAGAGGTCAAAAGAGCTATCAAACGATATTAAACTCGACACTATATCTCATCGACGCTACGCGTCGCGAGTTTAGTATCGTTTGATAGCTCTTTTGACCTTCTATAAAAATTTTTCTAGAATTTTTTTTTTAATTTTCTTTTTCATACCACAGTCAATTGTCAATATTTTTCATTTATGCGTTATCTCGGTAACCATTTTGAATTCTCAAGCTTTCTTAAAGAATTCTTAAAACTCATCAAAATATACAGCTTATTGCTAATACTCAATAGTCAAATTTTGCTACGCAAAATCCAAGCACCTATTTCGAACCACCCTGTAGTTCAAACAGTTTTCTTGTCAATTTTCAAAAGTCAACCACTCATAAAAGATTACTTTTCCTCAGAAACATGCGAACTACCCTGTACTAAATTATTTTACGTTTCTTTGATTAAGTTTTATTTTTACTACCTTAGAGTTGCTCGAACGTTAAGTCGGTTGGAGAAAAAAAACTACCCTTTAACACGACATTTTAAATCCCTTGATGTATATGTAACTTAAGCACATACATCACACATTAATTATTCACGTACAATTATGTATAAATTGATAGAAAAAGCCATAAATAAACTTGCATTAAAAAAAAAAAGAGTAAAAGGGGAAAAAGGAAAACCTAAGACATAAAGTTTCTTTTATGAGATGAGAACATCAATAATCAAGGAAGTCATCAAAACACATATAAAAGTAATAAAATATAAAAAGAACGCACGTACTTACTTATTTTGTAACATGCTTGAAAGTTTTGCATTAATGTTATCAAATAATTTGTCGTTTTAACAATTTATTGTCAAAATCGATACTTTGGGGAGTCCTTCCCCTAAGGTTGAATACAAACAAAAGTTTATTGTTTTTGTATGAATTGAATTATTTGGTATAACAAGCGAGGGGATTTTTGGGAAAATTGCAATTTTCCCAATAAATCACTCAACAACCCAAGAAGCAATGGGTAAAAAGCCAAAGTGTTTGAAATTACTTTAAAGATCTTCTTAATAGTTTGTAGCCACTGAGCCGAAAAATCTCTGATACAGTCGGAAAATTCAACTGCAATCTTTTCACACCGTATAGCAAGAATAACCGAACCGTTCCAAAGAGGCACTTTTCAGAGCAAAATTGGCAACATCAGAGCACGCATTGAGCGACATGACGTCGGTCAATTTTGTTCTGTATGACTGTGCTACTCGGAAGACTAACTTTCTCTGCACAATATTCCTATAACTGACCACGCTCATCGCTTGCCATCAAATGATGGACCACCAAGGCTAAGACTCTTCTTTTCTTTGTACTTGGTCCATCAACCCACAGCATCAATTTTGATACAGCGGTCACAAGTTTGTCCACCTTCATTGCTTCTTTGAAATGTGCTTTGTAAGACAGGTATTTGTGTAACAAGACCCTTAACTATTTTCTCTATTTTCTTACTTAACTACTACTTACTTACTTACTTAACTATTTTCTTAATTCTATTCGTCGACATCTTCCTTCAAGTGAGCAAGAAGTTCCTCTGTCCTTTTTGGGAGAGATTGAATACTTTTAAGATTTAAGGAATAGCCAATCGTTTATTCCTTTTAAGTTTTAGCGAACACCATTACAGCCGTTTTGTCTTCGAAAGCGATCAACGGCGAGTTGGCGATGTAAACGCTCAAGATTGCATCATACAAGACGTTCCAAAGCATAGATCGAAGCTAGAGGCTTGAGGAGCATCACTACTAATTTTATTTGCATGTCGTCCATCTTGGGAATGCTGATTACTGAGCTTCGGAGTAAGAAGAAATTTCTGGGATTTCAAGATCTTAGTTTATTAGCTTCCAGGAGGCGCTATTAAATTAGTTTTTGAATGTCGATCGTAACGAGGACTGCTAGTCTTTGTGTCCTCCATATGCTCCTTATCTCTAAGGCGGCCTTACCAATCTCCTGGGTGTCCTCCTGCTGGTTAAAGTCTTTTAAGGTGGCGTTTACAGTCAACATGAGGTCTTCTTAGGTTTTGGCGGCTGCCAGTACTGCGAGATCGTTGGTGAATGCAATCAAGTGCGAGTTGGGAAACTGAAATCTCAAGATTTGCATCATACACGATGATCCAAAGTATAGCTTCTAGCAGGGCCCTTGAGGAACACTACTACTAATTTTATTTGCGTGTCGTCCATTTTAGGAATGCGGATTATTATTTAGCTCCGGAGTATTAAGCCTAGGTAAGGAGAACTTTCTCGGCTTTCAAGATCTTAGTTTATAAGCTTCCAGGAGGCGCTGTTAAATTCGTTTTTTAATGTCGATCGTAACGAGGACTCCCAGTCTTTGAGTCCTCCATATGCTCCTTATCTTTAAGGCGGCTTTACCAACCTCCTGGATGTCCTTCTTCTGGCTGAAGTCTTTTAAGGAATACCTAATCGCGTTTTGCTGATAGGGTCGCGTTCACAGTCAATATGAGGTTCTCTTAGGTTTTGGCGATTGCCAGTACTGCCAGATCGTTGGTGAAGGCAATCAAGCGCGAGTTGGGAAAATGAAAGTTTAAGATTTGCATCATACAAGATGTTCCAAAGTATAGGCCCCAAGATGGGGTCATGGAGAGCACTACTTTTAATTTTATTTGCGTGTTGTCCATCTTTGTTATGCGGATTATTCAGCTCCGGAGTATTAAGTGTAAGTACGGAGAAATTTCTCGTTTTTAAAAATTTTCGTTTATTAGCTTGGTGTCCTCCATGTGCCCCTTATATGTATATATCTATCGCGACCTTAAGAACCTCCTCGATGAAGCCGATTGTAGAGCGTCTCTCTCTGAAATCATGTTGCTAGCCGGAGAGTCCTTGTACGATTTCTTCTTCTACTCTTCTAGTAACTTGTCAGTTTCGCGGATAAAACTGAATAACCTTCATTACCTTCCACATGGTTGCAAATGATCCTTGCCGTAAGATAGTGATGGTTGTGGTTGGTGAAGAGATAAGATGGTTTGCATTCAACGGCCTTTTTCACGATGTCTAGCAGCAGCTAGTCGGGATTTCGTGTCGTCTTGTTTTTAAGTTTGCTCCGGGTAGATGAAGTTGTTCAATCGTGAAGAGAAGGACGTTGTTGACTGGTGTGACGGGTCTGTTGAGGTTAATCTAACCCTTTTTTTGAGGTGGAAATGTACATTGAGACTAGGTCTACCAGCAAGTTAGTTAGTTAGTCTTCTTGCTGAAAATCTCTTGTGTAGCTTTATGTCCAGAACGGTCTGGCATCACCTTCAGGTATACTATCGAACCGTTGGGGCTTATTTACCATCATACTGTTTTGCTTAAACAGCCAGCCCTTCCATTAGGTTGGATCTCATCATAATCTCATTTTGTCTCTCGTTTCGCGATCTTTATTCTTCACTACCATTATTATGTGCCTGTGTCATCAAGCTTTAGATTTTCTTCCAGGCCTCTATGCTCTCTATTATGAGGTCGGTCGGAGTCTTTTGCTCTGAAATTCTTATAAGTCCTAGTCCTTTGACCTTTCCAACGTAAGGCATTGGTAGAGCCATCTTTGGCATTAGAAGAGGGTTGTGCTGCGGTATCTTCCTTTGCTTCACAGTAACTGCACCTTTAGTCTTTATTTTTTAATCTTTAATAAACAAGATGAAGCCTTATGTTTTTCTTGAGTCAACTCCCCCTTTAGTAACGATACGTAGGAGGCCCTATTAGTAGCTGCATAGGACAGTTTGTTATCTTGTCTGATAGCTAACCATCAACTCTTTTGATTTATATCGTTTTGAGCAGTTTTGATCTATCTAAAGCCAGCAGTTCTCACTAGACCGTGGTTCCACCTCATGTGCGGTTTTCATTCAGGATTTTCTTTTCATCTTAGATTTTGTCATCGAACGGTGTGCCCACTGCGTAGCTATTTTAAAAACATCTTAAACTTTTATTATGGACCTTATCCACACGTTTGGTTTTCTGTCATTCAACTTAATTTGTAGCACATATCTTTCAATGGCTTGCCGAGCTTTATTTATTCTAGCGCTCGTGTTATTGGCTTAAAAATAAATTGTAGACATAAACGTAAATAAGAGAGGTGTATTTTAATTTCCCTCGTTTCAGTATTAAATATTTGATCACTTAACTTTAGTTCAGTGACTTCATTAACTCTCTTTTGGCTTCACGAAGTACTAAAAGTGTAGTGAATTATTTATTGATTTTTTGATTAGTTCAACAATTATTGAGTAATTTAATTATTTATAAAAGGTTCGAGAAAGCAATTTTTTGATTTCAACTTCTTTTATTTTGTATATCGATTTATAACAATACGAATAAATTGTGCGAGACAAAAAAAAAGAATAATTGTAATTATTAAGAAAAGTTTTGTAAAGGGACTTTTCTTTTTAAACAAATAAATTTATTTTAAGTTTAATTTCCAAATTGCCCAATTTTAGTTATCCTTAAGGCTAAATAACTTTGGTAAAACTTGAGTGCTCAAACTCGGTTATAATAATAAATCCTTTAACGGTAATTGCCTTGTATTAAAAATTTTTTCTTCATCTCCTCTTTAAGCAAAAAAATTTTTAATGATTTTATTATGATTTCGTTTTATATTAAAAAATTATATTTTTGAAATAATTTTAACCGCTCAAATGGTTTCAAATGTTATCATTAGTGAATGTAGAAAGTTTAATGTTGGATGAAATAATAAAGAAATAAAAATTTATTGTTTTTTTAATGTCAAGTTTTTGTAATTTACAATCGATTTTGGTTTTAAAAAAAATATTTCTAACAAAAATCATGTTTTTTCTATTTTCTTTGTCTCTTTTGTTTTATTTTTTATGTTATTTTAAAGCATGGTTCTATATAATGACTATAGTCTACAAACACTTGTCTAGGATTATGATTAGATTAAAATACTATTGTCAATTTTTGGAAAGCAGGCTATAATGGTGTGGAGAACTAGAAGAGCACTGGCTCTTTATCTGTAATCATCCAATCATAGAATTCGATTGCTGAAATAAAATAGATATGGTACCCTTTCTCTCGGAAGGCAATGACACACCACCGAAAACAAAATTGCTTAGCAAAAAGCTTCTAAATTTAGTGGTTTGGGTGCCATATTAGGCTGTAGGGTGTCTTACCATTCTAAGGCACCCATACGCCAATATGTGCAGAGAAATCGTCTACGCTCGCTCGCTAGATCTTCCAAGACCTTGCTAAGGGCATATAATTTGGAACATATTTTGTTGGTTTTCTGACTTTAATTGGCTTAATATGTATATAACTTTGGTACAGTCTCTGCTCTGTCCATATTAAGCACGATGATATCTCTGTCTTTTCTAATTTCTCGTGGATTTGAATTTCTGTGCTTATTGTATTGTACTCAGGGGTCGATTGGTTTCCAAGCCTTACAGAACTGCGACTAATGTTGAACTTTTGTTCATAACCCTACTCGTATTTATATACTCAGGAATTCAAACTTGCCAGCGAAGCATACAACGTCCCTGAGAAGTTTGCTTTTCACTTCTTCAGGCGTCAGTTGAGCCTGCCCTAAGTGTTTCAGCCTAAGTCGAGCCAATGCATCGCAATTGCAGAGAATGTGTTCGGCGGATTCGATCTCCGATCGGGGACTATCTTCCAGTCCCAGTTTCTTGAGGTGGTACCTCACTGGTCAGTGTCGAGTAAACAGAAACGTGATGAGCCTGATTTCGTTCTATGATAATAGAACAAGCTTTTTAACATTCATGGTCGAGTACTCAATAAATTTCTTTGACTGTCTTTGCTCTGGTGCGTTGTTCCAGTGAGAATTTTTGTTATCAGTTTCTAATTTTCTCCGCCCTTCTATGTGTTCTAGATAGTCCACAGAATTGTTCGGGTTCAATCGGGAGGACTTTTGAGTCTGTTCTAGCTAATTCATTAGCTATTTCGTTTCCTTCAATTCCCTCGTGACCCTGCACCCAATGAAGGGCTACTTTGTTGTCCTTTTCTACAGTTTTGAGGGATTGTCTACATTTCCTAGTGCTATTGTCCTTCAAAGCTAATTGGCTTGAAGTACCTTCATCGCAGCTTGGCTCTCAAACATTATGTAGACTTTTTTGCCCTTTACATTCTTTCGTAGGCATTTTCAGGCACGTAGATCTATTGCAAGACTTTCAGCTTGCATTCTGTGCTTATACTTTGGCTATTTCGTTTCCTTCAATTCCCTCGTGACCCTGCACCCAATGAAGGGCTACTTTGTTGTCCTTTTCTACAGTTTTGAGGAATTGTCTACATTTCCTAGTGCTATTGTCCTTCAAAGCTAATTGGCTTGAAGTACCTTCATCACAGCTTGGCTCTCAAACATTATGTAGACTTTTTTGCCCTTTACATTCTTTCGTAGGCATTTTCAGGCACGTAGATCTATTGCAAGACTTTCAGCTTGCATTCTGTGCTTATACTTTGGCTATTTCGTTTCCTTCAATTCCCTCGTGACCCTGCACCCAATGAAGGGCTACTTTGTGGTCCTTTTCTACAGTTTTGATGGATTGTCTACATTTCCTAGTGCTATTGTCCTTCAAAGAAAATTGGCTTGAAGTACCTTCATCGCAGCTTGGCTCTCAAACTTTATGTAGACTCATTTGCCCTTTACATTCTTTCGTAGGCATTCTCAGGCACGTAGATCTATTGCAAGACTTTCAGCTTGCATTCTGTGCTTATACTTTGGCTATTATTTCAAATGATGATAGCACTTTTGGCACGTTCCTTCCAGTTACGTCCTGCAAGATATTGTTCAACCCCACCACGTTGACCCTAAAGTGAAGAAGAAGGATATTAGTTGTATTTAAAAGATTTTTCGGTATGTGTCTTTCATCAGCATATCAGTATACGAGTTTCTTTTTTAAAATCACCACGTGGATCACTTAGGAGAGGGTATGATAACATTGCGTATCACAGATTACCACCAGTTCCAATGGTCTTCGCCTATATGTGCAGGTATCGCTGTATATAGTATACCTGGTTATAGACCTAGTGTGAAGAGGATCTGTTCCCTGTCTCATTGCATATTCACTCCACATTCGACAATTGGTTTTTCGTAAGGTTGAATCTATCGCAATAGGGTTGATTGCTCCTATAATAGTTTGTTTCTAGTAAGTTGCCACAATTTGTGTCTTTAGTTGATACTATTTTTCCTTCTGAAGGCGGTTTCAGTTTTTTGGGAGCAGCGCTCAATCTCCTTGCGGTATCGGCTATATGTCTGGGTCAAAGAGCTTCTATGGCTGTGTATCGATGTATTGGCGAAGGCATATTTTAAGATTCTTGATAGCATGGTCTTATGGATATAGTCCTGAGCCTTAAAAACTAATAATCGCGCGTTGTTGTCGATCATTGGTCTCGGTATTTGGGTCGGTGATGACTGATTTTATTTCTTGTGTACACCATTAGCTCCACTCGTCCTTTTGTTTGCCTTCTGTTGGTCTCCATTTCTTTCGATCTCTTTCTGAAGGATTTTATTTTCCGAAAGGCATTAACAATTAATTCTACGTTAAATAAAATTTGTTATCTGTTAAATAAAGCTCTGAAGTTAAAGGTCTTGGCGGTTTTGTTTTTCCGGAGGAGTACTCGATCTCCTTGCTGTATCGGCTATATATCTGGTTCATAGAGGTTCTATGGCTGTCTGCCGATGTATGGTAATGATAGTATTGGCAAAGACATATTTTAGGATTCTTGATAGCATGGTCCTTTGGATATCGTCCTGTGCCTTAAAAACTAATAATTGTGGTTTATTATCGATTATTGGTCTCGGTATTTGGTCGGTGATGACTGATGCTTGAGTAAAACATGAGTTTTACTCTTGTTCGTCTTCTGTTGGCCACCGTTCCTTCTAATCTCTTTCTGAAGGATCCTTTTTTACGAAATATATTAACAATTAATAATTCTACGTCAAATAAAATTTGTTATCTGTTAAATGAAGCTCACGGTTTATTTTTAACCTCTTCAGTTTAGTTATCCATCATAATATACGATTAAAGTTTACAAAAGGGAACTGATTAAAGAATTAAAGCAAAAAGGCTATTACAAAAGCAATATCGAGTACAATAGTAATGTTGGCATGTACCTTATTTTAAAAATGTGGTTCACTGAGCTTGAAAGTAGACTTATTTTGTTGATGTAGGTAGTATAATAAAAACATACAGCTTTAATTGGTAATAGGTACATACTCCTATTTGTACCGCAAATATTAAATTACATAAAACAGTAGTTTTGTTTTTCTATCCACACTATTTTATGCTCAGCTGAGTTTTCCACAAATGGCTACATTTGAAACTAACTAAAAATATTTTTTAATGACTCAACCAAGAGAGAACTTGTCGGAACGCAAATGTGTGTACAATTAAGCAAACTGCTATCCCTTGGAGAACTTTTGCTGTTTGTTTGAACTTTTGCTTTGAAATTAACACCAAAGTTTGTCTAAAGCGAGAAACTCATTAAGAAGGCTGGTGTGGCTCAGTACGGTACAGTAGCGAGTCGAGGCTCTTAATTGAGTTACTTAGCAGTGGGTTCGATACCAAACCGACCCTTAACAATGGGTCTCATGGTTAGAAGTACATGGAAATGTTTTCCGAGAGCCGTTCTCTGAACTAGCACTGCTTCTTGACATTGTAACTAATTTCATACTTCAACATTCACTCTGAAATGAAATCCACTGTAGGAAGAGATTAATCAAGTCCTGAGGGGAGTAAAAGTTCGCCTCCAACAAAGCTGTTGTCTCAGCAGAATTGAATGGCCGAACTTGTGTAAATTTACATGTTCTTCCCTAAACTACTTCAGCTTGCTGAAGTAGCTGTTATAGAAGATCTAAATTAGTCACCGCTCACTAAAGAAAAGCTAACTTAAACTTTCTTTTGATGTCACCTATTCAAAGCTTATGGAGTGAGTCTCTGCCCACATTTAGGAAAATTATGAATAATTTTTTCCTTCTAATTAAAAACCCAAACGAAAGAAAAAAATTTTGGTTGCAGGTAAAATGAAAAAAAAAGGGAGAAATGAATTGAATAATTTAAAAGAGGGATTTTTATTTTGTCTTTATTAAAATATGAAGTAAAGAAACTTTTAAAAAGTTTTAAAACGCTTGATATTTGAGTGACACCGTCATGGTATTAACAATTAAGCTCTCATACTGGTGTATAGGAGTTTCTAGAAGCAGTCCATTAATTAATGAAACCAACATCGCAAGGGACAAAGAGGCTCGCTTAACTAACTTCCACGTCTACGTAAATTAAACAATTTGTAGATTACCAACAACTTTTGTTAAATATCCATGAAAAAGTTATAATACAATGCCGCTAATTCTCATAAAATTTTAAAATAAATAATGTACTCTTGAGACAAAAATGAACATACAACATTTTTAAGTACATCCACATTAATTAAACATTTGAATACGTTATTTAATTATTAATATAAATTAAAAAAAAAAGGTCGACACGAACTAGGTATGTATTTTAATTTAAAAATGTTATACCTCAAAAGATGCTTAATTAAATTTTTTGTATTTTTTTCGAGTCAACCAAGGAGCTTTCATTGAATTTATAAGCAGACCTCATGAAGAAATGCTTTCATGGTTTTGCGGTTCTCGTTTAAAAATTAAATTTTTACAACTTCTTCTAAAGATTTTCTTAATATGCTATAGAGGGATAGAAGGGGAGAGGACCATATATACAAATACGTTAGGGACCAGTGTTCCTGCAAAAGTTTTTATTACTGTTTAAACACACTCTACACTCTCGAGGCTCTAACTCTTTAAAGAGTCGACTAATGCTAATTTTACTTCTAATAGAAATTATAGAGCAGGAAATTCTCTATTGAAACCCTTAAAAATATTTCTTCTAGCTGTCATAATTTATTAATTTATAACAATTACTCAAAGTTGAAAAATTACATTTAAGTCGAGTTCTACAACTCACTGTGCCTCTCGAGACTCTTGCTCCATACTCCATAAGAAGTAGACTGACGGTAATTTTACCTTTAATGAAACTTATAAAGCGGGAAATTCTCTATTAAGACCATTAAAAATATTCGTTTACACTATCGTAATTTATTTACAACAATCATTAATTATATTAGTCGAATTCTGTTACTTACTGTACCTTTTGAGGCTCTAACTCCTTACGGAGTACCCTGATGTTATTTTTACTTCTAATAAAAATTATAGAGCAGGAAATTCCCTATTGAAACCCGTAAAAATATTTGTCCTAACTCTCATAATTAATTGGTAACAATTACCTAAATTTGAAAAGTTACATTGTGTCGAATTCTACAACTCGGTGTGCCTTTACAGGCTCTTGCTCCATAAGAAGGAGCCTAACGGTAATTTTACCTTTAAATGAAAATTATAAAGCAAGAAATTATCTATCGGGACCATTAAAAATATTCGTGAACATTGTCGTAATTTATTTACAACAATCATTAATCAACGTTGAAAAATTATAATTAGTCGAATTCTGCAAATTACTGTGCTTTTTGAGGCTGTAATTCCTTAAGGAGTAGCTTGATGGTGTTTTTACTTCTAATAAAAATTATAGAGCTGGGAATTACCTATCGAAACCCGTAAAAATATTCATCCTAACTATCATAATTAATTGATAAAAATTACCCAAAGTTGAAAAGTAACATTATGTCGAATTCTTCAACTCAGTGTGCCTCTACAGGCTCTTGCTCCATTAGAAGTAAACTGACGGTAATTTTACCTTTAAATGAAAATTATAAAGCGTGAAATCATCTGTCGGGACCATTAAAAATATTCGTTTACACTGTCGTAATTTATTTACAACAATCATTAATCAACGTTGAAAAATTATAATTAGTCGAATTCTGCAAATTAATCTGCTTTTTGAGGCTGTAACTACTTAAGGAGTAGCCTGATGGTGTTTTCACTTTTAATAAAAATTATAGAGCTGGAAATTACCTATCGAAACCCGTAAAAATATTTATCCTAGCTCTCATAATTAATTGATAAAAATTACCCAAAGTTGAAAAGTAACATTATGTCGAATTCTACAACTCAGTGTGCCTCTACAGGCTCTTGCTCCATTAGAAGTAGACTGACGGTAATTTTACCTTTAAATGAAAATTATAAAGCAAGAAATTATCTATCGGGACCATTAAAAATATTCGTTTACACTGTCGTAATTTATTTACAACAATCATTAATCAACGATGAAAAATTATAATTAGTCGAATTCTGCAAATTAATCTGCTTTTTGAGGCTGTAACTCCTTAAGGAGTAGCCTGATGGTGTTTTCACTTTTAATAAAAATTATAGAGCTGGAAATTACCTATCGAAACCCGTAAAAATATTTATCCTAGCTCTCATAATTAATTGATAAAAATTACCCAAAGTTGAAAAGTAACATTATGTCGAATTCTACAACTCAGTGTGCCTCTACAGGCTCTTGCTCCATTAGAAGTAGACTGACGGTAATTTTACCTTTAAATGAAAATTATAAAGCAAGAAATTATCTATCGGGACCATTAAAAATATTCGTTTACACTGTCGTAATTTATTTACAACAATCATTAATCAACGATGAAAAATTATAATTAGTCGAATTCTGCAAATTAATCTGCTTTTTGAGGCTGTAACTCCTTAAGGAGTAGCCTGATGGTGTTTTCACTTTTAATAAAAATTATAGAGCTGGAAATTACCTATCGAAACCCGTAAAAATATTTATCCTAGCTCTCATAATTAATTGATAAAAATTACCCAAAGTTGAAAAGTAACATTATGTCGAATTCTACAACTCAGTGTGCCTCTACAGGCTCTTGCTCCATTAGAAGTAGACTGACGGTAATTTTACCTTTAAATGAAAATTATAAAGCAAGAAATTATCTATCGGGACCATTAAAAATATTCGTTTACACTGTCGTAATTTATTTACAACAATCATTAATCAACGTTGAAAAATTATAATTAGTCGAATTCTGCAAATTAATGTGCTTTTTGAGGCTGTAACTCCTTAAAGAGTAGCCTGATGGTGTTTTCACTTTTAATAAAAATTATAGAGCTAGAAATTACCTATCGAAACCCGTAAAAATATTTATCCTAGCTCTCATAATTAATTGATAAAAATTACCCAAAGTTGAAAAGTAACATTATGTCGAATTCTACAACTCAGTGTGCCTCTACAGGCTCTTGCTCCATTAGAAGTAGACTGACGGTAATTTTACCTTTAAATGAAAATTATAAAGCAAGAAATTATCTATCGGGACCATTAAAAATATTCGTTTACACTGTCGTAATTTATTTACAACAATCATTAATCAACGTTGAAAAATTATAATTAGTCGAATTCTGCAAATTAATGTGCTTTTTGAGGCTGTAACTCCTTAAGGAGTAGCCTGATGGTGTTTTCACTTTTAATAAAAATTAGAGAGCTGGAAATTACCTATCGAAACCCGTAAAAATATTTATCCTAGCTCTCATAATTAATTGATAACAATTACCCAAAGTTGAAAAGTTACATCATGTCGAATTCTACAACTCAGTGTGCCTCTACAGGCTCTTGCTCCATTAGAAGTAGACTGACGGTAATTTTACCTTTAAATGAAAATTATAAAGCAATAAATTATCTATCGGGACCATTAAAAATATTCGTTTACACTGTCGTAATTTATTTACAACAATCATTAATCAACGTTGAAAAATTATAATTAGTCGAATTCTGCAAATTAATGTGCTTTTTGAGGCTGTAACTTCTTAAGGAGTAGCCTGATGGTGTTTTCACTTTTAATAAAAATTATAGAGCTGGAAATTACCTATCGAAACCCGTAAAAATATTTATCCTAGCTCTCATAATTAATTGATAAAAATTACCCAAAGTTGAAAAGTAACATTATGTCGAATTCTACAACTCAGTGTGCCTCTACAGGCTCTTGCTCCATTAGAAGTAGACTGACGGTAATTTTACCTTTAAATGAAAATTATAAAGCAAGAAATTATCTATCGGGACCATTAAAAATATTCGTTTACACTGTCGTAATTTATTTACAACAATCATTAATCAACGTTGAAAAATTATAATTAGTCGAATTCTGCAAATTAATGTGCTTTTTGAGGCTGTAACTCCTTAAGGAGTAGCCTGATGGTGTTTTCACTTTTAATAAAAATTAGAGAGCTGGAAATTACCTATCGAAACCCGTAAAAATATTTATCCTAGCTCTCATAATTAATTGATAACAATTACCCAAAGTTGAAAAGTTACATCATGTCGAATTCTACAACTCAGTGTGCCTCTACAGGCTCTTGCTCCATTAGAAGTAGACTGACAGTAATTTTACCTTTAAATGAAAATTATAAAGCAATAAATTATCTATCGGGACCATTAAAAATATTCGTTTACACTGTCGTAATTTATTTACAACAATCATTAATCAACGTTGAAAAATTATAATTAGTCGAATTCTGCAAATTAATGTGCTTTTTGAGGCTGTAACTTCTTAAGGAGTAGCCTGATGGTGTTTTCACTTTTAATAAAAATTATAGAGCTGGAAATTACCTATCGAAACCCGTAAAAATATTTATCCTAGCTCTCATAATTAATTGATAAAAATTACCCAAAGTTGAAAAGTAACATTATGTCGAATTCTACAACTCAGTGTGCCTCTACAGGCTCTTGCTCCATTAGAAGTAGACTGACGGTAATTTTACCTTTAAATGAAAATTATAAAGCAAGAAATTATCTATCGGGACCATTAAAAATATTCGTTTACACTGTCGTAATTTATTTACAACAATCATTAATCAACGTTGAAAAATTATAATTAGTCGAATTCTGCAAATTAATGTGCTTTTTGAGGCTGTAACTCCTTAAGGAGTAGCCTGATGGTGTTTTCACTTTTAATAAAAATTATAGAGCTGGAAATTACCTATCGAAACCCGTAAAAATATTTATCCTAGCTCTCATAATTAATTGATAAAAATTACCCAAAGTTGAAAAGTAACATTATGTCGAATTCTACAACTCAGTGTGCCTCTACAGGCTCTTGCTCCATTAGAAGTAGACTGACGGTAATTTTACCTTTAAATGAAAATTATAAAGCAAGAAATTATCTATCGGGACCATTAAAAATATTCGTTTACACTGTCGTAATTTATTTACAACAATCATTAATCAACGTTGAAAAATTATAATTAGTCGAATTCTGCAAATTAATGTGCTTTTTGAGGCTGTAACTCCTTAAGGAGTAGCCTGATAGTGTTTTCACTTTTAATAAAAATTATAGAACTGGAAATTACCTATCGAAACTCGTAAAAATATTTGTCCTAGCTCTCATAATTAATTGATAACAATTACCCAAAGTTGAAAAGTTACATCATGTCGAATTCTACAACTCAGCGTGCCTCTACAGGCTCTTGCTCCATTAGAAGTAGACTGACGGTAATTTTACCTTTAAATGAAAATTATAAAACAAGAAATTATCTATCGGGACCATTAAAAATATTCGTTTACACTGTCGTAATTTATTTACAACAATCATTAATCAACGTTGAAAAATTATAATTAGTCGAATTCTGCTAATTACTGTGCTTTTTGAGGCTGTAACTCCTTAAGGAGTAGCCTGATGGTGTTTTCACTTCTAATAAAAATCATAGAACTGGAAATTTCCTATCGAAACCCGTAAAAATATTTATCCTAGCTCTCATAATTCATGTACAACAATTAATCAAAGTTGAAAAATTATAATTAGTCAAATTCTGCAACTCACTGTGCTTTTTGAGGCTCTTACTCCTCCTCAAGGAGTAGCCTGATGGTAATTTTACCTAAAATGAAAATTATTTATAGAACAGGAAATTCTGTATCGAAACCCGTTAAACCATTTATACCAGATGTCATAATTAATTTATAAAAATTATTCAATTATTTGAAAAATTATAATAAAACGATTTCTACAACTCACTGTGCCTAGAGCAAGTAATTGTAAAAACTTTAATTGGAGTAATTACAGTAATTATTTCAACAAATTACAATCCTAACTAAAATCCCAGGGTGGTCGAAGCATCATTGATCGTATTTAGAGTAACATTTAATGGTATTTCGACTTCAAAAAACAGGTCCTGGATAACACTTTGAATAGAAATCAAACAAACCTCAGATTAGTGATATATTAAATGAACCTTAACATTGACTGTTCAAATTTAATCAAATCCTGTAATCAATTAATTAAATTAGTTTACAACAAAGGGCTGTTAAAATGTACTTTTATGTGTAAAAAAATTTTTTAAATAAGTTTTAAGTAATATTTAAATACGTTTAGGCAAAAAAATAGAAGCAAATCTTGAAAATACATTATAAGGCAACTTTCTGCCTTTCATTAGCAGTAAATTTTCGTGAATTGTTATTGTTATGTTCAGCTAAAGCAGATCTTTGTAATTTATATATTAAGTACTTAATTATTTTCTTATGGTGATTACTTTTGTTATAATGAAAACAAACGATGTTAACCCCAAAAATTATTTATAATAATACTATTGTTTAATAATAAGTGAAAAATATTATTACAAAAGGTTATAATTTGTATGCATTAAAGATAACATTTTATAATTAAATTAGTAGTTAATAATTGGCTTTTCTACCTTTATACACTTAGCTTCGCTCTAGTACCTCTAGTATTGCATAAAAGGAATAAAATACGTAATAGAATACGCAAAACTGTAGTTTAGAATCACAATTAAAACAGAGCAAGGCAATGCATCTTAAAGATTTATTAGCCGCTTTGAACAAAATTGAATAGAGAGAGTTAGAGATAATTAGCAAAATTTAGTGTAAGACGAAGAAATACGAATATATAATGAGAACATGGCCTATAAATTAAGGGAAGAAGCTGTAGAATTACATTGGAACATGTACAGAATTCTGTCAGTCAACTACTATTAACGCAAAGCCTCTTAGAATCTACGCTTACATACATTCAGAATGGATTTATTTTCTAGAGAAAAGCTGATTAATTTGTACACCCTGTTAGCTTTCTACCCCAGTTTTGTACACTTAGTACATTTTAATTTATTACTAAGTGATTTGCTAACAATACACACACACCATTTCTTCTTCGACTCGTCTCGTCTCCTCGCCTAATGTTATTTAACGTTTTAACCCAACAATATTGATGGAAATTATACTAACATTTATTGCTTTTCGTTAAATTTCGTGTCGTTAATTTAAATTTAATTTACTCACAAGCTCTCTCTAATACTAATCTAACAGAACGACAAATAATTACTAACGAGGCTACCCTCCTATCAAAGAAAATCGAACATCTCTATATCTTTCTCTCTCTTACACTTTGCAAATTTTCCTACATTGTAATTTACATAAAATGTTCTAATTGACTTTTAAAAAAGAACCCTCTTGTTTGTATAATAATAGATAATTTAATAGTTCTTCGTAAAATTTTTAAATTAATAATGACTTTTATTTCATAAAGAACGCCGCAAAATATTAGTATCGCTGGTTCCCACAGAAAAGCTGAAATGTACCCCATTTTCATAAAAATTAACCCTATAAAAGGTGTAGTTGTTTTTGGATAAAAAAGGCAAATAAAGCGTTTTTTAATAAAATAATATTACTTGAATAAATATCATCCCTCGAAAGGGTTAGTAGTAGAACAATAATTAAAATTATTACCAAATCTTAAATTTACATCAAATCTTGGTCTTGATAAGTCTTGAATCGTTAGTTTTGGACTTAGAAAAGTCTTGACTCTTTATCTATCGCCATAGTTTTGAAGAAGTATTAACTCCATAGTCTTGGTCTTGAAAAAGATTTTAATATCCTAGAATTGTTGGAAAAAGCCTTATTTCCAGAGTTTCCTTGGTGTTTACAATGATCTTGACTTTCTGGTCTTGGTCTAGAAATAATCATGATCCCTTAGCCTTGTACTTAAAAATATTTTGGCTATTAACCTAGAAAAAGTGTTAACTCCATAGTCTTGGTCTTGAAAAAATCATTATTTCCTAGTCTTGGTTAGAAAACGTCTTATTTCCTCAGTATTAGTCTTGAAAATGATCTTGACTTTCTGGTCTTGGTATAGAAATAATCATGATTCTTTAGCCTTGTCCTTAAAAAATCTTGGCTCTTAACTTATCGACTTAGTCTAGAGAAAGTGTTAACTCAATAGTCTTGGTCTTGAAAAATATCTTAATTTCCTAGTCTTGAGCTGAGAAGGTCTTGTTTCCACAGTATTGGTCTTGAAAATCATCTTGGCTCTTAACCTATCGCCTTAGTCAAGAAAAAGTGTTAACTATATAGTCTTGGTCTTGAAAAAATCATAATTTCCTAGTCTTGGTTAGACAACGTCTTATTTCCTCAGTATTAGTCTTGAAAATGATCTCGACTTTCTGGTCTTGGTTTAGAAATAATCATGATTCCTTAGCCTTGTCCTTAAAAAAATCTTGGCTCTTAATCTATCGCATTAGTCTAGAAAAAGTGTTAACTCAATAGTCTTGGTCTTGAAAAATATCTTAATTTCCTAGTCATGAGCTGAGAAGGTCTTGTTTCCACAGTATTTGTCTTGAAAATGATCTTGGCTCTTAACCTATCGCCTTAGTCTAGAAAAACTGTTAACTCCATAGTCTTGGTCTTGAAAAACATCTTAAATTCCTAGTCTTGGTGTGAAAAACTCTTGTTTCCTCAGTATTAGTCTTTAAAATGATCTTGACTTTCTGGTCTTGGTATAGAAATAATCATGATTCCTTAGCCTTGTCCTTAAAAAGATCTTGGCTCCTAACCTATCGCCTTAGTCTAGAGAAAGTGTTAACTTAATAGTCTTGGTCTTGAAAAATATCTTAATTTCCTAGTCTTGAGCTGAGAAGGTCTTTTTTCTACAGTATTGGTCTTGAAAATGATCTTGGCTCTTAACCTATCGACTTAGTCTAGAAAAAGTGTTAACTCCATAGTCTTGGTCTTGAAAAACATCTTAAATTCCTAGTCTTGATGTGAAAAAGTCTTGTTTCCTCAGTATTAGTCTTGAAAATGATCTTGACTTCCTGGTCTTGGTCTTGAAAAATCATGATTCCTTAGCCTTGTCCTAAAAAAAATCTTGGCTCTTAACCTATCGCCTTAGTTTAGAGTAAGTGTTAACTCAATAGTCTTGGTCTTGAAAAATATCTTAATTTCCTAGTCTTGAGCTGAGAAGGTCTTGTTTCTACAGTATTGGTCTTGAAAATGATCTTGGCTCTTAACCTATCGACTTAGTCTAGAAAAAGTGTTAACTCCATAGTCTTAATCTTGAAAAACATCTTAAATTCCTAGTCTTGGTGTGAAAAAGTCTTGTTTCCTCAGTATTAGTCTTGAAAATGATCTTGACTTCTTGGCCTTGGTCTTGAAAAATCGTGATTCCTTAGCCTTGTCCTTAAAAAAATCTTGGCTCTTAACCTATCGCCTTAGTTTAGAGTAAGTGTTAACTCAATAGTCTTGGTCTTGAAAAATATCTTAATTTCCTAGTCTTGAGCTGAGAAGGTCTTTTTTCTACAGTATTGGTCTTGAAAATGATCTTGGCTCTTAACCTATCGACTTAGTCTAGAAAAAGTGTTAACTCCATAGTCTTGGTCTTGAAAAACATCTTAAATTCCTAGTCTTGATGTGAAAAAGTCTTGTTTCCTCAGTATTAGTCTTGAAAATGATCTTGACTTCCTGGTCTTGGTCTTGAAAAATCATGATTCCTTAGCCTTGTCCTAAAAAAAATCTTGGCTCTTAACCTATCGCCTTAGTTTAGAGTAAGTGTTAACTCAATAGTCTTGGTCTTGAAAAATATCTTAATTTCCTAGTCTTGAGCTGAGAAGGTCTTGTTTCTACAGTATTGGTCTTGAAAATGATCTTGGCTCTTAACCTATCGACTTAGTCTAGAAAAAGTGTTAACTCCATAGTCTTGATCTTGAAAAACATCTTAAATTCCTAGTCTTGGTGTGAAAAAGTCTTGTTTCCTCAGTATTAGTCTTGAAAATGATCTTGACTTCTTGGCCTTGGTCTTGAAAAATCGTGATTCCTTAGCCTTGTCCTTAAAAAAATCTTTGCTCTTAACCTATCGCCTTGGTCTAGAAAAAGTGTTAACTCAATAGTCTTGGTCTTGAAAAATATCTTAATTTCCTAGTCTTGGTCTGAAAAGGTGTTATTTCCATACTACTGATCTTGACTTTCTGGACTTGATCTGAAAAAATCTTGACTTCATAGTCTCTATTCTTGGCGTGAAAAAGTCCTGTATACAGAGTCTTGACCTCTAAAACAATGTTGACCTTCCAGTCTTGGTCTTGAAAGTCTTGACTCTATAGTTTTTATTATGTTCTTGATTCCGTTTTTCATTTATGAAAAAAACGTGGTCTGGGTCTTGAAAAGTCTTCATACCACATTCTCGGTCTTCAAGTAGCCTAAGTACATAGTATTGGTCGGCATTGGTCTTGAAAAAAGTCTTAAATGTTAAATAGATTTTTTTAGAGGAAAAAGACTCTATACTTATTATCTGAGTCTTGAAAAAGTCCTGACTCCATAGACTTGGTCTTGAAAAAGTCTTGACTCAGTAGTTGCAGTCTTGCTTTTAAAAAAACTCTTGACACACGAGTTTTAGTCTTAGTCTTGAAAAAGTCTTAATTCCGTAGTCTTGGTCTTGAAGAAGTTTTGACTACATAGTTTTGATCTTAGTCATGAAAAACTCCTACCTCGTAGTCATGCTCTTGAAAGGATCCCGACTAGATAGTCCATGGTTTTGAACTCTTGCTTTTTGCCTCAATAATCTTGGTTTGGTTTTAAATAGTCTTGAATCCGTAGTTTGGTCTTGATAATACCTTGACTTCATAGTCTTGGATTTTAAAAATCTTGACTCCATCATAGTCTTGTTCTTTAAAAATTTTGACTCCATAGTCTTGATTCCCTAGTTTGGTCCTGAAAATATTTTGACTACTTGTCTTTAAAAATCTTGACCTATTTATAGTCTTGATTCTTTTTGACTGGATAGTCTTGGTCTTGAAAAAGTCTTGACTGCAGTGTTGGCCCTGATCTTGGTCTTGGTCTTGGTCTTAAAGACCAATACTTAGATAAGACTTTGTATAATCTTGGCACTAGTCTTGGTAGCCTACTTGGGCGGTCTATTATAACATAAATAAATAATTTATAAAGTAAAGATTTTTCAGATTTGTATTAGTTAAGCATCCTGAAAGACTAGTTTGAGTTTTTACAAATACTTTTTGTTTTAATATTATAAAACAATCTAACTTTAACTTTTTTGTTACAGGTAAGCCCACTCTGCTTGATAATATATCTAACAATATGAGGGTAAGATAAACAACAACTAAAAATTGAATTAAGGAATCGCTGCTGAAAAGAGCCTCGCCTTTCGCCTTGTTATATGGATTTTTCTTACTTCTTACAACTGCAACATCGTGTAAATTTAGGGGTATAATTTTACTGTTATGCAAGAAAAATGATTCATTGTTTTTAAGAATTTAAGAAAGATGTAAGCATTGCAAGCACTTCGATAAATTAAAAAATGATCTTAACGAACATAAAATTTGTCAGTGTCATCACTCATCATAAATATTGAGATTTATTATTCTTAAGACCTTTTTCCATTCAAAATGCTACAATTAAGTGAAATACGAAGCCCGACAAATTATCTACGAGTATGATTTTGCTGATAATAGACATCTTGGAACAAACTTCTTCTGAAAAGCGGTTAAAAAGACCATAAGAAGCTTGCAACTTGCTCTGCAGTGGGAGAATAAGATCAGAAAGTTATGTGATTTTTAAGCATCAACGAGCTATGGTGGGCATGTGAAGCCTTAAGTAAGAGGATACGTTGGAATAAAGCAGTTCGAGAATAAAAAATCTTTATAAGGATTAAAAGTATTTTCTAGGATTAAATAAAGCTTATAAAAACGTCCTCTTTGTACGTAATTTGGATTAAGTTTGTAATTAAATTAAAAAAGAAAACCTGTTGGTGTATTAGCCACTAAGAAAATTACTTTAAAAACCAATAGATAATTTAATAGCTTTTTGATAAGGCGTAAAAATTAATTACCCTATAGAGATGAATTTTTTAAATATTTTATAAAATGATGTATTGGCGCATTAAGGAAAATTGCTTTCAATATTTAATTTTACTGACAGTAAAATTTTTATATCGTTTTATAGCTTCGGAGAAATTAAACGTTTTTCTCGCAATAACTAAAAATATAAATTATTGCTATATTTCTTAAACTAACATTATAAATAAATATTGAAATTAAATTATCTATCTCAATCAATCGCTGTTCCCATCCTTTCAATTAATTATTGAAACGTGCAGCTTTCCTCAATATTTGTTGATGAAAAATAAACTTTAAAACTCCTTTTATTTTTTAATTAGTTATATTTATTTAAATGTAGTAGATGATGTGTGTACCTATGGATAATTCGCCTATTGAAATAAGCGGAGCGTGCAGAAATACGACCGCCGCCGTGGGTGTTTGCAAAGGAAGTTTGAACTTGGCAAGACTGATAATTTAATACACTCAGTCAATTAGCGACCCTGGCTTGTTATTATGTGGGGAAATTACCTCGCAAGGGCCCGATTATAACAATTGTTGGAAATGTTCTCTCCTCTCCAACAACGTCTTGATTCTACTCTCTCTTCTTACCTTAAACTAAGATAATTTTGAGATTAACATCACTAAATTTTGCTTTATACCTTTATATAATCTCCCCAACAGATTTTACCTTATTATAACCTTATCTTTGTTATTAATTGCTAATGAATACAAATTTCGATCTTGGGTATGTTATATCATTATCCCTTTAATAACTATTAACCTTATTCTTAGTTCACATTGTTTTATATCAATTTATGTGCTTCAACAACGAAGTTTTAGACATTTTTCAAGGCTGTACGCAACCTATTTGTGCGTCCTTCCATATTTTAAATATTTAACACTTACCAATATTCTTCCAAACGATCCCTACCAATTGCTACTTGTTTCTGAGCAATGTAACTCAAGCCAAGTTACAGCTTTTCCTTTAACCTAACATCTAACTACATTGACATTTCGTCCTCGAGGTTTGCTAACATGAAACGTAGTCCTCTTTGTAATGTGGCTCAAAAACAAAGCGTCGATTGTGAACGACACTCTTGAGCGCATTTTAGTTGTTTAAACTTGCTTGTTTTCTATGGCAAGTTTGCTCTCGTGTAACCAGCTAGTAACGACGTGTATTTGAACAATTTCTTTTTCTTAGTCGATCATTACACAGTTTGACAATTAAATCGCATTTACTAGTTCTTATAGCCCTGGATTTTAGACTGTTTTAATTGTCGGCCATTTTTGAGATACAATTAACAGTGCTGCTGTAACTAAAGAAGACTAATGAAAAAAAGGAAACAGTAACAATATAACCTCCACAGACTTTCTAACTTTTAAAAATCAAAGTTCAAAGTAGCATTGTTTTTTGATTTTGTGCGTGTCATTTGTACCTAATAGTGGTACAATGTAAACATATCACATGACCTCATTATCATTTACTTGAGGAAATACCTCGTATGATGCACCATGAGCATGTGACCGCTCGTGGTTCTCTTCTGAGACTCTGCTGCTTTACTTTTATAATTAACTGTCTACAGTATCAGTTTTTACTAGATTTGTACTATGATCTTCTACCAAACTCTCCTACAACGTCAGCTTTCATTCTACTGTCTACATTGCCATCATCTCATTGGCATTTGTTTGAGGCAATACACAGTGACCATTGACTGTACTCAGTAGCAGCTTATGTTGAACTGTCTACTGTATCAGTTTCTACTAAATTGTCCACTTTAGAGCTTTTGTCGATGATAGGTACTAGTTTTGGTTAGATTATAAGTATGATCTTCTGCTGAACTCTCTTACATCAGCTTCTATTCTAGTATAGTTACTGGCATGACTCAATTAGCATTTATTTGAAGCAAAACCTTACGTGACCATGAGCTACTTCAAGTGGACTGACTTCAGTAGTAGCTTATGTTGAACCGTCTACTTGTTCAGTTTCTACTAGATTGTTCGTCGTAGTAGTTTTTAAAACACTATCAACATCAGTAGGTACTAGTTTTGGTTAGATTGTTCGTATGATCTTCTGCTGAACTCTCTTGCATCAGCTTCTATTGCAGTATAGTTACTGGCATGACTTAATTAGCATTTATTTGAAGCAAAACCTTACGTGACCTTTAGCTACTTCAACTGGACTTACTTCAGTAGTAGCTTATGTTGAACCGTCTACTTGTTCAGTTTCTACTAGATTGTTCGTCGTAGTAGTGTTTTTAAAACACTATCAACATCAGTAGGTACTAGTTTTGGTTAGATTGTTAGTATCATCTTCTGCTGAACTCTCTTACATCAGCTTCGTTTCTACTATAGTTACTGGCATGACTTAATTAGCATTTATTTGAAGCAAAACTTTACGTGACCATGAGCTTCTTCAACTGGACTCGCCTTAGTAGTAGCTTATGTTAAACTGTCTGCTGTATCAGTTTCTACTAGATTTTTCACCTTGGTAGCTTTTGAAGCACTATCAACATCAGTAGGTATTAGTTTTGGCTAGATTGTTAGTATGATCTTCTGCTGAACTCTCTTACATAAGCTTCTTTTCTACTACAGTTACTGGCATGAGTTAATAAGCATTTATTTGAATCAAAACCATACATGATCATGAGCTACTTCAACTGCACTGTCCTTAGTAGTAGCGTATGTTAAACTGTCTGCTGTATCAGTTTCTACTAGATTTTTCACCTTGGTAGCTTTTGAAGCACTATCAACATCAGTAGGTACTAGTTTTGGCTAGATTGTTAGGATAATCTTCTACTGAACTCTCTTATATCAGCTTCTATTGTACTATATTTACTAAAATGACTTGATTAGCATTTATTTCAAGCAAAACCTTACGTGACCATGATCTAGGGGAAGGTGGGGCAGGTTCGGACGCGGGGCACATTCGGACTTTTCAAAATTTCCGTTAAAAGTTCGTGTTATTGCGCTGCGGAGGTAATGGTAGGTTGCTAGTGTGAAGCGTGTTTGTTGACGAAAGTTTCGCTTGTCTAGTGTAATAAACAAAATTTTTAGTGAAGAAAAACGGTTTTCCAACAACCTGCAATAATTTTTGAGCTAAGTAACATAAGCTTTCCCGTTTTAATCCCTCAATTAAATTTACTGGCGATCGAAATCTGGTAACTGCCATACATAAACTATAAACACGTAGTAGTTTCGTTTCTCATAACATCAAGGAAAAATTTTTCTACCGTTTTAATGAAACTCCGTGCAAGTGGGGTACGTTCGGACAAGCTAATTCGGATAGTGAATTTACGTATCCATTTTTATCGTAAAACGTATCCAGTTTCTGCATTAACTCGACTTTAAAATTTTTTCTAAGTAGAACCCTTGGCTTCTGGTTCCCTCAAATAGAAAAAAAATTTGTTTATTTTATATACCGGCATTGTTTTTTATCAGATTTATGAGTAAAGAGTTTTTCGCAATAATTCAATGCTTTACTAGGTTTGTCCGAATGTGCCCCATATATAGTCCGAACGTGCCCCACTGTGGGGCAGTTTCGGACAAATACTACTTTTAAAAAAAAAATCTGTAACAGAAAAACTGTGTTATTTTACTGGCTTTTCTATATACCGTGTCGTAGGCAAATGATGGTGTTACAAGTTGAAAACAAAATAGGCACTACATCACTATAAATAACAGCGCAATCGGTGTTTAAAAAAAATTGTCCGAACCTGCCCCACCTTCCCCTACATCAACTGGACTGTCCTTAGTAGCACCTTCTGTTGAACTGTTTGCAGTATCAATTTCTAAAGAAATGTCTGCTGACCTCTCCTTCTCCATTAAACTGTCTACTTTGGCATGACTTTATTAAAAGTTTTATTACACACAAAAATTCATATGACCATGATCTACTTCTAGTGGATTGTGTTCAACATTTCTGCTGAACTGTCTGCAGTGTTAGTAGCAGTACTAGCCTCACTCTGGATTAGCTGTAGAGCTTTCAAGCTCTGGGTAACACCATTTCATACAGGATCGATTTAGCTGATATGTTTTGTGTATAGTATAATTTCTTTATTTACTTCCTATAGCATAAGCTTTCACCGTAATATCTACTTCTACCACAGTAAAAATTTCTGCAAGTCTTACATGACATGTATGTATAAGCATTAAGTAGGTTGTTGTGATATCTCAGACTATAATAGGTTAACTATGTATTTATAATAATATTTTTATTTAACAAAGTTGCTATCTCTAACAATAGACTATCGAATAGAACTATATCAAATATAAAACGATATCAAAAATACAAACCAAACGTACATAAATCAAACATTAAATATATAAAAATACTACCTAAATTAAATATAAATTGACGTAAAATCAATATTGAGAAGAATATACATCAAAACGTTAAAGAATAAGTAGAAGAAATGGTAAAGCTTTTTGAACATGTAAATATTTAAAATTTAAGTATTTGGTTATTGTTGAATCTAGATCTAGAATTCTAGAGTCTCTTGATGTTTGTATTTATTTTTACTACCGTCTTTCATAGGCGTAGCCTTTATTTAGTATAATAGTTCCATTTTTGTAAACGACAGCTAATGGCGTTCGGATATTATCTCTGAGCAGATTAGATGTTTGTGGGATCTTGTTCCTTGTGAGGAACAGGGAGTAACTCAAAATCGTTTTCAATTCGAAATTCAATTAAAAAAATGTTTTAAAATTTTCAAAATGTAGATTGAAAATTAGTAAAAGTCACCGAAGTAGGGGAAGTAGGGAAAATAGGGTCCTAGAAGACCCATCTAGTCTTCTGAGGATTTTAAGAAAGTAAAACAGTAGACTTATGTACAACTTTTTATTCTTTCTGACAAGTTCAAAAGCTAGCCCTATAAGATTTGAATAAAAGTTTAAACGTGGATCAAGAATAAAATTAAGCCAATTTTAAACTTTCTACCTATACATTTTTTTTTATTTCAAATTGAAAACTATTTTCACATTTCTCTTTATTTTCTTTGTTAATAAAGTTAACAGTAATCGCTAACTAAGGAACACATAACATAAAATGTATATTAAGTTAAAATTTATTTCAAGTTATACAGTGTAAAATTTAATATGGCGAAACGTCTGTAGATCTCTTAAAATTTATTAGTTTTCTCTAAAGGGGATTTAATTGCTTTCCAAATAAGAGAAGTAATAATTTTTGAATAAACCCAACCAAAAATTGCCACAATTTATTACACAAAAAAATTTCATAAGGAACTTAATACTTATTATTAGTTTGCTACTCGTATTACAAAAAAATATTATATTTGGACTTTATTAGAAAACAAAAAAATAGGTGACCTTGGAGAAATAAGAAATTAATTTTGTATTCCACTGTAGCAAAAAAACGACACTTTACGTTTAGAATATTGGATGTAAAGTTGGTCTTTTTATCAACTGATCATTATTTTGATATCGTTGCCATGGCAACCACTTTACTGTCTGTAAAGTGCTGCTTTACTATCCCTAATTATGCTTAGTCGGATGCGCCATCTATTGACATTTAATTAAAGTTCTTATTCTAAATAGGTACGTACCAATTATATCTACCCAGTAATCAATAAGAGAGAGAAAACACGTCTTTTAAAGACATTTCCAGTTTCAGATTATTAATAAATTATGATTGATGGTCCCCACTTTGTGCGTACTTTCTAATTATAAAAACTCAAAATTTCAAACTCATAAAATTTAATTTTAAGTAACTTCTTTTTTAAATAAAAAAAAAGTTTATTTTAGTAAAAATTTTTACCAATAAATCTTTCATCTCGACCTAATAACTTCTCATCACAAATTTCTGACAGTATAACTCCCCCTATTTCTAGTTCGTTTGATCTTAATCAACTCGAAATAGATTTTCGATGTTGTAAAAAAAAGGAGAAAAATAAAAGGGAGAAGAGAAATATATGCCAAGATGCTTTTACATTTCCTTTGCTACCTGTAGATTTAAATTTAATTTAAAGGTGTTACATATTATTACGATATAAATATTTTATTTTAAATATTTAAATGTAAATAAAGGGAGGTCATAAATTATTTTGATATTTTCTAAAGTCAACAGTTCTAAATGAAAATATTTGCAAACTTTAATAATGTGTGTTTAATAAAGCAAAATATTGATCTGGGAACTGGATATTTACAAACGCAAATGTATTTTCGTTCGCTGTGCTTCCATTCTATCATCTAATGCAGTTTGTATTGTTTAAGATAATAAAACTACGACTTTAAAATTTGTATTGGAATAGTTAACTATTTAGAACTATTGTGGCATAGAACAATGAAAACTGAGCATACACTGACTCTCGATATAAATGTGAATTTTGTTTCAAAAAGTCGTAGCAAAGATTATTGACAGCCAAAAAGTCCTTGAGTGTCTAGCAGAAAACTACAGTCGGTTCAGCTAGAGAGGGAGGACGTTTGCTTTCGTACAGAGAAGACGTTTGTACAAGCTCGAGTTTAGGGCATTCTATTGATAACCTAAGTGGAGCTACTGTGTGATTTCAAAAGCCGAAATGGTAGAAGAGAGAAAACGATTGAAGTACTACGATCCGATAACAACCTTTTGAAGCTGAAATAAACTCACAGGTCACAGAACATTGATCGCTGTCAGAGACTCTAAAAAAATGTGACTTTTGCATATAATTGAAGAAAAGTTTTGAGTACAGAAAGAGTTTTTTAAAATCAGCTGTTTAAAGGCCATACCAATGTTCTGAGTAAGGGTGCTGAATATTTTGCTTAAGAAGAAAAATAGTTGTGGTACGGTTTCCATTTCTAAAAGTTGGATGCAAACCAAAAATGAAATTTATAGTAGAGAAAATTCTAAGAAAAAATTTTCAAACCGCACATCGCTATGATGGACCGTTCAGAAGATATAAGACTATTAAGGAAAAATTCGTGACGTCATAATAGCCAACCGTCGCAAACGAGCTTCAGTAAGCTCGTAAGCCCGTAAGTCCACCCTTGATTGCCTAGGACGCTTTCGATCTTCCAATAGAATCTGTGCGAAGGACGATCACAATCTAGGCGATTATTTCTTTCCTTCAATCTCCAGGACTCAGTGATCTGTTTCTTCGGAGGTTCGATGAAAGAATTTCGAACTTCTTAAGGAGTCAGTGGTCTCCCTCTACAGAGAGAGGTTTTAGGTCTGTGGGTAGACAACCTTAAATGAACAATAGCCCCCCTTAGTGATCTCTTTCTTCGGAAAGGTCTAGTGGAAAGCAAGTACCCTTTCATCCCTAGGACTCACTGATCTCTTTCTTTAGCCTTCAGGGCTCATTGGTCTCTCTAGTTGGAGAGAGGTTTGTGGGTAGATTCCCTTGAGCCCCAGTACTCAGTGGTTTCTCTTTTAAAAGAGAGGTCTCGTGGTTTGGTGGAAGAATTCCGCCCTCCTTCAAGGCTCAGTGGTCTCTCTCTTCGAAGAGATCTTGAGGTTTGTAGGAACATCCTTCTTTTCTCTAAGACGCGATGATCTCTTGTTCGGAGAGAGGTCTCGAGGTCTGTAAGTAGATTCCCTTGACCTCCAGTACTCCGTGGTCTCACTTTTCGAAGAGAGGTCTCAAGGTCTTTGGGTAAACTCCCTCGTTCCCCAGGACTCTGTGGTCTTTCACTTCGGAGAGAGGTCTCGAGGTCTGGTTCGGAGTTAGGGGCATCTTTCTTCGGAAAAAGATCTAAAGGCCTTGTGGAAACCAAAGTAGCCGAGTCATATCTCCAGTATATGTATTTTAGTATTTAGCATTAATTCATCTTTTATTTTGTCCTTATTTCATTAAGTCCTGCTCCTTCAGGATTCAGTGGTATATCTCTTAGAAGAGAGGGCTCGAGCCATCCTTGTTCATTCTTGTTTATTTCTTCGGAGAGACGTCTAGAGGTCCCTCTAGCATCCCTCGTTCTCCAGGACTTAATGGTTTCTCTTTTCGAAAAGAGGTCTTGAGGTCTGGTGAAAGAACCTCAAGCTATAGGACTCTATGGTCTGTCTCTTCGGTGAAAGATCTCGAGGTCTGTGAGTAGATTTTCTTGAGCTTCAAGACTAAGTAGTCTCTCTTTTCTAAGAGAGATCTCGTGGTCTGTGAGTAAACTTTCTCGTCTTTCAGGTCTCAGTAGTGGTTCTCTTCGGAGAAAGGTCTTGAGGTCTAGCGGGGACATCCATAGTCCTCCGGAGTCAGTGGTTTCTTTCTTCGGAAAGAAGAGGTCTCGGGGCTTAGTGGAAACACAAGTGACCGAGTCATATCTCCCGTATTTGTATTTTGGTACGTACTATTTCGGTACACATTATTTTTGTTATTTATTTTAAATAAACATTTTTATTTTATTTTATTTCCATCCAAAGGGTGTTTCATTTATTACTTCGAACGCTTTCCGTCTCCAACTGAGCGACGCTAAAAAGAGATTTAATGTAACCTCGGTTTTCGGTGTTACATTTTGGCGCCCAACGTGGGGCTCAACTCTCTTATATTCCAACCCCACCTGTTTAGGTGTTTTTCGTGTGTCTGATGTAGCCTCATTTTTCCAAACCCCTTCGAACAACATCTTTTACAACTTTAGTTTTTGGTTTTCTCTTCTTCTCTTCTATTCAGAAAACTAAGTGTTAAGTTTCAATTTTTTTATTAGATAGGGTAGCTTGTGCTTTGAACTGAGAATTAAAGAAAATATCAAAGCTTCAAGGTATTGTTTGAAAGAAAAAGTGTCCAAATTTTCATTTGTAGAAACAATGAGGAACAAAAAAGTCCTAAAAAGCACAAATTTTATTTTTTAATAACCAGGAGGTAGTTTGATGAAAGCTCCGGAAAGTTTTTATAATGAAATCGATGACAAAAGTAAAATTACGCAAAATTAATGAATTGCCTGAAGTTAGTTAGTAGTATCATCATACTGTCGTGTACATAAGAAATAATTGATGGAGAAAACTTTATGCTTTAAAGTTGGTGAAGTTATTTTAGGATATATTTTGTTTTTCGTACCCTCTTAGTAAACACTAAATTTCAAAGTGAGCTTTACCTTCAGGGTTTTCCTTAATCAAACTATGCAAGTTGAGCGACTCTTTACGTCTTTCAGATTTTCTAGTTTGTAACGATTTAAGTTTTATATACGAAAGGATTTTCGAGTAGTGACTTTTTGGGCTTTGAATTTTATTTTTAATAGTTTAACACGTGAGTTGCGCTATTTTCTAATTATAAAATTAAAGACTTTTTTTAAATTGCTTTCGTCGGTTTATTTATATGATGAATTTAGTAGGTATGCGTTTAAAATAAACATAAGGGGGATGAAATAAATACTTCCCTTAAGAGGCGAAAACGTCTGGTGGGGATTCGAAACATACCGCAGAACTGGTTGACAGATCTATGTGCGGTTCCGTGGTTGTGTCGGAGCCTGTTAAGCGCATAAGGTGATCTGTCACCACTAACTACTACAGAATACCTCCTACTATCAAGAATTTGTCATTCGTTACAACCTATTACTTCCCCTAAAATGTTATTCGTTATCTTGATGGTACTTCTCTTTACGAGTTTTGTTTTTTTTTTGCGTAATTTCGTGAAAATTCATTTTTTCTTGGAAATTACTTAAAAATGCATGGAGAAAATAAAAACTTGAGTTATAGACTAATGCATCAATAAACATTTCTTTGAAAGTCGATTTCTAAACCACAGACTTCTTGATTTATTTACATATATACTTTAAGGTATGTAATAAAATAAATTTATATTGCAAAGAAGCAAATTTAGTGTCTTGATTTATTTTTACCTTAGTTATAAAAATCTCCAATTTATTTTTAGATTGTATTTTAAAATAATTGAAAAAAGTTTAATTTGTATTTACGCCATTACTTTAATCTTACATCCAGTTACAAGTTTCTTTATTTTCCATTTCTACATTAAGTTCGATCATAATTGGAAAAGTACTGAAAAGTAATTTTCTACCAATTTTCACAATGTTCCAAAGCGACTCTTACACCAGAGACTCGGATATTTAAAAAGAAAATTAAATACAATAAGGAGAAATAGTTAAAAAAATATTTAGTTAAAGCTCAATTCATCAAATTTCATAATGTAGGAGAGTGAGTTCTCCTATTGAATGATCTATAACTACATCTTGTATTGGTAGACGTAGATTGTTTACAGAATTCCTGGGTGGAGCTAATGCGCTACGACGAAAATGTGACTGACCTCATCAATTTTAGTGATATAGAGAGATATAGTACTCGCCCTCTCCACATGGACCACATGTACTACGCAAGATATTAGCTCCGCCCAGGAATTCTCAAAAAAATCAACGCAGATTAATCATCTTCTCTCCATGCTGACCTTTGAGATTAATGCACTCCCTGTATATTTTCTGGAGCCTCAAACGGTTATGACGCTAACCCCAAGATTTTAAGAAGCTTTAACCCCCTGATGTAGGAGAGCGGATTTTTAGACTCTGGTTGAATGATCTAAAAAATCTCTAATCAAAAGTATTGTTCATTTGACTTGCACTAACTTACTCCAACTTGCTCCAATTTACTCCTGCTCCTGACGAGGAGATACAAAGTCTGTTTTTTATCTTGCACTGGTTGCAAGATAAAACCCATCTCACAAATAACCCAGGAATTCGGAAGGGCTTGCAGGCTTTCTACCAGTATGCACGGCGCATCTTAAACAGGAAACTTAGACTACCGTCAGAGCGACCTGCTACGGATGCGGCTCGCTCACAGGATCATCCTAACTTTCCTCAAGTTCTTCGCAAAATCCATTAAATTAAAACTTCTTGCATAGTGATCAGTGGGCATGTCAAGGGGCGAAACATGGGTCGGGGCAGTAAGCTTACAGTAAGTAAGTCTTTGGCACATGCCCAACCCCTTGAAAGAACCGTTGAATCACCCCTATTACTCTCCTCAAGAGAACCCCCCCTTTATCTTCGATCCCGCCCTGCGAACCAAACTGAGCCTTTCAGCTACCTACACAAGCATATTCTAAAAAAGCCCATCAAGGGTCTTCAATCACGACCATCAGGTCCTGAGTCGTTAGAGTAGGTTTATCACAGCTTCTGGAGACAGAGGCCTGTCCGGTCTTCTTTACCTACCTTAGTCGAAATCGGACTAGCCTAGGATTATCCCTGGCAAGGCTTCGGCTGCTGGTTGCGACCTCCTCGCATCGGCTTTTTGTCTCTTTCTCGAAACCACTACCTGTTCTAAGCAAGGCGGCAGAAACGCGACTGAGAAAGTTTTAGAGGTTAGGACTTGATCTATAGTCGCTCGTTTCTTTAATCGGGTACACTATTAGTTTAACGCTTACCTCAATGGACTGAGCTAAAGCGGCTAAAAAGGCCTGGCACTATCACTAAATGAACATTGGATGTACTACAGTTGCAAACTCAAAGTAGGATGTGCTCTAACAGACTCAGGTCAGGATGTAATCTTACATGTTAAGTTCTTGGACCAAAGAGTGCGATAGGAGCACCTGACTCAGTCGACGATCTGCTTAGCCGAACTCATTTGATATTCGCCTGATAATTAACACTTCCTCGGTAATTTTTGGGAGTGTGGAGGTTGGTGGTGTTCCTCTTGCCTGTGGTTTCCAAAGAAAGGACATAAATCTTCGGTGTTCGGTGAGCTTAGACGAAAGTCAGAGCGGGCTTCCATCTCGTTGATAGGTTCCTCAAGGGGAGTGAGGGGGGCTACGCCCCCAATCAAACCTGTTGGAGCGACTTCAGTATGATGGTTGTCGAAATAGTTCTGTATAATGTTCTGGAGCCTCAAACGGTTATGATGCTAACCCCAAAGTTTTAAGAAGCTTTAACCCCTTAATGTAGGAGAGCGTATTCTTAGACTCTGGTTGAATGATCTCAAAAATCTTCAAATGAAAGTTTTCTAATCAAAAACGTTTGTTCATTTGTCTTGCACTAACTTACTCCAACTTGCTCCAATTTACTCTTGCTCTTGACGAGGAGATACAAAGTCTGTTTTTGATCTTGCACTGGTTGCTCGGAACTGTGTTCGTTTCTATATTTCCTACTCCTTGTCAAGAGCAGGAGTAAGTTGGTAGTGAGTTGGAGTTGGGGAAAGTTAGTGCAAGATAAACGAACAGACCTAAAATCAATAAACAATAGTATGATACAAGGAATTAAAATGATGTTTCACAGGAGAGCCGTAGAGTTTGAAGGTTTACACATGCGCATGGTGGTTAGTGTCCATCCAAATGATCTACCAAGACTTCAACATCTTCCAAACTTTAGGCACAGCTTAGTCTGAGACCATGAGCTTCAGTAATGTTCTGTGGATGCATTTTCTCATTCAGTAATCACTCTAAAACTTAATTTTAGAGTGCCGCTTTTAATTATTGAAATCTCAGATCTTACTGCTTTTCTAGAGTCTAGGTACCATCTCTGTAAGAAGATCAATTCTTCCATTTGATGCACTACGTTTGCTGATCGTTCTAAAAATAATTTTAAACTCGTCCTCGCCTAGAGCGATAAGCTGTATCTACTTACTCAAGTTTTGTAATAAATAGAAAAAACTGGTGACCTAGACTTCACCAACGTGTATTAGGCCGTTGTACACGGACTAAATGTCGTTCTAACTTGTTAGTACTGAATAAGCTCAGGGTCAAAAGCACGGGAATCTAAGCTTTAAGAACTTCCACGAACGACTGTGCACGACGTTAAAGCTTAGATTCCCGTGCGTTGGCTCCTTGAATTGATTGAGTACTAACAAGTTAGTACGACGACCCTTATAAATATACGTCTTAAGATAGAGATAGTCCTCTGTTATCGAAACGTGCAGGTCATATAAAACGCAAACTCTTGAGCTGACGCTTACTTCTGAAGCTAACTAGAAGACGTAATAATAAAATTGCAGATCTAGCCCCTATAAAGAGATACAAGTCAAGGAATGAAGAGATGAAAAACGTTTATGTAGCTAAAACCTAATAGCTAAACTTAATCTCATTTTTTTTTTGTTGAATAACGAAAAATGAATTTTTCAAAACCTTTGATTACTAGTTCAATATTTATCGAAACAAAACAAATGAGGATCAATTGTAATAAGCGATAGAATTTCTGGTTAATTCGTAATTTTGAAATAATTCGAGCATAATCACTATCAATCATTAAAACATACGACGACATGGTATCATAACGTGATTGTTAGATTGTTAGTACATGCCGAATGAATATTTGTCCCACTGCAGTGATTTGTCAACGCCAAGCAGAAATTCATTATATGTTACTACAGAGACCCAGGGGGTACGACATGTGATACATTATTATATATGGTTTATAAAGGGTGCTTTGAATAATTGTTATATGAAAAAGCTATTGTTTAGTTATTGCAAAAGAGGGAAAAACTTTTATGAAGATGACACTTATAGACCACTTAAATCTGTCTGCTCTCTCTTTTAAGTGGCTGCCTTTTGTAAACCTTGTTATTGTCTTTTATTTCATTGTCTATGTTCATCTCACTTAGCTACTAGTACGTAGGTATATAAAACTACCTCAAAGTTATTTATCAGTATACGCACACACAAGACGCGAAAATAAATTTCAATAATAACTTGATTTAGAAAAATAAACTCCAACTTGTATCTTCTCTTTATTTTATATAAAAGCCAAAAGTTTTTTTTTAAACCCAAAGTTGTAGACAATGGACAAACAGAGAAGGGAAAAAAATGTTGGAAATTTATTTAAAGATAGCCATAGGCATTTTCAAGTAAAATTTTCAACAACGCTATTTACCTTCATTATGGAACAAATAAATTAGCCGACTTGTTAAATTTTTACCTAAGAACTCATACAATAGGAATAAAGGGTAACACAGAGTCACACAGAAAATTTGAATCCTTCTATTTACCTTTATAGGGATTTAACATGTGTAAAACTCGAAAATTCGGGCTTTTTCACTAACTGTCTTTCTGCCCAATCTTTTTACTGCCTACAACTTTGAAATCCCACAAAACCCCCTAAATAAACTTATTACAAAGAATTTTAATTTTTGTTTCGTTGCCACCACTTTGTAAACTTTTGTTATTAAGGAGAGAGAACTTCCATAGGACAGGCTGATGTTTTCTGAGCAAAATTTGGTAATTTTGGTAACGTCTGATTTTTACCCAGATCTTCTTCTTCAACGTGGTGCCGCTCGGCTTATAGAAATTGCGAGTAACAATTTGTTCGGGTAAGGCTGAACGTTTTAAAACACACTTTTAAACTTCTACTTTATATTAAACAACGATAATTATTGTCGACATTACAAATGGAAAAAAACGATATAAAAATTATTACATAAGAGGAAAAATCTTCTTAAACAAACCAACTTGATGAACGCACACATAAAATTGGACTCTCAGATTTCTATTGGTTTTCTTATAACCAAAACCTATCTAGATTTATTTGTTTTTTCAAATAAAAATTCCTAACAGCATTAACGGCAAAACAAATATAACAGTCTGTAAAGTTCTTTTTGGTAAATTGTCCTACCTTGACTTGTTGATTGAAGACTGTTTCTTTCGCGTAATCCTTTTAATAGTGGTATTCCGAAAACTTTGATTCCCGAATAGAATCCACTTATAAACCCACAATCACTTAATTTAAATTGACATTAAGCAATTTTGAACAACACAAAACAACAAGAAACTCTCTTTAATTTCTCTTACACTTCCGACTAGTTATAAGATAACTGACTTATTTTGGCTCAGAAGAACCACCCGTCACGTACCGTGGTCTGAAGCGAACTCTAACTCACTTTTCCCCCTGGTTGAGACCAATCGACCCCTGTCGTTGTCTGGAACCAACTCTAATTCACTTTTTCCTCTGGTTGAGACCAATCGACCCGTGTCGTTGTCTGAAACCAACTCTAATTCGCTTGTCCGCAGGTTGCGTCCCACCGAGCCTTGTCGTGGCCTGGAGTCAACAACTAATCGCTTTTCCGCTGGTAGAGACCAACCGCCCCGTGTCGTGGCTTGGAGCCAACTCTCTTTATAACTCGTTTTTCCGCTGGTGGAGACCAACCGCCCCGTGTCGTGGCTTGGAGCCAACTCTCTTTATAACTCGTTTTTTCCGCTGGTGGAGACCCTCCGCCCCGTCTCGTGGCTTGGAGCCAACTCTCTTTATAACTCGTTTTTCCGCTGGTGGAGACCAACCGCCCCGTGTCGTGGCTTGGAGCCAACTCCTGTTTTTGTTTAATCTCTCCTCTACCTTCTATTTGTATTATGTTGAATCGACAGTTCCCATGGAATCTCTGTCTAACTCAGCCTGCAAACTCAACAATTTACCCAGATAACAAGGGCTCTTTCGGAGTCCCATCCGGTGTGAACAAAAATAATAAGCAATTACACAATTACATTGTATGATATTTTAAAAGAAGCGATATAACGTACTGAATGGTACATTCATTTGTTTTACTCTTTACTGCTATATAGCTAGACAACAAGGGTTCTTTCAGGAGTCCAATCCCGTGTGAATAAAATTAATAAGTAATTACGCTAATACATTTTATATTAGGTTCGTTCCAGCAGCAATTCGAACGGTAATAGAACTGTTCAGAACTGTTCGAACAACGCGTTCCAGCAATACAAATCTCGAACTGTCACTCTGAATTTGACGTTCCAGCATAAACTTATTTTGATTCGGAATGATTCGGAACGGTTTTAGAACTGTAAAAGCAGTTCTAGGTTCGAAGCAAGTATTTATAATTCCGATCATGTACAAATTGAATCTGTCGACTTCGGGCGTTTAGTTTAGTAACAGAATAATAGTTTACTCGTTTTTTAATCAACTTTTGTATAATTTTCTTCGTCTTCCTCATCATCAAGTTCAAGAACAGAAGTAAACCACTCTATACAACTACAAGGAGTTTTTTGAACACCTTCGGGTTTCTAAAGGAATTTTGGAAAATCTAGAGGAGCAGTTTAGCACAAACGACTATTATCAAGTTGAATCTTCGGGTGGATTTGGGAAAATATCTCCCTTAAAACATATATTAATTTTTTTATGATTTTCCGGACATCAAACGGCTTTTTTTCTAGACGTGGAAGATCGTTTCGATATAACGATAAGTTCGTTACATCCAGGGATTGGACGTGTAACTGCTTTCTTAAGCAACATGGCTGACCAAGTTATAAAATGATCAAACGCTCAAGAACATCAAGTTTTATTATGAACTTATGGTTACTAAACTGAATTTAAACCATAGCGCTTAAATTATTTGAATTAGAAGCGAAGGACAGTCCTGAAAAACTTATGTGAGGGCATTTATCTCTTTCTGTAGAAAATAAAATCACTGTTCCCGTTCCAGCATTGACAGTTCAGAACTGATTCGATCTTGGAATCGAACCACGCATGCGCAGTAAAACAGTACCTGTAACCGTTCAGAATTGTTTGCTGGAACAAACCTATTATTACATTAACAGAAACGATTTAAAATCGTGAATGTTACACATGTAAAATCACACTTTTGCAATTCCCTGTTTTCGAATTCATTTTAGAAAAAAAATCTTCAAATAAAAGTTTTAGAGCATAAAATTCTACATTTAAATCAATGAAAAAAAAAAGATTTTTGATGCTTTATAAGGTCAGGATTTTAATTTGAAAATTTCGAAAATTAGCAGAAATGCCCTATTTCTGCCTTGCGATTGGGATTGCCTTGAAAAACAAATAAAAATTGTCAAATATTTTAATCTTAATGATCTGTCAAAATCATTCTCTTTCCAAACGTCAAAAAAAGTTGACATTTTGTTACTGAAAGGTTAAAGCAGCTACTTGTAATTTTTTCCTTTAGTTTTCCCCTAGCGCCGCTCCTGAGATATCAAAATGGAGATAAATTTTACATTCCCGTGTTCAGCTCTTCAAGCACTGTCATCTGAGCTCAAACTCGAAGAGATTGGATCAAAATTACTCATTTTTAATTTTTGTAATTTTACTATCAGTGTTATCAGTGATAACAGTTGACTCCCTTGTAACGCGGCCACCATAAGACCTACAGCTCCAGTTTTATTTTCAGTGTGACTCTGATGTAATTCTTACTTCTATATACCTAAATTAGCTCAACCTTATCAGTTAATTAATTCTTTATCTTAACTTTTTAAATAATGTTTAAATTCAATTAGAACCACGTGGAGAGTTATAATTAGTGATAGGAGTTGATTGGTGTTTCTTCTTTTTACCTCTGTGATTGATTGGCACTCCTGAATATTTTCCAGCCCTTAAATAATTTAAACACGAAATTTTAATTTAAAATTACAAATTTTATACCGACGTGCTCGTTATTTTAGTGCTAGCTAACTTTTATTCTTGAGCTCGGGCTAATTAAAAAGTTATTAATTTAATTTATAACAATTAACTGATGGTCGCTCTTGTGCTCTTGCTGCGTTCTTATTGGTTATCGAGTGAATCCGAGTTGGTGGCTGGATGTTCAATAAAAGACCCTTTTCTATTTTGATAAAGGAACTTCTCGTTTCACCATCGTGGTGAACGGAAGCGCGCTTTCGTTAATAAATTTAAAGTCAATTTCCCCTTGCATTCAGCGACGCCCGTATTAATTAAGGTAATTTAATTAATTATTTTTTAGTTTCTTTGTAATTATTTTATTTGTTCTGTTGCCTTCAGGAAATCCGTGAGTTTATATTGCGAACCCTAGGACCATTAATTGATCTCTCTTAGAAGACCGCTTAGGATTTTAAAGAGAGAAGACTATTGATCTAGGGAAGAGAAGTTTCCGGGCCAGTTTTTCATCAGGACTATTGATCTCTCTTAGATGACCGCTTTGGATCTTAAAGAGAGGAAAATTGATCTGGTGGAATACGTAGTCCCTGTTTATTTTCTTGTTTTCATCTTTTAGGGCTAGGATCTCTCTTAGAGGACCAATTTGGATCTTAAAGAGAGGACTATTGTTCTAGTAGTAATAAGTAACTTTATTTAGTAATAGAACTATTTTGAAAATTTACAATAATTATTATTTAAATCTTAATTCTAGATATAAGTACACAATTATAATTTCCTGATTAGTAGTGTTGTTATACATATTCACTTAAATTCCTTTGAAAGTATTATACCATTTGTTTACTACAGGTTGCACATTCTGAAAGTTGCTGACACACATTTTTAAATTGTTTTCATTTTTAAATTGTTTTTATTTTTATTCCAGTCTTGCATATTTTGTTTAGAAGGTCAGTTTTCTTGTAACGCATTTTTCATTTCCTCATGTAATTTCCTTGTATTTTGAAATATTTGAATAGATAATATCTTCATCTTTTTTTCGTTTACTCTAAAAAATCAATTTGATTTCTCAATTGATCCACTTTTCTTTTATAAACTGGACAGTCAAAACTCCAAGCTGCATGAGTTGTATCCAATTCAATTTTTAATTTCTCAATTGTATGCAAGCAATTTATACATTTAAGGTTGTCCTTGGTTTCTTTGCACTGAGTTACATCATGAGGTCCGGCACATTTTGGACACGCTATATTTGCTTTGCACTGACTTGCCTTATGATTGAATCCATTGCATTTAAAACATCTTGTGACCTCAATGGCGTCATATATTTTACATCTATCCCAGTTTATATTTAGTTTTTCCTGAATCATCATTGACCTATAAATATTTGCACTGACTTCTGCAATTGCTGTATAACCATTTTTTTTATTTCTTGCTTCTTTAATATGTACAATTTTTATACTTGCTTGGTCCAATTTTAGATAAGTATTTTGTGCCCAGATTTTCATTTCTATCTCCTCAAAAGATAATTTCTCGGATAGGCCGACAATTTTAACCCTAGGTGTCCTTTTTTTGGGAATAGTTACCTCGTAATTTTCACCAAGTTTTTTAATAGCCGTATCTTTTACTTTATTCATTGCCTCTTTATTTTTGCACTCAATCAAAATTCCTCCATTGCTTACGTTTCGTAATCCTGAGATTTGCAGTTCTGTCGGGTCAATTGATTTCTTCACCTCATTCTTAGTTTCTATACTTTTCTGATTATGATTTTTAGGTTTCACAATTATTACTGGTTCATGTTTCTTTAGTTTCAATTTTTCAGCATAACTCGTACTGCTGCACGCCTCATTAGTATAAGTATTACTACCTTTATTTTCTTCAAAATCTTTTTTAAGTTCTTTTATAGATTCTTGCAGTCCGCTTACATGTTTCTCATTTTCAAATGCTCTATTTAGAGTTTTCATACAATCTAACATCCCGTTTTCTAACACTTTCAGGCACCGATCACACACCCACAAAAGATTTGCTCTGTGTTGGTAAAATATAAATTCATCCCCTTTTACATTAACGCATCCAATGTGAAATTTCTTGTCACAAAGACCTTTGCACAGTATTGATTTATCAGTTCTTTTAAGTTCTATATCACATTTACCACAATTTTCCATGATTAAATATTTTACAAGTCATCAACAAACTTGAACTTGAAAAACAGCAACAAATGCAATGCTTTACAAGCACATTCATGTGCTTGCAAAACACGTCCGTTCCGTACGAAGTACACAACACTACTCTCTAGAAGAAAAAATTCCCCCTCTGCTCTTCTGTGGCTCGTCATCAGGTCTATTGATCTCCTTAGAGCATCAATTTGGACCTTAAAAAGAGCACTAGTGAACATTCTCTTTTTATCAGATTTAGTGATCTCTTTCTTAGGAGAGAGGACAAGTGATCTGGTGGGAAAGAGCGTCTGGAGTTTTCCAGGCCTAGTGGTCTCTCTTATGTTCATACCAATAGTTGTGAATTAATCTCGATCCGAGAATAATTCTCGGATCTCGGAGGAATAATTATTATTCCTAGATCTGACAACGTTGCTCAATGTCAGAGTTTGACTTTAGACCATTTTAGGTCTAAAATTTATTAATTTGGAAAATTTATTAATTTGTATACAAACGTTGAGTAATGTTGCCATATCTACGAATAATTCTCGGATCGAGATTAATTCACGACTATTGGTACTGACATGAGAGGACCAATTTGGATCTTAAAGAGAGGACTATATTGTTCTAGAAGAAGAAATCCCTTCTCTGTCCTTCTCTGTCTCACCAGCTCTATTGATCTCTCTTAGAGAATCAATTTGCATCTTAAAGAGAGGACTAGTGATCTGGTGAGTGAACATTCTATTTTCATCAGATTTAGTGATCTTTTTCTTAGGAGAGGGGACAAGTGATCTGGTGGGAAAAAGCGTCAGGAGTTTTCCAGGCCTACACTCCAATTTTACAATTATAGAGAGTGACTCATTCCTAATGTGTTCACAATATTTAGCTAACGATAGACCGGCTTCTATTGAGATAGATGCAAAAAACACGTGCCGCTTTAATAGAATAACCTACTTTACTATAATTTGACAGAAGCTCAGTAGTAGAAGTGGATCCGAGTACGAACGATTGTTCATAATGCTGTACCGACAAATCTCGATATAATCTAGTCTTCATTCTATAAAAGACAACTGTCTACATTTGAGGACAAACAGTATAGTGATGTCTAGGACAAAATTGGATCTTAAAGACAGGATTATTGTTTTAGAAGAAAAAATCCCCGCTCTACCCTTTTGTGTCTCATCAGGTCTATTGATCTCTCTTAGAGGATCAATTTGGATCTTAAAGCGAGGACTAGTGATCTAGTGAGTGAACATTCTCTTTTCATCAGGTTTAGTGCTCTTTTTCTTAGTAGAGAGGTCAAGTGATCTCCAGACACTCAGAAAGAGTGTCTAGAGTTTTCTGGCCTATTTATATTTCTTAGAAGACCAATTGGGATCTTAAAGAGAGGCCTATTATTCTAGAAGAAGAAAGAAATTCCCTCTCTACCCTGCTGTGTCTCATCAGGTCTATTAATTGCTCTCTCTTAGAGGATCAATATGGATTTTAAAGAGAGGGTAGTGTTCTGGTGAGTGAACATTCTCCTTTCATTAGGTCTAGTGTTCTCTTTCTTAGGAGAGAGGACAAGTGATGTGGTGGGAAAGAGCATCTAGAGTTTTCCAGGCCTAGTGATCTCTCTCTCAAAGGAGCGGTTGGATTTTAAAGAGAGGACTGGTGGTCTCGGACTACTTCTGTACCGTTTGTGTTTGTCCAGGCCTAGTCGTCTTTCTTCGACGACCGGTTGGATCTAGTAGACGAGGAGTAGGGGTATGGGAATACATCGGCCCTGTCCGTGTGTGTCAAGGCCTAGTGATCTCTCTTAGAGGACCATTGTGGATCCTAAAGTGAGTACTATTGCTCTGGGTAACATTCCTCTTTGGGTCAAGCGTGTTGGGAATTTATTATTTCAAGAAAATGATTATTATTTTATATCGTTTTGCAATAAATAAAATATTTATTTTTGGTCTAACTGCTTTTTTAGTGAGTTTAGGTGTTACAAACTAAACTACTACAAGTAATTAAAAAGAGATGGCGCTTTCTCAAAATTTTCTATTTTTATTTTCAAGTTAGTTTTTGGCTTTAATTAACTAAATAATAATAATTGATAACAATAATTGATACTTAGTTTAAGTGTTAAGATTAAGTTGTTTTCTTTCAAAAAATAAAGAATAATAAAGTAAGCAATTTACGTACAAGGCTTTATACAATAACTTTCATTCGATTATATCGGTTTATTACCATCATAATCATTTAGAAAATATATTTACATTATTATATTTTTCTAATCAACTCAAAATGATATTTTTCTGTAAGTGTTATTTTTTTCATATATTTTTCGGTTGATCAAAACGAAAAATTTCCAATATTTCCCATGTGTACTTTTAAACTTAATTAAATTTTTAAACATTTTCCAAACTAAAACAAATTGATATAATTCGGATCAAAGTTGTTTTTTTTATTGTTTTTTATTGAAAACTTTGCTCGTTTCAAGTGTGGTGGTAATATTGAGTCTTTTTTGTGTTTTATTGTATCTTGTAAATTATTAAATGATCGAAACTAATAACAGTTCAAATAGTTATGGAGGTAATATGCGATGACTTGATTACATACCATTAGTGGTAGTAATAGTAGTTAATTTAACTTATTTGTTAGTCCATAACATTTAAGTGATTTTATCGATTTTATTTCATTTCTCCAATTGATAAATTAACATAAAAATAAAACTCGGAACGTTCTAACTTTTATTTTAAAGTAATTTCCAGGGGGTGCAATAATGTAAACACATAACACTCACAACTAAAGCCTTTCTTTATTAAATATTTTACAAAATGTACAAAACAACTTTTAAATTGATTCGAAAGCTCTACATAAACTAATTGTTTTTTATTATCAAACATAAAATATGTAAAAGTTTGAATTAGTTAAATAAACAACAAAATTCATTATTTTTATGTATCTAACTAAATTATTTCTTTTTTCACGTAAACAACCTCTTCAAATAGTTTACCTCGCTAATCCGGATTAAAAAGAATTTATCTGAATGGGTCAAATTGTTCTAAAAGAACAAGCATCTAGTGATCCACAGTTATTTTCTGGATGCCTATAAGTGATTACCTCGCTAATCCGGATTAATTTTGTTTTTGAATGGGTCAAAGTATAATGGTTGTGAAAGAACAAGTATATAGTGATACACACGTAGAGGTTAATTTTTTTTTGTTTTCCAAAAAAGGATTGAACAGTTAAAGTAACTAACAAAGGGCGTCTTTCTTTCTTCAAATTTTTGCATATTAGTCTATTTTAACTCCACAAAATTCAATTCAAACAATGCAAGGTTTGAGAACTGTGATTATACCTGCAATTGCTTAATTTTGAGTTGGTGTACTACCTTAACTTCCTAATCTTAGGAAAGAAAAAAAAACTATACACAGTTATTTGCAGGATGTCTATAGGCGCAGGGTCGGACTGACTAGTGGTTGGCCCCACTGGATATAAAATAAATTGGGCCCAAATGCAGTCGCGTAGCGACACTATCACTGGTCTGGTATCCAAAGATTTCCCACAAGCGCCCATAGCACCGCAGGCGAAAACTTTTAGAATTTTCAAAGTCAACGAGCTCAGATCAACTTTAGAAATTTTTAAACATGTTTTTGTACTGTAAAGCAAAACAAAAAAGTTATCTAACTCATCTAAAGTAAAACACACTGTATGTTTATTATGAACTTTATTCTTCATTTTGATTTTTCTATTTATTATCTTTTGGCTTCAATTTCACTTGGCTGTACCGACGATCGCCGGGCAGCCGGTCGGGCCAGTCCGGGCCTGTATAGGCGTACATAAGTTAAATTCAAGCCTCTAAAACGCCTTAAGGCACTTTTCACGCTTCTGATACTTGTGTTCTTTGGAGCCAGGCCTGGACTGGTCCAGCTGGCTGACCGACGATCGCCGGTGGGGCTAAGTGAAATTGGGGTCAAATGAAAATAAATGGAAAAATTTTCACAATTGTTGAAAATCCTACATCGTATTTTTTGTTGAGCTTATTGAATTGCTTAATTCACAGTAGAAAAATATGTTTAAAATTTTCTAAAGTTAATCTAAGCTCGTTGACCTTAAAAATTCCAAAAAATATCCGATTTCGGCTCTACAGGGTCTACTTGGGCCAATTAATTGTGTAGCCAATTGAGCTAACCACTAGCCAGTCTAAGGGGGGATAAAGTGGGAAAGAAGAGGTCGATATTCCTACAGCAGGATTAATATGGTTATAGATAGACCATTAAGGACCGGTTGTTCAAACTGAACTGAAGGTCAGTTTAGCACCAAGAGCTCAGCTGAAGCTGAGATTGTACTTAACTGCGTTCAAAGGGATTCTGTTGCAGCTGTCACTCTGTAACGCAAGCGTGAGTAGCAACTTGATGTGGACTTGATGTGATACTAAACTTAAATTCGATTTGTACAACCGGCCCTAAGCCGAGAGTTTTTAAATGGTAGTGATGCTAATTATTCGCCTTTTTGGCGGTTTTTGGTATTTTTAAAATATTATTTAGAAAAAAAGGTTACAAAAAGCACCCTTTCAATCTCGTGGCTTATTTAAAAAAATATCTACCCCTTGAACCTTACTTATCCCTTCCTTTTTAACACTAAGAAAAAAAATTTAATAAATCTTCGACTTTTTTTTGCAGTAAAACGACCATTTAGGGTGTTTGAATCTTTTATTTGGTGACTTAAACACGTCTTTGTTAATAAACTAAGTTTTCAAGAACGTGGTTTTATTATGCGGATTGTGGTAATTTAATAATTTGTCGTTTCCAGTGGTTTAGCTGGTAATCAAGGCAAGCCCTGGTGATTTGTTGCACTACACGGGCAAACACTCGGCGTAAATTTCGCTAGCAAAGCTAATTAAAAAATTACCATTACGGCATTACGTATTAGACGGTGCTTTGAAAGGCATAAACAACATTCGCTTTTAGCTAATGTATAGTTAGGGTTTGTAAATAAATAAAATAAATAATTTTTCCTTTCAAAAAGTTTATTTTCTGAATGGAGGGATGAAAGACAGACAGGTAGACAATATTTGATGCTCTTTGTGAATGAGCTATTTCCTCAAGTTTGAGACTTTATATATGGCTTTATATCAAACTCATTTTAAATATTATATTACTTTATACAACATCTTCTTCCAAGATACGATTTGAAGTTTACTGTGCTCTAGCTTAAGCTCTTTCTAAAGAGAGCCATTTTTACATTGCATGTTTTATCCCCGCATTAAGTCTTAGTCGAGTTATCTTGTTTTGATTGCTCTTTTAGCTCTCTATTTCATGCTTGATCGCTCCGCTGATGTAAATATTGATAAGAATTTCTAATTTTCTTAAAATTTCCTCAAGTAAAAACGTGTACACTATACAGTGTGTCCAGTATAACATGCACAGCATAGAGATTTTGGAAACTATAAGACAACTTTTAATAACACAATTTTATGGCCAACTCGATGTTGGCCATAACTTACTAGCACTCTCGATATTTAGAAAAACTGAAAAAGTTCATTTTCTTTAAATTTTAAACGCTTATAACTTTTTTATTAACGGACATTATTGTAATTTTCAAACAAGAACTTGTAGGCACGACTAAAAGTAATAAATTTGACAAAGAAAAAAACTTTTTTCCTTCGTCGTTTTGGAGATATGATGTAAACTAATGTTTTTTAATAACCTCAATTTTATGTCAATAAAAATCTAATTTAATTCGTAATTCTTCTAATATGCTATACTATACTGAATTCATATATTAAATATACTAAATACTAATACCTAAAAGTAATATATGTTAGACTCAGTCTCCGAATTCGCTCAATTGCCGAAATAAATGAACCGTCCTAGAATTGAGTAATCGAAAATGCTCAATCGCCAAATTAAGTTGTTATTTCGGAAACTGAACACAAAATTTTAATCAATTCGCGAACTGTGTAAGATGCTGTTGCACGATTCCCGATTCTTATAATATTTCGGTGATCAATTAGTACAATTTGCACAGTTCTGAGATTGAGTGTATTAGAAATCATCACACTGCAGTGTGAGCAAGCATAATTATAAGCTATGACCGTTTATATTGGAATTTTAGAAAAACCCACCAGGACACTGGGGATAAACGGGTCAAGAAAAAAGGGAAATTCATAATAAATTATGAGAATCGTCTTACCAAGTTCCTGTTTCTCAGACCAATATAAACTAAGACAGTCGAAAAGGTTGATTATAATTTAATGGGCATATTTATCATTGTTGATGCTCCATGTCTTCTTCATAGCGATAGAGGAAAAGAATTTGCTAATACCTACTGTAATCAAGAATGTCTTAGAAATTCTCAATGCTAAAGTAGTTCACGGCAAACCGCGCCATTCCCAAAGTCAAGGATCGCTGGAGAGTGGAAACCAGAATGTTCTTGATATTTTAATAATCTGGATGAAAGATAGCAACACAGCAAAATAGGCGAAAAGCTTAAGATTTGTGCAGTCACAGAGTAACAATATGTACTAGTCTGTGGTGCAGTTAAAGAAAAACCGATCTCTTCATAAAAGTATACAAAGAAGTTCTTACGAAGCCATGTTTGGTGTATCTGTTCATGACTGGGATCCTGTAACTATTAGATAGATAGATAACTAAAGATACGCTAACGCTACTTACCTGCTCTCTATCGCTCTCCGACAAATGTTTAAAAATTGGTAGGAGAAGAAGAAAGGGTAAGTAGCTTAGCGTTAGATATCGTATCGCGCTAATAGTTACAGGATACTAGCCCATTTTAGCTATCATTATTCGTATCTCTTGCAATTTGCATCCATCCGAGCAATTAAAAATTGAACAACCTGCAAAAGGAGATTTTTCAGTTGCTCAATTGCCGAAAAGACTAAATAATCGGTTGTAGAGCAAACACATCTTTCACAGTTCGCAGAATGATTTAAATTTTATGCTCAATTGCCGAAATAACAACTCATTTCGGCAATTTATCATTTTCGATTGCTCAATCCTCGGATTGGTCGTTTATTTCGGCAATTGAGCGAATTCGGGGATTGAGTCTAACGTATACAAAAACCTGCGAACACAAACTAGGCAAAATCCAAAGATTGGCCTGCCTAGGAATTACTGGAGCAATGCGCACTACCCCTATAGCAGCAATGGAAACAATGCTGAACCTCCGACCCTTACATCTGGTGGTAAAAGCCAAAGCATTAAGTGAGGCTTATAGACTAAAAACTCACTCCTCCATTGAAAGAAATGGGCAAGGACATGCCTCAATCCTAAGAGAGATGGAGGAGCATCTCATACTTAGTATGGTGTTTGACAGACTAACCAAAACATATATACCAACGAAAAACCTTAACTTTAATTTTAACGGAATTAAAATTCCCACAAGGGATGAATGGGAATGAAAGGCAGTCAAAATTAATGGACTTGTATTCTACACTGACGGCTCTAAAAATCCAACAAGTACGGGAGCTGGAATCATCGGGGACGGCAACTTGAGGCAAGGGTAATCTTAAGCTTCGGGGAGCACGTATCCGTCTTCCAAGCCATTTCAAAATGTGCGAAAATGCTATTAGATAGAGGATATCAAAACCAAAGAATCTTCGTAGTTTCTGACAGCAAAGCAGCCCCTAAAAGCACTGAACGCGTGTGAGGTGAGGTCTGGACTAGTAACGGACTGCATCCGCAGATTCAATGCGCTAGCGGGGACAAATTTTTTCAACCTGGTATGGGTGCCAGCTCATGCCAACGTACCAGGGAACGAGAAAGCGGACGATCTTGGCAAAGAGGGCAGCAAAATAAGACCCATTGGACCAGAACCCACCTTTGGAATTTCTTATGAATTGGTAAAGAGTAGTAAAGTCACTTTTAGGGAAGTGGCATGTTAAACACTGGAGGGAAACTCCTGGACAGGGGCATTCTAAGAAACTAGTCTAAGCATACTGGAGAAACTCTCTGACACAAGAACTCGTTCTATACTCAGAACGAGTAGAGATGCACTATACAACTGACATGACAACGGCAATAATAACGGGCCATTGTCAGCTCAAAAAGCACCTGCATACGATGGGACTAGAAGAAGACCCACTATGTAGAGGAGGCGCAGAGGAGGAAACTCCGATTCATTTTCTGCTACACTGTGAGGCTTCCACAAGAAGTAGTTATAGAATTCTCTTCGGGAAAGAGAAGATACTCTAAAGAGAACTGCCTAACTTCTCAATAAGGAAAATTCTGAATTTTGTCAAAAGCACAGAACTTCCATAAGAGAAGATCAAATCCGAGGCGCACAATAGATCCGAGAGGTCGCCATGCACGGAATTCCTAGGGATCAGCCTCAGAAATACAATTATTATTATACTCAATTCCTTGCTGGTATGTGTTTTTAACTAATTTTCATAAAACGATAAGGGAGTAATTTGTGGTAACATCAGTATAGTAAAAAATTAATCTTAATAATGCACATTTTTTTACTGTAGTCCAATCAACTTAATTAAATTGCAAAATTATGTTAAAAGAATTTACAAAATTTTCCTCTCTCAAAATAAAAATTCAATTGCTACACCAAAATGTATCAGACACTACCAGGAAATTAATATTCGCTTGGTAGAACAAATTTCATATGTAATGGAAATTTATTAAATTTCATCCATAGCTGATTTTTCTTTTCTTTTTATCACATTTGTATATACGCTGAAAAACCTTATTAAATTAGCGAAAATATCTGCAATATGTAATTATTACAGAACAAACACGTAATAAACAATTTTGCGCAGTACTTGACTCTTAACGAGACTGTCTACGGCTATCTCACTTTTTGACATAAATATTTTTGTTAGTAAGACAAAGAGACTTTTTCTTTTTTTTTATATAAAAGATGAGTCACGCTTTTCCTCTACTAAAAGAACACAAAACACGCAAACTTCCACAACACCAAAATGGTCAGGCGTGTCATATTCGTGTTAAAATAAAAATTTAACCCAAACACATTTTTGCTAACTTTCCAACCCAAACGCTGACAAATCAAAAATCACAAAAACACCTGGATCGTTTAACAAAAGCATGTAATGCTGATAATTGATATTTTACGGTTGTGCTTATTGATTTTTGGCAATGAAACGCTTATATAAGTAATCAATTGTAGTTCGTAATTCCTCCTCTTCTGCAATGAATGCCAAGTAGGTACGATGTTCGATTTCAATGATTAAGTGGTCAGGGTCCCTATTTATATTCATTCCCCCGTAAAATAGTATCGTGCCAATAAGCCATTTCCAACTTAATAATTTTACTCCTGTGTTACAATCGGTACAAGTCAAGAACACCGGGGCCGATTCTCCTACCCTAGTTATAAAGACTTCTCCTTTTTTTTTCTCTTCTACAAAACATGAATTATGTTACAACTTTTTAACTACCTTCTAATTGTTAAAAAAGTTACAAGTTTATTTCACGAAAATATATATTTTATATTGTGTGTGTGTATCTTTATTAAGAATCTCGGTATCGTGTTTTGAACCACACTCGTGTCACATATTTTCGAACGCCCTTTAAAAAGAAAATTGTACTTAATTTAGTAATTTAGTCGTTTATTGGTGTGGTTTATCTGTAATTTAAGGGCTTGTTTTAAATATCAAAAATCTGATATACAGGACTTAAGTGTTGTTTACGACCTTTTTAATTTTTTATTCGGACACCACAGATAAAATATTGTTTCGTTCGTCGAAAATCGTGAAAACTTTTACCACAGTAGGCAGTTTTTGCCCTTAGCAATAAGGGGTGAATTTGCTAACAGATACTATCCAGATGACAGATACTATTTGAATGCTTTTATTACTTTTCTTACTTTCAAAAAGCCAAAAAGCACCAAATGCATTACATCATTACATCTGATAATCATGCGATCCCGAGGAACCGCAACCAAGCCTCGAATGAAATATTTCTACCACCAAATGCATTTTATTAGAGAATTTTGCCATCCAAAGAAACCCCAATCAAACCTTGAATGAGATGACTTCTTAAAAGTGCATTTGGTGGTACAATTAAACTTCAGATACCATCCACTCAAGGCTTGATTGGGATTTCTTGAGATGAGAGGATTTTCGAAACAATGCTTTTGGTGGTAGAACTAAACTTCATAAGCCATCTCATTCAAGGCTTGATTTGGGCTTCTTCGTATGGCAGGATATTCGGACAAAATGCATTTGGTCGTACAATTAAACTACCGAAGCCAGCTCATTCAAGACTTAATTGGGGTTTCTACATGTGCAGGATATTCGGTCAAACAATTAAACTTCCTAAGCCAGCTCATTCAAGGCTAAATTGGAGTTTATTGAGATGACAGGGTTTTCGAAAACATGCGTTAGGTTGTAGAACTAAACTTTATAAGCCATCTCATTCAAGGCTTGATTTGGGTTCCTTCGTATGGCAGAATTTTCGGACAAAATGCATTTGCTGGAATAATTAAACTTCAGATACCGATACCATTCATGCAAGGTTCGATTGGGATTTCTTGAGATGACAGGATTTTCGAAACAATGCGTTTGGTGGTAGAATTAAACTTTACAAGCCATTCATGGCTTGATTTTGGTTTTTTGGTATGGCAGGATATTCGGAGAAAATGCATTTGGTCGTACAATTAAACTTTCGAAACCAGCTCAATCAAAACTTAATTGGGGTTCATCGAGATGACAGGATTTTCGAAAAAATGCGTTAGGTGATAGATCTAAACTTCATAAGCCATCTCATTCAAGGCTTGATTTGGGTTTCTTCGTATGGCAGGATATTCGAACAAAATGAATTTGGTCGTACAATTAAACTACCGAAGCCAGCTCATTCAAGACTTAATTGGGGTTTCTACATATGCAGGATATTCGGTCAAACAATTAAACTTCCTAAGCCAGCTCATTCAAGGCTAAATTGGGGTTTATTGAGATGACAGGGTTTTCGAAAACATGCGTTAGGTTGTAGAACTAAACTTTATAAGCCATCTCATTCAAGGCTTGATTTGGGTTTCTTCGTATGGCAGGATTTTCGGACAAAATGCATTTGCTGGAATAATTAAACTTCAGATACCGATACCATTCATGCAAGGTTCGATTGGGATTTCTTGAGATGACAGGATTTTCGTAACAATGCGTTTGGTGGTAGAATTAAACTTTACAAGCCATTCAAGGCTTGATTTTGGTTTTTTGGTATGGCAGGATATTCGGAGAAAATGCATTTGGTCGTACAATTAAACTTCCGAAACCAGCTCAATCAAAACTTAATTGGGGTTCATCGAGATGACAGGATTTTCGAAAAAATGCGTTAGGTGATAGATCTAAACTTCATAAGCCATCTCATTCAAGGCTTGATTTGGGTTTCTTCGTATGGCAGGATATTCGAACAAAATGAATTTGGTCGTACAATTAAACTACCGAAGCCAGCTCATTCAAGACTTAATTGGGGTTTCTACATATGCAGGATATTCGGTCAAACAATTAAACTTCCTAAGCCAGCTCATTCAAGGCTAAATTGGGGTTTATTGAGATGACAGGGTTTTCGAAAACATGCGTTACGTTGTAGAACTAAACTTTATAAGCCATCTCATTCAAGGCTTGATTTGGGTTCCTTCGTATGGCAGAATTTTCGGACAAAATGCATTTGCTGGAATAATTAAACTTCAGATACCGATACCATTCATGCAAGGTTCGATTGGGATTTCTTGAGATGACAGGATTTTCGTAACAATGCGTTTGGTGGTAGAATTAAACTTTACAAGCCATTCAAGGCTTGATTTTGTTTTTTTGGTATGGCAGGATATTCGGAGAAAATGCATTTGGTCGTACAATTAAACTTTCGAAACCAGCTCAATCAAAACTTAATTGGGGTTCATCGAGATGACAGGATTTTCGAAAAAATGCGTTAGGTGATAGATCTAAACTTCATAAGCCATCTCATTCAAGGCTTGATTTGGGTTTCTTCGTATGGCAGGATATTCGAACAAAATGAATTTGGTCGTACAATTAAACTACCGAAGCCAGCTCATTCAAGACTTAATTGGGGTTTCTACATATGCAGGATATTCGGTCAAACAATTAAACTTCCTAAGCCAGCTCATTCAAGGCTAAATTGGGGTTTATTGAGATGACAGGGTTTTCGAAAACATGCGTTAGGTTGTAGAACTAAACTTTATAAGCCATCTCATTCAAGGCTTGATTTGGGTTTCTTCGTATGGCAGGATTTTCGGACAAAATGCATTTGCTGGAATAATTAAACTTCAGATACCGATACCATTCATGCAAGGTTCGATTGGGATTTCTTGAGATGACAGGATTTTCGTAACAATGCGTTTGGTGGTAGAATTAAACTTTACAAGCCATTCAAGGCTTGATTTTGGTTTTTTGGTATGGCAGGATATTCGGAGAAAATGCATTTGGTCGTACAATTAAACTTTCGAAACCAGCTCAATCAAAACTTAATTGGGGTTCATCGAGATGACAGGATTTTCGAAAAAATGTGTTAGGTGATAGATCTAAACTTCATAAGCCATCTCATTCAAAGCTTGATTTGGGCTTCTTCGTATGGCAGGATATTCGAACAAAATGAATTTGGTGGATACAATAATTAAACTACCGAAGCCAGCTCATTCAAGACTTAATTGGGGTTTCTACATATGCAGGATATTCGGTCAAACAATTAAACTTCCTAAGCCAGCTCATTCAAGGCTAAATTGGGGTTTATTGAGATGACAGGGTTTTCGAAAACATGCGTTAGGTTGTAGAACTAAACTTTATAAGCCATCTCATTCAAGGCTTGATTTGGGTTCCTTCGTATGGCAGAATTTTCGGACAAAATGCATTTGCTGGAATAATTAAACTTCAGATACCGATACCATTCATGCAAGGTTCGATTGGGATTTCTTGAGATGACAGGATTTTCGAAATAATGCGTTTGGTGGTAGAATTAAACTTTACAAGCCATTCAAGGCTTGATTTTGTTTTTTTGGTATGGCAGGATATTCGGAGAAAATGCATTTGGTCGTACAATTAAACTTTCGAAACCAGCTCAATCAAAACTTAATTGGGGTTCATCGAGATGACAGGATTTTCGAAAAAATGCGTTAGGTGATAGATCTAAACTTCATAAGCCATCTCATTCAAGGCTTGATTTGGGTTTCTTCGTATGGCAGGATATTCGAACAAAATGAATTTGGTCGTACAATTAAACTACCGAAGCCAGCTCATTCAAGACTTAATTGGGGTTTCTACATATGCAGGATATTCGGTCAAACAATTAAACTTCCTAAGCCAGCTCATTCAAGGCTAAATTGGGGTTTATTGAGATGACAGGGTTTTCGAAAACATGCGTTAGGTTGTAGAACTAAACTTTATAAGCCATCTCATTCAAGGCTTGATTTGGGTTTCTTCGTATGGCAGGATTTTCGGACAAAATGCATTTGCTGGAATAATTAAACTTCAGATACCGATACCATTCATGCAAGGTTCGATTGGGATTTCTTGAGATGACAGGATTTTCGAAATAATGCGTTTGGTGGTAGAATTAAACTTTACAAGCCATTCAAGGCTTGATTTTGTTTTTTTGGTATGGCAGGATATTCGGAGAAAATGCATTTGGTCGTACAATTAAACTTTCGAAACCAGCTCAATCAAAACTTAATTGGGGTTCATCGAGATGACAGGATTTTCGAAAAAATGCGTTAGGTGATAGATCTAAACTTCATAAGCCATCTCATTCAAGGCTTGATTTGGGTTTCTTCGTATGGCAGGATATTCGAACAAAATGAATTTGGTCGTACAATTAAACTACCGAAGCCAGCTCATTCAAGACTTAATTGGGGTTTCTACATATGCAGGATATTCGGTCAAACAATTAAACTTCCTAAGCCAGCTCATTCAAGGCTAAATTGGGGTTTATTGAGATGACAGGGTTTTCGAAAACATGCGTTAGGTTGTAGAACTAAACTTTATAAGCCATCTCATTCAAGGCTTGATTTGGGTTTCTTCGTATGGCAGGATTTTCGGACAAAATGCATTTGCTGGAATAATTAAACTTCAGATACCGATACCATTCATGCAAGGTTCGATTGGGATTTCTTGAGATGACAGGATTTTCGTAACAATGCGTTTGGTGGTAGAATTAAACTTTACAAGCCATTCAAGGCTTGATTTTGGTTTTTTGGTATGGCAGGATATTCGGAGAAAATGCATTTGGTCGTACAATTAAACTTTCGAAACCAGCTCAATCAAAACTTAATTGGGGTTCATCGAGATGACAGGATTTTCGAAAAAATGTGTTAGGTGATAGATCTAAACTTCATAAGCCATCTCATTCAAGGCTTGATTTGGGCTTCTTCGTATGGCAGGATATTCGAACAAAATGAATTTGGTGGATACAATAATTAAACTACCGAAGCCAGCTCATTCAAGACTTAATTGGGGTTTCTACATATGCAGGATATTCGGTCAAACAATTAAACTTCCTAAGCCAGCTCATTCAAGGCTAAATTGGGGTTTATTGAGATGACAGGGTTTTCGAAAACATGCGTTAGGTTGTAGAACTAAACTTTATAAGCCATCTCATTCAAGGCTTGATTTGGGTTCCTTCGTATGGCAGAATTTTCGGACAAAATGCATTTGCTGGAATAATTAAACTTCAGATACCGATACCATTCATGCAAGGTTCGATTGGGATTTCTTGAGATGACAGGATTTTCGAAATAATGCGTTTGGTGGTAGAATTAAACTTTACAAGCCATTCAAGGCTTGATTTTGTTTTTTTGGTATGGCAGGATATTCGGAGAAAATGCATTTGGTCGTACAATTAAACTTTCGAAACCAGCTCAATCAAAACTTAATTGGGGTTCATCGAGATGACAGGATTTTCGAAAAAATGCGTTAGGTGATAGATCTAAACTTCATAAGCCATCTCATTCAAGGCTTGATTTGGGTTTCTTCGTATGGCAGGATATTCGAACAAAATGAATTTGGTCGTACAATTAAACTACCGAAGCCAGCTCATTCAAGACTTAATTGGGGTTTCTACATATGCAGGATATTCGGTCAAACAATTAAACTTCCTAAGCCAGCTCATTCAAGGCTAAATTGGGGTTTATTGAGATGACAGGGTTTTCGAAAACATGCGTTAGGTTGTAGAACTAAACTTTATAAGCCATCTCATTCAAGGCTTGATTTGGGCTTCTTCGTATGGCAGGATATTCGAACAAAATGAATTTGGTCGTACAATTAAACTTCCGAAGGCAGCTCATTCAAGACTTAATTGGGGTTCCTCTAAATGATGGAATTTTCGAAAAAATACGTTAGGTGGTAGAACTAAACTTCACAAGCGATATCATTCAAGGCTTCATTTGGGTTTCTTCGTATGGCAGGATATTCGGAGAAAATGCATTTGGTCGTACAATTAAACTTCCGAAGCCAGCTCATTCAAGACTTAATTGGGGTTCCTCGAAATGATAGAATTTTCGAAAAAATGCGTTAGGTGATAGAACTAAATTTCAGAAGCCAACTCATTCAAAGCATGATTGGGATTCTTTGGGATGGCAAGAGTTTCGTATAAAATGCATTTGATGGTAAAATTACAGTTCAAAAGCCATCATCTCATTCAAGATCTCGTTTTCATGTCGTTCCTTAAGATGGCACGATTTTTGGACAAAATACATTGGATGGTAAAATTAAACTTCAGAAGCCATCTCATTCAAGACTTGATTGGTGTTTCTTGAAATGACAGGATATTTCAAACAATGCGTTTGGTGGTAGAACTAAACTTCAGAAGCCATTTTATTCAAGGCTTGATTTGGATTTCTTCGTATGATAGGATTTTCTGAAAAAATGCATTTGGTGGTACAATTAAACTTCAGAAACCATCTCATTCAAGGCTTCATTAGAGGTTCTTGAAATGGCTGGATTTTCGGTTATAAAATGGCTTCTGAAGTTTGATTCTAGCACCAAATGCCCCCCCCCCCTAGAATATTGTTCTTCTAGTTCTCTCTCTTTAATTACACTTGTAGTTGAATTGTTAAATTAGTTTTTGCTTCGTGTACGCCGACGATGATAAAACTAAGTCAAATTTAGTAGACCTTTCAGTTTCTTGACAGGCATTCATAGTGTCTAGTCTTCTATCCACGCATAAGCTTTTAAACTTGTCACATCCCCTAAGAATATATCAAAATAGAGTTGTGGATTATTATTTTATTATTTCTTAACTACAATCCATACTTTCTTCAGAAGCCCTAACGCAAGCAAATGGGACGCTTTTAGGGATAACACGAGTCACCAACTAAGAATGTCTTATTAAGACAGTTCTATAACTCTTCTGAATTATATCGATATAAATTATACGTATAGTATAGACAAATTTTCCAGTTTACTCAATAAAGCAAGACCCAAAACCTAATTTGCGCGCTGAACTCACTTTTATTGGGCAACGGGCAAGTCCAAATTGCTCTTCAAAGCGTAGTCGATAGATTATTGCGATTATTGAGTCAAACATTCTCTTATGTACGTCTCTGTATATAAATTAATTTGATCAGCGCTGTAAAATAACACTAACGCCATCTAGGCGATTTAAGGAAACTTTCTTTCTCGTTGTTTACTTTCGAACGACCCCTGAGGAGAACGAAAGATGGTTTGCGATCGTTCGAAAATTTAAATTTGGGGTCAATCTACGGATTTTGAAGGTTTTTTGTTGGCTTGAAACACAAATCAGCGCTGGTTGTTATAATTATTCAGCGTCTCCTTATGTCGGCTAGGAGCTTAGAATTTGTCTGTTAAACTTGAAGCCCCAAGCATTTACTTTAGTTTGTAAATATGAAATTAATAATTGATAAAAGGGCTGAAACTAGGACACAACAGTTAGTTATCAACTGTCTCAGTACACAGTTGGACGACAGTCGCGATCGAGAGGATGAGGAATCCTAGTTAACTAATCGATCCTAGATCGTAGGGCAGGCGTGAACTTAACTCGTAATTTAGTGAAAAGTGTACTGACAACTATTGAGTAAGTTTATATTTTTATAATAAACATGTATTGTATTGGAGCTATTGGCGTACATTTATAAACTCCTAATAACCCCCTGGTCCCTGGTACAATCCTGAAAGCTCTTCAGGACGTCGCAATCACAGTCGTGACAATAGCGACAGTTCCACTACCTTTTTTTCTAAATAAAGAGATCGTGTGAAGTGATCCAGAAAATAACTTTTAAAAATGTTGAAACCAATAAAGTATGTACAGTCAGCCTCACAATTATTAGCCACCCTCGCTAAACCCCAGGGTGGTTATTAGCCAACAACGACAAAAGGACAGAAGGGGAGGTTATTGATTTACTACAATTTAACTGCAATTTAAGAAGGGGCTGTTGTGATGGTTGCATCCACAATTAGTGCTAAACGTATAGCCAGGGTGGCCATTAAATGTGAGGCTGACTATACTGTCCATTGTTTTGACTTCTTGTTTACCGAAAACATTGCTTCCTGCGTCATTTTACTATCAGAATCACATCTCCGTTATTTTTTACCCGTATATTTTCAATAAAGTGCATTTTGTATGCAACTTGTAAAATTATGAAATTGTATTAGCATTTTATGTTGGTTTTACTTATAAAGGTAATATAGAATCTGCATTGGGGTGGGGGTAGATAAATTCAGATTAAGCCACCAAGCAGCCAGTTTCGTCCATATCTAACGTTTCCGTTTAATTTATTCTAATGCTTTTAACATCTAAAATTTACTTAACGAAATTTTCATAAATTTTAACAATTGAGTGGTAAATTGCAATTTCGTGTCGTTGTTGTATGAAAATTGTAAATTCTTGGGTATATTAAAACAATCACCTAGTAGATAATGCTATAATTATTATAATTATTTATTATTAATGCTAATGCGCGTTTACATTATTTGATTAATAATTATAAATAATTATTGTAATATTTTACAATTATAATTATTGTTCAAAGTTTGACATCCATTAATAAAATTTACATTTTTGTACTTAAATTAATATATTTTTTAATTAAAACCTATTTTGTTGTTTCGCTTAAATTTTTTAATTAAGCTCTTTCATTTGAGCCTTTTATTTTTTCACCTACTACGTTTGTTATTTTACTCTTTATTAATGGCATTGCTACGAATTTTTAAGTTTAAATGATGAACATGTACAGTCAGCTGCACAATTATTGGCCACCCTGACTATGTGCCAGGGTGGTTATTAGCCAACAACGACAAAAGGACAGAAGGGGAGGTTGTTGATTTACTACTTGTTGGCAAAATAAAGCTACCCCTCAATTTAAGTATGGGGTTTTAAGATGGTGCATCCACAATTCGTGCAAACATATAGCTAGGGTGGCCATTAATTGTGAGGTTGACTGTGGTACTCAAAACCATTAAAAAAAAAAGAAAAAAGTTTAAATGATACTTACTCCTATTATTTTTGACCTCTGTCTGTATGTCTATCTATTCGTTCGCTTGTCTGCCTATCTGTTTGTAAATACGATAACTCATGAACCTTACGAGGTTTTGTGTCAAAACATGTTTCAAAAATTTTCTAAAAATTCTTAAATCTTGAGTCCTTAAATTTCTTATTTAAGAATAAGAGAAGATTTTTGAGGTTTATTGTAACTATAAATTGAAGGGCGCACTTTAAGTTCTTACAAATGCTTTTTGTTGTATCTATTACGAATTACGATATAATTAACTTTGTTATTTCTTTGTTACAGGTAAGCTCATTCAGCTTGATATATTTGAGAAAATATATAAGGGTAAGGGTAAGAGAAATTTAAATTTTTTTCATGTTTCTTTTCTTCAAAGTAACAACGAATACCGCTTTTTCTAAAATAATAAAGAACAAGTACTGTGTTGTATTGTGCGGCGCTCGTTATGGATTTTATGAAATCCTCGCATTCATCAAACCGTTAACGTTGTAAAATTATTTCTGATAGGGATGCTATACAGAGCACTCTTAAGTAGTGCTGAAAATTGAATATGTTTTATCACACACGAAAAAATAAAATTAAAAATAGTAGCATCTCAGGAGCTGAAAAGACCAATGTTTAACCATAGTGCTACAGAATAGGTCTTGCTGAGAGATCCAGATGCACAGACAAAAATTAGGAGCACTTTTAGGGAAATATATGCCTGTAGGTCATATTGATCACCCGAGGGCAAAACGTTCGCTTTTTATTGTTTGATTCGGTACTGGCGCGCCTCGCCGGTTGCCGTTGTACTGTCGGAAAGGATTAGGGGTAGCCGTGGATACGGTTGGAGTTGTTGTAGTGGTTATAGGAGCTCCGGCCTATCTTATGCCTAACCTAACCTAATATAAACGGCAGACTGCATAAGACCACCAGAGTGTGTTTCTTTTTTCTTAGCTTCTGCTTGCTATTTGTTCCTGGCGTAGAGTCAGGTACGAGACGCACCACTAGCAATCGAGTTTTTTAAACTCATCGTTGGTGCTAGGGCTACTGGTTCTAGATCGGGGCGAAAAGACGTGGGTTTTTGATATGTTTATCGATTGACCGTAATCTGTCTAACCTAACCTAACTTAGAGACCGATACCCGACCGTTATCGATCCCGGTTGCTTTCGAAAGTTAGTAAACAATTCGGTGCTGCGGGAGGGGTGGAGTCCCAAGCGGGGCACTAATTGCTAGCGTCTGCCACCCCTATCGGTGCTGGTCACGCAGTGGCTGAAGGCTTCTCGCTTAGTAAGTGGAACACCGTTATCCATGAAGCGGTGCATGCGCCCTACTTGAGGGTTAAGTCCCTACCGACTAGGACCCTGTAACGTCTGCAAACGATCACAGTGCCGCAGGATCCGGGTCCTTACGTGGCCACTATGACTTACAATTCAGTCCCCTTAAATTTATCCAAATGTTGGAGTTGGTTTTAGGTCTGAAGGTAAAGGGTCGAGAGTTGCTCTACTTTGCACAAAACCAAAGTTTGTTGGTTTTCACATTTATTTTGAAATTTCTCCTCTGCGTAAGCAATAATTTATTGTAAAGTAAATAATTAATTGCTATTATCGTTGTTGTTTATATTTTTCTCTTTGTAAAAAATATTAGCCGAGCATTTCTCTAATTATAATTAAAGCAAACTTGATTTGGGTAAACACAAACTAAGCCAAACTAATAAATTTAATTAATAATAATAACCTTTTAGCTTGCTTCGGGCTATTACCTATTTGTTTTCAATATAATTGATTCGAATTATTATATAGTAGTTCATTAACGTTATTATAAAAGTAACAATTTCTATCTGATAGTTAAAACATTGGTCATTAATTTTTAATTGCTTGGACATGATCACTACTTGTCTATTTCTATATGCGTTTGCCAATTTTTTTCCACAACAACTCCAAAACGCATCAATTCTCATTAATTGCTTTGTCGTACCAAATACGGAGAATGGAAAGTCCTTCTGTTTGTCTATCTGTGGGACGTTCGCCCATGCGTATTAGCTATCCGTTCGTCCGTCTAGAGGTCCTCACGTCAGTGTTTCACCATATATCCGTCTTTGTCTTTATCCGCTATGTCATCTTAATGCTCATCCACACACACACAGGATTGCCATCCGTGTGGACACCGTTTAGGGGGCCTGCACAGGTCAAATCGTAGCGTCTGGACTGCGTTCAGGTGACCTATCGGCCAGGCAAATCGTAAGGCAAGCCTGTGTGTGTGTGTGGACGGGCCTTTAAGCTTGCTACAAACACACACAGGCTTACCTTCCGGTTTGACCTGTGTAAACCTGTGTAGACCTTGTGTAGACCTGTGTAGGTCGCTTGCACTTACACAGGCCAAACCAGAGCGTCTGGACATCGTTCTGGCGGTCTGCACAGGACAAACTGCCTGCATGTGTGTCTGACGCGGCCTCTAGGGCCGCTACTTTGAGTCTTGGTTAAAATCCTCTTTAGCTAACCAGAGCTGGGATCTTGTGATCCCAATTGATGAGAGAAGGATAAAGGGTAGGTATCTTAGCGTAGCATAGCAATTAGCTAATAGTTGCAGGATCCCAGCCCAGGTTACATCAGGTTAAAACATTTAAATATGTAACCACACGTTTATCTTTTATCAATAACCAGAGTGCTTAACTGCGACTGAAAGTACCGGCCCTTAGACAGTCTATTATTTTTCCACTGTCCTCTTGGGTTGTTTACTCAGAGAAAACAATTTTTAATTAAATTTAATTTAAAAGTGACGTGAAGAAAAATTACTTATTTAGGGCACATTTGAAAATAAATCATTGTGGTTTGTTTTCAACCCTTGGAATAATAATTATTTGTATTTGTAGGTAAAAGGTTAAAAGCAATTTAACAAGTAATAAGTCGTAGTTATTTAACAGTTGAAATGAAAATGAAGAAAATTATTCAAATCGTGTGCTTTTTGTTTGTTTAATCGATTTTGATCTCTTTATCCGTGTGTATGTTGTGGATTTAAAAATTTTTCCTATTTTGTTTTTTTCTCTTAATTTTTTTTTGTTTGAAGTTATAATACGAATTTATAGCATGCGTTTATATTATACTTGAAAAATATGAAAAGAATATATAAAGGAAAGACTACAAAGAAGGGGTCAAAAGATTTACAAAATAACTATTACCAGAACTTCAAAAGAATATTGCTATAAGAAGCGAGCGTAAGGCAGTGTTTTTTAACAAGTTTTATTATTTATTGTCATATTATACAACATTGTTTTTTTTTGTATTTACAACAAAAATAAGTTTTTTTTGTTTTTTTGTAAATTTTGTCTTTCATGTATATTCATCCGAAAATTAATTTCGAATGCGCTTTAGGACTAAAAATAATTAAATTGGTGCTGGAATAAAACGAGTAACAAATAGGGAGTGATACAATCACAATTGAAATGAGTTCATTATAATTATTATTCTAACAATAATAATAATAGGATTAAAGAGAGGGAGAAAGTGGGACAAAGAGAGAGGAAAGAGGAAAATGAAACATTTTGACTATAGAGCGCCAAATTGCAAATAAATAATTTTTTACAGAAATTTATTTCATATAAATAAAAAGTAATGAATTTCAATTGGGTGTTTGTAGGACTTTTATCGGATTCGTTCACTTAACACTATCAGGGCTGGATTGGGAAAAAAATTAATACCGGGAAATCGGATAGTCCAAGTTTATATTTTTGATTTTTTCAATTTGTCTAAATTTTTGTAATATATTTTCTTCATTGTCACATCACGGGTCACCGGGAAATTCCCGGTAGGCCACTGAGCCAGTCCAGCCCTGCTTAATACTGCTTCTAAATATAGTAAGATGTTTTGGAAAGCTAGCTCTAGAATCTCTTGGTACGTTTCCAAATATGAAATCTAGGTAGCTCCACTTTCGTTTCTGCAATATCACCTATTAACGGGGGGTTAACGTATAATCCCCTCCCTCCAGTTTATTAAATTAAGAAAGGGGGTCTAAAGACGTGAGCTTTTAAAAATCTTGAGAAATAAGGGAGATATCGACCAAAATTAAAAGGACGAACAATTTCCTCCTAACCTATACCACCCTGTACAACTGGAAACGGAACGCCCTGTATAAGAAGTAGCGTCTCTGTTTTCCTTGTTATTATTGATCATTTTGATATAGTATTATGCAGGTCTAAATTTAATAATTTTCAAGAAAATATTTATTTAATCCCTGAAAGATGCTTTATTTATGTAAGCTATTTAAAGCTAAAAGAAATAAAAACAATTGAATCATAAGTATAGAAAAATATAGGAAATAATTTGCAAATATAATTAGAATTTCTTTTGGAACAAAAAAATAATGGCAATTTAAATACTTCCAGTTATACAGTCATCAAAAATTTGTATTAGTAATTTCACCTCTGTCGCAATTCCTCCTATTGGTTTACTCCTTTTTTATCTTGAATATGGTGGGTCCTAGGGAAAAAATTATTCTTATAAAAATGAAAGCTTATGAAATTTTCTACAAAATTATTTCTATTAATTTTTTCTCCATTCCTTATAGTTTTCGAGATATCTGCTCGCAAAAGTAATAAAGAAAAAAAAATTTGCCTCACGTTTTTCGTCAAACTTTTGCCTCTAGTGCCTCAGCCCTTTGTCTTACAGTAAAAGTCTTCAGAAAAGAAGTTGTAGAGCATTAAATTTTTTTAAACGAGGTACTAGAGGCAAATGTTTGACGAAAAGTAGACCAATTAATTCTGGGATTAAGTTCAGTCCACGTAATCTTAGTAAAACTTACTATTTCCATGACCACTAGGCAATCTAATCGAAGCGACTAATCTTCATGATTTAAATTTTCTTCTAATTATTTTTATTGTTAGTTTGTATACCAACCAGTTAGTGTGCAAACCATGAAAGTCTATAATACATTGCGAAAAGTAAAAGAAAAATTTTTCTTATTCGATAAACGATTTTTTTTTATTTTTCAAATAAATGTTTATTAGAATTTTTGTGCCAATCCAAATCCATTTGTATAAATCCAGTCAATAAATACTACTATTCTTAACACTTGAAAATGAAATAAAGAAAGTAACATTTAATTTTCTTCAAAGTCGACATCAAATATTGCTTTTTGCAACAACTATTCTCTCGAAAATCGTGTGAGCTTAAAAGAAAATTGTTATGGAATCTAACTAGGACAGTCTGTCAAGTCTATTGTAAAATGTGATTTCCATTTATTTTCACTCTTGTTGAAAAGTCCAAAGCTCACTCTGATAAGGGAGGTCTTTTCGCTATTGATGTTATTTTCCTGTTCTAATCGGCGTTACTATTCTCGTTTCTCATTTCATGCATCGCTCGATTTTATACTGCAGCGTAAATTGCAATAATGTGTATCTACTTACTGTACCTAATTCCTTTTTGTTTGTTAATTATACAACAAAATTAATTTCAATCAAATTTTAGAGACTTGAATTTATTTCTGAAAAGGTTGTCGGGAAAAATATAAATTATTCTTTATGTGCTTTTTGTGGTATTTTACGTGTTATCGCTTTTGTTTCCAATATCAACAACATGTTGCTTATCTTTTAGCTCTATAACTGGACATAAACCTGTATTTAAGTGAACTTTTATTATGGCCAGTACCATAAGTTACAAATTCAATTATCCGTAAAATATCAGAACCATTAGAAGCTACCCCATTTATGATTTTATCATATTATTATACTTTAAAAGCTATGTTCAATTTTACATAATATTATATCTTTTACTTCTAAGTTCACTTTTTGTCTTTTTACTTTTAAAATAGAACAAAGAACTAAAGTTTATAACACCGAAATACATTATATTTACCATTAAGTCTACAATTCGATTACTGTTATTTGACACTATATTTGTTGAAGTTTTGCTTTGAGTTAGGTTAGGATTCGGTCGACATACAAAAGTACGGTACAAATTGAAAACGTACTGACGTCACAAAAATTACTACTGACTTTTATTAACCGACCACAGGCGTTATAGTGTCCTTGATAGATTACGCCTCACTTAGACTAATCTACATTCATTTTTCATTTATAGTTTTTATAGATTTATAGTTTTATAGGTTTATAAATTTATAGATTTACAAATTTATAGATTTATAGTTTTTTGATTTATACATTTTTAGATTAATCAATCAAAAAATTTATAGATTTATTACTTTATAGATCTATAGATTTATAGTTTTGTAGATTGATAAATTTAAAAATTTATATATGTATTAATAAATTAATGTTATAGATTTATATATTTAAAGATTTATAAATTTATAGATTATTAATTTTCTAGTTTATAAATTTATAGATTTATAGATTTATAAATTTAAAAATTTATAAATTTATTAACATATATAGATTTATAGTTTTGTAAATTGATAAAATTAAACATTTATATATTTTATAAATTTTGAGATTTATAAAATTATAGATTTTTTAATTTATAGATCTATAGATTTATAATTTTGCAGATTGATAAATATAAGAATTTATATATTAATTTATAGATTTATTAATTTATAGATCTATAGATTTATAGTTTTGTAGACTGATAAATTAAAAAATTTATATATTAATAAATGTTATAAATTTATATATTTAAAGATTTATAAATTTGTAGATTATTAATTTTCTAGTTTATAGATTTATAGATTTATAGATTTATAGATTTATAGATTTATAGATTTATAGATTTATAGATTTATAGATTTATGGATTTATAGATTTATAAATTAAAAAAATTATTAACTTATAGATCTACAGATTTATAGTTTTGTAAATTGTTAAAATTAAACATTTATATATTTTATATATTTTTAGATTAATAAACTTACAGATTTATTAATTTATAGATCTATAGATTTATAGTTTTGTAAATTGATAAATTTAAAAATTTATATATTACTAAATGTTATAGATTTATATATATAAAGATTTATAAATTTATAGATTATTAATTTTCTAGTTTATAAATTTATAGATTTATAGATTAATAGATTTAGAAATTTAAAAATTTATAAATTTATTGACTTATAGATCTATAGATTTATAGTTTTGTAAATTGATAAACTTAAACATTTATATATTTTATAAATTTTTAGATTTATAAAATTATAGATTTATTAATTTATAGATCTATAGATTTAGAATTTTGCAGATTGATAAATTAAAGAATTTATATATTAATTTATAGATTTAAAAATTTATAAAATTAGAGATTTATTAATTTATAGATCTATAGATTTATAGTTTTGTAGAGTGATAAATTTAAAAATTTATATATTAATAAATGTTATAGATTTATATATTTAAAGATTTATAAATTTATTGAATATTAATTTTCTAGTTTATAAATTTATAGATTTATAGATTTATAAATTTATTAACTTATAGATCTATAGATTTATAGTTTTGTAAATTGATAAAATTAAACATTTATATATTTTATTAATTTTTAGATTTATAAAATTATAGATTTATTAATTTATAGATCTATAGATTTATAATTTTGCAGATTGATAAATTAAAGAATTGATATATTAATTTATAGATTTATACATTTATAGATTTAAATTTTTCTACATTTATAGTTTTATAGATTTCAAATTTATCGATTTATAGATTTATAGTTTTATAGATTTGTGTCCGTTGAAGTTCTTTGAAAGTTTCCAATATCAAGAGCTTTTGATGGAAAGCAAAAGGAGAGCTGTTTACATACTTTCCACTGGGTCACTCTGGGTCATATCTAATTGACTGACAGATCTGGCTTATAGGGCTCTGATTGGCCCTGATAAAAAAAATTTGGCCACAAAGTGCATTGATTAAACATTGTGTTACATTTTGTTCCAGAAATAATATTTAAAAATTTATCTATTTGTAAAGGTCAGACCGAGATTATCAACTGTTACGATATATTTAAATTATATATATATAAATCCACAACCCTTGTTATAAACACAATTTGAGTTGTTTTTGTAAATATCCTGAAGGTTACGTATACGTATATTATATTTATTTAATAATAAATAAATCTGATTTGTAAAAAAATAAAGGTTTTGGCACTTCAGTATTATTAGCGTAGCGTATATTTTTAATTAAATTCTATGCATCATACGTTTATAGTAAAAGTTACACGTTTATATTATTAAATTGATCCCTGAAACTTCATAATTGATGCGTTTTGGAGAAAACCTCTCCTACATTACACACAATATTTAATTATACTCCTCGTGTTTCTCGTGTTAATTTAAACCTTATGTTTGTTACGAGTTATGTTTATAATTAAAGGAACAGGACATTCGTTTAATATTTGGTTTGAATGAAACTGAGTTAAAATGTCAAGTTTGTTGTTGGTATTAATAATTGTTTCGACATTATTTGAAATTCGATCCTAAAATGTTTGGGTTTCATTGCAATTTAAATATTTTTGAAAACTTTTAACAATTAATATTTAAAACAGAAGGGAAGAATTTAAATTTTTCAATTTAAGATAACTAGTTTTGCGATGTTTCAAAACATTGAAAAATATACAGGATGTTCAGAGACCGCACAGTGAGACTTGCTACTAGAGATCGGAAGAACTCTGGCGGGAACTTTCTAACTTCTCATCATTAGCCCCAAGCGTAAGCGCGGGATGTATCGGTAAGTGGAAACCGATTGGTAGTAGAAGGACGATATCACCGGCGAACCAGTTCATATGAGTTCTGACTAGCATGTGCAAGTGCCTGAAAAGCATCGGCCTGCTAGGCGCAAGAATGGAGGCTGATGGGTGCATTGTCCTGAAGTGCATATGACGCCAAGCAATCAGTGCATGATCCAGAACCCGAAGGGTTGGAGATAAGATAATATAAGTAAATAGGCCTGAAAGGTGAGAATAAAGCATTGGTCAGAAGGACTGTTGGGGTATAGAGGTCTGAAGGACCATTACGCCTAGCTCAAGGGACAGGAACAGATCAGTCCAGGACGAAACAAGACTGGATAACGTACGGGAACAGCATAGCACATGAAATACAATTTTTATTAAACGTGAATCCTGATACGGATTTTGACGTGTATGCGACTGAAACACAGAAAGCGCAAGCAACGATATTACTAGTTTAAGAGGTTTAAATTAAGGTTAAATTAAGAGGTTTGATAAGTTGCTGTATAACGCGAAATTTCACAAAGGCGACCCACTCAACATCTGATGGTACTTCTGCGTGTTGGTGGTGGTGGTACTCTACAAGGAAAGAGCCATTCAGCTAATAATTTGGATCGCAATGGTTTTCTAAATATAGCGATTTCCGGTCAATATCTTCAATAGAAATGGTTGCTTATACTCCCACTTATAAGGAGAGATCATGACAGCCATCAATGATAATGAAAGATAATGTAAACTCGACGCAATGAAAAAGTCATTCGTAGTTTTCTAAAAAGCCGTTTCCGTCGCATTTTCTCTAATAGGCAACGGTTGCTAACCTTCTTTACAAATATTTTTATTCTAAGGTGGACGCCCAAAAAAAAAGACTTAGATCTTACCAGGGACTCCCAGCGGTAATGTTCGCTCTCGCGCCACACCAGCCGAGAAAACTTTCCATGCAGCTTGACCGAACACAATATTGCTTTATTGATGACTTCCTTCCGGTCGTGTTTAGAAAGACCCAATGCCTGGAAAAAGCCTTCGTTTAAGGGACACCAGATGTCTCGTGCCTGGTGCCGATGCCTTTTAAGGTCTTCATTATTCTTGGCCATTTTCAATCCATTTATCGGCGTGGGCATCCTAAATTAATTATGATATTATGTGAACTGTTGTAGTTGTTCTATTCTTAACCATTAACTAGGGAATTCCAAGATCTTTTTAGTGTCATATGGAGAATTCGGTCTCTGCATTGCAGGTCGTAAAATAACCTAAGCTAACCTAAACTAACCCTGTATACTGTCGCGGAGTGCCGGATTCTTCTGGGAACATTGCCCAGACGCCCACCGGCTAAAACTACTTCTTTACCCTTTGACTCGGATGTCTCGTAGCTGCCACCAGCATACAGTAAGAGTTGAGGTACAAAATATGTTGCAAAGTATTATGATCATAGTTGCCTAGTCATTCTCCCGTCTCTGACATTCAACAGCCATCCCAAGACTACCACTCGACAAGAATCTCGGTAATCATAACACTCAGTCTCGAAAAGAGAGCGGGTCCTGTTAGGGTTACCATCTCATTCTCAGGCTCAGCCAGCGGAACTTCGATAACTTACCAAGTGTTTGTAATCCCGGCGGTGTCGATGGCGGCTCGGTCATCCACACCACGATTGCTCACACTGAATATCGCCGCTTTTCACAACTTACCTCATCCGTTTACAACTTAACACGCTCGGGAGCGCATCGTGGCCTAGTACTACTCAGTGCTCATCAGACTAGAACTACTGGACACCGTGTGTCGGGGGTCGCCAGGCGACAAGATTTTCGGGACGATATTGCGGCCGATTCGGGCCCAGCGGGAAGATCAGCGAGGGTAAACCTACGCTGAGACTTTACTCCTTTTTTTGATTTCCTCGTTAGTCGGACAGCCATTGTTCATTGATCCACTTGTGTTATATTAGGTACTATAGTTTGTTCCATTTCTTACATCGTAAAATGGGGGTGCTATCTGCGGTGTCGTGGAATGTCCAATCAAACTTAACCTTAATCCATCTGTTCATATTCCTCTCTTTGGACTAAAAGTTTAGAAAAGTTTCACTTTACTGTTGACTTCAGTTGCCTGATGCTTCTTATTTGGCATAAATTCACTATTCAAGACTGTGTTTGTGTTGACTGTTACTCAAGAAGGTGGAACGTGAGCAACGTCTGTCGTTACTAAGATCAATGGTTGAACCCCGTGGCTCGTATTTTCTGCAGCTTTTACTAAGATACGGAGCTTCGGGGGCACAATAAGCATCTATTGCGGTTGCTAGAGACCTTTTTGACAATTCTAAATAATTCAAAATTTTAATTTTCTAGCATCCCTTGCCCCTCTCCAATTGATTCATAACATACTATTTATCTACTCAATGAATTATCCATGTGATCTTTCAGATTAATTTGTATCCACGGCTTAACGTGGCCACATAATTAACAATATGACGGTCATCATAATCTAAGTGTAATGAATTCTATTAGTTATCTACTTTATGGTAATAATTCGAGTGTTTAATGAATAGACCTTACAAGTTTCAATAATTACCCTACAAAATTTTAATGGCGGTGCACAATAAAATTTATGATTACAATATTAAACTTTTTCATTAAAGTTAACAGTAGTTTTGGATAATAAAATACTAGTAGAGTAAAACTAAATAAATAAATCAAAATTTTCGTTAAATTTAGAACATAAGAAGAGTATCAAGGATATAAATCATTTTCTACTAGAATATTAAAGAACTGAAAAGTTATTTATGTAGACGCGTAAATACTATTTTGGCTGTTAAAATATTGGCGTTATTTCCCTTAACTTTAGAATGTATATAAATAAGGGAAGCTACATTTCGGATTTAACTTAATATGAAGAAGATCAAAAACGACGTTAAAAGTTTCTTCTAGTAGTACTAATTCAATTCGATTTGAAACTTTTTTTTTAAAGAAAAAAACAGAATGTTACGCATAAAAAAGAGCTCCTTTTTTAAGGGTGTTTTTCGAATGCTAAACATCCATTTTTAAAGTTGTAAAAAATCGCAACGCCGGCTTTACATTTTGTTTTTTTAAGCATCTATTAAATTGTTGGTATGTAAGCTTGCAATTTATCAAGTAAGTACGCAATGTTTATGGAAATTTGAAATAGCGTAATCCCAACCTTAATACCGTATTCGAAGTAAATCGGTTGCATTAAAACCATTTCCTATTCATGCACCGCGTTCAGGATTATACTAATGTACGCAGAGGCAAAATGCTGAACTGCAACTCGAGAGACGAAAGTGTTCATATTCGACAAAATGGTTCTCTAGTTTATGTGGTTTAATCGAGCATATAATAGCCATCCGGGGCTGACCGTTTCGGTTCATTTCATACTTCGTGAGTGGACAAGGATCTCTAGAGGATAAGTTACTAGAATTTTATGACCTATTAATACCTAATTGACTTCAAAGAGTAGGTTCTAATTTATATCAATGTGGGTCTGAATATATCCAGACGTTTTATATTATACCGCCAACTAAACCGATGCCTTTTAACAAGATCTTATCAATTTAACTGCAATAATATTGCAGAATTACTTAATTACACTCATTAATATAAAAGTTATGGGGGGAAATAATAGGAAAATAACAGTTACATCAAAATTAATTGTTCTTAACTCAAATTACTTACATTAAGCGTTTTTTAATTACAACCATTTGAAAATGTCTAGAGCTATTTTCACAAATATTTTATAACAACTGTTAATACATAAATTACATTTATAATCGTTGATTTAAATGGCATATGCAAATCAGTTTTACACTAAGAATGATTTACACACTTGCAGTTTTGGAAATTTACACTTCTTTAAATCTCGAAAATTACACTTTTTCTCATATTTTTGTGATTACTTCGAAAACTATGTAGTAAACAAAAAATTATAAAGAGTCAAAAATTAAAGAGGGGTAAATTTTACAAAAATAACCCTATTTGTGATTTTTCAATAAATTGAATAGTTTTTGAGAAAAATGTTATTGAAAGTTCACATATTTTGTGCGCACTGCAGTAACCATGGCTTGGGCGTGAAAGTCACACTGAGCGCGCTACTTTACGTTATTGGAAATTACTCTTTACCTACCAGATCTAGAGAAAAAAAAAAATACATGCTTAAAGAGGACATTTTGAGCTCTTAATTACATACCCAATATTTTTATTTTCAGTAATTTATCACGGAGAAAAAAAATTAATAAGTGATAACCCAATTTTTTAAAAAATTTTAAAATCTGGAAAATATTTGAGGAAATAAAAAATTCATAAAGAATTAGTGTATTCATACATTATACTTTAAAGTCCTAATACGCAAAATTATTTTAGAGTTCTATTTTGAAAGAAAATCGGGCTTTGAATTTCACAATTTTGAAAAATTGTTTATTTAACAGTTTCTTCATTTTTAAAGTACTCTCAATTCATGAAGTAGAGCTTTATTTAGCATTAGCATTATTTATTATTATATTATTTTGTTTAAAGTTTAAAGTATAAATATTAACATAACATTATTAAAATTAACATTTTTTCACGTTTTTATCAAAAAATGTGCAACAATATAAAAAAAGACCAAAATCACACTTATTTTCGTATTTTCGTGATTATCTCGAAAACTATGTAGTAATGGAAAAATTATAAAGAGTCAAAAATTAAAGAGGGTAAAATTGTACAAAATAATCTTCTGCATAATTTTTCAAAAAATTGAATAGTTTTCGAGAAAAATGTTATTGAAAGTTCACATATTTTGTGCGCACTGCAGTAACCACTGGGTTGTCGTGAAAGTCGCACTGAGCGCGCTACTTTACGTTATTGGAAATTACCCTTTACCTAACAGATCTAAAGAAAAACAAAAAATACATGCTTAAAGAGGACATTTTGAGCCCTTAATTAGATGCCCAATATTTTTATTTTCAGTAATTTATCACGGAGAAAAAAAATTAATAAGTGTAACATGTCCTAATTTTTTAGAAATTATAAAATTTGGAAAAAAATTGAGGAAATAAAAAATTTATAAAGGATTAGTGTCTTCATACATTATACTCTAAAGTCCTAATACGCAAAATTATTTTAGGTTCTATTTTGAAAGAAAATGGGGCTTTGAATTTTACAATTTTGGAAAATTGTTTATTTAACAGTTTCTTCATTTTTAAAGTACTCTCAATTCATGAAGTAGAGCTTTATGACCATAAAAATTATTTTGTTTAAAGTCTAAAGTATAAATATTAACATAACATTATTAAAATTAACATTTTTTCACGTTTTTATCAAAAAATGTGCAACAATATAAAAAAAGACCAAAATCACACTTATTTTCGTATTTTCGTGATTATCTCGAAAACTATGTAGTAATGGAAAAATTATAAAGAGTCAAAAATTAAAGAGGGTAAAATTGTACAAAATAATCTTCTGCATAATTTTTCAAAAAATTGAATAGTTTTCGAGAAAAATGTTATTGAAAGTTCACATATTTTGTGCGCACTGCAGTAACCACTGGGTTGTCGTGAAAGTCGCACTGAGCGCGCTACTTTACGTTATTGGAAATTACCCTTTACCTAACAGATCTAAAGAAAAACAAAAAATACATGCTTAAAGAGGACATTTTGAGCCCTTAATTAGATGCCCAATATTTTTATTTTCAGTAATTTATCACGGAGAAAAAAAATTAATAAGTGTAACATGTCCCAATTTTTTTAGAAATTATAAAATTTGGAAAAAAATTGAGGAAATAAAAAATTTATAAAGGATTAGTGTCTTCATACATTATACTCTAAAGTCCTAATACGCAAAATTATTTTAGGTTCTATTTTGAAAGAAAATGGGGCTTTGAATTGTACAATTTTGGAAAATTGTTTATTTAACAGTTTCTTCATTTTTAAAGTACTCTCAATTCATGAAGTAGAGCTTTATGACCATAAAAATTATTTTGTTTAAAGTCTAAAGTATAAATTTTAACATAGCATTATTAAGATTAACATTTTTTCACGTTTTTATCAAAAAATGTGCAACAATATAAAAAAAGACCAAAATCACACTTATTTTCGTATTTTCGTGATTATCTCGAAAACTATGTAGTAATCGAAAAATTATAAAGAGTCAAAAATTAAAGAGGGTAAAATTGTACAAAATAATCTTATGCATAATTTTTCAAAAAATTGAATAGTTTTCGAGAAAAATGTTATTGAAAGTTCACATATTTTGTGCGCACTGCAGTAACCACTGGGTTGTCGTGAAAGTCGCACTGAGCGCGCTACTTTACGTTATTGGAAATTACCCTTTACCTAACAGATCTAAAGAAAAACAAAAAATACATGCTTAAAGAGGACATTTTGAGCCCTTAATTAGATGCCCAATATTTTTATTTTCAGTAATTTATCACGGAGAAAAAAAATTAATAAGTGTAACATGTCCCAATTTTTTTAGAAATTATAAAATTTGGAAAAAAATTGAGGAAATAAAAAATTTATAAAGGATTAGTGTCTTCATACATTATACTCTAAAGTCCTAATACGCAAAATTATTTTAGGTTCTATTTTGAAAGAAAATGGGGCTTTGAATTGTACAATTTTGGAAAATTGTTTATTTAACAGTTTCTTCATTTTTAAAGTACTCTCAATTCATGAAGTAGAGCTTTATGACCATAAAAATTATTTTGTTTAAAGTCTAAAGTATAAATTTTAACATAACATTATTAAGATTAACATTTTTTCACGTTTTTATCAAAAAATGTGCAACAATATAAAAAAAGACCAAAATCACACTTATTTTCGTATTTTCGTGATTATCTCGAAAACTATGTAGTAATGGAAAAATTATAAAGAGTCAAAAATTAAAGAGGGTAAAATTGTACAAAATAATCTTCTGCATAATTTTTCAAAAAATTGAATAGTTTTCGAGAAAAATGTTATTGAAAGTTCACATATTTTGTGCGCACTGCAGTGCGACAACCACTGGGTTGTCGTGAAAGTCGCACTGAGCGCGCTACTTTACGTTATTGGAAATTACCCTTTACCTAACAGATCTAAAGAAAAACAAAAAATACATGCTTAAAGAGGACATTTTGAGCCCTTAATTAGATGCCCAATATTTTTATTTTCAGTAATTTATCACGGAGAAAAAAAATTAATAAGTGTAACATGTCCTAATTTTTTTAGAAATTATAAAATTTGGAAAAAAATTGAGGAAATAAAAAATTTATAAAGGATTAGTGTCTTCATACATTATACTCTAAAGTCCTAATACGCAAAATTATTTTAGGTTCTATTTTGAAAGAAAATGGGGCTTTGAATTTTACAATTTTGGAAAATTGTTTATTTAACAGTTTCTTCATTTTTAAAGTACTCTCAATTCATGAAGTAGAGCTTTATGACCATAAAAATTATTTTGTTTAAAGTCTAAAGTATAAATATTAACATAACATTATTAAAATTAACATTTTTTCACGTTTTTATCAAAAAATGTGCAACAATATAAAAAAAGACCAAAATCACACTTATTTTCGTATTTTCGTGATTATCTCGAAAACTATGTAGTAATGGAAAAATTATAAAGAGTCAAAAATTAAAGAGGGTATAATTGTACAAAATAATCTTCTGCATAATTTTTCAAAAAATTGAATAGTTTTCGAGAAAAATGTTATTGAAAGTTCACATATTTTGTGCGCACTGCAGTAACCACTGGGTTGTCGTGAAAGTCGCACTGAGCGCGCTACTTTACGTTATTGGAAATTACCCTTTACCTAACAGATCTAAAGAAAAACAAAAAATACATGCTTAAAGAGGACATTTTGAGCCCTTAATTAGATGCCCAATATTTTTATTTTCAGTAATTTATCACGGAGAAAAAAAATTAATAAGTGTAACATGTCCCAATTTTTTTAGAAATTATAAAATTTGGAAAAAAATTGAGGAAATAAAAAATTTATAAAGGATTAGTGTCTTCATACATTATACTCTAAAGTCCTAATACGCAAAATTATTTTAGGTTCTATTTTGAAAGAAAATGGGGCTTTGAATTTTACAATTTTGGAAAATTGTTTATTTAACAGTTTCTTCATTTTTAAAGTACTCTCAATTCATGAAGTAGAGCTTTATGACCATAAAAATTATTTTGTTTAAAGTCTAAAGTATAAATTTTAACATAGCATTATTAAGATTAACATTTTTTCACGTTTTTATCAAAAAATGTGCAACAATATAAAAAAAGACCAAAATCACACTTATTTTCGTATTTTCGTGATTATCTCGAAAACTATGTAGTAATCGAAAAATTATAAGGAGTCAAAAATTAAAGAGGGTAAAATTGTACAAAATAATCTTCTGCATAATTTTTCAAAAAATTGAATAGTTTTCGAGAAAAATGTTATTGAAAGTTCACATATTTTGTGCGCACTGCAGTAACCACTGGGTTGTCGTGAAAGTCGCACTGAGCGCGCTACTTTACGTTATTGGAAATTACCCTTTACCTAACAGATCTAAAGAAAAACAAAAAATACATGCTTAAAGAGGACATTTTGAGCCCTTAATTAGATGCCCAATATTTTTATTTTCAGTAATTTATCACGGAGAAAAAAAATTAATAAGTGTAACATGTCCTAATTTTTTTAGAAATTATAAAATTTGGAAAAAAATTGAGGAAATAAAAAATTTATAAAGGATTAGTGTCTTCATACATTATACTCTAAAGTCCTAATACGCAAAATTATTTTAGGTTCTATTTTGAAAGAAAATGGGGCTTTGAATTTTACAATTTTGGAAAATTGTTTATTTAACAGTTTCTTCATTTTTAAAGTACTCTCAATTCATCAAGTAGAGCTTTATGACCATAAAAATTATTTTGTTTAAAGTCTAAAGTATAAATATTAACATAACATTATTAAAATTAACATTTTTTCACGTTTTTATCAAAAAATGTGCAACAATATAAAAAAAGACCAAAATCACACTTATTTTCGTATTTTCGTGATTATCTCGAAAACTATGTAGTAATGGAAAAATTATAAAGAGTCAAAAATTAAAGAGGGTAAAATTGTACAAAATAATCTTCTGCATAATTTTTCAAAAATTTGAATAGTTTTCGAGAAAAATGTTATTGAAAGTTCACATATTTTGTGCGCACTGCAGTAACCACTGGGTTGTCGTGAAAGTCGCACTGAGCGCGCTACTTTACGTTATTGGAAATTACCCTTTACCTAACAGATCTAAAGAAAAACAAAAAATACATGCTTAAAGAGGACATTTTGAGCCCTTAATTAGATGCCCAATATTTTTATTTTCAGTAATTTATCACGGAGAAAAAAAATTAATAAGTGTAACATGTCCCAATTTTTTTAGAAATTATAAAATTTGGAAAAAAATTGAGGAAATAAAAAATTTATAAAGGATTAGTGTCTTCATACATTATACTCTAAAGTCCTAATACGCAAAATTATTTTAGGTTCTATTTTGAAAGAAAATGGGGCTTTGAATTTTACAATTTTGGAAAATTGTTTATTTAACAGTTTCTTCATTTTTAAAGTACTCTCAATTCATGAAGTAGAGCTTTATGACCATAAAAATTATTTTGTTTAAAGTCTAAAGTATAAATTTTAACATAGCATTATTAAGATTAACATTTTTTCACGTTTTTATTAAAAAATGTGCAACAATATAAAAAAAGACCAAAATCACACTTATTTTCGTATTTTCGTGATTATCTCGAAAACTATGTAGTAATCGAAAAATTATAAGGAGTCAAAAATTAAAGAGGGTAAAATTGTACAAAATAATCTTATGCATAATTTTTCAAAAAATTGAATAGTTTTCGAGAAAAATGTTATTGAAAGTTCACATATTTTGTGCGCACTGCAGTAACCACTGGGTTGTCGTGAAAGTCGCACTGAGCGCGCTACTTTACGTTATTGGAAATTACCCTTTACCTAACAGATCTAAAGAAAAACAAAAAATACATGCTTAAAGAGGACATTTTGAGCCCTTAATTAGATGCCCAATAGTTTTATTTTCAGTAATTTATCACGGAGAAAAAAAATTAATAAGTGTAACATGTCCCAATTTTTTTAGAAATTATAAAATTTGGAAAAAAATTGAGGAAATAAAAAATTTATAAAGGATTAGTGTCTTCATACATTATACTCTAAAGTCCTAATACGCAAAATTATTTTAGGTTCTATTTTGAAAGAAAATGGGGCTTTGAATTGTACAATTTTGGAAAATTGTTTATTTAACAGTTTCTTCATTTTTAAAGTACTCTCAATTCATGAAGTAGAGCTTTATGACCATAAAAATTATTTTGTTTAAAGTCTAAAGTATAAATTTTAACATAACATTATTAAGATTAACATTTTTTCACGTTTTTATTAAAAAATGTGCAACAATATAAAAAAAGACCAAAATCACACTTATTTTCGTATTTTCGTGATTATCTCGAAAACTATGTAGTAATCGAAAAATTATAAAGAGTCAAAAATTAAAGAGGGTAAAATTGTACAAAATAATCTTATGCATAATTTTTCAAAAAATTGAATAGTTTTCGAGAAAAATGTTATTATTGAAAGTTCACATATTTTGTGCGCACTGCAGTAACCACTGGGTTGTCGTGAAAGTCGCACTGAGCGCGCTACTTTACGTTATTGGAAATTACCCTTTACCTAACAGATCTAAAGAAAAACAAAAAATACATGCTTAAAGAGGACATTTTGAGCCCTTAATTAGATGCCCAATATTTTTATTTTCAGTAATTTATCACGGAGAAAAAAAATTAATAAGTGTAACATGTCCCAATTTTTTTAGAAATTATAAAATTTGGAAAAAAATTGAGGAAATAAAAAATTTATAAAGGATTAGTGTCTTCATACATTATACTCTAAAGTCCTAATACGCAAAATTATTTTAGGTTCTATTTTGAAAGAAAATGGGGCTTTGAATTGTACAATTTTGGAAAATTGTTTATTTAACAGTTTCTTCATTTTTAAAGTACTCTCAATTCATGAAGTAGAGCTTTATGACCATAAAAATTATTTTGTTTAAAGTCTAAAGTATAAATTTTAACATAACATTATTAAGATTAACATTTTTTCACGTTTTTATTAAAAAATGTGCAACAATATAAAAAAAGACCAAAATCACACTTATTTTCGTATTTTCGTGATTATCTCGAAAACTATGTAGTAATCGAAAAATTATAAAGAGTCAAAAATTAAAGAGGGTAAAATTGTACAAAATAATCTTATGCATAATTTTTCAAAAAATTGAATAGTTTTCGAGAAAAATGTTATTGAAAGTTCACATATTTTGTGCGCACTGCAGTAACCACTGGGTTGTCGTGAAAGTCGCACTGAGCGCGCTACTTTACGTTATTGGAAATTACCCTTTACCTAACAGATCTAAAGAAAAACAAAAAATACATGCTTAAAGAGGACATTTTGAGCCCTTAATTAGATGCCCAATATTTTTATTTTCAGTAATTTATCACGGAGAAAAAAAATTAATAAGTGTAACATGTCCCAATTTTTTTAGAAATTATAAAATTTGGAAAAAAATTGAGGAAATAAAAAATTTATAAAGGATTAGTGTCTTCATACATTATACTCTAAAGTCCTAATACGCAAAATTATTTTAGGTTCTATTTTGAAAGAAAATGGGGCTTTGAATTGTACAATTTTGGAAAATTGTTTATTTAACAGTTTCTTCATTTTTAAAGTACTCTCAATTCATGAAGTAGAGCTTTATGACCATAAAAATTATTTTGTTTAAAGTCTAAAGTATAAATTTTAACATAACATTATTAAGATTAACATTTTTTCACGTTTTTATTAAAAAATGTGCAACAATATAAAAAAAGACCAAAATCACACTTATTTTCGTATTTTCGTGATTATCTCGAAAACTATGTAGTAATCGAAAAATTATAAAGAGTCAAAAATTAAAGAGGGTAAAATTGTACAAAATAATCTTATGCATAATTTTTCAAAAAATTGAATAGTTTTCGAGAAAAATGTTATTGAAAGTTCACATATTTTGTGCGCACTGCAGTAACCACTGGGTTGTCGTGAAAGTCGCACTGAGCGCGCTACTTTACGTTATTGGAAATTACCCTTTACCTAACAGATCTAAAGAAAAACAAAAAATACATGCTTAAAGAGGACATTTTGAGCCCTTAATTAGATGCCCAATATTTTTATTTTCAGTAATTTATCACGGAGAAAAAAAATTAATAAGTGTAACATGTCCCAATTTTTTTAGAAATTATAAAATTTGGAAAAAAATTGAGGAAATAAAAAATTTATAAAGGATTAGTGTCTTCATACATTATACTCTAAAGTCCTAATACGCAAAATTATTTTAGGTTCTATTTTGAAAGAAAATGGGGCTTTGAATTGTACAATTTTGGAAAATTGTTTATTTAACAGTTTCTTCATTTTTAAAGTACTCTCAATTCATGAAGTAGAGCTTTATGACCATAAAAATTATTTTGTTTAAAGTCTAAAGTATAAATTTTAACATAACATTATTAAGATTAACATTTTTTCACGTTTTTATCAAAAAATGTGCAACAATATAAAAAAAGACCAAAATCACACTTATTTTCGTATTTTCGTGATTATCTCGAAAACTATGTAGTAATGGAAAAATTATAAAGAGTCAAAAATTAAAGAGGGTAAAATTGTACAAAATAATCTTCTGCATAATTTTTCAAAAAATTGAATAGTTTTCGAGAAAAATGTTATTGAAAGTTCACATATTTTGTGCGCACTGCAGTAACCACTGGGTTGTCGTGAAAGTCGCACTGAGCGCGCTACTTTACGTTATTGGAAATTACCCTTTACCTAACAGATCTAAAGAAAAACAAAAAATACATGCTTAAAGAGGACATTTTGAGCCCTTAATTAGATGCCCAATATTTTTATTTTCAGTAATTTATCACGGAGAAAAAAAATTAATAAGTGTAACATGTCCCAATTTTTTTAGAAATTATAAAATTTGGAAAAAAATTGAGGAGATAAAAAATTTATAAAGGATTAGTGTCTTCATACATTATACTCTAAAGTCCTAATACGCAAAATTATTTTAGAGTTCTATTTTGAAAGAAAATGGGGCTTTGAATTTTACAATTTTGGAAAATTGTTTATTTAACAGTTTCTTCATTTTTAAAGTACTCTCAATTCATGAAGTAGAGCTTTATGACCATAAAAATTATTTTTTTAAAAGTGTAAAGTATAAATTTTAACATAACATTATTAAAATTAACATTTTTTAATGTTTTCATCAAAAAATGTGCAACAATATAAAAAAAGACCGAAATCACACTTATTTTCGTATTTTCGTGATTATCTCGAAAACTATGTAGTAATAGAAAAATTATAAAGAGTCAAAAATTAAAGAGGGTAAAATTTTACAAAATAATCTTATTCATAATTTTTCAAATTTAATAGTTTTTGAGAAAAATGTTATTGAAAGTTCACATATTTTGTGCGCACTGCAGTAACCACTGGGTTGTCGTGAAAGTCGCACTGAGCGCCCTATTTTACGCTATTGGAAATTACTCATTATCTATCATATCTAAAGAAAAACAAAAAACACGTGGTTAAAGAGGACATTTTCACCTTTAAATTGCATGCACAATATTTTTATATTTGGTAATTTGTTCAGGAGAAAAAAATTAATGAGTGTAATATAACCCTATTTTTTTATTTTTTTATTAGCAATTTTTAAATTTTTAAAGCACTCTCAATTAATGAAGGAGCGCTCTATGACCATGAAAATTATTTTTTAGAAAGCTTAAGGTATTAACATAACATTATTAAAATTAACATTATTTAACGTTTTCAGTAAAAAAATATTTAACAATATCAAAAAAAAATCGAAATCACGCTTATTTTCTTATTTTTGTGATTATCTCGCAAACTATGTAGTCAGCAAAAAATTAAAAAGAGACAAAAATTGAAGCTAATAAAAAAATACACATTGTGTTAAAAGTCAAAAATTCTAAATTCATTTTTAAAAAAGTAGCAGCCCTCCGAACTTAGAGAGTATAAAAATCTAACGTTCTTAGGCAAATAGTTCTGAATTTCTTGAATATTTGAAATATGTTTTAAGTTTGGAGAGCTGTAACTTTTTAATGAATAAATTTACGATTTTTGAGTCTTAACAAAAATTATGTAATTTTTGTAGCCTTGAATTTTTTCTCTTTATACTTTTTTGCTAACTACACAGTTTTCCCGATAATCGCAAAAATGTGAAAAAATATGTAATTTTAAAAATTCAAATCCAATTTGGGGGAGGGGGGTTAGTATGAGGACTATTCTTATGATAATAAGGGCTGTAATTACTAAACAAATAGCGAAGGTTTCAGCTTTAGGTTATTTTGTTTGGGGTTCGATGCTAAATGCATAGAAAATGGCATTTTTCGCGTAGTTCTTCTGCTCTATCACAATACTAAGCTGCACTCCTGTTCTAAATTGTTAAGTACTTTGAATCACGTCCCTTCTTGATTAGTCCAAATATCTCGCCCTTGTCAGGGTTTTCTGGCGAACCATTTGTCAAAGTTATTATAAATCATACAACTATTAATTATATCAAAAGCAAGCCGTATGAGGTTTCTCATAGAGGTTTGAAGGTAAAGCATAAACGTTACATAGTAATTCCTTAAATTAATGTAATAATAATACAGTTCACTCAACTCAAATTCGCTCGAATGGATTAAAAAAATTTCATTAATTAATACAAGTGCAGCGACTCTTTTGAGAATATAACAAAATACCTAAAATGATATGCTAAAATTGCAAAATTTAATTACGTACGTCCCGAAATAATTATATTATAAACTTTATTTAAATTTAAAATTTTACCCTTTAAAAAGTAGTTCGAATGTGAAAAAGCAAGTTTACATTCATTAACTAATCCAATTTCCTATTTCCAACTGCAAATATGAAGGCTCTTACTGAAAGAAGCAATACAAGTAACTTGATAGACCACAAAATAAACATTAACCTATTCCAATTGCATTTACGCCACTCGCTAGAGTTACATTATTATTGTTAGTTGGAAATAAGCAAAATGGAATAGCTCTTACAAAACTAAATCAAAATCGTTATTTGAACTATAAAAAAAAAGTATTTATAAAATCAATTGTGTGAGAGAGGGGATGAGGTTATGGTAAAAACAGAAGCCGTACATGCATTTTTTGCTCTTTGGAAACCTTTAAATGGCCGTGTTATTTGAGTTTATTTTTCCATTAATGACGTAAGAGAGAAAGAAAGGAAATTTTTAACAGCCAACGAATGTCATTTCTCGAGGGTGTTGTTATAGGGTAAAATAAATGTATAGTTCGTCAGTATGATGTCGTTTCAACTTTAGATAGTAATCTATTAAGTAACGATGTCAAAAAAGGGATTTTTCTTTTATCCATTGATGAGCATTGACGGAGGGTAAATATGCATTTTATGAAATATAAGTTTCACGCGGAAGTTTATTCAACTAATATTCTATAAATGTCAACCTTAACTTATTTGTAGAATTAGAAGGAGAATTTAATAGTTGTCAGGTATGTACATAGTAATAGTAGTCACTATTTGATTTTGACATTATGTTTGGAATACTATTTCATCAGGTTTAATCTCACAGGCGAGAATTGTGAACAATTTACTTTAATTCGAAATTAAAGGTATAATGGAGTTCTTATTGTGACCTATATCAAGTGGAAAGAGATTTAAAAGTTAATTTTGACTTTATGTTACATATAATCGTATAAATTTATTTTATCTACATTACATCCCTCTTCGTTTCGACCATTTTGGTATTAAAGTTGAATGAATTAAGCTCAAAGGTTATATATTCGTTCTTTGTTGGGTAGAGGCTTTCTTTATACCGCGTCCAATCTGCCAAAGTGGGATAAAAAGCATAAAAGTCTTCAGTTAGCCAAAAGCAGTGTTGCACATTCTTCAGCTTTTTTTATCTTGCAGTTTCTTCTTCTTGAACGAACAGCCTCTAAAAAGCTAAATTAAAGCCTGGTTGCTACTGAATGAGAGTCTCTGTATATTCCCCATTCGGGGTAAAAAATAGTGCCATTGTATAATAACGTCTTGAAGAAGTTAGAAGGAATTTTTACAGACATTTGGAAGGAAGCCAATGGGTGCATTGACCGGACGTAACGTTGTGGAGCAGCTGCCAAATCCTTCGATGACTGAGAGTGTTTGTCATATCAAAGCGACCTGCGCAGAAAGCAAAATTGTGTACTACCTCATAACCAAGGTTACATATATGTGAAAATCATTATGAAAACAATGTTTGGGCATCTTTTTCTACAGCTTTCTCACTTGCTCTTTCGCGCATATAAGGTCGCTTACATTTAGCAGATGCTTTACCCCTGCTTTGGGAACGTGAACGCTCCGTTCGCCATTTTATCGAGCGCATTTCATTTGTGTTATGTTGAACTATCTTTATACCTGCTCACTTAACAAAATTACCGCACGACAGTAGAGCTAGTGATGTAGCATTTAGTAGCTGCTCCACAACTGTGGTGAATGTCCGGTGAATGCACCCATTGACATCAGTTTTTAAGACCGTCAATAAGCTAAAACCACTGCCCCGTATTCTTCAGCTGTAACGTTGCTCTTCTCAAAGTTTCTTTTCCCTAAACCAGGGTTTCCCAAACTGTACTCTGCGGGTAAGTAGCAAGTGCTCCGCGAAAAAATATTGTTAACGAAGGTATTTTTTATTTTTCTAAGATTTATTGATTATGTGTCATTACGTACCCCTTAAATTACACAAGGTGCTCCGTCAAAATTCAAAGACCCTCAAAGTGCTCCATCAGATGTGAGGAAGAGCTGTTTATTTTCCTGGTGAACCTGTTACAGGTCTCAACACTTAGGTCAAAACGACTCTTTGTGTTATCCAGAGGAGCTATGGATCAGGGTGATTTGGGATCTGAAGGAGCTGGTCTACAGGGGTGGATTCTGTATGAGTCTGCTGGTTTCGGGTAGGCGGCATCTAATGTTTCAGTGCATAATGTTTCATCTAATCTTTCAGAGTCTCAGTGCCGTTGAGGGGATTCATCTACCTCTCCACAGTCTGTACATCTAGGATCATCACAGATTCCAATAGTTTGTAGGTTTTTATTTAGAGGTCAGTGGCCTGTTAGTAGACCTGTCTCCGTGCTCGGTTGAAGCCTGTTTAGGTTTAGCAGTGTGTTTGCCTTCTTAGAGCAAGGTTCTTTAATAAAAAGCTTCGGATGCCTGAGATTTTGTGTTTTCCATTGTCTTTTGTATTCCCTGAAGGTCAATTTGGCAAGGTCTTGTTTCAAGAACCTATAGGGGATTCTAAGTGCGGATTGGTCCGGCTTGCAGAAAGGGATTAGAGTGCTCCTCACTGCTAGCTCATTCTGCTATTCCAGAATGGCTTGAAACCTAGTGCAATGATACATTGTTATGTACTGTTAGGTTCTAGAGATTTTAGGTTTTCCATGGTCTCTTGTGTTCCCTGACGATCCATTTGGCAAGGTTTTGTCTTAAGAAGCTATAGGGGATTCTAAGTGCAGATTGGTCCGGCTTGCAGAAAGGGATTAGAGTGCTCTTTACTGCTAGCCCATTTTGCTATTACAGAATGGCTTGAAACCTAGTGCAATGATACATTGTTATGTACTGTTAGGTTCTAGAGATTTTAGGTTTTCCATGGTCTCTTGTGTTCCCTGACGATCCATTTGGCAAGGTTTTGTCTTAAGAAGCTATAGGGGATTCTAAGTGCGGATTGGTCCGGCTTGCAGAAAGGGATTAGAGTGCTCCTTACTGCTAGCCCATTTTGCTATTCCAGAATGGCTTGAAACCTAGTGCAATGATACATTGTTATGTACTGTTAGGTTCTAGAGATTTTAGGTTTTCCATGGTCTCTTGTGTTCCCTGACGATCCATTTGGCAAGGTTTTGTCTTAAGAAGCTATAGGGGATTCTAAGTGCAGATTGGTCCGGCTTGCAGAAAGGGATTAGAGTGCTCTTTACTGCTAGCCCATTTTGCTATTACAGAATGGCTTGAAACCTAGTGCAATGATACATTGTTATGTACTGTTAGGTTCTAGAGATTTTAGGTTTTCCATGGTCTCTTGTGTTCCCTGACGATCCATTTGGCAAGGTTTTGTCTTAAGAAGCTATAGGGGATTCTAAGTGCGGATTGGTCCGGCTTGCAGAAAGGGATTAGAGTGCTCCTTACTGCTAGCCCATTTTGCTATTCCAGAATGGCTTGAAACCTAGTGCAATGATACATTGTTATGTACTGTTAGGTTCTAGAGATTTTAGGTTTTCCATGGTCTCTTGTGTTCCCTGACGATCCATTTGGCAAGATTTTGTCTTAAGAAGCTATAGGGGATTCTAAGTGCAGATTGGTCCGGCTTGCAGAAAGGGATTAGAGTGCTCTTTACTGCTAGCCCATTTTGCTATTACAGAAAGGCTTGAAACCTAGTGCAATGATACATTGTTATGTACTGTTAGGTTCTAGAGATTTTAGGTTTTCCATGGTCTTTTGTATTTCCTGAAGATCCATTTGGCAAGGTTTTGTTTCAAGAAGCTATAGGGGATTCTAAGTGCGGGTTTTTCCGACTTTCAGAAATTGATTACAGTACCCCTCACTTCTAGCCGATCGTTCCATGCAAGAATGGCTTGGAACCTAGTGCAATGATACATTGTTATGTACCGTTAGGTTCTAGAGATTGTAGATTTTCCATGGTCTTTTGTGATCCGTGAAGATCCATTTGGCATGGTCTTGTTTCAAGAAGCTATACGGGATTCTAAGTGCGGATTATTTCGGCTTGCAGAAAGGGATTAGAGTGCCCCTCACTGCTAGCCCATCCTTCTATTCCAGAATGGCTTGGAACCCAGTGCAATGATACATTGTCATGTACCGTTAGGTTCTGTAGGGCCTGCCAACATTCTATAATGAGCTTAAAGGTTTTCTTACAATTGAGAGGAGCCCTCAGAGCTCCCTGGCTGTCGATGTAGATGTGAGTTTTCTTACCAGGGAAAGATCATTCTTAGTTTAGCCTAGCGCAGGTGGATATAGCGAAAATCCCCGCAAGGTAGATTAGAACCTAGTGCAATTCTAAGTTCTGTTCTTGGCTTGGAACCCAGTCCAATGACACATTGTTATGTATCGTTAGGTTCTGTAAGGCCTGCGAACATTCCAGATCGAGCTTAGAGGTTTTCTTACAATTGAGAAGAGTCCTACAAGCTGCATGGATGTTGCTGTAGATGTGAGTTTTCCTACCATAGTAAGATCGTTCTTTAGCCTAGTGCAGGTTGATGTAGCAAAGATTTCCGGCTGGAAGGCGGATGGGTATGAACCTAGTGCAAGACTAATTTCCTGTCTTGACTCTACGCTGTAAATTTCTGCCCGACATCAACGCAAATCGAGCTCCAACTGGGTACCAGATTAGCCCTTTATGCATCTGAGTAGAAGCGTTGATTTCTCACTCTTTGCTGGTTGGAATTATTGTAACCTTGAAATTTGTGCCGATACGATCTGGCTAGTACTGAAGGAGAGTCTCCCCCATTCGGAATTAATGAAGAGTGTTGGACCACTCTATAATCTTTGTAGAAGTTTCAAAGAACTTTTGACAGATATTTAGAAGGAAGCTAATAACATTAGTTATTAATTCTGGCTCTAGTGTGACCATCTACTAAGCTACGTTTAAACACTGACTACAAGAGGTGTGATATTATCAAAACAACTTGGTTTTATGGGTAATCACTCTAAAATCTGCAATAACAAACCTCTTGCCTCCTTCAGTCTACTTGTACAGGTCCATCGAAATAACAGACCAGTAAAGTTCAGTTACAAGGCATTTCGAGAGAAAGTAGAGGTCTCCCCGTTACGATTAAAAAGTTTTTCCCTTTATAACTGAGTGGGAACCCCCTAGAAATTCAGTCTTTGTTTTGGTCTCCATCGTTAATCATGTTCATGTACTTTTACAACTGTTATTTATCTTCCATTTCGCATCTATTGAAATTCACTTCCCTACCATCGTTGGTCGCCTTGCCAAGGCATCTCATTAAAGGTTGAAAGTAAATCTTTACCAGCAATCTACAGTGGCCTTTGTCTTATGCTTAGTTGGTTCTAATGTTAAATTAAGGACCTTTCGAAGAGGCTCTCAAATTCTTCAGATTCGGAAAACTGATTCGTTTTTCGAAACAAATGACTCGGATCTTGTAAATTTGAGAAAGTAATAAATCAGATTGAAATATCCTCAAGTGGTTTGTAAGTAAGTAATAACCTTAACATAAATTTAAAGAAAACCATAAACATTATTTATACTCTTAGAACTTTCAATAGAAAATTTTTAAAAATCCGTAAAAGTGCTTAAATCAAATTTAGAATCCACTGCGGATATGTTAGATGTTAGAAGACCAAATTGCCAATTCTAATTAGCAACTTTAAACGTAATAGGTAAATTGTTTCCATCACACTAAAGGAAATTGCACCATTTTTCCATAAAATGGATTTCTTTTTATTTTTAGAGTCTTTAAATTTCCTTGCGATTACAGAGGCAATTTATACGACTCTTAATAGCAAAGCCGGACTTTGTTGGAAAAACTCGTACCGAAATTTATTAACCTGATGATTTTTTTAGAAAGCTATTAAGGAAAAAAATTTTTTAGGTCATACGTATAAGAGTAGAAAGGGTAGAGAACAAGTCGGGGTAAACGACAGGTGAAAACAACGATAATGTAAAATAAGATCAATATTAGGGATGACACATTTTTTTATCTCATCTTTTTTTTCTCAACCTATTTAATTTTTACACCGCTCATCAATTATTATTGATTGTAATTTGGTTTTAGGAACAAAATGATAAAATTCGAATATTAATAAAAGAAAATTTCTCGTTGTGCTCTATTTTTAGTCTGCATTATTCTAAAAGCTTGACACTAATTTTATAATTTTTTTCGTATTCATGAATCCATCTACTACAACCGTGTGATGATTTGCTATACACTTGAAAAAACTGGGACAAATATTTTAAATCATTTTTAAAACGAAACGTATAGGTATGATGTGTGGTTCAGGTAACACAAGTAAATTAACTGCTCACTAAACCCTTCATTTACATGTATTCAAAATGCATTTGCAATCAGCCATGGCGTAGTTAATGAAACCCCAAAAAGCAATAAACCTTTAACGTTTAATTTTAATTGTGTATTATTAAATAAAAGTACAATTCGTTAATGCATTAAATCCATAATTTCATAAATACCAAACATGTAATTTGCTAAAATAAAAAACTCTGATGTGGCCATACCGGGACTTTTTCTTACGTATCCAACAAGAATTAGCGATTGTATCTTATTGCATTAAAATTTAATTTAATTTAAGCTCTGACGTTTCTTTGAGCCCTTCTCCTACTTTACACAGTGGTTTATATTTGCCTACCGAGAGATGACGTCGTATAGGTACAAAATCGACCCCGACAATTCTAAGTGAGAATAATCTAAACTTTTAAGTTTACAAAAGCTTTTATTTTTAAAAGGAGCACCCACTCTTATTAATTAATAACTATTGAGTAATTTTAACCCTTCATCAGTAGAAAATTGGTTCTTAACAATTCAACCCTATAAATAATTTTTTACAATTCGATTTAATTGTACCTTTCTTAATTAAGTCATATCCCTTACAACGATTGCGTTAACCCTTATCTCGAAGTGTGTAATTAAAAATTTATTAACTTAATTATAACGGGTAGCTGATTAGTTGCCTTGAGTTTCACTTAAATTTCCTGCGTTTTGAGTGGTCTTCGAATAGTGCCGACCATGTAGTCGCATTTTTAATAAATACGCGTGGTTCATTTTAATAGTTTACAACAAATCCGGCAAGTTATTTTATTACCTAGCTTCAAGCTACATCTAGAAGAGTCTATTGCCTTATTGTCTCCAGCTGTGAGGGATTTACTTCAATGAAAAAAGTATAGTTGGTTGCCTGACATCCTATGACATACCGGATTTTTTTCTAATTTTGAAGAAAAGAAAAACTAAATTTTTATGAAGCGAAAGCATAATTCAAAAATTGGTTCAGTAAAGATCTGTAGTTTTTTATTGACTTTGTAATGATATAAGTTAAAAGATAAAAAAATTAAAATTCAACATCAAAATCACCAGAAATGAATTTGAGCTTTTAATTATTTAATCAAAGTCAAGACCTTTTTTAAAAAATTTGAAACGGCACGGATTTGTAGAATTATGTTACCTATTCATAGAGACGTCGATCGCTCTTTCAAGTACAGAAATAAAAAAATGACGCGTAAGAAACGTAAGCATAATTTAACATTGCTTGCGAAATTACTACCGAGAACCCTTAAGGAGCTACATCGACATTTGGAAGAGACGTCGAAAGCGTATGAAAATAAGTCAACTGATGTTTCTCTTTTTCTATAGGTTCATTTTTATTTCATTATCACCTGATTTTTCGTAACGAAACCAACGTTATTTTTTAAAACAATAGAGTAAAGGTTAAATTAGGACAAAGTTGTGGGTTATAGTGCTCTAAAGTGTAATTATTGATTTACTTCTGAAAACGAGATAATTACCCATACCCATGTTTGTTGAGACCATGTGTAACGCGCTGTAAATATAAAGCACTGTTTATGTAAAAGTTAATAAGAAAAAAAAATTTAAATACCAACCATTTTTAATACTGAAATGTTATAGTACTTTACTGACAAAAAGGAATAGCTAACGTTGCATAAAGTAAAGGATTTTATTTGAAATTTTAAAAACAGCTTATTACTTGTTACATACATGTCATATAGAGCCTGATACCTATCAAGAAAAGTTCAAAGGAATACGTGCTCTACACGACTTTTTTTTCCACTATGTACAAAGCTTCTACTTATTTTCCTTCTATAACTTTCTAGTTACTATTCCTTTTTACAGCCCGTTTTCGAATTTGCACGCTCGTACATTATTGTTCTACCCTCTAAAATATTATAAGAAAAGAAATGCTATTTAACATAAAAGTTCACTCGAAAATTTCGTATTTGTTACTAATAAATAGCTCATTTCCATTTTCCTTCTTGCTCAAAATAAAACATCGAGTGTATATTATTTATTATTGTTTGTTGAAGACGACGAAAAATCTGTTACACAATTACACAAAGATGCATCTTACAATTTGTTTTTAAAAAAGTCTTCAACTAAATTCTTTGTTGAAGAACGTTGCAATTTTCAATCATTGCAAGTTTTTTAATTTTAAAAAGTTTCATCTTTCTAAAAGTAACTAAAAGGTAGAAATATTTACCTAAGAAGTAAAAATACATTATTAAGAAATTTACTATTTAATTATTTAATCAAGGACTGTTGTTGTTCTCTAAAGAAATCTTATTTAGGATGCAAATCACGTTGCAATTGTAAAATATGAGTGTCATTATTTACCTTTGTCAAATTCAATGCTAAGAGACAAATCATTAATTTATGAGGGTGTGCTTTTTTATTAACTAATAGCTGCTATCCATTTTATAATAACGGTTGATGAGTTCAGTTCCAGTTTTAAATAAAATAATTAAAATTAAAACAAGCTTTGTTGATTATTAAGTGTTGTTTATAAATATTTCACCACCTACCTCTATGTCATAGGAAGGTTTCAGTCGCGAAATCATAATCTATGAGCCATGGAGATTTTTTTTGGATGTATCATTAATTATCTGTTTAAAACTCAATACAAAGACAAATCAATAATTAACAAGGGTGCCTGTTTTAATAACTAATCTCTAGGGCAGATTTTTTTAATAAGGGTGGATACAGTGTGAAGACCAGAGAGAACTGAACCTCAAATTTTAATATTTATATTCAAACGTCAAATTTTGACATTGTAACGTTGCTACGTTGCCATGTCTATCATTTTAATTGTCGTATTAAACTTTAATTCTGTATTTTTATATTTCGCTTCTGTAATGGAGCTATTACGACACCGCAAGTAGTCTTGTAATATCTGAAGGCGTGTCTGAAAAGTGTAGTCACATTTATTTTTTTAATATCTTTTTCATTTATCTTTTTTACTATACTATTAATTATTTACATAGATAATGAGAGGCCGCACTTGTACCAACTAGGCTGAAATCATGAAAATGGCTATTGCGGTGCCCGGGCTCCGCCCTGTACTTCCTTCATCGGTCGGATCTGAAAAAGAATAAACGTTGATTAAATGTGTTGTGAAATGTGACCAAAGTCACTGACGATAAACGTTAGTCTGTCATGGTGACGGTAGCGAGGTTCTTAGGCTTGGTCTAGAACCAACTTGGCTCTCTTACGAAGCCTAGACTCGTTGATGTTGTATTCCCATAGTCCTCGGATGGTACAGTTGTCGTGGTCCAGTGTTGTCTCGTTGAACTTGAATGTTGCTACTCGGATGAAATCGTGGATGCTGATCATCTGTAGGTGACGTTGAAGGTTGCTATTACGGATGAATCATGGTGCGTTGACGATGATCCTCAGGATCTTGTTTTGGATGGTCTGCATCTTCTCGATGTTGCGTACGTCATGATGAGTCGAATGACGGTCTTGTAGAGAAGCAGCTTGTTCCTGAGGTCCAGCGTTATACTTGAAAAAAGCGGATATAGTAGTGAAAAGGAAGCTCGTACTCGGACGATAGCTCCCTTGATGTTTGGTTTCCAGGTGAGTCCCTTGTTGATGGTTAGTCCTAGATATCGGGCTTCCTCTTTCCAAGGAATGGCTTCGCCGAAGATTTCGATGTATGGCGGACGACGAAGACTTGGTCACTTGGAGAATTAAGTGGACGAACTTTTCTGTGCGTTGACAGAGATTCGTCATTTCTTGTACCACAGCTCCAGGCTGTCGGCTGCTTCTTGAAGTCGGTACCAGGCGTGGGTCCCTGTTGCTGGCCATGAAATAAAGTATCATCTGCAAAATTATAAAGGTTAGTAGCTTCGGTTAGCGGCATATCACTTGTGAATATGGTGAATAGGCTAGGATAAGTCTGGAGGTGGATAGGGCGTCGTCGATCTTGACCCTGAATGATCGACGGTAAAGGAAGGAGGAGATGAGCTTCGTTATCGATAGTGGGTATCGAGCGGTGATCATCTGGTAGAGTAGACCTTGGTGCCAAACCTTGGAGACATCCAGGAAGACGGCTGTGGCACAGTCCTTGTGGTTGAATGCTTCGGTGACGAACTCGACTAGGCGGACGGTTTGGTGGACAGTGGAGTGAGCTACCAACTAGGCTATACAGGACTACACGGAGTTACTCTACTCGCTACGCTCCTTTCGTAATCTTCTCCGCTCACAAAATAAAACGTCCCTTTTAACACGTATATCATAAACTACTAATTTTCTATTTCGGTACTTTAAGAAACCTATGAGAACACTGTTTTGACATCTAATAGTTCGTTTATAGAGTCTATAAGAGCACTGTTTCTAGGGAATTTTTATCAATTTTTAGCATGTTGACAGATGGAGCCTTGACAACCGTTGCCTATAAGAGAAAATGCGACGGAAATAACATTTTGGAAAGCATCGGATGACTCATTTATTGCGTCGACTTTACATTATCATTAGTTGTCATGGTCTTTCCTTATAAGTGGGAGTATAAGCAACCATTGCTATTGGAGAAATTGACCGGAAATCGCTATATTTAGACAACCTTTGCATTCACATACGATTACCTGACATGCTCTTTCCTGGTAGAGTAGAGGCTATTTATTCAATGGAAAGATTATACTAACTTTCAAACACGAACGTCAAACGTCAGAATAAGTACTGCCAACATAAATAAATTTGCGCATTAAATCCCAAAAACTATATTATGACGTAATTTTAATAGCTAATTTCTATAAAATAATATAGCGAAATAGAAAAAATAGTAGATATAAAAAACACGTTTCATTAGGCACCTTCTTAACGTATGAGTCCAAAGTTTAGAAAATAAGCGCGCAGAAAATTAGCAGAATACTTGTTTTTTAATATACTATTATGAAATTGAACGTTAACCTATGATCAAAAGTATAATTTTTAATGAATGAAAACGCTGCAAAAAAGGTAAGCTTACAATGACAGGATTATAAAAAAAATACTATAGTTAATTACAATTTTTTATTTCCGGTACGAGCGTGAGCTGCATTTGAGAATTTCAAACAAAATTAGAGTCATCGATCGACTTAATTTAGACATAATATTTGAAAATTTAAAAAAAATAATCCTTAACTGTTATGCAAAGTCGCGAACATTTATTGATACGAATTTTATTTTTCAACGTAAGTGGTTTTTGTGTGTTTTTCCTTTAAAAGAAGAACTCGATAACCGATATCCCAACTTATTTGAAAATGTTTTCCTGTACACGTTTCTTTCTTGACAATGAATCTAATATTGTACCAAGACACGTTTCAAAATTTTGCTGAGAATTCTTAAATTTCTTAATTAAAAAAAAAGGAGAAGATTTTTCACGTTTGTTGTTAACAAGTTGAAGGGAAAACTTAAGTTTTTACAAATGCTTTTTGTTGTTGTATGATAATTAACTTTGTTACTCTTTTGTTACAGGTAAGCCTACTTTGCTTCGTGTATTTGGCATGATACCTATAGGGGTAAGATGAATTTTAATTTTCTTCATTTTTTCTTCAAACTAACAAGGAAAACGCCGCTAGATGAAGCAAAAGTGACAGCAGTATCTTAAATTTGTAAAAAATATCAAATATTACTTTGATAGTAATATTATTTTCGTATCGAGTAATTGGTGTCAAAATACTTACCTTCACATATTATGAGAGTAGAAAAAATTATTTCTGATACAAAGACATTTTTTTTTCAAAAGTTTTACTTGATGATCACCCTGTATAAGTGTATAGTTTAGTAACAGGTATTTTTTTAAAGCTTCTTAATGTAGCTATTCGTCGCGGTTTAAAATTACAAAAATATTAAGTAAACTAATACCCTTCTAGTACAAAGGGTAATCTTTAGCAATACAAAGTCTAAACTTTAAACCTTTCCCGGCTAGTAACTTTAGTACTTTTCTCTGAAAGCATAAACTACATTATCTACGCTTTACCTTCTGAAAGAACCGCTGAATAAGCTTGAAGCGCGACAACGTTTACGTAACAAAGTAGCAAGATTTACATTGTTTTAAGAAAAGCAATAGCTAGTAGTAGTAATGCCATTTGTTTCGCAAGATATTTTTTTAGCAAATAAATTTTTAAACCATCAAACCGACCACACACAATAAGCATGAAATTTCTATTATAGTGTTAATAAGAACAAACTTCATTTATCTGCAATTTGTTAAACCTTAAAGTTGAGGATATTTTTAAAATAACACCTAATCAATACTAACTAACGTCCTTTAATTTAATTTATTAACAATTTTTTTTTGTTTTAAACTTTGCGGTTTTAAATCGACGTTTGTATGAAAAGTGTGACGTTGATGAGAATTCCAACTCAATTTAAAAGGTCATTTATTTATTTTTTTGAAAAGCACTTTAGTTTACATAATAATTTTTGTTGTTTGTTTGAAAGAGACTTTATTGCTCTTCAGTGTATTTATTATTTATAAAGTTTTGTTTTGTCGTTTTTGTGGAGAGAAATCGACACTCGAATAGAAAACAACTAAACTGTAATGTTACGTTCATTCATTGCCTAGAGCTTTTTCTATCTAAAACAGCTTTTATGTGCTAATTAGTTTCTTCAGATTGTCGAAAACTATCGTGGAGAGGTAAAGTTTATAATAGTATACAGATAGTTTTAGTTGTAGAATGTAAGTTGCAAGGAAATGTGGTACAAAGTTATTTCAAGAAGTGTATGATGGGATATTTTACACGCCATTTTTTTAAACTAAGTAATGGGGCTAATTTAAACATATCTTCTTCTTAAAACATATTCCCTACATAATATACATTTTGTTAATTTAAAAATTTGCATTGGATTATATTTATACATACAGTGTAATTTTTTAAGTAATTCTAACATAGAGGATCTCGTATATGGCAAGAGTTACAAAAATGATTAATTTAACAAAAAATGCGCATTTTCATGAGCTTTAAGAAACATTTTCTAAAATTCTTAAAAATAAAATGGTTACTGAAATAACGCAAAAATACTGAAGATTGGATATTTTTTAATTTGACTGTAGTTTAAACGACTTTAGTTTAAAACAAAAATGCTTGGGAAAAATTTTCAGGAGAGAAAAAGAGCTATCAAACGATACCAAAGTCGATCATTTATCACATCGACGCGATGTTCAACGTTTTAGTTTCTTATGGGTACTTTTCCAAGTTACGTTAGTTATGTTGCGTTATGTTATTGCTCTATTTTATGGTATTTTTTACGATAAAATATAGCGAACAAAAGAAAATCCTTAAAAAAGGTTTTTAGAAAGTCAAAAGAGCTATCAAACTATACCAGACTCGATCTTTTATGACATCGACGCAAGGCGTCGCGATGTTAAATTTTTTAGTTTCGTATAGGTTCTTATTATTTTTGCAGAGAATTAGTCATTTAGCTTGTCTAAATTCGGATACCAAACAAGAACGTTTTATCTTCTATTTTTTTAAGTTACAGAACTGTTCCAGGTTATATTATGTTGCGTTAAGTTGTTACGTTATTTTATGTTGTTTATTACGATAAGAAATAACGAACAAAACAAAAAAGAGCGTGGAAAAAATTTTCAGTATGTCAAAAGAGCTATCAAACGATACTAAACTCGGCTCTTTATCACATCGACGCTAGACGTCGCAATGTTCAACTTTTTGTCTCTCATGGATCTTATAGATTTTCGCAGAGAATTAGTCAGTTGGTTTGTCTAAATTTGAATACCAAATAAAAACTTTTAATTTTGTAATTTAATTAAGTTAGAAAACTTTTTCACGTTACGTTATGTTGCGTTATGTTATTGCCCTATTTTATGTTATTTTTTACGATAAAATATAGCAAACAAAAGAAACTGCTTGAAAAAAGTTTTTAGATAGTCAAAAGAGCTATCAAACGATACCAAACTCGATCTCTTATGACAACGACGCCAGGCGTCGCGAAGTTAAATTATTTAGTTTCGTATAGGTTCTTATTATTTTTGCAGAGAATTAGTCATTTAGCTTGTCTAAATTCGGATACCAAATAAGAACGTTTCATCTTCTATTTTTTTAAGTTACAGAACCGTTCCAGGTTATATTATGTTGCGTTATGTTGTTACGTTATTTTATGTTATTTATTACGATAAAAAATAACGAACAAAACAAAAAAGAGCGCCGAAAAAATTATCAGCATGTCAAAAGAGCTATCAAACGATACTAAACTCGACTCTTTGTCACATCGACGCTAGACGTCGCGATTTTCAACTTTTTAGTTTCTCATGGATCTTATAGATTTTCGCAGAGAATTAGTCAGTTGGTTTGTCTAAATTTGAATACCAAATAAAAACTTTTTATTTTGTAATTTAATTAAGTTAGAAAACTTTTCCAAGTTACGTTATGTTGCGTTATGTTATTGCCCTATTTTATGTTATTTTTTACGATAAAATATAGCGAAGAAAAGAAAATGCTTGAAAAAAGTTTTCAGAAAGACGAAAGAGCTATCAAACGATACCAAACTCGATCTTTTATGACATCGACGCCAGGCGTCGCGATGTTAAATTTTTCAGTTTCGTATAGGTTCTTATTTTTTTTTGCAGAGAATTAGTCATTTAGCTTGTCTAAATTCGGATAACAAATAAGAACGTTTTATCTTCTATTTTTTTAAGTTACAGAACTGTTCCAGTTTATATTATGTTGCGTTATGTTGTTACGTTATTTTATGTTATCTATTACGATAAAAAATAACGAACAAAACCAAAAAGAGCGCCGGAAAAATTTTCAGTATGTCAAAAGAGCTATCAAACGATACCAAACTCAACTCTTTATCACATCGACGCTAGACGTCGCGATTTTCAACTTTTTAGTTTCTCATGGATCTTATAGATTTTCGCAGAGAATTAGTCAGTTGGTTTGTCTAAATTTGAATACCAAATACGAACTTTTTATATTGTAGTTTAATTAAATTAGAGAACTTTTCCAAGTTACGTTATGTTGCGTTATGTTATTGCCCTATTTTATGTTATTTTTTACGATAAAATATAGCGAACAAAAGAAAATGCTTGAAAAAAGTTTACAGAAAGTCAAAAGAGCTCTCAAACGATACCAAACTCGATCTTATATGACATAGACGCCAGGCGTCGCGATGTTAAATTTTTTAGTTTCGTATAGGTTCTTATTATTTTTTGCAGAGAATTAGTCATTTAGCTTGTCTAAATTAGGATACCAAATAAGAACGTTTTATCTTCTATTTTTTTAAGTTACAGAACCGTTCCCGGTTATATTATGTTGCGTTATGTTGCTATGTTATTTTATGTTACTTATTACGATAAAAAATAACGAACTAAACAAAAAAGAGCGCCGAAAAAATTTTCGGTATGTCAAAAGAGATATCAAGCGATACTAAACACGACTCTCTATCACATCGACGCTAAACGTCGCGATTTTCATGGTTTTAGTTTTTCATGGATCTTATAAATTTTCGCAGAGAATTAGTCAGTTGGTTTGTCTAAATTTGAATACCAAATCAGAACTTTTTATTTTGTAGTTTAATGAAGTTAGAGAACTTTTCCAAGTTACGTTATGTTGCGTTATGTTATTGCCCTATTTTATGGTATTTTTTACGATAAAATATAATGAACAAAAGAAAATGCTTGCAAAAAGTTTTCAGAAAGACAAAAGAGCTATCAAACGATACCAAACTCGACCTTTAATGACATCGACGCCAGGCGTCGCGATGTTAAATTTTTTAGTTTCGTATAGGTTCTTATTATTTGTTGCAGAGAATTAGTCATTTAGCTTGTCTAAATTCGGATACCAAATAAGAACGTTTTATCTTCTATCTTTTTTAAGTTACAGAACTGTTCCAGGTTATATTATGTTGCGTTATGTTTGTTACGTTATTTTATGTTATTTATTACGATAAAAAATAACGAAGTAAACAAAAAAGAGCGTGGAAAAAATTTTCAGTATGTCAAAAGAGCTATCAAACGATACTAAACTCGGCTCTTTATCACATCGACGCTAGACGTCGCAATGTTCAACTTTTTGTCTTTCATGGATCTTATAGATTTTCGCAGAGAATTAGTCAGTTGGTTTGTCTAAATTTGAATACCAAATAAAAACTTTTTATTTTGTAATTTAATTACGTTAGAAACGAGTTAGAAAACTTCTCCAAGTTACGTTATGTTGCGTTATGTTAGTGCCCTATTTTATGTTATTTTTTACGATAAAATATAGCGGACAAAAGAAAATGCTTGAAAAAAGTTTTCAGAAATTCAAAAGAGCCATCAAACGATACCAAACTCGACCTTTAATGACATCGACGCCAGGCGTCGCGATGTTAAATTTTTTAGTTTCGTATAGGTTCTTATTATTTTTTGCAGAGAATTAGTCATTTAGCTTGTCTAAATTCGGATACCAAATAAAAACGTTTTATCTTCTATTTTTTTAAGTTACAGAACTGTTCCAGGTTATATTATGTTGCGTTATGTTTGTTACGTTATTTTATGTTATTTATTACGATTAAAAATAACGAACAAAACAAAAGAAAATGGTCGAGAGAAATTTTTCAGGAGGTCTATAGAGCTATCAAACGATACCAAACTCAATCTTTCATCACTTCGACGCTAGGCGTCGCGACGATCAACTTTTTAGTTTCTTAGAGGTCCTTATTGTATTTTTATGAGAATTACTCAGTTGGATTGTCTAAATGCGGATACCTGATCAGAACTTTTTATCTGCTATTTTTCTTAAGTTACAGAACTTTTCCTGGTTATGTTATGTTGCGTTATGTTACTACGTAATTTTTTTACGATAAAAAAAAAACGAACGAACAAAAAAGCTCGAGAAAAATTTCAGAATTTCAAAATAGCTATCAAACGATACCAAAGTCCACATTAATTTACACCGACGCTAGGCGTCGCGACGTTCTTTTCGTTCGTTCAAAATAAGTTCTCATTTCATTTGGTACCAAACTTTATTGCAAAAAAAAAACAATAGGACCCCATAAATAAATGAAAAGTAGAACGTCGCGACGCCTAGCGTCGATATGATTCAAAGTCGAGTTTGGTATCGTTTGAAAGCTTTTTTGACCTCGCGAAATTTTTTCTGAGAATTTTTTTGCTCAAGTTCACTATATTGCTCTCGCTAAATAGTAACCCGGTGTTATAATGAAGCTAGTGTTTACAGTACCGCGCTGTTAACTGCCTAATAGCGCGACTAGTCATGCACTGGGGTGGTCAGGTGGTCAGGGATTCGCTCGTAGTTCCTCCGTACCTCTAAATTGGCACGACCTGGCTAATCAAGAACATAAAATTTATGTTCAGATTTCTTAAAAGGCTTTAGTAGTAGAAAAGATTAATAATTATAGTAAGTAAGGCGTATTTTGATTCGATATAGTTTAATTCTGATGGTTGATCAGTTTGAGGAAGAAAGGCGTTAATTTATTATTGAATAGAAATTCAAGGATGGGCTTAGTTGAAGGGTTGTAAATTTATTTCCGACTCTTTGATGGTCTAATTTCTAATTATACATAGAGTATGTTCGAAGAAAATTAGAAAACGTGTGCACTACTTGTAGATCAATACCGTACCACTTTTCACAATTTTTTGTCAGCTACTCTTCTTAATAGCGTAATCGGTGTATTTAAGTACAAATGAGTTAAGTTGTTAAGCTTAGATATGTCTATTTTTATTGTAATACCCTTACCGTTATAGGGAGAGGTATTAAATTTTACATCAACAGCCTACTTGTGTTAAGCTCATGTAAGATTTGTTTTATCTAAATTTCCTATAAAGCACTTTTCGGTACAAATTCTTTTAAAAGCTCCTTCAGATCTTACAACAATACTTACATAATTTTTTGATTTATTTTAAAATAAAAAAAAAATAATCACATTTCTTTTTAATGGGTAACATTACTCGTACGAGTTTTAAATTAGAATATTAACGCTAAATTAGCTTCAATACCTACCTGTTTTTTGTGCAGAATCAAGTACCTTTTAATTATCTTTTTATTTTAAGTTTTTATTGCTTTGTGTAAAGGGTTGAAATAATCAGCTCTTTAATGTAAACTGTTTCGTTTAGCGAGCTTTTACATGAAGTTTTTTCTTTTTTTTTCATAACCCTACTTTTTGCGCAATGCGTTACTTTAATGTTTTTTTAAAATTATTTTTTAAAAATGTGTCAAATTGGATTAAGTAATCACATTTCGTGCCTGAATTTGCTTACAATGCAACAATTTACTCGTGTGTAACAATGTAGCAATCTAAGCGCACAGAGAAATTTTCCTTTGTATGGTGTTAAATTAAATGTTTATAACTATTGTTGATATTAATTACTCTTCAATCATTGTTAAATGTCTAATTCCTTTTAGAGAAAAAAAAATAAGCTGCTTATCGTTATTAATTCCTAAACCCATCAATATTCACAAGAAAAAATGTAATTTGAGAAAAAAAATTGAAAAATGTAAATTTTCCTTATTAACATTAAAGAAAAACTTGTAAACAAAAAAAAATGTAGTGTCTTGAAGTTTAATTTGGAAAGTCTATAAATTTTAATTTTAAACTTTTACCCGTACCTACTTCTTCTTCTGAAAACGGGTAGGTACATAAGAACTTTTAGGCTTACTTTTAGTCGTAGAGATTGTTAAGATATGATTTAATTATAATATTTTTAAGTCACCCTTACCTATTATAAGTATAACACGAAATTAATTAAAACGTTTAGGGATTTTTTTAAATTATTATTTTCTCTTCTCTTTTCTTTTGATCTTCTATAACCCGTCATTGATGTTTTCACATCTTATAAATTTGTTTCACTTCTTATAAAATTCCTGCTATTTGAATATCATTTCTGCAGCTACTGGGGGCCAGGGTGTGCCCAGGCCCACCTAAAATTTTGCTGGCACACTCATGTGCCCACTCTGATAAAATGACAATTATAGGTGAAAATTCAGATATTTACAGTGTAAACTGAATTCTACACAAAATATTTCATCTTTAAAAAGTTTTATGTTCTACAAATTATGTTTTTGACCCACGCACAATAATTTATGACCACCAAGTGCCCACCTGATTTTAGGAAGCTACTTCCAAATATATATCTCTGTATTTCAGTTCATTGTTCCTTCTCCGAGCGAGTAACATCACTACGACTCACTCCTCCCACTTCCAGCTTCTGATAGCGGAGCTCGTGTTCCTCTCAATACCTTCTGATTGATTGTGGACATTTTTATCACATGTTGTGAGGAGGCAGCAGTCTAATGGAACGTTCCAGAAATTCTCCGTCCTCGCTATTACAGCTCCAGCTTCTCAATACTCTTCCGTTAGCGAGAAGTTCTCGAGCTCGTCTTGTTGGCAAAGAATTTTCTACCTAGTCTCGTCTTTTTTTACATTCATTGATCTTCCGACTTATCTCGGCGTTCGTACTTCGTAGGCGTCTTATCATTGTTTTTTATTTTTCGTTAGGTTGGGTGGATGCGCGCGAATCATCATCCTCCATGCTTGCCAGAGAAGAGGTTATCGCTCTCAAAAGTGTCTTGAGGACACAATAAATGGTTACTTCGTTTGGTCGTCGTTTAAGGTCTTGATTATAAGCATAATTAACCCACTCTCCCTTTCCCTTTGGGGGAAGTCTTATCTTACATTTTTTTTCTTGTTTGATTACGTGGATGCGGGTGAATCTTCGTCCTCCATACTTGGTAGAAAAGAAGTCTTCGCTCTCGAAGGTATCTTGAGGACACAATAATGGTTTCTTCGTTTTTTCGTCGTTTATGGTCTGGTTTATAGGCATAATGTAGTCACTCTCCTCCCCCCTTTGGGGGAAGTCTTATCACACTATTTCTTTTCCTGTTAGGTAACGTGAATGCGGGCGAATCATCGTCCTACATGCTTTGTAAAGAAGAGGTGCTCGCTCTCGAAAGTGTCTTAAAGAGACCATAACTAGTTTCTTCGTTTATGTGGTCTTTTTTATAGGCATAATTTAGCCACTTACTTTCCCCTTCCGGGGGAAGTCTTATACCACTATTTCTTTTCTTGTTAGGTTGCGTGGATGCGGGCGAATCATTGTCCCTCGTGCTTGGTAGAGAATAGCTTCTTGCTCTCTAAAGTGTCTGGAGGACACAATAATTAGTTTCTTCGTTTGGTCGTCGTTTATCAACTTGTTTATAGGTCTAACTGAGCTACTCCCCCCCTCTTTGGGGGAAATGTTATACTACTTTTATTTTCGTGTTAGGCTGCGTGGATGCGGGCGAATCGTCGTCTTCCATGCTTGGTAGAGAACAGGTTCTTGCTCTCGAAAGTGTCTTGAGGACACAATAATTAGTTTCTTCGTTTGGTCGTCGTTTATCAACTTGTTTATAGGCCTAACTGAGCTACTCTCCCCCCTTTTTGGGAGAAATGTTATACTACTTTTATTTTCGTGTTAGGCTGCGTGGATGCGGGCGAATCGTCGTCTTCCATGCTTGGTAGAGAACAGGTTCTTGCTCTCGAAAGTGTCTTGAGGACACAATAATTAGTTTCTTCGTTTGGTCGTCGTTTATCAACTTGTTTATAGGTCTAACTGAGCTACTCTCCCCCCTCTTTGGGGGAAATGTTATACTACTTTTATTTCCGTGTTAGGCTGCGTGGATGCGGGCGAATCGTCGTCTTCCATGCTTGGTAGAGAACAGGTTCTTGCTCTCGAAAGTGTCTTGAGGACACAATAATTAGTTTCTTCGTTTGGTCGTCGTTTATCAACTTGTTTATAGGCCTAACTGAGGTACTCTCCCCACTTTTTGGGAGAAATGTTATACTACTTTTATTTTCGTGTTAGGCTGCGTGGATGCGGGCCAATCGTCGTCTTCCATGCTTGGTAGAGAACAGGTTCTTGCTCTCGAAAGTGTCTTGAGGACACAATAATTAGTTTCTTCGTTTGGTCGTCGTTTATCAACTTGTTTATAGGCCTAACTGAGCTACTCTCCCCCCTTTTTGGGAGAAATGTTATACTACTTTTATTTTCGTGTTAGGCTGCGTGGATGCGGGCGAATCGTCGTCTTCCATGCTTGGTAGAGAACAGCTTCTTGCTCTCGAAAGTGTCTTGAGGACACAATAATTAGTTTCTTCGTTTGGTCGTCGTTTATCAACTTGTTTATAGGTCTAACTGAGCTACTCTCCCCCCTCTTTGGGGGAAATGTTATACTACTTTTATTTCCGTGTTAGGCTGCGTGGATGCGGGCCAATCGTCGTCTTCCATGCTTGGTAGAGAACAGGTTCTTGCTCTCGAAAGTGTCTTGAGGACACAATAATTAGTTTCTTCGTTTGGTCGTCGTTTATCAACTTGTTTATAGGCCTAACTGAGCTACTCTCCCCCCTTTTTGGGAGAAATGTTATACTACTTTTATTTTCGTGTTAGGCTGCGTGGATGCGGGCGAATCGTCGTCTTCCATGCTTGGTAGAGAACAGCTTCTTGCTCTCGAAAGTGTCTTGAGGACACAATAATTAGTTTCTTCGTTTGGTCGTCGTTTATCAACTTGTTTATAGGTCTAACTGAGCTACTCTCCCCCCTCTTTGGGGGAAATGTTATACTACTTTTATTTCCGTGTTAGGCTGCGTGGATGCGGGCGAATCGTCGTCTTCCATGCTTGGTAGAGAACAGGTTCTTGCTCTCGAAAGTGTCTTGAGGACACAATAATTAGTTTCTTCGTTTGGTCGTCGTTTATCAACTTGTTTATAGGTCTAACTGAGCTACTCTCCCCCCTCTTTGGGGGAAATGTTATACTACTTTTATTTCCGTGTTAGGCTGCGTGGATGCGGGCGAATCGTCGTCTTCCATGCTTGGTAGAGAACAGGTTCTTGCTCTCGAAAGTGTCTTGAGGACACAATAATTGGTTTCTTCGTTTGGTCGTCGTTTATGGTCTTGTTTATAGGCATAATTTTGTCATTGTCTCTCCCCTTTCGGGGGAAGTCTTATCCTAATTTTTTATTCTTGTTAGGTTGCGTGGATGCGGGCGAATCGTCGTTCTCCATGCTTGGTAGAGAAGAAGTCCTCTCCTCTTGAAGGTGTCTTGAGGCAACAATAATTGTTTTCCTCGCTTGGTCGTCGTTTATTGGCATAATGTAGCAACGTTCCATCCCCCTTCGGGGGAATTCCTATTCTACTTTGTTGTTCTTGTTAGGAAGCGTAGATGCGAGCGAATTAGCGTCCTCAATGCTTGGTAGATAAGAGGTTTTCGTTCTCGAAAGTATCTTGAGGGTACTATAATTGGTTTCTTCGTTTAGTCGTCGTTTATGGTCTTGTTTATGGCCTTGTTTATATGCATAATTTAGCTTCTCTCTGCCCCTCTTCGGAGGAAGTTTTATCCTACTTTTTCTTTTCTTGTTAGGTTCAGTGCATGCGGGCTAATCATTGTCCTCCATACTTGGTAGAGAAAGGGTCCTTGCTCTCGAAAATTTCTTTAGTACACAATAATTGGTTTCTTCGTTTTGTCGTCGTTTATGGTCTTGCTTATAGGGAAAATTTAGCCACTCTCCCACCTCCCTTCGGGGGAAGTTGGAAAGTTGGGAAGAAAGGAAATTTGATAATTGTTGAGGAAAATAATTTCTAGGGGCAATATCTATGGGACGATTCTTGAATTATTTAACGTTTAAATCCATAAATATTGGAATGTTTAGTTGGAAAAAATTGAATAAGTTGCGCTAATGCTAACATGGCGTGTTCACTTACAACTATCATATTACAGGTCAATATTGCTACTAAAAGTAACCAAAACGTAGTTACGCCTACTAATTGATTATAATATCAATAAATATGTATAAAAATATTAAATTGATTTGTTGAAACATAATTATGTGGAACTAAATATTAGATAAAGGAGTGTATGTACGTTGTACGTGTACCTCTGTACGTATAATTAGAAGTAGGTATATAAAAGACAATAAACGAATTTAATTTAAATTCGTTTTGCACGTTTTGCCTCGATTAAATCAAGAATATTATTAATAGTGTACCACATACCAATGTATTCTCCATTGTAAGCTCGTTGTTCATTTTAGTTCATTCGCAACAATCTATGCGATGCAATTTTCGTGTTAATTTAAATAGAATGTGTCAGCCAGAGACAATGAAGTTAGATAAGGCGCTTTGGCTATTGTAGGATTCCGTACGTGTCGGAGTGAATGGAGATTACCCTAGTTGTTTCGAGGGTGTGTTTCGTAGCCCAGGCTATTTCTACCACCTTCGACCAGGTGGTGGGAGCAGATGTCGTTACTTCTACGTCTAACAGATGCGCCACGCTTACTTTAATGATAAACGGTTAAATAAACGTCACTATGAAACAATATTTCTTATAATTGCTCTTGCATTAATAAATATTTCCTAATTCTTTACCAAACTACCTGTGCGCTCTGCTTTATGTACGAAGATTGTAATCAAAGATAAAACCTTTAAATGGGATTTTATGTAAAGCTTCCGATGTCACACAGTGACATAATACATAATCATAAGAAGCTTTTATGTAGAAAGCGTGTTGATGTATTCTTCAAACTAACACTTGCTACATAAATTAAATTTCACAAAAGAAACCTGTTTGTATAAAAGCCAGAGGGGGTTAAGCGTAAAAGTTCATTACATACAAAAACTCATTAACAATCTCAAAGTTGCCAAAATTTATTCTTTATGCTACGTTTGCACCTGTGTCGATCCAAAAGTCGCTAGAGGATCCTAATTCAATTTTAGCGCTTCTGTAGACGTTTATTATAATAATAATCTAAGCAAAATCGTATTAATCAAACATAGTGCATCGGTAGATACAGCCCAGGGGCTTAAATAAATGAACAATCAAAGGGGCGGAGATTATTATACAATCAAATAGAAAAGTCAAAAGATTTGATAGTTAGATTTACATGATTAGACGTATTGATAAACAGATACACAGACAGGTAGGGGGAGCGTCAATGAAACAGGTGCACTATAACAAGAATAAGCTAACAAGAGCATTTTGAATAGATGGACGGACATGCGAACTAGTAGACAGGCAGACTTTTGACTTTTGAGTGTGGGAGCACCATTAAACTTGAAATAAGCTAGAGGAGGCACGCGATAAGCAGGCAAACATACACGCGAACAGTAAAACAAGAGCGATACAAGAGATTTTGTTCAGATCTCTTTCTGTTTTTGCGTTTGTTCATAAACTTTTGAGTGTAAACGCATCATTAAACTTGAAAGGGGATTGAGGAGGCACGAGATAAGCAGGAAAACATACATTCGAATAGTAAAATAAGGGCGATATTAGGGATTTTGATTTTGATCGATAGACGGATGGACATACGAACAAGACAGGCAAACTTTTGACTTTTGAATGTGGATGTGGATGCACCATTAAACTTGAAATAAGCTAGAGGAGGCAAGCGATAAGCAGGCAAACATACACGCGAACAGTAAAACAAGAGCGATACAAGAGATTTTGTTCAGATCTCTTTCTGTTTTTGCGTTTGTTCATGAACTTTTGAGTGTAAACGCATCATTAAACGTGAAAAGGGCTTGTGGAGGCACGAGATAAGCAGGAAAACATACATTCGAATAGTAAAATAAGGTCGATACAAGAGTTGATTTTGATAGGTAGACGGATAGACATACGAACTAGTAGACAGGCAGACTTTTGACTTTTGAGTGTGGACGCACCATTAAACTTGAAATAAGCTAGAGGAGGCACGCGATAAGCAGGCAAACATACACCCGAACAGTAAAACAAGAGCGATACAAGAGATTTTGTTCAGATCTCTTTCTGTTTGCGTTTGTTCATGAACTTTTGAGTGTAAACGCATCATTAAACTTGAAAAGGGCTTGTAGAGGCACGAGATAAGCAGGAAAACATACATTCGAATACTAAAATAAGGTCGATACAAGAGGTTTTGATTTTGATAGATAGACGGATAGACATACGAACTAGTAGACAGGCAGACTTTTGACTTTTGAGTGTGGACGCACCATTTAACTTGAAATAAGCTAGAGGAGGCAAGCGATAAGCAGGCAAACATACACGCGAACAGTAAAACAAGAGCGATACAAGAGATTTTGTTCAGATCTCTTTCTGTTTTTGCGTTTGTTCATGAACTTTTGAGTGTAAACGCATCATTAAACGTGAAAAGGGCTTGTGGAGGCACGAAATAAGCAGGAAAACATACATTCGAATACTAAAATAAGGTCGATACAAGAGTTGATTTTGATAGGTAGACGGATAGACATACGAACTAGTAGACAGGCAGACTTTTGACTTTTGAGTGTGGACGCACCATTAAACTTGAAATAAGCTAGAGGAGGCACGCGATAAGCAGGCAAACATACACGCGAACAGTAAAACAAGAGCGATACAAGAGATTTTGTTCAGATCTCTTTCTGTTTTTGCGTTTGTTCATGAACTTTTGAGTGTAAACGCATCATTAAACGTGAAAAGGGCTTGTGGAGGCACGAGATAAGCAGGAAAACATACATTCGAATAGTAAAATAAGGTCGATACAAGAGTTGATTTTGATAGGTAGACGGATAGACATACGAACTAGTAGACAGGCAGACTTTTGACTTTTGAGTGTAGACGCACCATTTAACTTGAAATAAGCTAGAGGAGGCAAGCGATAAGCAGGCAAACATACACCCGAACAGTAAAACAGGAGCGATACAAGAGATTTTGTTCAGATCTCTTTCTGTTTGCGTTTGTTCATGAACTTTTGAGTGTAAACGCATCATTAAACGTGAAAAGGGCTTGTGGAGGCACGAGATAAGCAGGAATACATACATTCGAATACTAAAATAAGGTCGATACAAGAGGTTTTGATTTTGATAGATAGACGGATAGACATACGAACTAGTAGACAGGCAGACTTTTGACTTTTGAGTGTGGACGCACCATTTAACTTGAAATAAGCTAGAGGAGGCAAGCGATAAGCAGGCAAACATACACGCGAACAGTAAAACAAGAGCGATACAAGAGATTTTGTTCAGATCTCTTTCTGTTTTTGCGTTTGTTCATGAACTTTTGAGTGTAAACGCATCATTAAACGTGAAAAGGGCTTGTGGAGGCACGAGATAAGCAGGAAAACATACATTCGAATAGTAAAATAAGGGCGATACAAGAGATTTGATTTTGATAGATAGACGGATGGACATACGAACTAATAGATAGGCAAACTTTTGACTTTTGGATGTGGACGCACCATTAAACTTAAAAAACGTAAAATTTTCTTTCATTACGCTTTATTTTGTTTCTTATTATACAAAAAAAAACAGTAAAAGACACTAACATCAACCTTTTTGAACTGGACAAAGCAAGTTGTATCAGAGATGCAACTAAATAGGGTTAGTATGAAAAGAAAAAAAGGTCATGGACTTTTCCCTTTTATATCCTTACTACTACACACAAAATGCGATTTAATTACTTTTTTCTCCTCCCTTATTAAATATGACAAAGTTGAGATGATTTTTTTTTAAAAGACGTTTATTGTTTTACATTATAAATTCTATTGTTTGATCAATAGAATTTTGTAGACCGAGCACAATCATTTATAAAAGACTCATCAATCATAATAGTAGTTCAATATTTACTAAATCTATTTTTATATAGAGATAATGTATTAGATTTTTTAGTCAATAAATTACAAAACTGTTATAAATTTACTTAGTCAACTTAGGTCAATTTCATTATAAAAGGGCCTTGTCATCAAAACGAGTATGACTTTACAGAAATCAAAAAATAGATATTTTTCATCCCCCTCACGCTCATCCTAACTAATAATAATTTTCACAGCCAATTTGATTGATTAAAATCGTATTTCCGAAACAATTTAACTCGATACATTTTCCGTTTCATTAAATTTTATTATTTTCGACCCGAATTGAGTCTTTTGTTTTGAAAATTATTAGTAAATTCAACAAACATGTAGGTTTAACTTTGTCACCGACCGAGCTAAGAGAAAACCCAATAACCTAATAACCGCGTGAAAGGTTACACTAACAAATATCTATGGTATTTAACAACTTACGAGTTACAACTTAAGGGTTCGGTATACGATTTCAAATATGTAACCATCTACAGCCTCAGTTTAATATTCTACAAAATTAAATTTTCTAACTAACTCTAATTTACTTCTACTTATTTTCTGTTGGGCTCAATTTTCATAATTAAATAAGAACTAAGTGCTCTTGTATCTATTTCCTTATTAATTATTTATACTTTAGGCGCATAATTGTCAATGAATATTACAGCTTCTTAATCATAACTATGAGTCCAGGAAATCTAATCCAACATTGAATTCTAATACCGTTGCGTTAGGAATCTGGAATGACGGCTTTAAGAGTCTTCCCAAGCACGAGTGCGGATAATGGATGCTTTTGAACAGAGATGATGTACCATGTGACCATCTGACCATGTCAAAACTCATGTTATATCCAAGAACGACATGAGGTCCTTATTGTCCTTATTGTTGCCTTGATCTGATTATCAAGGTGATCTGTAGAAGTAATAGTTCACAACCTTCGGCTCATACACAGTACAAATTCATTTGCTTGCATCATCCTTCAGGGACCACTACCAAAGAGTACCTATAATTCCATACAGAAATGGCGACGAGGAAAAAAACTTTTATAATTCATTTTCAGGCTTATTTTAGCCGTATTACAGTGTTAACTGGCTTAAAGAACCTGACTACGATTTTTAGTGGTTTGAGTAGTGAGATGCAGGTTTATTTAAACTTTTATCTCAGTCCTTGACCTGCAAAGTTACTAGAAAATCTGACTACGCTTTCGTAGTGGTTTTTGTAGTCAGATGCAGGTTTCTTTAAATTTGAATTTAGTGCTTCGCTTGCAAAGTTACTTTTAAGCTGGTTGAACTGTTCTTGAGAATCTGACTACGTTTTCTAGTGGCTTGAATAGTCAGATGCAGGTTACTTTAAAATTTGAATTTAGTGCTTGGCATGCAAAGTTACGTTTAAGCTCGTGGAACTGTCCTAGAGAATCTGACTACGTTTTCTAGTGGTTTGAGTAGTCAGATGCAAGTTTCTTTAAAATTCGAATTTAGTGCTTGGCTTACAAAGTTACATTTAAGCTCGTGGAACTGTTCTAGAGAATCTGACTACGTTTTCTAGTGGTTTGAGTAGTCAGATGCAAGTTTCTTTAAAATTCGAATTTAGTGCTTGGCTTACAAAGTTACATTTAAGCTCGTGGAACTGTTCTTCAGAATCTGACTACGTTTTCTAGTGGCTTGAATAGTCAGATGCAAGTTTGTTTAAACTTTGAATTTAGTGCTTGGCCTGCAAAGTTACGTATAAGCTTGTGGAACTGACCTAGAAAATCTGACTACGCTTTCCTAGTGGGTTTAGTAGTCAGATGCAGGTTTCTTTATATTTGAATTTAGTGCTTGGCTTGCAAAGTTACTTTTAAGCTGGTTGAACTGTTCTTCAGAATCTGACTACGTTTTCTAGTGGCTTGAATAGTCAGATGCAAGTTTATTTAAACTTTGAATTTAGTGCTTGGCCTGCAAAGTTACCTATAAGCTTGTGGAACTGACCTAGAAAATCTGACTACGCTTTCCTAGTGGTTTTAGTAGTCAGATACAGGTTTCTTTATATTTGAATTTAGTGCTTGGCTTGCAAAGTTACTTTTAAGCTTGTTGAACTGTTCTTCAGAATCTGACTACGTTTTCTAGTGGCTTGAATAGTCAGATGCAAGTTTGTTTAAACTTTGAATTTAGTGCTTGGCCTGCAAAGTTACGTATAAGCTTGTGGAACTGACCTAGAAAATCTGACTACGCTTTCCTAGTGGGTTTAGTAGTCAGATGCAGGTTTCTTTATATTTGAATTTAGTGCTTGGCTTGCAAAGTTACTTTTAAGCTGGTTGAACTGTTCTTCAGAATCTGACTACGTTTTCTAGTGGCTTGAATAGTCAGATGCAAGTTGATTTAAACTTTGAATTTAGTGCTTGGCCTGCAAAGTTACGTATAAGCTTGTGGAACTGACCTAGAAAATCTGAGTGCGCTTTCCTAGTGGTTTTAGTAGTCAGATGCAGGTTTCTTTATATTTGAATTTAGTGCTTGGCTTGCAAAGTTACTTTTAAGCTGGTTGAACTGTTCTTCAGAATCTGACTACGTTTTCTAGTGGCTTGAATAGTCAGATGCAAGTTTATTTAAACTTTGAATTTAGTGCTTGGCCTGCAAAGTTACGTATAAACTTGTGGAACTGACCTAGAAAATCTGAGTGCGCTTTCATAGTGGTTTTAGTAGTCAGATGCAGGTTCCTTTATATTTCAATTTAGTGCTTGGCTTGCAAAGTTACTTTTAAGCTGGTTGAACTGTTCTTCAGAATCTGACTACGTTTTCTAGTGGCTTGAATAGTCAGATGCAAGTTTATTTAAACTTTGAATTTAGTGCTTGGCCTGCAAAGTTACGTATAAGCTTGTGGAACTGACCTAGAAAATCTGACTACGCTTTCCTAGTGGTTTTAGTAGTCAGATTCAGGTTTCTTTAAATTTGAATTTAGTGCTTGGCTTGCAAAGTTACATTTAAGCTCGTGGAACACTGTCCTAGAGAATCTGACTACGTTTTCTAGTGGCTTGAATCTTCCAGCGCCACACACACATAGGCTTTGCCTGCATCATACGCTATACTGAAGTGTCTAGACATCGTTCTGGCCGTGGCCGGTATGGTCTGTGCAGGTCGACTGTACAGGATAAAACGGAAGGCATGTATGTGCCACAGATTTTAAACCTTAAAAAAATACTGTCTTACCACACAAGTTTCAGAATTCTTGATAGCCTTTGTGAAAGATTTTCTTACACCACAACGTCTATGATTTGTTTAGGTTTCTGAATTTAGCCAAACGGAGCAAACTTAATTCTGCAAAGCAATCCATGTCGGGGCTGCTATTCCCACCTGGGCCCACTTCTTCTAGAACTTCATGTAAGGTTTTTGTAAACATTTTCTTGTTTTATTAAGCCCGGTTATCCTATCCGAGTTTCTGATGCGTTAACAATGGTTCCAACAACTTACCATATTTTTTGGTGGATTCTCAGAAGGTGTAAATTTTTGTTGTTAAGCGTTGAAATTATTTTCAAAATGACTAATTTTGACAAAGTTAGTACATGCTTTGATAAGCGACTAAGTGGCAAGAGTGCTGCATATACTAGTTATTAAGTGCACTTTCTGAATTTGTGATAGCTCACCCTATTCATTATCAATTTTGTGCACCTGATTTAGTCTTAATTGCTTTTGAAGTTAAAGAGCTTATCTCGTACTAGTACGTGACTGCAATTTATTTACGATCAAGGTCTCTTAACTTATATAAAGACTCGAACCAAAATTGGATTGGAATTATTATGCTTCAACTACAGGGTGAGCCATTATTACGGAATCGGCTGATAGCTCGTTTAAGATATTACTTAGACCAATTTCATTAACCTACTCTTAAGAATCAATGCTTGAGAAATAAAATAAAACTAGTCTTAATTACTCAAGGTGTTCAGCCGAAATGGAGTCTACTTTGGAGCCATGATGCCTGGCCTATATAGTCAAGATTTTTGAAATTTCAATCCGATCATATTCTTGATCTGTTTCTAACCCTCTCTAGTCTCAATACACACTTACACAGTAAGATCTGAGCATAATCAGCTTACTGCTGCTCTCTTTCGTTACTTTCCACACTTCAGGTGACAATCCATCCAACTATTCCTCAGTGGTGGCCGATTCCAAATTTTTCTAAACGCTGTACTGGAGCACTCAGCAGTAATGAATTTATTAATTTGTCTTTTGAATTTCAAAAATGATAAGATAGTTAATTAAAAAACGAGTAACGTACTGCATACTGATCTGAATCGAAAAATAAATCAGAACATTGATGAGAACAATTTTAATTACGCTAACGACAGCTCAAATTCTCATTAGTAATAATTATTAAATATCTTCACGTATGAAGCTTTATTTAAAAATATATAGGTATACAACATGATGGCGTAATGAAATTATTTACGGATTGGATAGTGGATTGGTAAAATAATCGCTGACAAGTAGAGTTAAACATTAAATATATCCCTGTTAGTATCAGTTGCTAAGCCAATTAAGCCGGTATCTGGTCGAAACGTGCAAGACTAAAATAATAATAACGACTACCATTTGTAATGCAATGAAATATTCACGGTTTAGAATGAACGTATAAATCACTACGAATTTTCACCTTTAAATTTTAAGATGTAACTTTCTCGCAATATAAGGTTAAACATCCCTTAATACGAAGCTATTTTATTAACCATTAATTTCGGAGAGGAAAAATAATGCAAAAGAGTAGAAAATAAAGGGCAAAATTTTTTAAGGGGTGTTTAAAAGGGGTATATATTTTGTCACGTACCTTACCAAAGTTAGAAGCTGGAATTTGCATAAAATGTACTTTATACCAGTAGATTTTATTCTTTAAAAAAATAAAAGAGCGTAAAGGAAGGAAAATTTACTTGCAAAATAAAAATGAGAAAAAGTAAAGAATTTCTCAAGTAAATGCTCGTATTTTGGAATTTGTGATAGAGAACTTGAGAAAAATCTTGGATTCAGTTTAAAATGTCAAAGCGTATCAAATTGTCTAGAAAAGTAGTTGTGCAAAGTTTGTTTAAACTCTAAAATTTCATCTAATGCGATAAAAATCGTATTACAATCATTTTATTGTTTCTCTCTTCGATATCTCTAACAAGGAAATTTAAAAATTTAAAATTTTATTAATATAAAGTCAAGTATAGTTTTCCAAAATGTTCTTTTAAAAATGGCGATCTTGTTTTTAAATTAATAATATCTATATAAATAATAAGATATCTAGATATAAACCCAAACAATAATGTGGCAACATCGTTTTATTTATTCTTGTAAAAACTTACATCAATTTAGTGGTTCAAAAAATTAAAAAAATTTTTTTTATTTAATTTCTTGACGTTTTGAGTTCCACTGATACGAAAAATGCAAAAAAAAATTTTTAGCAGCTGTTTTAAATTCAAAATGGCGGCCAGTAAAACGATTGTCATATTTTGCGTTTTTTCCCTTATAACTTGGTTGGAAATTAGTATTATAAAAATTTAAAAACGGTATTGTACAGCCAAAATATAGGACTTTTGTCTTAACCTAATACATTTTTGAAATTTGTTCAAAATTGCCCATTTTTTTGGGGCCAAAGTAGGTCACAATTTTGTAATGAATTTTCTCAAAGTTTCTTCAGGCCGATTTTTTCATTTTTGGGTAAGCTACAGACAACGCAATTCTCTATCGAACGCCGCTTATTTTATTTACTTTTATGGAGCAGGACCGGAGTTATGATTTTTTGAATGTCATCATAATTAGCCATTTCTTGTTATAAAAATAAAAATTTGAAAATTGGTAAATATATCAGTCCCATAAATATCTATTAATTGGTTTAGATTTTTTGTGGTTAACAAAAGGCTTCTGGTTAGACCGAAAATTACAAAAATATCAAAAGCTTTTAAGAACACCCTGTTTATTTTCAAATATTTCAAAAAGCTCGTACAATTAGCTGTTACGTTGTACCAAATACTACTTTGTATGGTGGCTTCCGGTTTAACCTGAAATCAGTGGCGTAAATAATGGCCTGCGTTGCGGAGGGGCTGCAAGATAAAAAAGGCCCCCAAAACATCGTTTAGCATCAAAATTTGTTATAAAATCGATTTGTGGTTAAGTAGAACGATTATTAACGGTAGGTAGGGACCCCTCTCTGGATATTGCGGGACGGCCCCCAAATCCTTAATTACGCAACTGCCGGAAATAAAAACAACTTTATTAAGGACTACGGCCGTCACAATTGTGTGGGAATACCTGTCATCAAAGAGCGTTGCCTATAACAATAAAAAGGTCCACTACTAAGAAGACCCCGGAAATTGTTGAGGCCATCAACACCCGTTTCGGCACCTAAATAGCTCTGGTTGCTCCGGTTGTCATCGGGGTACGAAGCGTCTGGTGTCCAGTAAACTAAGACTTTTTCTAAGAACTAGATCTTTCTAAACACGGCTCTAACACTGGGTACGTACAAATTTTATGGAAAGTTGTCCCAGTTGGTGTAGCGCGAGAGAGGACATTACCACCGGCTGATGCTGGGCCCCGGTTACATTCTTAGTACTTTTTATTTGTTTTAAACGTCCAGCAACACGCCAGTACCACTCCCATCAGCTGTTGAGTGGTCTTCGTGAAACTGGCGCTATTTAGATACTTGGTCTTTTTAATTTTACGACTTATTGTTTGTCCTAAACAATAATCAAAATCAAAATCAATCAAAACAAAATCTTTCTAAACACGGCTCTAACACTGGGTACGTACAAATTTTATGGAAAGTTGTCCCAGTTGGTGTAGCGCGAGAGAGGACATTACCACCGGCTGATGCTGGGCCCCGGTTACATTCTTAGTACTTTTTATTTGTTTTAAACGTCCAGCAACACGCCAGTACCACTCCCATCAGCTGTTGAGTGGTCTTCGTGAAACTGGCGCTATTTAGATACTTGGTCTTTTTAATTTTACGACTTATTGTTTGTCCTTTCTGTGTTTCAGTCACTTACACGTCTCAATCCTTATCATAAAAATTTTGTTTCAGGCTAATGCTATTAACGCACGTGTCCCAGTCTTATTTCGTTATGTGCTGTATTATTTTTGTCTCTTGCGCTTAGCCTACTGGCCCTTTGAGGTCTCTATATCCAAACAGCCCCTCAGCAACCAATGCTTTACCTGTCGCCTTTCAGGCGTTTTCAGTAATTTCAACTCTAACCTATCAGGTTCTGGATCATGCATTTATTGCTCGGCGTCGTATGTCCTTTAGGTCAATATGCCTTTCAGGCTCCATTTATGCTCCCTTCAAGCCTTGCCCTTCTGACACTTAATGCTCATCTAAGTAGAACTCCAATGAACTCATTTGCCAGTGGTATCACCTCTAAGGGCTCGTTCTTCTACTGCCAATCGGGCTCTACCCGTCGATACATTCTTACAAGAGCTCTTCTGATACCTATAAGTCTCACTGTGAGCGGCCTCTGAAACTAAATGGAACACCCTATATATTTTTCTATATTTTGAAATATCGTAAAAATTAATACTTAAAAATAGCCATAAAATCACGAAAAAGTTCTGGTATGGCCACATCCAAGTTTTTATTATTCTTTCTTTCTCTATTAGAAACGACGAAGGTCGAGTTCACATTAGTAGTCTCATGATCATAAGGATGACCTTGTAAATTGGCGCCCGAGCTGGGATACTATAGTGAAGCCAGCCTCTCCGCGTAGGCCCCAAGTACTTAGGTACATTTTTATTGATGAACATATTTCAAAAAAATTTTGTTTTCTGCTAATATTAGGCACCAAATCGGAGCAACATGTTATTCCAGTAGCGTTACCGCGACTTATATTAGCTAGCAAAACACCTCACAACGCATTTCGTTGAAACATTCTAAGAAATTCCACGTTATCTTTTTCATACTTTTTTATCTGAAACAAAAAAAACAAATATGAAATGTAACTTTTAGTAAAAAATGATGTCGCATCAAGCAAAATATGCGTAAAAATGACTATTAGATCGTAGAATACTAAACTAAAAAGATTGTGTGATTGCTTATTCTATAGAGAGTTGAATATGTGTGTATGGTGTTGAATTTCTAATACTTTCGAAAACAATTTTTCCTATTTGAATAACTTTTTTTCTTCATTTTTCTATCTCACGGTTGAAAATTTTTCTATTAGAAAGAGAATTGAAGAAAATAAAAATGCATAAAATACACGTTGCACACAATATAAACTTTTCCTTACGTATTGTTATTATTATTATTTAGAAACTGATTGATTTAAACGTAAGAAGAAAAGTAAATAAGTTAAAAGTTTTTCTTGTAGCTGTCTATTCCGTGTCCCATTAAGTTCGTACTTGGAGAAAAATCATGAATAAATCTTAACCGTTAACATCTACCTAACTTTTTAATTTGTTTAGATTTCAAATAATAACAAAAAAGCCAAAGAGTTTTTATAAACAATTTATTTACTATTCTTAAAACTTAATTTAATTCTATGAAAAAGTTAAAATTCCTTTATAAGCTCCAAAGTTTTAATAAATTTAATTAAGTAATCTTCGGAATTTTATGGTTTTCATTATATACTTATAAAGTTATTTTGTTGGTTAAATGTTCAAATAAATAATTTTCTTTTGATTCGTTGGCGTAGTTTACAGACCAATAGTCAAAATTTTGATTTTTTAGACAATTTTTAACTTTCTGGGAGACTTCGTTTACTGCCTCGACGTTTTGAATTCTCTTGAGTGCAAAAATGGAAAGAAAACCTTATAAAATGTCTATTTGTCAGTTAGTCTGTATGTAACACTTTCCAAATTTGAATTTTTATGTTTACTTTCATGCAAGTTGGTCTAAAATAAAAGCGTGGTCAATCAAAACATTCAGATATCGACAGACAGCACTATGTTACTAAGCAGTCACAGACTATCCTCTCATTTGTGCTCATTGGTGCTGGAATGCATCAAAGTTCTAAATCAGATATCTACAAAGGCAGTGATCTACAACTCTGCTGGTTGAAGGGTCAGCAACGAAACTAAGCACATGGAAGAGCTGATGAAGTAGTGAGAGAGGGCTTGGCGAGTGTGCCGATTAGCCTTAGTTTCATGCAAGATGGCCTAAAATAAGAGCGTGGTCAATCGAAACATTCAGATATCGACTGACAGCACTATGGTACTGAGCAGTCACAGAGTATCCTCTCATTTGTGCTTATTGGTGCTAGAATGCATCAAAGTTCTAAATCAGATATCTACAAAGGCAGCGATCTACAACTCTGCTGGTTGAAGGGTCAGCAACGAAACTAAGCACATGGAAGAGGTGATGAAGTAGTGAGAGAGGGCTTGGCGAGTGTGCTGATGGGCCTTAGTTTCATGCAAGATGGCCTAAAATAAGAGCGTGGTAAATCGAAACATTCAGATATCGACAGACAGCACTATATTACTAAGCAGTCACAGAGTATCCTCTCATTTGTGCTCATTGGTGCTAGAATGCATCAAAGTTCTAAATCAGATATCTACAAAGGCAGCGATCTACAACTCTGCTGGTTGAAGGGTCAGCAACGAAACTAAGCACATGGAAGAGCTGATGAAGTAGTGAGAGAGGGCTTGGCGAGTGTGCTGATGGGCCTTAGTTTCATGCAAGATGGCTTAAAATAAGAGCGTGGTCAATCGAAACATTCAGATATCGACAGACAGCACTATATTACTAAGCAGTCACAGAGTATCCTCTCATTTGTGCTCATTGGTGCTAGAATCCATCAAAAGTTCTAAATCAGATATCTACAAAGGCAGCGATCTACAACTCTGCTGGTTGAAGGGTCAGCAACGAAACTAAGCACATGGAAGAGCTGATGAAGTAGTGAGAGAGGGCTTGGCGAGTGTACCGATTAGCCTTAGTTTCATGCAAGATGGCCTAAAATAAGAGCGTGGTCTATCAAAACATTCAGATATCGACAGACAGCACTAGTATGGTACTAAGCAGTCACAGAGTATCTTCTCATTTGTGCTCATTGGTGCTAGAATGCATCAAAGTTCTAAATCAGATATCTACAAAGGCAGTGATCTACAACTCTGCTGGTTGAAGGGTCAGCAACGAAACTAAGCACATGGAAGAGCTGATGAAGTAGTGAGAGAGGGCTTGGCGAGTGTGCTGATGAGCCTTATTTTCATGCCAGATGGCCTAAAATAAGACCGTGGTCAATCAAAACATTCAGATATCGACAGAGAGCACTATGGTACTAAACAGTCACAGAGTGTCCTTTCATTTGTGCTCATTGGTGCTGGAATGCATCAAAGTTCTAAATCAGATATCTACAAAGGCAGTGATCTAAAACTCTGCTGGTTGAAGGGTCAGCAACGAAACTAAGCACATGGAAGAGCTGATGAAGTAGTGAGAGAGGGCTTGGCGAGTGTGCTGATGAGCCTTATTTTCATGCCAGATGGCCTAAAATAAGACCGTGGTCAATCAAAACATTCAGATATCGACAGAGAGCACTATGGTACTAAACAGTCACAGAGTGTCCTTTCATTTGTGCTCATTGGTGCTGGAATGCATCAAAGTTCTAAATCAGATATCTACAAAGGCAGTGATCTAAAACTCTGCTGGTTGAAGGGTCAGCAACGAAACTAAGCACATGGAAGAGCTGATGAAGTAATGAAAGAGGGCTTGGCGAGTGTGCTTATTAGCGTTAGTTTCATGCAAGATGCCTAAAATAAGAGCGTGGTCTATCAAAACATTCAGATATCGACAGACAGCACTATGGAACTAAGCAGTCACAGAGTATCCTCTCATTTGTGCTCTCATTGGTGCTAGAATCCATCAAAAGTTCTAAATAAGATATCTACAAAGGCAGTGATATACAACTCTGCTGGTTGAAGGGTCAGCAACGGAACTAAGCACATGGAACAGCTGATGTGATGAAGTAGTGAGAGAGGACTTGGCGAGTGTGCTGATGAGCCTAGAGCCCTTTCTAACGATACTTTGATGAAAGTAACTCACTAATAACTTGTATGTACTTATGCTCCACTCTGTATAATAAAAATTATTATATTAGCCTTTCTGGTAATAGAGGAGGAAAGCCTGAATAAAAGCAACTAACAAATGTTTAACGAAAATAAATATTTTATAAAGTAAAGAAATATTTTTTTTCTTTTATTATTTTTTGTCTACAACACAAGAGTGAGCTTAGTATATTATTAATGTTGCATTACTAGACATAGTAAATTAATGCAGCTGCAAAAATAATTAATTTAAGTTTGACCACAAAACATAACAGTATGTTGTGCACACAGCTAGCACACTTCACATCTGCCTTTTTTTTTTAAAATAGCAAAACATTAAAAACTTATTAAAATTGCAAAAAGAAGCATTTTTTTATTCTTTAATACATTTTTCATGTTATCCCTTAATATTGAAAAATTACTTTCAAATAGTACCTCTACTACTTCAAGGAGGGAAAATTTAATTTAATAAATTTTAAATTAATATACTTGAAGAAAGTCTGATAAAACAATAAATTTGTTGGAATTTACTTATACCTCTCATTTTATATTAAAATCTTATCTTTTAATACTAGTTGAAGTACCATAATTTATTTTAAATTAGAAAGTTACAGGGTGGCTTTAAAGTTTGATACTTTTTTTAATGCTTGAAAATGATCTTTGGGGACAGAAAAATTCGTGAAAGGAAGTTTTTGTAATTTTTATAGTTACAATAGATGAGGGACAGACAGACGAGAAAATTCACAAACGAATGAACGGGAGAACAGTGAGTCATACAGATCCTTTGAGAGAACGATTAGGCAGAAAACGTACACAGTCAGATAGACAAAATGACAGGCACAGTGGCAGAGGTTGCTACGCAGTATTGGCCATTTCTGCTAATTTTCGAAATTTTCAAACTAGATTTATGTCGTTTAGAACATCCAAAATTAATTTTGTTTACTGATTTAAATGCAGAATGTTATGCTCTAAAAATTTCATTTGAAGATTTTACTTCTAAAATAAACTGCGAAGCAGGAAATTACCAAAGTATGATTTTACTTGTTAAATCTTTACGACGGAGAGGTCTGGTCACCTACCTATTTTCTTCTGTCGGGTAAGCTGTATTTAATTGTTAATTGATTTTATTTAAATTTTTAATCAAATTACCTATTAGTAGTAGAAAAAGAGTCTCTAAAATGTCTGCAACTAACACTTTGTACAACAAACAAGCGTATTGCGTTTTAAAAACTAAAATGCAGCTTTTCGATTTGTTTCATAAAATGAGTGTTATCTTTATAATTAATCGTGATCTTTGTCGGCTTGAATTAATGCCTTTGTTGAGTAATGCATATCAAGTTGAATTGAAATGCGCCTTTTTATTTAAAAATTTGCACTGCAGGTTTTGCAACAGCTGTCGAGTGCAAGCAGCGCGTGACCACCAGGTCTCCACGCGTGTGCTATTTTCTGACCCTTTAGCCTTTACAAATACATATACCATACCTACCCACTATAATACTATTCGTTTTATTTAACACCCCCACAATACAAAACAAGACTTTAAACCGTATATCCGCTACAACATTTATTATAAAAATAAAACCTACTGTTTAAGCATACTTTTTTTTTAAATTGTCCGCCTAATAAATAATCTCTGTTTATAATTGAACATTCAACTACAACATTGTTGGTATTTCTATTTGTTCTAATTTGGTTTGGTTGGGTTTGGTCATATAGAAATTTAAAAAGTACATTTCATGAACCATGACATAGAGACAACAAAAGAGCTAATTAAGCTAAGTGATCAAATTGACACAATTCGAATTAACTTGAAAATGTTGGTTGGTTGGCCAAATTATCTGCATCTTTACACAGCAATATTACATTAAGTGATTGCGGTGATAGTAATTGAATTTTGAAAATTTTGTCAAATCGTAAAAATTAATAAATAAAATAAAAACTAGGTACAGTGATGTCTGATGTGATAAATCTCACAATCTAAGATTTTATTAGTGTAATCAACGAACCAAAATTTATCCTGATTTCTGGAGTTATTTCCTAACAGCAATTTTTTTTCTTATCGATCAAAACCATTCCTGAGGGTTTGTGTATAAAAAATGTCTCAACCTAATTTTGACAGGAAGGCACTTATTCTTAGGGAGGGACCAAGGGGAAGCAATTATTCCAGCCTATCCTAATTTTGAACTAACCTAAGCTCTGAGTATACCCGGCCATATGGTGGACCGGAGGTATATGCCTGTAGGTCATTTTGAGGACCCGATCCTCTGCATCTGGGCCAAGGGGAAGCAATCTTTCCATCCTAACCTAGTTCTTAAATAACTTAAGTCTGAGTATACCCGGGAGTGTGTTCGACCGGAGGTGTATGCCTGTGAGTCATTTTAAAGGAAGCTGATCTTCTGCCTCGAGGCCAAGGTGAAGCGATCTTTCCAGCCTACCTAGTTTTGAAATAACCTAAGCTCTGAGTACACCCGGTCATGTGTTCGACCGGAGGTGTATGCCTGTGAGTCATTTTGAGGAACCCGATCCTCTGTCTCGGGGCCAAGGGGAAGCAATCTTTCCAACCTAATCTAGTTCTAAATTAACCTAAGGTCTGAGTATACCCGGGCATGTGTTGGACCGAAGGTATATGCCTGTAGGTCATGTTGAGAACTTGATCCTCTGCCTTGGGGCCAAGGGAAAGCAATCTTTCCAGTCAAACCTAGTTCTAAACTAACCTAAGCTCTGAGTATATCGGAGCTTGTGTTCGACCGGAGGTATATGCCTGTAAGTCATTTTGAGGACCCGATCCTCTGCCTTGGGACCAAGGGAAAGCGATTTTCGAGCCTACCTAGTTCTGAAATAACCTAAGCTCTGAGTATACCCCGGCATGTGTTCGACCGGAGGTATATGCCAGTAAGTCATTTTGAGGACCCGATCCTCTGCCTCGAGGCCAAGGTGAAGCGATCTTTCCAGCCTACCTAGTTTTGAAATAACCTAAGCTCTGAGTACACCCGGTCATGTGTTCGACCGGAGGTGTATGCCTGTGAGTCATTTTGAGGAACCCGATCCTCTGTCTCGGGACCAAGGGGAAGCAATCTTTCCAACCTAATCTAGTTCTAAATTAACCTAAGGTCTGAGTATACCCGGGCATGTGTTGGACCGAAGGTATATGCCTGTAGGTCATGTTGAGAACTTGGTCCTCTGCCTTGGGGCCAAGGGAAAGCAATCTTTCCAGTCAAACCTAGTTCTAAACTAACCTAAGCTCTGAGTATATCCGAGCATGTGTTCGACCGGAGGTATATGCCTGTAAGTCATTTTGAGGACTCGATCCTCTGCTTTGGGACCAAGGGAAAGCGATCTTTCGAGCCTACCTAGTTCTGAAATATCCTAAGCTCTGAGTATACCCCGGCATGTGTTCGACCGGAGGTATATGTCAGTAAGTCATTTTGAGGACCCGATCCTCTGCCTCGAGGCCAAGGTGAAGCGATCTTTCCAGCCTACCTAGTTTTGAAATAACCTAAGCTCTGAGTACACCCGGTCATGTGTTCGACCGGAGGTGTATGCCTGTGAGTCGTTTTGAGGAACCCGATCCTCTGTCTCGGGACCAAGGGGAAGCAATCTTTCCAACCTAATCTAGTTCTAAATTAACCTAAGGTCTGAGTATACCCGGGCATGTGTTGGACCGAAGGTATATGCCTGTAGGTCATGTTGAGAACTTGGTCCTCTGCCTTGGGGCCAAGGGAATGCAATCTTTCCAGTCAAACCTAGTTCTAAACTAACCTAAGCTCTGAGTATATCCGAGCATGTGTTCGACCGGAGGTATATGCCTGTAAGTCATTTTGAGGACTCGATCCTCTGCTTTGGGACCAAGGGAAAGCGATCTTTCGAGCCTACCTAGTTCTGAAATAACCTAAGCTCTGAGTATACCCCGGCATGTGTTCGACCGGAGGTATATGCCAGTAAGTCATTTTGAGGACCCGATCCTCTGCCTCGAGGCCAAGGTGAAGCGATCTTTCCAGCCTACCTAGTTTTTAAATAATCTAAGCTCTGAGTACACCCGGGCATGTGTTCGACCGGAGGTGTATGCCTGTGAGTCATTTTCAGGAACCTGATCCTCTGTCTCGGGGCCAAGGGGAAGCAATCTTTCCAACCTAATCTAGTTCTAAATTAACCTAAGGTCTGAGTATACCCGGGCATGTGTTGGACCGAAGGTATATGCCTGTAGGTCATGTTGAGAACTTGATCCTCTGCCTTGGGGCCAAGGGAATGCAATCTTTCCAGTCAAACCTAGTTCTAAACTAACCTAAGCTCTGAGTATACCCGGGCATGTGTTCGACCGGAGGTATATGCCTGTAAGTCATTTTGAGGACCCGATCCTCTGCCTTGGGGCCAAGGGAAAGTTATCTTTCTAGTCAAACCTAGTTCTGAACTAACCTAAGCTCTGAGTATACCCGGGCATGTTTTCTACCGGAGGTGTATGCCTGTAAGTCATTTTGAGGACCCGCTCCTCTGCCTTGGGGTCAAGGGAAATCAATCTTTCCAGTCAAACCTAGTTCTGAACTAACCTAAGCTCTTAGTATACCCGGGCATGTTTTCGACCGGAGGTATATGCCTGTAAGTCATTTTGGGGACCTGATCCTCTGCCTTGGGGCCAAGGGAAAGCAATCCTTCCAGTCAATCCTAGTTCTGAACTAACCTAAGCTCTGAGTATATCCGAGCATGTGTTCGACCGGAGGTATATGCCTGTAAGTCATTTTGAGGACCCGATCCTCTGCCTTGGGACCAAGGGAAAGCGATCTTTCGAGCCTACCTAGTTCTGAAATAACCTAAGCTCTGAGTAACCCGGGCATGTGTTCGACCGGAGGTATATGCCAGTAAGTCATTTTGAGGACCCGATCCTCTGCCTTGGGGCCAAGGGAAATCAATCTTTCCAGTCAAACCTAGTTCTGAACTAACCTAAACTCTGAGTATATCCGGGCATGTGTTCGACCGGAAGTGTATGCCTGTGAGTCATTTTGAGGAACCTGATCCTCTGTCTCGGGGCCAAGGGGAAGCAATCTTTCCAACCTAATCTAGTTCTAAATTAACCTAAGGTCTGAGTATACCCGGGCATATGTTGGACCGAAGGTATATGCCTGTAGGTCATGTTGAGAACTTGATCCTCTGCCTTGGGGCCAAGGGAAAGCAACCTTTCCAGTCAAACCTAGTTCTAAACTAACCTAAGCTCTGAGTATACCCGGGCATGTGTTCGACCGGAGGTATATGCCTGTAAGTCATTTTGAGGACCCGATCCTCTGCCTTGGGACCAAGGGAAAGCGATCTTTAGAGCCTACCTAGTTCTGAAATAACCTAAGCTCTGAGTATAACCCGGCATGTGTTCGACCGGAGGTATATGCCAGTAAGTCATTTTGAGGACCCGATCCTCTGCCTTGGGGCCAAGGGAAAGTAATCTTTCTAGTCAAACCTAGTTCTGAACTAACCTAAGCTCTGAGTATACCCGGGCATGTTTTCTACCGGAGGTATATGCCTGTAAGTCATTTTGAGGACCCGCTCCTCTGCCTTGGGGCCAAGGGAAATCAATCTTTCCAGTCAAACCTAGTTCTGAACTAACCTAAGCTCTTAGTATACCCGGGCATGTTTTCGACCGGAGGTATATGCCTGTAAGTCATTTTGGGGACCCGATCCTCTGCCTTGGGGCCAAGGGAAAGCAATCCTTCCAGTCAATCGTAGTTCTGAACTAACCTAAGCTCTGAGTATATCCGAGCATGTGTTCGACCGGAGGTATATGCCTGTAAGTCATTTTGAGGACCCGATCCTCTGCCTTGGGACCAAGGGAAAGCGATCTTTCGAGCCTACCTAGTTCTGAAATAACCTAAGCTCTGAGTAACCCGGGCATGTGTTCGACCGGAGGTATATGCCAGTAAGTCATTTTGAGGACCCGATCCTCTGCCTTGGGGCCAAGGGAAAGTAATCTTTCTAGTCAAACCTAGTTCTGAACTAACCTAAGCTCTGAGTATACCCGGGCATGTTTTCTACCGGAGGTATATGCCTGTAAGTCATTTTGAGGACCCGCTCCTCTGCCTTGGGGCCAAGGGAAATCAATCTTTCCAGTCAAACCTAGTTCTGAACTAACCTAAGCTCTTAGTATACCCGGGCATGTTTTCGACCGGAGGTATATGCCTGTAAGTCATTTTGGGGACCCGATCCTCTGCCTTGGGGCCAAGGGAAAGCAATCCTTCCAGTCAATCCTAGTTCTGAACTAACCTAAGCTCTGAGTATATCCGAGCATGTGTTCGACCGGAGATATATGCCTGTAAGTCATTTTGAGGACCCGAACCTCTGCCTTGGGGCCAAGGGAGAGCAATCTTTGCAGTCAAACCTAGTTCTGAACTAACCTAAGCTCTGAGTATATCCGGGCATGTGTTCGACCGGAGGTGTATGCCTGTAAGTCATTTTGAGGACCCGATCCTCTGCCTTGGGGCCAAGGGAAAGTAATCTTTCTAGTCAAACCTAGTTCTGAACTAACCTAAGCTCTGAGTATACCCGGGCATGTGTTCGACCGGAGGTATATGCCTGTAAGTCATTTTGAGGACCCGATCCTCTGCCTTGGGGTCAAGGGAAAGTAATCTTTCTAGTCAAACCTAGTTCTAAACTAACCTAAGCTCTGAGTATACCCAGGCATATGTTCGACTGGAGGTATATGAGCGTAGGTCATTTTGAGGACCCTATCCTTTTGCCTTTGGGCAAAAGATTCGCTTACTATTGATTAATTCTGCAGTGATTCGCCACGCCGCTTGCCGTTGTACGGACGGAAAGGATTAGGATTGGTTGAGGATACGGTTGGAGATATTTTAGTGGTTACAGAAGCTCACGGCCTATCTTAAGCCTAACCTAACCTAAACGGCAGAATGCATAAGACGACCTTCTGCTTGCTACGTCAGGTATGAGACGCACCAGTAGCTCACAAGTTTTTGACTCATGATTGGTGGTAGGGATGATTGTTCTAGTCCTGAGGACGGAAGAGCTTGGTTGTAGATATGTCTTTTGGTTGACATTAATCTATCTCTAACCTAACCTAACCTAGGGGCCGGTACCCGATTGTTACCGATCCAGGGAGCTTTTGGAAGTACATTTCTTTGCTGCTGAGGTGAGCCTCAGACGGGGCACCAACTGCTAACGTCTGCTACCCCTAGTGGTGCTGGCTACGCATTGACTGAAGTCTTCTCGCTTAGTAAGTGGGACACCGATAAAAATAAAGCGGTGCATGCGCCCTTCTCGAGGGTTAAGTCCCTACCGGATAGGGCGACCTCTGACGTCTGCGTACGGTCACAGCGCCTCAGGATCCGGGTCCGTCTCGGGTGGAACATGCCTCGACAATCTAGTCTAAGAACGAGACCCTTGACACGTGGTCTCCAGTAGTTTCAATTTTCGACTGTTGAGCAATACTGGGTTTGCAAAGTTGATTCTTCAAAAGATTCCAACGCACCCTCTGTAATCACTAATGGGATGGTGCTCAGCAGTAATCGTGGTTGCACTGAGCTGCATTACGCTTATTAAGACACCGATGATGGCCTCCGCTGGCTTATCCTCGGATGGTGATGGTAAACTTCAAGGTGCCTTGAGGACCCGCTTCCAGTCGGGCGGGTGTTACGATTGTCCTGGAAGTATCTTAAGGCGGCGACTTTGGGTGGATGTGTGTCAGGTACAGAACAAATTGCTGTTACAAAAAAAATCCAAAATCAGGATAAATTTTGGTTCGTCGACTACACTATATCCAGAAACTTCTAGAATGACTAAAAACAAAAGCCAAATCTTTAGCCCCTAAAATAACTAATAAACTAACTAAACTAAAATAAAACGATAAGTTTGACAAAGTAAGTCAAATATTCTTATAAAATGTACTTAATTAATAATTGAATTGAAACTTTTATGAAAGTCGAATACTATAAATAGACGGCACATCGGTATGATTTTTTCTTTTAAAAGTGTTTACCTTTCAATTTCATAGAAGTTTCGTAACTTATTAACAAGGCACTAATTTAGTGTCAGCTTAATACTTTGTAAATTCAAATTTATTATTAAAATTGTTACTATTGAAGGTTTCAAACTTTCATTTTCGACAAACTGTTGATGAACAAAAGTGAATTGAAAGTTTTAGACGTAGTTAGTTATAAATGCAAGGGTAATAATAATGGTGTGTTCGAATGTTACAACTTATTTAATAGGAGTTTCTAGAAAATAGGACAACTTGTTTAGGACAAATAAATTAATATTAGAAATTGATAGAAAGCTCATTTTAATGACAATGTTAAAGGTTTGCGCACATTTTAGTATTAAATTGGTTTGTTCATCAGAAGTGGGATAGTTCTAATAGATTTGACACTACCGATAATTAAAAGTCATACTATAACTTGAAAGAGGGCGCTACAATTGACATAGCTTCCAAAAAGACCCAAAGAAAATTTTCTAATGTGTAAAATTGGTTGTTTACCAGTCAGGATTTTTAGGTTGGCCAAAGACAAAAAATATTGGAATTTTGGTAAAATGCGCGTATACTAACAGCGTAAATTGGGTTGCATAAAAACCTGGACCAAACATTAATGAAGTGATGGTACAAAACTTGCAGATAAAATGATGATCTCATTTATTTAATTAAGTTTTGACTATCGAATTGTAAATAAATTTGATGAAAAATCAAAGGTAAATGTAATAAAATTTCAAATTAATTGCCATTGAACAAACGTAGAGAAAAGTTAATTGCAACTGCAGTACACATTATTTGTATTTGCACAAGCTCGAGTATCTGAGTAATAAAGAACTACATTACTATTAGTACAAGACGGCGAAATGGTTCTTTCTTTTAAATTTAATTAAAAATTGATTTTGTACGTAATTATTTACTAATTATTGTTAATTAGCTCGAGATAAATATAACTTAATCCGAATATAATATAGCGTGTGTTAACTCATATATGCAACAGTTTGTGTTAATAGGAATTATGACGACTTTAAAGTAATTAAGATTATGGATATAAAATTAATTAACCAACTCATAACATGTAATGCTATAAACATTCATCTCGTGTCTTTAAAATAATTATTTTTTAACTCTCCTTTCAAACTCATTAAAAATGTAATTACAATTTGAGGTTTCCAAAACACGCTCTTATCAAAAATTTAAACTTTTTTTTCCACAGTTATGTAACAAAGGGCTGATTGATGAAGGGGTTTGCTGTAATACCCCATGGTCCTGTGCTTACGTTTATCTGAGGGTTAATATTAATTGTTTTATTTCGTGTCTTTAAATATTAAAATTATTATTTTTGGAATATCCTTTTAATGCTCGAATTTACCCAAAAAGGGTTTTAAGGAAGAGATTATTGTTAATTGTTAACCATACAATTAAACTATTTGGGATACCCATTTCGAATTTCTGCCTCTTTAGATAATATGTATTAATGTGAAGTTCTTTGCTCTAAATGTTTATGTTTCCTACTAAAAAAATTTAAAAGCCGAGTATACCGATGGACAGAAGAATAGAGAGAAGGCTAAACGAGAAAAGCCTATAAAAATAAACGAATGCGGGTTTCTTAAACAGTATGGGAGTAAACAGGGTAATGGCATTCAAAAGAAGAGACTGACAAAAGACAAAGATGGGCAAGAAAGATAGATCGAGGGTCAAGAGAGATCTGAACAAGCAGAGTAAGACACAGTTAAACTGGTACCGAAGACAAAAATATAGTCATCTGTCATCTGGTGGGACCGATGGTAGTAGAAGTCTCTGGATAGACCTAGCTAGCAGCTGGCAAAGAGGCAAAGAGGTCGTTCTACTAACAGATCTACTGGCACGACAAGCCAAAAGTTAAGATGACTGGGAAGAACACAAGCAGAGGAATATATGCAATCACAGGAAAGAAAACCCGACAGATGAATAAGTCTCTAGATGGACCAATAGTTAGCACATGGCAAAAAAGCATAGTGATCTATCTACTAACAGATGGACTGGTATGGCAAGCGCAGTTAAGATGTTTAGAGAGAATTCAAGCAGATGATAATGAACGATTACAGGAAATAAAACCCGACAGATGAATAAGTCTCTAGATGGAGCAATAGTTAGCAGCTGGCAGAAAAGTTTGGTGGGTGTTCTACTAACAGATCGACTGGAATGGCAAGCGAAGTTAAGATGTTTAGAGAGAATTCAAGCAGATGATAATGAACGATTACAGGAAATAAAACCCGACAGATGAATAAGTCTCTAGATGGAGCAATAGTTAGCAGCTGGCAGAAAAGTTTGGTGGGTGTTCTACTAACAGATCGACTGGAATGGCAAGCGAAGTTAAGATGTTTAGAGAGAATTCAAGCAGATGATAATGAACGATTACAGGAAATAAAACCCGACAGATGAATAAGTCTCTAGATGGAGCAATAGTTAGCAGCTGGCAGAAAAGTTTGGTGGGTGTTCTACTAACTGATCGACTGGTAGGACAATCCAAGTTATGATGGCTAGGGTGTACACAAGCAGAAGGATATATGTAATTAAATGAAAGAAGACCTGAAGTCTCTAGATGGACCAATATTTAGTAGCTAAAGCAGACGGATATAGGCCATATAAGGAAACCGATACACAATAGACAAAAAAAGCAACTTTTTTAACCAAAAGTGCTCCATAAAGCGAACATTTCCGTTCCAAAAGGTGTATGTAGGTGATAAATCAAAAAGTTGAGCCGCACATGTTTTTTTTTGTATTAAATGTTAATTTGTGTAATTTATTCATAAATAGTCTTTCCTTTTTAATATATTACATTTCCTCTTAACAAAATTACATAGCGTTTAAATGAAAGGGAAGGTTTTCGTTATGGTTGGTTAAACAAAAATGTCATTTGTTCACAAAATGCTGTTTGTATGTCTACTGATTATAGTATTTAAAGATACTTATTATTAACTTAATTGCATTAAAATTCTCGTCGGTTTATAAAATGTATAAAATAACTTTTTTTTGTACTCGTCTCTTCGTAAATATGTTAAATTTACCAAAAAGGATTTTGTGAATTAAATGAGAAGAGAGTAGAAAGTGGACAAAACGTTTGTTACAAGCGGTTTTAGGGGCACTGTGGTTGAACATAATTTGCTAGTGCACTAAACTGAACAAAATTTATAGTTTTAAGAGATATTATGTTTTCCCTTTTTTTTTGGTACGTAATATAAAACTTAAAGAGACAGAGCAGCCATTTATTTTTAACCAATGAGAAGGAGAAGTTAAATTTGATTAAAACTACATACGTTTTTTTGATTTAACTAATCCGTTATTGAGTTTCATTAGGTTCATTTTCAATGATATTATTGGTAAGGAACTGGCCCTAAAAGATTACAGTAAACAAGACCTCAAATTAAGCAAAATTCACCCTTAACTGAATCACAACATATTATTATAAATAATTTATTGTGATAAATTGATGGGAATTAGTTTTTTCGTTATTAGAGTTTTTGTCATTATTATTACCATTATTTTTGTTTATTTCAAGCTATTACCTACATATTTTTAATATCAATGTTTGTTTGTTTACCTTTATCGTTAATCAATTCTTTATTTATTACTTATATTGGATGTAGAATATAGCTTAATACATAGGAGCATAGGACAGTTGTAGCACATAAAGCAAGATTTTCCCAAATACTGACAATTAGAGAAAGGTAGCGAGTTTAAAATATTGCTACGTGGCTGAAAGAAAGACGAAGACAAAGACAAGTGTAAAGTACCAAAATCAAATGCCACCAGATCACCAAGTGGGCCAGATAAAAGATGAGTTCGACATTATTCTCTCAAAACAACACCTAATCGGGTGTAAAATAAGACCAAGTCTTAACATAAAAGCATCACTCATCTTTAAATTACCCTGATTTATTACATTCGTGATATACGAGTATGAGACTAAAGCTGTTAACGTAGCTGATATAGTATTTTGTTTTTATTTTATAAGACAAAGACGCCGAAGAGCCAAGGTCACAAGAATGGCAAATGACAGCAACCAAATAGCTATTTGGCTAAGAGAAAATCCAGTTTTTTAGGTTTTTGTTTATATCTCGAAAACTGTGCGTCCTAGGGAAATAATTATTCTTAGTAAAATAAAAGCTGATCAAATTTTCTACAATATTGTTTCTTTTCATTTTTTCTCTATCTCTTATAGATTTTGAGAAATCAGCTCGCCCAAATCGTTAATTTATTTACCAAAAAAAATTTGCCACACGTCTTTCGTCAAATTTTTGGTTATAGCGCCTCAGTCTTTCATTTTACAGTTAGTTTTAAGTAAAAAAAGTTGTAGAGCATTAAATTTCCTTTACTATTTTATCTTTAACTGGTACCAAAAACAATACAATAAAAGACTCTCTTAGTTTATGGACCAAATGTGAGCAAAAATCCCCGCTAAAGAAAATGCCGCTAGTCATTATAGGTTACATCGAACCTCCAACATACCAAAACCTTTCAAAAATAAATTTTTATCTTGCTCTGCAAAATAGATCCTTCACGGCGTCTGTTGCATCTTAGTTCGAAGAAAATTTTTCAGACTGATTTTCATTTGAAAGAAGAGATATTAACCCGAGGAAGCTAGATCAGGCGTAAAATGGGAGTGTTCAAGCAATTCAAACCCCAAATCACGAACTGTTTCCATTGCAATGCCCGATTTATGCGCTGGCGCATTGTCTCGCAAAAACGAGAGAACTTTTTAGTCAACATTCCGCATCTTTATAAAGTCGAATAATATTGCCCAGTTATAGATCATCCCTTATGAAGATAATAGATTATTATTACTCTACGAAATGCCCAAAAAGCTGAGGCAAGAACTTTTCCAACCGATTTTTGAACGCTGAACTTCTTCGACCTTAAAGAACCAGAATGCTTCCACTCCATAGATTGGTGCTTTGTTTTTGAATCGTAGAAATGTGCGCAAGTTTCATCCATGGTAACAATCCTGCTTAAGAAGTCAGCATCCTCTTCAAAACAAGCACAGGTTGAGCTCAAGGATTCTACCCTTGCTCGCGTCTGGTCAACATTCACGCTTTGAAGGATCCGAGGGGTCAACCACTGGTCTGAATTTGTACAATGACTGCAGAAACTGCCCTTGACTGCAGTGACTGCACTTGACTGCAGTTGACTGCGGCTGACTGCAGTTGACTGCGGCTGACTGCACTTGACTGCACTTGACTGCAGCTGACTGCAGCTGACTGAACATGACTGCACTTGACTGCAGCTGACTGCACTCGACTGCACTTGACTGTAGTTGACTGCAGATGACTACACTTGACTGCAGATGACTACACTTGACTGCAAATGACTGCACTTGACTGCAATGACTGCAGTTGACTGCACTTGACTGCAGCTGACTACACTTGACTACACTTGACTGCAGTTGACTGCAGATGACTGCAGATGGCTGCTCTTGACTGCAGATGACTGCAGCTGACTGCAGTTGACTGCAGCTGACTGCACTTGACTGCAGCTGACTGCACTTCACTGTAGTTGACTGCAGATGACTACAGTTGACTGCAAATGACTGCACTTGACTGCAACGACTGCAGTTGACTGCACTTGACTGCAGCTGACTACACTTGACTGCAGTTGACTGCAGTTGACTACACTTGACTGCAGTTGACTGCAGATGACTGCAGATGACTGCTCTTGACTGCAGATGCCTGCAGCTGATTGCAGTTGCCTGCAGCTGACTGCAGTTGACTGCTGCTGACTGCACTTGACTGCAGCTGACTGCACTTGACTGCATATATGACTGCACTTTACTGCAGATGTGTGCACTTGACTGCAGATGACTGCACTTGACGGCAGATGACTGCAATTGACAGCAGAACTTTTGTACATTGACTGCAGAGAGTGGATGACCCCTCGGAAGGATCCATTTTGCTGCAATTTTTTTCACGTCCAAATTGATGTGAACTATGTGATGGATAACACTTCTAATAAGTTGTTGTTTGTTCTTTGAGGGATTTTATTTAAGTGATTTTTACCTTAAAAGCCTTAGTGTGGCCCTTGCTGATGCTGATACAGAAGTTAAATTTTGTTTTCATACAATAGCGATTTTTGCAGGCAGATATCTCGAAAACTATAAGGCGTAGAGGAAAAATTGATAGGAACAATCTTGTAGGAAATTTGATAGGCTTTCATTTTGCTCAGCATATATTTTTTCTAAGGACTCGCCGTTTTTGAAATATAAGCAAAAACTCGAAAAACGGGACTTTCCTACCCTCTCTCCTTTCTTTAGACATTATTCCACCCTCTTCCTCTACACCCCTTGTTTGAGCGTTCATTAATTGGACTATTTGGAGATGTTCTGGCTTTGTGATCAGTTGCCATGATGACAGTTGATCACCAACTTTTGGAAAAAGTCATTATTTGACCTATTGAACTTTTAATATCACATTTTCACTAATTTTCATTAAGTACCTCCCTATTTGCTTTTAATAGATGATGAAACGAGCAAATTCTTGCGTCAAATAGAACAAATATTCAGGTACTCGTCGTTAAGAATTTAATTGAGAACCCGCCAGAGTTTAATAATATTAAAAACATAAAATTGTTGAATATATCCCATTGTCTTGTTTTAATTAAATTTATTAACTGGGGCGATAAAAATTTTACAATAAGTGAATGATGGGATATTAAATTTATATACGCTGTGCGAGTTTGTATGACACGAAAATTTGTATACTCACCATGATGTGTCGCAGTAATCCTCGACGCTATTTTTCAATGTTGTGACTTTTGTGCTTTTGACATTACAACTTTAAAATTTTTTAAACATAATAAAAAAATTTCAACTTTTTGCTGACGTAAAATATTTCTCAATTAATTTATTTCGTGATGGTGTGTGTCGTGTGTAGTTGTAAAATAAATTAAATGTTTTTTCCCTCTCAAATACCTAATTTTAGTTTTAGTAAGAGAGCTAATGAGCTTTTATCGATTTATCTTTAATGATGAAAGTTGCACCGTATAAAAAATATCAATATTCTCTCTACAAGAACAAAAACTTGTACAAGATACCATCGTGTCACCATTTTACCGAGTACAAAAAAATATTTCATTATCGAGGATATTCTCAAGTAAAGCTACAAAACATTATCCTGGGTACCCAACAAAAACAACTCAAACCGATCCCATTTACTTGTGAATTACAAATGCCAAGTTTAGTGTTTATCAAGACATCGTAGCCGAATTTTACACTTGGTTTCAATCTGAATTATTTATTGTAGCGTTGAATTATTTGCTTCAAGCAGAGCCATCTGTCTTGTAAATGCGAACTAAAGTGGAACACCGAAAGTGCTTATTACTCCCTTTAAATTTTATATCCAAACACTTTTCAGCTAAACTACACTTTAACTTAACACGCCATAAGCTCATCTTTAGTTATGGCACAATTCGACCCCAATAATTTTAAACAAAAATAATTAAAAATTTTGTCCCAAGCAGAAAAAAAATTAATTATCGTCGACATAAGGTCTCAACTGCAGCAAATAATTGTACTCAAAACGCGGAAATAAAAACGACATTTTTAAAAATTAATTTCAACAAACACACACACCAGTTGAAAAAAAATACAAAAAGTTGGAAAAAGTCGTAAAGTTTTAACTTTTTAGTTTAGGTCAGAGAATTACTTTTTGAATTAACACCAATTGTTACTTTGTTAATTTAATTTGTCTACAATTACTGCTAAAGCAACAAGCTAAATTCTAGACATGCAATAAGAAAACACGTTAATTAACTAAATTGTATACTGAAATAATTAACTTTTTTAATAACGATGAGGAGGAGAAAAAGAAGGTTAGAAATACAATAATCCTAATGGGTCAGTTTACTTTTGATTTAATAAAAAATTGAATCAAATATTTATGTTTGTCGAACAAAAAACGTTTCGTTTATTTGCTAAAATTATACTAATTTTCTACTTATTCTAGTGTCATATCCGTATTCTGACTCAAGTGACTGTCCTCTTGTGCAGGGTCGGACTGGCCTCATTTGACCCCGCCGGCAACAACTGTAATTTAGCCTCATACCCCCACAATACACACATCATTTTAGTATGAGGTTTGGCCCCAAAAAGCGTTTGGCCTCGTCGGCAAATTACCGACCTGCCGACCTGTCCAGTCCCACCCTACTGTTGTAACCCCCTATTGTGATTGTAATCGTTTAACGACGAATAAGATACCAGAATCGCTTACAGTGGGCTCAGAAAAAATGGAAGTCTGATGAACAGATGAACACTTCTATTGGGGGAAAATTCTGCTCCCCCCCCGGCCAATTTTTGGAAGCGACACTCATGGAAGACATCAACCCTGGCTTCCAGACTGAGACTCTTAGTTGACTTCTTTTTTAACTATTGGAATTTGTGCAATTTATAATGAGCTTTAAAAATCCGTTAAGAACATTTCAAAATTCAAAATGGCTACCGACATAACGCAAAAATTCTGAAAATTGGCAATTAAGTTTTCCGACTGTATACCTAGATAGAAAATGATTTACAAAAACAAAATTCAAACGATACTAAACTCGACTTTTTATCATATCGACGCTAGGCGTCGCGACGTTCAATTTTACATTTCCTTAAGTGTACCTATTGTTTTTTGGCTAAAAAATATTCAGTTGGCTTATCTAAATTCGCATAAAAAACGAGAACTTTCTATCTTCTACTTTCTTACTATCTTGTATCTTGTATATTGTACTATCTTAATTTACACAACTTTTCTAAGTTATGTTAGGTTACGTTATGTTATGTTATGTTATCTTATGTTATAAATTATAACTTATAATGTTACTTTATGTTATTTTTTAATATGAAAAATAACGACTAAAGTTAGTTCTGTAAAATTTAAGAAAAGCAACTTCATTATAACCTTAGAACTTGACTAAGTTTCAGTCGTTATTGTTTCTAATAAAAATTAACATAAAATAACATAACGTAACACAACATACTCTAGAAAAGTTAAACAAATTAAGAAAAGTAAGATAGAAAGTTCTGGTTTGCTATCCAAATTTAGTCAAACCAATTGAATAACATTTTGTAAAAAATAGGTACCCATAAAAAAATGAAAAGTTAAACGTCGCGACGCCTAGCGTCGATGTGCTAAAATGTCGAGTTTGGTATCGTTTAATAGATTTCTCGACCTTCTAAAGAATTTTGCCATCAATATTTTTTATCTAAAGTGATTTTGAATTTTGAAATTTGAAACTAATTCATGAAGCTCAACAAATTATGCAACTTTTTGCTTAGATAACCTATCTCTTAACTCAAACCGTTTCCAAGAACCCAGTGTTGGTACCATTTAAAAAAAAATCACCCTTAGGGAAGCAAATTCCTCTGTTATCGGTTTCCTGAAATTTGATTTTTTAGGTTCTGTAATCTGGCGTCCTGTCAAGATTATATATTTATTTTGGAAGACAATGTTGTTTATCGTGCACCCAGGGTGACTGTAACCTTTAGAACTGTCGCGTTAATGGTTCGTAAATTGATAAAACTTGAACCCTGATGTGGACTTGTGAAATTTTATGGCCAAGTTTGAGTTAATTTGAGTGATTTTCCAATTTTTAACTTCGATTTTAACATTTTAAGCACTGTCCTGCTAGATATTTTCATGTAGTTAAGGTAACTACTCTTCTGCTGGTTGTTTGTCTTGCTCAAATTAATTGCCTTTAAAGGGAGGTTTGTTCAGCATTCTGTGGAGTTTTATAACCGAGGGCTCTCCATTGTTCTTCCAGGTTTTGCCATAACATTTTTTTGAATTATATTCTACCGTGTCCTGTGGTAGATAGTAGACACTCGCCTCATGTGGTTACTTTAAGTAGAATGGGTAATTAAATTACTCTTCAGCTAATTTTTAGTCTTGCTCAGGTTCATTGCTTTCAGCATTCTGTGGAGTTTTATAACTGAGCGAGTTTACGTATTGGTGTTACTAACTCTCCATTGTTCTTCCAGGTTTTGCCATGACATTTTTTTAAATATATTCTACCGTGTTCTGTGATAGCCAGTACACACTCACCCCATGTGGTTATTTGAAGTAGAATGGGTAATTAAATTACTCTTCAGCTAATTGTTAGTCTTGCTCAAGTTCATTGCTTTCAGCATTCTGTAAAGTTTTATAACCGAGGGAGTTTACGTATTGGAGTTACTAACTCTCCATTTTTCTTCCAGGTTTTGCCATGACATTTTTTTAAATTATATTCTACCGTGTTCTGTGATAGCCAGTAGACACTCACCTCATGTGGTTACTTTAAGTAGAATGGGTAATTAAATTACTCTTCAGCTAATTGTTAGTCTTGCTCAAGTTCATTGCTTTCAGCATTCTGTAAAGTTTTATAACCGAGGGAGTTTACGTATTGGAGTTACTAACTCTCCATTTTTCTTCCAGGTTTTGCCATGACATTTTTTTTAAATATATTCTACCGTGTTCTGTGATAGCCAGTACACACTCACCCCATGTGGTTATTTGAAGTAGAATGGGTAATTAAATTACTCTTCAGCTAATTGTTAGTCTTGCTCAAGTTCATTGCTTTCAGCATTCTGTGGAGTTTTATAACTGAGCGAGTTTACCTATTGGTGTTACTAACTCCTCTCCATTGTTCTTCCAGGTTTTGCCATGACATTTTTTTGAATTATATTCTACCGTGTTCTGTGGTAGATAGTAGACACTCACCTCATGTGGTTACTTTAAGTAGAATGGGTAATTAAATTACTCTTCAGCTAATTTTTAGTCTTGCTCAAGTTCATTGCTTTCAGCATTCTGTGAAGATTCATAACCGAGGGAGTTTACGTATTGGAGTTACTAACTCCTCTCCATTGTTCTTCCAGGTTTTGCCATGACATTTTTTTGAATTATATTCTACCGTGTTCTGTGGTAGATAGTAGACACTCACCTCATGTGGTTACTTTAAGTAGAAGGGGTAAATAAATTACTCTTCAGCTAATTTTTAGTCTTGCTCAAGTTCATTCCCTTCTGCATTCTGTGGAGTTTTATAACCAAGGGAGTTTACGTATTGGTGTTACTAACTCCTCTCCATTGTTCTTCCAGGTTTTGCCATGACATTTTTTTGAATTATATTCTACCGTGTTTTGTGGTAGATAGTAGACACTCACCTCATGTGCCTACTTTAAGTAGAATGGGTAATTAAATTACTCTTCAGCTAATTTTTAGTCATGCTCAAGTTCATTCCCTTCTGCATTCTGTGGAGTTTTATAACCGAGGGAGTTTACGTATTGGTGTTACTAACTCCTCTACATTGTTCTTCCAGGTTTTGCCATGACATTTTTTTGAATTATATTCTACCGTGTTCTGTGGTAGATAGTAGACACTCACCTCATGTGGTTACTTTAAGTAGAATGGGTAATTAAATCACTCTTCAGCTAATTTTTAGTCTTGCTCAAGTTCATTGCTTTCAGCATTCTGTAAAGTTTTACAACCGAGGGAGTTTACGTATTGGAGTTACTAACTCTCCATTTTTCTTCCAGGTTTTGCCATGACATTTTTTTAAATTATATTCTACCGTGTTCTGTGATAGCCAGTAGACACTCACCTCATGTGGTTACTTTAAGTAGAATGGGTAATTAAATTACTCTTCAGCTAATTGTTAGTCTTGCTCAAGTTCATTGCTTTCAGCATTCTGTAAAGTTTTATAACCGAGGGAGGTTACGTATTGGAGTTACTAACTCTCCATTGTTCTTCCAGGTTTTGCCATGACATTTTTTTTAAATATATTCTACCGTGTTCTGTGATAGCCAGTACACACTCACCCCATGTGGTTATTTGAAGTAGAATGGGTAGTAAATTACTCTTCAGCTAGTTTTTAGTCTTGCTCAAGTTCATTGCTTTCAGCATTCTGTGGAGTTTTATAACCGAGTGAGTTTACGTATTGGTGTTACTAACTCCTCTCCATTGTTCTTCCAGGTTTTGCCATGACTTTTTTGAATTATATTCTACCGTGTCCCGTGGTAGATAGTAGACACTCACCTCATGTGGTTACTTTAAGTAGAATGCGTAATTAAATTACTCTTCAGCTAATTTTTAGCTTGCTCAAGTTCATTGCTTTTAGCATTCTGTGGAGTTTTATAACTGAGCGAGTTTACGTATTGGTGTTACTAAATCCTCTCCATTGTTCTTCCAGGTTTTGCCATGACATTTTTTTGAATTACATTCTACCGTGTACTGTGGTAGATAGTAGACACTGCCCATGTGGTTATTTTAAGTAGAATGGATAATTACTGGAATTTACTGGAATTTTCTAACCGAGTGAGTTTACTCATGGGAGCTACTAGACCTCTAGGGCAATTATTGTCAAATACCTCCTACAGTTTTGTCGTGATGGTATTAATGTTTCACATGTTGAATATTCTACTTTATTGTTACCATTTTTTAATAGCTCCTTTGATAGTGCTTTTATGGACATAAATACCTGTGCTAGTGCTACAGATTACAAATACTTTAATATCTAATATTTAGTCACTGTATTCGAATACGAATGCAAAGTTTCTCAATGAAAGAGGGTGGTGTAATTATTCTCCGCAAGCAGTTCTGTTAATTCGGTCCAATTTGCCTGCCTTTAAAATTAATTGTTAAACAAATTATTGATTTTGGTTCCTCAATAGCTCTAATACTGTTCTCATGTATTCCCTTTATTATAGTAAAAGCTACTATTGGAAATTGCTTGTTTTGTGATTCCATTTAACAACCTATACTGAGACTTCCACATTACAAGAGTCTCTTCCCCCATGAAAATGCGTATAAAAGTTTAAATCACTCTATAAAAATTGGAAAAACTTTTTTGGATTCCCTCGTAAAAATACATTTTCCTAAATATAAATTCTGTCTAAAAAGATGACTATTAGATCAATCTTGGTGCGGTAGTATCAGTTCACCTTGTTAAATTGAGCACAATAAAGTTGAGGTGTTATAGTGAAACTTTATTTTTGTGGCAATATATCGATTTACGAAAAGTATCAATCCATTTAAAAAAAATTTTGTAGCGAAAACCAAATAATTTTATTTTTTACGTAATAATGCAATTAAATTTCATATACATAATTTACAAAAAAGGTTATAATTAACTTTATAAAATGAAATTCTAATTTACATTTAATTGCTATTTTGTACTACTATTTTATTAAGTCAATTTTTCAAAGTAATTTTCACCCCCTATTTTTATAAATGTCAGTCGAAATGTGTATATTTAAAATTTTTCAAACGCCGGATAAATTTATGTGTAGTAAATTGAACAGAAGTTGAGTGTGAACGTATAAACTTGACATATTCTCATAGGAATATTACACTCAATACAACCCATATTTGTTGGGGATTATTTATTGGCTATAGTATATGAAGTTTTGTAGGAAAAAAGTGGCCACTGGATTATGAAGATATTACTCCCTACATTTAATAAATTTTATAGCAAATCGCAGTTTTATAAAATAGCGCTTAGTACAAATTATCCTCTAACTTGTTCGACAAAGCTTATATAAAAGTTTCCACTGGACGTAAGCACCACTTCGGCTTGTTGTACTTTGATGTAACAGTACCTCTTCAATGGGATTTTCTTATAAAAGTGTGTTCAACTGCAAACCTTTCAATATACAAACAAGAGTTGATGTAAAGTTTGTTTTTTGTACTTCTCGATTTTCAGTGTAAGGAAAATGCTTACGGTTATACTTTGTGTGCTTAATGGGGGAACACCTACACCAGGCTTTGATTATTCGTGTACTGTTACACTTGGATTTATTCAACACAAGAAATGATGGAAATTTCAGTTTTTCGATTCTAGTTTGAAAATGGTTTATTTTAGAACAACAATCGCTAGTAAATTTATTACGTGTTCAAAAAAGCTATCAAGTGATACTAAACTCGACATTTTATCACATCGACGCTAGGCGTCGCGACGCAGAAATTTTTATTTTCTTATGATTCTATCTATTTTGTGCAGGTTATTTTTCAGTTAGCTTGTCTAAATTGGTATATTAAACGAGAACTTTCTATTCTACTTTACACAACTCTTTTAGGTCATGTTATGTTACGTAATGTTAATTATGTTACTTTATATTAATTTTTACTATAAACAATAACGATTGAAAGTTAGTCAAGTACTAATGTTCTAAAGTTCTAATGAACATGCGTTTCTAAAACTTTAAAAACTTTTAGTCGTTATGTTTACTATTAAAATTAACATAAAGTAACATATTAACATAACGTATCATAACATAACATAACCTAGAAAAATTAATAAAAGTACAATATAGAAAGTTCTGGTTTGGTATCTGAATTTAGACAAGCCAAATCAATAATTTTTTGAACAAAAAAACCAATAGGTTTTTGTAAGAAAATAAATAGTTCCTAAATTCGACATTTTCTCACATCGACGCTAGGCGTCGCAACGCAGAAATTTTTATTTTCTTAAGGTTATCTATTTTGTGCAGGTTATTTTTCAGTTAGCTTGTCTAAATTGGTATATTAAACGAGAACTTTCTATTCTACTTTACACAACTCTTTTAGGTCATGTTATGTTACGTTATGTTAATTATGTTACTTTATATTAATTTTTACTATAAACAATAACGATTGAAAGTTAGTCAAGTACTAATGTTCTAAAGTGGTAATGAACATGCGTTTCTAAAACTTTAAAAACTTTTAGTCGTTGTGTTTACTATTAAAAATAACATAAAGTAACATATTAACATAACGTAACATAACATAACATAACCTAGAAAAATTAATAAAAGTACAATATAGAAAGTTCTGGTTTGGTATCTGAATTTAGACAAGCCAAATCAATAATTTTTTGAACAAAAGAACCAATAGGTTTTTGTAAGAAAAAAAAAGTTACTAAATTCGACATTTTCTCACATCGACGCTAGGCGTCGCAACGCAGAAATTTTTATTTTCTTAAGGTTATCTATTTTGTGCAGGATATTTTTCAGTTAGCTTGTCTAAATTGGGATATTAAACGAGAACTTTCTATTCTACTTTACTCAACTCTTTTAGGGTATGTTATGTTACGTTATGTTAATTATGTTACTTTAATGTTAATTTTTACTATAAACAATAACGACTGAAAGTTAGTCAAGTACTTATGTTCTAAAGTTCTAATGAACTTGCGTTTCTAAAACTTTAAAAACTTTTAGTCGTTATGTTTACTATTAAAAATAACATAAAGTAACATATTAACATAACGTAACATAACATAACATAACCTAGAAAAATTAATAAAAGTACAATATAGAAAGTTCTGGTTTGGTATCTGAATTTAGACAAGCCAAATCAATAATTTTTTGAACAACGAAACCAATAGGTTTTTGTAAGAAAATAAATAGTTACTAAATTCGACATTTTCTCACATCGACGCTAGGCGTCGCAACGCAGAAATTTCTTATGATTATATCAAGCTCAACGTTTCATTTTCTTTTGGTAACCTATTTTTGCAGAATATTATTCAGTTAGCTTGTCTAAACTGGGATACCTAACGAGAACTTTCTATCTTACTTTTCTTACTTTATACAACCTTTCTAAGGTATGTTATGTTATGTTAATTATGTTACTTTATGTTACTTTATATTAAATTTTACTATAAACAATAACGACTGTAACTTAGTCAAGTTATAAAGTTATAATGAATCCTTGTTTCTGAAACATTATAAAATAACTACTTAAAAAGTTTCAATCGTTATTTTTCATATTAAAAATTAACATAAAGTAACATTATAACATAACGTAATATAACATGATCTAGAAAAAATGTGTAAATTAAGAAAAGTACAAGATAGAAAGTTCTCGTTTGGTATCCAAATTTAGAGAAGCCAATTCAATAATTTTTTGCAAAAAAACATTAAGTTTTCGTAATAAAATAAAAAGTTGAACGTCGGGACGCCTAGCGTCGATGTGATAAAATGTCGACTTTGGTACCGTTTGACAGCTCTTTTGACCTGTTTCTCAATACTCTTACAGCTTCTCTACTAAAGTGTTTATAAGCTGTAGATTGAGAGATAAAAAGCTTATCAAAAGCATATTAGTTCTGTTAGAGGTCGTAGACAGTTTTTTCACTTCCGTGTGTTTCTCCATTCTCCTTTTTGAACGGTTCGTATACGAAAATTGCAATAAAAGTACTACAATCTTATGTAGCAGACTTGGGCAAACAATAGTACAAACGAAGCCCAAACTTTTTACACAAACTTCCGCTCACATAAAGCCACAATTTAAAAAAAAAATTAGTTGATCTATGAAGTAATAGACTCCCAATTTTAGTTTGTTCGCAAAACATTACTCTTATAAGATTTGTTTGATAGTTGGTTTACTTGCAATAAAGTTTAGGGAAAGTTTTGTTTGAGAGCGTTAGTTGGAAGAGATAAAAGTACAATAAAAAGTAAATTTACCGTCTCGATATGTCTATGAAGGATAAAAAAAGCAAAAAAAAAATAAGTATCAACATCTTTAAAAGGTGTATGTGCTCCTGAACGTTTAAGATATGAAAAAGGATGAGTTGTAGCAGCAAAAAAAAGCAATTGATTCAAAACTTAGATATAATAAAGCCATCCTAAACTTTTTTTTTGTGAAATAAATCTTTCGCTAGTTTTATATGAAGGGAAACATTTTTTTTTGATAAACACACAAACATGTACACCTTTAAAGCTTGTTTGCGTAACAGAAAACTTCAACTTAAGTTAGACTTGATGTTTTTTTTCTTCATAAATGTATAATGAAGCTATTATTTTGACAAGTCAAATCTTACCGCGATTTAACTTAGTTTATGGAATAAGAAAATGTAAAAATATTGCTTCATACGAGTGGGAGCTGGAAAATTACCCAGTACCTACCTCTCGCTATAAAAGAAAAGAAAATTGATAATTTCGTTAACTTCAACTCGACTTCAACTTCACTAACTCAAGTGTTACCTGTCCTTCAATTACTTCATTCTGTCAGAAAAAAAATCCTTGGTTAGTAAATACAATCGAGGTTCTAAAGCAGAAGCGACGTCACAGCTGATAAAAATGGCGCGAAATTCAAAATTGGCGGTAATGGGGCGTGTAAATTTAAATTTCTTAAGCGCCATCTCAAATTTTTAAATTGGCACGCCCCATTACCGCTAATTTTGAATTTTGTGCCATTTTTAACAGCTATGACGTCACTTTCGCACTAGAAACCGCACTAAATTTTTATTACTACTATATGCGATGAGTAGTTCATTATAAAATGCATTGAAGGGATCCTGGCGGATTTTTGCTTTCATCCTTGTGTAATTATAGAATTAAGTTCGTTAAATAATGTACTATTAATTCTACAATAATACGCACTAAAAAGTCGTGTTATGGTCACCTCAGAATTTTTACTACTTACAAATTTGACCCAAATTAAAAGAGGTTTTATCGTGGCTAATGTAGAAAGTCTTTTTAAGTTCCCTCGTATAAATTTTCAGGTCATGTCCATGTCCAAAGATTTAAAAAAAAATTTTCCAGGCAAGTTTTATACGTAAAAGGTGCTTTTGTAAAAAGAGATAATTAACAGTAAAAATTATTGGATGAAAAAAAAAGTTTTTATATAACAAATCCAAGTTAAAAATACCCTCGGTGCGGTTTTCAACATAAATCCAATATTTGACGAGAAAATGTAGCCTAAGTAATCTGAATCCTGAGGGTTAAAATAAAGTCCAATATGAAAGAGGTTTATTGGACAGAGCTAACGTATTTTGGAACTAAAATTGCAAAATGATAACTTTGTTTCACATTTTTGTTTTATCCTTCCACACTTTTCTAATTGTATCTATTCCTTTTTTTAACAACAACCAACAAATAAAAATAAAATAAATCATACAGATGTGGTCCGGAAGAAAATAAAACCCTATCATTAATTAATACATAACTTCCGGTTGAAACGACACTTCTTCCGGACACTCCAGGCATACGAAACAACAGGATTGGCTCGGTCGCTAGAATCCTTTTATTTGTATATTATTCTACAATGCAAGCACGGGCAATTAAACAACGGATTTACATGATTTACACAATTAGTCGTGCAGAAAACAAAATAAATGTTAAAATGCAAATTAACAAATGCTTTCGTCGTTTGCGGAATAAAATAAATATAATACCTAGGATACCTATGCGAAAAAGGGAGAGAAAATAGAGAAAAAATCTCAGAATTTATTATAGTTATTTAAACATTTTCTTTTTTGGACGAAGAAAATTTTAATAAAGATGCGGAAAATTAGTATATTTAAGGTTAATTGTGTTATGCTAAAGGATAAGTTTTATTTCAAATGTACCCAAGAACTCGTTTTAATAAGATTAGTACGGGCTAGCGTAAAGCACAAACTTATTATCTTAAGATTTGCAAACAAACACAGTGCCGTTTGTGATGTTCAAATAAAAATAATTATGAATAAATAAGAGCAAATTTTTTTTCTCTTCTTGCAAAGTTAATCTTGTTCATATTTCGTGAAAAATGTATGAGCTTCTTGTTTAAAGATTTTTTGACCGCTCGAGTTGCGCTACTTTTCTTCGTTTAAAATTGCTTTTTAAGACGCCCTAATCTATCAATTTATTGCTTAAGGATTTTAATGCTTTTGTTTAGTCGCTTATGACTTTATGAGACAACAAATTTACAGAAAAAAATGTAAACAATGAAAATGAGCTATTGACTATTATAACCCAAGAACTTCTTGTAATTTACTAACAAGAACCCCTAAAAGTTGTATCCTCTTGATGCTTAGAATATAGTTGATTCCGTCTTCTTATACTTATCCGTATTTATGCCTGTAATTATCGTTATCAAACTACTTTCGTGCTGTTCAATTGTTGTATGTTACACGTTAACAGAACTCTTCAGGGAAGGCTGGAAATGCTTATGTTGTAAAAATAATTGGTTTTATCCAACAAAAATTATTAAATTATATACCGAGTAGTTTGATAATGAAGAGAAATTATCTTCCACCTCTAGATCTATCCGTGATTGTCTTGTATGTAATGACCTTAAGCCTTTATCGACGGTGGTTCTTAAAATAAAGAGTAAGTCTTTTAAGCGACGATCTTCAATAGCTCCCTGGTCGTGATTGTCTTGTATGTAATGGCTATTAGCCTGTTTACAAGGTGATTCTAAAATATACAGGGTAAATATTTTAGGCGTCAGTCCTCAATACATCCCTGGCCATTTCAACTACAGCATATATTTCATAATTAAGAGCGACCCCTTCCTCCCAGACCTATATTTGACTTTCATGTATGTAATTGTCTTTAGTCTTTATGCTAGGTGATTCTAAAATATACAGGATGAATCCTTTAGGGGTAGGTCTCCAATACCTCCCTGATCGTTTAAACTACGGCATTCATTTCATAATGAATGGCGATCGCCCCGACTCTCCAAATTCCCCAGTGATTGTCTTGCAGGTAATGGCTATTAGCATTTACACAAGGTGATTCTAAAATATACAGGGTAAATATTTTAGGTGTCAGTCTCCAATACATCCCTGGCCATTTCAACTACAGCATATATTTCATAATTAAGAGCGACCCCTTTCTCCCAGATCTATATTTGACTGTCATGTATGTAATGTTCTTTAGTCTTTATGCTGGGTGATTCTAAAAGCTACAGGATGAATCCTTTACGGATAGGTCTTCAATACCTCCCTGATCGTTTAAACTACGGCATTCATTTCATAATTAATGGCGATCGCCCCGCCTCTCCAAATTCACCAGTGATTGTCTTGTATGTACTGGCTATTAGCCTTTACACAAGGTGATTCTAAAATATACAGCGTAAATATTTTAGGTGTCAGTCTTCAATACCTCCCTGATCGTTTAAACTACAGCATTCATATCATAATGAATAGCGATCGCCCCGCCTCTCCAAATTCACCAGTGATTGTCTTGTATGTAATGGCTATTAGCCTTTACACAAGGTAATTCTAAAATATACAGCGTAAATATTTTAGGTGTCAGTCTTCAATACCTCCCTGATCGTTTAAACTACAGCATTCATATCATAATGAATGGCGATCGCCCCGCCTCTCCAAATTCACCAGTGATTGTCTTGTATGTACTGGCTATTAGCCTTTACACAAGGTGATTCTAAAATATACAGCGTAAATATTTTAGGTGTCAGTCTTCAATACCTCCCTGATCGTTTAAACTACAGCATTCATATCATAATGAATGGCGATCGCCCCGCCTCTCCAAATTCACCAGTGATTGTCTTGTATGTACTGGCTATTAGCCTTTACACAAGGTGATTCTAAAATATACAGCGTAAAGATTTTAGGTGTCAGTCTTCAATACCTCCCTGATCGTTTAAACTACAGCATTCATATCATAATGAATGGCGATCGCCCCGCCTCTCTAAATTCACCAGTGATTGTCTTGTATGTACTGGCTATTAGCCTTTACACAAGGTGATTCTAAAATATACAGCGTAAATATTTTAGGTGTCAGTCTTCAATACCTCCCTGATCGTTTAAACTACAGCATTCATATCATAATGAATGGCGATCGCCCCGCCTCTCCAAATTCACCAGTGATTGTCTTGTATGTACTGGCTATTAGCCTTTACACAAGGTGATTCTAAAATATACAGCGTAAAGATTTTAGGTGTCAGTCTTCAATACCTCCCTGATCGTTTAAACTACAGCATTCATATCATAATGAATGGCGATCGCCCCGCCTCTCTAAATTCACCAGTGATTGTCTTGTATGTACTGGCTATTAGCCTTTACACAAGGTGATTCTAAAATATACAGCGTAAATATTTTAGGTGTCAGTCTTCAATACCTCCCTGATCGTTTAAACTACAGCATTCATATCATAATGAAAGGCGATCGCCCCGCCTCTCCAAAATCACCAGTGATTGTCTTGTATGTACTGGCTATTAGCCTTTACACAAGGTGATTCTAAAATATACAGCGTAAATATTTTAGGTGTCAGTCTTCAATACCTCCCTGATCGTTTAAACTACAGCATTCATATCATAATGAATGGCGATCGCCCCGCCTCTCCAAATTCACCAGTGATTGTCTTGTATGTACTGGCTATTAGCCTTTACACAAGGTGATTCTAAAATATACAGCGTAAATATTTTAGGTGTCAGTCTTCAATACCTCCCTGATCGTTTAAACTACAGCATTCATATCATAATGAATGGCGATCGCCCCGCCTCTCCAAAATCACCAGTGATTGTCTTGTATGTACTGGCTATTAGCCTTTACACAAGGTGATTCTAAAATATACAGCGTAAATATTTTAGGTGTCAGTCTTCAATACCTCCCTGATCGTTTAAACTACAGCATTCATATCATAATGAATAGCGATCGCCCCGCCTCTCCAAATTCACCAGTGATTGTCTTGTATGTAATGGCTATTAGCCTTTACACAAGGTAATTCTAAAATATACAGCGTAAATATTTTAGGTGTCAGTCTTCAATACCTCCCTGATCGTTTAAACTACAGCATTCATATCATAATGAATGGCGATCGCCCCGCCTCTCCAAATTCACCAGTGATTGTCTTGTATGTACTGGCTATTAGCCTTTACACAAGGTGATTCTAAAATATACAGCGTAAATATTTTAGGTGTCAGTCTTCAATACCTCCCTGATCGTTTAAACTACAGCATTCATATCATAATGAATGGCGATCGCCCCGCCTCTCCAAATTCACCAGTGATTGTCTTGTATGTACTGGCTATTAGCCTTTACACAAGGTGATTCTAAAATATACAGCGTAAAGATTTTAGGTGTCAGTCTTCAATACCTCCCTGATCGTTTAAACTACAGCATTCATATCATAATGAATGGCGATCGCCCCGCCTCTCTAAATTCACCAGTGATTGTCTTGTATGTACTGGCTATTAGCCTTTACACAAGGTGATTCTAAAATATACAGCGTAAATATTTTAGGTGTCAGTCTTCAATACCTCCCTGATCGTTTAAACTACAGCATTCATATCATAATGAATGGCGATCGCCCCGCCTCTCCAAATTCACCAGTGATTGTCTTGTATGTACTGGCTATTAGCCTTTACACAAGGTGATTCTAAAATATACAGCGTAAAGATTTTAGGTGTCAGTCTTCAATACCTCCCTGATCGTTTAAACTACAGCATTCATATCATAATGAATGGCGATCGCCCCGCCTCTCTAAATTCACCAGTGATTGTCTTGTATGTACTGGCTATTAGCCTTTACACAAGGTGATTCTAAAATATACAGCGTAAATATTTTAGGTGTCAGTCTTCAATACCTCCCTGATCGTTTAAACTACAGCATTCATATCATAATGAAAGGCGATCGCCCCGCCTCTCCAAAATCACCAGTGATTGTCTTGTATGTACTGGCTATTAGCCTTTACACAAGGTGATTCTAAAATATACAGCGTAAATATTTTAGGTGTCAGTCTTCAATACCTCCCTGATCGTTTAAACTACAGCATTCATATCATAATGAATGGCGATCGCCCCGCCTCTCCAAATTCACCAGTGATTGTCTTGTATGTACTGGCTATTAGCCTTTACACAAGGTGATTCTAAAATATACAGCGTAAATATTTTAGGTGTCAGTCTTCAATACCTCCCTGATCGTTTAAACTACAGCATTCATATCATAATGAATGGCGATCGCCCCGCCTCTCCAAAATCACCAGTGATTGTCTTGTATGTACTGGCTATTAGCCTTTACACAAGGTGATTCTAAAATATACAGCGTAAATATTTTAGGTGTCAGTCTTCAATACCTCCCTGATCGTTTAAACTACAGCATTCATATCATAATGAATAGCGATCGCCCCGCCTCTCCAAATTCACCAGTGATTGTCTTGTATGTAATGGCTATTAGCCTTTACACAAGGTAATTCTAAAATATACAGCGTAAATATTTTAGGTGTCAGTCTTCAATACCTCCCTGATCGTTTAAACTACAGCATTCATATCATAATGAATGGCGATCGCCCCGCCTCTCCAAATTCACCAGTGATTGTCTTGTATGTACTGGCTATTAGCCTTTACACAAGGTGATTCTAAAATATACAGCGTAAATATTTTAGGTGTCAGTCTTCAATACCTCCCTGATCGTTTAAACTACAGCATTCATATCATAATGAATGGCGATCGCCCCGCCTCTCTAAATTCACCAGTGATTGTCTCGTATGTACTGGCTATTAGCCTTTACACAAGGTGATTCTAAAATATGCAGCGTAAATATTTTATGTGTCAGTCTTCAATACCTCCCTGATCGTTTAAACTACAGCATTCATCTATACTAATATATAAAGTAAGATGTTTGTATGTATGTATGTATGTATGTATGTATGTATGTATGTATGTATGTATGTATGTATGTATGTATGTATGTGCGTTACTTAAGATCTCGCTAACCACCGAACCAATTTTAATAATTTTTTTTTTCACATATAGACCGTACTTTTGGGAGTAACATAGGCTAGGTATGATTACGATATGTCAACTGGGGCTTTAGAAATTGGCAAAAATGTGAAAGAACTCCCAAAAACTAAAATTTAAAACTACGTTATATGGTTATACAGAAATGTACCATGAACTATAAATCAATTTTGAATGCGTTCCTTTATGGTTTCAAGTTAGTTAAATTCTATAATTTATTGACACTTAAAAATTAATATTTCAAATTTTACTTTTAAAAATCTACTCTAACAAATTCGCCAAGAAATGTACTGCCTCACATTTGAAATAAAAGCGGGTGGTTGTTGAGGGCCACGGAAGAGGCGGTGTTCGTAATACGGAGGGGGGTGCTGTCGTTAGTGGTACACCTGTCTTCCAAATGAAATTAAAGCGGGTGGTTATAGGGTTCCCTGAGATGGCAGTACTGTCATTAACGGTGCGTGTAATTGCCAATTGAAATTAAAGTGGGTGGTTGAAGGGTGCCCTGAGGCGGCAGTTCTGGTGTACTCGGTAGCGGCGATGATGACGTTAGTGGTGGATGTGCCTCTCAACTAAAATTAAAGCAGATGGTTGTAGGGGTCTCTAAGACGGCGGTTCTGGTGTACTCGGTGGCGGTGATGCTGACTTTAGTGATGCACGTGCCAATTGAAATTAAAGTGGTTGGTTGTAGGGGTTCCTGAGGCGGTAATTCTGGTGATATCGGTGGCGGCGATGCTGACGTTAGTGGTGCACGTGCTTCACAATTGATATTAAAGCGGGTGGTTGTAAGGGTTTTTGGGGCGGCAGTTCTGTTGTTCTAGGTGGCGATATAGTGTTGAAATTAGTTATGCACTTGCCTCCCATTTGAAATTTAAGCAGGTGGTTGTGGGGGTCCTTGGGGCGGCGTTCTGGTGATATCGGTGGCGGTGGTGTGCACGTATTTCTCAAATGAAACAAAAGCGGGTGGTTGTAGGGTGCCCTGAGGGTATTCTGGTGATTGCGGTGGCGGAAGTGCTGTCGTTGGTGGTGGATGTGCCTCCCAATTAAAATAAAGCGGGTGGTTGTAGGGTGCCTGAAGCGGGGATTTTGGTGAGCGTGGTGACGGCAATGTTTACATTAGTGGTGCACATGCCTCCCAATTTAAGTTAAAGCGGGGGGTTATAGAGGTCCCTAAGGCGGCGGTGCTACTTAAAATTAAAGCAGGTGGTTGTAGAGGGTTTCCTGAGGTAACGGTTCTGATGAAACCGTGGTGGAGGTGCCGTCATTGGTGGTGCACTATAAAAAGCACCTGCTTCCAACTTTTTCCTAATAGACATCATAGCGACCTTTTTTTGCTTCTACATATTATTATTATCATACATTCGTATGCCCACAAATTTCACAATATCGATTTATTGTTACATTGTAGAGTATGTTGGGCTTATATATACCTAATTAAGATTTGATAGGTTTTTCCAAGGGTTTTGCAAACTAAGGAGCCGCTAAATTAAAAGGCGTGTGGCGTAGCCCACGGGTCCTGCTAGTATCATAATAAATGGCGATCGCCCCGCCTCTCTAAATTCACCAGTGATTGTCTTGTATGTAATGGCTATTAGCCTTTACACAAGGTGATTCTAAAATATACAGCGTAAATATTTTAGGTGTCAGTCTTCAATACCTCCCTGGCCATTTCAACTACAGCATACATTTCATAATAATTAAGAGCGACCCCTTTTCCCAGATCTACATTTGACTCTCTTGTATGTAATGGCGTTTAGCTTGTATATAGGGTGATTCTAAAATATACCGCGTGAATGCTTTAAGCGTAGGCCTTCAATACCTGCCTTGTCGTTTAAATTACAGAATACATTTCATAATGAATGGTGATCCTGGCCATCACCTCCAGATTCACTTCGCCCCTCAAGATTCACCAGTGATTGTTTGTATGTGATGGCTGAAGATGGCCATTAGCCTGTATACAGGGTGATTATAAAATATATCGTGTGAATCCTTGAGTTAGGTGTAGGTCTTTAATACCTGTCTGGTCGTTTAAACTACTGCATACATTTCATAATGAATGGCGACCGCCCCACTCCTCCAGATTCACTAGTGATTGTCTTGTATGTAATGGCCATTAGCCTGTATATAGAGTGATTCTAAAATACACAGGGTAAATATTTTAAGTGTCTGTCTTCAATACCTCCCTGGCTATTTCAACTACAGCAAACATTTCATAATTACGAGCGATTTCCTTCCCCCCAGATCTACATTTGACTGTCTTGTGTGTAATGGCATTTAGCCTGTATACAGGATGATTCTAAAATATACCGCGGGAATCCTTTAGGCGTAGGTCTTCAAAACCTCCCTGGTTGTTTAATCTAGAGCATACATTTCATAATGAATAGTGATCGAGGCGATCACCTCCAGATTCACCTCGTCCCTCCTGATTCACCAGTGATTGTCTTGTATGTGATGGCCATCTGTCTGGCCTATACAGCCGGTAAACTTGTGACTAATGCTTATGCTGTTGATTTAAAAAGCAACATTTTTACATCTTTAATTTTCATTTCAATTTCTAGAAAATAGAAACGCGCGTTCACTTACACACTGATTAATGTTCAACTCTAAAATTCCCACTTAGTCAAACGCTCACTCTTCAAAATTTTCAACTTAACCTTTGAATTTAAAAGTTTCAAAAAATTAAACTACTAATATGCTTCTCTTTTCATTTCACACAACCAAAAAGAAACCTCTCAAACTGATGGTTAAATTTTAATATATCTAGCAAATTTAATTTCAAGATCAAAAGGATTTGCCACGTTCTTAGAATGCACTTAGTGTTGTAAAATTTATTATCTGTTATGTGAAAAGCATTCCAGAAAGCAACCAACTTTTGTAAAAGGAACGAAAGTTTTAATAAAAAAATATAATTTTTCTTGATTAAATAATAAATTTTTCCATTATAAAACTATTACGGTAGGTTTTTGTTACAGAAGTATTACCTACCACTCTTTGCTTGTTGTAGTAGTATACGGTGCCGTCTTAAAATATAAGAATGAAGAGATTTAAAACTTTTGTTTTAATTGTTTTTAAGTCTTCGTATTGAAGTGAAATCCCAAGGTATTAGTAAATCGGGAGGATTCAAAGATCGAAATTCGAGTAATAAAACTAAATCCAAACGCAAGCCATCAAGTTCTAAGCTGAGTTTTGGAGCATTGGAGCGTAGTCCAGTTGTAGAAATCCTCTCTAATCCCTTCTGCCGTTTAACAAATCCGATCACACTTCCGGTAACTCGTAGCATTGCGTCCGGTCGCCATTCACTTCTATCCTTAAACTCAATCACATCCACATTGCTACTTTTTAAGAAGGGTTTCAAAATAGCGAGCAACCTTCTCTCACTCAATAGCGATACATCATGTCTATTAGAGATATCGACTTCCTATAACTATATACTTTTATAATATGACGACGATGTTTCTTTCGGTTACAATGTTTTTTTTTTAAATTTGGTCGTATGAAGATGTAAGGGTTGGTGAAAAGTTATGCAGTTGTTGGATTTTTTTTAACCAACAAAAAATGTCTGTCGATACAAGAGCTGTTTTTAAAGCCTCCGGCTTTGGGTATTGATTACTTTCATTATGTATAGGTACATTTATTGCTTCCGTTTATTCGGCCTTTGTTAAACGTTTTAAATTTATAGCAATTAGAACTATTATAGATTAAAACATTTAAAATTATTTGAACAGGATACGCCGTTGCTTTTACGTTCTCGTTGTCATTATTGATATTGTTATTTTTATTACTTTGGGCAAAGTCGGACGAAAATTATTCAGCAAAATAATTGTTGACGTATGTATAATAAATTAATTGTTTAACTCTGACTGGTATCATGAATCAGCAAATTTCTATGAGTCAGAGAGAGGATGTAATACTTACCCTTATGCAAGGGGATTTGCATCAGATATGTTTAGCTTTGTGCGAGGTTAAATGTGACAGCACGATTAAACTGCCCCTTGGTATTTAAAATATTATATTTTGTATAACGTAAAATATTCGCTCCTAATATTATAATCTGCACTTTTACTTTGTTGTTAATCTTTCACTACTTTTTTGTTTCTCCATTTCAACAAACGTATTTATTTTCGTTTTTACCATTTTTTTTTCAAAGTTGACCAGTTGAAGAAACATTCATATAATAATTATTATTAGCTTTGAGGCAGTTCAATTCCAAAACTCCCTAAAGAAGGCATGGTGGAACATAATGTAAAAAGGGTGGAAGGCATACAATTAAAAAATTCCACAAAGTGCGCAATATGTACGCTCTATGTGAATTCTCTAACACCCTTTTTAGAGCTTAATTTAAAATTTTCTTGTTTATCCAATAACATAATTAGCAAGTGTATTCAACCATGGTATTAATCAGAATTTACAACGGGTAAACATCAATACAACTCTTGAAATTAGCAACTTACTTATACTACTACTAAATGGAAGGGGTGTTAGGATTGGTTAAAACAAGGGTTAATCCATTAACAACTCAAATGAATTAAAGCAGTAAATATTGTTTGCGGAAGTTTAATTAAAAAAGTACAAGAACTACTACAACTTATAAGTTATAGTTTGCATAAACAAAGGTATTTTTCAGTTCCGGTAGTTGGGGCGAGATTAAAAGTCGTGAGATGTTGTTGTAGTATATTAAACTATTAAGGAATAGTTCAAAAATACTTCAAAAATTGAGACTTTATTACAGTGAGGTTAAAGAAAATAATGATATAGTTATTAACGATAAGAGGAAGGTGGTAATTATAACGTGTCGCAAATTCATTCTTGTGAGTAATGAGCGTTATTACTCGCTTGTTGAATAATATACTATTATTAATGATAGACATAAGATACACCTGATAAACTCCTTTTCTTTGGGAATCCCCGATATGCCTTGTAATGGTAAAAAATCGAGATACTCATGGACTGTAGTAAACAAAAGTCCTGAAATTAATCGAAGATTATATCTTGAAATCGGAGACTTGCTTAAAGAAGAAGAAATGTCAGAATTGGCATAATTTCTTCTCTCTTTTATTTTAAGATTCATTGCTGCTCCCTGGTATTCTTTGTAAACGTTTTTAGTCTTCTAATCGGCGACCAACTGAATATGTTCTTCGACAATCTTTCAGTTTGCATCATTTCCACATGCCCATACCACCTAAGAGCTCCATTTTCAAATTTTCTTGTTATTGAGAATGTAATGTAATTAGTAATGACCATGCTGAACCAGATTTATTTCTGTTTCCTTCTGACTCATATAACATAATTTAGTTTTGTCTTTTTGTCGGCTAAAGGCCCTTTAATAACCTTTTCAGGACGGGAACCATGCATATAAAACCGCTAAGTGAAATTTGCTCTTAGGGCTTCCTCCAAAGTCGTAAGATAAAATGTGACGTAAGATAAAATTATTTCAGATGAAACTTAGAGAAAATTCCGAGGGGTTACCCACTCTCTACAGTCAATGCACAAAATTGAGCTGTCAACGGTAGTTATCTGCAGTTGATGGCAGCCATAGCACATGCAGTCATAGGCAGTCAACTGCAGTCGGTGTACAAATTCAGAACAGTGATTGACCTCTCGGAAAATTCAAATGTCTATGAGCTTGCCTAACAAAATTTCTAACTAGTTATTCTATCTGTTCGGTGTTTCAGGTATAGCTATACTTATTCGCAAGTCGGTATTGTTATAAAGCTGTCGATAGGGTGTGTTCTAAGCCTTAGAATCTAAAGTACAGAGGTTATACATACTTAAATCTACTGGGTGGGTGTGATGTTTGTTGTTCTTTTCAACTATGTTGAAGCGTGAATTTAAGTTTTTTTCTAATATTTTTGATTATCGTATGATATGATAACTAACTTTGTGATTTTCTTGTTACAGGTAAGCTCGATCTATTCTGCTGGACATATTTGGTAAATTCCTGGTAAGATGTAGAGTAATAGCCAAATCTTAACGACCTTAAATGCGCAGAAGAGCAAGTGAGAAAGCTGTAGATAAAGACGCCCAAACATTGTTTTCACAATGGTTTTCACCGTATATGTAACCTTGGTTATGACCAGAGGTAGTTGGTTGAGCAGCTCGTTAAGATCCGGCAATTACTCTAATACCTAGTTTTAAAACTACGTAATATTAAAATTACGTCATTTTCCAACGTCCCTTTACTACGTCGTTATATTAAGTCATTCTACTACGTCGTTTTACTATGCCAGTTTCTTACGTCGTTTCCTTCGTTGTCATGCTACGTCTTTTTAATACCTCTTTGTACTATGTCGTTTTACTACGTTTTACTTACGTCATTTTACTTACATCATTTTACTGCGTCATTATACTACGTCTTTTAACTGTCATTTTACTGTCATTGCACTACGTGATTTTCTACGTCATTTTACTACGTCATTTTACTACGTCACTTTACTATGTTTATTTTACTACAACGTTATATTATGTCATTGTAGTACTTCGTTTGACTACCCATGTTCTTACGTTGTTTTCCTACGTCTTTGTACTACGTCATTTTACTACGTTGGTTTACTACTACACCTTTTACTATTTCACTTTACTACGTCATTTACCTAAATCGTTTTACTATCTTTTTAAACTAGGTCGTTTTACTGTCATTTTACTACGTCATTTTACTGTCATGTTACAGTCATTTTACTGTCATTGTACTACGTCATTTTCTTCCTCATTTTACTACGTCACTTTACTATGTTTATTTTACTACAACGTTATATTATGTCATTGTACTACTTCGTTTGACTACCCATTTTCTTACGTTGTTTTCCTACGTCTTTGTACTACGTCATTCTACTACGTTGGTTTACTACACTTTTTACTATTTCACTTAACAACGTCATTTTCCTACGTCGTTTTACTACCTCTTTTAACTAGGTCGTTTTACTGTCATTTTACTATGTCATTTTTCTGTCATGTTACAGTCATTTTACTGTCATTGTACTACGTCATTTTCTTCGTCATTTTACTACGTCACTTTACTATGTTTATTTTACTACAACGTTATATTATGTCATTGTACTACTTCGTTTGACTACCCATTTTCTTACGTTATTTTCCTACGTCTTAGTACTACGTCATTTTACTACGTTGGTTTACTACACTTTTTACTATTTCACTTAACAACGTCATTTTCCTACGTCGTTTTACTACCTCTTTTAACTAGGTCGTTTTACTGTCATTTTACTATGTCATTTTTCTGTCATGTTACAGTCATTTTACTGTCATTGTACTACGTCATTTTCTTCGTCATTTTACTACGTCACTTTACTATGTTTATTTTACTACAATGTTATATTATGTCATTGTACTACTTCGTTTGACTACCCATTTTCTTACGTTGTTTTCCTACGTCTTTGTACTACGTCATTCTACTACACCTTTTACTATTTCACTTTACTACGTCATTTACCTACGGCGTTTTACTACCTCTTTTAACTAGGTCGTGTTACTGTCATTTTACTATGTCATGTTACAGTCATTTTACTGTCATTGTACTACGTCATTTTCTTCGTCATTTTACTACGTCACTTTACTTTGTTTATTTTACTGCGCCGTTTTCCTACGTCGTTTTCCTAGCCTTTGTACTACGTCGTTTTACTGCGCCGTTTTCTTACGTCGTTTTCCTACGTCTTTGTGCTACGTCATTTTACTACGTTGACTAACTACACCTTTTACTATATTACTTTACTACGTCATTTTTCTACATCGGTTTACTACCCCTGTACTAATTTACTATGTTCATTTTGCTACGTTATTTTAATATCATGTTACTGTCATTTTTTTTTCTGTCATGTTACTGTCAATTTATTTTCATTTTACTGCCAATTTAGTGTCATGTTACTACGTCATTTTCCATTTTCCGAGTGTGCCAAATAAGCCCTAAGAGGACTATAAAAAAGAACGAAAGCTCTGGATACGGTTGATTAAGTAATCCTAATCATCTAACAGAATTGATTTGGCTGTCCGCTGAAGTTGCATAAGATGCAATGAGCACTTGATTTGCAAGTGTCTTACGTTAACGCAAATTAGAGAAGTCATGTTGAAGGAATATTGACTTAACATGGCCAGTACCTTTATCGGTTAGTTTGTTTGAAACCCTTGTCTGTAAAAAACTGACAAGTGGATTATGAACTGAGAAAGAAAATAACGTCTTGAGCTTGAGAAGAATAATTTCGAGCTAGGATAAGAGGCCAGAGAGGTTTTGAGTAAAACCGATGCTGTGGTCGCTTTGAAACAAAGCTGGACTTGCATGAAAGGCAATTTATGGTACACGTTAACAATATTGAGTAGCTTCACCCTTCATAAAGGGTAGTTGATTTTTGGCAGCTATTTATTCAATAGCAGAAAAGTTCAATGAGAGTTCTTTTATAAACAAGAGTGCGATGTTAGTCAAATTATTAGTACGTAGTGAATTTTCAATAAGTTATCACAAAAAGAAAGTGGCTATCAATTTTGTAAAGAAACAAAAAAAATTTAAGTATATTTTACAATAAATAATAACTTAGTATAAGTTTTCTTAGTAAAAACAAGAAAATTTATAGCATTTCGCAAATACTCTGGCGCAATGCTTTCTTTTTTGTGTCTTAATCGCATTCTTGCGCCTATAACAATTTCTCATTTGAAATATGACAGCACTTGAGAAACTTTATAGTATAAATATATTGTAAAAAAGGAGCAAGAATATATATTTTTCCATACTTTTGAAATAATATTTAAATTTTTATAGACAAGTTAGTCGTCTTTAAACTCTTCCAAGTTTGTATCTACTTAGAATAACAAAACCTCAAAAAAAAAGATTTTAGTTTCAAATTAACTTTATGATGATAAATTATTTATAAAAGGGATGATTAAGAAATAAGACAAGGGGATAACTTATGCTTTTCTTTACATCGTCTCCTTTTTTTCACAATTTATCATTTTATTACGAGCAGGCTTGATGCTATGAAAATACATCCACATTTTAGAAAGCTTGCAGAATAATAAATAAAAAGAGAATGCTAAGCTAATATAACCTAATATTGGGGATTGACGCAGTGTAGAAGAGTTACTATAAAAGGTTGCAAAATAAGCGAAGTTGTCGAGGTCGAAACTGGAAAGAAACATGATTGATTGACACAAATTGAAAAGTCCTGGAGCATTAGTAGGAGGTTTTTAGTTTTTCGAGATTGGAACTTCTAAAAGACACTTCTAAAAGACAGAGATTATAAATTAAGCGACCTGCTCGAGGTTGTAATTGGCGGATTCTTGAGAACTGACATTGCTGAAGAGCCATTGGAAGACTTAAAACTTGCGTACTACTCGCAGTTGCACATTGGAAGACACTTGACAACCACCAGTCTCGAAACGGCAGTAGGAGCTTCTAAAATGAGCAGGTACACCTCGAGGCTACAACTTGAAAGACGGTCTAAAGTGTCAAATAGATGACAGTCTGGAAGCGTTAGAGTAGGGATCAGCAGAGAAAAGTTTATGTATTAGAATTGGTAACACAAAAATTGAGTAGGTGAAATGAAAGAGCCTATTGGTCAAATAGCAGCGTTTGAATTATGACATCTCGTAGATGGATAATTTCAATTACTAACCTTACATAAAACTGCACCAGGAGAGAATAAAGCTCTTGAAGGTTAGAGCTGAGAACTCTGAGAGATTTCAAAAATGCGAACTACTCGAAGTTGCACCTTAGAAGACAGTTGACAACCACGAATCCTGAAACGGGAGTAGTAGCTTGTAAAATTAACGAACACCTTGAAGTTGCAACTTGGAAGACGGTGGACAGTGTCAAGAGCTGATATTGTGGAAGCGTTAGTAGTGATCAGCACAGATAAGTTCATTTATGTATCAGAATTAGTAGCGCAAGAACTGAGTAGGTGAAATGTGAAAGTATGAAGTCTTCGAAAAGAGACCAGTAGCTAAATAGCAGCGTTTCAATTATTATGACATCTCGTATATGGATAATTCAATTACCAATCTCAAGTGAGACGACACCAAGAGAGAATGAAGTTGTAGAAGGTTAGAGACCCAGAGCTCAAAGCTCCGGGAAATTATGAAAATGCGAACTACTCGAAGTTGCACCTTGGAAGACACTACCTGACAACGATCAATCCTAAAGCGGCAGTAGGAGCTTGTAAAATGAACGGACACCTTGAAGCTGCAACTTGGAAGACGGTGGAGAGTATCAAGAGCTGACATTGTGGAAGCATTAGTAGTGATCAGCACAGATAAGTTCATTCATGTATCAGAATTAGTAGCGCAAGAACTGAGTAGGTGAAATGTGAAAGTATGAAGTCTTGGACAAGAGACCAGTAGCTAAATAGAAGCGTTTCAATTATGACATCTCGTATATGGATAATTCAATTACCAATCTCAAGTGAGACGACACCAAGAGAGAATAAAGCTGTAGAAGGTTAGAGACCAAGAGCTCAAAGCTCCGGGAAATTATGAAAATGCGAACTACTCGAAGTTGCATCTTGGAAGACACTACTTACCAACCATCAATCCTGAAGCGGCAGTAGGAGCTTGTAAAATGAGCGGACTCCTCGAAGCTGCAACTTGGAAGACGGTCGAGAGCGTCAAGAGTTCACATTGTGGAAGCGTCAGTTGTGATCAGCAGAGATAAGTTCATTCAAGTATTAGAATTAGTAGCACGAGAACTGTGTAAGTGAAATGTAAAAATATGAAGCCTTGGAAAAGAGGTCATTGGCCAAATAGCAGCGTTTGAATTATGACATCTCGTAGATGGATAATTCAATTCAATTACCAACCTTAAGTGAAACGGCACCAGAAGAGAATGAAGCTCTTGAAGGTTAGAGCTCAGAGCTCTGGCAGATTCTAAAAATGCGAACTGCTCGAAATTGGACCTTGGAAGACACCTGATAACCACCAGACCTGAAGCGGCAGTAGGAGCTTGCAAAATTGACACCTCGAGGCTGCAACTTAGATTACAGTCGAAAAAGCCAAGATCTGACAGTCAGGAAGCGTTAGTAGCGAGATGCAGAGATAAGTTCACTCAAGTTTCAAAATTAGTAACACAAAACGAATAGATGGTCACCAACAGTGGTGACCCAGACGTGATATTTGTAAGAAGCAACCTTCGAGTTTCTGGTAAAACAATTTTTTTAAAGAAAAAATTATCGATGTTATACGAAGAAGAATTCCAACTCCCAGTTGACCAACATCCAGCCTAAAGAGAAGTCTCAAACAGTCCTAAAGTTTACGTAGAAACTCCAAGAGGTTCGACAATCAAATGCGCATTAAGACGCGCAGTCCAGAAGCGTTTCCAAAAGGTTGTAAAATAAGAGAACCGCCAAAGGCAACTTGAAAAACTTTAGAAAAATGTAATGTATTTCGATGCACCTTAACGACGTTTTAAAAAGCCCCGACTGCTTCCATAACGTCAATTATTATTCATTTTGTTTATTAGTCTATTTCTTCACACCTCAGAAAGTTAGGTTAGGGTCAAAATCTTTTCCATTCTCCCTCTTTTTATTTTTTTTTATCTTGCAGAAATCTAAACATTAATATTTTGTATCAAATCCAATAACAATGTTTACTTTGCAAATTATATTTAATCTGTTTGTTGTTAAATAACACAATAGTCAATAACACTCGATAAATTAATTGTCAACATAATTAAATTTAGATGAGCTTTATTACCGCAAAAATAAACATTTTTAAAATGCAATAACGTGACGATGGTGCTTGCACTCTTGTTAATTCCTCACGGTATCGGTACATTTATCATAGGGTGTAAACACCCTTAGGTCGCAAGTGTGTAGATGTGTTTTAGGGTTGAGTAGCTATATGGAGTTACAGTGTAACTAACGATACCTCGGGGAGGTTTATAATTCATTCAATTTTAACATTGATGCGAGTAAATGTAAGTCACACATTATTTAAATTTAATGAGTAATAATTTGACGTAATTTGTGAGAAAAATTTTTTAAAATAGGACGGTTTAAATAATAATTTTCCAACGCTGCTAATTTAATTATTGTAGAGTGAACAGCGGTTTAGTTTTTTTCGTTGTGTAATGAAGTATAAGTGTCAGCTTTCGCCACCATTCGGTTTTCTTATCCCCTGGTGGCTTTAGCCCCAAGTTGACACTAAGATACAAAAGTCGCAATTAAACGCGCAGTTATTTAAAAGGGAGACATTGGAAGATGATTCAGAGCTGTACATTTCAATTGTTTTTATCTTTTGGTAAATAAAATCAAATCCAAGGATTTTATCTGCGTTACAAGATTGATGTGGTTTGTAAATGCAATTTTACGATTTGCAACGTAAATTTTGGGGATAAAATCAAATCTAGATATGGGGCACAATCCTGATTGATTGGAATCTGCTCTAATAAGTGAGAATGAAACGCAAAAGTCGTGACAAACGTAAATAAGAGAGATTGGTATTAGAAAGGACTATTATGGTGGAAGCGTCGGGTTGGCATGGATATCTTCTAAAGTCATAATTGAGCAGCATTTCCAAATTAGCTTTAAATTTTTACCGACCTCGACTTCCCGAGCTTTTCCAACTCCGTAATAAAACTAAGGTGAATTTGTATAAATGTAAAGTTAAAAGGCACCTTTTCACAAAATAATTCACTTATACAAAAATCTTGATAATATTTTGAAAAGGGCTTATGAATTATTTCATCTTAAAAGTCGCATTTCGTCGCACAAGTAGTCTTTTAAGACTTAAATGTCAAATGTTTTCATCTTTGTTATTAGAAGACGATTTACTTCTCGAAAAGGCATTCATCTTGTTATTTAACCAACTTAAAATATCGAAGTAAACATAAAAGGAGATTAATTTTCGAAAATATAGCTATAAAGGTTTCAAGTTGTAAAAGCTGATAAGCTTTTGAATCCTGTAACGAGCAATTACTTTTTTTTGTTCAAATTAAGCAAATATTGTTACAATTCACAAACAAATTTTTCTCTACAATAACAATTGTAACGGTAATTGCATGTAGAAAAATTGATTTTTTTTTTAAATAAACCTTGTTGGCTATAGAAAAGCGTAAGTTGAGATGGTTTTGGCCGTGTTCCAAGATTTAACGATAATCTTACTACGGAGCTCCGCTATTAAAAAGTGGCGTGAATGATGAAAAGTAGGGATAAACTAAAAAGAAAATTGGATCCATATGAGACTTTTATAAAAATGAATTTATTATTGATAAAACAGGAAGCAACTCATAAACTCTTAATCTATTAAAAGAAAATTGTTGACTTTAAAAAAGAAAAGAAAATTGAAAAGCACTACATTAAGGATTAGGATTTTTCTTCCGTAGTAGTGTTGAAAGTGTCGAAGCGAAAATAGGACTGTTTATTACTTAGATAAGAAATTGTAAAGCACGTTTTTTTATCCACGTTTTTACTAATGGAAAAACTCGAGTTTTCTTTTGTTTAATTTTTAAATGTACTTGCGTGTGAAAAACTTAAAACTCGAGCATACTTTTTCTTCATTTGGAAAAATAAATAAAGCAATAATTAAAATGTATACATATGCAAAGTTTTTCTTATTTATATTAACTGAAAAATTTAATAAATGACTTTTCATCACGCTTTTCCAGAAGCTTCAATTAAGTCTTTTCTCAAAAACTTTTTTCTTTTTTAATTTACTCCACGAGTTACAGTAATTAACACCATTCATTTTAACGCTCACTCTAATATGGATAAATAACACAAGCTGTGATTAGGCCAAAAAGACCTTCTAAACGCTTGCAAAATATTAGCTAGAGTAGGAATACTTACCTATAGAAGGATATTGCCAACTAAGCAAGAGCAGCGCTGCACTTGGAAAAAATTTGTAGTGGAAAATCTAATGGTCCAGGTTTATATTTTTATTTATCTAAATGTTTGCTAAATATTTTTTACTCTGTCACCCCACTGGCCACTTAGAAATTCCCGGTAGCCCGCCGGGCCGGTCCAGCCCTGAGCAAGAGTAGACATTAGAGAACTCCAGAGATGCGACTGCACTTAGGAAGATGAGACATCTCAACATGTGTTTATGATATGATTACTAGATGATTCGTATCTAGGACCTTTTGGTTTGACATGGGTAGAATAACTACTATCCCTCTCGTTATAATTTTTGAATAAATCCTACAAGTAACGCGCCTCAAGTGATGGGATGATTCAGGATACGCTACTGGGAAGTTGTAATGGGCTCTATTATGTAATCTGGGGTCAACTTTCCGGTTGCTTCAGTGACGTTCTTGGGCCTGTGAACTTGGAATAACCCTCACAAAATTATGGAGAAGCTACTACACTATCAATACGTGCTCTAAGGTGCTGTTAATAAATAATTTGTGCTCTTCCGATGGCTACGTAAAGCTCATTAGTTATTCCATATTTACATGGAAAAACCTATGATACGGAAGTTATTTTTTTGTTGTCAAAATGGCGTGCTCGTTCAGCCGTGTGCTGTATGAAACTGGTTATAAATAGCGTCAACGTTGAGTGGTTAAACGAAGCTGGATATATATCTCTTGCATTGTGTTGAAGAAAGATAAAAGACTCAACGTTAACGTTATATTATTATAACCGGTCGCATACAGCACACCACTGAGTATGTGCTCTTACGTGCTCTTAATAAATCATTTCGTGCTTTTCAGGATTTTCATGCCACGTAAAGCCCTTGAAAGTAGGGTTGATCTATATTCACGTAGAAAAACCCATGACACGGAAGTTAATTTCTTTGTGGTGTCTAAATTACGTCCTCATTACGTGCTCTTACGTGCTCCTAATAAATAATTTGTGCTCTTCCGGTTGCTACGTAAAGCTCATTTAAGTGAAGTTATTCCACATTTACATGGAATAACCCATGATACGGAAGTTAATTTTTTGGTGTCTAAATTACGTGCTCATTACGTGCTCTTACCTGCTCCTCATAAATCAACAAATCATCAGGATGCCACGTAAAGCCCTTTGAAACGGGGTTATTCTCAATATTTACGTAGAATAACCCATGACATTGAATTTTTTTTGTGTCTAAATTACGTGCTCATTACGTGCTCTTACGTGCTGCTAATAAATCATTTCGTGCTTTTCAGATTGCCACTTAAAACCCTTTAGAGCTGGGTTGTTCCATAATTACATGGAATAACCCGTGACGCGATACTTAATTTTTTGGTGTCAAAATATCGTGCTCATTACGTGCTCTTGCGTGCAGCTTATAAATCATTTCGTTCTCTTCCGGTTGCCATGTAAAGCCTCTTTAAAGAGGAATTATTCCATATTCACATGGATTAACCCATGACACAGAAGCTATTTTTTTTGGTGTCAAAATTACATGTTCATTATGTGCTCTAGCGCGCCGCTAGTAAATCATCTTGTCCTCTTCCGGTTGCCACATAAAGCTGCTTCCATATTCACATGTAATAACTCATGACACGGAGCTTAGTTTTTTTGGGTCAAAATTACGTACTCTTACGCTGCTAATAAACCATTTTATGCTCTTCAAAAAGCCTCTTTCAGGCGTAATTATTCCATATTCACGTAGAACAATTTATGACACAAATGTTCACATTTTTGGTGTCAAAATTACGTGCTCATTACGTGGTCTAACGTACTGCTAGTAAATCATCTTGTTTTCTTCCGGTTACCACATAAACGGAGTTTTTTGGTGTCAATATTTCGTGCTCTTACGTGCTGCTAATAAATAATCATTTCGTGCTCATCTGGTTACCACGTAAAGCCTTTTAAAGCGGTGTTCATCCATATTCATATGGAGTAATCTATGACACAAATTTGCTCCACGAGTTACATTGAAGAGAAACCAGCTAAGCTTGCTAAGTAAGGTTCAAACAGTCGTCCTTGTTAAACAGTTAAAACCACCTATAAAAACTGTTAGTTATACCTCCTAAAATAGATGCCCTTTAATGCTGGCTGCCAGATAGATGAACTAAGCAAACATTTCCTCCTCAACACTCACAACTCCTCCAGCTACTCACAGACGTGGCTGCTGTTTGCAAGATAGGATAGCTAGACATGTGCGCTGTCCACAGTTTCTCTGTCCACTGCCTACTTCTCTAATGTTCTTAAGAGCATCCTTAAGTTCTTATTGAGAGTTTTTCTGTATTAACGTGGCCAAAATAAGTACCACCTCTTTAGAGCGCTAGAATTCTCCAGTTAATCTTACAAGTAGGGTGGCTCGAGAACCGGTGGGCTGGGATACGCTACTTGAAATATGTCAGATTTAAGTAGTCTTAAGTGCTAAGAATGAATCAGATTCAATGAATCAAATTTGTATTCATTGGCTCTTAAGCCAGTTCTGAATCTTGGTAAGCTTATTTGATGAGGTTGGACTGGACTACTTACAAGATTACTGATGGGGAGGCTCAAATCAAGGTCAGAAGTCAGTGCACGGTGGAGAAAGGCATTATAGGATAATTCTTTACAGAACCCCACGATTGTTATTAAAACACTACTTTATAGAATAGCACTGGGCTTGATGAATAAAGTATATGGGGGAGTACAATAAATCTACTAGGTCGCAGAAAGGAGACACGCCAATCTTTTCCCAAGATAAGAATAATGGATAAGAAAATTATAAAGCATGTTTTTTCTTTAATTTTGTTTAAATTTTAATTGTGCTCTCTAGTGCAAGAAAATGTTAAAACTAGAGCATACTTTTTCTTTTTCTTTATTTGGAAAAATAAAGAAAGTAATAATTAAAACGTAGGTACCTATCTATGCATATGCAAAGTTTTCCTTTGTATTAACTGAAAAATTTAATAAATGGCTTTCCGTCACGCTTTTCGAGACGCTTCAATTAAATCTTTGCTCAAAAAGTTTTTAATATAACATTCGTAATGATAATAAAAGGTTAAACATTTTATTAAAAAAAAGGAAATTGGTTGCTCGAAGAAAATAGTTAATCTTAAAATAGTACATCATGCGAAGTCTTTAATTTGTTTTGCAAATGATACCCCTTTTTCGTCTAAAAACCTTTGCGGAACGACCGTGTCATTTATATTTATAACTGGAGACTGGAATTTCGTTTTGGGGGTTTATAAATACTTGAAAGCATCCAATTTAATTCCAAATGAACAACCTCTTTTTTGATTAGATAAAACATTTCTCTCATTTACCGACCGCTCATCTTTTTAAAAGGTACAATTATTGCGAATAATTTCTTCTTGTCGATTATATGGTAAAAGAGGACGACGAAGGGAAAGAAGAAGGACGATATTAACGCTTTACTTTAAAATTATAAAGGTGTAATTTTATACTCATCAAATTCTTTTTAAATTAAGTTGAGGAAAATGCGATCCTTTATGTTACCAAATGGAAATATGCCTTTTAATGGTTTATACGAAATGAAATTTTCATTTTAATACTCCAATTTCTTCAACAAAATGTCAACGTTTGCATAAATTTTTTAATACCATTTTTATATCTTAACAAAATTCTTGTATAACATTTAGATATTTAATTTAATTGCCACGATTAATTGATGTACATTTTAGCCATGCCATTTTCTAAGAAATTTGAATCTTTTAAGTCGTTTGAAGAGTACAGGGCGTCACACATTCAACTGACTTAAATCAGATCTCTAATAATAGCGTGAGACTTCTCCTCTTCTTTACATTCGCTGTACGTGGGTTTCTGTAGCAAATTCAATTCTTATTATGCCTCTTTCTATCCTAATACCCACTCCAGACTTATTAAAAAGTAAAGAATTCAAGAGAATAGTACTTTTTAAACCTTTTTTACATCTGGCATAAGGCGGGCGTGAGTGGTGCGAATTATCATCTTCTCATGTGTTGGTTCTTGGTAATAAACCAACTGTGGCCACACAAGAAATATTCAAACCTGAGACAATAGCCATTTTTAATTCTTGAGAAGATACAAGAGACTATGCAAGGAGTCGATGTGCATGGTACGAGTAGATCCAGCCCTGCTAGGCTGAATAAAAAATTGATACACATCTCAGTCCAGTTGAAGACGGAGCGTGATTATGGCAGTTTAAGAGGTTTAGAGGTTTGAAAAGTTAATGTATTGAAGGGCCTAAGATGATTATCCTTCTGTGTAGGGCCTACGAGATTTTGGAACGAATGAATTAATTAAGTATAGTGTAATCAGTCAAGGAGTGTCAGGGGAGCAAAATACTATTGTTCACGGATCCATTGGTAGATGTAGAGCACAATTAATAATCCTGTGTCATCAATAATCTTGAGATTTATCTGTGGACTCGTCAAAATTGAAGCCATTAGCAAGATTTCTTGTAATTAGGGAGTTGCTTGGCTCAAATAGTACCTAGCATGGTATGCTCGTGTAACCGAAGGGGTGCTGTGTGACTAGTTATCGGTAAGCAGCGACCTCACAGTCAACTGATGTTTCCTTGGCAACTTGCTTGCCTTAACCAGACGAAATGGGCGAAGACTTTATGTGATGGTATTACATCTGGGAGCTGAAGTGCTACAGATATAAAGGCGAGAGTAACGTTGTAACACCGAAAACCGGTTGTTTCATTAAATCTCCCTCAAGCGTCGCTCAGTTGGAGACAGGGGGGTTCGTAGTAAGAAATAAAACACACTGTTATTTTGTACGTGTACAAAATAAAAAAACCTTTCTTAAGGAAAAAAATATATAAATGAGTAACTAAATAAAAATCTCTAACGTACGACTCAGCTACTGTTCTTCCAGACCACCAGACCTGTCCTCAAGACCTAACCAGACCTTAAGGAGAGACCCACCTGACCTGGAAGACACGAGGAGAGTTAGTCGAATCCCCAGACCACCAGGCCTGTCTTTAAGACCTAAAGGGACCTTTAGGAACAGACCACCTGATCTGGAAGACACGAGAGGGGTTAGTCGAAGCCCCAGACCACTAGACCTGTCCTTAAGACCTAACCAGACCTTTAGGGATAGACCACCTGACCTGGAAGACCGAGCACACGGATAATTCCTGTAACCAGACCACTAGACCTGTCCTTAAGACCTATCAGACCTTTAAGGAGAGACCCACCTGACCTGGAAGACACGAGGAGAGTTAGTCGAATCCCCAGACCACCAGACCTGTCCTTAAGACCCAAAGAGACCTTTAGGAACAGACCACCTGATCTGGAAGACACGAGAGGGGTTAGTCGAAGTCCCAGACTACTAGACCTGTCCTTAAGACCTAACCAGACCTTTAAGGACAGACCACTTGACCTGGAAACGAGGAAGGTTTCGTACACCAGATCCCGAGACCTCTCTATGAAGGGAGAGACCAGTGAGAAAATTAAATACTCGTCATTGCGGTATTAAAGCTAGCCACAAGAGTGCTCCCATCTCCCATGCGTGTTAACGCAGTTAAACCGTTCCCAGCTACAGAGGATGCAATGGAGCGGATGAATCAGTGTAGCATGGGCTTTATAACTGCCCTGGGTTAACGCTAATTCGAGGATTGATGTCACGGGAGTACTGACCTAACATGGCCAGTATTAGCAACTCTTCACCCTCCAGTATGCTTGTCATGCTTGAGTCAATCCAAAGATTGGGAAGGAACAAGGACTGAAGGGACGGAAAAAGTTGCTGAAAGAAGGCACCACAATGAAGCCGATTAAGACCTTGAAAGAAGGCACCACAATGAGGCCGATTAAGGCCTTGGTCTGCAGGTTACGGTTAAACGTTGTGCAGTACTTTCCTGGGGATAAATCATTGTTAAATTCATAGTTGTCATGATATTTAAACCCCAGATAAAATTCTGCACGGCCTGACCGCATGTTCGTATGTAGCAGACTTTTAAGGTAGGCCTGTATGTTCGACTTTTTGTGAACGCTGGGTGCTTGCTTATGCTCATAATGTGTTATTATTTTTTATATACTAACTTATACTAACTTACTCGTCACAGACGAGTAAGTTAGTAGTCAAAGCATAACTCCTCTGCTATAGCATGGTATAAGCATTCGGTGAAAGCCGATTGCATTGGCATATTTTATACGTCAACTATTTACGAACATGCGCCCCGGCCCTAAGTGATTTAAGTACGCGTTACTTCTTGTTTACTCTCCACCCTAACAATGCAATCCAATGCTGTGAAATTGGGATGTTATCGACTTTTCAAAAATAACTCAGCTCCATCTAGAATTTTACATCATTATCATGTTACCTCTACAACTAACAATCCACATAAAGAAAATCAACAATCCCTTCGTAAAGGAAGTCTAGTCACTGAAACTAATATTAGTATTTCTCAAATTAATTTAATGCAAATTCCAGAGTTGTATTAGGAAAATTAACATCGTCGCGAATGTAATGTAATGAATGTTCAGATGCAAATTTGGGAGGGCTTAATTAGATTTTCTCATTTAGGATACGCTCTCAAATTTTAGAGCTATTTATTAATTTCTCTGTGTTTTGTGTGTTCATCTAGCTACATTTATGTTAACGTTAAAATTACCTTTAATCACAGAGGATGTGATGGGAAATTCCACATTTCGGAAGCTTACCAAATCAAACGTTGTTGTGATGTACCTTTAACACACAAAATGTGCGCCAGATAAAAAGTTGACGCACGTAAATATTTATTTATTTCACTAATTACTAAATTACCCTCAATTGTAGTCGCTTCTGTTCATTTGATTATAGTACATGTAATAAAACACAATTATTACGTCTACTCTAAGCCCTCGTTTGAACAGCTGGCTTGTTTTTGATCTGTTTCGAAGCTGCAAATTTTCACATCAACTTAACTTTATTTTTTACAATTACATTATACTTTCATATTATCATCGCCCTCGATATTATAGAGGTATATACATGTTGGAAAATAAATTAGTATTGACAAAGTTTAAACGAAAAAGGACTACTTTGATCTTTAAAATTTAATACTTGAATACTTGAGGGGCGCATTTTTTCTTATATAAATTTTTCTCTGTATACATAAAAAAAGTCCAATCAGTTTGTTTTGATTCTAAAGTTATTAATTTGAATAACCGCTTATTAATTAAATTATGATATAAATGGTAAGGGGTGCACGTTATAGTTTGAGGTTATGTCTCTGACACATACACTGTTTAAGACTATTTGTCAACTCGAGCTATTTAATTTTGATCTGCTTGCACTTCAAACGTAAGCCATTAAGAAGATTTTATATCGCTTCTTCTTTAAGCCCACGCAAGTAATTGAAATACAAAACAATATCGTAGGTTTTCTTTAAACATCGTCGTGCTTACCTTCAAATATTTACTTTAAACTCCCTAAACTTGAGAATAATACAAATTGATTGAACTCCCACCATTTATGTAAAATCAACTTTTAACGAAAAGTTGGTAAATATATTTCAAGTTAGTTATAGTAATATATTATTTATATAATTTGGAATTTGAATTGTTTCACTCTCTGATTATATTCCTTTTTAATACATACCTAATGTATGTATATCTTAGACAACTTAAATATTATGGAAAACCGTCTTACAGGGGTTGAAATATAGGTACTTTAAGATAGTAGTAATACTACGCGGGTTTTTCACTGAATGCGCCGTCACAGCTAATAAAAATGGCGCGGAATTCAAAATTGGCGGTAATGGGGCGTGCCAATTTCAAAATTTTAAAAAGGCGCTATTACCTACTGGTAGGAATTTGGTTAGGGGGATGTCAAAATCGCTGGAAATTAGGTGTGACAGTCTGGAACAGAAATGACGTCACAGCTTGCAGTTTTGAACATTCGGATGGTATAAAGCCCTATTTGAAAGTTTAAAGCTCTCTTCGTTACGTACTATAACTGTTAGATGTAGCTATCCCCAGATGTGACGTCATTTCCGTTCCAGATTGTCAAGCTTCATTTTCAGCGATTTTGAGATAAAAACATTCCACTATTAATTATAAAATAACAGCCCCTTAAGCCCTAGCCTCCAACTAGCATCGTAGTAAAGACAATGTGGCCAGCAATAAACTTACGAGATAACCGTTTATTATTACTTTGCCCTGTAATAAGATTGTACACCCCCTCGAGAAAGCCAAGCTGAGGTGTGTCCCAGTCTGGACCCAGATTCTAATACATGGCTTTTCTTTCCGTAGTCCAGCGCCACAGCGCTACTCTACTATCTATATGTTATAGCGCGGTTTAAATAATATAAACAAAAAAAAATGAAACAAGCGTTTAATCTTCACAATTGCTCACCTACACACCTACAGAGGTGCTCTGACACGTATTTATAGATTTAACGGTGTAAAAACAGTTCCAGCTGCAGATGATGCAATGAAGCGGATGAATCAGTATGGGCTTTATCACTGCCCTGGTTTAACGATAA